>CM014092.1:1373145-2858145 GCA_004119915.2 Collichthys lucidus
AAATTATTAGCATTACAAGTACTTTCACTTTCCATATTACTTTCAAATGAAGTAAAAGGCAAAATTGACAGATTGTTTTCAAGCTGTATTATCATGACTGCTTTTTTTAAACATAAAAAAAACATTTATCCCAGATATTGGTGAATACATTTTTATCATAACTGACATGCAGAGCTAAGACAAAAAAGTAGTAACAAACTGCAGTTTTCCTTCAAACAGGAGGTTTACTTTAACACAGACTGACCACAGACTGAGAGGATCAAGAAGAAAACTGCACGTCATTACATCTTTTGCTGCAATGAATCATACAGAGCTGCAAAAGACAAAGACTTCTACACTGGAACGAGTGCATATACAGTACTTCTAGCACTGGTTGGTTTGGTGGAAACAGCTACAGTAATTCCATCACAGAGTGTGAACCAAGAGACTTAGTGTGTGTTTTCTGATTGAAGCTGTTTGTTGGTGTTTTTACATTTGATCTATTGTAGTTTGCTCGAATGTGGCTTTGTCTCATAAAGCTTTGTCTCATAAAGCTTTTAATCCAATGTCCCTTGTGCAAAACTTGACTTCACAGTTCACTAAAACGGTTGCTTAATGCACTGAAGCTTGTACTGTGATGTCTCATTATTATTAGTCCGGTTGGCCTCTGTCTGTGTTTTGTTTGTCAAGGACAGCGAGAAGGGTAAAGTTGTTTGAACCTATGTAGAGCTATTACATAAATTGAATCAGGACTCTTAGACTTCAGACATTATGATGAGGCATTATCGAGGCCCTGTCAGCGACAAATCCAACGCAACCAATAGGATTGTTTGATGTGGACAAAATATCCGTGCTATTTGCTGCCAGCGTTTGAAAACTCCTAATCCCACTTCAGAGAGATGCTAAAGGTTCTTCTAGGATCATCTGTTAGTGGAGATAGAAGATAGAAGGCTACTGTAGTTAATCACACCTGTGTTGGATTGCTGCTATCATTTTCTCTTCTTTTGGGGAGTTGACTTCGTAATACACAGCTGAGCAGAGGCAAGGCAAGGCTGCATGCTCACACACAAACATACTCACAAGCATTGCACAGCAATACATCACGGACCAGCTCATTCATACCCTATTGAAAATGTTCTCTTCACTGTTGAGCTGCATACAAATACATCTCACTTTGTTTTGGGAGGCTGCACACTCACCCACATTCCCTATCCCCCGCTTCTGATTCTGACTTTATTTAGTGAGAGGAAAGTGCGGCAGTGGCACAGTGCTTGAGTCTAGTTATCAGCTGTAGGGAATATTTACAGGCTCAGATGGGGAGTGTGACTGAACTTCGGCTCTCACGCAACTGACAGAGCAAAGACAGACATAGGAGGCAGATCTGAGACGGACTTTTTGCACAGAAGAAAGAAGGAGCAGCGTGTCAGGACGAGAATATTAATGACACACAGCCTGAGAGAGACACAGAGAGATGAACTTCATGTAAAATTCATTGTTCAAGTTTGGAAAAGTATTAGTCTTGTGGAAATTGTAATTTAAATTCTGTTGTGCAGCAGGCTATTACTCTTCTGGATTGTGTTTCTTCTGTAAAGATTTGCACAAATGCCTAATGCCAGCTAGGCATTTGTGTTCACCCTCTCCCACCCCCTTAGTGTGGCGTTCCACAGAAAAATGTTCTTGCCTGTGAAAAGATGTTAAATAAAGACTTTCATTCTTTCCTGTCCCTGCTGTCTTCATCAAGTCGATAAATTTGACCACCTCTACTCCAGCCCAAAGCTCTGCCCTCCTCCCCCACTTCAGGTCAGATAGTGCCAACTGATTGACAAGTAATTAGCCAGAGATGGACCAGGGTATTTTGTATGAAGGTCCTTAGAGGTTTGTGTAATTGTGCAGCATGAATAGATGCCTCGTGAGCTGTGTGCAGATACTTACATTTCAAGTTAGAAGGAAGCCTTTTATGTGGGAGGAGAGAGTCAGAAATGCTCTTGGCAATACTGGCGTTGATTGTGCTGTGTGGAGGGAGTGGTACAGGCCCCTCAGGGTTTGTAAAATAGTATATAAAGATGTAAGTGAGACAAGGAAATAGAGAGAGAGAGAGAGAGAGAGAGAGAGAGAGAGAGAGAGAGAGAGAGAGAGAGAGAGAGAGAGGGGGAAGGCAGGAGGGCATGAGATCACACTCTCGTTGGTTTGAGACAAAGGCTGCTTTCCTTTAATTGGACAGCCTCTTATCAGCACCTTTCAGCATCTACCTGCTAAAATCTGTTAATCATCAATTGTGTTTGGTAGATTAGTTCTTCTCACTGACTTGATCTAATGGTTCAGTGTTAGATTTTGGGATTTTATTAGTTTACACAGTTATATTACATTCAATTAATCAATCTATCAATCAGAATTTATTTGTATAGTAATTTTCATACAAACAAAATGTAACATAAAGTGTCATAACAACTCCCAGGTCTTTTACTTGTTGACAACATTTTAAATTCAGTGCTTGTAGTTTCATATTTCAGTTTCGTCTGCTTGAGCTGTAGTTGCAGTTTAAAAGGGTCTCTATTGGCCCTAAGTCATCAGGACATGCAGCAATGTAGAGATGTCTGTCTGCACAAAGAATGAAGATAAATCCATGTTTCAATCTGGTGCCTCACATGTAGTGTGCAACAAATAGTGAAAACAGCTACCAAAATATGCATCTGGAAAGTCCAAAATCACTCCAGAGTCGGGTGATAATTCTCTGTAAGTTTATAATTGCAAGTAGCCCCTTGAAGCTTGATCAAGGAGAATGGAGTATTTATCAATACACTTGTCAGGACATGAGGCTGCCTCAGTTCTGGCTCATCAATATGCCATCAAGAGAGTGTGTTAAACACACTATGTCCACAAATAGTCATACTCAATGCCTCTAGAGTATAAGGTATTTGCCAAATGGTTGTTGGTCTACAAAGAAGGCAATATGTTTACACATAGTGCTCTGACATTGTTATCTGACTCCGTAGAGGCTACATTATATACCTATCTGTTGTGTCGAGAGAGTGGCACAGCCCTGTTCTCTGACCTCAGTTACCATAGTAATGATCACACACAAACATAGAGCTGTTCTGTGGTGCAAGGCAGTATCCCCATAGCAACCATAGCAAAGATCTAATACTGTCTCTGCAGTGACCTCAGGACATATGCTTGACCCTGTTACCACGATATGTGGCATGCTCGAACAGAAAATTCCCAGACAGTGATTATTTAATCATTGTTGATATAAAATATTGATCATAAACGCTTTAGAATGGTTGTGGTATTGATTAAAAGAAACCAATGCTGAACAGACGTGAGAGATGACAGATGTCCAATAAGAGACAGTTTCACGACTTACCCATATGGGGTGCAGTTTGTAAAGCGTCTCGCTCTAAAAATAACAGCAACATTTTGTCACATTTAGCTAAAAACGATGTTTGAAAAACTGGTTTGAATTCTTGAGAATCACTTTTACTATAAAGACGCTCTGACCTTCTCAAGCTTTAATTTTGGCACTTTCGGTTACCGTCATTTGAATTTGCATTTTAGCTAAATATTTAGTTTCACCCGAAACATTTAGCTTCAACATTTAGATTTAGATTTATATTTAACATTTAGATATATATTTAACATTTAGCTTCAACATTTATATTTATATTTAACATTTAGATATATATTTAACATTTAGCTTCAACATTTATATTTATATTTATATTTAATATTTAGATTTAGGTTTATATTTAACATTTAGATTTAAATTTAACGTTTAGATTTATATTTAGCATTTAGATCTTACATTTAACATTTGGATTTAAATATTTAAAATATCTCTAAGTTCACAAATATTGTTCTAAATATGCAAAAAAGTGACTCTCAAAAATTCAAACCAGTTTTTTAAACATCGTTTTTAGCTAAATGTGACAAAATGTTGCTGTTATTTTCAGAGCGAGACGCTTTACAAACGGCACCCCATATGACCAAGGTACTTTTTATTATTCTGTTTCTGGACATAATGGAGAGAAGCTGAAACCAGAAACGAGTGTTTTTTTCGTTTTTGACAAAAAACGAATCCCTCAACTGCTGCTGCTGTGTGCGCGCGCGTGCGTGTGTGGCGTGATCTGGGTATGTGCAGCGTATGTGTAGCATTAGGCCATGACACCAGGGGGCGGTCTTACAGGGGAATCTCAGGTTATGTTTTTGTTACAGAGCCACGGGTCAAAGTTCATGTGAAATGTGGAAGTAAAGACTCAACATGAAATCCGTCTCATATGTCATAAAGCAGGGGTCGGCAATTAGCGGCCCGCGGGCCAGAACTGGCCCGCCATCAATTATATCTGGCCCGCTAGATGACGATGATTTATTTTAATATATACATATATATTTTTAAATATATCTTTTAAACCTCATGTTTCCTGTCAAAATACAACAATTCCACAGATTTCACAACATTTATTGAAAAGTAGCTGATAAGTAACGTGACAGCAGCCAGAACATCTACGCAGCCTCTTTACTTGACGCACAGGTCGGAACACTAATTAGCACGTGCGTGCGCTGTAACCTGTGGAAAATAAAAGTGTCCTGTGTCCCTCTTGCAACGGACAACGTGAACAAATATGTTTTATTAAATGAAAAAAACAAAACCAAACAAGGTCGGCAGATCTGCGCTGCTGTATACATTAGTTACGGCAGGTTGCTAGGGCAGGTTGACTGTTTCATGACAGACGCAGTGGGCGTTTAAGGCCGTAAAACCCCTAACCACACACTTTTATACACCTTGTTACACGCATTTTGTACAGTGCTCCCTTAATAAATCAGGACGTAGAACATACGTGCGGTTCTCACTCAGCCAATCAGGACGCGCCTTTATATATTTAAAGATGCTGAGACGGCTTTCACGTTGAGTCTTCACTGCCACATTTCACATGAACTTTGAGCCGTGGCTCTGTAACAAAAACTAAACCTGAGGTTCCCCTGTAAGACCGCCCCCTGGTGTCCTGGCCTAATGCTACACATACGCTGCACGGACCAAGATTACGCTACACACGCACGCACACACGCACTCGCGCACACACAGCGGCAGAAGTTGAGAGATTAATCAATGCCTCAGATACTGGCATCTGCCTCTACAGGTTAGCGGCATGTGCCTCAGATAGCGGCATCTAATAGTGGCATTTCCGGAAAATGCCACTACTAGATGCCGATGCCACGAATTGAGTCAGTGTGCTCGTCGCAGGTCCACACACAGGACAGCCTGTGCAAAGCGAGTCAATTGAAAAATTTTCATGAAAGAAAGAAAGAAAGAAAGAAAGAAAGAAAGAAAGAAAGAAAGAAAGAAAGAAAGAAAGAAAAAAATCCTCAGGAGCCCCAGACAGGACGTAAAAATGTCAGACCAAAAGAGGACGTTTGGTCCCGACCAAGGTACTTTTTATTATTCTGTTTCTGGTAATAATGGACACAAGCTGAAAACCAGAAACGAGCCGAATTTTCGTTTTTTCGTTTTTTGTCAAAAACGAAAAAAACGAAAATTCGGCTCAATTTCTCGTTTTATGTTCCAATCACCAAAAACAAAATTCCCACTTCCATATTCCCTTTTAGTGGTGGGCGGGGCTCGTACACTTCTTTGCCCGGTACTCTTCAAAATAAAAGTTCTTCCGTTTGACAAAGTTATTTCTTTATTAAAGGGTGACCAAACGTACCCTCATGGCCTGACATTTTTAGGTCCTGTCTGGGGCTCCTGAGGATTTTTTTCTTTATAAATTCATGAAAATGTCCGGTTTTCAATTGACTCGCTTTGCACAGACTGTCCTGTGTGTGGACATGCAACGAGCACACTGGCTCAATTCGTGGCATCGGCATCTAGTAGTGGCATTTCCCGGAAATATGCTTAAATTCAGCGGGTTGTCTCGTCTGATCTGAGGTCGTAGTCGAAAGGGGTTGTCTGGGCGGGCCCAAAGAAGAGCGTGGCTCTCCCTCCCCGCCTCGACCAGAGGAGGAGGAGGACGGGGAGGAGAGGCTCACTTTTCACCCGTGGGTCAGGAGCCGGGGAGGCCGGCGGCGCGACCCGCCGTCCACCCGAAGAACCCTCTCCTCTCCCCCGCCGGGGCCGGCGCACAGCTGGGGCGCGGTCAGCGCGGAGACGCGGGCGTCCACCGGCAGCCGCGCCCGACTTGTGCATGTTTACAGGCTCGCGCACACTGACCACTTATCGAATGCTGTCGTCTTTTTTTCTAGAAAGACCAAACCATTTTGGAATAGGGGTGATAGGGGGTTATTGGCCGTTTTTTCAAGGGCAATGAAGGCAAACATCTATAAGTCATTGTTTGAATGCAATTAAAGCACTTTTCTACCCTAAAAACCAACACATTTTGAAGTGAACGTATCATAATTGAGCCCGACGTCAACTGGGCCCCACTCTATTCCAGAATTCCCAGGGCCCGGGACAAAAAGCCCTTTAGTCCCCCCCTGTCGGCGGGGCTGGATGCCAGTATCTGAGGCATTGATTAATCTTACAACTGCTGCCGCTGTGTGTGCGCACGCGTGTGCGTGCGTAGTGTTATCTTGGTCCGTGCAACGTATGTGTAGCATTAGGCCAGGACACCAGGGGGCGGTCTTACAGGGGAACCTCAGGTTATGTTTTTGTTACAGAGCCACGGCTCAAAGTTCATGTGAAATGTGGCAGTGAAGACTCAACGTGAAAGCCGTCTCAGCATCTTTAAATATATAAAGAACCTAACTCGACAGTGTGCGTATGTGCATGTGCGCCACGACAGTTGCTGCTGTTATGGGCATTTGTTTTTATTTTAAAAAACAGTAAGTTCCGCATTCATTTGCAGGGTTTTCTTAAATAATCTCTTAACCACTGTGTGGCACAGCTGCCATTCACCTGCTGCTGTGTGTATGTGTGTGAGGTAGGCAACTAAATAAAGTGTGAAACACATTGTTAATTTAAAGAATAAATATTTGAATGGTTGCTAGATTTGTGTTTTTCTGACACTTTGGAGAATGGAATGCTTAACCCGAAATAAAAAGTTCATTCAAAAGTGAAATTATTTGTGTTGCTTCCAGGGTCCTAATTCATCTATAAAAACTAAAAATGACCACCAAAAGTGTTGAGAAACAACACCTGTCATAGGATATGACACTTTATGACATAAGTGGTATGAACCGAATGCTTTAACTGTTATAACATTACCTTTTATGCTGGAACATTTTAGGTTGATTTTAAGATCGGATATTTAAATAAATTAGCTATTATACCTGACAACTAATTGGGGCGTCAACTCAGACACCGAAAGGGGGTGACTGCCCACCTACTTGTCAGTCGGAGTAGCCCTTGGGACATTTAAAAGCCTACAGTCAGCTGTGGCGGCAGGTCAGTGGCAGTGATTAGGAGATTTTTTAAGAAAACCTCGCAAATTAATGCGCAACTCACGTAAAAGAAATGTTACTTCCATCGAGTGCGATACAACATTGAGTGTTTTTTGAAATAAAAACAAATGCCCATAACAGCAGCAACTGCCGTGGCGCACGCACACGCACGTAAGCACGCTGTCGAGTTAGGTTCTTTATCTATTTAATAAAGATGCGGAGACGAATTTCATGTTGAGTCTTTACTTCCACATTTCACATGAACTTTGACCTGTGGCTCTGTAACAAAAACATAACCTGAGGTTCCCCTGTAAGACTGCCCCCTGGTGTCCTGGCCTAATGTTACACATACGCTGCACATACCCAGATTACACGCGCGCACACACAGCGGCAGCAGTTAAGAGACTAATCAAAGCCTCAGATAGTGGCATCTGCCTCTACAGGTTAGCAGCATGTGCCTCACGAATTGAGCCAGTGTGCGCGTCGCAGGTCCACACACAGGACAGCCTGTGCAAAGCGCCAGTCAATTGAAAACCGGACATTTTCATGAACTTATAAAGAATAAAATCCCCAGGACCCCCAGACAGGACGTAAAAATGTCCGGCCAAAACAGTACGTTTGGTCACCCTTTGATAAAGAAATAACTTTGTCAAACGGAAGAACTTTTATTTTGAAGAGTACCGGGCAAAGAATGCGTACAAGCCCCGCCCACCACTAAAACGGAAATTGGAAGTGGAAATTTTGTTTTTGGTGATTGGAACAGAAAACGAGAAAATGAGCCGAATTTTCGTTTTTTCGTTTTTTGTTAAAAACGAAAAAAACGAAAAAAAGACTTGTTTCTGGTTTCATTGTGTGTCCATTATGTCCAGAAACAGAATAACAAAAAGTACCTTGGTCCAAAGCGCCAGTCAATTGAAAACCGGACATTTTCATGAATTTATGAAGAAAAAAATCCTCAGGCGCCCCAGACAGGACGTAAAAATGTCAGGCCAAAATAGGACGTTTGGTCACTTTTTAATAAAGAAATAACAATAAAGAAGAACTTTTATTTTGAAGAGTACCGTCAAAGAAGCGTACGAGCCCTGCCCACCACTAAAACGGAATATGGAAGTGGAAACTTTGTTTTTGGTGATTGGAACAGAAAACGAGAAATTGAGCCGAATTTTCGTTTTTTCGTTTTTTGTCAAAAACGAAAAAAACACTCGTTTCTGGTTTCAGCTTCTCTCCATTATGTCCAGAAACAGAATAATAAAAAGTACCTTGGTCGTTCATCTGTAGAACTATTTCTGTCCTGTATATATGATAAATTCCATAAAATGGATAAATGCAGACAGTAATGTGAAGTGACATGTTGTGTGCTTGACATGCAGAGATCCGTGAGGCGTTTCGTGTTTTGGATCGCGATGGGAATGGTTTCATCTCCAAACAGGAGCTGGGCATGGCCATGCGCTCCCTGGGTTACATGCCCAGCGAGGTGGAGCTGGCCATCATCATGCAGAGACTGGACATGGATGGTGAGGCACTACATAAGGACACACACTTGGGTGCATGCACACACACACACACATGCAGAATGCAGAGTGAACACAGTGTGTGGCTGTATAACTTATATTGCATGTGTATAATGATTCTTTATATTGTTGTCTGTGTTACATTATGATGTGTATTTGGCTTTTTTTAAAACATTTTTTATGTATTTTTTATTTTTATCCTATTGTAAACAATGTGGACTAAAATAGACCTGTTGTTACTTCTTTGCACATAAATGTACACATTGAAACCCATTCAAAACACTATTTTTGATCCTGCTCAAATACAAAGTATAAAACATGTCAATTCTCATTTCTCTACTTCATTTGAGGCGTGTAGATTCATAAAGATTTTATGATATATGTATTTTTTTAAAATAGTAATTCATATAAATAAATATTGCTGCTAATCTTTCACATACACCAAGATGCAATAATCAAACAATAAATAATCCAGTTTGCATGAAGTGTATTGAAAATTGAAGCTTTTTGTGTGTTTTTTAGACCATAAAATGGAGGTGCATCATGACAAAATCATGGCAATTTAAGGGTTAAAATAAAAAAAATAAAACAATCATTAATATTTGATATGTATGATTAGGACTGATGCTGATTTAAAATATATATATATAAATAAAAAGATTTATTTTCACATTTATGTGTGAAGGGCTATTAACATAAGCCATACAGTATGAATATTTTTGTGTGCATTAAAATGCGATGTAAATGAAAAACACTGTTAAATAATCAGAACTTCAATTGCTGAGTTTTTGAGTTACAGTCTCCTTTAAAATGTTCCCACAAAACGGTTTCTAAACTGCCTCAAGAGCAGCAGATGGGTAATTGTCAAAAACAAATTCCCCTAGAGACAATAAAGAGAAAATCTGTCTGCTCCTGCTCCTTCAACTCCAACTCCGCTTGTAAATTCACAGAAGATTGCAATTACTCCCTAAGCAGTTCCTGCATCGCAAACAAGACAGTCAATCTTTCGACTGGTTCTTATCTGGCTGCTTTTGATTCCGCAGCTTGCGGTAAATATCAAAGGTCAAAGCTAAAACCTTTTCGCTTTTGTCTCCATGAGCAGCATGACCATCGGAGAGCAGCGCAGGCATTTAGTTCTGAAGAGACGCAGCATCCTCTTAAAGTCCTCTACCTCTGACTTCTATCATCTCCATGTTGAGACTGAAAGCGGTCACAGGAACAATTAGTTTAAGAATGTCAATACTTTTATTAGACAACCTGCACAGGCCTTCACTTGATTAATTTCATGTCCTTTAATCCCTTCTTCAGTAGTCTTAATCCGTTGATCTCTGACATTACCTTCTTATCCAAGTAGCTTTAAAATGTAACAAATGTATTATGTTCATTTAAAGCCACATTACTTAGAAAATGCAGTTTAGTGTCAGAGTATAGAACTTATGTAAATAATATCCTGTATTAATAGGTAACACATTTGAGCCAATTGAGCCTTCCTAGATATTTCTAAAGTACTTCCAAGATATTTCCTAGAAAGAACTGTGTAATTTCACACTAATCATGAGGAGAACATGTATTTCCTCAAGTTGAATTATTCACTCACAAATCATGCATGTTCAGTTGGCCTGCAATGACTTAGCAAATTATTTTGAATTAATTTACTGCAAAAGTACTTAATATTGTAAAATTATTTGTAAATGACAGACCTATAAAATAAAGTGTTGTTGCATTACCAGTACTGAAACTTGTGCATACTAATATTTTGGATGCTACCTAACAAACAATAAAAAGAATACATAGTGTAAGATTTTTCATAACTATTGAGTAAAGGACAATTTCATCTGAAGAGAGAGAAGAATGTAAGATTTTTTGTATTTTTGTGAAAATGAAGTTGATAGATTACCTAATTTTTCTCAGGTTTAGTGAGATAAGTACTATATTTAAATTAATAATAACTATTTGTATTTAGTTTTATCATTGAGAACAGGAACTATATTTTAAGTTAAGCCTGTAATTTAAGTGTATCATGCTGTCAGTGTTCAGTTCTTCTGAAACTAATTTAACTTAGTAAAAGTCAAGTTTATAGTTAATGCTAAGAGTAACCAGCGTTTCAATAGTATAATAAGTCTACGCAGTGACTCAGTGTATAATCAAGCCTGATTCATATCTCTAGCAACACGCAGCAGTAGAATACATAATGCCAAGTCTTACAAGTCGTGTCCTTTGAATTTAAATTTGCTAAACGTTCCCTCAAATTGATCGCACAGTCATTACAGAGAGTAACATGTGCATGCCCTCCTAGGTGCACACACCTGATTTGAAGGGTGAATTAGTGGTGATGGTGCATGCAGGCTTGTCATGGATGAGGGCACATCCATCTGTTGATCTGTCTCAGGGCACTTTCCATTGTAAACTTCAGTTTAATGCATTATTAATCTCCGGTCTGTCAGCATTTCTGCCTGTGTATCTGATTTTATATCGTCCCTGTCTGTCTCCCTGCTTTTCTGTGTGTGTGTGTTTACCCACAGGGGACGGCCAGGTGGATTTTGAGGAGTTCATGACGATACTCGGGCCCAAACTGCTGTCGTCCGACAACAGGGAAGGATTCCTGGGCAACACCATCGATAACATCTTCTGGCAGGTGAAAGACAAAGTTGGAGTCTGTTTCTTATTGCTCGCGATCCTCATCATTTATCACTTCCATCCTTTGCGCCTGCTCTTCCTTACTCTGAATGTGTATTAAGCAGTCATCCTCAAGCACCGCCCTAGTTTCTGCAGGGACTCTGCATAGGCACACACCTACTTAAGTGCAAAAATACACACATGCACAAAAAAACCTGTGTCTTCTGTTCCCCGAGAAAAACAGAGACTTTTATTGTTTGAAGAGAAAGAGACCTGCTGAGAATTACGTGTTTCTTAATGTGAGTATGTGTATTTTTTTTATCTTGTTTGTGTTTATCATACACAGTATTGCAGAGGGCATTACCATAATAAAGGGGGGGCGTGCCGTATGTGTAAGTTTGAGCTTGTGTGTTTTAACTGGGTTCAGTAGGGATTTAGGTTGCAGCTCATCTACATGCTTTTGAACATGCTTGTTGTCTTCTGAAACGTTCCAGAAAGCAAATGCTTTTTTTTTTTTGCCTGTTAGATAAGACATGCAACAATAATGAGTGTGTGTGTATGTGTAAGTGTGTGTGTGTGTGTGTGTGGTGGGGGGACGGTTGAGCTGGGTGACAGCTCTCAGGAAGCTGTTCTCGGCTTTCCTTGAGTCAAACGAGAGGAGAAACATTTAGAGGGTGACTCACTGAAATGAGGCGGTGTGTGTGTCAGGTTACACACATCTCCATAAACTTTCTTTGCCCTAGAGTTCATTGTGCAATCAAAATATCATTAAAAAAAGGACTATGTATGCCATTCATATGTCAGAAACAAACCAAATGAACGCAGAAAGTGCAGATTTTTTTTGTTTCTTTCTAAATCGCATGAAATAAAACACCTTTTATAAATGAGGCGCTTTGTCTGAAGGAGGGATGGAGCAAGACGGACTACAGTGTGCCAGTCAGCAAGGCTGTGGGAGATGAGAGAATAGAGAGGGGAGCTGGACAATATGTGGGGATGCATGGGGAGGGTGGTGTGGGGGGATGCCCCACATAAAGATACAGGAATATAAAGGAAAACCACAAAGGAGGAGAGTGGGAGAAAATGAAAGAAGAGGTACGAGAGAGAGACTGTGATCCATGAAGGTCGCAGACAGTGTGTGTCTCGGGGGTGATTTAAAATGTTCACCTCCCACAAAGAGAGGCAAACCAAAAGAAAACAGGAAGAAGGGGAACGAGAAAATGAGAGGAGAGGAGCAAAACAATATACGAAGAGAGGAGGAGGAGAAAGAGAGAGGAGGGAGCTGAAATGGTTGAAGTGTGTCTCTGAGGACTGAGAGCAGTGTTTTGTGTGTGTGTATGTTTATATTCCACAGACCTTAGGGGGAGACAGGAAGAGAGGGAGAGCCATTGTATTGAAAAGAGAAAGATGGAAGAGCAGGAGGCACATCATGGTGGGCAATAATGACACTGTGTTCGAATAATGCACAGTGAGCTATATTATGACTCACTTCACTAGGGAAACAGCAAGTTTTGTGTGCAGTCACATTTTCATGTGTATGTATGTGAATATATTTTGTTTGTCCTCGTGATTGTTGCCCATCGAAATATCTGGAGAACATTTCTGTTAATCTTCAGCTTTAGTATGGTCTGAGTAAAAATCTGGGGAGATTTACATATCAATTTTTTTTTTAAAACTCCTGACTTGAGTTACCACATTTGTGCTGACAGTCAGTAAATTAGATTTGAAAAAGGAAGCACCCACTCTTCCATTGCAAATGAAGCTACAGCGCATAAAGATAAAAACTAATGGGGGTTTTTCAGCCAATATCTTGACAATGTTTATCATCTATAAAAAGATTTGTTTGCACTGAGCGAATGCAGCAGACAGGTCTGTACAGTCATTTTAATAGCTGAGAAAATGTTAGCGGGTCTGGTCTCACATTACAGCCACTGGGGAGCTGCTTTTTCTCTGGAAGAGCCTCATACATCCATTTTTGGGTTCTTGCTTAAAGTTAGGATAAGTAGTTCTGGAGAAATCCAATACAGCGACAGATAGCATGATTAAATGTAGAGGGTGTAAGCCTGCATCATGTTTTCTACAGAACAAGGGCCAAGGGATTGTCTCTGAGCAATTCATTCACAAACCAGTACTAATAGCAACAGTGACTCGTTCAGTTTTATTTATATAGCGCTAAATCATAACAGAATTTATCTCATGACACTTAACATATTCAGTACTCTTTATACTATTATTTACAGAGACCTGTAAAAAAACTTCCTTAAAGAGGCAGAACCCAGGTCATGGCGGACAGTCACTGGTTGAGTTAAAGAAAGAGATGGGCCGTGAATGGAGATATGACTAAAGGTAGTAATAATGATGATCATAATGATAGTATATGTAGAGGACGTCAAGCAGGACCACAGCAACAGGCTCAACTAATCAGTGATCGAGGTATAGCCATGATCCATGAGAACCTGAGAGAGTTAGTAACATGCATTGATGAGGCACAGATGGAGAGAGAGAGGTAGAAAAGAGCTCAGTGCATCATGGGAAGTCTTCCAGCAGTCTAGTCCTCGCAGCATAACTAAGGGATGACCTGAGCCAGGCCTAACTATAAGCTCTATCACAAAGAAACATCTGACAGTATGCGTCTGATTGTTGCAATGTTACATAGGTGAAAAAAGGCAGTCCTTGGAATTAGTTTTATGACATTAAAGGACATATCCTGATCAAAGATGGTAAATAGACTGTACTTACATAGCACCTTTCTAGTCTTCCGACCACTCAAAACACTTTTAGGAGCTAACCATTCATATGCAATCACACACCGATGGCGTAGCCTTCAGGGGCAATTTGGGGTTTATTATTCTGCCCAAGGTAACTTCGACATGCAGACTGGAGGAGCCGGGGATCAAGCTGCCTCATCATCTGACCTGCTCTATCTCCTGAGCCACAGCCACCCAAGATCGAGAAAACTATACGATTCTTTACAGTGGAGCTGAAGGCCAGGGTGATTTTATCTACAGTAACTTATCTTTAGAAAGGGAGTTTCTGAGGTGGATAAAATCATGAATGCAGATCAGCCAGGTTTTTTTGTTTCTTACGGCATGCTTGAACTTTAGCTTTAACTTTTGGTATGGGCTGAAATATGTGCCACCAGAAACTGAATTTGAATCATTTATATCTGAATTTGAATTTCTTAACTTGAATCATTGCATTAAAAAACTGAATCTGAATTGTAATTTGAAACTTGTAATTTGAAACTGAAGACGCCAGTTTATCTCAGGGCTGACATAGAGACAAACAACCATTTACACCTATGGGCAAATTCCAGTCAGAGCAAGTGAGAAAACGCAGAGAAAGTGCAAAAAGTGCAAAAATAAAGTGCAGCAAGTACAGTATATAAAATAAAATGTCTACTTTCCAGCCATCACCTGGACTGGATTTCTCATTTATGGGAAGCTATCTAAAACTTAACATGAACCATTCCTCCAGAATAAAAGTTTGTGCTTTGATCCATATAGAATCCATATAAGCTAACCATCTCATGGTGCCAGCCTCACATTGAACTTACAGATACTAGTGTGTGGATTTCTCATCTAACTCTCGGCAAGAAAGCAAAGAGCAGTTTCAACTGATGGAGGGGGTGGGACCTTGATTTCACCTTGATTTCCATCTTTCACCTTTCATCTTCTTGATCTTCCACCAAAGACATTTTGCAGTGACATACAGTAACACCATCACTCTATACCCATCGTTGTGAATGAGTCAGAACCGTCAGTATTTGTATGAGTGAACGAGGTTGCTTGTCATAAAAAAAAAAAAACGTTTGTATGATCTATATAGTGACCATGTAGTCCGGCCTCATTTGTGTCAAAAGTTACATTCTACATGTGAAGTTAAAGATATATCAAGTCACAAGTTTTTATCAATATCTTGTAATATTGTAGCATGACCATTTATTAGTATTTTTGTCAATAAAACAGAAACTGAAAAGAAGGATGAAAGAAGCAGAATGAAACAGTCGGCCAGTGACAGGCTTATTATTGCCGTCTGCATCTGTTAAAACAGCCTGCAGTGTTCATGATGACCAGGGATGCCAAATGTAGAGTAATTTTAAAAAGAAAAAAAACATGGTGTGTCTCTGTTACATAATAACCAGCATTTGGTGGACTTAGTAATAGTACCATAAGTGCAGTTATTTTAACGCCAGTGTCTAAAAAGTGACTGGGACAGGGCCACTTCAACTTCAGCATCTCGACTGTGGAACATTTTCCTTCAGATTGGCAAAACCTTTCGATATTTTTATAAATGATCTCTCATTCCATCATCATCATCATCACTTCACTTGCACTTGATGGTGTCAACTAGACCTGACAGCACTGCTGTTGGACTGAGAAATTGATGAAAAAGAGTAAAAAATGCTTGCAGGTTGTCACTCTGTGACTTTTCAGAGAAGGGTCAGGAGACAAAGCAGGTGGACGACTGACAAAACAACTCTTTGCCGTATGAGAGCAGGCAGGATTAGACTGGAGGGACAGTGTGTAAGCACCTGTTCTTCTGATTGATGTGTCCTGGCTTCTTCAGTATGTCACTGCTCACTGCTCACAATCCCCTGTTGTTTTTCTGTGACGCGCACACTCACAGTCGCACAAATACACACACACGTCACATATTTGAGTTTAGTTTGTGAAAGGCAAAAAGCACGGACAAACAAACATTTGAGTTTTTGAATCCCCTGTTCAACACTCTGCATGTGTGTAAATGGTACATATCTCATTCACCCATTCACACACATTCAAACACTGTGACACAGCCTTCAGGAGCAATTTGGGGACATGCAGACACGTTACTGTAAAGCTTTGAGTGGTCAGAAGACTAGGAGATATATAAGTACAGTCCATTTACCATTTACACACACACACATGCACTGAAAGACAAACTTTCAAGTTTTTGAATCCCCTGTTCATCACTGTGTGTGTGTTGTTAGTGTGTGTGTGTTAGTGTGTGTGTGTGTGTGTGTGTGTGTGGGGGGGGGGGGGGGGGTGGGGGGGGGGGGGGGGGGGGGGGGTGTGGGGGTGGGTGTGTGGGTGTGTGTGGATGTTGATGTCCTTCAGAGACAGACCTGGCAGGAGGAGAAATCACTCTGTTGGTTGGTAACAGGTAGCGGCTCCACTGTGGCTTTAGACAGACAGACAAGAACATTGTACATTCTACGTGCTCCTGCTCTAAGCTGCCATGTTGTCTGTCCTGCGGCTACAGTCCAAAGAGTTGTTCTACCATTTCCCAGCATCCATTCAACGCAGAGACAGACAGAAGGAGAGCAAAAATCAAGCAGCACAAGCCCTTCAAATGCTGCTGCCACTCCCCGTTTCTCTGCCCTGGAGTGCCACACAAGGTTGCAGTTGCATGAGTCAAAGCAGTTAAAGGTCCAAATTGTAGTTTTGTTTGACCAGATATGTAAAGAAAAATCATCATCATTGAAAATCTAGGTTGCTGATGCAAACAAAACAGCATCATAAAATATCAATAACCCAAAGTTATTGTCCATGTTTGAATCCTCTGTCAATCAATCTGCTTATACCATTAATTTTTAGTGCTGACACTTTTGCTTACATTTGGATTATTTTTTTACTCTGACTCAGGTGTTGACATATGGTGATGCTTTCACTCTATTTAAGAGAGTCTCAGAGAAAAAAAAAGACAAAGGTTGTTTTAGTTTGATTGTAGTTTGCCAAATTAGAATAGTATTGATTCCTCCTCTCACAAAAACAAAAGAGTATCTACGTGTGTTTGTGTGGGTATATGTGTGTGAGTGAGAGAGAGAGAAGAAAACCAGACAATTTAATGAGTGTCTTTGTCTGTGTATGTGTGAAATGATTCTTCTGTTTACTGTAATGTCCCAGGTTTCCTGTGTGTGTGTTTGCATCCACATGTATGTTTTCATAAGTGCAGTGTAAATCAACTGCAAAAGACATTACACAAATACACATTTTGGTTGCACATGAATACACACAGAAGCAGGCGTGCAAATTATATAAATAACTTAAGCAATGTTCAAGGTTTAATGCATACATAAAATGTGCATTTGCATAATGTGTATGAGTTTCTGATCATGTGTATGTTGGTAGATGAATTATTAGACTGATATCTTGGTTATGTTACAGTGATTGGTTTGGGGCAGTGATGTAATTGTTACAGAGAAAATAGACCTAGGCACAATAATATTAAATTTTGGCAATATAACTGCCTAAACAATATCTGAGCTTGTACCAATACCAAAGTAAGACTTTGATACGTTACTTTGAAAAATGCTTTTCTACAAATAAAAATGAAAGAAATGCCCCTAGTTTAGGTTTTAAGCCAGTATATGTATTTAAAGTAATAGTTTTACATTTTGTGACTCACATACATTTGTAAAAGTGGTGTCTTTCATCTTACTCCCAGCAAGAAAGCCAATAACCATCTCACATAAATGTCAAAGATATGAATTGCTACCTAAGAATGAGCCCTTTATATCTACAGAGGGAGTGGGTCCTTACATGTGTGAGTTTCACAGGTTGAGTTGAGAGGTATTCATTAAGTTGCAATCTGCAACCTCAAACACTAGATGCCACTAAATCCTACACATCTTTAAAGAATGACTAGTGTCAGGTTTTGATAACTGATGATGGCATTTCAGTATCAGCACCATTATCTCTAACCTGAGATGTTATTGAGTATGTTCTAGTATCTGTTTCTCTCTGAGGTAGCATGGGAGATGCTATTTTTAGTGTTGAACAAGCATTGTCATAAAGCATAATGATTATCGTTCCCTAGTTGAAATGTGCACACCCTCTTCACCGCCACAACTGATTTATGTCAAGTACCACTATTGTCTGCCATGTTGGACATGAAGGACATGATGTTTTGGAAGGGCAGACAAGTAATAGGACAGAGGCTAAGATTGAGACTTAAACTCAGTGACTGGCCTGAGTCTATAAAATTTTTTAAACACGAACATACACAAATACTACAACCACCAACAAGGAGGTAAATGAGTTGATATTTCCATTTAAATTAGAAGTCCTTTAAACCAATCATGCCTGCCCCTATTTATCCGTCTTTATCAATGCACACAGGAGGTCTGCATACTGATTCAGGCACCCACAAATAGCACCAGTGATGCACGGGCAAACATGCTACCATTACATTACAAAAGAACATCTTTCCTACTTGCATACTGTACCCATACATAACACATTTAGGCAATAAAACAGAAATACATTCATCCTATTATTTCTTTGCAGCTTGTAGATTTCACAACTCATTCTTATCTTCTATATTTATCTGCCCTCATAAAGCAAGTTTGTGGATGACTGTGTCTCTGCATTGATCGCCGTCTGCCCCTGCAGTTTGACATGCAGCAGCTGTCTCTGGATGAGCTGAAGCAGGTGCTGTTCCACGCCTTCCGGGACCACCTGACAATGAAGGACATAGAAAACATCATCATCACCGAGGAGGAGAGCCTCAATGAAACCTCAGGGAACTGCCCTGAGTATGAGGGAGGTGAGGAAGCTGTTCCTTATTGTTATAAATACCCCTTTGTTATTCATTTCATCAACAAATAAATGAATAAATACATGTACAGAAAACAGTAATTTGACACTGAGATAAGTGAACGTATTCATGAAAACTAACTGTAACTGTATGTTTAATCAAACCGTGGAACATATTTGGAAATGTACTTTTTGTAGAGGGTTATTTACTTTGATATCTGTGCAGGGAAATTAGCTTTAGTATAAAGACAGGGAGCTGGGCTAAACTAGCCTGTCTGCAAACTTCTGGATTACTAACCACATCTCTATTCTGTTCAGCCTTTCAAGTAGGTCTGGTGTTGACCAATCAGAGCACCTGCGAGAGTTAAGAATTGGGGCATCATCTCTCCACACAGTAGATAGTGATAACCTAAAAAAAAAAAATAATAATACTCTGAGAAAATGCAGCTGTACAAATTGTTCTAATTTAACTTAATAATATCAACTATGCAACCAAGGGGCAACATCTGTGGTTATGATATGCCAAAACTGTAGTTCAAGCTCCATAAGTCCGCATGTTCAAATGTCCACAATGTTTCACAGCAGAAATAAACATGTTTCCAGCCTGGTACAAAAAAAAAACGGTTTTGGTCTCTATAGCTAATTCCCACATTCATGATTATTTATATTAAGACTTAAAGTTGCAGAATTAACAGTGTGGCAGCTTTGATTGATAGGTAGGTGCCATTGTTTGAGCACCCAGGCATCATTCAGCCCGCCTCAGGTCCACTGATGATCCACGTCTTTCCTATTTTTAGATTAGATTATGCGGGAGCCACATATTTTCTGCTTCACAACTGCGTCTCACAAACCTGTGGGTGACGTCCCTTGCGCGTCACTCATCTTTTGACTGTCGTTGATTCTTCAACTTTTGCATCATCGAAGAATGACGATGTGACAGATATGTCACTTGCTATAGCTCAAAACAGACATAATTCCTCCACCTTCTCTATATGAGTTCAGTTTGCATGAACATGATGACACATCTGAATAAACAGAGTGAAACAAATTGGCAGGCGATGAGGAAACAGCTAGCCTGGCTCTCAGGTCAAATATATGTATACGTGGAGTCTTTGCTGGTTGCCTGGCAACCTCAAAATGACAAGACTCAAGCAAATAATTACTGCATGTAATTGCTGCAGAAGCACAAATGTTGTTGTTGTTGTTTTTACATTTGTGTTTGTGTAGGGATTACAAAAACAAGATGCAACGTGTTAACTAACGAGTTTTAGAGTTATTTACAGACATTACCACATATTTGAATTACAGAGCCAGGCTAGCTCTTTCACCCAGCTTCCAGTCTTTTTTTTGCCAAGCTCAGGTGATTGCCTCATGGCTCTAGCTGCAGGGCACAGGTCTGATGTAATCTGCTCATATAACTCTCATCAAAATAGCAAATTACAAAACTACTTCTTTAGGGTTAAATTGTAGAAAAACAGACAACCTCACAAATCGATTGATTCCCTCCAGCACTTGATTCACATTTTGGCATAATTGGAAGAGTGATCTGTATTATAAATTCAGCTTGCTGTGACCACAAGTCAATACCACTGACTTTATGTACCAGGACAATGGGGTGAGCTGTAACGGAGGAGTGTAGTGTTGAGGCTGATAGGGTTATGTTTAAAATGATGCGTCACAATCCGGCTCTGAGGCCAAAAGCAAAAGGGAGACAAGGGCTGAAGACAAAAGTAAAATTCATTTATTGTTCAACAACAAAAAAAACACAGAAAACTTAAAAACTAAACAAAGGAAAAATGTGTTTATCAGTACACCAGCGATAATATGTATGTGTGCGGGATGTTGCACAAAATGAAAAGAACCAACTGTACTTACAGTCCAGTGTAAGTGCAGTCGGATTCATGGTCAGATGAATTCTCCTTCAGATTTTTCCTTGACCTCATGATGTTTCCCATTAAGGTCAAGGACACTACTTCTCATGTACCTGCTGCTGTGACCAAACCATGAGATTAATAAGCCACGAAACTGTCACTCCTGTTATACAAACATGTATAGCCACCATACACAGGTTTCATCTATGACATGGTAATCCTGGAAGAAAGATCTAGAATCCTGCGGCATATTCAAGAAAACAGATGTAATATTCAAGTAATAAAATATATTCATCTCAAGATTATGCATAGTTTCATATCCAGAAATGAGGAATGGGCTGCTGATGTTTGAATTCCAAAGTGAAACACAGAAAGCATTTTTCTTGAGGCATGAGACCAAGTTAGAGTATGCCACATTAGGGAGAAGGGGGAAACAAAAACTTCCACGCATCTACAAGTCAGACTAGGACAAAGACAGATCAAATGTGCTAGGAAACTAGGAACGTTGTAATGAATCCACTGGGTACTGGCCCACAGTCTCAGGGAGTCCTAAAAAGAGACAGCTAAGAAGAAATGAAGAAACAGTGGCGAATGGGCAGTGAAGGAGAGGATAAGGGGCTAAAGCAGGGATCAGGGAACTGCTGGTTTGGCACTCTCTTTCACAAAGTTTCTGGTGTTGAGGGAAGGGTGTACCAGTGGAGGCAGGGAAAAGGGATAAAGAGAAGAAGAGGTATAGTCTCTGTTGTAATGAAAAGTTGTATGGTTCTCCACATGCCTGCTTCCTTCCCATGTTCTTCCTGTCTGGTGGACTTCTTTTACAGCTCTGACTTGTAATTCTTACAAACTCAGACAAGAGGGCTGAACTTTTGGTTCTTGCTCTTCCTGCAAGGCCTGTTGGAGAACACATACTCCTTTACTCTTCTTGCTCTTTGAGTCTTCCGAGTTTATGTCTTTCAGCCGAAAAAAAGGCCTTTTAGGCCATGGAGAAAGGTAGCAGAAAAGTTCTACCTCACTCCTCTTGTCTTTGTTTTTGCTGCAGCATAGAGAAGATTAAAAGCAGTTTGTGCCTCTTGTGTATTTATCATTTTTACATTGGAGACACTTCCACTGATGATCTGGGTCACAGCAATAAACTGCAAAACATGCCAACTAGAAATGTTAGCTGCTATTTCATCCATATTTATTTTGGGTCAAAGAATGGTGCTGCACACCAGAAAAACAATTTATTCACTACATGAATGATTTTTTAAGGATTATGGAAATGTCTGCAAAAGTTATTAATTGTTCACACCATCAATCACACCAAGTTTTAAACATAAAGTATAAATAGGAAGCTAGTGCAACAAGCAGGTGTTTTTCTGTCCTTTAAAACTCACTAATTAACATGTTATATCTCATTTGTTTAATCCTTTCAAAAGCTGCAGTGTAAAAATTACTATTTCTACTTTTATGGAGGTTATGTGTGTATGTGACTATTTTTTGGCCATGGTGCAGTCTCTTGCTAGGTGCCAACTCCCAGAAGTGTAAGTTAAAGAAACTAGTAGTTTAACATTTAACTCACAGACATGAGACTGGTATCGATCTTAAATCAGCGTATCTCCCAAAAATATATTGAAATCAATAAACAAATCAATTTATTAACTATTTAGCGTGACACAAAAGCTTAAGAAAGGAAAAACTCAGTGCTAGTGTCTCTTAATTCTTTTCTTTTCTCCTCTCAGTCCATCCTAAGAAGAAGAACCGTCAGACGTGTGTCAGGAAAAGCCTGATCTGCGCCTTCGCTATGGCTTTCATCATCAGTGTCATGCTGATCGCGGCCAATCAGATGCTGCGGAATGGCATGGAGTAGCCAATTGCACTGTGAGCATGGGGAGTGGACAGAACAGCCATGACCTCACATCTTGTCTTTGCAGCCAAAGCTAGACCAGCCACACCCCGAGCACTTCTCTGAACAATCAGTTGAGTTTTTTTTTGTTTTTTTTAAGTTGAAGTTGAACTTACACGTAGAAGCAGACAATGTGGGTGAAATGAAGAGAGATATATTTGTTCTGCATTGAAGATGTCACCATGTAGAGTTACTGGACTTATAAGCAAACCTGAGCTGGAAAAGAATGATGTTTTTATATAAATTTGTTTGTTTTTGTTTTTTTTGTTTGTTTTTTTGCTGTAAAGACAAAGATTACCCTTTAAACTTGATTTTCTAATTACTGAAAATGTTTATCAGGTGCTTTGAGCCATTCCTAATTTCAAAAACAAACTGGTTATTATGGATAACTCCATATATTTACCCTAGAGAAGAATGTGAACTGAGTGAATGTTGGGCACAGTATTTAAATGCATAGTAAACCCCACACATCTCATAGAGTCATGTATGAATTTCACACTTTTTGTGAAACATCAGCATCCTCAGTTCGGTCCACTAATCTAATCTAATGGGACACGTAAATCTTTTTCTGTGTATCTACAAGGAGCACAACTCAATACTCATAGAGGGACCACTGAAGAATCACCACTGTCCCACTGTCACTACTCTTTAGTCTTAATGCTGATTGGTTGTGTGGGTGTGTAAAATACAGTGCAGTCCACATACGCAGTGTAGATCAGTAAAGCGTAAAGAAGATTAAAACAAATCAGATGACAGTGGAGCTGTGGCTTTGGTCAAGACCAAGCTGAGAAATGTTTTGATATTTTTAGTCATGTATTGGTAGAAAATGTTTCACCTCAGCATTTCATTGTGATACTGCCCAATTGTGGTAATTATGAGCCACACAGAAGCATGCCGATATATACACTGCCATACCAAACATTAGAGATTTCCACTGATTTCACTGTATATATAGTATTACTTAGCTTGTGTAATGTATTATCCTTCTCAACAGCAGAATGTATGAAGGGTAGAAACTAGTGAGATAAATCAGGGATATACAGTAGAGCTGTGAATAACTGTTGGTATAGCTGTTTTCCAGGAAAAGGTTGCATTCTAGTGGTTAAAATAAGAAATGCAGCTAAACGCTTGAACAACCATGTTTACAAGGTGTTCAGAAGTCAAGAACAACACCACTGAATTTGAGCTTTGACATGCGTTGTGTGCGTCTCTGTCGCAAGGACAGTCTGGAATAGAGTCATTTTATTCCACAACCCAAATTACGTACAGCTCAGGATTGGACGAGAGACTGAAGGTGACTGCTGCTTGTACCTGTAGTAGTTTTGGGGTCTTATAGCTATGTATTATGGTTCACAAGTGATAGCACTACAGTTTTATAAAGCTTGCCAGGATTAAAAAAGTTTGGCAAAGACCTTGGAGGAGTTTACAATCATGCTCCTCATCTTTTATAACGGAGCCTCCCAGAGGTTGAACATCACAATGACACTACAGATTAAATTTAAGGACTTTTTCTATTTTATGTAGGGCTGGGCGACAAAGACATGTCATTGTTTATCTACTGTCAGAGGATTATAGTGTCATAATTACATGTTCATATTCTGTGACTGTTTTCCAGAAAGTCCAAACAAAGGATTGGAAACAAATTACCACTGAAAACTACAGTTACCTGAGATTCTGTTAAACACAGAATACAGGGTTGGTAGAAAAACATTTCTATTATTTTATATGTGATTATTGTGTTATGCAATACAAATATTTTCAATAATATAACAATTGCCTGGCCCTAAAGATGCCATATTTAATATCGAAATCTTGTGGTCATTACTAATGACTGCAACATTATATGCCATAACAGCAACACATATTGATTCTTAAGTTGCATGGTGCTCCCCTTGGACATTATTGGATTG
Source organism: Collichthys lucidus (assembly GCA_004119915.2). Classification (NCBI taxonomy): domain Eukaryota; kingdom Metazoa; phylum Chordata; class Actinopteri; family Sciaenidae; genus Collichthys; species Collichthys lucidus. Next base: position 1,397,809 of record CM014092.1, read on the forward strand.
GAGGCTGGTTTATTTCCATTAATACTTTGGAGCAATTTGTTTGTTTTCTTGTCTTTTGCAGGGATTAGATGACAACAAAACTAGATGTTTAAATTAAACTAGTGTACAACCACATGAGTTTATATGCTATCTGGGATAGAGGGAATACAAAGGAAGAGGGCTTTCTTTTAAAATGAAAAAAATAGCTTTGTAGGATCAAGTATCATAGCAAAAATGTATTATACTGTACATCAGTATGCATGTTGTTGTTTAGATTTTCATGTCTTTGAAAGACATCGAAATTCATTTAATATTTCTTTGTGGTGGCACAGCCTTGGTTTTAATGTAGGTATGGATGTACTACTGTCACATATTTGACTTTCCAGTTTACACTGTAATAGCCATTTTTTCTAGTTTCTACCAGCTATTAATCAAATCAGAGTGCAAGAGAGGGCATTTTCATAAATATGCAAATACAAGGTCACATCATCATCATCATCACCATCACCATCGTCATCATCTCTGTTTCACTTCATTTCGGGTAGAGTCAGTAGGCTCTACTGTGGATGGTTAAAATGAACATTGAATACAATATATTGTGTGTTTTCGTCAAATCACTGCCTCATAATCTGTCTGTACTACCTGCTGTAAAATGTATGCTACACTTATCTTCGTAAGTCAGGTTTACTGTATGTCTTTGATATTCTCAGCACATTGACATTTGACCAATGGATCATGTTTTAACCTTTGTCTATTAGCGTCATGGTCCTCTGAAAACCAGCATAGACCACTTTATCTTACCAATTATCTAATAATTGTGTCATTCAGAGATCCTTGCATGGCCATGTGAGAGTAACTTATTTGAAAGACCTTTTATCAACACTTTTGAAGTTTACATTATTATACTGTACATCTGTAACAGGACGGAGTCAGTTTATGATTTTCATGTTTTTGAAAGTTGCTTTTGAGATTTGTTTTTACCAAAACATGTTTTTACCTTGTAGATTGTATAGAGATAAAAATTCAACACAGATATGTAATAAAACCTTGGCATGCTGCTTAGAAAATGGAGAACGAAAACAGCAATAGTCACCAACTGAATGGATATTTAAAAATGCAAATAACATGTTAATCTGTTTAATCTAAAACAAAATATCCATATATGTTTATGCAATAAAACCTTGTTTTGATAGAAATATATGGCATCTGTGTTTACTTGTAAAAGATGTGCATCACTTGGCTCAAGACCAGCAACATGTACAATATAATAATGACAAAACAATACTACTTAACATTCTTTGATAACATGCCTATCACACTGAATGTTTGGCTCACAATAAGCTGTTGGGGAGAAATATTTTCACTTTTAATAATTCCAAAAGTCAGTATGAAGCAGGCTTGTTGCTTCATTTATTGCTTGTTATCAACGTTGCAGTATCAGTTTATATACCAACCCTATAAATAGAATGACAACACAGCAGCTTCCTCATGCAGGTAGCACAGAGTCCGTGCAGCAGCTGTGAGTCAGTCTTCAAGTGCAGAAAGCTCATTGCTCTGACATCACCTTCACACAACACATACAGGTCAGGTAGCAGTACAAACATAACTTGCTTTGAGTGGACCAACCTTGGCAGGTGTGACAGACAAAGATTAACCATCCACTATTGAGATGTGCAGCTTAAAAATCTCTGTTCAGCTTGTTTCTGCAGCTAGAGGTGAATTTACACATTTGTCACCTTGTGTCAAAGAGGAGGTTCCTGCGGAGAAGCGTTGGCATCAGCACTCACTCTAAATCATGTTAATTAAGGAGCATAGGTCAAATACAAGGGAGAGCATCCTAATAGCAGATGCTCCCAAACCCCATTAACAGCCAGATAACAAACCAAAACATGTCATTACTTGGACAAACAAGGCATTAGTGTAAAGGTCCAGGCAGACATGAACAGCTTTTATAACTTGAAAATCCTTTAGTCTGTTTTCATCTTTGTGGCTGAAATTAAGACTGGACATGCATTTAACAAGTTGCTTGACTACTGTCAATTAAGAAGGGACAGGTACAAAAAAACAATACACCGTCTATACTGTAGTGTGCTGTTGTTTAGCTTTTATTTCATAATTCACGTTCATACAGTCTCCTCACAAGATGATCAGATATCAGGGGAATCATTGATTAATTTTAAGTGATCGTGCAAGAAAGAATCACCTGTCACCAAGAGACCAAGAGTCACCAGAACATTTTAACAAAAAAAAAAATCACACTGATACTGGTATGCATTAAAAAACACTTTATTATGAGGTATTCATTGCATGTTTGTAGCTCAAATGAACCTCTGGAACAAAGAGTTGCTCTGACACATACACATGCAAGAGAGCATGATTGTAAAACACTGTAGTTTCTCCCAGCACTTAGAAACTGATAAACAATAATCAATAAACAGCATCCAGTTGTATAATGTACATAAAAAACACCTCTACAGACAACTGCTTATTGTCTGTGTCTATGTCAGTGAGTGTAGGGCTCTTTGAAACACTGTACTTAAAGAGAGGAGGGTGGTTTAGTATAGTAACACTGCTTATCCATTGTTTGAAGAGAATATAGCTTACGAATACCATAAAAACACAATAAAATGCAGATGTTTACAAAAGTTTAAAAGGCTCCACAATGGAAACACCTACTACTTCTTCAAAAGGATAAAGGCACAAGTGTAACAATGTTTGTTTTTAGACCAACTAACAAAAGACTTGAAAAGATGATGGCAAAACTCAGACTGCCTTCTGCTTAGTCTTTATGCAGCATTTCTTTCTTTCATACCTCTAGAACTTCCTGTACCTGTAAAGACAAACTATAATGCTATTCAAATACTGTTGGCTGTCTGAGTGTAGCTGCTGGATCGTTAAGGATTCAAGTAGTGTTTCCTAAAACACAATGAGACAGAGGTCATTAAGGATTGATAAGATGACGTCTTTGTATCCTTACAGACAGACTTTGGCACAGTCTACTCACAAGATGATGGAAAAGTTAATGAGAGAGAAGAAGGAGAAGTGTGGAGCTGTTGGTGTAATTGGGGACAGAGGGAGGAACAAGATGGTGGAGAGGGAGAAAAAAAATGAAATGACAGAAGCAGAGAAGAAAAGTCAAGGTCAGAACTCTGTGTGTGGGTGACTGTAATCGCGGCTGCCTGCTGGGTTCTCACTGGGTTTCATAAAGATGCCCTCCATGGCCTTCCACAGGCTGTGCTGGCTGGGGCTTGACATGGCATGAACTTCTCTCTGACCGTGGATCGGCCGTCCATACTGCTCCCCCGTCACAGACAGCAGTGCGTCGGTGGCCTTGTGGCGGAAGCGGACGGCCTCCTCGCGCATCCATACGGATTCACCGCAATGAACTGTCCACTCGTCCAGGTGATCCCCTTCCCCTTCATCTCCAAATGCACTCACCTCCTGTGGACAAGTGAGAGAGAGATTAGAGGACAAGGAACAGAAGAAAGGAGGTGCATTGCTTTAGTAAAAGTTTTTGGTCGCATTTCAAAGACAAATAATATTGACTTGAATTTCTGATAGAAATAACTTTCACTTTCACTTTCACATAACTTCAATTATTTACCAAAGTAGATATCCAAACACTGTGAACATTAAGAGATATTTGGATCTCTGGCTTCTTTTTAACTCACTACGTCACCATTTATTCTTCAGCGAAGTGTAAAACCACACATTATTATTGTTCCAAACTTCTTGAGTGGCCAGACAGGCTATTGTGAATATTACACTGTACTTGTAGGTTACGTCCATAAAACTCTTGTCTTTATAAAATGCTATTCTTGTTCTTTTATTTTAATGAACATCTATCTGAACAGAGCTCAAATACAATTTACTACTATGAGTACTATATAATTACTTTTTTGAGTTAGAAAAAAAATTAACCTCAAATACATGAAAACTGGATAGACACTGTAAGGTGAAGAAAATGTTTTTTAATTCTGCAGGGATAATGCCATGTTACAGATTGTAAAGCCCTCCGAGGCAAATGTACTTTGTGACTTTGGGCTATACAAATAAAACTTGATTTGATTTAAGAAAGCTTTACTGAATTTTATGACTGTGGTTGTGGAGGGGTGCACCTCTCTTTGCTCTGCCAGATCAGTGCGTCCTTTAGTTTCCTTATGGTGCACAGCTACTTCTTCACTAGTCAATTGGGTTAGACAGTCTGTACACCATTACAAGAGGAGAAGTCAAATACATAGGGAACAGTGTTGTGTTATGGAATTTTCTATCCTTAGGTTACACAAGGTCACGTGTGGGCCTTGAGGTCCTGTGCAGTATTAGTTGTTTGGCTTTGGTTGAGAACCGTAGGAGCCAATCTATCTCAACACTGTGGTGGCCAGGGTCGAAGAGACCTATTGCTGCCTTCCTAGACATAATAGATAGCTGGACGTTGATGTTCCACTCTGACATCTGATATCTCCAGACTAGAATATATAGGATGCATGAATAAAGACATTCTCTTTGTATAATTCTGGGCGTATAGTATGTGGGGTGTGATCTTTGGGTTTAAAGTCTATCCACCAGGATTAACGACCTGTGAAGAGGCGTGTGAAGTAGTGGTCTGAGGAGACCAGTGCCAGGCTCAGAGACTGCTTCCAGACAACGGACTGGGAAGCACTCTGCAGCCCCCACGGCAGTGACATTGACAGCATGACCGACTGCATCACGGACTATATTAACTTCTGTGTGGAGAACACTGTGCCCTCCAAGTTGGTGAGGTGTTTTCCCAACAACAAACCCTGGGTGACCTCCGAGATTAATGCTGAATGAGACAAAGAGGGTCTTCAGATCAGGGGACAAAGAGGAGCTGCGTAGAGTCAAGAGGGAACTCTGAGGATCAGGAAGGGGAAGGACAGCTACAGGAGGAAACTGGAGAAGATTCCCCCCTCCCTCTCTCACTCCCCTCTGACCCCTATTCACACCTCCCCTTCACCGGGGGAGCCGGCCAGGGGAGCCATTGACCATTGAGTTCAGCAATTTCTCCACAACATGTTGGACTTTAGCTTGTTGGTCTGGCAAACCTCCAGAATGCCTCACTCAAAAACCCTCTCATCCATGTAGTCCTTGTTTACAAAGTGCTTGCTACAAACCCTAGCAACAGAAGAGTTAACTGGTATAAATATGTCTGACACATTCTATCATGTCACAGTACACAACTTCTAACCCTATGACAGATAATGTTTTCACACTTCCTCCACACTGCAGAGGTTTTTGCTGACCCCAGGCGGTGTAAAAGTCGCTGTCAACTGACGCCCACCTCCAAATGTTGGTCGAAGGCTCTCTAAATGTTAGAAGAAACCTCTTTATACGTTATATCTTGCACTTTATTTGTAGTGTTACTGAAATAAATCTCTCAGTGGCTTTACCTTGTCAGAGTAATAGTGAATGATCACAAATGTCAAAATCCGGTTGACATTATCGCCCTTTCCCAATATCTTCAGGGAGCTATGTGGATCAGTTAGTTCAGTTCAATGTGTTGTCCTTCAAACATGTTAAAAAACACGAAAGAATGAGGCCAGCAGCATGCAGAATAAAAAGATATACTTTGTGCTGCAGCTAAAAGACCTATATAATAACTTGAAGCCTGTAATAACTAGAAACAGCATGTTAAAGTGCAGTGCAGTTAGCAGCAGGATAAAGTCTCAGGATAAAGCCTCAAAGCCTCTGGGAAGAAACTGCACTCAAGCCTTGTTTTCAAGCTTAAGTCTGTGCAGACGTCTGCCTGAGGGAATTGCTGTATGAGGTCATTGGAGATGTGTAGGCCAGGGTATTTAAAAGGTGGACACTGTCTCTACAGCTGCTTCTCCACTGAAGAGCAGGGTGTAGCCTCTCTTTCTAAAGTCCACAAGAATCTCCTCAGTCCTCCTGCACATTGATACAGACATTAAGATTGAAGTTCTTCCTCCTCCTGCCTGTACACAGATGTGTACACAGATTGTCATTGTTGGAGATCAGTCCAACCACAGCCGTGTCATCTGCAAACGGTACTATGTGATTGCCTAGGTACCTTGCAGAGCAATCATATGTGACAATGGTGTACAGCAGGGGGCTCAAAACACATTCCTGTGGGGAACAGGCATTTAGGGTGACGGTGAGATGATAAGATGCCATGAATCTTAACAGACTGTGGTCTGTTTGTCAAACAGTCAAGGACCCACTTGCAGGGAGATTGTTCCAGTCCCAACAGAAGCAATATTGATTACTGACTCGAATCTGTGGAATGATGGTGTTAAAAGCAGAACTAAAGTCTACGAAGAGCAGCTTGGCAAAGTAGTCTGTGCTCTCCAGGTGGGTGAGAGCAAAGTGGATCACACACAGACGAGTTCTTCATTTAGGCATACTGAAATGATCCTTCACATCACATCAAATCTCTCCTTTCTCCCCCGCATACAACAGAAACCCACCTGGTTAGAGGAAAGCGGTGAAGCGAAGTAGTGGCTGTGCAGGTTACGGCCTGTGTTGACATGGGTGAGGCGGATCGTCTGCCCGCACCTGACCGGCGTGCCCCGATGGCAGAAGGTGTCACTTGTCCCTCGAATACTCCAGTAGCTGTTGCTGTCTTCTACTGCGGTCACCCCTGTTACGGACTGCTGCCCGCTACCTGTCTCACACACACACACACACACACACACACACACACACACACACACACACACACACACACACACACACGGTAAGCAGAAAACCATTACAGAGATACTCAAAGTGAACAACCAAACCAGGAATGGGATTTTAAAAAAGTTTTTTCACTGTTCACAAGTTTCACAAGTTTAAGATTATCTTGTTTTGTTCTGACTCTTCATCTTGTTTGTGGTATTTAACTCTGACCAAAGAGGTCAGCTGGTTAACTTTAAAATGTGAAGCTGACTCAGTGTGCTTCAACACATTTAGCTCCAGACTCTCTGAGAGCCTCTTTGTAGTTACAGGGGAACTCATGTGTACCATAGCAGAGCTAATGTGGAATACTGGCTAGGTTTAATATTAGAATAGGTTTTTCTCCTTTGTATTCTGTGAAAAAGAAACATTATTATTATTATGTCTACTGATATTTTCTTTGTAAATGTCACCTATAAGAGGTCATGTCAACAAGCCTTTATGCGTGGCGCTCAGACTGTACATATAATGAAATGAACATGAATGAACTCTGACACCGTTAACCTTTGTACACATAAACCGGCCATTTCCCACGTTCGCCCAGCTGTACGTTTAATTGCAGATGTGGGTTAATGTCAGGCTCGGTTCACTTTAGTGAAAACACAGTGTGACGGTTCACTAATGCTCCATAGTCGTTAAAGGAGGGGAAAACTCACCGGAGCCGTAGCGTACGTCGTGCGAGTGTAGTCTCACATTGTGTTTTATATTTAACAGTTTAACGACTGAACCGCATGTCACAATACTCAGTTCGGTACCGAACGACATACCAAACATACAGGATAAAAATAATAAAAGCTTCGTTAGGGAGAGTGGAAGAACAGCGCAGTTTAAATGACCCATTCTACAGAAACTCGAGCAGCCGCCGACAACTCACAGAGATTTGTATCTTTTTTCGCTACGTCATTAAAGAGGCAGTGTATGCCAATACGTAGCTCATGAAACAGCGCCCCCGGCGACTGGGAATGGCAACTACATAGGTCATACTAGGTTTTTGCTATATTTGTTTTTATTCGACGTGTGAAATATTTTGATATGTATAATAATGCGGCATTTTTATCAATACATATTAACAGTAGCGCGGTGTTGTGTGTGGTGTTGTGTAGTCTTATCCAGTTGGGTTGGTTGTGTGTAGAGTTAAAGTGAGCCAGCAGGGGGAGTCACCTTTACCAATGAACCGCTTGGAAGTTCCCTCACTGCGTCCCGGAATCGTCTTCATGCTACGCGTTCTCGGCCATTTTTACAAGTAGAAGCTCTCCGAACACACAAAACACAACACAGCCCTGCACCTCTGCAAATACATACGGAATATCCCGCCGCGGCGAGACGTGTAAGTCCAGGTTCTCCGTGCTCGTTTGCTGTCTTTACACCGCGCCGCTCGGCCGCGGGACGGTGACTAGCCGCCGCTAATATGCCTGGATGTTGTTGTTTGATTCATGCTAGGCTAACGTACTGATGTGCTAAAGCACTAACGTTAGCTTGCAGAGTTGAGTCCGAGGCCTCGCTCCGTTTCTACAGCGGTGGATTTCGGCACTACTTTTACTGGAGGCTGGTGTGTAGTTTTACACACTGTAGTTCATGTGAGCGATGTAGAAGTACAAACAATACCTATTAGCTAGCGTTACTTAGAGAAGTGTTAGCTCGCTGGCTAACGTTAACTAGCACCGCTCGTTTAGCTTAAGTGGTGGTTGCTAACTCACTGGTATAGTAACATTAGCTAACGTTATTGACTAGAAATCCTGGGGTGACTGTGATGTTTGCTCACAGACCTCGTCGGTTCATGTACTGATCTCCTGGTAAGGTCGGTCGATATTCACTGTGCGCATTGCGACAACGTTAAGTGGAGGGTTTTTTTCTACCAGCTACACCTAGTCTTCCTCGCTTGCATTGTGACACTGCTATAAGGTTAAAACTAGGGATCGACCGATACGGGTTTTTTGATGGCCGATGCGATACCGATTTTTTCCCCATGGCCCATGGCCGATACCCGATTTCCGATACCCGATTTCCGATACCGATATGGGTTAAAAAAAGTTTAAAAAATGACAAATATTCCAGGTCTCAAGTTAAAAATAAATAGCCATTTATTTATAATAACATGAATAACAGGAAAATGACAATCATGTCTGAAGCCCATTGAGCATTTTTTTTTAAGTGTCTGCTTAATGCTTATACAGTATTATATCCACTTAAAAAGGAATAGACCACATACTTCGGTGCTTTTATTCATTTTTATTTATTTAAAAAATATATATTAGTTTGGCTTGACACATTCAAAGGACTGTGGCTTGACAGAACAACAGAGCTTGACTGCACATTTGAGAAATGTTGGGGATGACACAAAGATTATTTAGAGTAAATGTTTAGGCCTATTTTACAACTGTAGGCCTATATTGTACTTGATATACCATTGCCTTTGAAGCAGGCAGTGACAGTAAATAGCCTGACTTGATCATCATCCGCATTGCAAAGTGAGTGAATGAATTGTAGATTTGTCACTTTTTAAAAAAATAAAAAATGGGCACACCATAATTTGTTTTAGTTGTGGAGAAACAAAACCTCGCTGCTTGCCCCCTGCTTTGTTTCAGGAAGAGGGGAGAGGGGCGGGACAAATCACAACAATCTCCCTTTAGGTTTGACGCATCAAACTTTATCCATTTCGACATTGTCTTAGTTAATATCAAATCCCACGCCACCTCTAACTCTAACGAAGTGTACCCTTATATTGCACACAATATGCGTGGCGAGTTACGTTTAGGAGGGATTTAGAAGTTTATTCAGTAATAATCACTCGCATGCCATTATTGCTCCCGCGGTGTCGACATGCACTGCCACGTCGCTACCCCATGTGTTCAAAAATATTCCCGTACGTAAGCTAAAGTAGTCTATGGCTTAGCAAGCCTCTTCTCGAAACCCCAAAACGTTTCATTAGGTCCTGGACTGTTGGGTTCGTTGTGCAGTTATCTGATTACAGCAACTGTTCCGCTCCGCGCTGATCACTTTTTCTCGCTCCATCTGTCTCTCCCTCACGTGCGTGCACACTCACTCACACACACACTGGGCTGCTTCACCGGTGTTCGCCGGTTTAACTCCTGCAAACGCCGAATTGACAGTGACTGATAACAACACCGACTTCATTTGAACTTTAAACTGCGGGTGATTGCATCATAGCCTACTCTTAGTGTTACAGCTCCCTAGTTTAGGTTGGCAGTTTAAATGCGACGCACTTAAACAGCATTCCCGTTTTTTTCGACTCACTTAATGACTTTCAGGCACACGCATGCTACTGTATGCAGTGCAATGCCATGTGCATACTATGCTGCGGGGGCTGCAGCAGCGTGCATAGCGGGTCTTCACGGAGCTGCCCTTGAACGCCTGTCTGTAAATGACGCTGGATGCGTATCGGCCGTATCGGCCATGTGTATCGGCCGATGCCGATACACCTAAACAACGCTAATATCGGCCCGATATATCGGCCGGCCGATATATCGGTCGACCCTTAGTTAAAACTATCGCCGGGTCACATACACACACGGACTTACAACTTACTTACTTAATGAGTGTTTAATTTTTCGTGCAGAGCACACAGACAATAGCGGTAACGTGCCTAAGGGCATTGCTTTCACGTGTGTTCCCGGCTCTTACATGTGTTTATCTCTAAGTTTCAGGATCAAATAGTTTAGAAGTGAATCACATGTTAAGTGATTATTATGTGTGACAGAACAGCACAGAGCAGTCTACACAGCAACATAGAGACATACTTTGTTGGAGCCGAGAGAACTTCAGAAAAGTGATACCAGATATGTTATGTTGTTGGGTTGGGTTTTATATTTTATTTAATGTGATGTCATGTAACTGCAGAGCTGGAACAAACTGATGAACAATATGATATGAATGTATTTCTGTCAAACCATGTGAAATGATTTATTACAGGATGATGTGTGTGTGTGTGTGTGTGTGTGTGTGTGTGTGTGTGTGTGTGTGTGTGTGGCTTTTATATTTAGTGCTAAGCTGAGAGCACAAAATACTGTTGGGATAAAAGTTTACTAACAGCATCTTGCTCTTCTTCCCAGGAACAGCAGTGATGTCAGACTTTATCGAGAGCGAAGCTGAAGAGTCAGAGGAGGAAGAGTTTGAAGAGAAAGACCTAAAGCCCAAGAAGACCCAAAGGTTTATGGAGGAAGATGGTGAGATTTTGAGTTGTTTAGTTCTGGGGTTGTGTTTAGCTAGACTCCATAGAGAAAGTGGGGGAGAGGAGCAACTCCTCTCACCTCCTGCATGAGACTGTGGAGGTCTTAAACAGCTCCTTCAGTGACAGACTGCTACTCCCCACATGTAAAAAGGAGATCGACTGTACCACAGGTCCTTCATTCAACAGCTGTCACACTCTTTAACACCGCATGGCTTCATGACTTTCTTCAGCATGACTTCATGACTTCTCTATTTCTCTATGTACTTTCTTATATTTTGAGTGATTTCTTATCATCCATGTGTATATGAACTACAGTGACAAGTAAATTTCCCAGTGTGGGATCATTAAAGTCTATCTTATTTTATCTAATCTTATCTTACCTTATAGATGAAGAGGATGAAGAGAACACTGAGGACCAGGATGAGCAAGGAAATTTACGCGGACTCATTGATGATGGAGACGAGGAGGAGGAGGAAGGAGAGGATGAAGAAGCTCGAAAGAGTGCGAGTGGAGGGGGGAGTGACTCCGAAGAGGAAGTGAGGCATCGGCGTAAAAAGCGCAGTAAGTTTTTCAGGCATGTTTTATATGTTTTTAGCCAATATACTCTGAGTTGTTGCAGGTTGTGGTTCGTCATAGACAGACAGGCTGCATTGGAGCTGCATTTTTAGGTGGTACCACCGGGTGGCAAAGGAATCCAAAACCAGTCTGCCACAGTGTAAATTGTCCCAGCACAAATGAATAATGAACCAAAAACATTTTTAGACTCCTTTTGTTTCTTCAGCCAAAGCGTCTCTCACTCCCAGTCAATTTCTAGACTTGTTTTTAAAAAACCCAGTCACTCAGCGCCCCTGTGTGTTTGTGCCCGATAAAAGTCAGAGTGAAACAATTTACGAAGTTTGATAAATGCGAACATGCAGTGGTGTTTATGAACTACAGCTCAGAAAAGATAAGGACATTACATGTGACCATGCATCATACATGAAATGAAACCTATGTTTTCCTGGCTTGGACAGTTGTCCACATCCCACCAGCTCACCACAGGGCTCCCCCAGGGCTCAGTGCTGGAGCAGCTTCTCTTTGTTATTTACATCACCTCCCTGGGTCCTCTGAATGGATGCATTGAATGCCTCTCAGACATATCTACATGGATGAAGGCACACCACCCTCAGCTGAACCTCTCAAAAACTGAACTGTTGCTCCTCCCAATTAAACCTACTATACACCGTCGCATCAACATTAAAATTGGCTCCCTGTGCCTTGCCCCCACCAGGGTAACGAGAAACTCTTGATCGATGAGCAACTCACCTTCTCTGATCACATTGCTTCATAGCTCGGTTATGCAGCTTTGCACTTCACAACATAAGAAAAATCAGGCCTTACTTAACTCAACATGCGTCATCTCATGAGTAGGTTACTGTACCGCCCTCCTGACAGGCCTCCCAGCCTGCACAGTGAAACCTTTGCAGATAATCCAGAACACTTTCAATCAATCCAAAAGGTCACATGTCACCCTGCTGCTCACAGAGCTCCACTGTCCACCTGTAGCAACCCACATTAAATTCAAATCACTAATGCTGACTACAAAGTAGTCTCTGGTTCTGCACCCACCTACTCGAATGTTCTCATACAGACATATGTTACCTCCTACACCTGGCTCTGCCACCCGTACTCTCAGGACAATCCAGACTCTTCTTGTCTGTTGTTCCCCATTGGTGGAACGTCAAACCAGTTCCTACCAGATCAGCAGCGTCCCTCGCTACCTTCAGAAACCTCCTGATGAACTCAAGCTCTTCAGAGAGGACCTCCTCTCCAACATAATTTTCGACAAGATGACTCCAAGCAATGGTTTGGCATTGCCTAATGATAAATAATTTAATTTTAAGTCTTGATTTGTTGAACATACTGGGCAATGTGAATGCACACTCATTTAAAAAAAATAATTTAGCCAATCCATAGTACAAATTATATAATTATATTTGGAAATCTGAATGTCATCACCTTTATACCTGTGCAATTAATGTGTGACAATTGAATTGATGCACAAAGATCTTCACAGATCATATCAGCCTTTTCAGTTTGCTCTCAAACAGCTGCTGACAAGCTACTGTAAACATGTTTGTTTGTTCAGTCGGTTGCACAATAGCTCATCATATTTTAACAGTTTTCAGTTTATTTGCTCATGTAAATGACAGATACTGAATGTTGCTTGACTGCCACTGCATTTGCAGTGATGTAACAACCATGTTAGAGCTAAATAGATACATGAGCATATTACAGATAATCAGAATCATCGTAGGTCTTGGAGGTCTTTGAACTTTTCCTCTTTGCAGATTACGACGACTACCTGGATGACGATGATCTCGACCTCATTGAGGAAAATTTGGGCGTCAAAGTGAAAAGAAGGGTAAGTATCATTGCAGTGACTGTTTCCTCTATCATAAAGATACAATTCATTTTTGTACACTGATGCTGCACCTGTCTTGTGTCACAGAAGAAGAAATACGACCGTGTAAAAACACTTGACGATGATGAAGAAGACGATGATGAGAAGGACTTGATTGCAGATGAAATATTTCATGGAGATGCAGAGGGCGAGCTGGAGGAAGGCGAGGCTGTCGACGAGCCTCTCCACCACGGAGACGACGATGAAGAAGGAGAGGACGAGGAGTCAGGTAGGCCAGGGTTAAGGATCTAAAAGACAGAGAAATATAAACTCAGGCTTGATTTCTAATTAAATAGAATAGAATTAGTTAGTTTTTAAATTTATGCTTTTGTCCCACAGATATTGATGATTTTATTGTGGATGATGATGGTCAACCAATCACCAAAAAGAGGGGCAAGAAGTTCTCAGGATACACAGATGCGTGAGTATCATAGTTTATTCAGCAAGTCTAGTGTCTGTCTTTTTAAAAATGTCATTTGTTGGGCAAGAAACTTGTATATGTCTCTATTCGACCACCCATCAAATGAAAAATATTGAAAAAACATGACTACAAACACAAAATGACAAGCTGCTTTAAGACAATGGGTAAGAGTAAAAAGACATAATCTCTCCATCTTCTCCTTCACGCTGTTCATACTCTCACAGAGCCCTCCAGGAGGCCCAGGAAATCTTTGGTGGCGACTTTGACTTTGCTGACTTTGACGCAGATGCTTACGACCAGGGCGAGGAGGAGGAAGAGGACCAGGACGAAGAGAGCTGGGACCGACCCAAGAAACAGACTAAGAGAAGACAAGGGAGGAAGAGCATCTTTGAGATCTACGAGCCCAGCGAGCTGGAAAGTAGTCATATGACCGACCAAGACAATGAGATCCGTACTACAGACATGCCTGAGAGGTTCCAGGTGTGTGTGTGTGTGTGGTGTGTGGTGTGTGATAAAGGCTGCTTTGAAAGCCTGTTTATTCTGCCTGATGTCATGTCTGTTTTTCTAACTGATCTCTGTCTTATAGTTACGGTCCATCCCTGTTAAACCTGCGGAGGATGAGGAGCTAGAAGAGGAAGCAGAGTGGATCTTCCGGCACGGCTTCTCCACTCTCACTATCTCCATGCAGGTACTAACTTTGTCCTACACACTCAGGAGTAATGCACACACACAGAGCTTTCTTAGATTTTCAGTCATGATACCTGGTTATATTCCCACTTTTGAGGGACAAATCATATTTTATATCCCTAGATCATTCTCTTGTTCATCATTATGCAAATCTGAAAATGTAATTTTTTTCTTGTGCCTTAAATAGGAGAGCACTGACTATCTAGACAGGGGGACAACCACAAACTTCAGCAGGAAAGGTCCCAGCACAATTGCCAAGATCAAAGAAGCCCTTAACTTCATGAGGAATCAACAGTTTGAGGTAGAGTGAACTCTCTTCACCCACATGATGACGCTCCTTCATCTGTTTTCTTTCTTTGATGTTAATAAAGTAGGGTTGCAAAATGAACTAATTTAATCTTCTTCTTTTTTTCAGGTTCCATTCATAGCTTTCTACAGAAAAGAATACGTGGAGCCTGAACTCAACATCAATGACCTGTGGAAAGTTTGGCAGTGGGATGAAAAGGTATAGTTGGTATTGCTTTTTCACAGAAGGAATAGATGATGAATGAGTGCTTCAACAATCATAATCACCTTTTGAAATTAAACATTGTTACGTTCATAAACTTATTTCTTATACATGTTCATCTTCTACCTACCAGTGGACCCAACTGAAGACCCGGAAGCAGAACCTGACTCGTCTGTTTCAGAAAATGCAGTCCTACCAATTTGAGCAGATCTCTGCGGATCCTGACAAACCTTTGGCTGACGGCATCCGTCCTCTGGACACTGCTGACATGGAGAGGTATATTGTGATAACACTGGAGGGCTAAAAATATATACACTGTATTTGGTGGTGACTGCACTAATTAAGGAATAATTTCAGGAATGTGATTAAAAGTTAACATTGTGATTGAGACAAATGATGTTATTTACCTATGCTCACTGCTCTTTGTCTTCTATCTTTTTTTGAAGGCTAAAAGATGTGCAGACTCTTGAGGAGCTAGGTGACGTATACAACCACTTTCTGCTCTACTATGGCCGAGACATTCCCAAAATGCAGAATGCTGCTAAGGCCAGCAAGAAGAGGCTGAAGAAGATCAAAGAAGTGTCAGAGGATGGTGAGACAAATATGTCTGAATGATGATTTTATCAGCTGGTGATGGGCACATGATGCAGAATTGTTCAGTTTGGACTGAAACAACTTTTGAGTCGCCTAACTTTGAATGCTTTTGATTGATGTCTCTCTTAGGTGAAGAAGAGGAACTGGAGGTCGAACAACAAGAAGAAGAACAGAAAGGTCCTGACCTCAAGCTGGCGTCTCGTAGAGATATGTACAGCATCTGTCAGAGTGTTGGACTTGGTAAGTCTTTGAATTTACACATGACAATCTCACTGTTCAAGTATCCTCATGCTTTTTTTTTCTTCCCAGCTTGGTAGCACATGAACGTGTTTTTCTTTCATATTTTACTGTAGATGGTTTGGCTAAAAAGTTTGGGTTAACTCCAGAGCAGTTTGGAGAAAATCTGAGAGACAGTTACCAACGTCACGAGACCGAGCAGTTCCCAGCAGAGCCTGTAGAGCTGGCCAAAGATTATGTTTGTAGTCAGTTTTCCACTTCTGAGGCAGTGCTGGAAGGGACCAGGTACATGGTGGCCATGCAGATTGCCCGCGAACCTCTGGTCAGACATGTTCTCCGACAGACCTTCCAGGAAAGAGCCAAAATCAACACCAAGCCTACGAAAAAAGGCAAAAAGGTACAGACACGCAACAGGGAGTGTTCTGTACTTGCAGTGTGCACCCTGAGTCCTGTTCTAAACCCGCCTTGCCATTTGTTTACTTCCTCTAGGAGGTCGACGAGGCTCATTTTGCCTACTCCTTCAAGTATCTTAAGAACAAGCCTGTGAAAGAGCTGAATGGGGATCAGTTCTTGAAGATGTGCCTGGCTGAGGACGAGGGGCTGCTTTCCATTGACATCTGTATAGACCTTATAGGGGTGAAAGGGTGAGTAGACTGACTTGAACTGATCACCAAAATCTGTTCAGTGACATTGGTCTGCCATATCTCCATGGGATTAAGAATAGGATCAAGGATTAAAGAGGCTGGCTACTCACATCAAGCTAGTTTCAATCAAGGCAAATCATAAACATACAGACACGTGATGTAATATATAAATCTGTGTTGCTGTTCTTGCAAGTTCCTTGACCATCAGAAACTTGCCAGCCACAGGGTCTATTGTAACAAACTGCTGTGCTATTTTTAGTGTCTGTATAGAAATCTAGCTTGGGTGGTGGAGGAAAGGAGGGTTTATAAGTGGCATATGTCCCCTGAGTGTTATGTCTGTAGCTCATGTTCTCATCCACATCCTTTTCAGTAGAGTATTGGGGCTTTTGAATTATGACTTCTGTTTTATTAAGCCTCTCCTTTCTGCCTCTCCTCAGATATGCCGGCGACCAGACCTACTTTGATGAGATCAAACAGTTTTACTACAGGGATGAGTTCAGTCACCAGGTGCAGGAGTGGAACAGGCAGCGAACTCTGGCCATAGAGAGAGCGCTCACTCAATTCCTCTACCCTCAGATGGCAAAAGAGCTCAAGAGCAAGCTTATCGCTGAGGCCAAAGAGAGCATTGTCAGGGTAATCTGTCATGTTATTTGTCTTTGCTTGTTTTGTTATGACATTATTTTACTATTACACACAGAAGTCAACACAGAAAGCCTCTAGCGCATGAATCATATTTGTAAACGTACATGTGGTACATGAACTTAGAACTATTGTAAACTCTGTTCTTTTCTTCTCATAGTCCTGCTGTCGTCGGTTGTATAACTGGCTCAAGGTGGCTCCTTACAGGCCAGACCAGCAGGTTGAGGAAGACGATGATCTGATGGATGAGAGTCAAGGCAAAGGCATCCGGGTGCTGGGTGTCGCCTATGCACCCAGCAGGTATATTCACTGCACAATTTTATTTTTTTTCTCTCCAATGTATCAACAGCTAGAATTTGTGCTACTTTTAAACTGCACATCGGAATTGCAAACATATAAGACCAAGCAATGTATCTCTGCATAAATGAATCACTTGTGTAGAAATCTAGTTTATTACTGAGAAACTCTGCTCTCACAGAGATACACCAGTCTTCTGTGCTCTGATCAATGGGGAAGGAGAGGTGGTCGACTTTTTGCGTCTGCCCTACTTCATGAAGAGGAGGAATGCCTTCAGGGAGGATGAGAGAGAAAAGAAGGTACAAGCAAGGAATGTCACAGTGGAGCCACCAGATGCTTTTTACATTTTCTTTGAGATAATCACTCACTTGTGTGTTTTATCCTCAGGCCCACGACATTGAGAATCTCAAGAGGTTTCTGTCCAGTAAGAAACCGCACGTGGTGGCTGTCGCTGGGGAAAACCGGTAAATAATCCATTCCTTTCTGGGTGTGCTAGGGAGAAGCTACATGCAGACATTTTGAATATTTACAACTTCAGTTCGAGGTTAAAATGTTAAAAAAACAAAAACTTTCCATGTGTACAGAGATGCTCAAATGATTATGGAGGACATGAAGAGGACTATCAGTGAGCTTGAGCAAGAGTCGTCTCTGCCTGCTGTAGGAGTGGAACTTGTTGACAATGAGTTGGCCACGCTGTACATGAACAGCAAGAAGTCTGAGGTAAACACCATCCATACCCTGCTATGGTTAACTTCTGCATGTTCGCTTACTGATGGGTTGTATGTATGTATATCCCAGTGTTTCCCCTCACACTCGGCTTTACTCCCTACACAGGTTGATTTTAGGGATTACCCTCCCTTGCTGCGACAGGCTGTGTCAATAGCCAGGAAGATCCAGGATCCCCTGATGGAGTACGCTCAGGTGTGCAGCACCGATGATGATATTCTCTGCCTCAAACTACACCCGCTACAGGTGAGATGATATTATACGGTTTTATCACCTATGTGTAGTTTCTTTAAAAATATCGCAGAACTAAATTGAATGTTTTTAGTGCAATGAACACTTCCCACCTTAGTTATCCACCTTTTATTCTCCTGTTGAATTGCACAGACACACTAAAAACTACAAGATTATAGACACAACGACTCATCTGCCTGGTCAGACACATTATGCATCTACTCACCAGTGGATATTAAGATGATAATATGATGTATGTGTGTCACACATCATCATGTGTGTGTATGTGTGATGTATGTGTGTTGAAGCTTGACGCTGCAGATGTGGTATCGGTTCTGAGTCTGCATCTGCAGACAGCACAGTTGATCTCATGTATGTTTTTCCTCCCCTTCTTTCTCAGGAACACGTGGTAAAGGAAGATCTGCTCTGTGCTCTTTACTGTGAATTCATCAACCGTGTCAATGAGGTTGGAGTGGATGTGAACAAGGCCATCGCCCACCCTCATACTCAAAGCCTGGTCCAGTATGTTTGTGGTCTGGGACCAAGGAAGGGGTCCCATCTGCTGAAGGTATGCATTTGTGCTGCTGACATTCTTACTTTTGTCATATCTGAAAGTATAGTGTCCTGTTCTGTCTTCTGATCCAATAACATGGTCCTTTTATATATGTTTAGATTTTGAAGCAGAATAACACTCGTCTGGAGAATAGAACCCAGCTGGTCACAATGTGTCACATGGGACCCAAAGTTTTTATCAACTGTGCCGGTTTCATCAAAATCGACACTGCATCACTCGGGGACAGGTCAGTACCTTTTTAAGGGTTTTGTTACAGCTCAGACCATGCAACGCTCAGATTAAACCTGTGAAGTTATTTCAAATGTTAATTCTAATAATATATCATCGTTTTCTGCTCAGTACGGACTCCTACATCGAGGTCCTAGATGGATCTCGTGTCCACCCAGAGACGTACGAGTGGGCTCGCAAGATGGCTGTGGACGCCCTTGAATATGACGAGTCAGCAGAAGATGCCAATCCAGCTGGAGCTCTGGAAGAGATCTTGGAAAATCCAGAACGCCTCAAAGATCTGGACCTGGATGCTTTTGCAGAAGAGCTTGAGAGACAGGTCAGTATATATTGTGGCTTTGACTGCAGAATATGTATATTTTATTATACATTTATACATTTATTTTATTATTGATTAGAATACTTCAAAAACAATGTTTTTTTTTATCATTGTTTTGTCCCTGTAGGGTTACGGCAACAAGGGAATTACTCTGTATGATATCCGTGCAGAGTTGAGCTGTAGGTACAAAGATCTGAGAGTTGCTTACAGAGTCCCTAACACTGAAGAGGTCTTCAACTTGCTGACCAAGGAGACTCCAGAGACCTTTTATATTGGTAATTAATCATTGAACTTCTACAAAGATCAATAATTTATTAATCATTCTGAATCATTAGAGATCATCATGGGTGCGCTAGGTACAGAACATGACTTGTTCACAGTACTTATGACAGTTTTTGTTCCTCTCTTTCAGGTAAGCTGATCACCAGTATAGTGACCGGTATAGCTCACCGGCGGCCTCAGGGAGAGAGCTACGACCAGGCCATCCGCAACGATGCCACAGGGTTGTGGCAGTGTCCCTTCTGTCAGCAGGATAACTTCCCTGAACTCAGTGAGGTATCAGAAACATCTGTTTTCTTCCTTTTTATAACATCATGTTAAAAAACAGTCTGAAAGTCTGACATCAGAACATCATCTTTAATGTTTTGTGTTCTCTCTCTAGGTGTGGAATCACTTTGACAGTGGTTCATGTCCAGGTCAAGCCATCGGTGTGCGGTCCAGATTAGATAACGGCGTCCAGGGATTCATTCCTACCAAGTTTCTCAGTGACAAAGTGGTCAAACACCCTGAGGAGAGGGTCAAGGTGAGGTGTTTGTTTTCACTACACAATACTTGATGGATGTATTTGTTTTCTTTTGTGGCACCTGTGTGATGCTTGTTTGTCCTCCTCCTCCTTCAGGTGGGCATGACAGTTCACTGCCGCATCATGAAAATCGACATTGAGAAGTTCAGCGTGGACCTAACATGCCGCACCTCAGATTTGATGGACAAGGCCAACGAGTGGAAGCTCCCCAAGGACAGCTACTACGACTTTGACACAGAGTCCGAAGACCAAAAACAGGAGGAGGAGCTCAAAAAGAAACAGCAGCGAACACGTTAGTATCATAACAGGGTTCATAAAAGTTGTATGAATCAGAATATCAAATGAAAAAGTTCACTGCATTACATCTGGGGCTGTTTAATTCACACTTTGTTTTCCTAACCTTCTCTGTCTCTCCAGCATATATAAAGCGTGTGATCGCTCATCCCAACTTCCACAATATCAGTTTCAACCAAGCAGAGAAGATGATGGAGACCCTGGACCAGGGAGACTTGATCATCAGACCCAGCAGCAAGGGAGAGAACCACCTCACTGTCACCTGGAAAGTAAGTCATGGATAAAGACATACAGCAGAGCGATGAAGGGTAAAATTTAAAAGAATACAGCGGAATGGGTGGATGAGTTAAAAAAAGACATAAGGTAAATAAAAGTCTTTATAGTGTCATGAAGGTTGAGCCAGACACACACTGAAGGAGCACAACATGGGCAGATATTACAAACAAATCAGACCACTCGTTTGTAGATTCAACGTTAACATGAAGAGTTTGTTTGACACTACATGTCCTAGTCTGAGTGTGTGATGTTTTGTAGGTGGCTGATGGCATCTACCAGCATGTGGATGTAAGAGAAGAAGGCAAAGAAAACGCATTCAGCTTAGGACACACTCTCTGGATCAATAATGAAGTAAGCTGTGTCCTCTTCTGTCATCATGTATCAAACCTACAGAAAACATGTTGTAAAACATCAGCTGCCGCATGTTCTCAAAGAGTTTCTGCATTCTCTGCAGGAATTTGAAGATCTGGATGAAATCACTGCTCGGTACATCCAGCCAATGGCGTCGTTTGCCCGGGATCTTCTAAGTCATAAATACTTCCAGGAGTGCCATGGAGGAAATAAGGAGGTATATCCTGATTTACTGTTCTTTGAGTATTACTCATCATGACCTACATGAGTTGCACCTCTCACACCGCCTTTTGTTCTATTCTCTCCCTCTCTCTAATAGAAAATGGAAGAGTTATTGGTCAGGACAAAGAGGGAGAAGCCTACTTTTATTCCGTACTTTATTTCGGCGTGTAAAGATCTGCCAGGAAAATTCATACTGGGCTACCAGCCCCGCGGAAAACCACGGTGAGCAGAACTGTTCTCTCTTCTCTGTTTTCGAGTACCCCACTGTAGCATGCCATGCTTAGAATATTGGATAGCTTGACTGTTTCAGATGTAAATGTTGTTTTTCCTCAAAGCAGCTCAGGCTGACATTAAAAACACGGAAATGGCATATTTTGCCATTCTGTGCTGTAAATACTAATGAATCACAGTGACATGTTGACACGCAGAGGTCCACAGCTACTACGGAGGCTGATATTTGCCACTCTCAATCTTTGAGTCATAGAACCCTTATAACCCTTATCTACTCTCCACATTTTACGTTCTTGAAGAACTGAATGTCAACCTGCTGTCTTGGTTCTTTTTTTCTTTTTTTTTTAGGGTTGAGTATGTGACCATCACCTCAGATGGTTTCCGCTACCGTTCACAGATATTTCCCACAGTGAACGGACTATTCCGGTGGTTTAAGGACCATTACCAAGAGCCTGTGCCAGGTATGGAAGCACCATACCTATTGTTTGTAGTGTGTATTATGACAGTTGAAATATATTGAGACACACAAAATCTAACATTTTCTCTCGTCAAAGGAATCACTCCCAGCAATAGCAGCCGAACAAGAACACCTGCATCCCTGAACACCACCCCAGCCAATATTAACATCGCAGGTAAGTTCTGCTCCCTTATACACACACACACACATCTATTGTGAGGTCAGTACATACACACTGCCTGGTTTTTTCTTTCTTCCTAAGCACTTTCAGGTTAAGCCTACTATTCAACACATATATATATATTTTTTAACATAGATTAAAGTACTCACTTGACAACATGTCGAACACTTCATAATTCTACACCTCTAAATTTAGGTTATTCACCAGTATTATTATAGGAAAGAGTCCCACCAATGACTGTGAATAACATCATGAATGAAAAGTCAGAGCATCATCATCAAACTTAGAAATGGAAATGCAAAACAGAGAATAATTAAAAATTGCATGGCATTGTAAAATGTTCTATTTTTTTAATGTAACTTGAAAATAATAAACATGTGCCGCAGATCATTTATACATATGGTGTCTGGATTAACAAAACTGTATTTTCTGCTAGCTTGGTTAAATTAAACTTACTTCGAATGAGAACTTTCCTTCAAAGTTCAAAACTTATCAATGTTAAATGCACCAAGTCATGTTTTTGTATATGAGATAACACTCACTGGATCCATCTTTTCAAATGTTTCAAATATTCAAATATTGCCCTTTCTTAAAAAGAAAAAAAAAAACACATTAAAGAGTCATCAGAGGACTGTTTTGTTAACGGTTTGTGTTGGCACCAGTACAAAAACTTAGGTAAACAAGGTAACAGTATTGCCACAATGTTTTTGTATTTGTTAAATCTTGCAAATAGTGATCCAAATAAGGTCAGAGAGATATCATATTGGTGCTGCTGGTATCAATATTTCTGTTAATACAGAGGCCTATGCCTTCTGAAAAAAAGAGCACTAAAATCTCTGTCTAGCAGAAACTCCAACCAATATCTAAAGGTCATTTTGTTAAAAATGATTTACATGCTGTGACACAAAAAAAATAACAGCTGCCAGCATACATTAAAATATTACAAACTATATTCTTAGAAATTCTATTCTATATTCTAGAAAGAGAAATAATAGTTATTGCAATAATTAACATGGTGTTCATGCATTAAGCCATGCATGGTATTCTGTTCATCCTAGAACATGCTTCATGATCAAGGTCACAGGTGCTACATGAATGAATCCATGTTTTTTTCTTATGTCTTATTATGGTTATGTATAAATTCATGACAAGTCACATACTCTTAATCTCTGCCTCTGGCCCTGAACCCTGAACCCTAACTACTGGTATTGGAGCAACCCTGGATTGGTATTGACTAAAATGGCACATTATCATTTTTTTTCTTACATTCTTAATTTTCAGTGTAATAAAATTCATGGTGCATATGAAAAATTATGATAATATAATTAAAAGGATTAACTATCATCAAAGACAAAATTATTATTATTGTTATTATTTTTTAATTTTTTTTAACCAGCATACACACTACCCAATTTATCAGAAGTTTTAGAGAAATGAGGACTGGCTTTAGTTAAAATCATCTTGTTGTTTAAATGTCCACTTTACAGTCACAAAGGTGCTGTTTTTGGATAGATGGCAGGAGTAAAAGTTGATGACATGACCATTTTTAAACTTATTTTTTTAATATTTACGATCAAACAAACTATATTTTTAAAGTGAGAGTGTCTAAACTACTCTGCTCGGTACACCATGCCTGCTGCTGCCCCAGCGCATGGTGCAGGTGAGGGACAAGCCAGACAGGGTTGGAAAAAAAGCGGTCTGTCATGTATCATCATCGGCAGACTTTTCAAATAAATCCTGTTATTTTAGCTTACACTGCCCGTGTAGAGACTGTTATCAGTTGAATATCTGTCCAGGGTATTTAAACTTTAAATCACATGCTACATTTGTCTCTAAACCATGTAAAAACGGCTCAGTTAACTGAAATAAATGTTATATCTGACTCTAGATCAGTCTTAATGTAATGTAGGCATGACCAAGTTTTGAGTGCCCAGTAAAATTTTTGACCCCACACTGTGACTACTATAGACACACATATCCACACCTTTTTCTATTCCTCGTTCTATTTCTTCCTCCTCAGACTTGACGCGAGCTGTCAACGCACTCCCACGCAACATGACCTCTCAGATGTTCAGTGCCATCGCCGCAGTCACAGGCCAGGGCCAGAACCCAAACACCACCCCCGCGCAGTGGGGCTCAAGCCAGTACGGCTACAGTGGCAGCACAGGAGGAGGAGGAGGAGGAGGAGGAGGAGGAGGAGGGAGCTCCTCCGCTTATCATGTGAGTGCTGCTTCTTTACATCGACAACTGCTGCTGTTTGCAAATGTTGGTGGCTCCTTAACATTTACATTCGGTCTGAATGAACTGTGGGTACAGATACGTCAGAAGATATGATGATTATATAAGAGGCTTTGTGAGGATGTAGTTGATTTGGTGATGCTTCCTGTAGATTGATGAGCTCAATATTTTCTGTTTTCTGACTCCAAAGACATCTTCACACTCATTAGCAGTACTTCCTCCCCTGCAGGTATTTGCGACACCTCAGCAGCCCATAGCAACGCCCATGATGACGCCGAGCTACTCCTACACCACGCCCAGCCAGCAGGCCTTGGGCACGCCACAGTACCACAGCTCCACCCCGCAGTCCTCGCACTCTCATGCACACACCCACCCACACGGGAGCCACGTGTCACACCACAGCCACCACGCCCACCATGGCGGTGGCGGCGGCAGCAGCAGCAGCCACCATGGCCATTCGTCGGGCACGCCGTCGTCGTCAACTTCATCCAGAGGACGGACGCCGCAGCAGCAGCAGCCAAAGTACGTACGGGGGGGGAGATGTGTGGGCGACCTTATGTGCTCTAAACATGCGCTTGCTGCAGGTTAAATCAAGTTTGTGTGATCTCTGCAATTACTCTTATTATATTTATCTGCACTTTAGCTGCAGGTCACAATGTTGCTGTCCATTTGAGAATTACACCATTAGATGGAGCTAAACCCACAGTTTGCCTCAGCATAAGGCTAAGCAGTCTGACTAAAACACCTCCTCTATCTTCCTCCTCCCTGCAGGCCCAGCGGCAGCAACGCCTCTGCTGTGGACTGGGGCAAGATGGCGGAGCAGTGGCTGAAAGAGAAAGAAGCAGAGGGGAGGAAGAAAGCCCAGAGGATGACACCGAGGCCGTCGCCCAGCCCCATGATTGAAAGTACACCCATGTCGATTGCTGGAGACGCCACACCCCTGCTAGATGAAATGGACCGATAGGACACGCAGGGGGGCATCTCTCCCACCCCCACAACCCTCCACCTTCTGTCTCTCCCACAACCCATCAGCCCTTTCAGCCAGCTGACTCCATCAAGCTGCCTGTTTATTCACACGTTCTCTTCACCTGGTGTCACAGTTCATTTCAGCTCCTTCCCTCCTTCCTTTCGTCCTCCTGTCTACCCATCCCAAACGTTTCACCTCCAGCCAACTCCTCTGGCTGCGTAGTATTTTGTATAGTCAGAACAGCACTGTATATGTCATGCAGAAAGTCAGTACAATGACAAAAAAAAAACTTGAAATATCCGACAGCCGTTACATATAGGATATGGACCTACACAGACTATGTCAGACAAGCTGTCTTACTATCTTTATTTTATGCGATTGGTTTTAGTTTGATCCATGAATGGTTCTGACGGAGGGGCACAGTAAGTTTCCACAAGCCACCATTCCTCCTTTACAGTTGGTGGATTTTTTTTGCAAGCAGTTGCCAAATGAACGCTTTGCCAAGCCAATCAGGAAATTTCATTTTTGTATGGAATGCGTCAGAATGAATAAAGACTATTTGTTTTTCTGTTTGAACATTAAGCCTTCGCTCCTTACATCTGTCAAAGCAAGCATGCGTGGCTGTACAGACACACGCACACACACTGAATATGAGGCTGGCCGAAAAATTCAAAAAAGCTAAATGAAATGTGCGCTCAAATTTCTCTCAAAACAGGTGCTACTGCTTAATTGTCTGCCTCCACCACAACACGCTGTATTATCATCAGCTGACTGTGTTTTGGCTCTTGTAGATAGCCTCTAATGTATTGTTGAGTCTTATTTGACCTATCAGAGAATAATGTGTGGACATGTTTGACATGTTAACAGTGGTTGTTGTTTTTTTCTGCCAGGCGGTGCAGAAGAAGTCAGTTCACATTAAGTTAACTACATTTTTGTTAATTAAGTAACAAAATCTAACGGGCAAAGTGGACGTATCTTGCCGTGTCAAGCAAGCAAGCATCTATGGCAGCGTCAGGGTCATTTTTAAAAGTTCAATTTTAATCTCTTGTGTCTTTAATGTTCGCGATTCAGTGAGTATTTCACTTTTGACACTGGGTGATGATGCTTGCAAAGTTGTCGGCTCCCCTCATACACTGCTGCAGTTCAGTCCCAGACAGTATCCACAGTTCATTTCAAATGTTTCAGATTGGACCTGATCTAAGCTGTTAGCAGAACCTTACTATTGAACTGGCTTCCCACTGTGTTAATAATCCTGACCCTGTATAATAACCCCAACTGCACGCAGCTACTTTGCTGAACTGAATATATCGTCATCACAAACACATAGAATCTTTCTGTGATCATCTTGTGGCACTTTTCAGCCACGCTGCGTCCTTCTTTTGGTTTGGTTTGTTTGTTTTTTTGCTGTTCCTCTGCCACAGTACAAACGAGCAGCGCTGGTATTAAATGGTATGCTTTATTTTGCAGTGTGCAAAGTATCATGGTCTCCTAATATGCATATTGTTTTAAATATTTCTGTTTTACGAATAAACTCACTTGGTTTTACATCTCTTGCCAGATTAAGATGCTGTGTCTTTTTCTCAGCAAGGCTGTGAATGGTCCTCGGCAGTAGTTGGTGATGGAGGAGAAATGATGTCTCTGGCACTGCTGATGACCTTTTCTACCTGTGATCCCTTTAATAAAAGTGTTTATATTCTACTCTGACTCCTGTCCGTGCTAATTTTGGATGCAGACTGGTGCTCTGAACATGTGGTGTACGTGACATTTTCTCTGTGGTTTCTCCACAGTGGAAATCTGATTAGCTGGGAACAGAATGTGAAGAATTTTCCCAACCTTTCTACTTCTTTTATGCTATTTAACCTTTCTATTCCAACAGATGGACAACACGGTGATCAAAACCAGTTTATTTACAACTCATAATCTGAGCTGTGATAGAAGTATATCTATTATTTAATCAACATAAGCAGGCTTGTAAAAAAACACATCGCTTCTGACTGACTGAGTGAGGGCATCAATTAGCCTCAGATATAACTTACAAACAATCCCTCCATTTTTAAGATCATGAGAGCCCTTATGTCAGAGGAAGGAGGTGCATTCTGGGTATGAATGTGGTCATGGGAGTTGGCGTACGCATCACATTAGGAGCACAGACACACGAGAGGATGCCAGCAAGGAAACCAAAAAAACAAACTCCTAGTACATTTTTCTCTAATAACAGGAGATAAATGTTGCTTCAGACAGACAGACATGTTTATGAATGGATCAACAAAGTGCCGTTTAAAAAAATACCAACTGCAAAATAATCTTTTCATAAATGTTTACCAAGCGTATCACAAAGCTTTACTTGTTGTATCCCCAGTCAGCGATGCAAGCATTCCTGAGAGGACACTACGCTGCTCACTCTGCTGACTTCATTATGTCAAACCTTCAACTTCCTCTCAGGCAGAACACATGACTTCACTTTCTCTGAGGTGTGTTTACTGCATCCACACTAAGCATGCTGAGTCATTATTTCAGTTTAAATCTCTCCTTGTGTCACAGTTACAGAGTATCCAGGTCATCCGTTTTCTCTTGTCGTCGTCAGCAACAGTTGGACTTCCTCTTGGTGGGTGTGCGATCGACCTCTGTGCTCTCTGTGAGCCCTGTGTGGGAAAAACAAATGAAATGCTCCATGGGAGCTACGCTGCAGTTCTGGAAGATGTCTTCCTTTATTTGGACACTTGACTTTAAGGTCCAGTGTGTAGAATTTAGCAGCATCTAGCTGTTTCCGACTCATCGCCTCATCCTCCACTTCTGGTCATGAAGGAGAAACAACGGTGGCAACGAAATGTGTGGAAGATGTGAATATCTAGAACCAGTGTTTAGTTTGTCCATTCCGGGCTACTGTAGAAACATGGCGATTCAACATTTGATGTGGTAACAAGCACAACCACAGCACCGGAGCACTACATTTGTATTAATCCACAGATGAAAATAGTGATCAGCAAACACATCTCTGTTACTTAAATCGTAATTAGTACTCAAACAGGAGTAACTTGACGTAATCCTTGTTTTTTTTGAGTAGTACTTAAAAATGAAACTTTGCAAACCTTGGAAAAAAACAGATTTTGTTGTTCTTAATAGTATGAGATGTCACTGCACACGTTAAGAAAAACTACTACAAAACCACACTTATCCATCCTAAACCCTGACTGTTGTCATGGGAACTGACATTTGAAGAAATAGTTGAGTATGAAGCTGCCTTCTTAATAATGAGACAAAGTGACTCACTGATGACGTCACCAACGTGCCTCGATCCATTTTTCTCCAGCTCAGACAAAATGTTGGCCTCAAAAGTCAGAGAAGCCACGCGAAAGAAGAAATCCTTGACACTGTCCCCTTGGTCAATAAAGAGACAGAGGAGAGAGTTTAGTTTGGACATGGGGAGGATGAAAACAGAAATGTACGCTGGTTTGTTCATGTTAACGTGCGCTTGATTCCCACCTGACTTTGCAGAAACAGCCCAGTACTCTGCCTTGATTTCCTCTGACAGTCTGATGGCTTCCTGCTCAATCTGAGACAACTGATCAGGCGACTGACACACACACAGATGTTCACGAGAACAATAAGCTTCAGACCACTGCTCACTGCAGAATCACAAACCATTATTTTACTAATGATAGTTTAAAACATCATTTAACATGAAGACTGGGCTTCATCCGGAACACTCAGCCAGCATTCGGCACATTTCGCCATGATTTATTTATTTACTTCTATGTTTGATTAGTCATTAGGGTGGAAGACAGTCCAAAGAACCTGCAGACATTTAGCTCACACTGATTAACTCATCAGTTCACTGAGTACAGCTCCATTTTAGAATCATTTCACCCACACTGAGGTCCTTCTTGGTTCCAACAAGGAAAAGTAAAACGCTGGATGGGTCATTTTCCTTCATGGCGTCCTCCAGCCACTGCCTACACACACACACACACACACGTGCACACAATTATTAGACCCAAAATTAAAATGAACTTAAACTTTATTCATTTATAGACCACCTCTCATGCCAGCATGCAGCTCGGTATTCCACAGAGCAAAAAGTGAAAACTGAAACAGACAACGATGAATGAGTTTTGCAAAGACAGATGTGATAAATGAGGTCATACAATAATAAAATGTTAGAATAAATAAATGTCAATGAGAAAAAATATTAAAGTTAAAATGAAAAAATAAATAAAGTAAATATGATAACACACCAATAAAAATAAATGAAAGTAAATGAAAGTCTAAGAAAGTGAACAACCACTGGGGATAAGAAAGGATTTACAGCTGGACAGGAAATTATGAAGCTTGAATAAAAGCCTGAAGACTAAAATGCGTCTCTCAGATCCACACACAGACTGTTGCAGAGACAAGGGCCTACACTCACATTAAATGGTGTAATATAATGCTGTGATCATAATGTAGAATATTCTTTACCTGGCATGTGCTAAAGAGCTCACACTGCTTAGGTCAAACACCACAATGATGGCTGGAGAAACACAAAGAGTGTGTGAGTTAGTGTTCATGTTCTTTGGTCAGTGGTGAGAAATGTGAAGGCTGCTCTAAATGTACCTTGTGCTCCTCTGTAGTATGTTGAAGCGATGCATTTGAAGCGCTCTTGGCCTGCTGTGTCCCACCTGAAACACAGAGAGAGAGAAGAATTGTGCTTTTCCAGTTCAGGATCAGTGTGTCTCTGGTACAGTGACATACTCACAGCTGTAAACTGAAGGGAACACCAAGCACCTCGAAACGCTCCATCTCAAAATCCACCCCAATGGTTGCTTTGTAGTTCTTATCAAACGCACCCTTACGGAACCTCACAGGAACAAGAGAACAGTGACAACATTTATATTAGAGCTGCAACTAACAGTCGGTACTATTACTATGAATGGATCTCTCACTGATCTATCATTTTCATTCATCATTTTGTCTGTAAAATAATAATTTATCTTACTTGATGAATGAAATACTCAATGACTGGAGAAAAAACATCGTACTTTTGTAGTATCATCAGGAGATCTGAACCATTCCATATCTCTCTCTTATATCATTTCAGTCATCTAAAATCCATAAATGTTAGTGATTTATGCAAAAAGCCATTACTACAGAAACTCTTCTACAAGACAAAGTTCAAACATATGGAAGAATTATCCTATCTTTATTTTTCAGTTTGAAAACATGATTTCTCCTTCTCGTGTTCAGATTTATTGCCCTCGTGCTCACATTTTATGCTCACACTCAAATCTAATGTGCTCGCGCTCAAAACATGTTCTGTGCACTCTCAAATTTTTTCTGCTCTTGCACAAAACAGCACGTCCTCTCAGGTTGAAGTGTCTGCACAGACTAAAGGATGTCCCGCCCTGCGCTTAAATTAGTGTGTTTCACCAGCCAATAGGGAGACAGCTAGAATCTGGCCCAATCTTGGGTGTGTTCCTTCACGCTTTTTGGGCACTTCGCAGGGGCGGGTATATGGTCTGTTTGTAAAACTGCCTTTCTTAAAAATACACCAATATACCAAACTAGCCAGCTATTTGAATAAGACGCCAGTTTATTTATGTATAATTATTCTTAAATAATCCTAAAAAGAGTTTTCGTTGTTTAGACACTGTATGATTCCATTTATCGTAGACTGTTTCCAATTTTATATCAGTGGGATGTTTTATATACTATAAATACACCTGTAGGCATACCTGTGTTATGGTAGCCGAGGGGTTAAGTTGGTTTCGGCGAACGCATCCCGGCCGTTGCACTCTTGCTGTATGTCATATTATGATTTTAAATTAAAATTAACTGATGACTGTTACCGTAATACAATCCGTGTAATTCTCTTATTGTAACGTTCAACAAGAGATGGTGGGTGAATAGGCTAGGCTACGTGATTAAAAAGGTAACGTATTTTACGCACTATAAGGCGCACCTAAAAGCATTAAGCGCTGAATCATACGTCGTAAATAGGCCACCAATGTTATCCTCAAGTCATTATCATCATAGCGTATTTTATATTATATCTTTTTAATCACGTAGCCTAGCCTATTCACCCACCATCTCTTGTTGAACGTTACAATAAGAGAATTACACGGATTATATTAAGGTAACAGTCATCAGTTAATTTTAATTTAAAATTAATATATGACATGCAGCAAGAGTGCAACAGCCAGGATGCGAGCCAGCGTCCCATGGTTCAGGATACAGCGAGTGGCGGTGTACCTAACCCCTCGGCTACCATAACACAGGTATGCTTTCAGGTGTATTTATAGTATATAAAACATCCCGCTGATGTAATATTAGAAACAGGAATGGAATCATACGGTGTCTAAACGACGATAACTCTTTTTAGGATTATTTAAGATTAATTATACATAAATAAACTGGCTTAAATAGGTGACGAATCAAATAGCTGGCTAGTATGGTAAATTGGTGTATTTTTAAGAAAGGCAGTTTTACAAACAGACCATATTCCCTGCCCCTGCGAAGTGCCCAAAAAGCGTGAAGGAACACACCCAAGATTGGGCCAGACTCTAGCTGTCTTCCTATTGGCTGGTGAAACACACTACTTTAAGCGCAGGGTGGGACATCCTTCAGTCTGTGCAGACACTTCAACCTGAGAGGACGTGCTGTTTTGTGCGAGAGCAGAAAAAAATTGAGAGCGCACAGAACATGTTTTGAGCGCGAGCACATTAGATCTGAGCGCACACAGAACATATTTTGAGCACAAGCAGAAAAAATCTGAGCGCACAGGACATGTTTTGAGCGCAAGCACATTAGATTTGAGTGTGAGCATAAAATGTGAGCACAAGGACAATAAATCTGAGCACTAGAAAGAGAAATCATGCTCTCAAACTGAAAATGTGCGCTCTTGAATAAAGATAGGATAATTCTTCCATACAAACAGACCAACTTTGAATCAAAGATCTAAAATTAGACACATGATCTCTAATTCATTGAATTATTCATGACAGCTTCTTACCTGCTAATCAGACATGTTTTCCCAACTGCAACGTCTCCCACTACAATGACCTTGGCGATGTTGAAGCTGGCAACAAAAAGCCAATAGCATCATTAAACAACAGCATGAAGACACAAGCAACATGATCAATAACACGCAGACATCACAGCAAACAGCTTGCAGGAGTTGACACTTATTGACCTCTTTAATACGATGCCTCACAGCTCTCTTTAAACTCAAATCACTGACTTTAAATTACATTTCCTCAAAAGACTAAAGACATGACGACATCATGGTTCTCAGTGTGCTGCTCCATTAAAGATAAATCGTTTAATAAGTTAATTAGATTAGGTTGGATTTAAGCAGCCGCTACACTGATTTTACAAATGAAGAAGTATTTGGTATGATTAAGGCATTTCATTCAGTTCAGTTTAACTGACTCATGTACAGGTATAATCAGAGTGAATTTAAATGAAGGCTTTGAAGGATGATTAGATGCTAATGCTTCAACATTTATTTGCAGCCTAAAAAAAGCACAGCACAGACAGCCAAATCATTTTGAATAGTTCATGAATACTGAGTTTGCTTTTAGAGAAATCTCTCTTGTCAAATAAAAGTTCTAATTTAATACATAAAACTATTTCTTTTGAGTGTATCTGAAATCTGATTTGGAGAAAAAAAACAACTGTTTTTTGGTCTGAATCTTCACCTGGCTGCTTATTTTTTTACATTTCATGAATCATTAGAAAACTACAGTCGAGTCATCAATTTAGATGGTGACTGTGGTGGACTA
Source organism: Collichthys lucidus (assembly GCA_004119915.2). Lineage (NCBI taxonomy): Eukaryota > Metazoa > Chordata > Actinopteri > Sciaenidae > Collichthys > Collichthys lucidus. Next base: position 1,431,000 of record CM014092.1, read on the forward strand.
TCTTCTACATGTCAAAAAAGATTTTAAAAAAGGACAAGTAAAGCAGGTGGAGTAGAACTGTGAGGCCTATGAAGGATAAGTCATATTTTATATTTTTCTGATTGTCAGATGCAAGAAACTCTCTACCTTAAATATTGTCTGTGTAGCCAAAGATAGATTGCAGTTTACAGACCTCTACTATTGTCCAGAAATGATTAAAACAGTAAAATCAAGAACAAATCAGTTTTAACAGAAAATTCAACAGAAATGAAAAGACGGTTTGAATAACGTTTGAGCTGACTTTCATTGTTATGCCGATGACACCCAATTATATTTATCAATCAAGCCTGATGATGATCAGTTAGCTAGACTTCAAACATGAATGACCTATAATTTTCTCTCAGGACTCTGGGTTCCTTGTGGTTCCTATAGTTTCCAAAAGTAGATTGGGAGCCAGAGCTTTCAGCTATCAGGCTCCTCTTCTGTGGAACAAACTACCATTCTGGGTTCAGCAGGCAGACACGGTCAACACTTTTAAGAGTAGACTTAAGACTATCCTTTTTGATAGAGCTTATAGTTAGAGCTGGCTCAGGTCATCTCTTAGTTATGCTGCTAGGACTAGACTGCTGGGGGACTTCCCATGATGCACTGAGCTCTTCTCTCCCTCTCTGCATCAGTGCATGTTACTAACTTAGCTTCTTCTGCTTTCTCGTCTCTCAGGTTCTCATGGATCATGGCCACACCTAGAACAGTGATCAGTGATTGATTGATCCTGCTGCTGTGGTCCTGTCTGACGTCCTCTACATATATTATTACTACCTTTAGTCATATTTCCATTTAAGTTTATAATTACAGTTATCAATATTCTATTGCTGTTGTGCATCTGTGTATCTTTAAATAAATCACATGGGTGACCAGTTTGACCGTCCTTCTCCTTTAAATAAACCAGTCCGATGTGATGGGAGCGGTTGATAGCTGACAGCTGACACATGCATGATCTAAAGGGATCTGCCAGAAAGAATTCATTTCATCTAAATACATGTCACACTCTGTGTCTTATTTAACCCTTTCTGTGGTCTTACTTAGTAGTTGAGTTGTAAAATGAAACCAGGGGGGATGGTGAAATCTTTCATTTATGTGACATATTTTCCAGTGGGGGGTCTGGGGGTCCTCCCCCAGAAAATTTTGTATTTCTTAGATGCAATTTCCTGCATTCTAGTCAATTTTAGGGAGACTTGCTAGACATGGCAAATCCTAAATCCCATCTGATTCATAGCTTGCATTCTCAGTTGCATGGCCTGCACAAGACAATACTATTTATCGGAAAGAAACAAAAACCACTTAACTATGGACATCATGTCATTCACATCTTTTTTAAACATATTTGTAAAAACATTTTAAATATCTTTATTTGTGAATGTGCTCAAATATTTTTTTTCAAGCACAATCTTTGTGTCTGTTTTTAGATCTTTTTTTAACACATTTTAACATCTTTGTGTGTTTTTAAACATATTTAAATACATTTAAACACATTTTTGTTAAAAAAAAACATCTTCACTGTGTTTAAAAAAACACAATTTAAGGAGGAGTAAAGAAGACTTCAAGTTTTAAGACGACGCGATGTTTGAAACAAGCGGTATTAAAGAATATTAAGCAGCAGGTAGCAGCTAGCGGTGCTGCTAAAGCTAAAGCAACACAGAGTGTGGATCCTGATTGGCGGATTTTGATGATTGACACCTGTCGACCAATCAGATTCAGGAGAATCGATAGTACCGCCTACTTTCACCTTTGACCCACCAATGACGATCCAGAATGAAGTAAACCCAAAGGTAGTATATCACAGCAAGAGGTCTCACTTCACTGTCAAAGCCTCTTTGTCTTTATGTAAACAACAAGGAGCTTCGTGACTGATTCAAACTAAAGCAGAGACAGAGCATGTGACATTAGCAGCATTTTTTCGCTGGAATAGAACTTTTGACCACGAATGGAAATTCTATTTCCAGTGTTAAACATAAGTAATTTCCACATGCATTGATAAAATGCCACAAGGGATGGTAGAAGGAATGATTTTGACCATTTTTTCCCCTAGGGGGGGATGCCACCCCCCCCATCCCCCCTCAACTCAAGTACTGGTCTTACTTCACTGTTGCCGTCTTCTGTACCTGGCAGACGGCCTTCACCTGTGGATGGAAGCCGTCTTTGGTGTGCAGCGCTGCATGTGGACTAAAGCACTGTGAAGAAGGTGGAAAGGAGTCAGACACAGCAAGATGTTCCAGTCTGACATCATCTCTGTCTTCCTCTGGCTCAGTGCATCTACTAAACTGTTGAAGTATCAGCTTAACATTAGCCATCATTGGAAAACAAAACTGCAGTGACAAGTTTTCTGAGGTCAACATTTGAGTCTTTAATAGCCTTATCATCACAATGTTAGCTGTAATTGCATTACAGTGTGTGCGTGCATGTGTGTGTGTGTGTGTGTGTGTGTGTGTGTGTGTGTTACTAACTCTTGGCAGCTGAGTAATGACCCGGTCCTTCTTCACAGGTGGCAACATGCTGCTGCAGTGGATCACACGCACACATACACACACACACACCTTCAAGCTGCCTCTCTCACTTTTCAGTCACTCAATGAACACACACACACACACACACACTTAACTTTCCTTTTATTTTATTTTCTTATTCTTTTCAATTTGTCATCCAAGTTGTCCTGAAACCAAAAAATGATCAGTCCGTTGGAATGTTTGTAGACAGCACAGCAGAGAGATGTTCTCAGATGTTCTTAAAACATGACATACAGTGTATATAATTCAGTGAATTAAATTAAATATGAGTGTTGTCATGTTTTGTAACACTGCAACCCAAGAAAAACTTGTTTTTCTAAAGTGACATTTGTCATTGGACAGTTAGTCAAGGTTTAAAGAGAGACAGAGTACATTGACAAATAAAGGGTAAGGGAGAGCAAAACAACTGTGACACAGTTTAAGGAGAAGTTTTACTTTACCTCAAAGTGCTGAGTGATGAACTGTTAAAGGAAATGTGTTGTGTGTGTTGTCTGCAGATGTGATGATGTGATATCCAAAAGTCTGTCGAGAAAACAAATGTGCAACAAAAGGAACAGCAACGAAGTGAGTCTCCGGATGGACAAACAAGCAACTAATAAGACTGCCCATATCATGGGGGGAGCGACCCAGAGACTGTCATACAGTGCCAACCTGTGGCCACACTTATTCTGATTTCTTCACGATTCAGAGAGCTTACTAGTTTTAATGAGTGCAGTTTGTACAAGTAGTGAGAGAGAAGATGATGCACAAGGATAGATAGATAGATAGATAGATTTAAATGACAATGTCACCAAATCTAAGCCAACCAGGTGTGAACAAATCTATAGGGCTGTAGCACCCTCTAGCCTGGTGAAGAGCCGTCCCTGTGTGGTCATACACGTAGGTGAGGAAATTTGCTCAGGAACCGAGTGAAATGATCCAGAACTATTAACATGTCCACCATGATAAGAGTTGTTCCAATTCTCTAACCGTTAAGGAAAGGACCTTTAATGCTCCCTTTATTGTCTCCTTTCCTTGCGTCAGCCACAAAAAAACGACTCACCGTTCAGTCATTCACAACCAGACATAAGAAAGGACATGAATGTATTTAAACAGTGTGATGCAGCCTGTGTGAATATAACATACGTGTTGATGTGATGTAAAAACTATGATCATGAAATGTGTTCTGTTGTTGACCATGTAACTGCGTTCACACGCGCAGTACAAACTGTTTGTAACTGCGTTCACACAAACAGTAACTGTTTGTAACTGTGAGATATCCTGGTGAACCAGAAGCCTGGTACACTGCCCTTTCACGCCTCTCCGCAGGCGTGGTTTAGTCAAAAAATGCTTGCACGTGGTTGGAGCAACCTCATATGAATGACATGACACTTCGACCACTCACGTTGAAGCTTTGTGACGTAGGACGTGTCGTCACGTAAGCGCCGCCATTACTGTTGTGATTCAGGGAGGGGGAGGGCACAGCCGAACACTGGGGGAGGGTGTTCAAATCCCTCCCTACGATCCTGATTCGTCGGATACTTTCTGGACGGAAGAAGAGAGCGAAACCAACGCTGCACCAAAAGGTTGTGTAGCCATAGACATATATACATATGTATATATATGTATATATGTATATATTCAAGATGCTTTATTGTCAAGACTGCAAATGTACAAGACATACACAGAATTGAAATTGCGTTTCTCTCTGTCCGAACATATGTAAAATAAAATAAAATAAATAAATATGAAATAAAAATAAAAAGATAAAAAAAATAAAAGAAAAATAAAATAAAAAGTAAAAATATACAAGTAAAAATAAAAATATATACATATGTGGCGAGACGTGGTAAAAGAGGGGGGGATTTGTCCAACAACGCCACCTGGGGAATTGCACCCCAGGAAATTCACTCAACCCTGTAAGGGGAATACTATGAGGTCACACAGACTCGTTACACCTATATAGAGAGGACAAGAGACGGACTTCCAAAAATATAAATTATTTTATTTAACAAGGGTTTACTATAGGTAAAATGAACATATTCTTCACAACCTGCGTGTCTGCTATACCACCATTCGTTAGGGGGGAAAATAAACAAAAATAGGAGCAGGGACAGCTCAGTGAGGCGGACAGACTAAAGAAACTTAAAACCACACAAAAACATTACAAACCAAACCACCACGTGCCACAGCAAACTTAAGGGAGGTGAGATGGGACCACCACCAGGGAGTCTGCCACGCGCTACACCAGCTCCTGTCCAGGAAAAAAAAAAACACACAAAATTAGGTGGAGCGACACGCAAAGGTTGCACTATACGAATTATTAAAATGTCCTATTCTAAAAACACTCACACACAACATTCACACCCACATGCACACCAACAGAAAGAATACACATTAATTGGTTTAACCTATATAGAAATCCTTAAAGAAAATTTACTTATATAAGAATAAACAAAATCAGAAATGTAACTAAATTAGAACTAAACAAAATAACCATCTGTAACTCAAAATAAAGAAACCAAAGAGCTTGCAAATTAACTGATTACCCAAAACAACTACATAAACAAGAAATAAATAAACCAAACAAACAAAGAAACACTAATAAGTCAGTGGCAGTGGGGCTTGAGTCTGGTGCTGCGTGAGAGCCACAACAGGAACTCAGGACATTAAGAAAAAGAAACTACGGTGTGGAAGACAGCGTGAAAACGGAGCGGCTGCACCAAGGCTGGAGGCAGCGGATGTTATGCGTAGGTGGCTGCGGTGGTCATCAATAGGCTGTGCCGTGGATCCACAGAGCGCAGGAGGAGAGACAGAACCGCTGCAAATTCAGCAGCTACAGCAGGACAGAGCAGAGGGCAACAGCTGTTAGCAAAGGGCTACTATAGTTCACCATGATTAACAACGAGCATGCTTACCGATGGAGAGAGCTTTACGCACTAAAAAAAACCCAGTCCTCAACAACAGCAGAACGCGGACACCACTTCCTCCAGCTGCAACCCAACCAGTACGGCCAAAACTGAAAACAAAATCACGGCGGTTGTCGCACCATACTGTGCAATAAAGATGCAGTTAAAGCACACACGCTTACCTGGCGAAATCACACCGAACACCAACCAAACTGGAGCACGCCGACCCAGAGCCTTTCCAGGTGAATGCCAAGGAGAGAATGCGCCCCGGAGGAACGCAGTAGTTAACCAGGTGCTGCCAATGCGCAATCAAGCACCGGTGATACTGATTAAGTGGGAGGGGGTGGAGCAGAGCAACACCCGACCTGCCACACATACATGCAATATATATATACAATATATACAAGCAGTCTTTTTGACACTGTAAAGGGGGCGGTACTGGGGGCATATATGTCTATGTGTGTAGCCCAGTGCCCTGGGCGTCAACACATAGCTTCTGGTTCACCAGGAAAACTGTGAGATCCAGTGTCCTGCAGATCATCATGAAGTTACCGTTGATTATTAATCACATATCTTTGCCACAACATGCTAATATGTTTCTATATTAGTGGATAGGAAGGTGAGCCTAACAAACACACCAGCGTAACAAACACTTTATCTGACTTTGTGACAGGTGGACAACATTCATTTATTATTTGAATTCTGACGTTGATAATGACATCATATTTTTCACTGGGTTTGTCGTTTATGTTTCCTGCATTAAACTACATGCTTAGAGCGCACGAGGAGTATCTAGGAAGTATCCCAGATGCACGTTTTGTAGTCCATCCTCTGAACTTTGTAGTTTTACCACAGGTCACGTCAATAACATTCGCCGACGCATAATGACGTAGTCTAAGTGTAAGTGCTCTCCGTGGTCATCTTCTCCTAACTCCTGATGAACTCTCCTTCACATCTTTCCTTGACCTTGTGACTTTTTCTATCGAGGTCAAGGAAAAGTGGTTAGGAAAGGACTTAGGAGATAATATTTTTGACTATTCATCATGTATGAGGTCGTGATGTTCACCCTCCGGTACAGCAGGTGGGGGCAGAGCGCGTTCACGTCGATCTGTAGCCAATGAAGAGCGAATGAAGACCGCTATAAAAGTGACGTATTTTCCCTGCGACAGTCAGCGTATATAAGCTTCAGCAGCGGGGCCTTGCTCTCTTTCCTGGCCGCTTCTGCAGGTGGACACGCGATCTGCGGACACATGCACATGCAGTTACAGGGCGGGAAAAGAAGGCCGCAGTGCGACGCTATTAGCTGCGTGCTAAAGCTGAAGCTGTTCAGCTAACTTCAGTGTGTTAGCATAGTGCTGGCGGGCCTCGAGCTAACAGCCACGTGGGAAGACTGAAAGATGGAGAGACCACGTGAGTTTTTGTGTTTTACTGCAAACACTGAAGTGTTAATAACTACGTTCAGCTCTCATAGCCACGTGACCTAAGGCTGGCATTGAGCTTAATGACCTGTCAATGTTTGATATTGCTTAGTCATGATAAACTGTGTCTTCAGGTGGGCTGCAGTGTGGCCGCTCTCTGCATGGCTCCATGTGGCCTGACGTCCTGTGAGGTACGTGACCGTGAGGTAAACTCTCTGCTGCCTTCACGCAGTCTGTCAGTGATGAAAACTGTGAATAGGAAGTGCCGTCTGATGCGATAACTGACGATTTTTCATAATCACTGTTCTGAGCCTGGAGCTGCGCTTTGTGGCTCACAGCGGTGATCTGATTTGTGAACTGTTAATGTTGATTACATTGTTTCTCTGACAGGTCAGAATGGGTTAATTCCAGACGATGGCGAGTCGAGACTGAGGTTGGTTTAATAATGCACTTAAAATGCAGTTATTAAATGTAGTGATGAAATCTAAACTGAAATAGCTGGAATTACCGGCAGACTGCTCAGTGGTGATCTTTGGTTTTCTGAACATGAAGACTTCTGTAAGATGTTAAAATTACAAAATGTTACCATGAACTCAACATGACCTTCCCTCCTGTAGCTAGGAAAGACTCAACAAGGAGCTGTCGAGGATGTAAGTCTGCCCACTCAAGTGTGAATGACAGGTGAGTGAGGCGTGGAACTTCAGTTCCGTCAGATGTGACAACTGACAGCTCATCCACTCTGTCTTGTTATTCAACGTCGCCTCCCTTCTGTGATCTGAAGCTGTCTTTTCCCTTTTCACAGGAAACCATGCAGCTCTGCCTGTGCACCCACCTGAACCAGCTGACTCACTTCTCGCAGGTGAATTTGCACCGTACATTTAAAAAGAAGGAACTCGCTGCAACTGTTATGATGAAACTTAAACTGAAATAGCTGGAATTACCGTCAGATTGTTCAGTGGTGATCTTTGGTTTTCTGAACATTGTTAAAGAAAGATCCTGCTGTGGATGGACTTGGTTCAAGTTGTTCACTCTTAATGTGTTCTTTCCCAGGGTGGAGCTTGCAGACTGCAGCTGCTGAAATGTTTGTAAGTAAAATTGAGATCCTAAACTTTAAATGGTCACATGGGCCTTTTATGCATTGGAGAAAAAATCCTGTTAATTGAGGCTCTTTGCTCTGAATGAGTCCTGAACTCTGAAAACCTAGGATAGGAAGTGCCGTCAGATGCGACAACTGACGATGGTCTCTAATCCACTTTTCTGAGTGTCTTGAAGCTCATGAAAGATGGATTTTTAAAAAGCATTTATCTGAACTAATTTTTCCACATTTGTGTTTACAGGTGCTGATCGACCTCCTGCAGTCTGACAGGTAACTTTGAAACTGTACTGCACAAACCGCTGTGATCTGTTGTCATGATGAAATCTAAACTGAAATAGCTGGAATTACCGGCAGACTGTTCAGTGGTGACCCACGGTTTTCTGAACATTGACTGGCAGCATCCCATAGTACACTTGTGTGAAATAACTTGCTGACAGACATTCTCTCACCCTTCAGAACTGGATATGCCAGTGTATACCTGCAAAGCTTGTGGTGAGGCGTGACTCATAAGGTGAGTGGTCAAACTGAGGTGGTGGTCATAACTAGAGGACCCAACTGCTGGTCAAATGTAACTGACTGCATCACAGCCCCTGCTGGTAGACTTGGTCATTGCAGCATTAAATATCAGGCGCATCCACTTAAAAGTGGGAACTGATGGGTCGTATTCCTATCCACATTTCTAGGACTAAATTTAGTCTCATGTTGACTCGTACTGTTGAAGTGTAGCCTCTAGCAGCATGATGGAAGGAAACCTGACACTGACAGAATCATGGTACAAGGCTCTGGAAGCTCTTACGTTGTACCAGTCAGACGCACGGGTTAACGATGAGGGTTAGTTATTTATCCACCCACCCTTTGCTTTTCCCTGCACTGATCAGCTGATCTTTCTCTGCAACATGAATTAATCCTTATGTAAAGACTAATCTGGCTCTTCTCCTTCAGGTGGACTCATGGGCACAGGTCTGAAGATGGACGTCGACATGTTTGAGATATTTTTGAAGCTGAAATGTTGGTTGTAATGTTAAAAGCCTGATTTGAAACGATGCTGTAGCTTCTTGAACCTCTACTAATGCACAAACCTACAGTGACCTCATGTACACACAGCATGTAAACAACTTGGGTGATTAAATCTCGTAACTGTTAGACTAATAAATGACTGTCTTGGTGCACAACAAAGGAGGAATACCAAGTATAGAAGATGTAAAGATTTGTACATGTGTTGACAAGATCTCTACAGTTCTGTGTAGTAAGTAGTGTGAATCTTCAAATGTTCAGGATATTTTGACGCACTCCAAGAGATTAAGGTGTGTAGTGTAACGCATGGTGCCAGTAGACTGTTATTGTAACCTGATGATGGTCAGTGTACACTTAAAAATAAAGGTCTGAGTTATAACCTAAAGTGCTTCTTCATGGTGATTCATAAACCTCTTACTGATATGAAGGAACATGTTATGTTTAAGTGTCTTACCTGAAAGTACTTCAATGAAACTAACTTTCCTGAAATTCGGTCAAGAGTTCGCAGAGTTGGGTATTTCCTAAATTCTGAGCAGGTATAGAGAATTAACTAAATTTGAATGCAAGTTAAATGACATCCATAAAACTGTTTGTTTCTTTACAGAAAAAAAGAGCAGAATTTTGACTCGTCAATTCAGTTCCCCAAAGAACCTTTTAAACGCAAGAACACAGAACCAGTTTCTTAGAGCCCCGAAGAGGCCTTGTTCATGAGACCAGCAACAAGTCTGGTGTGAGATTTTGGTCCTGATCGCCTCCCACCTGAAGTGTCTCAAAGGGTTTGTGTCCAGGGTCCTGGAGAGTTTAAAGTTTGCAGCCAATCACCTTCTCAGCAGAGACATGCTGCAGTCTGCTTCTGTCCCTGTCTGTGGTAGCAGTGTACTAGATGGTTAGATTATACTTTATTCATCCCACAACGGGGAAATTCACATTACTTATAGCAGCAGAGTAATATAGACTACAGAATTAAAGTACAAAAACACAATGAACAGACAGTTCTCAACCAACAAACAAAAGAACAAAAACAATGTGCAAACATTGTAAGTAATCGGAATGGAAATATAAGTGTAAATATATATAGCCATGGTGAGTAGGGACAGGAACAAAGCCCAACATGATCAGGTGGTGCTGGTGTCGTGTAGTCTGGCAGCGGCCAGGTTGAAGAACCTGTGGAACCTCTCCTTACACCGTGGTCTAAGAGTGTTGCTGAAGGAGCTGCTCAGAGACCCCACAGTGTCCTGTAGAGGGTGAGAGGGGTTGTCCATGATGGATGTCAGCTTGGCTAACATCCTGCTCTCACCCACCTCCTCTGTCGAGTCCAGAGGACAGTCCAGGACAGAGCTCGCTCTTCTAATAAGTCTGAGTCTGCTCCTGTCCCTGTCCGTGCTGCCCCCTCTCCAGCAGACCACAGCATAAAAGATGGCTGAAGCCACCACAGAGTCATAAAAAGTCCTGAGGAGAGCTCTGCATACTCCGAAGGACCTCAGCCTCCTCAGTAGGTGGAGGCGACTCTGGCCCTTCTTGTAGAGAGCATGGGTGTTATCAGTCCAGTCCAGTTTATTGTTTGAGGTAACACCCGGGAATTTGTAGCTCTCCACCACCTCTATGTCCGATCCAAGGATGTTCATCGGTGTGAGGTGGGATGTTTTCCTCCTGAAGTTAACAAACCAAATCTCCTTTGTCTTGCTGGTGTTGAGCTGAAGCTGGTTGAGCTCACACCAGCTGACAAAGTCCCTGATGACCGTCCTATATTCCAGGTCCTTCCCCCTGAAACATCCAACAACAGCTGTGTCATCAGAAACCTTCTGGGTATGGCGGTGGTGTTGTGGGTGAAATCTGAGGTGTAGAGGGTGAAAAGGAAGTGGCAGAGCACCATACCCTAAAGGGGCACCTGTGCGGTGGAGCCTCACAAACTGTGGTCTGTTGGTGAGATAGTCCATTGTCCATGCAGCAAGGTGTTGGTCCACTCCCACGTTCTCCATCTTCACTCTGAGCAGTGAAGGCTGGATGGTGATGGAGGACGTGAGGAAGTACATCCTCTGCTGGGCTTAGCTTATGACAAAACCTAGCACTGGTACAGGAAACCACAAACAGAAACAAATCTATGCTCATTGTTGGTAAACTTGTAGACGACTTGGGCGAACAAGGTTCAGTGTGAGAGGAATGAGCTAGAAGCTGAATATTGCTCCATGTTTGATCCCATAAAGTTGAATTTTGGTGCAAAATGGTTCCCAAACTTTTTCCTTAAGGGACCACTTTTCTATCATTGAGTAAACCGACAAGTCCTGACTAAGTGACATGTTTTATAGATAGTTTAGCTTGTGCTCAGTGCAACTGATAAACTGTATAATTCACGCAAACAGTAGCTGCAGGAAGTTTGTGTGTGTATTTTGTAAACTCTGTCTGTGCTATGTATCGTTTAATTAATGTAATTGTGTACTATGTAATATTTCGATTTCGCAAGGGAAAAGGGCATTCTCTTCGATCGATGGTGCACGGCATGTAAGGCTGACGATTTTATCGCAATACGTGAACTGATGTTGCTGGAGGAATTTAAAAACTGCGTCTCTGAGCGTATCACGATATATTTAAACGAACAGAAAGTGTCCACGCTGCAGCAGGCTGCCACCTTGGCAGATGAATTTGCGCTCACACACAAAAGTGTGTTGGCAAAACGTCCCGAGTCCCCTCGGGAGGGGTTTCAGAAGTCTGGGTCGCAGTTGTCGGGTGGTGCTGTGTCGTCTACTTCCAAAACTGATCGACAGTGTTTTTATTGCCACAAGTCTGGTCATCTGATTGCCGATTGTGTTGCCTGGAAGCATCAGCAGGGGCCGGTTGCGAGGCCACCGAAAGCCGTGGGGCTTATTAACAAGGCTAGAGTATCAGGGGTGCCTGACTGTTTTAAGCCCTTTATGTTTAACTGTTCCGTGTCTCCTACAGGACACACCGACGACCAGCGGCTAGTGACTGCACTGCGTGACACTGCCTGCTCTCAGTCCCTCATTCTGTCCAGTGTGTTGCCACCTGGTACCAAATCTGACGCCAGTACTGTGGTTAGGGGAATTGAGATGGGTCTCACTCCCGCACCTCTGCACCAAATCCATGTGCAGTCGGGTCTGGCATCGGGTGATTTTCATGTGGGTGTCCGCTCTAGTTTTCCCATTGATGGCGTGGATTTTTATCATGGGTAACGATATAGCTGGCGGTAAAGTTTATCCTGTCCCCCACAGAGGTCGTGTCATCCGGAAGCCCAAGCGTAGGAAGAAAGCTTGTTGAGGCCAACGTTAAGCATGTCCTAATATTGTTTTGTAATTTTTATGTTAGGGTCGTGTTAATGGTGTTAACCTGAACCTGTGGGTGGGGTTCGTTCTCTGTGTGGTAATGCTAGAGGTTCTTTCTTATTGGTGGGGGTGTTACGTGCCGTAGTGGGTCTCTGTCTTTCTTCTGCTCTTTTCTTGATTGCAGGTGCCGCCCCTTTTCCCTCTCCTCCCTCAATCAGCTGATTGACTGATCAGCGCGGGCTGGCTATAGATGCCGACCGGATGTCCCAGTGTGGGGTGTGTGTGTGCATGCGTCCCCGCAGCAAGTGGTTCGTGGTTCGTGGCGTGTCTCCAGAGAGAGAGTGGCTCATCTGGTGTGGACGTTCCTGGCTAACCGTGACTTTTGAAAAAGCCTGCACTTTTCGTTGGCCTTTTGCTTCCTGTGTTTATTTAATAAATCCCTGCGCTGGCAGTCGGTCTTTGGTTTAACTCCTTTGTTTTTGATCTCTGATTTAATTGTTACCTCCCTTAGTTCCTCTAGACCTGCCGGGTCGTAACAGATGTATGTATTTAATCTTAAAATGACCATGCTGTCATCAGAGATGAAGGAAACAGACTGACTTCTTGACAACAATACTACACTTAGAATATTTATTCTTATGAAATCTTCCTTCCAGTGTGGATCGTCTGTTTGTGTTTAGTCCTGTCTGATTCTACACACTGCCCATGTCAGCACTCCAGGTTGTGGTATATGAAGCAAACTTGATGCAAACAAAGAGGATCAATGATCAACAGAGCAGAAATGTGGTAAACATAGGTGAATATGGAGATTTATTTTAAGAAATAAAGACAGCTTAGAGCCCAGAAGGACTCAAAGCACCTGTCTAGAAAATATCTCCACCTTCATCCCTGCTTTTTAATATTATGGATGCTCTAAGATTCTGTTGTGGGAGATGACCTGACCACTGTGTTGTGTAAGATGTTTTTTCTACTGTGTCTATAGGGGAGTTCATATGTGCTGAACACAACTGCTGTGTTTTTGACTGCATAGACTCCAGTAGAATTCTAGAAAATAGAAACTCCCTACATATCAAACCACACAACAATAACAGGTCGCAGATTGTATTTTTAACAACTGCCAGGTTGGGAACAATTACTTAACCTCAAATCCTTGAAACTCAAAAACTGGTGGGTTGAGGATATTCATGCCATACAAATTAAACATTGCGTGGCTTAAATGGATAGATAGTAATTAAACCTTCTCCCTACAGCTGGGATTTTACATGTGTCTTACACAAACATTGTGCAATGTGCAACCTTGAGGTTGATTTGCTAAATCTGACTGTAGCTATGTGAGTAATTCAATGCGTGACAAGATGCAGGTCTGATCTCAACTATAAAATATTTGCAGGATTACTTCTTCAGTCACTCTGTGTTTTTTTGCTTCAAACAGTTGCCAGAATCCAACTTCACGGCTAAGTTCTCAAATTGCATGTCACCTTTCTGCAATTTCCTCCTTTGAGTTTTGCCTCAAAGTTGTTGACCAGTTGCTGCTTTTTGATTTCAGACACTTCTGCTACTGCTCTCTAACATGACATCCATCCCTCTATGAAGATGGAGGTGAAGGAAGCCCTTCTAACCCAGTGAAATTTAAAGGCCAAGACTGTGGGCGGCTGTGGCTCAGAGGCAGAGCGGGTTGTCCACCAATCAGATGATCGGCGGTTCGATCCCCAGCTCCTCCGGTCTGCATGTCGAAGTGTCCTTGGGCAAGACACTGAACCCCAAATTGCTCCCGAAGGCTGTGCCATCGGTGTATGAATGGCTAGGTCCTCAAACTGATGAGCAGTTGGCACCTTGCATGGTAGCCAAGGCCATCAGTGTATGAATGTGTGTGAATGGGGTGAATGAGATATGTAGTGTAGAGCGCTTTGAGTGGTCGGAAGACTAGAAAGGCGCTATATAAGTACAGTCCATTTACCATTTACTTTAAGCAGCTCAAAGAAACTCTGCTCAGTCAAGGGAAGAAATTTGAAGATAAAACTTTCCTGGCAAACCTCAACTCTCTGGACTGGACACCTCAGAGCAGCTCAGTGAGGTGGAGTAGCTTAGACCACGTGTATCCATCGTAAAATCATGAAACAGTTACAGCGTTTCAGAAAGAAAAGATTCACATGTCTTTCACCTTTTCTAGAACCTTAACCCCGATGCTGTGTTGTTGACGGGGCTTCAGGTTTGACTTCAAACAAGTGGAAGTTGGTATGCTCACTTGAACAATTATGAATATCCTCCTTCATCATTTGTGTTGTGCAGATTTACAGTAAAGCCCTTTCCAACTCAGGGTTATGATCAGTTGAATGTCACAAACACAGCTGTCAAGTGCAAAACTATTATGGTTTGTGGGGCTTCTACAGAGATAAGAGACAGAATTATGATTCATTAGGTCAGGACATGGAGGTTCATAACAACCATCACCCACTGGTGTGTCTGTTTCAGGAGAAAGGAAAAGAGATTTTGAACAAGTTTGGTCTGGTGGAGGGTCACACCTTTGCAAGAGTCAATCAGGTTTGTACTTTACACCACATGGAGTACTTCAACTTGTTTTTGCTCTCTTTTAATAAGAAATAAAATCAGTGTTATTAATATGTAAGCACAGGCTATTGTTATATAGTATGATTCGTTCAACAGGTAGCAAGCAGTGGGACCAAAGTGAACCTGGTGAGAATCTGGAACCTGTGGGGTGAGAGACTAAGGCTGACATGATGAATCTTTCCATAATTCTACATGCATGTGGTTTAGTCCTCTTCACAACAAAGCCATTTGTTGTACGAATTATAAGCAAAGCTGATTTGTGTTACAGCTCAGAGAAGTGGAATACTGTAAGCACTGAGGGACGTGACCAGTGTCTCAACGTGCACAACGATGGAGAATTCTGGTTAAACAATGACAAAAGCAGTAACTGAAAAAACAGACTGTTGTGTCTTTAATGGTTTGTAAGCTCTGCTTCTCCCTCTAGTGGTACATGAAGGAAATATATGTTGAAAATGAAACAGGAATTTTCAAATAAAGATAAACTATGAAATCACTGAACTGTAATTTAGTTCTAATAAAATATCTGCTACATAGTCACATTCATGCACTCAGTGCACACGTATATCCATTATTACATACAAGCTAATATGTGATGGCAGTATAGTAAGTGGAGGTAAAATGAATGGGAAACACTCCAAACAGGAACTATTAGGAAGAGTAGTGTGGCTTAGGCCTCCTGCATAATGTCCGTAACTGAATTGGGTTGGTTGACACTGTGGTGGCACTGGAATCATGGGTGGAGTTGAGCAAGAGAATAAAATAAATTAGTTAGCCTATTACTTAGCTCCTGATGAGACTCAAAATCAGCTCACAGGTTCAAATTAATGTTGAGAGAGAATCAAAGTTATTTGAATCAATGTTGCCATGCTATCTGAGAAGTGGATCAACACTGTGTTGATCTCTACCCAGTTCTCACTGCCTCCTTCTGCAACTGGGCAGTCATCCAAAACTGTGTTTAATCATGTAAAACAGTTCTGAAACATACAGGTTCCTTCATATGCAAAAGTCTTTCCATGGATTAGTTTAAATCTTGTTATTGGTGTGTTCTGTGGTTCCCTCCATGTAACATAAAAAAACAAGTGTGCTGCCACAAAAGCATAAATATCTGTCTGAGGTTTTAAAATCAGCAATGCTACATTCAAAGGTGTCTGTATATTTTAGTTTTAGGGTTTGTGGACCTTGCAGAGACAGAGAAACCCCATCTGTCCTGTGGAATGTGAACATCCATCTAGTGCAAAACTGTGATGGAATGTGGGACATATAGAGGGTAAGAATGATGTTATCTAATAGCTGGAGATTTAAAAGTAATCATCATCCTGTTATGTTGAATAGTAGTGGGCCCAAAATGCAAACACACACCTGAGAGCAGAATCAGTAAAACACTTTGTTGAGAGAGAGTGAGGGGGGAACCAGAAGCCACGCCCAGCAGCACTCACAAACAGAGAGAGAAGGCGAAAGCCTCATCATAGTGCATCCTCATCCAACATTTACATCACTGACAAGTGCTTACACATACTTTAGATACTTTTTCTAAACTCTTAACAGACTCACACCTACAAAACACAACTGGCCAAATGGATCATTTTCTTCTCGAAAACACATTTTGTTAAATATATACTAATTCTTCATTTCAAAATAGAACACATCTTTCTCTGCACACACTAACTTTACCAAAACACTGGATATCTGTCTTTTTGTAATTCTGTCAGAGTGTTCAGCTATTTCTATGACTATGCTCCTGTGTTTAGACTCGCCTGTAATGATTACACACTGCACTGGTCTGTGGCTTCACATTTTAGCATGGTGAATCTGATGGTCTCGTGATTTTTGTCGATGGTGTCTTCTTGATTTGTCCGACAATCTTTTATCAAAGTATATCAGTTTATGGACTCCATATCTTCAAATTATTTACTTTGTCCAACCAACTGTACAAAATCCCTAAAACATTGAATTTAAGATGATATAAAACAGACAAAACCAGTAAATTCTTACATCGTATGAAGCAAGAAACAGATTTAAACTTCTGTTTACCTGATTTTAACAGTACTCACCATGAGATCACTCAGTCATTCAGTAGTCATGTTCTTCTTATAGAAGCTCTGACATAATTCACTACAGTAGATACTTTGGTCTGATCTTATAAAAAGTGTTGAATTATATCTTCTTGTTTCTAATATCAAATTAAAATACAGTATAACAATACATTGCACTGTAGTTTAAGATGTCCATAATGGAGGACATTGGTCTGATCATAGTGAGTGCCTTCCCTCTACTGGGATTATGTGAACAGTGCAAGCTGTGCCGTAAAGAATGATGACAGCGGGGGACTTCCGGTAATGCTATGGAGTGGATAGACACATAGACCCGCAGCTCCACCTGACCCGTTAATAATTAGCCAATAAAATAATGAAGAACGATAAATGAGTACCAGACTGCAGGAAAGGGTCGCTAAAGGAATGAGTTCCAATCAGAAAACAGGCAAGAAAGACATGAAAGTCAGTAAAAATGATGAAGTAATAACAGCCTCCAAGCAGCTAACGTTAGCCGAAGCTACACCACTGAAATCCGCCAGTGACGCCGGCGGGGAGTCGGCATGCTGACGGAACTGTGGAAACTCCAACAGGAGAACAGTGACTCCTTTCGGGAGCTGAAACTCTCTCTCTAACGAGTGGAGGCATCCATGGAGGAGCCTAAACAATGAACAACACTGGACTACCTGTTACAGAGGGAGGCCAATCTCATGGCCAAATGCGATGACATGGAAAACAGACTCCGCCGCAACAACATAAGGCTGTACAGGATTCCAGAAGGCGCGGTGAAGCATGACATGTTGTCCTTTATAACAGACTTTCTGAGCACTTCGTTAGTGTTTGAAGCAGAAGTCGACATTAAACTGGAGAGAGCTGGAGAGGGCCCGAAGCCCAGGGCCGCGGCTGCGCCACCGAGATCTATTATAGTGCGGTTTCTGGACTTTAATGTGAAACAAAAGGTGCTGCTGCGGGCTTGGAAACAAAGAAATATTCAGTTTCTGGAGCATACGATCTATTTTGACCATGACTACTCGCCTGACCTGCAAAGGAAAAGGAAGAAAGTCAGAGAGGTTATATAAAAGTTAAAAGGAAGGAACATCAGGGCGCAGTCTCCATATCCAGCCCAGATAAGACTCTTCTTGGATGGTGGTACAAGACTGTTCCCCTCACTCCTGGAGGCACACTAAACATTGAAAGAACTTTTTTTATTGGAAAGGGAGCTGACACAAAAGGGATGGTCAATACAGCAGAACCAGAGGAAGAACCAACAGCTAAATCCAACGGAGATTAGAGCCTTCGTCCAGGGTGAACACAGACGAGAGCCGCTGTCGTGAGTAATGATGAATAAATAATAGAAAGAGACTATGAACCTGGACCTGTGAAGTAGTATAAAAATGGGTTGGAAAATAAGAGGAGTATTAGGGTCGGTGGGGGTTGGGGGGAAATGTTCATCATCTATGAAGCGAACTTCGCTACCGAGGTGACGCGAGGACATTCCTGGGACAACCTGGTGGACCGTCGCCGCTGCACTTTGTGCACTCTACCCAGAGAGACCTCTCTCTCTGCCCAGTGAAGATCGGGAGTGGGGATCCCCTGGGTCTGTTTGTAAAGTTAAAACTCTGTTCAATTCATTTCAGAGGCAATCCACTGGTGTCTTGGAAGCTTACTGCTGTTTTTCATGTTCCGAAAAATTCTGTTTCTTAGTTTTCAATGTTTGGTGTCTTTCAGCAAACAATATTGTCAAGATAACTACTACAAAGAAATGCAATCAGGATATTAAAACATCATGTTTAGATTAAAATATAAGTTACAGAAATGGGCAAGTTGACGATAGTTAGTTACAATATAAATGGAATTAATCATCCCATAAAGAGAAAGAAAATTATGAACTTGAATTGTTCAATCGCATTACTCCAGAAGACCCACCTTAATGATACAGAACACAAAAAGCTTAGAAGGGAATGGGTAGGGCAGGTTTTCAGTGCTTCATTTGAAGCAGGTAAAAAAAGAGGAGTTGCAATTCTGTGTCATAGATCACTTGGTTTCACCTCAGAAAATACGTATGAAGACAAAAAGGGGCGCTACATATTGGTGGTGGGTGCAATCAGAGGTGTTAAGATGTCCCTTGTAAATATTTACGCACCAAATGAAGATGACCCCAGCTTCTTTAAAGAAATTACTGCTCTTTTGACCACGCATGCCGAAGGATTCATCATAGTGGGAGGAG
This sequence comes from Collichthys lucidus, assembly GCA_004119915.2. NCBI lineage: Eukaryota > Metazoa > Chordata > Actinopteri > Sciaenidae > Collichthys > Collichthys lucidus. Next base: position 1,450,062 of record CM014092.1, read on the forward strand.
TTTTCAATTGTGTGTTGAACCAAAAGATAGATAAACATCCATTTGAACAGGGACCTCGTGACAGGCTTGCTGCCACTGAGGGTTCACTGCACAGACCAGTCAGAGACCAAGGACCGTTTATGAGGGATTCTTTTATTCAGTTATCAAAGAGTCAACACTGCAGCCGTTCGCAGGCGTCTTGCTGCCGTCTTGCTGCCGTCTGCCAGCATTCTAGTCTGTCCGTCCTGCTTCCTCATCTGGTCCAGCACGCTACTGTGTTGGGAAAAGAGGGCGAGAGTGATTAGCCAGTTGGGCACCGGTGTGCCAATCACTCTCACCTGGTGCTGCTCTCCTGAGCCCTTCCCCCACCTCTCTCCTGCAGCTGATGCACCACGACCCCGTCCACAGACCTGGGGCCTCATGTACAAAGCTTGCGTACGCACAAAAAAGTGGCGTACGTCCTTTTCCACGCTCACGTTCAGATGTATCAAATGTGAAATGATCGTAGAAATGTGCGTGCCCCACGCCAATTTCATAGCTGGCGTACGCAAGTTTCTATAGCTATTGTTCCTTTGGCGACACTTAGAGGTGAAGCTGGGAAACTGTTAATAATGTGAAAACAAGTAGTCATCAGAGTGATGTGCACATCAGAGACACACTTATGAACAATTAACACACGCAGGTGTTTGCAATTATATAGGTGGTTATAAAAGCATGCACAATGTAATTAAGAAAATGATATTAACAAAGGCAGCGTTAGCGTTGTTAGAGGACCTTGCAAACATGAGCGATTTAAGGTACGCGAGGATTTACTTGCAAACCATGATAATTGGCTCATAAGCCGATTTCGTTTGCCAAGGCCAGTGTTACTGGAGCTGTGCGCAGAGCTGCGGCCGGCCCGAGAGCTCAACGGGGGCCGGCGAGTAGCTCGGGGTTGTGCTGACTTATACGCTTGGGGTCCTGGCAACAGGGGCATTACATTGGGAGCTGTTTATCTAAGTAGGAAACATTTTCATTGACTTTCATTCCATCAACGTTCAAATCATATGTGATGCGCGAATGCAGCTAACTGGCAAGGTGGCCTGGTTCAACGCACGACTCATTCATTATGACTAACAGCATGGCTGGGAACAGGCTGGAGGCTGGCACGGTGCGCGATGGGTGGCTTCTATTCGTTTAATTGTCCTGTATGTAACGCTGGTTTACATACAGGACAATTAAAGGATTAAACTATTTACTTACCCAGAAGCCGTGCCAGTGTGCCAGTGTGCTAAAGCATATTTGGGCATGTGCGCATTCAAATATCATGTTTTTGGTTTTCTTTATTTATTTATTTTCTGCTTGTGAAATTAGAGCTGCAGAGCTTTATAACAAGCCCCTGATTGTCTCCCTGTGTTTAGTACAGTACTCTTGTCAGTAAAAGCGGGCGTAAAATGTCGCCGCAGCGCCACACCTGTCCACACCTGTGTGTGCGCTGCTCGGATCCCACGGCATTTACAGCTTCTCACACATGCTACCACTCACGTCTTTTTTTGGTCATATTTATCCCTGTTGACAGGGAACCAAACAGAATCTCCACTTCATTCACTAAAATCTTTAGCTCAGACTCTGTGAAATTCATTTTCTTTCCTTTGTTCATCGCGTTATCTGATCGGACAAAGAGGTGAATCTCAGGTCCAGGGCCAATTTAAATAGATTTGCATATGTAAATAGGGGCGTGGACAGGGAGGAGGTGCATGTGCGCTCAATTCCACGTTGATTGGGATGTACAAAAGAAACGTGCTTGGATCCATGCGTACGCACACTTTGATACATCTGAATTTTTTTGTGCGTACGACAGTTTCCGGGTTTTGGCGTACGCCAAGTTTTAGTAGGAAATCCACGCAAGTATTCGTACATGAGGCCCCTGTACTACAGAAAACTAAAATACTGAGCAATATGATTGAGGAACTGGGGCTGGTAGATATATGGCGTCAAAGACATCCCCAAGAGTGTGATTATACTTTTTTCTCAAAGGTTCACAAAGGCTACTCCAGGATAGATTTTTTCTATGTGTTAAAAGGAGACGGCTATAAAGTTAAAGACTGCCATATTGAACCTATAACAATATTGGACTATGGTCCAGTGGTCATGTCAATAGATTTAGTGAGTGAAAAACAACCTAAACAGTGGAGAAGTTCAAAATAGTTCAAAAGTAGTTCAAAGTATAAAGAAAGATTGGAACAAATATATGGAACACATATGCGCGGTGATGAGGGGGAAATTAATTGCTCTTTCATCCAAAATCAAAAAGATCATTATAAAGAACACGGGAGGTTAGAAAAAGAGCATAAAAAGAAAAGTGATAATAAATATTTTGAAATCTCTTAACCAGCACAGACAAACATTAAATGATTTATTGAAACATAAGGCTGAGGGAGCATTGCGTTTTGCCAACCAAAAATATTATGAATCAGGAAATAGGGCCAGCAGGCTACTGCTGCGCAAGGCACAGGCAAATCGTACAGTGGCAAATATAGTGAATTCTGTTACTAAAGAACCAATATCCCACCCTAAAGACATAGCAGAAGCCTTTTCTGTTTACTATGAGACACTTTATGACTCAGGAGAGTCAGAAAATAAGACAGAAATTATTGAAACTGTATTAAGAAAAATCAAGTTACCAAAATTAACTGAGAGCGACTCCAAAGCGATGAGAGATCCAATCACAAAAAAGGAGATAATGGAAACCATAAAAAGTTTAAAGAATATTAAGGTGCCGGGAGTAGATGGATATCCAAGTGAATTCTATACATTTTTTCAAGGTGAAGTTACGCCCGTCTTAGAAAGAGTATTTAATTATGCCCTTACGAAGACCGACCCCCCAAAATCTTGGTCCGAAGCAATAATATCCATAATCCCAAAGGAAGGCAAAGACCCCACAAACTGTTCCTCGTACAGAACAATAAGTTTGCTCTGCTGTGACGCAAATATTTAAACCACAATACTGGCAAAACGAATTCAAAAGTGTATATACTGTCAGGGTTTGGTTCTGTCTGTTTTGTGCTGTTGTTTTTCCCTTTTGGTGCTCCTTGTTTCTCCCCTCCTCCTCCCTGTTCTCTCGCAGGTGCAGAGGTGTGATTGGCCCCTCCCGTTTCCTGCCGACAGACTCACCCCTCAGCCTATCAGCCTCTTCCCTCCTCCTTTTAGGCCTGGCTTTCCCTGACTGCAGCGCCAGAGTATTACCTCCCATGTGCTCCAACCGCATGTCTGGTTCCTTTGTTCCCCGGAGAGAAGATCACCTTTGCTTAAGTTCTCCACCTGAGAAGGTCGCTTTATGTTTGGTTTTTTGAGGACATTGGCTCTTTGCAGTGCCTCTCTACCTGTTTTGATTTTCATTTTTTGTGGACTTTACTACATTAAAGTGACTTTTGGTTAAACACCTTCACGTGATCTGTCTCTGCTTTGGGGTCCTACTCTGGTCACATAACAGAATACTCTGGCCAATTATGGACCCCGCAGAGATACAGAAGGTTAAACAAGCCATCTCCTCACAAGGTGCACTTGTCGGCCAGCATGAGAACGCCCTGTCGGTGATCATGGACAAGCTTCTCCACCTGTCCACCAGCATGACTCAGCTTGACCAACGACTCAACCAGGTCGCGACTCAGCTCTCAGCTCTGGCAGACCCCGTTCCTCCTCCAAGCCCGCCGGTTCCTGTTCCCGCTGAAGCAGCCTCCCCGGCCCGGCCTAACAATCCATGTGAGCCATTCATACCCACTCCTGACAGATACTCTGGAGAGCTAGGGTCATGTAGCCAGTTCCTCTACCAGTGTTCTCTAGTTTTTGACCAGCAGCCTTTGACTTATTCATCTGACAGATCCAAGATAGCCTTTGTTTGCAGTTTGCTCTTTGGTAGGGCTTCGGCTTGGGCCTTAGCTATGGCTAATGCTAACTCTCCCGCCTGGCAGTCCTATCTCCCATTTTGCAGTGAATTGCGTAAGGTTTTTGACCACCCTCTCCAGAGTAAGGAGGCCGGGAATAGACTTCTTTCCCTGCGACAGGGCTCACACTCTGTAGCTGACTACTCTGTGGAATTTCGCATTTATGCTATAGAGGCCGGTTGGGATGAGAAGGCCCTTCAAGGAATTTTTATGCGTGGGCTCAGGGAGGAACTCAAGGATGAGCTAGCTGCTCGTGATGAGACCTCATCTCTAGAAGAACTAATCTCCTTGGCCATCCGTTTGGACAACCGCTTATGTGAGAGACGCAGGGAAAGAGCAGCTAGCTCCCGGGCCCCTCTGCTGTTGTCCAAGCCCTTTCGACTCCCTGGTTCCCTGCAACCCCATCCCCTCCAGGAGGCCCCATCTCCCAGCGTGGTGACTCCGGCAGCTCCTTCCTCTCCCGTTCCTGAGGAGCCCATGCAGTTGGGGAGGATGAAGCTTTCTCCTGCTGAGCGTCAGCGTCGCCTTCTTCAGAGGCTCTGCATCTACTGTGGTGCAGCTGATCACTACCTCGCCAACTGCCCTGCTCGGCCAAAAGACCAGGCTCATCAGCCGCCAAGGGGACGCTGGTGAGCCAAACCTCAGTAAGTCTATCCCCTTCTAACCGGATCCACCTCGAGGGAACTCATTCTTTTGTTCAGACTAAAGTCTCTCTCCCAGTTTTAGTTGACTCGGGTTCAGATGACAATTTTATTGACAGTGGCATCGTCACTAAGTTTAACATTCCCTCCGAACCCTTATCTAAGCCAAAGGAGGTTTTTGCCCTTGATGGTCGACTTCTAGCCCTAGTTACCCTCCGTACAGCCCCTGTGTCTCTGCTTCTGTCTGGTAATCATCATGAGACTATATCTTTCTACCTCATTCCCTCACCTTCCTCACCCTTAGTTTTAGGTCTCCCTTGGCTCAAGACCCACAACCCCCACATCGATTGGTCATCTTTATCTATTACTAACTGGAGTTTATTCTGTCACTCTCACTGCTTGCACTCGGCTGTTCCCTCTGTCATTTCCACCCCGGTTTCCCCCAAGCCCGTAGATCTTACTCTCGTACCCCCTGAATATCACGACCTCCAGGAGGTTTTTAGCAAGGATCGAGCTTTGTCCATTCCTCCCCATAGACCGTATGACTGTGGCATTAACTTGCTCCCTGGAGCCTCTTTTCCCTCGAGCAAGCTCTATAACCTCTCCAGGCCGGAACGGGAGGCTATGGAGGTCTACATTTCTGACTCTCTGGCTGCTGGACTAAGCCGCCCCCCCTCCTCACCCCTGGGGGCGGGGTTTTTCTTTGTAGACAAAAAGGACAAGACTCTTCGGCCCTGCATTGACTACAGAGGGTTGAACGAGATAACCATTAAGGATAAGTACCCTCTCCCCCTCCTCGACTCAGCCTTCACTCCTCTCCACCAGGCCACCATCTTCACCAAGCTGGACTTGCGAAACGCTTATCACCTGGTGAGGATTAAGGAGGGGGATGAATGGAAGACTGGTTTCAACACCCCGCTGGGTCATTTTGAATATCTTGTCATGCCTTTTGGACTAACGAATGCTCCTGCCGTGTTTCAGCGTCTTGTTAATGATGTCCTACGTGACATGCTCAATCGATTTGTGTTTGTTTACCTTGACGATATTTTAATTTTCTCTCACTCCCAACAGGAACACATTCAACATGTCAGGCTGGTCCTCCAGAGACTCTTGGAGAACAAACTTTTTGTTAAGGCAGAGAAATGTGTTTTTAATGTTGCCTCTGTCAGCTTCCTGGGCTTTGTGGTGGAGAGGGATCAGATCAGACCCAGCCAAGATTAAGGCTGTGGAGGAATGGCCCACTCCCACCACAAGAAAGCAGCTGCAGAGATTCCTTGGGTTTGCCAACTTTTACCGCCGGTTCGTCCGGAATTACAGTCGTGTTGCTGCTCCCCTAACCTGTTTAACATCTGTTAAATCTCCTTTTGTTTGGTCCCCGGATGCCGAAGCTGCTTTCATTAGGCTAAAGAGTCTGTTCTCCTCTGCTCCTGTGTTGTGTCACCCTGATCCTGCTGTTCAGTTCGTGGTGGAGGTGGATGCTTCGGACACTGGGGTGGGGGCTGTCCTTTCTCAGCGCTCTCCCTCCGACCAGAAGCTGCACCCCTGTGCCTTCTTTTCCCGCCGCCTGTCTCCTGCAGAGAGCAACTACGATGTGGGAAATCGGGAATTACTGGCAGTGGTGCTGGCACTGCAGGAGTGGAGGCACTGGCTGGAGGGCTCCACTCTACCATTTGTTGTTTGGACTGACCATAAAAACCTGTCTTACCTCCGTTCTGCTCGCAGGCTTAACTCCCGCCAGGCTAGGTGGGCCCTGTTCCTGGGACGTTTTAACTTCACCCTGACCTACCGGCCTGGCTCCAGAAATGCCAAGCCCGATGCCCTTTCGCGACAGTTTTCTCCTTTCATTGAGGATTCTGCTGAGGACACCATCCTGCCACCCACCTGCGTGGTGGGAGCGGCCAGATGGGAGGTCGAGCGGTTGGTCCAGGAGGCCCTGGCTGACCATCCAGTTCCTGAGGGTGGCCCTCCTGACCGGCTGTTTGTACCCCCATCTGTCCGCACCCCCGTGCTCCAGTGGGGACATGCCTCCAAGGTGGCATGCCATCCTGGTATACACCGAACTCTGTCTCTGCTCCAACAACGTTTCTGGTGGCCCTCTATGTCCGCCGACACCAGGGAATATGTCTCTGCCTGCTCTGTCTGCGCTCGCGGTAAGGCCTCTCATCGTGCTCCTGCTGGGTTTCTTCGCCCCCTCCCTGTTCCCCACCGCCCCTGGTCTCACATAGCTGTTGACTTTGTTACCGGTCTGCCTCCTTCTGAGGGCTACGACACCATTTTAACCGTAGTAGAAGTCGGTGCATTTTATCCCCCTGTCCAAACTCCCCTCTGCTCTGGAGACTGCTAACCTTCTCACTCTGCATGTTTTCAGGTTACACGGCATCCCCCAGGACATTGTTTCAGACAGAGGTCCCCAATTCGCCTCCCGAGTTTGGCAGGCTTTCTGCCAGGCGGTGGGGGCGTCTGCCAGCCTTTCCTCTGGATACCACCCTCAAACCAATGGCCAGACAGAGCGGGCAAATCAGGACCTGGAGGCAGCCTTGCGCTGCGTTGCTGCTCACCACCCGTCCTCCTGGTCCATTCACCTCCCTTGGGTGGAATACGCCCACAACTCCTTGGTGTGTTCGGCTACTGGCATGTCCCCGTTTATGGCCGCTAATGGTTTCCAGCCCCCACTGTTCCCTGCACAGGAGGCTGAGGTGGCCGTTCCCTCCGTCCAAGCGCATCTCCAGCGTGTCCGTCAGGTCTGGCGGGAGACACGGGCAGCTCTCACCCGGACGGCAGCTCGGAACCAGAGGTTGGCAGACCGTCGTCGCTCTCCTGCTCCCCCGTACCAGCCAGGCCAGGAGGTCTGGCTATCCTCCCGTGACCTACCTCTCAGGACGGAATCGCGTAAACTTACTCCCAGATACATCGGCCCTTTCCCCATTGACCGCATCATCAATCCCAGTGTGGTGAGACTGAAGTTACCCCCCTCTCTCAACATCCACCCATCTTTTCATGTCTCTCTCATCAAGCCTGTTTCCACCAGCCCCCTCTGCCCACCAGCCGACCCCCCTCCTCCCCCCCGGATCATCGACGATCACCCTGCTTTCTCTGTCCGGCAACTCCTGGATGTTCGGAGGAGAGGTCGAGGTTTTCAATACCTTGTTGACTGGGAGGGTTATGGCCCGGAGGAGAGGTCATGGGTTTCTCGCTCCCTGATTTTGGACCCTGAGTTAATTAGAGATTTTTATGTTAGGTACCCGGACAAGCCCGGCAGGCCGCCAGGAGGCGTCCCTTGAGGGGGGGGTACTGTCAGGGTTTGGTTCTGTCTGTTTTGTGCTGTCTTTCCCTTTTGGTGCTCCTTGTTTCTCCCCTCCTCCTCCCTGTTCTCTTGCAGGTGCAGAGGTGTGATTGGCCCCTCCCGTTTCCTGCCGACAGACTCACCCCTCAGCCTATCAGCCTCTTCCCTCCTCCTTTTAGGCCTGGCTTTCCCTGACTGCAGCGCCAGAGTATTACCTCCCATGTGCTCCAACCGCATGTCTGGTTCCTTTGTTCCCCGGAGAGAAGATCACCTTTGCTTAAGTTCTCCACCTGAGAAGGTCGCTTTATGTTTGGTTTTTTGAGGACATTGGCTCTTTGCAGTGCCTCTCTACCTGTTTTGATTTTCATTTTTTGTGGACTTTACTACATTAAAGTGACTTTTGGTTAAACACCTTCACGTGATCTGTCTCTGCTTTGGGGTCCTACTCTGGTCACATAACATATACCATAATCAAACCAGATCAAACTGGGTTTATACCGGTCGTCAAGGGATAAATAATATCAGGAGAACTCTAAACGTGATCTCAATGGCTAAACAAAAACAAGAACACTCAATGCTTCTCAGCCTAGATGCTGAAAAAGCATTCGATAGGGTGGATTGGCAGTATTTGAAACACACACTGGGGAAAATGGGATTTCATCCAGATTTTGTCAGCTTGATTGGGGTGTTATATTCTGGGCCCATGTCAAAAGTGCGGGTGAATGGTTATACATCAAAGAACTTTGGCTTGAAAAGAGGAACAAGACAGGGATGCCCTTTCACCTTTACTGTTCGCTATCAGTATCGAGCCCTTGGCAGAAATTATACGAACAGATTCTAGAATTCAAGGAGTATTAGTAGGTGGAGTGACACATAAAATCTCACTATATGCAGATGATGTTGTTCTGTATATTACTGACCCCTTGAATTCAATTCCAGTGGTTTTGACCTGTTTAGGGGAATTTGGGGAAATATCAGGGTACAAAGTTAACGAAACAAAATCAGAGGCCATGACGCTGGTAGGTGAGTGGCCAACAGAGTTAGATAAAGCTGTTGCATTTAACTGGTCTAATGGAGGATTTAGATATTTAGGCATTAAGATTACAACACAAACCTCACAATTATTAAAGGAAAATTATGGCAGATTAATCACACAAATAAAATCAGATTTGACTCGATGGGAGATTCTTCCTCTGTCCCTCTCAGGGAGAATTGAAACAGTCAGGATGAATGTACTCCCTCCATTGACATACCTATTTCAATCGCTGCCTATTTGGATACCAGCTTCAACTTTCAAAATGTGGGATAAAATGATTTCGGCTTTTATCTGGCAAAAGCGAAAACCTAGAATTAGACAAAAGTTGCTAGTAAGCACAAATGAAAAGGGCAGTCTTAGTTTGCCAAGTTTGAAACTATATTATTGGGCAGCACAACTCCGTTGTATGGTCGAGTGGGTTGTACAAGACGAGAAAATAAACTGGATTGGTCTGGAGAGATGTGCGTGCCCGCTAGTACCTCTTGAGTCAATGCCATTTTTGGAACTAAATCAATTAAAAATTTTAAATTAATGGATAGCTTGTACCCACCGGGTTTGGTCCCTGGTGAGGAAAAAAATAGGTGCACCTTTAACACTATCTCGTGCAGTAAGAATTAATAAAATTGTTGATTTCTTGCCAAACAAGATAGATGCTGGGTTCCAGATCTGGGCGGTGAAAGGATTAATAACCATAAACCAGATGTTTGATGGAGAAATACTTATGTCATTCAAGCAACAACAAGATAAATATGGATTGTGTTCTAAGGATTTCTTTAGGCATTTACATTTGAGGGATTATTTTTTATCGCACACTGAATGGAACTCTTTAAAACAACCACTATCACCTTTAGAATACTTTTTAGTAAAATGTATAGAAGAGAATAGTAAAAGGAAAATAGTATTTAATATATACAAACATTTACAAACACATTTCTCTGGAAACTCTTTAGATATAAAGGAAAAGTGGGAACTGGAAATGAATGTTGTTATTGAGGCCATACGGAACAACACAGAGGTAGCAGAGAAAGCCTCTAGGTGGCTCTGGATAAAGAGAGCGGATCTGTGGTTAAATGCTGCTGGGGCACAAGCTGAGGTGTCATGAACCTCAGCTGGGCCACCTGAGAGAGGGTGTCTGATGTTCGAAAGGCCCAAAACAATCAATGACCTCAGGTCCATCACTGATGATGTGCCCCAGCCAAGCATCAGTAGATGTTTCATTATAAAAAAGACATTGTAAATAGTGTAAATGACTATTGTAGCTGGAAACAGCTGATTGTAATGGAATATCTACATACCAGCAACCATCACTCCCGAGTTCCAATTGCATGTTGTGTTTGCAAATCCAAGTTCATCAAATGGCTAACTTTTGCAATCGTGGTAGCATAGCTGAAAACTGTTGTGCTGATTAAAGAAGCAAGAAGTTATGAATAGACAAATGGGTGTTTGGATCACAAAGTAGAACATTTATGAGACACAAACTAAATGATAAGATGAACCTCGTCAATGGCTTTATTACTGTCACACCGCGGTGAGGTTTGTCCTGTCTTGGGGTTTTGTCTCGTTACTTCCTGTTTTATTTTGAAATCTAACTCCCCTCTCGTTTCAGGTCACTTGCCCTTCCTCATGTGTCACCGGTCTGATTGTCTCACCTGATCCCTGATCGTTTCCACCTGTTACCCATTTCCCTCATGTGTATTTAGTCGGTGTCTTCCCTTTGTCTTGTGCAAAAGTGTTTTGTCTTGTCCGATCACCTAAGCCCTCTTGTCACAGTCCGTTTTGCCTTAAAGAAAGAAATTGTTTTGCCACAGTAGTTGTTGTCTTCTTCCTCTTTTAAGAGCGATTTTTTGTTGATTAATCTTTTCTAGTTTAGTGTTCTATTTTGGTTTTCTGTTGTTACAGTTTTTTGGTCCTCCCGCTTGTGGAGTGTTTTTTGTTAGAGAGCGTAGATAATAGTAGAGCCCGTGTTTAGGTGAGCCTTTTTCTTTTGACCCCATTTGTTTAGATTTGGTTTTCCTCCTTCGGGAGCCTTTTTGTGTTTATTATCTAGTGTTTTATTTTCCTCCTTGTGAGATTTTCTATTTCTAGAATAGTCTTCTGTTTTTCTTGTTTGTATTTAACCCTGTTCCCTCCCTTTCATGTGTTTCTCCCTCTTTTGGGAAGTGATTATGCCCGGTCATTTTAGCCAGGACCCTTTAGAATAGACATAGAGTTTCATACAGCCCTTTCTTTTCATCACTCTTATAAGAAGAAGCTTGACTTCAATAAAGTGTGCTTAATCGTTATATCCTCTGCGTCTGAGTCCTCATTCCTGCCCAGGTCTGACATTACACTTTGGCCAGTATGGACTCAGCACGGATAGAACAACTCACGGTCAGCCCTGCAAGCCCAAGAAGCCCGGCTCTCCCGTCCTATCCTCACAACTTCAGGGCCTGCACGATCATCTAGTGCAGACGAATGCAGCACCCGAGCCTCCGGTAGTAGCGGCCACCACACCAGTGAATCCCGTTCCCACTACGACTGTAGTGGGAGCAGCATGTAAGTTAGCTCCTCCAGCACGATTCTCTGGCGAACCGGGCTTATGCAAAACCTTCCTTATAGACTGCTCTATACATTATGAGCTAAACCCCCAAGCTTTTTCCACTGACTGATCGAAGATTGCGTTTATGATTTCCCACCTTGCCGGGAGAGCCAAGGCCTGGGCTTCGGACAGAGTGGGCCCGAGATTCACCAGTTTGCAGATCACTCACAGAATTTGAAAGAACGCTGCAGAAGATTTTTGACCCGGTAACGACCAACCGGGAAAAGGCTCGGGAGCTGAGCGGGCTGAAACAGGGCAACAACTCTGTCTGTGACTACGCCATCCAGTTTCGCACCTTATCGGCGGAGATTGGCTGGAATACTACAGCCCTATACGACGTGTTTTTGAAGGGATTGGCAGCTCCAATCCAGGACCTCCTGGTTCCTTTGGACCTACCCACGCACCTCGACTCACTCATCGCCCTCGCTATCCGGACGGATAATCGAGCCCGCCAACTCAGGCAGCAATGCACCATGAGACCCCCACCGATGGAAGGACCCATACGCCCGCAAGCACCAGGTTGGCCGGCAACCCGTCGATCTTCGCCAGAGCAGCATCATCATCCTCCTCCAGAAGGAGAAGGAGAACCCATGCAGCTGGGGAGAGCCCGACTATCACCTGAAGAGAGACAGAAGCGGCTACAGGAGGGTCGCTGTTTCTACTGCGGTGAACCCGGTCATCTCGTCGCCACCTGGACTGCCAAGAAGAACCTGGTGGTGGGTAACTTCAAGGGTGCAGGCATCCCACCATGTACTCTCACTACCGTCCAGGTAAAACATCACACCACCACTGAGCTTAAGGCACTTATAGACTCGGGGGCGGACGAGAGCCTGATAGACGGGCATTTAGCTGAACAGCTGGGCCTTAAAACAGAACTGTTAGCTAAGCCCATCCGAGCTAAAGCTCTTAATGGACAGGACCTTTTTACTATCACACACATCACAGCACCTCTCAAATTGAACATCGACAACCACCAGGAGAACATTCGAGTGTATGTAATCAAGTCACCCTCTAAGACTCTCATTTTAGGACAGCCATGGTTACACTGCCACAATCCCCACATAAATTGGAGATCAGGAGAGATCCTGGGCTGGGGAGCGGACTGTGAGAATGACTGTTTGGAACTTCCGCTGCAAAAGGAGGAGGTCACGGGCATTAATTTGATTTCCCTTAACCCCGTCACAGATCCCAATTACCCGGATCTGAACTCCGTACCTTCCTGCTACCACCACCTTAAAGAGGTATTTAACAAAACCAAGGCTCTGTCACTTCCTCCTCATCGACCGTACGATTGTGCTATTGACCTAATTCCAGGCTCCACCATCCCCAGGGGCCGCCTGTACGCGGTCTCTGGGCCAGAGAAGGAGGCCATGAGGGAGTATATTGATACCTCCTTGAAAGCTGGACTGATTCGCCCCTCTTCATCACCGGCCGGAGCTGGTTTCTTCTTTGTGGGAAAGAAAGACGGTTCTCTAAGACCATGCATTGACTACAGCCCACTTAATGACATAACCATAAAGAACCGCTATCCACTTCCCCTTATGTCATCTGTTTTTGACCAGCTCCAACAGGCCCAGATCTTCACCAAGTTGGATCTTTGCAACTGCTTATCATTTGGTCGCATAAGAGAGGGTGACGAGTGGAAGACTGGGTTTAATACACCTAGTGGTCACTACGAGTACATGGTCATGCCATTTGATCTCACTAATGCTCCGGCCGTATTCCAGGCCATGATTAACGATGTACTAAGAGACTTTCTCGACCATTTCGTGTTTGTATACTTGGACGATATACTCATCTACTCCCCTGACCTGACTACCCACCAAGACCACGTAACCCAGGTATTAAAGAGACTGCTTGAAAATAAGCTCTATGTCAAAGCTGAAAAGAGTGAATTCCATGCCGACACTGTCTCCTTCCTGGGCTTCATCGTAGCCCCTGAAAGAGTGCAGATGGACCCGGCTAAAATTAGCGCTGTGGTCGATTGGCCCATACCTGATAGCCGCAAAAAGGTTCAGCAGTTCTCTGGGTTTGCTAACTTTTACAGGCGGTTCATCAGAGGCTTTAGCGTAAAAGCTGCTCCTCTCCATGCTCTTACCTCCACACAGGTGCCGTTCCGCTGGTCTCCAGAAGCTGATGCTGCTTTTCGAGACCTCAAGCATCGATTTACCTCAGCCCCCATCCTCACCCTGCCGGATCCTCGACGACAGTTCGTGGTAGAGGTGGACGCCTCTAACGAGGGGATCGGGGCCATCCTTTCACAGCGGTCAGAGCAGGATGGTAAGATGCACCCTTGTGCTTTCCTGTCACGGCGACTATTGTGGTGTATTCTTCTTCTACCTTGTGATCCTCCGGTGGTGATGCAGATGAAGATGTTTGAAGAGAAAATCCGCCGACACCGTCTTAGTCGTATAACAAGTTTATTACAACAAGCGCAGTGTCGAAGCAAGTATAAGTACTTGGAGGGCTTCTGGCCGAAAAATGAAAAAAACCCTCCCGAACTAAACAGGGCAAGCCCTTATATACCATGATGTGCTTCCTGAACATGCATTTCAAATCAACAACATTTATAACACTTGTGTCATAAAAACGGCAGGGCAAGAGGGGGAGACTTCTTTCTCAGGGTACCCCACCAAATGGTCCTTTTGATCTGTTTACCTGATCTCTTCTTCTACCCCGGAAAAAGATAGCACTTAACCGTGAAAAGGACAGGGAAAGGGGGGGAGACTTCCTTCCCAGGCTACTCCACCAAATGGCTCTTTTGATCTATTGATCTGATCTCTTCTTCTAGAAGAAAACAACAGGAGACACCACCACAAACTAGTTTTCTCTCAAAGTCTAGTTGGCCTTAAGATAAACTAAGTATCTTGATGTAAACTATATGTCTTGTATATAAAAATATCAGCCTTAGTGTGTGACTATCTATGTGTAGACACCTCACTATCCAAGGCGGAGCGGAACTACGACGTTGGTAACTGGGAATTGCTGGCGGTCAAGCTAGCTTTGGAGGAGTGAAGACACTGGCTTGAGGGGGCGGACCATCCATTCATTGTCTGGACTGATCACAAAAACCTAGAGTACATCAAGATAGCTAAAAGACTCAATTCTCGCCAGGCCAGGTGGGCGCTATTTTTTAACCGGTTCTCCTTTTCTCTCTCATACAAGCCGGGGTCCCGAAACGTCAAGCCGGACGCACTGTCTCGTTTCTTCGACCCCGAGCCTGTTGCCAAGGATCCAGAAACGATCCTCCCACCTACATGTGTGGTTGGAGCACTGACCTGGCAAATAGAAAATGAGGTTAAGCAGGCTAATGGTGAGGCTCCGTCACATAGTGGGTGCCCAGAGAATCGTTTGTTTGTCCCGGTTGAAATGCGCCCACAGGTGATCCACTGGGCCCACACCTCGCTGCTTTCCTGTCATCCGGGAGTCAGAAGAACGATGTTCGCTATCTCCCGGAGGTTCTGGTGGCCCTCCATGGAGCCGGAGGTCCGGAAGTACGTAGAGGCATGTTCGTTCTGCGCCCGGAACAAGACGTCCTCCGGGTCACGCAAGGGTCTCCTGCAGCCACTTCCCATCCCCTCCAGACCGTGGTCCGACATCTCGGTGGACTTCGTCACGGGGCTCCCGGTCTCTCAAGGTAACACCACTGTCCTCACAGTGGTGGACAGATTCTCCAAGATGGCTAGATTCAATGCCTTGCCTAAACTGCCCTCCGCCAAAGAAACGGCGGAGATCATGATGAACAATGTTGTTCACGGATTTCCCAAAGACATTGTGTCAGACAGGGGCCCCCAGTTCGTCTCCAGGTTCTGGAGGGAGTTCTGCCGACTCATCAGAGCCAAAACCAGCCTGACCTCGGGTTATCACCCGGAGGCCAACGACCAGACCGAACGCCTCAACCGACAACTGGAAACCGGCCTCCGGTGTCTGGTCTCTCAGAATCCCTCGACATGGAGCAAACACCTGGTCTGGGTCGAGTATGCCCACAACCTACTGCCCACCTCGGCCACAGGTATTTTACCGTTCAAATGTGTATTTGGTTACCAGCCTCCTGTGTTCCCAGACAACGAGCTGGAGGTGTCGGTGCCCTCCGCCCATGCCATGGTTCGCCGCTGCCACCGCATCTGGGCAGCCGCCAAGCAGGTTTTAATTCGCCAAGGGGACCGGGTCAAGAAGACTTGAGACCGCAAGAGACGACCCTCCCCAGCTTACCAGCCAGGACAGAGAGTGTGGCTTTCCGCCAAGGATCTTCACCTTAAAGTTCCTTCTGGCGCCGCAGTTCGTGGGCCCGTTTCCAATCACCAAGCTTATCGGCCCTACAACAGTTCGCCTTCGCCTGCCCCGATCCCTCCGTGTTCACCCGAGTTTCCACGTAAGCCGGATCAAGCCCGCCAAGGAGAGTCCGATGGTCCCAGCCGCCGCCCCTCCGCCGCCCCCAGAAGTGATAGACGGCGGTCCGGTGTACAAGGTCAAGCGGTTACTGGCAGTTCGCAACCGGGGCCGAGGTAAACAGTATCTGGTGGACTGGGTAGGATATGGTCCTGAGGAGAGGCAGTGTGTCCCGTCTCGTTATATCCTAGACTCTACTCTCATCACAGACTTCCACAGTGATCACCCTGACCAGCCTGGGCCATCAGGTGTCGGCCCTAGAGGTGGGGGTACTGTCACGCGGTGAGGTTTGTCCTGTCTTGGGGTTTTGTCTCATTACTTCCTGTTTTATTTTGAAATCTAACTCCCCTCTCGTTTCAGGTCACTTGCCCTTCCTCATGTGTCACCGGTCTGATTGTCTCACCTGATCCCTGATCGTTTCCACCTGTTTCCCTCATGTGTATTGTTGAGGCAATCTTAATTCACCTCCCCGAATTGGTTGATGCAAGATGAGCACTCAGAAGACGTGGATCCGTTCAAAGTATTTATTCCAGTTATAACAACAGCTGTTGGAGATCCTACCACAGAACATACATCTGTTACAGCCAAACACCAAGTAAGATCTGAGGAGTTCTTCCTGCTCCCTGTTCTTAAACCCCCCACACATGTTTACCAACATCACTTCTTGCCTTAACTTATATGGTTATAGTCTTTAACTGCTGTAAATAGTATTTTCCCTTTTGAGGGCGCAATCCTTTTGCTCTATCTTGTGCAAACCTTTTTACGACACTCCTAAAATAGCCCTATAGTCAACACTGACTGTTTTTTCTGCTGAGTCGTAAACTCCATACATCTGTTCCATGCATTCACTCTATTATACCTTCCTTAAACATTGTATTTACTTGAATAGTTAGTGGGTTTGTGCTCTACATCTATATCCACAGTATTTAGTCGGTGTTTCGTCGGTGTTTCGTCTTGTCCGATCACCTAAGCCCTCTTGTCACAGTCCGTTTTGCCTTAAAGAAAGAAATTGTTTTGCCACGTAAGTTGTTGTCTTCTTCCTCTTTTAAGAGCGATTTTTTGTTGATTAATCTTTTCTAGTTTAGTGTTCTATTTTGGTTTTCTGTTGTTACAGTTTTTTGGTCCTCCCGCTTGTGGAGTGTTTTTTGTTAGAGAGCGCAGATAATAGTAGAGCCCCTGTTTAGGTGAGCCTTTTTCTTTTGACCCCATTTGTTTAGATTTGGTTTTCCTCCTTCTGGAGCGTTTTGTGTTTATTATCTAGTGTTTTATTTTCCTCCTTGTGAGAGTTTCATTTCTAGAATAGTCTTCTGTTTTCCTTGTTTGTATTTAACCCTGTTCCCTCCCTTTCATGTGTTTCTCCCTCTTTTGGGAAGTGATTATGCCCGGTCATTTTAGCCAGGACCCTTTTAGAATAGACAGAGTTTCATAGCCCTTTCTTTTCATCACTCTTATAAGAAGAAGCTTGACTTCAATAAAGTGTGCTTAATCGTTATATCCTCTGCGTCTGAGTCCTCATTCCTGCCCAGGTCTGACAAATACCTGTCCCTGCCAGTTTAAACATAGATATAGAAACATCAATGCTTCAAGCTGAACATGTTACTGGTTACTTACTTGAATTAAATTCAGTTACTGGGGCGATCTAATCAGCTCTGCCTCTTCTGTACGGTGGCCGGGAACCCTCAATGTTGCAAATAAAAGAAACGCTGCAAACAAAAAGAAACAGTGCTGCAAATAAAAAAGAAACGCTGCTGCAAATAAAAAAGAAACACCGCTGCAAATAAGAGAAACAGTGCTGCGAATAAAAGAAACTTCACAACGGAAGTGAATTACCGGGGACTATTATTGCCGGTGCACCTGTAGTTTTTTATGTGAGCGAGAAGAAGAAGTACAGAAGCGTATTGCATTCACTTGAAAAAAATAAATTAGACACCTGATCTCATAATTACGAGATAAGGAAAGGTGCCTTATTGGCCACTGCACAACGAGCTATAACCTAATGTTCATCACAACGAGCTACAACCTAATGTTCATCACAACAAGCCATCCTCGGAGCCACACCAACAACATTAGTGTTTACTAGGACTTTTCATAATTTCTGGAAATTTTTATTAGTCATATTAATCAATAGCTTTAATATGATACAGTACTGCGGTAACGCTATCTACACTTTAAAATCTAGTGCCCGACTAAATGAGATCAGGTGTCTAATTTATTTTTTTCAAGTGAGTGCAATACACTTATGTACTTCTTCTTCTTCTCGCTCACATAAAAAACTACAGGTGCACCGGCAATAATACTCCCCGGTAATTCACTTCCATTGTGAAGTTTCTTTTATTTTCAGCGCTGTTTCTCTTATTTGCAGCGCCGTTTCTTTTTTATTTGCAGCGCTGTTTCTTTTTGTTTGCAGCGTTTCTTTTATTTGCAGCGCTGTTTCTTTTTGTTTGCAGCATTTCTTTTATTTGCAGCATTGAGGGTTCCCGGCCACCGTACTTCTGCATCGGTCACCAACCCGTTCTCATTCCCAACGCATAAAATACCGACGATTGATCTGATACCGACGTAAAAGGTCGGCGCGTCTGTATGAAACGCTCTGGGTTGTCAATTGACTCCAGTATAATCCGTTTGCGCTGGTAAGAGACGGTCAGAGGCACATGCCGCTAACCTGTAGAGGCAGATGCCAGTATCTGAGGCATTGATTAATCTCTCAACTGCTGCCGCTGTGTGTGCGCGAGTGCGTGCGTGCGTGTGTAGTGTAATCTTGGTCCGTGCAGCGTATGTGTAGCATTAGGCCAGGACACCAGGGGGCGGTCTTACAGGGGAACCTCAGGTTATGTTTTTGTTACAGAGCCACGGCTCAAAGTTCATGTGAAATGTGGCAGCGAAGACTCAGTGTAAAATCTTATGTCCTAAAGTGCCATATCTTATGACAGGTGTTGTTTCTCAACACTTTTGATGGTCATTTTTAGTTTTTATAGATGAATTAAGACCCAGCAAGCAATACAAATAATTGCACTTTTGAATGAACTTTTTATTTCGGGTTAAGCATTCCATTCTCCAAAGTGTCAGGAAAAACACAAATCTAGCAACCATTCAAATATTTATTCTTTTAAATTAACAATGTGTTACACACTTTATTTAGTTGCCTACGTCACACACATACACATGCACAGCAGCAGGTGAGGTGAGGAGGGATTATTTAAGAAAACCTCCCAAATTAATGCGGAACTCACGTAAAAGAAATGTTACTTCCATAGAGTACAATACAACAATGACTGTTTTTTAAAAATAAAAACAAATAACCATAACAGCAGCACACACACACGCACGCTGTCGAGTTAGGTTCTTTATCTATTTAATAAAGATGCTGAGACAGATTTCATGTTGGGTCTTTACTTCCACATTTCACATGAACTTTGACCTGTGGCTCTGTAACAAAAACATAACCTGAGGTTCCCCTGTAAGACTGCCCAATGGTGTCCTAATGTTACACATACGCTGCACATACCCAGATTACACCACACACGCACGCACACACGCATGCGCACGTGCGCACACACACAGCGGCAGCAGTTGAGAGATTAATCAAAGCCTCAGATACTGGCATCTGCCTCTACAGGTTAGCAGCATGTGCCTCACGAATTGAGCGTGCGCGTCGCAGGTCCACACACAGGACAGTCTGTGCAAAGCGCCAGTCAATTGAAAACCGGACATTTTCATTAACTTATAAAGAAAAAAATCCTCAGGAGCCCCAGACAGGACGTAAAAATGTCCGGCCAAAAGAGGACGTTTGGTCAACCTTTAATAAAGAAATAACTTTGTCAAACGGAAGAACTT
Organism: Collichthys lucidus; assembly: GCA_004119915.2. Lineage (NCBI taxonomy): Eukaryota > Metazoa > Chordata > Actinopteri > Sciaenidae > Collichthys > Collichthys lucidus. The sequence continues at coordinate 1,469,725 of CM014092.1, forward strand.
TTATTTTGAAGAGTACCGGGCAAAGAAGCGTACGCGCCCCGCCCACCACTAAAACGGAATATGGAAGTGGAAATTTTGTTTTTGGTGATTGGAACAGAAAACGAGATATTGAGCCGAATTTTCGTTTTTTTGTTTTTTGTCAAAAACGAAAAAACGACTCGTTTCTGGTTTCAGCTTGTGTCCATTATGTTCAGAAACAGAATAATAAAAAGTACCTTGGTCTTTTATGTACTATACTCATACTGTACTCTTAATGTTACTCTCACAAAGAAATGGATCAAACTGATGGCAGCCTTGGAGCACTGCAGGCACGAATAGAGGAGCTTGTCGTCGTCAGAGTGCGAAAACAAAATCTTTACAGACAAACTGGTACGTCGGTTTCTTTGAAATAGACAGTTTGATACCTTTACAGTTTGTATGTACAGCAGCTTTGTAAACCGAATAAAATCGGATCCTTGTTTGTTTTAAGCTGGATGTGATGCATGTTCCTGCAAACAAATTGAACAGTGTTGATTTTAGTCTAAACATACATTATATGACAAGTGTGTTTTTTATGATTATTTACAGATAGCAACAAGAGGCGACATAGAATTCGCAAGGTCATCTTGGATGAGAAAAAAACGCTTGGTGGCTGCTGTCGACGATTACAACAAGCTGGCTGAACCGTCAAAGCAAATTATTTCCAGTGATGCCCTCATCCAGACCGACGTATGGCCCTGGCAGAACACAAGTGAACGTAAGCTCTTCATTTTAAAACATTTCAAATGTATCCTGTTTAACCAAATACCCAGTATCTGAGCAGTAGTTGGAAGTTCTGATCTTGAATCATAATCTATTTTTACCCTTCTGATGTTGATAAAATGTAGCTACTGCAGACTCTAGGACAAAAAGAGAGGTCGTTGAGAAGGTGATGGTTGTGAGGCGCCTTTTAAAGAGGAGGACATGATCCTTTGCAGGGCCAGCCCAGGACAGGACAGCGCTGAAAGCACGAACTCTGGAGTTGGGAACGATCTCCTCAGACTGTAAGCAGTAAAGTTTCACTGGATCTTTAAGCTATAACTAGCTTACTGGTGTCAAGTAAGTTGAGATCACTGATCCGCTGACACAACGAAGGAGTAATATAGTAGCCATAGGGGCTTTCTGGTATGACCAACAATAGCATAAACCTTTGGACATTTCGGGACAATCCATTTCTGAGTGGACAATTGGGGACTTTCTGTCTGAATGTGAGTAATACATAAAGATGTTAAACAATGTAAGAAATGAAATGTTAAAGTGAGTGTAACTGTGAATGGAAAGTGTGATTATAACTGTGTCTTGATTCTGACTACTGGAAATTGTGAAATCATTGCAACAGCTAGTAGCCAAGTGAATAACCATAATAGAATCATGCTGAGAAGTTGGGCCAAAAAATCTTGAGTAACTAGACCAGAGGGACGGCAGGAATGAGGCAAACAGGAAACATCTGGAGGGATGAGCAGGAGGAACGAACTACTACCTAATATGGTTGGGCTCTGGCGAGTGACTCATTGTAGCTTGATAGGGGAAAATCCAACAAGCGGAGAGTATAAGAACCGCTGCACGGAGATCGAGGTTATCTTTGTTAGCCGGCACCCAGACATGCTGGACGACAGACCAAAACGGGAGCACTGAATCTACGGACTTAGACCTCAAACCACAGAGAAGGAACAGACGAATAGCCTAACATCGCAAAAGAAGAATCTGCGGAGCCACAGCTGGCAAGAGGGAGCCAAGTGAAGGAGGATAATCACCCCCAAACCGGCTGTGGGTCTCGACTGGACCAACCAGAATTCTTTTCGTGTTCATCCTGCCAACTAGACTGCGGACGTCAGGGACTCTCTGGGCTTTGGACAAAGCCAGGGACTCTTGATGAAATCCAGTACGGCAGTCGCGAAAGGGACTGGATCGACTGATCACCGCTTCACCCTTTCCCTCTCTCCCTCTAAATTGGACCAACCTCAGTAACTCAGCAACAGCCTTTGTATCAGGTTATCAAATTTATTAGTATAAGGATAGTAATTTTAGAGGATAGGATTAATCAAATCTGAATGAATTAAACTGTATGCTCACCCTTGCTAAACTAAATAAATATATCCACTGCAGTTAAAGATTAAGTTGTGGACCTCACATTTATAACTCCTACAGGGTGTAATCATTAAGGTATAGTGTGTTCAACATCTAATAAGGTTCTAACAGGTTACTCTAGCCCACTGAAATTAACAGACCTTTGCGGCTCACTGTCCGAGCCACTAAAAAATATCCTACACCAAGTGCACAGATCAATGAGAGAAGAGCTGCCATGAACGCAGCTAGTGTAGTATTTGGCCCACAGGGGCTATTCGGTCAGGTGCTATACTAGAGTAAGCAGGGTAGACGTGCGGATGAGAGCAGTTAGAAGCTAGGCGAATCTCCTCGCCACCAGCTTAAACAGTCCTCTAAACTATGCCGATAGGGTAAGACCCACGGGTCCGATCGGATGGAGACGGAGACGGAGAGCTGGACCGGTACCACCTGTACAGGGGTTAACTAACACTGGCTAACACTGCCTATATATATTCTTTTTACAGCCTCTCTTGTTGGCATGTCGGGTGATGCAAAGAAGGGACTCCATTGCCTGCTCCTAAAAAAACAAACTGAACTGAAAACTGAAATAATAAAAGTCAAGGACTATAACCAGAGAATCCTCAGCCACCAACCACTCCTGGAAACAGACGAGGAGGAGGAGGAAAATTCTGATGAAGCTGAAATAAAAAGTTAATCACTTCTCTGTTGAATGTGCTTTTTATAATGTCTGTTTTTAGACAGAGCTTGTTATCAACATGGAAATGAGTCAAAATGGAATTTCCTGTGTGCAGTTTACGCTGGAGCTGTACTCTGTATATATAGTAACAATTTTCTTCATGGAAAGCTTTCTGGGCTGTTCAAAGGATCACAAAAGCACCATGCAGCACACACCATGTGAGTTTTGTTCAGTGTTTTGTCGTAGAAATCATCAAAGTGGAATAGGTGGGTTGCAGTTACGTCATCACGGGAGCGCTCGAATAGGTGGGTTGCAGTTACGTCATCACGGGAGCGCGCAAACTTGAAGTGGTGGACAACCTGGGCTTGGAGCCATTGAAACCCATTCAAAACTTCATTTTTTCGATCTGACACAGAATGTTTGTAATTAAAGGTAGCCCACTTTAAGTGCGGAATTACTTTTCTAAAGATAGCGTTTTGTTTCCTTGGAAACGGGCGTGGTTTATGTGTTAGTCATTGTTGGTGGACAGGAAGCTCCTGGAAGCGAACGGGGCACCAGCGGGCGCCGTAGCTGGGGAGATCCGCAAGAAGGGCCCGCCGCGCGTCCAGAGTCGCTGCCGCCGACCGCCGTACCCGGTCCCCTCCGCCGGCCCGCCTTCCGCGCGGCGTCGGACACCGCCCCGCGAAGAACCCCCCACGCCCGGCGACGCCGCGAGGCGCCGCGCGGACCGAGGGGCCCCGCGAGGCGGGCCGCGCGCCGCGCCTCCGGCGGCGGAGAGAGGTGGGCGACGGGGCGACTGCTCCCCCAACCGCGGCTCGAGCCCAGCCCCGCTTCGCACCCCAGCCCGACCGACCCAGCCCTTAGAGCCAATCCTTATCCCGAAGTTACGGATCTGTCTCACAGATGACGATGACTTTAGCTGTGTGCCTCCGGACTCGTAACCCAGGTTGACCGTCGGAGCCCAGTCCATTGACTCAGTAGCGAACAACGCGCTGGGGCGGCCTTCAAGGCAAAGTCCAAACGTAGCCCGTATTAATATTACATTACTGTTAGCATTGGTATTGACATTTAACAACATAATACTCCACTGCGCTAGGCTACTACAAAGCTGTTAGATTTTTTTAAACATACCTTTAACAAAGTGGTCGCCGCAGACACGAGCATAAGCAGTTTCAGCTCCCTTAGTCTTTAAACGAAGATTAGCTATCCACTTTTTACGTCGTTGTTCGGACAGTTTTTTCCATTTTTCACCTCTATGGACGATTACCTTAGGTACTCGGTAGTAACCCTTTCCCTTCTCTCGGTTAGACCGATTGGAACAGCCAAAAACTGCACAAAATTGAGGCATTGTGGAAGCTGAAAACACTGTGATATCAATGGGCTGTGCCACCAGTTGACCACCACTTAAGGTTCGCGCGCAGACGTGACGTAACGTGCAACCCACCTATTGACATATTTGCTAGGGTGTGTTTTTAAAAAAAAAGAATGCCTTCACACTGGTGAATTGACAGTCACAGAACATATCTGAGCCACCTCACGGTTACCCAAAAACGACCCACCTGCACTATTAGGTTGACGCAAAGCTTACACCATTCTGACCTCCTCCTTTAGTGGTCGCCCAAAGAAGCCTCCCAAAATGAACATGTTAAGCTGACCCCAAGGTCAAGGCCATATACCCTGATAACTCATCAACACTTTGAGGTAGGGGCCTGAAATCCGCACCCGCACATTGGGACAGCATGGTCGACCACGGTGTCGAGTTTCAGACCTGTGCGCCCTTTGGGAGGGTCAGAGGTCATTGGTTCTGTACTTAACGAGGCCTAGTAGTTCAGGCTTAAAAACACCTGTTTGGTTTGTGAATAACTCATCAGTGCTTTGAGGCAGGAGGCTAAAATCTGAGTATGTGTATCAGGATGCAGGGTCTGATCAGAGCCCCCATTTTCACCCCCGTACCCCCTTTGGAAAGGTCAGAGTTCACCCGTTCTGGACACCTTTTTGGGAATAACTCGACATCGCTTTGAGACAGGAGGCAATTTGACTATGTTGTACGCCGTGGAGCCTTCTGCTGTCCGGTCCCGTCACAATCCAATCACTGTAGAGCTAGTTAGCTTTCTAGAAGGCCTACAGAGTTGGGACTTTGGGAGTCTGACCCAGACCTCCATTTAGAATAGCAGTTCAGTTCATGCAGTTCGGTGCATTTTTGTGGCGGCAGTGAGGGTGCAGATTCGTGTAATGGCGTCCTTTCTCGGCCCCGCCCATCGAAAAGTACTCCAGTACTCACCAGTTCCTTATTCAGGGCCCCCAGGGGAATCTGGGGCCCCTGGGGTCAAAGGCTGCCGCGCGCTTCCAAAAAGGCACGTTTTTTTTGTGAGTCCCCCAAATCTGACCCTCTTCTTTTCTGGTCACTATCTCCTGATAACTTATCAAAGCTTTGAGGCAGGGGGCTGAAATTTGAGTATACGTATCGGGACGTGGGCCACAATCACTGTGCCGAGTTTTCGGACCCATGGTCCCTTGTGAAGGGTCAGAGGTCAGCCGTTCTGTACTCAGCGAGGCCTACTAGTTAAGGCTTTAACACCTTTTTGGGATTAACTTATCAATGCTTCAGGGCAGGGGTCTGAAATTTGAGTATACGTATCGGGACGTGGGCCACAATCACTGTGCCGAGTTTCGGACCCATGGTCCCTTGTGAAGGGTCAGAGGTCAGCCGTTCTGTACTCAGCGAGGCCTACTAGTTAAGGCTTTAACACCTTTTTGGGATTAACTTATCAATGCTTTAGGGCAGGGGTCTGAAATTTGAGTATACGTATCGGGACGTGGGCCACAATCACTGTGCCGAGTTTCGGACCCGTGGCCCCTTGGGAAGGGTCAGAGGTCAGTTGTTCTGTACTCAATGAGGCCTACTAGTTAAGGCTCTAACACCTTTTGGGGATAAACTCATCAGCGCTTTGAGGCAGAGGTCTGAAATTTGAGTATACGTATCAGGAGGCATGCTGTATTGCCAGGCCTAAACCAACCTTGTTTAACCTATCAAATTATCGTCATAGATATGAAACTATTGATCGAGTTAAATAAATGATCTATTTAAGCCTTCATCAGCACACAAGATGTTAAACTATTCAGATGATTTTATCTCTATGTTCTATCAACATTTGATCAATAGACTTCCTAAACTGATATTTTACTACCCTACGTATACTGTGTACTTACACAGCCAAATATTTCATTGTCCTATTTTGATACTATTATTTTTTTCCCTTTGTGTGTGTATGTGTGTAATGAGAAGTAGACCACAAGTGTGAGATATTGAGAGCTGTGAACACATTACGTGAGATATTATTGATCTATTGGATTCAAAGATGTTTTGTGTACTTAAGCCAGTTATAGAGTGAAACAGAGACTGACACTGACTGAAATGTGTATTCAATATTTTATTCTGAACTTCCAAGTTCCAACAATAGGAACTGAAATTCCTATTGTGAATTTCAACATGTTGTACTTTGAACTGGGAACTTGTGGTGCCAACTCTGCAGCCTGCGGTGGGCTGTTTTACAGATAAGCTTGCTCAGGTTCCCATGTGTCATCCCACACTTTGCCACTGTCAGGAAAAGAAAACAACAACAACAATAACAACACAGACACACACAATATAGGTTAAAAGGATGTTAGGTTGTGACATATAAGAATATCTAGGTTGAAATACATTCTATATTCATGTCATGCTTTATACAATTTCATTTTAATCCAAATTAGTCAAATTAAATCAAATTTCATTTTCATAGCCCAAATTCACAAAACACATTTTGCCTCTGAGGGCTTACCTGTATAGGGAATGACACCCTCTGTCCTTAGACCCTCGGTTCGAGTGAGGAAAAACTTGCCACAAAAAACCCAAAAAACAGGGAAAAAAGGTGGAAGAAACTTCAGGATAAGCCACAGAGAAGGGATCCCTCTCCCAGGACGGACAGACGTGCAATGGATGTCACATGTACAGAACAAATCACGCATATTATAGCCGCTCCCAACTTTTCTTTACTGGTGGATAAAGGTGCAACGATCCGACTGATGGTTCAAACGTTTATTACAGGGATTTTCTGCTTAAAACACCCAAGACCACCGTGAACACTGCAATGAAATAAACAGCTAAACAGCCATGTTCCTATGAATTTCTTAACTTAAACTTATTACATACATATTAAAGCAAAAACACATCTTGCACAAAAACAAAGAATTACAATCAAATGTCCATACCGTGTGCCCTTTCAACCAGAAGGTTAGGAGTTGCTAAAGGTCCATTTCTTCATCATTTTGTCCTTTGCGCTTTGCATGTAACGCTTGCACATGCACACGCTGACTGCTCTTCACCAAAAGCACGAGACCATGTGATGACCTCACTAATGACGTGGTCAAGTGACATTTATTTAACAATTTTCCATTATCTACCAACTATGCAGAAAATAACCAAAATATTTCCAAAAAATATGAAATCAATAATACATGTAAAATAAATGAATACACAAAAAAGTATGCTTATGCTTCAGCGTCCGCTACACTGCCACCAAAATTACAAAAGGTTTACTTTCACCATATTCAAAGAAATAAAACTTGTAATTTTCCAATAACTTGAAACTCAATTTTTACCCATAAATTCTATTGAATAGATTAGGACACTGATTTTTCTCATTCTTATTTTAATGATAAGCTACTTTGACCTATTTTCAACTAATATAACTAATTTCTGGACTGGGCGCTCAAGAAATGAGTCAAGCTCATACATTTTATGAGTTTTTCTGAGTTTTTGTGATTGGCTCAGCAGTTTGAGTTCTTCTCCAAATGCTTCCCTTTGTGCGGCTTTGATTAGCACGAGAGTCGCTTTCTTTCGCTCTTCTACAGTAACAGGCCCAGATATGTCCCTATGAGCCAGCCTCTGGATGCGAGCAATGACATTAAGGCATGTGACCCAGTCTGAAAATCTTGCCAACCTTTCCAAGAGGTCATCTTCCTTCATAGCATCAGTTTTCAAGACTTTGACCTCTGGGTCACCTATAAGAAGCTCTGGGGATGTTGGATTGGTCACAATTCCCTGTTCCCACAAGAACTTGGGTCCTTTCAGCCAATCTGATGCCATTAGATCTGCCACCGTGAGTCCTCTAGATGCATGATCTGCCGGGTTTTGACTTGTCTCAATGTAAAACCATCGATTGGGGTCCGTAGCGTCTCTGATTTTTTGGATTCGATTCGCTACGAAAACATGAAAACGACGGGCATCATTCTTGATGTAACCCAATACAACTTGCGAATCCGTCCAAAAGTACTCCTCATCTATCTTGAGGTCAAGCTCTTCTCGCAGAATCTTGCTTACAGCTGCAGAGATTGTGGCAGCGGTGAGCTCCAGACGTGGGATGCTCACAATCTTCATGGGTGCTACCCTTGCCTTGGCCATAACTAAAGTGCAATGCACTTGTTCCTTAGCTACGATCCTGATATATGAGCACTGCCCATAGCCATCATTACTGGCATCAGAAAAGTGATGCAGCTCAATCTTCTGGATCATGCCAATATTGCTGGGAACAAAGCACCTTGGTATTTGGATGGTTTGAAGATTAGAAAGATCATTGAGCCATGTCTCCCACTTTGGCCTTAGTTCTGGAGGAACAGGCTCATCCCAGCCGACACCTCGCTTGCACATTTCTTGCAAGATTCTTTTCCCAGTCAAGATGTAGGGGGCAAGAAATCCTAGCGGATCGTATAAGGTGGCGACTGTGGATAAGATGCTTCGGCAAGTGGCTGCTCTTTCTTGTTGGACAACATTAAATGAAAATACATCCATTTCTATGTTCCACTTCACTCCTAGCACTCTCTGAGCTGGTAGTTCTGTGTAGTTCAAATCCACATCCTTGACTTCCACAGCACGCTCACTTTCTGGAATGGTCTCCAGGACAGCTCTGTTATTGCAAACAAACTTGTTCAGTCGCAGATGTCCCTTCTGACAGATTTCTCTTGCTTCATGAACAAGTTGTTTGGCTCTTTCAACTGTATCCAGACTGGCAAGTCCATCATCCACATAAAAATTTCTTCGGATGAAACTTGCTGCCATGGGGTACTCATGCTCATACTTGGTGGCGAGGTATTTCATGCCGTAATTTGCACATCCTGGCGAGGATGCCGCTCCAAATATGTGCACCCTCATGCGGTATTCTTTCGGCTCAGTCATTGTGTTCCCATTCTCCCACCACAGGAACCTCATGAAATCCCGATCTTCTGGAGTAACATGAAAGCGATGGAACATTTTCTCAACATCACAGTTGATTGCAATTGGATATTGTCGAAACCGACATAGCACTCCAGTCAAGGCATTGGTTAAATCAGGTCCAGTGAGGAGGTGGTCATTCAATGAAGTGCCTTCGTATTTGGCAGAACAGTCGAAGACAACTCTTATCTTCTCTGGTTTTCTCGGGTGGTACACACCATGGTGTGGAATATACCAGGTATTCCCGACTTCAGGTGTTGCATGGACTTCCTCTGCATCACCATCATTGAAAACCTTGACCATGAACTGTATATAGTCCGACTTGTATTTGGGATTTTTATCCATCTTCCTTTTCAGATGTTTCAGCCTAACTGTGGCTAGATGTTTGTTGCTAGGCAGCTGAGGCCGCTCTCTAAAGGGTAGAGGCATCTCTAGATGACCATAGTCATTGTAATGAATTCCCTCATTCAGTATTTGCAAGAACTGAATATCTTCTTGAGAGATTGTTCCATCTGTGGGATTTGTGTCCTGAAAATCTCTCTCAAGTGCCTTAATCGCACATGCAGGTGTAATAGGCGGAATTTCTTTCACAGAGATGCGATAGCAGAATCCAGCATTTGTTAGTGCACCAGTAGCAGGCGTTCTAGCACCAACCACACTCAACCCGAGGTGTGTTTTCACTGCATATGGCTCATGTTCAGCTCCTGACACAACTTCCTTTGGCTTTAGAGCTCTGACACAGTCGTAGCCTATTAGCAGTCCAGCAGGACAGCCTAGTAAGTCTGGCATTTCGTCAGCTACGCTAAGCAAGTGTGTCCATGCTTTGGCTGTTTCCTTAGTTGGAATGCTGGTCTTCTCCAACGGGATATCTTCTCGAGTGTATACTGGTGGTAATTCAATGCATTCTTTGGAACTGTATCCTCTGACCTTTAACCCACTGGCTCTGTGACAATTCACTATTGACCTGCCAGTCATTGTTGACAGCCTGAGTTTAACAGGTTCAGTGTGTGCCTCAAGTTGTCCACACACATCTTCAGAAATGAATGTGTTGCTACTTTGTGTGTCTAGCAAAGCATATACCAAGATTTCCTGGCTATTTTTGACATCACTAGACAACCACACTGGGACTATCATTGATGTGCGGTCAGAAGTGGTCATATTCACACTACACAAAGTAGTAGAAGAACTGTCTTGCTGTTGACCTGCTTCAAGCTTTTCTTCTGGAGCCGGTTTGTCATGCAACGGAGTTGGATGGCTCTTTCTACAAACATTACAAGTAGCCCTTTTACGACAATCCTTTGCAACATGTCCAACCCTCAAGCAGGCGAAGCACATATTGTTGGTTTTGATGAACGCTTTCTTGTCATCAAGTGTCAGAGCAGCAAACCTCTCACATTTGTAAATGAAGTGGTTCTTCTGACAGCATATGCATTTTATTTGCCTCTTAGTTTGAGGTGCAGATGGATCAACTGTCAAGCCTGCTGATTCAACTGAATCCTTAGCTGAGTGACCTTTCCCTTCAGCAAACTTTGTTGTTGTTACTAGGGTTCTGGCTTTGGTGCGTTTCACTTCTGTGCCTGCTTTCTCCTCTATCCCTTTCAAAGCGTGAAGTGAGGACACCGGGTTGCAGGCAATGCGTGCCTCCTCGGCTAAGAAGTTTGAGAACCGTTCAAAGCTTGGATATGGCTTGCCATCATCCAACTCCTTGGTGACAATTCGATTCCATCGAGCTGTTGCCCAATCGGGAAGTTTCTGGAGCAGTCTTTGATTCTCCTCACAATCATCCAGCACTTTCAGACCTGATATGTGAGGCATTGCATTTTTGCACGACACAAGGAAATCACTGAAGTCTCTTAACTTTAGTGGCTCTTTTGGTCCTATCTTGGGCCAGCTACTAAGTTTACCTCTGAAAGCTCTTTGCACTATGAATGGGTGGCCATAGCGCTTGTTCAGTGCATCCCATGCTTGTGTATATGCTTCATCATCACTTCTGTAAAAAGTTCCTTCTAGCACAGACAGTGCATCTCCGCTTATGTATTTTCTGAGATAAAACAGTCTATGTGCTGAGTTTGTACAGGAAGTCTCAATCAACGCTTTAAAACTGGTCTGCCATTCAGTGAATTTGAGAGGATCACCAGTAAACACGGACGGCTCAGGTGCCGGAAGTCTTGTTATTGTCAGAGAGTCCTTGAAGGCTTGCACTAGTAACGGTTCACTCAATTTTTGCTCTGATTGTTTTTCAGAATGAGGAGTGCCTGCTGTGCCCTGGGGAATTTGAGCATATGGAGCTGTATTATGCCATGTTTGGAGATTATTTGGAGGCAGAGTTACTTCTTTCTTTTCTCCTTGTGGCTGACTTGGAGGCAGAGTTATTTCTTTCTTCTCCCCTATTTCAGCATTCATTTTCATTTCCTCTCCTGCATAAACATCGTATTCAGCTTGCATAGCTTCCAGATCCCTTTGATTTTCCAGCATTTTCAATTTTTCTTGCTGTTCAAACACTTCCTTTCTTTGTGCAGCTATTTCACACTCTCTGTTTATTTCTGCACGTTTTGATGCTAAGCGTGCTGCTGCTTCTGCTCTCTTTATTGAAACCTGACTTTCTGCTATGCTATCTGCACCCACCCTTGATACAGTGGATCCATATATCGATCTTGCTTCATCTCTCTGAAGTAGTTTAGAGAGTGATTGTTTTACTGCAACTGCATCAAACTCTTTGCCTACTTCTGAGCAGCGCATTTTCAGTAGAGCAACTACTTCTTTAGTCACTGAAGTGCAGCTATCCATTCGCCGTCTTATGTCTTGACTTGGCGTTGTCAACGAACGTAAGCTTTCATACACCTGCTTTAAGTGTGACTCATATTCTTCCAAAGTAGTGATCATACCTTCAAGTTCCTCTTTGTTACATTCTTCTTTAAGTTTGCTCCTGGTGTACTGAACCTCACCTTTAAAGCTTACATAAGTTAACATGAACTTTCTTTCCTTTTTTGCACTCTCATCTTTAGCATAGGCCAGCCACCTTTCAGTTGGTTTTCGATCTCTTTCTGATCGCCTAGATTGCTCAGGTTGAGTATTTAGTTCTTCAGGTTTAAAAGTTGGTTCCTGACTCACTACACTTTGAGTTTGCAGACTACTATCAATTTCAGTCAGGCGTTTTGTTATTTCTTCTCTTAAGTCAGCATCTGTTTCAGTGTCTAACTTGGTTTGTAATTCTATTTTTTCTTCTTCAAGAGCCTGTATTACTCCCTCAAGTACAAGAGCATTTTCTATACCTGCTTCCATTTTCTGAACTATTGTAATACGCTATGAAGTAGTAATTAAATCCTAAACCATTTTGTAGAACTTATACTACAAATACTCCTCACATTTAAATGCAAATACCAAACACACACATGTTAAATCAAACATAAAAGCAGAGGAGTTATGTAAAATTAACTATTAATGCAGGCCTGAAACATTCACACAAAATATGCATACAATGGCCTTTCACAATTATTTCAGTATGTACAAGTTATAATGTTCGTTTCTTATTGACTGGGGAAAACCTGAAAGCCAAGGGCTTGCTGAATCCACTCACGACCACGGCGCGCTGTTGCCCTCTTGTGGTGACTTATGGAAACGGCACAGTCTCAATCCTTGTCCTCGTGGCAGAGCCGACACCGTATTTTGCAAGTCGCTGCAGTTGGGTCCGCGTAGCTTTCTTATGAAGGTAGATTAGTGCCATATATCTGAAGAAGAGCAGACTATGATTTGCACTTGTAAAACCCGTAATTCGCAACTTGTGAACGCGGATCTCAGAGTTTGTAAGTGTAACTTCAGATCCACACATCTGCAAAAAGCACACTGCAAGCATATTTCACAACTTGTGAAAGCGCATCTTCGAATTTGCACTTGTAACTTTAGATCTGCAAAGCTGCACAACATGATTTGCATGCGCAGGTTCCTATTTGCTCGCTCAGTTGCGTCATCCTTCTCACGTGAATTTTGGCACGATTCTCTCGGATGGATTTGAAGGAAACGATTTGCGCGCAGAGACCAGGAATGCCTGTTTTACCACTCTTGTCCAAAAGGTGGCATTGTGGTTATTGGATAATATATCAATAAACGGCTCAGTTTTTTTTTTTTTTATTTTTATTATTGCAATAAGACAGAGTATTACAATGACACGTGACAGGTAGAACAGAAATTGCTGATCATTACATCAAGATAAAGTCAGTAAAAAAAACAAGAGATAAAAAACATACATAGACATACAAGAGGAATATATCTTAAAGAACATTTAGAAGCTTTGTGTTTTTCTTATTATGTACAAGTTTAAGAGATTTGAGAAGAGAGGAAATTTCTAAAATAAAAATATCAAAGAGAGGTTGATTCTTTTGCCATTTCTGTTTATGAATGAAAAATTTGGCTTGTAAAACATAAAAGTTAACTAAAAATTCAAATGATGAATCTGTAGAGTTCTCATAATAAAAGAAGATGTCTTTGAGAGTGAAGACATAATGGCCCTGTTGTGCAAAAAGGTGAAAACTAAGGTCTATTAGAAATTTCTTAACAGTATCGCACTCAAAAAATAAATGTACAAGTGTTTCATCTTCCTTATTACAAAAAGAGCAATGTAAATCTAGGTCTATGTCAGTATATTTTGAAATATTAACATTTAGGGTAAATCTTGTGGAGAATCTTAAAATGGACTTAATAAACGGCTCAGTGGTGGTGGTGGGTGGCTGGCCATGACTCTTGGTCTACGACACGGCGCCATGAGAACATGGAGAGAAGTGTTCAACAACGTGTAAGTAACATTATGGTTTACACGTTGTTGAACACTTCTCTCCATGTTCTCGTGGCGCCGTGTGTCGCAGACCATGATTCATGGACAGCCGTTTATTGAGATAATCCCCGACTTTTGCATGGCCAATAACCACACTGCCACCTTTTGGACAAGAGTGGTAAAACAGGCATTCCTGGTCTCTGCGCGCAAATCGTTTCCTTCAAATCCATCCGAGAGAATCGTGCCAAAATTCACGTGAGAAGGATGACGCAACTGAGCGAGCAAATAGGAACCTGCGCATGCAAATCATGTTGTGCAGCTTTGCAGATCTAAAGTTACAAGTGCAAATTCGAAGATGCGCTTTCACAAGTTGTGAAATATGCTTGCAGTTTGCTTTTTGCAGATGTGTGGATCTGAAGTTACACTTACAAACTCTGAGATCCGCGTTCACAAGTTGCGAATTACGGGTTTTACAAGTGCAAATCATAGTCTGCTCTTCTTCAGATATATGGCACTAATCTACCTTCATACTTTCTGAGGTCGAAAGACGAGCTGAATTTTCTTGAAGCTTTCTATGACTTGAAGTTATCCTCGTGCCGACGAGCTGTCATCTTCAGGCTGCGACGGTCTTTCCTTCCCCTCTCTCTGGCCTCGGGCGAAGTTGCACACGCCCGGTCTACGTGTTCACTATAGCCGCTCCCAACTTTTCTTTACTGGTGGATAAAGGTGCAACGATCCGACTGATGGTTCAAACGTTTATTACAGGGATTTTCTGCTTAAAACACCCAAGACCACCGTGAACACTGCAATGAAATACACAGTGGCAAACATACATCAGCTAAACAGCCATGTTCCTATGAATTTCTTAACTTAAACTTATTACATACATATTAAAGCAAAAACACATCTTGCACAAAAACAAAGAATTACAATCAAATGTCCATACCGTGTGCCCTTTCAACCAGAAGGTTAGGAGTTGCTAAAGGTCCATTTCTTCATCATTTTGTCCTTTGCGCTTTGCATGTAACGCTTGCACATGCACACGCTGACTGCTCTTCACCAAAAGCACGAGACCATGTGATGACCTCACTAATGACGTGGTCAAGTGACATTTATTTAACAATTTTCCATTATCTACCAACTATGCAGAAAATAACCAAAATATTTCCAAAAAATATGAAATCAATAATACATGTAAAATAAATGAATACACAAAAAAGTATGCTTATGCTTCAGCGTCCGCTACACATATATTGTACAATTACAATGACAATGAATTACAATCAATTATAAAATGATTACAGTAGCAGTGGAACCTGTGATAGAGATAGAGAGACACAGATGCACAGCAGCAGCAAATCATCATCTATCTATAAACTATATATATATATATATATATATATATATATATATATATATATATATATAGAGAGAGAGAGAGAGAGAAAGAGAGAGAGAGAGAGAGAGAGAGAGAGAGAGGCACAGCATAACTACTACTCTTAAAGGTGTTGACCGTGTCTGCCTCCTGAACCCTGAATGATAGTGTTAGAG
Organism: Collichthys lucidus; assembly: GCA_004119915.2. Lineage (NCBI taxonomy): Eukaryota > Metazoa > Chordata > Actinopteri > Sciaenidae > Collichthys > Collichthys lucidus. The sequence goes on from CM014092.1 coordinate 1,485,055, forward strand.
CCATATTGATGTTGCACTGTTACAGTTACAGTTTGCACTACTACAGTTTTTATTGTTTGTCATGCTTAAAGGATTTTCAATAAATCAAAAGAAAACTGGAGTTTTTGGACAAAGACACACGTCAACTACATCCTCGTGCTTCATAGCTTTAGAGTGCGTTTAAAAGTAAAAAGCGACGATACCACACTAACATTAGTCAAAAACTAAGCTTGTTTAGAGAACGACGTATACGGACGGATACCTCGACAGAAGAAGAGGATTATACAAGAAGGAAAGAAGACAGAACAAGCTAGGTGTATGTTCTGGATGTGGATAAGCCACTAAGTATCGGGAATATCATTACAGCGTCGAGCGGGAGCAAGCGTCCAGCTGAGCCTGAAGCGTCACACAGTTAAGTTACGGTGGTCATTTCTCAGAGCGCACATTAAGTTAAAACTCTTGGAAGGTTCTCCGGAAACATTTTAGAAGAGTAAGAAGCTGTCATTGTGAATCAAGAGGACAGTTTGTGTGCATTAAAGCTTTTTAAGAGCGCAGCCGTAAACGATGGAAGTTGAGGCAGACGGCCACAGGAGGGCGCCAAAGCCCACGGCAAAGGCTGTAGAGGAAAAAATGAACAGGCTTAAGAATGAGAGAAAAGGCAAGTTGTCTCAGATTACTCGTAAAAGGATCGATATTGAAATACTAAAGAAAGACAGAGCTAATGTGGAAATAATTAAAGAAGAAGCACTGTTTATCTTTGGCAAGTTTTATGGACAATTTAAAGAGATTAATGCTGAGCTATTAACTCTTCTTGCGGCTGAAGATATGAAAGAGGACCAGGAGAACTGGTTTATGCACAAATGTGCAGAAATTGAGAACTTTGTGCAAGAAACAGAGGACTGGATTGATAGGATAATGTGTTATCCTGAAGAAGAAACAATGATGAAAATGGAGGTGACGATGATATAGAACCGAGTGACAGCATCTCAGAGGTTATTAATCACACATCCAAAGGGAGAAAAACTGGCTCATTGACAAGTCGCTCATCACAGGTTTCCAACACAAGTTCCACACAGTTAAAGCTAGAGGCAGAATGCAAAGAACTGCTAGCACAAGCTGCCTTTTTAAACAAAAAACAAGAAATTGAGATTGAGGAGGCACGCTTAAAGGCACGCAAGGAACAGTTGGATCTACAGGCCAAAATTGCTGCAAAAGATGCCAAGATAAAGGTTTATGCAGGTTATGAAGATGGTCAAGATGGAATGAGTGGATATAACGAATCAGAGCACATGCATAAAGCAGGCCGCAGGGACACCTGTCAAGTTAAAGATGAGGATGAGGAGATGCATACTCGTGCGAGTTTCACTGCACCTATGAATACACATCAGCCACCTCAGCCTGGTACAACAAACTCCTTCAAGGGCCTGACCTCACAAACACCCTTGTTGGAGTTCTGACAAGGTTCAGGAAGGACACGGTGAGCATGATGGCAGACATCGACTCTATGTTTTACCAGGTGAAGGTACCAAAAGAGGATTCAGATTTGCTGTGTTTCTTATAGTGGCCGGACGGCGACCTGAGCTTGGAGCCAGCAGATTACAGAATGTGTGTGCACCTGTTTGGCACAACGTCCTCCCCCAGCTGCGCCTCATATGCACTACGGAGGACAGCTGAAGATGGAAAGGAGTGGGCTGCATCTGAAGAAGTTCAGACAATCTTAAACAATTTTTATGTGGACGATTGTCTAACCTCAGTGTCATCAGATCAGAGCACTGCTAATGTCGATTCTAGAAGAAGACAGGGCCTCAGGTATTAAAGATCTCGATCTAGATAATGATCAGCTGCCCACAGAGAGGGCGCTAGGCGTCCAATGGTGCACAGACTCTGACACATTCAAGCTTAAGAATCGAAGTACAGCAAAAGCCATGTACAAGAAGAGGTATCTTGTCAGTTGTAAGCTCAGCTTTTCGATCCTCTGGGATTCCTGGCACCCTTCCTGCCAAGCTGCTCCTGAGGGAACTCTGCAAAGAGAAAAAGGCATGGGATGATGAAGTGTCAGAAGAACAAGCAAAGAAATGGAAAAGGTGGCTGTCAGACTTACAAAAGTTGTCATCTTTTTGTGTTAGCAGGTGCATCAAACCTGCAGGATTTGGTGTCATTAAAACAGCACAATTGCACCACTTTTCTGATGCCAGCAACAATGGTTATGGTACAGTGTCTTATCTCCTACTGACCAACAAAAAAGACCAGAAGTTCACTTCATTCATGATTGGGAAGTCAAGAGTGGCACCGCTCAAACTGGTCACCATTCCCAGGATGGATGTGAAATGGATAAGATGCTTCAGTGTGAGCTGCAGTTACATCTGAAAGAGTCAAGATTCTGGACAGACAGTTTGACGGTACTTAAGTATATTGGAAATGCTGCACGCTATAAAACATTCGTAGCCAACAGAGTCACATTCTTTAAGAAGCTACAAAGCCGTCTCAGTGGAAGTATGTGAGTACGGCAGACAACCCAGCAGATCAGGCGTCAAGAGGGTTAAGTGCGGAATCTGCTACAGAATAAGAACTGGATACAGGGACCAGAGTTCCTGCTAAAGTCTGAGGATGAATGGCCTGAACGCCCAGACCAGCCACTCAGAAGAAGAAGATGTAGAGGTCAAAAGGTCAGCCCAGGTGTCTCTAATACACACAGATGAAACATTGGATACAATGACTCAGTTTGTATGTCACTTCTCAAACTGGTAAGCTCAAGAAAGCGTCAGCTTGGCTGATGCGCCTAAAAGAGATCCTGCTTAACATGAGACAGAAAAGAAAAGAGCTTCAGGAAGCAATACAGAAATGTGACAACAACTCATCTATCAGCTCAGAGGACTGGTGGAAACGGGCTTGAGCAGAGATACGTGGAAAGTAGGATGGACATTCAAAGCCGAGGGGAGCTTGAGCCGGACAACAGAAGGGTTAATGACTCTCTCAATCTCGTATGGTCCTATGTACCTGGGAGCCAACTTACGTGAATCAACCTGGAGGGGGAGGTCACGTGAAGAGAGCCAAACCTTCTGACCAGGCTGATAGACAGGGGCTGGAACACGGCGACGACTGGCCAGCTGTTGATTCCGGGCAGCAGAGCGGAGGAGAGCGGTGTGGACAGCCTTCCATATGCGGCGACATCGCTGCAGATCGGCTTGGACTGAGGGTACTGCCACATCATCCTCCTGGACTGGAAAAAGGGGAGGTTGAAAACCAAGTGAAGCCATGAACGGAGACATGACTGTTGCTGAACTGATCAAAGAGTTATGGACGTATTCTATTGTGGTATATTTTTGAGCCTGCTTTAGTTGAACGTACAGGAAGTCTTACGTAAAATTGGAGAAAGCTTTTAGCACCATAGAATTGAGCGACTGACTGTCATCTTAATGTAAACTATTTTCTGTAGGCTTCCCCATTTAAGATATACATGTCAAGATTGCTGTAAGCCCTTAAGATGACAAGATCCAGGCTTGCACCCCTGGTCATCATTACTGTGACACGCTCACTGCCACTGTGGGTTCCAGCACAGACCAGTCGTAGACCAAAGCTGATTTATAATGGATTCTTTTATTCAAATCGCACAGTGTCACGCTGCAGCCGTTCGCAGGCGTCCTTCCTCCGTCTGCCGCGTGCTTGTCTTTTTGTCCTCTCTCGCCCAGCACGCTACTGAGTGGAAAAGAGGGCGAGAGTGATTAGCCAGTTCGAAACAGGTGTGCCAATCACGCTCACCTGGCGCTGCTCTCCTGAGCCCTCCCCACACCTCTCTCCTGCAGCTGATGCACCACGCCCCCGTCCACAATTACCAAATATGGAAGAATGTATGGTGAAATGTTCATAACATTAATATGTAGTCGCTTCATTTGCATATTAGTATACAGCAGGGCAACGCCTTAACACAGAGGGAGAATCGGGGCTGCAATCTGACCATAGGGACCTCAGCAGTCTTTAATCTGACCTCAAGGATTCTCTTCATGCACGCAGAGTATGTGATGGCTTGTAATAAAAAAGGAGCATTCCTTAAGAAAGAAGCCTAGAGTTCTGTTTATTCTTTTCCACTCAAACAAGCACGAGGAGAGTCGTCAATACACGACAGAAAATTCCTGGCACTGCATCTGAAAAAACTCCAGCTCTCCAACCCCAGGGAGAGAGGGAGACAGACAGCTGTTATAGGTGAGTCTTCTCTCTTTTTCCTTTTTTTTATGGTTGGAGAGGCCTTGGAGGCCTCAGACAGAGCGAACGTGTGCTTGAGTGAGAAAGAGTGCAGAAAAGCTAAATTAATGAGGTCCCTAAAAACTAAATTGTAATGATAAAGAGAAGATTCTCACAATTGGAAGCCCTAAATTTTAAGTTTTATGAAGTAAAGAAAAGAGATGGAATACAAGCTCATTGATCCGGAGTATATAGTGTGCACCTATAACTCAAAGGAAATGCAGCTTTGCAGCGAGAAGAAATATAATTGAAAATATGTGTGCAATAATTTGATGCTAAAATTCTCATTATGGAGATTTTTTAAAGTCGTATCCCGCGTCTGGGATTTCGTGCAGCCCTAAGCTTGTTACGCGCATTTGAGACCAAAAGATTAAAGGTGACAGTGATAAATGAAAGTTGCACATATTATTTGAACCTATACATGCGTGTGCGAATTGGAAAAAAGTCCTAGGCAAATTATAAAAGATAGGGTGTAAGGTAAGTATGTATTTAGGAAGTCGCACGCCCAAATTAAGAAGTGTCAGAGATTAGGGATTTGTGTCTGATCAGCACTAAAAATCCTAGAGAGGAGCCGCGGATCGAGATGGCTGCTTAGTGCGGGGTCTCCTCTCAGCTCTGCTAAAAGTTTGCAAAGTCCTAGTCATTGACGCTTTTAGTTACTCGTAAAACATGTCTAAACAAACAACGCTTAAAGACTGCGAGAGCGGTTCCAGATCCCGTGGGTCTCAGAAGGGTAAAACCACTCCGGCAGCCGAAGTCGCGGACGCTCCGGCTAGCCCTCAGACTGAGCTAGCTGTGGTGCTACACGAGCTACAGTCACTCCGCACTACTGTCGTCGCGATTAACACCAAGATAGGCACCCTAGATGGCTTCGGGGCAAAACTCGACAACGTGGAGAGACGCATAGCGATGATGAATAGCACTGTCGATGCTGTACAAAAGAGTTTCGTAGATCTCCAACAAGATATTACTGCTAACGCTAAGCGGCTCGCGGAAGCCGAAGGGCGCATTGGAGACGCCGAGGACAGCCTGCAGAGTGTGACATTGAAGCTGACTGACGCCGCCAAACGCATCGCCTATCTGGAGTCTAAGACGGAAGATCTGGAAAATCGTGCTCGGAGAAAGAACTTAAGGCTAGTTGGACTTCCCGAAAATGCCGAAAAGACCCAGCCCATGATTGACTACATCCAGCAAATGTTACCGGTCTGGTTGGAGCTTGACGGCGGCAAATCGTTCACCTTGGAAAGAGCGCATCGCACTCTGACAAGACCGAGACCGGATCAGAACAGGGCCGTAATCATTCGCTTCCTACGATTTCAAGACCGCAAGTTCGTCTTTAACACAGCTAGACAACGCTCGCTCTCTCACGATGGTCATAAAATCTTCTTTGCACAAGACTTATCATCGGAAACCATGAAGGCACGGAGCCCATTCAATGCCGCCAGGAAAAAGTACATTGAAGCGGGAACCTTCCGAGGTTTCACCTTACGCCCCTGCAAAATGAGGGCCCTACACAACGGGAAGATAATCCTTTTCTCCACACCAGAAGAAGCTGAGAACTTTCTTCCAAACTCCTAAGCTTCGAAATGGAAGAATACAGGTAACCACACAAGGACTGTTATGGACAATTTAGGTGCGCTACAAATTAATGCAGGTTCTGTAAATTATTTTTATATTCTTACATTCTGTATTCTAATTCATTTGAACTATATGCAGAACTGCCACTGCCATATATGGTGGACACTTTATTTTATGCACCTACTATAGGCCGTTGTTTGTTTGACACAGGCTGCTGAGGCAGTCAATATTGAAAAGCGTTAAGATTATGCTTAATATTTATCATTCTAGGACAGTATGTGTTTGAACGCTCAGGTTGTGATGCGGAGCTGGGGGGGACCGGGTGGGCTGTCTGAGTGAAGGGACTACAGTTACATCACTCCTCACTAGTGAGGATTGGTATTTGCCCTCTCATGTTTAGTTTAAGTAAGGGAGGGAGGGGGTTGGGACTTCAAAGGATAGGTGTCTATATATGTTTAGTTCAGATGTTCACACTTTCATTTACTTTTTTCTCTTACTTTCTGTCACACTCAGCATGGTCATGTATGTCATCGCACTTGAAGCAAAATGGAAAGTCCAAAACTGTCTGATTTAAGATTTACAAGCTGGAATGTCAGGGGACTCAATAAGCTAACCAAATTGAAGCAGGTAATGAACAGGCTCAAAATCCTACATTCTAAAATAATTTTCCTTCAGGAAATTCATATAACAGTCACTGAAATTGAACGAGTGCAGCGCAGGTGGCCGGGTCAAGTTGTATATGCCACATATAATAACTACGCTAGGGGAGTATTAATTCTTATTCACAAAACAATTCCTTTTCAACTTACTAACATAATCCGTGACCCCCAAGGAAGGTTTGTAATCGCCCAGGGTAGGATCCTGTCTCTCGCACTGAATTTGGTCAGCATATATGGTCCTAATGAGGACAACCCTAAATTTTTTGAAAACTTCTTCTTAACTCTGTCTTCATTGTATGGCCTAAATGTTATTGGTGGAGATTTCAATTGCACTCTGAACCCATTAGTAGACCGCTCTACAAAAAGTGACCCCCACAAAAAACAATCTAGGAAAACAATTTTACAATATATCACAGACTTAAATTTAATTGAAATCTGGAGAGAACTTAACCCAGATAAACTGGAGTACTCATGCTACTCTGGAATACATAAATCCAGGTCTCGCATAGATTATTTTTTAATATCGCAAGAACTGGTATCCAAAATTGAGAATTGTTGGTATGACTGTATAGTCATTAGCGATCACTCCCCCATTTCTATGTCTGTACAAATGGAGAAAATTCAACAGTCCCCCCCCTAATTGGCGTCTGCAAGCTAGGTGGTTTAAGAATCCTGGATTTGTTAAATATTTAGAAGAAAAAATTGACATCTACTTTCAGATTAACACTAACCAAACCAATGCATGTATCAGATGGGAAGCCTTCAAAGCATACATTAGAGGGCAAATTATCAGTTTTACGAGTACAAAAAATAGAAAACAAAAATTAGAAATTAATGAACTAGAGAAGCAAATAAAATCTTTGGAAATGGACGTAAATGATAAAGATGACCCTGAAAAACAAAAACGGTTACTAATTTTAAGAATGGAATATAATAAATTAACATCTGATAAAGCAGCAAAAAGCTTAATGTGGCTGAATCAAGCCTTTTATGACCAGGGAGAAAAGGCTGGCAAACTGTTAGCTTGGAGAATAAAAAAAACACAATCTGAAAGAGCCATTAATGGCATAACTACTCAATCAGGAGAGATGTCAAACGATCTTCAGGATATTAATAATACATTTAAGGAATTTTATCAATCACTGTACAGGTCGGAATGCTCCCCCATGCCTGCTGACAGAGATACCTTTCTGGATCAGCTTCAGTTTGAAAAACTCACAGAGGAGGTTAAAGAAGACCTAGATAAAGACATTACGATGGAAGAGCTATTGCAGGCCATTAAAAGTATCAACTCAGGCAAAACTCCAGGGCCTGATGGCCTACCAATAGAGTTTTATAAAACCTTCCAGAAGCAGTTGTTGGCCCCACTTTTGGATATGTTTAACGAGTCATTTAATAGTGGTATACTGCCACCAACTTTAAGACTTGCCACAATAATCCTTATTTTGAAACCTGGGAAAATACCGACCGACTGTTCCTCATACAGGCCTATTAGCCTCATGGGGGTAGACACAAAAATATTGTGTAAAGTTCTTGCTAAAAGGCTAGATCCACATATTCCCTCTTTGGTACATTGTGATCAGAATGGGTTCGTACGGACTCGTCAAGGATTTCATAATATAAGAAGGGTCCTCAACATAATCCATTCTAAAAATAATGCCAGGGATACAGCACTACTATCTCTAGATGCTAGACAAGCGTTTGATAGAATTGAGTGGCATTATCTGTTCAATTTGTTACCAAGATATGGACTTGGGGGAAAATTTCTGAAATGGATAGAATTATTATACACCAACCCTACTGCACGCGTAATGACAAATAACAATTTATCAAGTCTGTTAACACTAGAGAGGTCAACTCGTCAGGGCTGCCCTCTCTCTCCATTATTGTTCATTTTGGCCATCGAACCTTTAGCCATGTCCATTAGAGCTGAAACTAATCTGTCAGGAATAACAATCGGAGGTTATGAACATAGGATATCGTTATATGCAGACGATGTGATTCTCTTTCTGTCAAATTTATCCAACAGTATCCAGACAGTGGTACACTTAATTGAGAGATTTGGTCAGTTTTCTGGATACAGTGTGAATAATGCAAAATCTTCTATACTTTTTCTGAACAAAGACGAAAGAAATAATCCAGTCATAAAATCACCTTTTTTAAACGCGAGGGAGGGCTTTACCTATCTGGGGATTAAGATTACTCCCCAAATTAGTACAGTTGTTCAAGCAAATTATGACCCGTTGATGGGAGAGGTACAAGAATTACTTGAAAAATTGACAATAATGCCAATATCTTTGATTGGCCGGATCAACATAATCAAGATGACTATCTTGCCGAAGTTCTTGTATCTGTTTCAATCACTTCCATTGGCACTACCAAAATCTTTTTTGAAAGATGTTAATAATGCATTTTGTAGGTTACTACTGTATTTGCCATATGATAGGGGGGGGTTACAGATGCCCAGTTTACAGTGGTACTATTGGGCGGCTCAGCTGCGCAGTGCTATGTTTTATTTTGTCACACATTCCCCTCCAGCATGGGTTTATATTGAACAAGCATCAATACCTAAGTTACCACTAAGCCTGTACTTGTACTCAGCAGATTTTAAAACTTTAAAGAAAAAAACAACAAATCCGTTCCTTAAAAACTCCATTGATGTATGGTTCAAAGCTCATAGACATATTGGTGATACACCTCCCATCTCCAGATTTTCACCTATTTGGGGTAATGAATGGTTCTCTCCTGGCCGTGCAGATGGTGGTTTTCAAGCTTGGGCCAACAGGGGGGTGCAAAAAATCGGAGACTTATATGACTTGGGCACTTTACTAACATTTAACGACCTTTGTTTGAAATATTCAATTCCAAAAAAACACTTTTTTAAATATCTTCAGTTGAAGCACTTCATTTCATCAAGGTGTCACCAGGACACACAGGAACCGCCTCTGTCATGCCTTGAGGACATTGTGTTAAAACATATGAATGGGAAACGCCAAATCTCTATACTGTATGCAGCGCTTGTCTTGCATGATGAGGAATCTAGCCATGACAGGAGGAGGGCATGGAGTCTAGATATCAAAGAAAATATTGAGGAAGCTGAGTGGGCGACAGCTTGTATGAAAGCTCAAACACAAACTATTAATACTCGCATGAAACTGTTACAACATAAGTGGCTAATGAGGACCTATATAACCCCTGAGAAAATCAATAAGTGGTTCCCTGACACTCCAGATACCTGTGTGAAATGTATGACTGAGAAAGGCACTTTGATTCATTGTGTATGGGAGTGTCCTAAATTGGTAGCTTTTTGGAAAATGGTTGCTCACACTCTAAGTAAAATCACAGGTATTCAAGTACCCTGTGCTGCAAAACTTTGTATTCTAGGGATATATCCAGATTACTTCTCTGTTAACTCTAAGTGTAAGACTCTGATCAACTTTGGCCTCCTACAGGCCAGGAGAATGGTTGCTTTATCTTGGAGAGAGACTGAAGTATCTTCTATAAGTTCTTGGATTAGAGAGATGGCGTTGTATGTTGCATTAGAAAAGCTAACCTATGTAATCAGGGGTAAAGTACAAGAATTTGAAGAAGTGTGGGCACCTTTAATGGACTTTCTCGGGCAACAGTAGATAATATCTGTCTGTAGGGCTATTGAGTGTGACAACTTTATTTTTATTTTATTTTATTATTTTATTACTCAGTTTATTTCATTTTTTATTTATTTAGTATGCGTATGCAGGGTGATTTGCCTGCATCTTTTGTGTTTTGTATGTTCTTATTGAAAATCAATAAAAATATTGTTTAAAAATAAAAAAAAATAAAAAAAATCCTAGAGAGAAGAAGTTATAACAGAGAAGAGCTCAGTGAAGTTAACTGATTACATTCTTGTCTTTCGTACTGTATTGGGAGGACGACGTGAGGATTCCGCAGGAGAAAGGTTACTCCTGCAAGTGTACGAAACTGAGATTTGAAGACAACAAAGGTTGTCGTATCTTTAATTATTGATGTGGAATTCCTGGTTAATTTTGACGACCTTTTTAATCTAAATTCGTCTGAAGGCCTTGTATAGCAGCTGCCCCCTCCCTTTTCTACTCCCTTCTCTGTTCTCCCAGCGCTCTAAGTTTTTTTCCTTTTTCTCCCTCTCACACACACACCCTGTCTAATATAAACAAAGAGGAACACACAGACACACAGAGCTTCACACACACCCATAGGCTCATGTGAAGGGGGCTATCCAGCTTCTATCTTGCTGAAACTCGGGGGACTAGAGCGTGCGAGTGACCCTCCAACAAAACTCAAAACGCGCAAATCTGGACAAGGCCCTAAGCCCGGTCAGTGCGTGAACAGGCCCAGTCAGGAAGTTGCGTGCGGGGTTCCGAGGGCGTGATAGTGCCTCGTGACGACATAAACACACACATACACACATACACACACATCCACTTTCTAAATTCACCCTTCTCCCTATCTCTCCTTTTTTTTTCTCCTCTTATTTTGCCGCTATTGTTGTTTGTGGCTTGTTCTTGGGAAGTTTGTGTTTTTAGATTGTTTTCTTGTGCATATTTTCGTTTGTCTGTCTTTATTGGTAGCTTGTTAAGTGTCATGTTGTTAGTGTGATGTCATGTGTGATTGCTGAATAATATGTGTGATTGCTGAGTGAGTCTAGTGTTAATTAGTTGATTAGCTGCTGGTTGTATATAAAAATTGATTTTTGTACTATTTTAATGTGACCAATTTTTGACCTGACTACAGACTGACTTTTTGACTTGTTTTGGAGCTAATGATAGTTATTTTGCTTGTTTTGATTACTTGTTTAATTGTTAATTGTTTATAAATAGAAGTGTGGATGAGCATAACTGATACTTGCTAATGGCTGAACTGTTTATTGGCTAGACTAGCTGTATTGCTTGTTTGATCGCTTTGGCTGCTTGATTAAGGAAATTGTTTGAATGAATGGATATTGATTTGATGTATGACTGTTTGGCGATTTATTGATTAATTGATAAGTTGATTGCTTGATGTGATCCTTGTTTTGGTTGAGTGATAAGGGATTGATCTGTTGATCAATTGACGGTCTTGTGAACTGCTAGTGGTTGATGATTGTTTGGCTTTGATAATTGATTGAGTGATTGGATTGATTGATCTAGCCGAATGGTGATCTGTGGGTGCAGGACTGATTGTTGAGCTGCTTGATTGACAAGTGATTGATTGACAGGTGTGATTGAGTGTTTGGTTGATATATTCAATGCTTTGATTGATTGCAAATTGATTGATTGAATTAAGTGGTTGTTTGATTTATTGAATAATTGATTTATTGATTGATTTGAGTAGTTGGTTTGATTGTTGATTTGATTGATTGCTTAATTGAGCGATTCGCTTGATTAATTGATTGAATTGTGATTTGATTGATTGATTTATTAATTGATTGCTTGATTTATTGATTGGTTACTGATTGATTTATTGATCTGATTGATTGGCTGATTTATTGATTATTGATTCCATTTTTGAGCATTGTTTGCCTGATTTAATAAATTTTAGCTATTAATTAGCACTGGATTCAATTGATGATAAAATAGTTTATGGTTACATCTTGATTTATTGGCTTACAGTTGTCTTATCTGCTTATTGAGGTGGCAGAAGACTAACATAGTTAAGTGGAATTGATTAATTGATTATTGATAAATCTATTTAAGACAAGGATTGCCGATTTGGGGAATTGGAATTTGACCATCCCATACTAAACTAATTATAACTAAACTAACCTAACTTTTAATATTAAAATTTGATTAAATCAATTAAAATAAACATAACCACACTGGTGTCCATTGCCTTACCTCCATAGTTATATAGTCTCTTTATAATACAGTTGAAAATAGACTAGATTAGAAAAAAATAGAAATTTTAAACAAGTGCTGAAAACATTAAAACAAATATATATTTGCATATGATATACACATCCAGCATATGACAATGTTGCATCACTGACTCTCTTAAAATACATGAATAAATCAAGGTTTTTCACTAGCAATGATGGTTTCTGATCTGCGCACAATTTAAGGCATTTAATTTAAACACCTGAAAAAATGAAATAACGTCTAAAACGTGGTTTGAATAAATAATTTTGGGAAAAAGGGTGATTGAGTATTGTCTGTTGAGATTCAGAAAGGGTGTTTGAATAAAACAGTTTTGGCAAACTGTTGGTTTACTCCTCTTTTGGGGGGCCATTAGAAGTGTTTTGAATAAAGAATTTTTGGAAAAACGGGTGGTCTATTGTTTATTTCGGGGATTGCATAATAACTTAAGTACAAGAGGCTACAGTGTAAAACAAAGATCTGAACCTTCCGCTTTCCAATTTTCCTGTACCAATGTTAAAGAAACTGAAAAATAAAAACTCCAGTGTGGCAATGGGTGCGAGTTCAGCAAAAGCAACCAAGCCAGTGGAGATTGTCGAGGAAAATAATCCCCTTGTGAAGGGTATTGGTAAAATATCTAAGAAATTTAACCGAAGATGGCCAGAAATAGATCAAGTTTGGCCTGCAGAAGGGACCTTTGACCCAGAAGTGATACGAACGTTGCAAGTGCTCGTCAACACATACAAAGCAGAACAGAAGAAAGGCAGAAAGGGGCAGATAAGAAAGGAAAAACAGGAAATTGAATTGGCAATTTTGGAGCTGTTTAATCAAGAGGGGCAAAAACTATTAAAAGTAGCAAAGGCCAGGTTAGACAAAATATAGAAAGATCTCTTGAGACCGCAAAATTAGCCGAAAAACACAATGCTCCCTTCTCGCACATTTCTCCGCTTATGACGCCTCCACCTTACGAGACAAAAAGCGAAAGCACATCACTTTATCTGCAGTTACCTCTACTCATGACAGAAGGAAGATACAGTCTGGAGAGTGATGATCACCAGATACTGGAGACTGGAAGAGCAACAACAACTATAGTGATGACACCTGAGACCAAAAGTAAACAACGACCGACCTCATCAGCTAGTGGAGGCCCATGCACATTGAAGACACAGCTGAAGGATAAAGATGCAGATGGGAAAAAGAAGACATTAAAAAGCATCAGAGAAGACTCTAATGATGACATATTCATTGGAGGATATGCACCTTCAATCAAGAAGCTACTCGCCAGAGCTGAAAGACGAGGCAAGAAGACGAGTAATGCACGCAAGACACCTGATCCTAGTGACAGCGATGACGATAGCAACACCTCTATATCGAGTGTAGACAACGACTCCAGTCAGAAATGGGAAGAAGTGCTGGAGGAAGAATTCTGCAGACTGGAACAGGCGGATGAAAAAATACGCTCTATGAAAAAAGAACTAAGGGAAATGAAAGAAGCACAGGATCGACTGAGTGAGACACTGCAGGAAGAATCCTCCCCAGACGAGCGAAAACACGTGGAAGGGATGATGGAAGAGGTTCAATTAGCGGAGTCCCGATGCCAGATAGAGGTTAAAAAAAAGCAATAGAGGAGCGTGACACAACCGCAAAGAAGCTGAAAGCCCGGCTTCAAAATAGACAAAGTACACCTCAGCAATGTGAGCTACGCCGGAAACCGAAGAAATCTTACAAGCAATATCCAGTGCTTGTAAGAGGAAGAAAGTTGGAGTACAAGCCATGGCCAAACACAGATGACAGAGATAATAGACAAGCTACCTCCATTGCAAGAGGGTGCTCACCCCTGGATTTCAAAACTGGAAGAGGCAACGATGGGCATACAGCCAGCCATGGGAGACATCAAGAGACTCCTAGCCAACTTATTGGGAGTGCCAGAAATGGAAGAAATATTAACAAGAGCAGGACTCCACAGATACGTGGCTACGTCTGTTCATGACCCAGAACTTTTTTCAGCCAATAAGGGTTGTTTGTGGAAAGCATTGAAGGATATGTACCCTACCAATGTGCATCCTGATAATATTCTCATTGATCTATTGGGAGAAAGTGAAAACCCGAGGGCTTATGTGGCCAGAGCTCACCAAAAGTGGAGAAATGTCACTGGGAGAGACCCAGATGTCAATGAATTGGAGAAATCCATAATGAGAGACAAGATTCAACAAGGATTACCCATGCCAGTGAAGAATAAGCTAGCAGAGGTTGTGGGCTTGAATAGCATGACAAGTGTCTTCACCGACCATATTGCCCATCAAGTTGAACTGCATCGTAAAAAAGAACATGCACAGAAGACACAAGATCAAGAGACACTCAGAAAACTCAATCAAATCCAGCTGGCAGGACACAAAGACAAAGAAAAGAAGCAAGCACCAGTCATGCAGGAGCCGTCACCACCAGCTCAACCACCATACCTTCTAGCAACTACACCAGTCACTGCTCAACCTCCACCGGTCCCAGTACAACCTCAGGGATGGAGAGTACCAAACAGCAGAGGTGCTGGACGAGGCGGCAGAGGAATGGGTAATAGAGACGCTTATTTACCACCGCCACGATGTTTTAACTGTGGCCAAGTGGGCCACCTAGCTCGAAACTGTGGAAGACAAGTAACAGGGAACCTGAAAGGGGGGTACTCCTACAGAGGGCCTGGACCTCGTGCACAGCAATGGCAACAACAGCGACCACCAGTAGGACCGGTGAACCCTTATAGGGGACCGGCACCAGGATTTTAGGGCTGCCCAGATAACCCGAAAGGGTCAGCTAGTAGTGTCTAAACCGGAAGATGATCCAACCATTTGGGTAAAAGTAAACGATTGACCATTGAAACTGATGGCAGATTGCGGAGCCACTTTTACCTGTATCCGACCTCATGATGCTACACACCTTCCTATGTCTGGCAAATTACTCGGACAATCGGATTTGAGGGAATAAAACAGCTGATACCTTCTACAAAACCTGTAGAGCTCCGCTACAAGAATCAAAAGACGACAATACCTATCCTTGTTTCAGAACAAACCCCCATAGGACTTCTTGGAAGAGATGCACTATGCAGACTGAAGTGCACAATAAAATGCACACCTGACGGCTGTCTGGTGGAAGTGCCACATGATTATGACCACCAAATGACTATGAGAGCAGAAGCAGAAGCACCAGTGGTCTACTGGATTGGAAATCTCAGTCAAGATCTGATTGAACCAGCGAGAGTGTGGGAAAAGTTCATCATTGGAAACCTACCAGGAGCTAGGTTACCAGAGTATACACCACACTGCACACTCCAATATTTTAAGGATCCAGCGAAGTCAGACCCAGATGAATGGCTGAGAACACAACCGAAAGAAGTTCCACTCAGCTCAGGATGTATAATACTGGGCCCACAAGGTGCAGCAATGAAATTAAATAAAGATGTCTATTTGAATCAAGAACACAGAATCGAGGGGAGTATCCCCCATGTGACTCTAATGATTGCCGCAGATTATGAACAGAAGCATATTGGGGCAATGATGGCAGAAACGGAAGATGCCATCTTTGTAACGACAAAAGAAAACCCAGCTGTCTGGATAAGTAAAGATCGGCAATTCATCAAGATAATGATAAGCACAGGGAGTTGGTCAGCCACAGACCGTACAAATGACGAATGAGTCAATGTTGTCTATAACTCCTGACAGGAACCTCATGGAGGAAATGCTACAGCAGGTCCAGGAATGCTTGTGGTCTCAACACAACACAGACATAGGACTGGTGAAATCAGCGCAACCAGTGAGGGTGGAACTCAGAGCGGGAACTAAACCGCCCTGGAGACCGCAATATCCTTTGAAAGAAGAAGCAGTCCAAGGAATTGAACCTCAAATAGAGGGTCTGCTGCAGGCAGGAGTTTTGAAGACAACCAACGACCCCCAAAGCAATATGCCTCTTCTGCCAACAAAGAAGCCTGATGGATCGTATCGCCATGTACATGACCTCAGAGCCATAAATGAAGTGGTCATAGACTATCCAGCAGATGTGCCAGATCCACATACGCTGTTAGCCCAAATTCCACCAGAAGCTACCTGCTTCACAGTCATTGATCTGTGTGGAGCTTTCTTCAGCGTTCCACTGGCCGAAGAAAGCCAGGGATTATTTGGATTCACATACAAAGGACAATCCTATGAGTATACACGTTTGCCAATGGGATTTAAGCACTCTCCTCATCTCTTCAATAAGGTGTTGAAAGATGATTTGGAAGGAGTGGGATCTCAAGTGAGCAGCACAATCATACAGTATGTAGATGATTTACTTCTCTCAATGGATAAAGAAACATGCCACAAAGACTCGATTAAGCTGCTGCAAATACTAGCAGAGAAAGGACATAAAGTCTCACAGAAGAAATTACAGTACTGTCAAGAACAAGTTGTGTATTTGGGCCAGACAATTACGCAAGGACATCGAAGCATTTCCGACGATCATCTGGAAGCCATAAGGAAAGCACCAAGAACGAGGACAGTCAGAGAAATTATGAAATTTCTGGGAATTACAGGCTATAGTTCTGCATGGGTTGAAGATTACACCAAACTTACAGGACCTTTGAGAGCTATGATCAAAGATGCAGGAAGTGGTCAATTGCATTGTAATCTCACCTGGACACAAGAAGGTTGTCTAGCATTTGCAACGATTAAACAAAAGCTACTTGAGGCACCAGCATTGGCATTGCCTGATTATTCTAAAAATTTTGTGATGTATTTCTCTTCGTCTCCTGAAGGCAGATATGCATGCGCAGTTCTTGTTCAGCCCACTGGTACAGGGACTAGCCCTCAGCCTATAGCATACTATTCTTCTGCTTATTCAGACGTGGAAATGGGCCTTGCCCCATGCTATAGAGCGCTGACTGGAGTTTATCGAATGTATGAGAAAGCAGCAGCCATTACTATGGGCTATGCATTAACTATTGTAACTCACCACAGTCTGAGAAATCTTTTGAATCATGGCAAATTTATTCTAACAATGCCTAGAATTAGAGACTATCACAGACTCGTAGAACAAGAGGATGTCACTTTAGCCAGGTGCAGCACGATTAACCCGGCTGACACTTTGCCGACTCCTGAGGACGGGGAGCCCCACGATTGTCTAAGAGAAACAGAGAAATATTCTAAACTTCGATCTGGCTCTATGGCAAAAAGAGGGAGCAGCAGTGGCCATAGTAGGAGAACAGCTGGAAGAAGCTAGATCTCGAAGGACGAAAGGACGAGGAGCCTGAGGAATTTTGTCACCCTATCATTTCTATCTTTCTCTCACCCCTCTATCTTCTATCTTAATGGCCGAGGCAGTAATGAAGACTGACCTCCAACAGTGGGGTCAAGTGCTAGTAACCTCTGACTACCAGGTAAAAGGGTAAATTAAACAACGAAGACAATCGTTTCAAGGAGTTGTTCCTTTGGATTTAAGGACAATGAACTGTTCAAGTGAGGTTCTAAGACTACCTCAATGCCTGCATGTGGATGTTGTTTTATGTAAGATGTATTTCAAGGGTTCTTACATGACAACGATAGTCTATCAAAGCTAAGGATAAAAGAAAAAGGAGTTTGACATTATATTGCATGTTTGTATTATTTTATTAATGCATAGAGTTTTTCCTGATAATTGAATGAAGCTAAGGTTAAAGGTCCAAGTGGGTTTTTGAGTATTATAGGAAATGATGATTATATTGCACCAATGATTCACTGTTGATATTTAGCTTTAGTTGGTCGTTTACTGCAAAGCTTGAACTAGTGAGTTATACATTTATAGTGTTTTTTTCAGTTGTGGAAGCTGACGGCTTCCAAGGGGGGAATATGTGGTGTATTTTTGAGCCTGCTTTAGTTGAACGTACAGGAATTCGCAGAAGTAAACAGATGTCTTACGTAAAATTGGAGAAAGCTTTTAGCACCATAGAATTAAGCGACTGACTGTCATCTTAATGTAAACTATTTTCTGTAGGCTTCCCCATTTAAGATATACATGTCAAGATTGCTGTAAGCCCTTGAGATGACAAGATCCAGGCTTGCACCCCTGGTCATCATTACCAAATATGGAAGAATGTATGGTGAAATGTTCATAACATTAATATGTAGTCGCTTCATTTGCATATTAGTATATAGCAGGGCAACGCCTTAACACAGAGGGAGAATCGGGGCTGCAATCTGACCATAGGGACCTCAGCAGTCTTTAATCTGACCTCAAGGATTCTCTTCATGCACACAGAGTATGTGATGGCTTATAATAAAAAAGGAGCATTCCTTTAAGAAAGAAGCCTCGTGTTCTGCTTATTCTTTTTTCACTCAAACAAGCACGAGGAGAGTCGTCAATACACGACACTATCCATGGGAGGTGAGTACTCCATGTGCCAGGGTGATGTGCAGTGACGCAACGTAGAGCTGACTCCAGGTCCTGATTGGCCTGCTCTGTTTGGCCATTAGTTTGCGGATGGTAGCCGGAAGACAAGCTGGCAGAAGCGCCCAGAGCATGACAGAAAGCCGCCCACACCTGCGAAGCAAACTGAGGCCGTCTGCCAGAAACTATGTCTTTGGGAATGCCATGGAGACGAAACACATGCAGTACAAGAAGACTGGCCGTTTCTAGAGCAGAGGGCAGTTTAGGTAACGGGATGAAGTGAACTGCTTTGGAAAAGCGGTCAAGTGACAGTGGCAGACCTGTGACAAAATCCACTGCTATATGGGACCAGGGACGAGACGGGATCGGAAGCGGGCGTAGGAGGCCAGCGGGTGGTTGGTGAGACGGCTTGCTGCGGGCACACACATTGCATGCAGACACAAAAGTCCTGGTATCTTGACTGATGGTGGGCCACCAGAATCTTTGCTTAATGAATGCAAGAGTGCGATGAATTCCTGGATGGCAGGACAACTTGGTCGAATGCCCCCACTGAAGGACCTGAGAGCATGCTGAATTGGGGACAAAAAGGCGGCTAGGTGGGCCGTTACCTGGATCTGGTTCTGTGCGCTGAGCATCTTGGACCACCCTCTCAATGTCCCAATGAGCAGCAGCAATCACACAGTTGGGAGAGAGGATCATATCTGGGTTCATCTTGGTTGTATCTGAGGCAAAAATTCGTGATTGGGCATCAGGTTTAACATTTCTGGAACCAGGCCGTTATGTAAGAGTGAACTTAAACCTTCCTAGGAACAAAGCCCAACGGGCTTGACGTGAGTTCAGTCTCCTGGCAGAATGAAGGTATTTAGATTTTTGTGATCTGTCCACACTATGAATGGGTGTTGGGCTCCCTCTAGCCAGTGCCTCCACTCCTGAAGAGCTAGCACTAGAGTTGTCACGATACTAAAATGAGTAACCACGATACTATACCAGACAAAGTATCGCGGTTCCGGGTATTATCACGATACTGCAGCCTTTTTTTTTTAGTATTATTTTTATAAACTGCAATGTATTTGTACAAGTTAGTTTAAAACAACAACGGGTTTTTTTCAAGCTAAATTATTGTTGCCACTGATGAAAACACCACGGCAGACTCGCTGCTCGGGCCCGGTGCTTCTGCCACGGTGAGTGTGTTGTCTCGTGTCTGGGCGAGACAGAACTTTCACTTGTTGTTTGTTTTGAAGCGAGTTTCTACCCAAGCGGAGCTGTCTTCGCGGAGTTCGTTCCTGCCGGCAGAAACACACGAACAGCCAATCAGCTAACAGACGGGCGGACCCAGTTCATTTTTGTTTACTTGGAAGACATCTTGATCTTCTCCCGCAACCTCAAACAGAAGAGGAGTTCATCATAAAAACTTAATAAAAATTAAATCAACATCTCCAACAGTCAAAAATAAGAGAATTAAATGTGGACTCTTGAATATCAGGTCTTTGTCCTCTAAAGCTGTCTTAGTTAATGAATTAATATCTGATTATGATATTGATTTGTTCTGTCTCACTGAAACCTGGCTGCAGGAGAATGAATATGTTAGCTTAAATGAATCCACTCCTCCGAGTCATTATAATACTCATATTCCTCGAAGTACTGGTCGAGGTGGTGGAGTTGGAGCCATATTTGACTCAAGTCTATTAATAAATCCTAAACCTAAACTAAATTATAATTCATTTGAAAGTCTTGTTCTTAGCCTCACTCACCCAACCTGGAAAACTTTGCAGCCAATTCTATTTGTTACAGTATATCGAGCTCCAGGTCCTTATTCTGAATTTTTATCTGAATTTGCAGAATTTGCATCAGGCTTGATCCTTAAAACAGATAAAGTAATTATTGTAGGTGATTTTAACATTCATGTGGACAACCACAATAATAGTCTTAGTACTGCGTTTATCTCTCTATTAGACTCAATCGGCTTCTGTCAGAGTGTAAATAAACCGACTCATTGTCTGAACCACACTCTTGATCTTGTTCTTTCATATGGCGTTGAAATTGATAATCTAATAGTCTTTCCACAGAATCCTCTTCTATCTGACCATTTTTTAATAACCTTTGAGTTCATACTATTGGACTATAAGCCTTTGTGTAGAAACTTCTACAGCAGATGTTTATCTGATAGTGCTGTAGCCAAATTTAAGGAAACGATTCCTTCAGTATTGAATTCAATGCCATGTCTAACTGTAACAGAGGACTTGTCTGCTTCCTTTAGCCCCTCACAAATAGATCATCTTGTTGATAGTATTACAGGTTCATTACGGACAACTCTAGACTCTATTGCACCTCTGAAAAAGAAGATAATTAAACAAAGAAGGCTAGCACCATGGTATAGCCAGCAGACTCGCAAATTAAAACAAGAGGCACGTAAATCTGAACGCAAATGGCGTGCCACTAAACTGGAAGAATCTCATCTAGTCTGGCAAGATAATCTCAGAACATACAGGAAGGCTCTCCGTAATGCCAGAGCAGCCTACTACTCTTCTCTAATTGAGGAGAATAAGAACAACCCCAGGTTTCTCTTCAGCACTGTAGCCAGGCTAACAGAGAATCACAGCTCTACTGAACCATCCATTCCTTTAGGTCTAAGTAGCAATGATTTCATGAGCTTCTTTAATGATAAGATTATAACTATTAGAGACAAAATCCATCACCTTCTGTCTTCAACAGGCATTGATCTGCATTCTGATACAGCAAGTTTGGAAACAGCTGTAAAACCTGATATGTATTTAGACTGTTTTTCTCCCATCGACCTCCATCAAATAACTTTAATCATTTCTGCAGCTAAGCCTTCAACCTGCCTCTTAGACCCCATCCCAACCAGGCTGCTCAAGGATGTTTTACCTCTAGTTAGTCATTCGTTATTGGATACAATCAATCTGTCTTTATTATCAGGACATGTACCTAAGTCCTTTAAGGTAGCTGTAATTAAACCTCTTCTTAAAAAGCCCACTCTAGACCCAGAGGTTTTAGCCAACTATAGACCGATATCAAACCTTCCCTTTGTGTCTAAGATACTTGAGAAAGCTGTAGCTAATCAACTGTGTGACTTTCTCTATAACAATAGTCTATTTGAGGATTTTCAGTCAGGATTTAGAGTGCATCATAGCACAGAGACCGCATTAGTCAAGGTTACAAATGACCTCCTAATGGCATCAGACAAAGGACTAATCTCGGTACTTGTCCTGTTAGATCTTAGTGCTGCATTTGACACCATTGACCATCAAATTCTTTTACAGAGAATGGAACATCAAATTGGCATCAAAGGAACCGCCCTAAGCTGGTTTAAATCGTATTTCTTAGATCGATCTCAGTTTGTTCATGTAAATGATGAATCCTCCATGCATACCAAAGTTTGTCATGGAGTCCCACAAGGTTTTGTACTAGGACCACTTTTATTTGGTTTATATATGCTTCCTTTAGGGAACATTATTAGGAATCACTCTATCAATTTTCATTGTTATGCTGACGACACCCAATTATATTTATCGATCAAGCCTGATGCAACCAATCAGTTAACTAAACTCCAAGCATGCCTTAAGGATATAAAAAATTGGATGACCGACAATTTTCTGATGTTAAATTCAGACAAAACTGAAGTTCTTGTAATTGGACCCAAGCACCTCAGAAACTCTCTTTCTAGAGACTTAGTTACCTTAGACGGTATCACCCTGGCCTCCAGCTCCACTGTAAAGAATCTTGGAGTTGTTTTTGATCAGGATTTGTCCTTTAATGTCCACATAAAACAAATTTCGAGGACTGCATTCTTCCACTTACGTAACATCGCTAAAATCAGACGCACTGTTTCTCAAGCAGATGCAGAAAAACTAGTCCACGCATTTGTTACTTCTAGGCTGGACTATTGTAACTCTTTGTTATCAGGCTGCTCTAATAAATCTCTTAGGACTTTACAGTTAATTCAGAATGCTGCTGCACGTGTTCTGACAGGAACCAAGATCAGAGATCACATCTCTCCCATTTTGGCTTCCTTGCATTGGCTCCCTGTTAAATCTAGAATAGAATTTAAAATTATCCTCCTTACTTACAAAGCTCTTCATGGTCAGGCACCATCATATCTAAAAGAGCTCATAGTACCTTACTATCCATCTAGAACACTGCGCTCTCAGGACGCTGGGTTCCTTGTGGTTCCTATAGTCTCCAAAAGTAGATTGGGAGCCAGAGCTTTCAGCTATCAGGCTCCTCTTCTGTGGAACAAACTACCAATCTGGGTTCGGGAGGCAGACACGGTCAACACTTTTAAGAGTAGACTTAAAACCTTCCTTTTTGATAAAGCGTATAGTTAGGGCTGGCTCAGGCCATCCCTTAGTTATGCTGCTATAGGATTAGACTGCCGGGGGACTCCCCAGGGTTATGCCTAGCCAGGCACGGTATTGGTTAAAGATGTAGTCACATCTCCCTTACTGAAAACCCTCCCTCCTACTCTGCCTCTCTCTCTCTGTCTTTCTCTGTCTGTCTTTCTCTGTCTGTCTGTCTGTCTGTCTGTCTGTCTGTCTGTCTGTCTGTCTGTCTCTCTCTCTCTCTCTTTCTCTCTTTCTCTGTCTGTCTGTCTGTCTGTCTCTGGACATGTCTCATTAATGCATGCTGCTGACCAAACTTCCCCGGAGTTTCTGTGCTCTGTCGTCCAGCAGGTTTTTCGTGGATCGTGGCTGCTGCTGTGATCCTGGACGGCGCCCACTACACATATTACTACTGTCATTAATACTACTATATCTACTACTGTGGTCACTTTATCATTCATTGTCATTCTGTAAGTCATTGTAACTGTACAAAATGTTTATGTTGATTGTCCTGTACACGTGACATCCATTGCACGTCTGTCCGTCCTGGGAGAGGGATCCCTCCTCTGTGGCTCTTCCTGAGGTTTCTTCCACATTTTTTCCCTGTTAAAAGGTTTTTTGTGGGCAAGTTTTTCCTCACTCGAACCGAGGGTCTAAGGACAGAGGGTGTCATTCTCTGTACAGATTGTAAAGCCCTCCGAGGCAAATGTACTTTGTGACTTTGGGCTATACAAATAAAATTGAATTGAAAATTGAATTGAAAAAATTGAACACACCCAGCATGTCCGCCTGGTCCTCAAGAGACTGTTGGAGAACAAACTTGAAATACTGCTGGGGCATTAGTTAGCCCAAAAGGCATGACCAGGTACTCAAAATGGCCGAGGGGGGTATTGAAGGCTGTTTTCCACTCATCTCCTTCCTTTGTCCTGATCAGGTGGTATGCATTACGGAGGTCCAGCTTGGTGAAGATAGTGGCTTGATGTAGTGGTTCAAAGGCAGAGTCAGAGAGGGGTAAGGGATATTTATTCTTGATTGTTATGTCATTGAGGCCACGAAAATCAATGCAAGGACACAGTGACTTATCCTTCTTCCCCACAAAGAAAAACCCAGCCCCGACGGGTGAAGAAGATGGGCGAATGAGGCCCGAGGCAAGTGAGTCATGGATGTACCTCTCCATTGCCTCTCTTTCTGGACATGACAAGTTGTAAAGACGGCAAGAGGGCCCCCGGGAGCAGATTTATTGCACAGTCATACAGATGTAGCAACTTAAAAGTTCCTGTGTTTCCGTGACAGGACTGTCACAGAGTCGTGGCTGGTCCTTCACAGGTACGTCGCAGGTCCTGTGAACGAAATGTAATCGCCCGCGATGACGTAGTCAGTGAGGGCCTGACTGGAAACGCCTCTAAGCAGTCTGTGTGAAAACCAGCTGCAATGCCTCACTTGTCCACGGGGAGGAGCATTGATGTTCCGCTCTCATCGTGGACTGTCTAAGACACATCTGAACAGATACGCTGGGGTGAGCGGGTGATCCGATCAGCTGATCAGGGGATCAGTTGATAGGAAAAAAAAAAGTTGTGATAAGATAACACGGCAGTGCTGCAGCTGCTCGCTGGATTATATTACCTGAAGTGCCTAATAATCATTTATGTTGAACTATTGCTTTTAAGAATGTTGTATAACCAACAGAGTGTTTTTGCAGTTTGTGTCTGGGTGCAAACCTGAGCCTGAGGTCTGTGTGTGTGAGCCCAATTAGAAACTGCTGCAAAGCATCTGAATTCAGGCCAAGGTCAGGATGGCCTGAGAAAAGAGCACACACACACGCACACCCGGGCAGGGGATGCGCCCAGCAGATAAACCTGTATGAAGATAATAACAAATATGTAACCGTTTGTGTGAATTAATAAAAGGAGCCTGAGCCAGAGAGCCCCAGAACTCAGCAGGGCGTGGTGGTGTGCAGATCGCGGGGTCTGTAAGAACTGAAAGCTGGGTTCTCCCTCTTGCAACAGGTGAAACTGAAGTACTTGTCTTTGTCTTCTTTAAATTCAATATCTCTCTTCTCTACATCAGGTCTACAGAATTCGGGGTGGTTTGAATCACCACAACAAGTTGCAGATACGAGCGGCTGCAGCGCTCAGTGTTATCTTATCACAACTTTTTTTTTCCTATCAACTGATCCGCTGATCAGCTGTTTGGGTCACCCGCTCACCCCAGCGTATCTGTTCAGATGTGTCTTAGACAGTCTACGTCGGTGAGAGCGGAACATCTCCCTGTGGACAAATGAGGCATTGCAGCTGGTTTTCACACAGACTGCTTAGGGGCGTTTCCAGCCAGGGCCTCACTGACTACGTCATCACGGGGGATTACATTTCGTTCACGGACCAGCGAAAGACCTGTGAAGGACCAGTCACGGCCCTGTCACGGTCCCGTCATGGAAACACGGGAACTTTTAAGTTGCATTTTAAGATGCATTACGTATTGCATATCAGAGGTGAAGGGCCGTCATAAATGGTAAATGGACTGTACTTATATAGCGCCTTTCTAGTCTTCCGACCACTCAAAGCGCTCTACACTACATATCACATTCACCCCATTCTCACACATGTGTTCATACACTGATGGCATTGGCTACCGTGCAAGGTGCCACCTGCTCATCAGTTTGCGGACCTAACCATTCATACACATTCATACACCGATGCTTGGGGTTCAGTATCTTGCCCAAGGACACTTCGGCATGCAGACCGCCCCTTATGGGTAGCGTTTCGGCCATCCAAAACATACGAATAAAAGTTTATTTCTCAGGCCAGAAGGAGAAAAAAAAACAGACTGAGGGCCGCAACATGAAGCTATCTTATTGTTGAATTATCAGTGACACTTTGGCGTGTTTGTGCTGAGAAACGTTCTCCTCGGTTGTCCAATCAGATTGTAGCTTGCAGCATCATGTATCGCTGTGGTTATTATTGGAGTGAATGGACAGCTGGAGCTCTGCTCTGAGCGTCTCTTACCAGCGCAAACAGATTATACCAGAGTCAATTGACAACCCAGAGTGTTTCATTCAGACGGGGAAGAGTACCTTTTACGTCTGTATCAGACGTACAGGGGCGTGACAAATCATTCCTATTTTACGCGTTGGGAATGAGAACGGGTTGCGGTCACACACATTGCTAACAAGTAAATTCAAACAAGCAGAGCCACAATTTCCACTGACAAACACATTCTTTAAAAATACTGTGCGCATAACTTTCTAACCTTTTGGGGAAGGCACTTTTCTCTTACAGCAGAATTGCATGCATAAAAGCACATTTTAAAATGAAAATAGTTAATTTAATAAAATAATAAGTTTACCATTCCAGATAAGCACTAACCTGTTTTTAGCAATGACTTTGCTAAAAACAATTCTTGATAAGATTGACTTAATTTTTCAATCACATCTGTGCTATAGATGTGGTCAGTCTAACTCCTCATGGCTCTGCTGCACAAACATTTAGAGGAATGCACAGTATACATATATCATCACGTCACATTTTGAACCAATGTGGGTTCACTTGTTGAACTAAACATGACATAAACATATAATATAGTATAATAACACACTGAGCAATACAATAAAATCCAATTCCAAAAACACTCACATGTTTTATTGCTGGTTTGAATTATGTTTTGTGAATATGGATAAAAACAGGTTCTTCCACACATACGCCTTTGGGATGTTTGGCTTCAGTTTTTATTGCATTCTTTTTTGATCGCTCGACTAGAACTTTTCCTCCCTTTTTCTGCAGTGACCTCTGCTCCGGGGCAATGGTGCAGGAGGATGAGCTTTTGTCGTAGACTCATTCACAATAGCAAAATGATTTCTCAAAAACTAAGCTGGAATATGGTGGTCATGACATGGTTTAAAAAAAAAAGGGAAAAAGACTTCCAGAATCAACAGCTGCTAATCTAAAGAGGTGGTTCTTCCAAAGATGCACATATTGTGTGTAAAATCGTGACTTCTGCTCAAAATGAGTGAGACTGTGGTAAACACAACACAACGCAGCAAACACATTGTTATATGTTAACATATTCATGGCAAACAGGAAAGTTAGCTGGCTGTGTACTGACTGACCCTCACAGAAACATGCACAGCCTCTCATAGTAGAGCTGCTAACTCAGCAACAACACACAAACCCACAAACTATCCAGTCACAGCTGTATACCTATTCTAACTTGCCTTCAAATTTTTCTAGTTTGTTTTCACTCTGATGGGGACACAGTAATGCTGAAACGTTGCTGTGTTTGCAATATGAAAGGCAGGAAATCAATTAGTGCGTCACTAATTCATTTATTGTCTTCGCTCAGGAATTTTCTCATACTTTGCACATTTATCTCTAAGTTTTAATGTGGCTGCTTTATTTCTTAATTCGACTGAGTTGCACTATTCTATATGCAAATTATCCAAGTTAAACTTTGGATTTTTGTAGGAATCTGAAACCTGTAGCAAGGCTGTTATGTAATAAATCTTCCTCACATGTCACCTGCATGCACCTGTTTCTGAAAATAAACATGCATGCTTTGTGTTATAGATCATAGCTGCAGGCTATGGGGGCTTAGAGCAATGTGTCATGAAAAGTTCTTGTCAAGCTATCAAAAAAGAATGCAATAAAAACTGAAGCTCAACATCTCAAAGGTTATGTGTAACATACATCATTGTTGTGGCTGGATTAACCTGCCCTGGAAGCCGCAGGGCTCCTGTTAACCCCCCTCTCTGTACATTGTGTGTTTTTGTCATGTTAAGTTTAAAAAGTGAACCCAGACACGAAGAAAAAAAGTATAAACAGAGAGTGTAATGATTTACTGAAGATACAGGTTACACAAAATAATAAAAGGGTGGCTGAGAATCCATAAAAAAACTAAATAAATCCAAGAAAAATCTCACAAAAGAAGTCAAACAACAGAAAAATACAGAACTGGGATGCAGGAGCAGGACCATGAAGAGAAGCACAAAGACTGAATAAAGTGTTCAGACTGCACAGTATGATACAACATGTTCCAAAAAGTTTACTTCAAAGACACAATTGAAGTAGAAATCTGTGGAGTCTGTGAAGACTGTGGCTGTTAAGGAAAGCAAAACATGTCTCTGTTCAGGTTGTTTGGAGTCACTGACTTGGGCCAGCATGCGTTTAGTATTACTGATATATTGATGCAGATACGTGGAACCACAGAGGAAGTATTCAGATGCTTTACTTAAGTAAAAGTACTAATACCACATTGAGTAAATACTTCATTGTATGTGAAGGTCCTGCATTGAAAATGTCAAACTATGTAAGTATAATCAGGGAAATGTACTTAAAGTAATGCAGAAACACTGCTGTGACTGTTATGTGAAGCATGCATTGATGTAAAAGATCTGGTTAATAGCTCATTAAACCAGAGCTCATTTTGGATGATAACAAATGATGTTTTATTATTATATATTAACCTGCTAATCATTTGTAGGTTGTAAAAATTCAGAAAAAAAGTGTTACATGATTGTTATAGTTACCAGATAGTGACACAGAAGCACCGGAGAGCGGAAAGAAGAAGGGAGGGGGGATCGCTGTGTGTGTGAACGATAGATGGTGCCACCCGGGACACATCAGGGTGAAGGAGCAACTCTGCACCAGAGACCTGGAGCTGCTAGCGGTCAGCATGCGGCCATACTACCTCCTCCATACTACTTTTCACAGGTCATTGCCGTGACTGTGTACAGCCCCCCCCCTCCCTCCTCCTCATCTCCGGTGACTTCAATCATGCATCTCTGTCCTCGGCTCTCCCCACCTTCACCCAGTATGTGAACTGCCACACCAGAGACCATAAAACGTTGGACTTACTGTATGCAAACATCAAGGATGCATACACCTCATCCCCCCTCCCCCCGCTGGGTCGCTCTGATCACAACCGCGTTCACCTCGTCACAGACTACACCCCTGTGGTGAATAAACAACGACATGTGAAGAGGCGTGTGAAGCAGTGGTCTGAGGAGACCAGTGCCAGGTTTAGAGACTGCTTCGAGACAACGGACTGGGAAGCACTCTGCAGCCCCCACGGCAGTGACATTGACAGCATGATCGACTGCATCACGGACTATATTAACTTCTGTGTGGAGAACACTGTGCCCTCCAAGTTGGTACGGTGTTTTCCCAACAACAAACCCTGGGTGACCTCCGAGATTAAGGCCCCGCTGAACGAGAACAAGAGGGTATTCAGATCGGGAGATAAAGAGGAACTCCGGAGAGTCCAGAGGGAACTCCGGCTGAGGATCAGGAAGGGGAAGGACAGCTACAAAAGGAAACTGGAGAAGCGTCTGGAGCAGAACAACGCCAGGGACGTCTGGAGAGGACTGCAGACCATCGCAGGCCACGGAAAAGGAGTGGGGAGGAACCCAGTAAGCGGGGGCAAGGACTGGGCAGATGAACTGAATCTGTTCTTCAACAGATTTGATTCTGCCCCCCTCCCTCTCTCACTCCCCCTGACCCCTATTCACACCTCCCCTGGCGCCCCCCCCCCTGCCCCTCCACTCCTTAGCCCGACACCTTCAACACCTTCAATACCTAACCACCACCCACTCACCAGTTCAACCCCCCCCCCCTGAGTCTCTCACAACTGTCCTTCTCATCATGCCATGCCGTGCTGAACGTGCAGCTAGCTGTCCAAGTGATCAGTTGGTAACCGTGGCAACCAAAGTCGACGACGACTCCACACTCTTTGCTGCACAGTCCAAACGAGTCACTTGCTTGATGCGTACGCGTTGTTACACACGGGGGGCGCCGGACAGACTGATCGGGGCGCACGGCGCATCCAGGGTCGCAGGGGCGGCCGTGAGGGCGCACGCGAAAATCTTCGTCTCGGGGGTCGCCCAGGGCGCCCAGGGCGCAAATGTGGCCAGGACTGGCGCTGCACATCAGCACACACCTCAGTAAACCAAATATTATGTTAATTCATATTTTGGTTTCCTCGTGATGCTTGAATCAGAAGATTTGAAGAAGACAACGTTTAAAAAAAAACAAAAAACGTTAAGCTACATAAAAGTGGGTGGGACGGATCTACGGTCATTCAAAAGTGGGTGTGTCATGACACACCTGACACACCCATTATCTGCGCCCCTGGGCAAGGAAGGCGCCAGGCCCGGACGGCATCAGCCCCAGGCTCCTTAAGGACTGTGCTGACCAGCTCTGTGGTGTCGTCAGGCGCTTATTCAACCTGAGCCTGAGCCTGGAGAAGGTCCCGGCCCTGTGGAAGACCTTCTGTGTGGTCCCGGTACCAAAGACGCCGCACCCCAGGAGCCTAACCATTTCAGGCCTGTTGCCCTGACTTCTCACCTGATGAAGACTATGGAGAGGATCATCCTGGGACATTTAAGACTGCTTGTGGGCGCACAGCTGGACCCCCTGCAGTTTGCTTACCAGCCTGGGATTGGGGTGGAGGACGCAGTGATCTACCTGCTGCACAGATCACTGCTCCACCTGGAGGACAGCAGGAGCGCTGTGAGGGTCATGTTTTTTGACTTCTCCAGTGCTTTTAACACAATCCAGCCGTCACTGCTCAGAGTGAAGATGGAAAGGGTGGGAGTAGACCAACACCTGGCTGCATGGACGACAGACTACCTCACCAACAGACCACAGTTTGTGAAGCTCCAGCACTGTGTGTCTGATGTGGTGCTCTGCAGCACAGGGGCCCCTCAGGGTACGGTGCTCTACCCCTTCCTCTTCACCCTCTACACGTCGGACTTCACCCACAACACCGCCCACTGCCATATCCAGAAGTTCTCTGATGATACAGCCATTGTTGGACGTGTTTCAGAGGGGGACGATCTGGAGTACAGGACGATCATCAGGGACTTTGTCAGCTGGTGTGAGCTAAACCAGCTTCAGCTCAACACCAGCAAGACGAAGGAGATGATCGTAAACTTCCAGAGGAAATCATCACACTTCACACCGGTGAACATCCAGGGATCGGACATAGAGATGGTGCAGAGCTACAGATTCCTGGGTGTTCACCTCAACAATAAACTGGACTGGACTGATAACACCCATGCTCTCTACAAGAAGGGCCAAAGTCGTCTCCACCTGCTGAGAAGGCTGAGGTCCTTCAGAGTATGCAGAGCTCTCCTCAGGACTTTTTATGACTCTGTGGTGGCCTCAGCCATCTTTTATGCTGTGGTCTGCTGGAGAGGGGGCAGCACGGACAGGGACAGGAGCAGACTCAGACTTATTAGAAGAGCGAGCTCTGTCCTGGACTGTCCTCTGGACTCGACAGAGGAGGTGGGTGAGAGCAGGATGTTAGCTAAGCTGACATCCATCATGGACAACCCCTCTCACCCCCTACACGACACTGTGGGGTCTCTGAGCAGCTCCTTCAGCAGCAGACTGATACACCCACGGTGTAAGAAGGAGAGGTTCCGCAGGTCCTTCATCCCTGCACCTGACCATGTTGTAGTCTCTGTACATGCCTGTTTTCCGTTCTTGCTTCTAGTACTTCTGTAAATATGTACACTACACTGTATTAGTACTTTCTGTAAATATGTACACTGAACACTGCTGCTGTAACAAGTGAATTTCCCCGTTGTGGGATCAATAAAGTATTATCTTATCTTATCTTGTCTAACCAATAGTCAAATATTAAAAATAAATAAAAATAATCAAATTGTCACATCTGAAAAGCGAAAACTATTCAATGTTTTTGCACAGCACAACATCAGGTACATTTCCTTTTGAATTGTCGTGCAAGTACCGCACTGTGTTCCATCATTGGATGGGTGTGAAGAGTGTGCTTGTAAAATTCACTTGAGCAAGCATTAGAAGGTTCAAATCAAAAGTGTAAAACACACAGCAAGCACAAAAAACTAAAGAATTGTGAAACTTTATCTGCTTCAAATGACCACACATTACAATGTTGTTGATTCATATTTTGCTTTTCTTTTTGGTATGTTCTGACTTTGCTTAAAGTAGTGAAGTCATTTAGTATCCCAGCATGTATAGTGAAACACTTCTTCCACATACCATGTGGAAAAAATACAATGAGAGTTACATGCAGGATTTATAATAAAGACCTAATTATAAGCATAGCATGTCTGAATGTGTTTCTGAAAGAATTTGACCCAAGGCAAGTCTTAACTTTACAGAGGCAGATTATACTGTATCTCTCACTTTACACCCATTCACACAGCATTTTGTGCTTCAGCACTATATGCAAATAATCGAGTGCTCCCCCAGAAGCTGTCAACGTATATCTTATCCAGACATATTTTGTCCCAAGGGCACTGCAAACCTGAAAATGTAAGAAAGACAAGTGACAGAAGACGAGAACAGAAGGATAATTATTAGGGGCTGAGATTGTTGACAGAGCATTTCCCTTTGAATTGTCGTGCAGTACCGCACTGTGTACTTAGGTACATTCCATCACTGGATGGGTGTGAAGAGTGTGCTTGTAAAATTCACTTGAATGTATATAGTTGTGACATTTATACATTAAAGGCTTAAATGCATGAATAGTCTAGTAATAGAACTCTAAGTGAGTAAACTTCAGTTATAAGTTGCTGTGCAATGCAAGCATTAGAAGGTTCAAATCAAAAGTGTAAAACACACAGCAAGCACAAAAAGCTAAAGAATTGTGAAACTTTATCTGCTTCAAATGACCACACATTACAATGTTGTTAATTCATATTTTGCTTTGCTTTTTGGTATGTTCTGACTTTGCTTAAAGTAGTGAAGTCATTTAGTATCCCAGCATGTATAGTGAAACACTTCTTCCACATACCATGTGGAAAAAATACGATGAGAGTTACATGCAGGATTTATAATAAAGACCTAATTATAAGCATAGCATGTCTGAATGTGTTTCTGAAAGAATTTGACCCAAGGCAAGTCTTGACTTTACAGAGGCAGATTATATCTCTAACTTCACACCCATTCACACACTGGCATTGGCTACCATGCAAGGTGCCAACTGCTCATCAGTTTGAGGAGCTAACCATTCCTCACACCGATGGCGCAACCTTCAGGAGAAATTTTGCCCAAGGACACTTCAACATGCAGACTGGAGGGATTGAACCACCGATCCTCTGATTAGTGGACGACCCGCTCTCCCTCCAAGCCACGCTTCATAAAAAACATAAACCGCTGTGTTGAATTTTCACATGTCCGTACAATACAGACATGATCATTATGTCACATGGAGAACTGGCACAGGACCACCCACTATGATATCAAATCCTACAGCTCAAGTTTTTAAAAAACATATTGGAATTTAAGGTTTTAATTTTGGCTACTACACATGCATAAAAGACTGAAATATAATTCAAACAGTACAAGTTGTACAGAACTTCTATTTTTGCAGACATTCAATACTCTGCTCTATATAACATTTTGTGCTTCAGCACTATATGCAAATAATCAAGTGCTCCTCCTGAAGCTGTCAACGTATATCTTATCCAGACATATTTTGTCCCAAGGGCACTGCAAACCTGAAAATGTAAGAAAGACAAGTGACAGAAGACGAGAACAGAAGGATAATTATTAGGTGCTGAGCTTGTTGACATTGTTCCTGCAACGTGTACATGCACGCAGTGACATTTAGGGTTCCAAGTAGAATTTTCTTTATAATATGGGTATACTGAGTATATAACTCAGTATGCAGGTATGCAGGGCAAAATTGTTCTTCAGTGCTACGGTGGACACTAAAAAAACATAAAAGATACAATACAAATGAGTAAACATACAAAAACAGTGTAATTATGTGACATTTCCAATTCAAGTCAGAAAACTGGTTTTTCCAGACCTCTGTATTTTTGTTTTTTCTACACCTTTTAGGGGGCGGTGTCGACTCCAGCCTTATGTAAGACACTGTGTATATAAGTCTGCTCCAAAGACCAAATGGGTACCAAGACACTTCTCTTGTGTGGAAGCTTGTAGTTGGTTGCAGCTGCCTTGCAGGTAAATGCTGATCTCCATTAATCTCTAAAACACAGCCTATATATTTCAGATTGGATCCAGAATTCTCCTATTTTGACTTTCTCCTTGTTTCTCAGAGTCTCTCTGAAGCATCTCGTCATCATGTCTGAAACTGGAAAGTGTACCTCCATTATCAACTTGCGTTACCAAGATGGCAGTGAGGGAAGCCCTTCCAATCCTGCCAAGTACAACAACCAAGACTATGCCCATCTGAAGGATAGCTATCTCCGCCGAAAGCAACTGTTTGTGGACAGGACCTTCCCACCTAACAGCCAGTCTCTGGGTAACCTGTCTGATTTGAGCAGCAGGCGTCAAAGTCAAGTGGAATGGCTTCGCCCAAAGGTAAAGTGTTCTTTCTTCATGTTAATATGATGATAAAATATGTATATTTGTAGAGTATAGAAAAATACAAATTTTTACATTTTTACATTACTTGTCAACAGCTGATTTATTTCTTTGTTAAATTGTTCAGGAAATCATGGAAGCACAAAACATCAGCGGTGAGCCTGCTTTCTGTACAAAGGGAGCCTCAAGGTTTGACTTTGCACAAGGCTTTGTGGGTAAGCAAGAATCTAGCTAAAGACAACAAACTCATTGTACCTCTCTGAGGTGAAATTTTGAACTGTGGCCTGCTTCAGAAAAATATTTTTCATTTATTTTTCATTTACCAGGTAACTGCTGGTTTCTGGCTGCAATTAACTCGCTGACATTCCATAAAAGCCTCATGGTGCAAGTAGTGCCTATGGACCAGTCCTTCAATAACTATGCAGGGATATTTCACTTCAGGGTAAAGAAATATAATAATGCATGAAAAATGCTTTTACAATAAATTCTGGTTATTGGCTAACTTGTAATTCTTACTTGTCCTGTCTGTGTCAGTTCTGGAGGTTTGGCAAGTGGGTGGATGTTGTTATTGATGACTATCTGCCAACACTCAACAAGAGCTTGCTGTCTGTGAGCTCCAAAAGCCAGAACGAGTTCTGGGCTCCTCTGCTGGAGAAAGCATATGCCAAGTATGAAACCAATTACTCCCTTTAGTAGGTCACAGTCACCAGAATCAGGACTTAAAATGTTAGATGACTAAACTCGAAATCTCACCTCGGATGAATGATTTCTCCCTCAGAGTGTGCGGTACATATGCAGACATGAGTGCTGGTTGGTCAACTGAGGCTGCCAAGGATTTCAGTGGAGGTGTGCACATGTCTTACCAACTGAGGGGGGCCCACGATTCAGGCCACGATAAGAACTTGTGGCTCTCACTAGAAAGAGCCACTGGGTGCAACTCAATGATTTGCTGTGGAACTGCCCAGAAAGGGGTTAGAACCAATTTCTCAGAAGTACATGTTTCAAATCAAACTCATTGATTGGGTTGATTTAACTGATCTGTCTGTTTCAGGGTGAGATTGTGAACACTGTTGCACACACTGGATTGGTCGATGCCCATGCATATTCTGTCACAGCAGTCACTGAGGTAAATATATGTCAACTGAGAAGAAGGGTTTGAATAAGAGGAGTTTAATTACCAGCAATATTTTGTCAGCCATATTTTGGTATTGGCTCATTTTTCAAATCATCATTACATCTTTAGGTCGAATACTATGGCTCTAAAGTGAAGCTGGTGCGAGTCATGAACCCTTGGGGCCGCCAAGAGTGGAACGGGAAGTGGGGTGACAAGTAATTACGTTTAATCATACATCCACCCATATGCGCATGTTAAAGCAATAAAACTTTCTGCGCAAGTAAAAACTTAAGACTGATTGTTGCAAACGGAAATCTGTTCAGAATGTTGAATTCTGTCATCATTCAATTTGCTCTTGTGCTCAGGTCAGACATGTGGAAGAGAGTACGCCCAGAAGATCAGGAGAAGTGCTTTAACCGCGAAGATGGAGAGTTCTGGTAATTTAGCTCAATTGAAAGTGTGTGTTTACAGTAGTTTACATAAATGTTTGCTAGTTTACAATTTGCACACTGGTCATTAAAACATTGCTCCATAGCACTACTTGATGACAAAAACTAAACAGGGTGCCTTTAAATACTGAGGCCTGATGATGAATGGACAACATGTTTATATATTCCAAAGAACTAAAAGCCACATACATCTCCTCTTCATGTCACTGCACCTTTTTTTGCTGTCCCAGTGGTTGACATTATATTTTCAGCTTTCCTTTTTCATTTGTCTCTTTTGCTGTGCGTGTTTTTATCCATCAGGATGGAGTTGGAGGACTTCTGTCACTATTTCTCGGACTTGTGCATCTGCTGTGAGAACCCCAACTTTCTTGATGGTGACCTCAGCTGCCAGTGGCAATGCATGATTTACGACGGCAGCTGGGTGGCTGGGAAATCTGCAGGTGGAAACGTCAATGAAAGTGAGCCAATATAAATATTTTGCCTTTAACTGCTAGCATAAGAAGTCTGTTGTGTCTTTTTCTTTTTTTATGCATACAAGCACAAAAAAACCCACCAAACTGTCTCTGAAGTCTCTTTATCAATATATCTCATCACCCGTAGGGACCTTTGCAACAAATCCTCAGTACCGCATCCAGGTGACTGTCATAGACGAGAAGGAGCAGGGAGATGTGAACATCTTGCTTTCTCTGATGCAGAAGCCTCAGCAGGAGAATCGCAAAGAGATAAGAACCTTCCCGATGGCCCTTACCCTCTTTAAGGTTTGCATCTTGAATTTTGGTTGAATGACTGAGAAATTTAAAATTTCATGTGAACAAAACAAACAACACACCAAGCTCATAAGATTTAACAAAAATAACCTGATGTGTGGGATAAATGATGAAGACTCAGATCAATAATCATTTTAGGCTATTTCTATGACAAGAATTAATGACATTCTTCTTCCCATTTCACATCCAACAGGTTCCACCTGGGGTAAGTGTCAAATATCACACTCCACATATGCACACAAATCAATTTAAATGAATCTAAATAATGAAACTGAAGCAATTTCAATTCATTGAATATGGTTTCTAATCTTTCCAGACACCACAAGTACGCCTGGACTCAGACTTCTTTAGGAGAAACCGTCCTGTGAAGAAATCACAGCTTTACACCTACGAGAGGGATCTGATCGAGCCGCACAGTCTGCAGCCGGGCGAATATGTGATCGTGCCCTCCACCGCCAAGTCCTTACAGGAATGCAGAGTTTGTTCTCTCTGTCTACTCCAAGACTGATGCTAAGATCACGTAAGGTCTTTGTGGTATTCGATTTCCAAAATGTGCTTTTACCAATGGTTCAGGGAGATCGTGTTTATTTTTGAGGGGGTTCTCGGGTTTTAGCACACTGAGTTTCCAGTCCATTTTCGAGGGCGATTCTAATATGTTTGCTACTTTTAGGGTGACAAAAATGTTTCGTGTGGAAATAAGGCTGATATCTGCCTCTGACACTTTGGAGAAAATAAGCATGTTGCATGTCTAATCAATCAGTGCTGAATAAAAAGCTTTGCCTCAATAAAATATAATAAAATAAGAAAAGTTTCATAATTAGACTGATAATCTAACCAGACACCAGCTTTCAAAATTTCATGCAGTATTTCTTCACTAGACACTACATGGAAGTAGAAAGGAAGAAGAAAGGCTAGTTTTGGTTCACTGTTGCCGCTATCATCAACCTCAAACAACGCAGATAAAGTTAGCAACTAGCTGGTGAACATATTAGATGACATAGTAGCAGAGTGTAGAAAGTGGCCATTGTTGTAGGAAGCAGGTTTTTAACACATTCTTCTTCTGCATCCAGCCCCCACGATGGACATGATGATGATGACGAACATGGGCACACAGACTTGGTTCTTCCTGAGGTATGAAATAAAAGCATGCAGTGCATACTTTACTTTAGCATAAGTTAGAGAGAGCAAATATTGTCTGCCAGGTTCATGTCTGATCCATCAATTTGTCGATTTTAGATACCAACTGACGGGAACAATGACACTGACAAGGATCCCATCCGTGCCTTGTTCAACAGCTATGCTGATCAGGTGTGTACTTTCCTTTGTTTTTACCTTTCTTAAAATCTCTCTCTCTGCTCATCTATCTGCTTGTCTATTTCTCTATTTTCTGATATCAATCGATTACAGTTTTATGTCATTTTTTGTGTGTGTTGTCAGAAGGGTGAGCTGGATGCCGTCCAGCTCAGGAAGCTCCTGAATGACAAGTTTCCTCATGGTGAGTCAAGTTAAACATGCATGCTTTGAAAACATTCAAAATCTTAATTTAATTTGTTGTCAATCATAAAAACTTTAATCTTTGTCCTTGTCTACCATTCACAGGAACCTATCGCGGCTTTGGTTTGGATACCTGCAGGAGCATTGCATCTAGTGTGGACGTATCCTCAAAAAACAAAACAAAACAAAACAAAACAAAAAAAAGCTAAAATGTTTAACCTCGTTTTCATTATCCTACATGCTAGAATGTGAAAATATCTGTGTCTGTTTCTTAACATGCAAAGACTGACCAAAAGAGGACAACATCCTTCAGTGAATTCTCAACTATCTGGAAGAAGTTGAATGAATACAAGGTGAAACATCTAATTTCTAGAGTTTCTAAGTTTTATTTATCCTGGACACTCTCACTGATGTACAGGAAATAATAATTCATGTTTTTTGCAGGCACTCTTCAATAATGCAGACTTAAGCAATAATGGATCTCTGTCGGACTATGAGCTGCAGGTTGGAATTCAGCGTGCAGGTAACACCATTTATTGATATAAACTAAGTAAAAGTTAATAATACATTTATGCCAGTACAAGAAAAAGTGCACATACTTCACATCCACGGTTCTAACAGGGGTACTTATCCCTTTCTCTCTGTGTCTGTGCCAGGGATCGACCTAAATGATGGAATGGTGAGGTTGCTGATGTTCCGCCATTCAGGCTACTCATCCACCAGTTTGGAGGATTTCATCGGCCTCATGTTCCGCCTGGAGAAGGTCTCAAGTGAGTAACCAGGGCAACCACTAATCATATCACTTTTATGATCCACACTGACATTAGTCTTTCTCAATTTCAAAACACGTTTCAGGTTTATGGTGCATTAGAAAATGACAGTTTTGACATTTTTGGTTTGTTTTTCTTTACAGATGTTTTCAAGAACAACTCTTCCGACGGAGTGATCCACCTGAGCTGGGAAGAGGTAAATCTGTTTTTTTCTTTTATCTTGTTTTTTTCTCGACATCCAACATACAAAAAAGTAAAAAGGGCAATGTTGGAATAAGGAAATACAAGTAGTCCTGCGTTTAAAATGTCATTTTTTATTTAGTATTAATAGAAAAATGTATGTAAAGTAGTAAAAGTACTCATGTGAGTGTTCTATAGTATAGATTATTATTACTGATGCTTTTAAATGTATAAATAGCATTATATTGTTGCATTGGGTTAAGTTGTACCTAGCTTTAACCTTTTTACATGCTGGTAGTTTTATTCAAAACAATGCATCATATAAGAGTCTTTATGAATCATTGCAGACACTAAAATTTCTTCAAACGTTTCTTTCATTTCAGTTCAGCAACTTCTCCTTGTACAACTAGTCAAGTTGACACAGGAGACACACAAGAGAAGAATGGCACAACCAAACCCAGCTTCTTTGAAAACTCATCTTCCTGTGCAATAACCTGTTAAGTGGTGACACGTTTCTGTGATCAAATGATTCCTCCAGAATAAAACGATGTTACTCTCTGAAGTTTGAGCTGAAATCTTTATTCTCACACATTTCAACACTAAACTGCAAACAAACTGGAAGAAAATGTGGAACAGAAATGATTTTATTAGCTCATCACTGCATCAGAAAGATAAAAAAGTGATCAAACACAACAACACATCGATGGCTCACGCCTCATTCCATCCATCCATCTTTCCAATTAACCAATAAGATAACATTTCCTATATACACTGATTTTCTTTATGCGGTGTTAAAAGAGGCTCAAAACTCGTATTAAATATTTACAACATTCTTATTTCACAATGAGAGATCAAAAATCCACATATTCAAGAGATATTGTTCAGGTCTCTCTCATTTTTCGGGCCAATATATGTAAAAACTTAAGAAGTAGTAGAAGAATGTCCCCACTTAAGTAAACCTACTCTTAACTAGGACCATGAGCACACTCTGTTGTTCAGTTTGTGCACTGCAGTGTACGATGAAGTCAAACGTTACATGATGAGGTTGGCAATATTCCATTTTATTTCATATTGTCACAGATCCCATGAAAACAAACAAACCAACAAGGCACTGATCCTACTGACTAAATACCCTATGTGTAGGGAAAGCCTGATAGATTTTATGCCTCAGACTTGTGACTGCTCCCCCACAGAAATAAAAAAAAAACCAGTGTGGGTATCAGGGCAGAAGAAGCAGCTAACTCATTGTCGGTTTTGTCTTTCCGTGGGATTTGTTGCATAAAAAACAAAACAAAACATAAAATAACAGTGGCCTTGTCCTCTTATTGTGCGCAGGTCAGGGATGTTCTCAGTCCTCCTCCTTCTCTATATAGGTCTTACAGGCTGAGCGGGCCATCTGTCGGGCCATGTACCGGTCTCTCGCAGAACTCACAGTCTGATCTGTGCTGCGCTTCGCAAACTTGTTCGCCTTCGCCATTTCCTCTTTCTCCTCGCCTTCCCGTCTCTGTTCGTCTTCCTTTTCCTTTCCGTCTTCCCTCGCAGCTTCCGTCTTCTCTGGATCTTTCTCTTCCCTCTTCCTCACCTTCTCTGGTTCCTTCCTCCTCTCCTTCTCTTCTTCACGATCTTTGTCCTTCCTCTTGTCTTCGTCTGGATCCCTCCTCCTCTCTCGTTCCCCGTTCTTATGTCTATCTCTTTCTTTGCTCCTCTCTCTCTTCCCATGCCTGGCTTCCCTTTCTGTGTCCCCTTTGCCTCTGCCTCTGTCATCGTCTCTGCCGCTGTCTTTCCTCCTATCCCTGTTGTCTCTTCTTCCGCCATGTCTGTCATCCCTTTCTCTTTCCCTGTTTCGGTCTCTGTCTCTGTTCCTCCCTCTGTCTCTGTCTTGATCTCTGTGGCTCTTCTTATGTCTGTCTCTCTCCCTCTCTTTCTCCTTCTCCTCTCCGCTCCCTGATGAAGGAGACCTCTGCCTGTACTGGCGTTTGGAGTGGGCAGAGCCTGCTGCAGGCTTGCTAAACCCAGACTTCTGCTCTTGCGTCTCCTCGTTGTCGCTACATGAACTTGGGATATTATCATGGGACGTAGTTGAGGGAACAGGTGAAGTCCTCTCTGTGTCTTTTGAAACATTTGAGGTTTGAGTTCTGTGGACACAGAAACAGACAAATACAGTTTAAGGTTTAGAACAGGTGGAATATGTGCATGCTTTTGTGTATGTGGATAAAAAGTCATTTGGAGCTACAACTGACTTATTTGCAGAGCGATCTGGTATCGCCTCCTCTCCAACAGTCTGATTCAGCAGGTGTCGATAGAACCCACTGAGGTCTTTTTGTTTCTTCACATCCAAAGCAGCTAAAACAAACAAAAAGAATTCAAACATTTACAGTGTTTCACATACAGTGGCAGCAAAAGGCAATGCTAGGCGGCCCTGACAGCACAATTCAACCGAACACATCTCTGTCATAGCACAGCCATGATACTATTTTGGTCCGTCCTTCATGCGACTTCAAACCTAACCGGCCCACCAGACTTTGTTTACTTGCTCAGATTTGGTCATTTTCCTAGTTTATGCTTCTACATGTGTAAATATGCTACGTAGTTCATTTGCTTCTCTTCCATCTGTTTTTATGACTGGCAGTTTGCATGGGGTGTTTTATTTTGAAAATCCACTGGATTCTTTGTGCTGTTTCTGGTTTTCGGTTAGCTAGAAGTGCTCTGAAAACTGACACCGGCTGCTCGTGGCATCAGTCAAAAATAAAACAGCCATGTATTCACTGCAAAGCCGGTGCCGGTAAAATTTGGGGGTTAGAGATTACAAAAATTTGCAAAAGCTTCATCTAAGCTACATGTTCACGGGTTATTTGAGAGGTGTGCAGCTCAAAGTCTCACCATATCACAAGTGTCATCTGCTCACAGCCTAAAAATAGGTGTAAATCACCAGTCTAACCTTCCATTTCTGCCTCTCTCTTCTCTCTCTCCTGAGCCTCCTTCTGCTCCTGCAGTTTTTGCTTGTAGGCGGAGGTAACGTAAGCCTCTTTATCGGCAAACTGCTCTCCCTCTGCCTCCCTCTCCTTCTGGATCTTCCTCTCCTCCCTTCGCTCCTGTTCTTTCTTTCGGTCCTCGACCGCTCTCATTAACTGGTGGATATACTTTGGCTGTAATATGAGACACACAGAGAAAAATGTATTCAAGTTAGTATGCATGAGAAAGTTCATGGCATGTTTTGCTTGTTTTTTGTAAGTAGGATGGCAGAACTTAAGATACAGCAGAGGGCACGCGGCCACTCTTAGATCACTGAAATCCTAGCTACATGAGGGTTCAGTATAGGTGAGTTTACCCTTCTGTCAGCACCACTCAGAACTTTCTTGTGGCTCTTCATTCTCTGGTTTTGAATGTCATCATACACAGCATCATAGTCATACACAGTGCTGTCCTGTTCCAGAGCCTTCTGCATCTCCAAGCGTGTCTTTAGATGACAGAAAAGACAAAGGCCAGACGAGTGTAAATCACAGACAATGCCTGTTTGTTATTTCACATGTGGAAGTATTTTCATTCCTCCCCTCACCTGCTTCATCATTTTCTTTTTGACAGCTTCTCTCTGCAGACTCTCCCCAACTGAGGTCTAACAAAGAAAACAAACATACTCATTACAACAGAAAATGTCAACTGATGCCAACTCATCACAGTGGAAATTCCTGGATCACATGCAGCAATTTGGTGAATGACAACAGGCAATTATTTGAAATCTAAAAGTTCACCCACCTCATCATCTGAGTCATCCCCAAACACGGAGGGTTTCTGCAGGATTGTGTTCTTTGATGCGCCTTTCTTCTGGGGCAAGATCAGCCCATACCTGAGGACAATCAGGGAACAAAGAAACTTAAAACCTGTCCTACAATAATCATCTGTCCAGTAAATATTTCACATGTAACCTACAAATCTCTTTATGGTCAGGCACCATCATGTCTAAAAGAGCTCATAGTACTTTACTACCCCTCTAGAACACTGCGCTCTCAGGACGCTGGGTTCCTTGTGGTTCCTATAGTCTCCAAAAGTAGACTGGGAGCCAGAGCTTTCAGCTATCAGACTCCTCTTCTGTGGAACAAACTACCATTCTGGGTTCTGGAGGCAGACACGGTCAACACTTTTAAGAGTAGACTTAAAACTTTCCTTTTTTATAGAGCTTATAGTTAGGGCTGGCTCAGGTCATCTCTTAGTTATGCTGCTAGGACTAGACTGCTGGGGGACTTCCCATGATGCACTGAGCTCTTCTCTCCCTCTCTGCATCAGTGCATGTTACTAACTTAGCTTCTTCTGCTTACTCGTCTCTCATGGATCTTAAGGTTCTCATGGATCTGCATCTAGATCAGCGATTGGTCGATACTGCTGCTGTGGTCCTGCTTGACGTCCTCTACATATATTATTATTATTATGATTATCATACATTATTATTATTGTTTTTCCTCACCACTGTCGCCAGGTGCTTGCTCATGGTGGAACTGTTGGTCTCTGTAAATAATATTATAAAGAGTACGGTCTAGACTGCTCTGTATGGAAAGATTACTTTTATTATGATATGGTGCTATATGAATAAAATGAAATTGAATTATTACTGCCTTTAGTCATACCTTCATTAAAGTGTATAGCCACAGTAATCATTATGTTATTGCTGCTGTCCATCTGTGTCTCTCTGAAATGAAGGCAGACGACACAGTTCGCGTTAA
Source organism: Collichthys lucidus (assembly GCA_004119915.2). Lineage (NCBI taxonomy): Eukaryota > Metazoa > Chordata > Actinopteri > Sciaenidae > Collichthys > Collichthys lucidus. The sequence goes on from CM014092.1 coordinate 1,528,884, forward strand.
AACGCTGCAAAGAGCTACCTTTACCTTCATGTACAGGGTGGTTCTAACGTGTTTATGACACCGCTGACCTGCAAACATGACAGGCGATGCGCACTTTACGTTGAGTAACGACACATTCACCAAAACACGTCAAAGAATGACTGTAAACGACAGCAAAGTCTGATCCGCTAACTCTCCCTGACAGCCTGTCCTTCACAGGGACATGTCAAATATAGTCCATTCATGAATATATATCAGGCATTTGGAGAAACTTGTGCAGGATTACAGAAACACAGACGTTGTTTGTTGGTTAAACGGTAACTAGCCGCATTATGAGCAAGGTTAGCATCGCGTTAGCACGTCGCTAACTTAGCATCAGGACGGATCCCCGTTTTAACAAATGACCGTGAGTGTGAAGACCACGACTGCTGCAGCAACGAAGCCCCGCAGCACGGCTACAATGACACCCACACCCACGTGAAGCAGCCGGGGTTTGGCTTAGTTCATCACACGCTGTCGTTATCATGTTAGCACGTTAGCATGTTTGCAACTCACTGTTTCGTAGGGACCGCCATCTTGCGCCGCTGACTGTGAACGAGCGCCACATATTCGACACGACATCTCCGTGAACGCGCCTTAAATGACAATTTATCTGATAATACACGTCAGCTTCCGTGTGAATATTGCTAATCTGCCGCACACATGAGCCATATTTATAATTTTGGAAGTCACATTTGCTTCTGTTTGTTAAATATTGGTTTATCATGCCGTTGCGAATGTGCGGCTTACCATTGACAGACAGAAACAAGTGACCGCAATGAGCCAACTGTGAATTATCAATGATTTATGAAATATTTTAGGCTTTAGAAAGCAACTGAGCGACTGATATAAACACATAGATATATTTGCCAACAATAAAAACCTTACAATGGTAGTTGGTAGTGGTTGTTTATTTAACAATAGATGGCGACATTGCCCCAAATTTAACATTCAGATTTAACATTTTGATTTTGATCTAACATTTAGATGTAACATTTAACATATGGATTTAAATATTTAAAATATCTCTAAGTTGACAAATATTGTTGTACATGTGCAAAAAAAATCACACCAGTTTTTTAAACAGTGTTTGAAATGTGACAAAATTTTGCTGTTATTTTCAGCGTGAGCCACATTACAAACGGCACCCCATACAATATCACTAGAATAAGTTCATCTTAATTTTATAGGCCTATTTGAAATTCGACATTTTAAGCTACACATGTTCCAGAGTGCAAAGCAAAACAAATGCAGTTGTATGTAGTACAATTAATATAATTTGAATAATATTTAGGTTGAATAATTTAAACTATTCAGTATTCCAAAACATAAAAAGATTAAAGTACAGAAAAGATACATCATTTTGTATAGCAGAATTTAGATTTTCATATTTCCTGTCATGAGCTACTAAAGGGGCAGTGACATCCAGTTTGGGAACTGGTCTTTTATTGTATATCACCACAGTAATCGGAAACCAAAGCTCACAATAGATGTATTCCCATAACCACACATCATAAACAGTAGCAGTAAAGTCCTACCTACCAACGGCTACAAGAACAGCAACATCCCTTTCAACCTTTAAAAAACTTCTAAAAACCTTTTTGTTTCGAGAATGCTTCCCTGCCTAACAAAACTAACAACTATTCTGTGCTCCTTTACACCTTTCTCAGCTTATGTCCTCCTCTGTAAGTCGCTTTGGATAAAAGCGTCTGCTAAATGCAATGTAATGTAATAATGTAATGTAATGTAAAGTGCTATACCAAAGAGAAGATATAATAGAGTTATCCTTTAGAGCATGGTATGTGACCTCCTTGTATTAAATCAATTAATTCAAAATATAACATTACAATAATAGATGTTTTTCCTTTGCTGTAATATTTTGTTACAGTATCAGCCTGAGCTGTAGTCATGTTCAGGCAGGTAGTGTATAGGACACATACATCCATGATTAGTTAGCATGTGACAGCGAGATAGTAAGTGGAGGTAAAATGAACAGTTCAAAACCTCAATCACAGATTCAAACAGGAAATATTAGGAAGAGCAGTGCAGATCAGGGGTACCACCTTTTCCACCAAATGAACTCTGGTTCATGAACTGGTTCTGTGCAGGATTCAACAAAGTCAACAATAAATCATCTTATCATCATCATCTTATAATAAATAATAATAAACCTGCATCCTGTGTCAACTGTCCAAGGGTCAGATTACACTGCTTTATTTAGGTATGTAGAGAGAGATGAATATTTCTGAACTGGTACATAGAGTAAAAGTTTGAGAAACGCTGCTTTGATCATGATCATGTAAGGGCTTATCACTTTGTGATAAGTGCTTCTATTAAAGATTAACCATTATGAAGGTTGCAAGAGTGTGTTATTATTCCTGGAGAGGAAAGTCTGTGGCTACTGTCTGGCTTCTGTCATTTATTATGTTCAATGCAGTCAGCTGCTCTGTTCTGAACCTGTGGTTAGATCAGAGAGCACATGGCTCACCTGTGATTAAAGCTGCAGCTTTGCGTTCCCACTGCCTCCTCTGAGTGACTCTAAACAAACACCAAACACCATTATCTATTCGTAATCTCGATCTCATCTCATCTCTGGCCTGGCTGCTAATCCCTTTGGTACAAACAGAATGACGAAAGCAGCCTGATGGATGGATGAATGGATGGAGTGATGGACAGACACTATAAACTTTGAAGGTAGGAGAAAGATCTGAAGAGACTGAACAAAAACCTTTTAGTGTTAGTAACTGAGAGGCCCAATCTTTGTGCAATGATAAAGAAATATAATACTGCTAGTGACAACAAGCCAATATGCTGAATTATTTGAATTATCATGTATTTTAGCTCAGCTAATGACGTCTGAATCACCATCTACATCTATGGTCTAATTATCAGGCTTAGAATTTATGTGTAGATAGAAAGGGGAGCAAATCCAGAATGTACATTAGCTGTAATGATAGTGGTAGCGCTGTCACAGTGCATCTGTGCATACCTGCACACATTGGTATCTGGGCTGTGTTACATGTGCCGATGACACACACTTCTCATCTGTGTGTGTGGTTTATGACAGGCTATAGTTGCTGCCTGCTCTGATCTATGCCCTCAGGAAGTGAAGATAACTGTGTAGCAGTACAGGTTCAGACAGGCAGGCTACACCTCAGGAGTCATGAAATATCACCTGCCGTTTTTTTCCTTTGGTCAGTACAGCACCAACTTCAATGAAGTTCATACGTGTACAGTATGCACCCAGAAGCATAACCATTAAGAAGGCAGGCCTCTCTTCTACTGCTTTTCTAATGCTTTAAGTTGAAGTACTACATGTTTAGATGAACTCTCTTCCACCAATACATGACCATAAAACCATGCAGAACCAACACACTACCTCTTTCGTCTTTGTTTTAAATGTATGCTTAGTAGCAGCGCACCTCAAATATTGAGTGATCAAGTTTGAGTTGATTTAATTCATTTCAGAGATTAAGAAAATGATTATACTTAGGAATTGACTTATTCGTTGTTTGAATACACAAGAGGTTCTTAGGAAAGCTGATATCTCTTGACTTAGTATCTTAGTATAATTTCCCAGCTTGGGATAAATAAAGTATATCTATCTATCTATCTATCTATCTATCTATCTATCTATCTATCTATCTATCTATCTATCTATCTATCTATCTATCTATCTATCTATCTGTAAGAAGAATAAAGCATATTATTGCATTATTTAAAGGGGCAGTTAATCACTTTTATGCATCAAGATCGGGTTCTTTGTCATGCAGAGGACTACTCAGTCTTTAAAAACAGATGTCTTCTGTGGCTTTTTTAAGAGCTTTTCAAAATTTGAAGAAAGGGTTATGTCATCAGGATTATGTTGGTTTGCTACTAAAGACTTTTTAAATAAAAATATGGAATAAATGAAAAGCCTCTTATTGAAATCTAAGTTACAAACTGGGTAAAGTAGGATCTAGTGTTTTAGGCTCTCACCAACAGTAGGTACTAAAAGTGATGTTTTGTCTTCTGCTGCATCGATCTTAAATATGTTTTTAAAGAATATTTAACAATTTTACAATTATAAAAAATACACATTAGTAGTAGTTGAGAAATAGATTTTCTGAATGTAATTCTTATTGATAATGGATGTGCCCTTCAAATATAAGTCACCTGACACATGAAGAGCGTGTCTGACACAGACACCGCTCATCATCATAAGCTCCTTGTTTGCGTCCAGCACTCACACGGTTAATCAAGACTGACAAGCTAAGGGGTTGTTGCGCATGCGCAGCTGGCGCTGACAGAGGAAACAGCCGGGGAGTAGTCAAACAGTCCACGGTTAGAGAGGAAGAGAGAGGGAAAAAAGGAGCAGAGACCGACAGCCCGGCTTCAACTGCCTTTTCTCGCCTTCGAAACAATTATGCTCGTCTCGCCGCTGTCGCTTCCTCTCAGGCGTCCGCTTCCCGGTCGCTGAATGGCGCTGGTTACCGTGCAGCGTTCACCGACCCCCAGCACCAGCTCCAGCCCCTGCGTTTCGGTAAGATCCGCCTTTATTGAACCCTCCTTCACCACCACCGAACCCCTCTTCTTTCTGCTGTCGAGGGGCGGCTTGTGGCTTCATTTCCGCTGTCTTTTCTGTTGGCTGCTGACTGTCATAAAGTGCCTTGCCTTTGTACTCCTGCGCATGCGCTCATCATTTTCAATTTCAATGTGAGCGTCGTTCCTCGCGGCTTGACCTGTTCGGAGATGTGTTTGTAATTGTTGCCTGAGAAGACAAACGTCGTCAGCTCGTGAGCAGAGGACAGTCCCGGTTTGTGTACTGTCCTTCTGTTGACATGGTTCCTGTATGCACATTTCCGCCAGTTCAAAGGTTCAGCAGGCAATCAGCTACTACTGTTCCAAATAAGACAAAGTGTCCACTTCCTTCGACAGTATGCCTCACATTTGTCGCCGTCTCCTCCTAACGTTGAACGTCTGCTGCTTTTTACTCGTAGACTTGGACTTTTTCTGCCTGCCAAGAAATATGTCATGAACTTCCGCTCGTAATAAGCGCCTTGTGACACGCGTGAATGCGGGTGTTTACTCACGCATCACTGTCGTGCAGCCTTGCTATGTAAATAAGGTTGTGGACGTGTGTCTTTCTCTTTGTCTGTTTCCACCCCAGACTAACCCCTCTCTGTCCGGTCTGCACGTTTCTCTACCTGCCTTGCACTCATCTTCCTGTGCGTGTGTGTGTGTGTGTGTGTGTGTGTGTGTGTGTGTGTGCGTGTGCGTGCGTGTGCGTGCGTGTGCGTGCGTGTGTGTGTGTGTGTGTGTGTGTGTGTGTGTGTGTGTGTGTGTGTGGTGAAGGCAGGACTGTGCCCATGCAAAGCAGAGGAGCCTGTGTGTGTGTGTTTTCTGTTCCTATTTTCTGTTGGTCTTGTTTTACAGAAGCAGAAAACCTGCCAGACAATCAGGAATAGACTGAGAATATAACAGACACACACACTGTGTTTCCCATCCAGACGTCCTCTGTCTGCTTCACACGGCTTTAAACTCTCAGTGCCACTTCTACAGGGTGCATGTTGTCGTCGCAGTGTAATCTGCGATACATGTTGATATTCTTTACTTCCCAGTGCTGGTTGATAAAACAATGTTACTATATGTAACCTCTCTATGGGTGAAATTATTTACCAGTAAGATATGAGTGGCTAATGTGGACGTAATATCAACAGTTTATTAGACATCTACATCTAATTCTTCTTCTTCTTTCTCCGTCCAACTGTGTCCTAAATCAAAGACTGCAGACAAGTTATTTTCTAACCAGGAATGTCAGTCACAAACCATCTCTCTGTGGTATGGCCTGGAAATGGGACCCACACCTTTTGTATTCTCACAGCAAAACCAGTTCTGTGTGTAGGCATAATGATAACCGTCTTGCTATGTATACACATGTTTTAGGTCATTCGTAAAATATTATAATAATATAAATATTAAAATATATACAAGAGTCAGAAAGACAAGATTTAAAAAAAAAAAAAAGTATGTGTGTTGTGTTTAGCGAGATGCGTCAAAGGGTTTAGTTTGTGTCCTTTGGATGATCGTGTGGGTTCGAAATGTGATCATGAACGAGGTCGTCTTCATTCTTTCATCGTGACAGGAGTGTAAAGTATAAAAAGCGGAGGAAGATGTGCAAGTGTGTAATTTAGCGAGGTGAGGCAGGCTGGGGTGGTGAATGATGTGAAGTGTTTTCTTGTGGAAGTATGCTTTCAAGTTGCAACCAAAACACACACACACACACACACACACACACACACACACACACACACACACACACACACACACACACACACACACACAGTGGTAACCCACTGAACAGACATACGTCTGGTTTCCTGTATCTTACTGTCGGTCATGTGACTTGTGTGAAGTCTTGTATAAAGAGTCACACTAGACGCCTGCTTTGTATTTTCCTCACCGTCATGACTTAAACCTGTTTAGCATCATTGGTGTGTGCAGTATTTGCTCCATAATAAGGGTGTTTGTAGGGAAAACACACACTCTGCACTGCACACACTTACATACATTCATTAGGCCTTTACTAGTTTTAACTTGGTGACTCTAAATGCTGTAACTTGTGACTGTCAGCGCAGCACAGACGTGTCTGTGGGTCCCTGCCTAGCATGCACACTCAGATACACATTTTCATAAGCTTCACATTTTCATATATGTAAAATCTCTGTTTTCCAATCGAAACAAAGATCAGGTGATGCCTCACACGCCGGCACTGACACCAGCTGAATCTTTGCATATACAATCAGGTGATTTGTGTTCATTTGAAGCTTGCTTACGCATTACAAGTGTCACCATTCTGTGCAACCAAACTCAATATAGCTAAGGCATTTAAATGTTATTGTATCATAGCACTAAGTGCTCAGCAGGTTGTAGCTATTGGCTCAGGTTTGCATGCAGCGACACAAATGAATGTTTTGATTTAAAGGTCTTCAATTCCACCGTCACGTACTGCACGTGAGGTGTTCAACCATCCACAAGATTTGTTTTAAAAATCTACTGAGCGTGAGAGCCCACGATGGAAACCTGCTTTGGATAATGTGGTTGAAAGAGGATGAGCAAGTCCAATTACAGATATACATTGAACTGGATCTGCAGCAGTGTCACAAGCCCTGGATGTAAATCCTGGTGTCCTTTCCCTACTTTGCTTCAACAGTTGCAGCTTCAGTCAGCACAAACTCAATGAGGCAGCCTTTCAGACTTTATCTTTTTGTCTCATTGTGGCCTATCATCAACCTGTAATCCACTTCTTCCTTTTATAAAACTGTTAACAGTTTTGTAATGTTGTTAAGGCTAGTTAAGCCCACATACAGTGTAAACAAGATAAGTACCAGGCACTGCAAGATGAGTGCCAGGTGGTAATCTGCTACTAATCCTTCGACCTCTCATTGAGCAGAGCTTCATATTCCACATTGTGCCTCTCGGATGGGATTTTACTCTTGTTTTTGTGTGTGACTATTTTCTCTGAGCAGCCACACCTTAAAAACACACTGAGATCATGTTCCTGGAAAGTGTGCAAATTGAGTTAAAGCTCCATGTTGCTCTCTCTCCTGTCTCTCTGCATCTGCTGCTCTCTGCTTAGACATCCTGAACACTGTCGGATGCTCTGTTTGTGAATATAGGAACAGTGGGGCTTTATTCATTTACATTTAATGTCACTCAGTGTTTAATTCAATGTTGATTGTTGCAGTGCATCAGAATAATAAATGTGATGTGCCTCTATTACAAGCTCAGTTGTTGACTACTGTACTGTATTTAACATATTAATGAATGGGATTCTCTTCTTCTTCAGGAGTCTGGTAGTGGGGAGGATGACCGTCGTTCTCAGCCGAGGAGGTAAGACATTGACAGATGTGGTGCAGCATCACACAAAGCTCCACCATTTTTCCCGTCCGTTACCTCAGCACTAAAAATATATATATTTTTCTTGTCTTGTCTTTTATGGTTTTATGGTATGATTTTACGGGGCGGCTGTGGCTTGGAGGTAGAGCGCTTCGATCCCCGGTTCGAACCCCTCCAGTCTGCATGTCAAAGTGTCCTTGGGCAAGATACTGAACCCTAAATTGCTCCTGAAGGCTGCTCCATTGGTGTGTGAATGTGTATGAATGGTTAGCTCCTCAAACTGATGAGCACCTTGCATGGTAGCCAATGCCATCAGTGTATGAGTGTGTGTGTGGATGGGTGAATGAGATACGTACTGTAAAGCACTTTGAGTGGTCGGAAGACTAGAAAGGAGATATATAAGTACAGTCCATTTACCATTTGATATCATAAACCAGGGGTGTAGATCACAGTGACATGTAGTGCCAGGCTGAGTGGTTAAAAAGACAACATGGTATCTACTGAAGTGTGTGAACAGAGGGCATGTTTTGTTGCTGTCCCTCACCTCTGTCTTGCCATGTTGAACTGGAGTGAATAAAGACCTTACCTGGAGAAGCGCTTGAGGTTTAATCATTAAATGTGACTGATCCCACAGGACTTCCTTCCTTCGGTCATACAAAGAGCTGTTGTGTTATTGTGGTGCCATTGTGGCTGACACAGTCCTGTACTGTCCCTTGTTGCCTCAGGCATTGAACTGGAGTTGGGAATCTGGTTTATCCTGTTTCACTCAACCACATATACAATTGGTTTTACCTCACAAGCAATTGGTCGTTTCTTTCCAGCTGGCTGCTGTTTATTTGTTGTAGAAACCAGTGAACTTTAGTTGCAGTAACACTTTTACTTCCACCTTTGTTTCATTTGGCCCTTTGATATCACGTTAAAGCCTGAAATCCTCTCATATACAGTCAGGTCCATAAATATTGGGACGTCGACACAATTCTAATCTTTTTGGCTCTATACACCACCACAATAGATTTGAAATAAAAAGAACAAGATGTGCTTTAACTGCAGACTTTTATCTTTAATTTGAGGGTATTTACATCCAAATCAGGTGTACGGTGTCGGAATTACAACAGTTTGTATATGAGCCTCCCACTTTTTAAGGGACCAAAAGTAATAAGACAAATTAACAATCATAATTTAAACTTTCACTTTAATACTTGGTTGCAAATCCTTTCCAGTTAATTACAGCCTGAAGTCTGGAATGCATAGACATCACCAGACGCTGGGTTTCATCCCTGGTGATGCTCTACTGCAACTGTTTTCAGTTCCTGCTTGTTCTTGGGGCATTTTCCCTTTTGTTTTGTCTTTAGCAAGTGAAATGCATGCTCAATCGGCTTCAGGTCAGGTGACTGACTTGGCCATTGCATAACATTCCACTTCTTTGCCTTAAAAAACTCTTTGGTTGTTTTTGCAGTATGCTTCGGCTCATTGTCCATCTGCACTGTGAAGTGCTGTCCAATGACTTCTGAAGCATTTGGCTGAATATGATAAAATTAGATAATATTGCCCGAAACACTTTTTTGCTTTTGTCAGCAGTCACATCATTAATAAATACAAGAGAACCAGTTCCATTGGCAGCCATACATGCCCACGCCATGACACTACCACCACCATGGTTCACTGATGAGGTGGTATGCTTTGGATCATGAGCAGTTCCTTTCCTTCTCCATACTCTTCTCTTCCCATCACTCTGGTACAAGTTGATCTTTGTCTCATCTGTCTATAGGATGTTGTTCCAGAACTGTGAAGTCTTTTTTTAGATATTGTTTGGCAAACTCTTATCTGGCCTTCCTGTTTTTGAGGCTCACCAATGGTTTACATCTTGTGGAGAACCCTCTGTATTCACTCTGGTAAAGTCTTCTCTTGATTGTTGGCTTTGACACACATACACCTACCTCCTGGAGAGTGTTCTTGATCTGGCCAACAGTTGTGAAGGGTGTTTTCTTTACCAGGGAAAGAATTCTTTGGTCATCCACCACAGTTGTTTGCCGTGGTCTTCTCTGTCTTTTGGTGTTGCTGAGCTCACCGGTGCATTCTCTCTTTTTAAGAATGTTCCAAACAGTTGATTTGCCTACACGTTATGTTTTTTGCTATCTCTCTGATGGCTTTGTTTTGATTTTTCAGCCCAGTGCTTGCTTCACTGATAGTGACAGCTCTTTAGATTAGGGCTGCACGATATGGCCTGTAATCAATATCTCGATATTTTTAAGCTATATCGCGATACACAATATATATCTCGATATTTTTGTTGTTGTTGTTGTTTTGTATTGTTTATTTCTAATAAATAATGTAGGGCTGCACGATATGGCCTGTAACCAATATCTCGATATTTTTAAGCTATATCGCGATACACGGTATATATCTCTATTTTTGTTGTTGTTTTGTATTGTTTATTTCTAATAAATAATGTCATTATTACCTTGATAGCATTGTAATTGCTCAGAATCAATGTAGAACAGTAGATTTACACTTGCTGTGAGACACACCTCTTTTATAGCATTTTAACACTTGTCATATTTTTTATAAATTTTTAATACATTTCATGATGTAAATATGAGCTTTAAAGCTCAATAACTTCCAGGTCATGTGACCTATTGGCTCAAAATCAGTGTAGAACAGTCGATCTACACCTGCTATACGACACACCTCTCTTTATAGCATTTTAACACTTGTCAAATTTGTTATGAATTTTTAATATATTTCATAATGTACATATGGCAATTGAAGCAGTGCAGGAACATACTTGGCTTATGAGACACTTTTTTAAATCAAATTTTAACCATTCTTCATATTTTATAAATAAACGTTTAATACATTTAACCACCACGTCTTATTTTGAAAACCGGAAGTGTCCACACGCTGCAGTAAGCTGACTTCCGGTTTTCTGAAAGTATTTGCCATAAAGTCAGCAATAAGGGTGCACTTGAAAATATTGGAGCAGCTGACGTGACCACGCGAAAGCGAGAGACGTGACCGCAGCTGTTTTTCTTCGGAACCAAGTCGTCCGTCTCCATCTTTGATTAACTCGCTCTTCACTTCTCTCCTCACTTGATACAGAAAGTACGCATGCGCGCAGGGGATGTTTCTGGGTGGGCGGGGCAGTGTGCTGCGTGCTGTGAGCAGCAGGAGTGAGTGACAGGCAAAACTCTGGAGAAATAAATGCAGACGGCTTAAAACATTTACATGACAAGTACTCGATGGTCGCGATATAGTCATTTCATACATCTCACGGAGAACAAGCCGCGATATATCGAGTATATTCGATATATCACCCACCCCTACTTTAGATCTCATTAAGAGTTGACGGCAACAGATTCCAAATGCAAGTAGCACACTTGAAATGAACTCTAGATTTTTTATCTGCTGCTTGTAAATGGGATAATGAGAGAATAACACACACCTGGCCATGAAACAGCTAAGCAACCTATTGTCCCATTACTTTTGGTCGCTTAAAAAGTGGGAGGCTCATATACAAACTGTTCACCTGATTTGGATGTAAATACCCTCAAATTGAACCTGAAAGTCTGCAGTTAAAGCACATCTTTCAAATCCATTGTGGTGGTGTATAGAGCCAAAAAGATTAGAATTTTGTCGATATCCCAATATTTATGGAACTGTATGAGCTAATAAACTATGGTTTACTGGTTGTCCATTAGAGGGCAGTATGCTCCCTGTGAGTCAGGTCTGAGTATGTGGGTCAGGCTGCACTGCTGAACCAGGGGCAGCCCCTCCCAAAGTCAGAGTGCCTCTATGTTTGTCTGGTCATTGGAGCTCTGTGTCATCCAACTGAGAGGGCTTTCTGTATTTGTGCAGCTGGGAGTGAAATCTATATTCACATACTCAGGTGTGTGTGTGTGTGTGTGTGTGTGTGTGTGTGTGTGTGTGTGTGTGTGTGTGTGTGTGTGTGTGTGTGTGTGTGTGTGTGTGTGTGTGTGTGTGTGTGTGTGTGTGTGTGTGTGTGTGTGTGTGTTTTTTCACGGCCATAAATATCAGATGTCATTTTGATTGTGTTTTTTGTAAATGAATATTATTTTCAGTCTCAGTACAGTTTGAAGTCCAAAGATTATTTGAGCATTGATGTTTCACACAGGGCTGCACGATATGGCCTATAACCAATATCTCGATATTTTTAAGCTATATCGCGATACACGATATATATCTCTATTAGGGATGCAAATGATTAATCGACTTTAGATTAATTGTCGATCAAGAGATTGCTCGATCAAAATAATTTAATCACGATTAATCGCTAGAGGGCGCTAGCGCTCTACTGAAGTAACTTGAACAGAGCGAGAAGGAGAACATTACACGCCTCGCGAGACCGGGGTTGATAACAAAAATGAAGCGGGCGAAAAGAAGTGCGGTATGGGACCACTTCAACATAGTAAATGGAGGCAAAGAAGTTAAATGTTCGCTGTGCAATGCGGTGTTGAAGTATAACAGCTCCACCAGCTCACTGAGTTATCATTTGAACACCACGCATGCTGCTCTCCTGCATGGCGCCAGTTCACCTGCTCAACCTACAATCACAGCTACACTGGGAAGGCGAGTGTGTGATGAGAGAAGGGCGGAGGGCATTACAGAGAAGATTTGCAGCATGATCGAGAGAGATTTGATGCCAATCAACACAGTGGACGGTGCAGGATTTCAAGATCTCATTGCGTTCATAGAGCCAGGTTACAAAATCCCTTCGAGGCCATCAGTTACATCTCGCGTCGAAGCTCGCTTCGAAAAAAAGAAAAGTGAGCTAAAAACAAAGCTTGCTACTGCTACAGGGGTAGCCTTGACAACTGACTGTTGGACGGCGCTAACAAGGGAAAGTTACATTACAGTTACGTGCCACTACTTTAATGCAAAATGGGAGCTGAAATCTGCAGTCATGACAACGATGAGCATGTCCGACAGACACACCGCCGACAACTTAGCAGAAAAGCTTAATGACATTGTGAAGACGTGGGGACTTTCCGGTCACGTTACGGCGTGTGTGCACGACAATGCTAGAAACATAGTCTTAGCAAACAATCCCACAAGAGTCAGCTATTGATCACTTCTTTATTTGATTGTTTTGCTTTGAGACCCTGTGGGCCCCTAATAACAGGGAGTGGACCCTGTGAATGTTTCATTCTATTTTGCTGTAACCTTGAGGCAGAAAAATGTTGAGGATTGTTGAGCTAGTTTATAATTTATTTCTTATTTTTAATTAAAGAATGTGATGCCTTAAAAACATGTCTGCTTTCTTTTCCTAATGCATAATTACTTAAGGAATGTATAATATAATATACAATAATAAAATATAATTATAATGTAATGTAATAACTCTACTACTAAGCTGATATTTTTAAAGGTCCTATTGAAGCACTGAAACTCAGGTGCAAAACGCCGCTTATCAATTAATCGAAAGTCGATCGATAAGATTATCAACTAATGATTAATGAATTAATCGATAATTTGCATCCCTAATCTCTATTTTTATTTCTCCTGTAAATCACAATGAATGTTAAATTCAACCCTTTGATGCAAAAAATAACATCAGTATGATGATTCAAGTAGACCCTTCTATTAGAGTTTTTGTTAATTTGCATGCAAAAGTGGAAAATCACAATCAAATTAATTAAGTACGCGAGAACCGTGATAAACTATGTATAAAGAAAACGACAAACAACAGCTGACTTTGCTTCTCCCACATGGAAGAGATTATAAAAATCTGTTGTGTCATAAATGATTGTGTTTTTTTTTTTTATACTTTATTAATCCTACAAATGGGGAAATTTTTTTTTCTCTTTTTTTTTTAACCCAGATACACACACATGCAGTACAAGGCATAGACATGCAATTTTTGGAGAGAGATAGTGGAGTGATGGGTAGCCCCCATGAGAAGCGCCCAGCGAGCAGTAGGGGGGATTTTTGATTGACTGCTCACCTGGTGCCACCTGTCATGACGTAACGTTGATGTGAAGTTGTGATAAGCTACATGAACTGCGTGTTGCGTTTTATTTTAAAAGGGGGCGGTCAGTTTATCCTGTCTGGTGCGCAGTGCTCTGTTGAAATATACGAGGTTTAGCAGCGGCTCGTGTCAAAAATAGAAATGCTCGCGCCGTGGCGTGGAGAGACGCTCCGCGGCGTGCTGTGCTCCAGTGACCGCGGCACAGCCGTCTCTAGGTGGGCGTGAAATTGTGCTGCGTGCTGTGAGGAGCAGCAGGAGTGAGTGACACAGGCAAAACCGGAGAATTAAATGCAGACGGCTTTTACGTGACAAGTACTCGATGGTCACGATATAGTCATTTTATACATCTCACGGAGAACAAGCCGCGATATATCGAGTATATTCGATATATCGCCCACCCCTAGTCTGAACATGGACGATGAGAGACTAATTGTTGAAGTGGAACAACACACAATCATTTATGACACAACAGATGCTTTTTATAATCTCCTCCACGTCGGAGAAGCAAAGTCAGCTGTTTGTTGTTGTTTCCTTTATACACTGTTTGTCGCGGGGTCTCGCTTGGATTCTCGCGTGATCTCTTGATCTCGCATGAAAACGGCCGGCTCGCTCCGCTGCCGTTCTGCGGCTGAAAAGCGTCCGGTGTGAGTTGACACTGGGCAAAGTACCGCAGCACTACCGCGGCACTACCGTTCCGCTGCTGTTCCGCCTCCTGTGTGAGTTCGTGTCACGGAGAACAAGCCGCGATATATCGAGTATATTCGATATATATCGCCCACCCCTACTTCAACATTCAGCTCGATCTAACATTTTGAATGTTTCTTTTCATATCAGTGGTCCTCTGATGGTGCTCCACCCAACTGTGCAATATGTAACACCATGGACTTGTTGCTTGTATGGACATGCCGTTACATTTTCAAAAGATACGTTCTTACTGAGGAGCTGAACCTTGTCTTGATTTAAGATTAGCCACAATCCTCTCTAAATTGCTTTCAACCAGTGAGGACCTGTGTGTATTATACTGGATTATATATACCAGGTTGCAGAGGCCAATACATACATGCACTACCTGTCAAACGTTTTAGAACACCCACATTTTTCCAGTTATTTATTGCAATTCAAGTCGTGCAAGCCCAATGAATAGCTTGAAATGGTACAAAGATAAGTACTGAACAGCCAGAGGTTTAAAAAAAAAAGGTTTGGTTACCCAAAACTGAAATATAAGGTACATTTCAGAATTATACAAAAAGGCCATTTTCAGGGAAGACAAAGTGGGTTAACAGTTTAAAGCTGTTCTGCAGCAATGAAGGTTGAATCAGGCTTGAAAGCTGGTGCTACTAATTCCTACAGGTATTCCAACTTTTCTTGATTACTTATAACCCCCTCTGTCTGGAACTCACTGTGGTACCAGACCCTCATGAGCATCAGGTGAACAGTACCGTACTGCAGAAAGTAGTGTGTTGCTACAAAAATGGCGAGAAAAAGGCAATTATCAATGGACGAGAGACAGATCATCATAACACTTAAAAATGTAGGTCTTTCCGACAGAGAAATTGCAAAGAAAACCAAGGTGTCAGTGAGTACAGTTTTCTTTGCCATCAAAACGCACTCAGAAACTGGGGGAAACTCTGACAGGAAGCGGTCTGGCAGACCCAAAGCCACAACTGAATCAGAGGACAAGTTTCTGAGAGTCTACAGCTTGTGTGATAGGCGGCTCACGGGGCAACAGCTTCAAGCACAGCTTAATAGTGGTCGTAGTAAGCAAGTCTCAGTTTTAACTGTGAAGAGAAGACTTCGAGCTGTAGGTTTGACAGGACGAGTTGCAGCAAGAAAGCCATTGCTAAGACGTCAAAATAAGACAAAGAGGCTCTCCTGGGCCATGAAACGCCACCATTGGACTATTGAAGACGGTATTATGGACTGAGGAATCCAAATTTCAAATCTTCGGTTCATCACGCATCAACACATCAACTGTCAAACATGCAGGAGGAAGTGTGATGGTCTGGGGCTGTTTTGCTGGATCCAGGGTCGGTGACTTGTACAGAGTGACAAGATGGTAAGCTTGAAAACATGGAGCGGCCAGCACAGTCTCCAGACTTAAACCCCATCGAGCTGGTTTGGGATGAACTGGACAGAAAAGTTAAAGCCAAGCAACCTACAAGTGCCACACATTTATGGGAACTTCTGCAACTGACCTGGGAAGAACTTTCTGAAGAATATTTGATTTCTATTGTAGAAAGAATGCCACAAGTGTGTTCAGCTGTTATATCTGCCAAAGGTGGCTACTTTGATGGGTCAAAATTTTAGAATACATTTTGGTTTATAATATAATTCTATGATTTATTTTTCAAAGCAAATTGCTTATTTGTTCTATCCGTTCATTTCAGAGTGGAATGACACAATAAACTGAATAATTTTCTGCATTGGTGAGTGTTGTCGGATGTTAGGCACAGAAAATAATGGATTTCAGCTTTATTCTTCATGATCATGAAGAGAATCTTACTTGGTTAGTTGGTTGTTTCTGGCCAATATTATCACATATTTACAGGGACACAGGATCAGAGCGTGTGTGTGTGTGTGTGTGTGTGTGTGTGTGTGTGTGTGTGTGTGTGTGTGTGTGTGTGTGTGTGTGTGTGTGTGTGTGTGTGTGTGTGTGTGTGTGTGTGTGTGTGTGTGTGTGTGTGTGTGTGTGTGTGTGTGTGTGTGTGTGTGTGTGTGTTGGTATTCACATCCAGATGGGCTCACGTGTTGACGTTCACGTTTAAGGCAGTGACATCAGCAGAGCAGTGACATCAGCGAAAGCCTACAGAGGAGAGACTACCGGGAGAAAGAGGGATGATGGCAGTTTTTCTGATAACGTACAAATTCTTCAGTCAGATGGAATAAATCTTTTTCACCCACTCTGCTATAATCTAATGTATGTGGTCAGATTGATTACTCTGTAAATAATCAGACTGACTTTCTGTCAGTGTGTAATGCATACAAGACTCAACCGATCCCGAGATAGATGTTAATTTTTGTTTGACTACCCAATACCTCAGTCATTCTGAACCAAATCTGACCTGCACTCACGTCAGGCTCTGGATTCCTGGAATGTCAGAAACCATTTCAACTACTCGATAAACTCATCTCGTGTCTTCTCACGGATCTGATGCCACTCAAAACTAGACATTTTCTGTATCTGTGCGTGCGTGCGTGCGTGCGTGCGTGTGATCACTAAGGTGACTGTCTGTGTCTTTGTATACATGGAGACATAAGAGCAACAGAGGCGTGTCTGGTGTCTGTCTGCATGTGACAACCACATCCTGGCCTTCACTGCTTGTCATTGGGCGGTGTGAATTTCAGCAGTCAAATGAGATAACAGTAAGCGGGAACTTGAGCAGAGATGGGTCCAGCACCACAAACATGTGGCTTTCCCCAGAGTCTGTGGTCTTCTAGAACTACCTTGACCCATGGAACAGATGGAATAGAATTTAATTTAATTCAATTCAATTTTATTCATATAGTGCCATATCATAACTAAAGTTTTCTCATGACACTTTCCATACAGAGCAGTCTAGACCATACTCTCTAATATTATTTACAGAGACTCAACAGTTCCACTATGAGCCAGCACTTGGCGACAGTGGTAAGGAAAAACTTCCTTTTAACAGGCAGAAACCTCTGGAGATAGAGAACAACAGCAGCAAAACATTAACTAACTATAAACTGTAATGGGGATATGGTAACAATAATGACATTAATAATATGTGTAGTGGACGTCGTGCAAGATCACAGCAGCAGCCACGATCCACGAGAACCGGCTGGACGACAGAGCACAGAAACTCCGGGGAAGTTTAGTTAGTAACATGCATTAATCAGACAGACAGACAGATGCAAACATACATGTGTCATTAATGCTACTGCTACTGTGGTCATTTTATCATTCATTGTCATTGTATTTGTACAATATGTCTCTGTTGATTTGTCCTGTACACGTGACATCCATTGCACATCTGTCTGTCCTGGGAGAGGGATCCCTCCTCTGTGGCTCTTCCTGAGGTTTCTTTTACACCTACACTAAACTCTTGACCTTCAGCTGTATATCTCTGCACACTTTTCTTTTCTTTTTTCTTGCACAACATTTCCACCTGATACTTTGACGGTTGTTGGTTCACCATCTAGCACTTTGATATGTTAAACCGCTCGTGACTCAGCTGAACTATTTTCTGCTCGTAAAGATCACTGAGAGGAGGCCAAAGGCTGTTTCTTGATCAAGGAGAGTGTACAAGATAACAAGAACACACTCAGCTCAGGCACATGTATGGAGTGTCACACTTGCTGCCAGTGAACAAAAAAACACCACTGCAGTTGTTGTTGTTTATCTTGTGACATGAATGGGCAGTCAGGTGGTGACCACGTATTTACCCTCAGTTTGTAATCTATCCTATCAGCTGAAACCACGAGGGACCAACCAGCAGTGTAACCAAGTCTAAGGTCAAGTTTCTTCTCAGTTCTCACTCCTGATGTCTCCTTTTTGATTTCTCAATCCTTTTTCCGTTGTTGTTGTTGTCCTCGTTACTGGAAGCGACAGCACCTTAGGGTCTCAAATGTCCCTGTCTCTGGTGAGGATTTTCCCTAAAGGCCACAGACGGAGTCAGTTACGCAATGTTGTCACCCTTCGTATAGCAGCAGGATGCAGACAACACAAATATAATCATCGTGTGACCCTTTTCTTCCCAAAGGATGGCCCACTGGGTATAGAGAGTAATTAATGCCTAGTCAGTGTTGACATGGAAGCCAAGTTACCAGGTTTCTGACACTGTTGTCACCATGAGAAAAGTGAATATTACCAGTGAGGCTAGGTTGTTATTTTCAAAAAATTATACTAGCCCATAACCAGAAGACTATAAAGAATGGACAGTGTAAGCGTGACGTCACCCACTGGTTTTCTAAAGCGCTGCTTTAAAGCCGAAAATATGCACTGCTGGCTACCGCCATGTTGGCAGTTTTCCCTTTTCCACTTCACGGCTAATTTAAATATCATAAAAGATCATCGGCTGACCTAAGGCGGGTGGACTGACACCTGGGTGCTCAAATAAGCCATATGTAATGGCACATACCTGTCAATCAACCGGTGATGCTGTTAATCATGCATAATTTTAAGTTTTGATAAGCGTGACGTCACCCACTGGTTAAATGGGTGAGTTAAAAATGTTCACCCTCAGTACAGTTGTCATGAACAGGAAAATTATTATAGAGATCAAAACAGCTTGTACCAGGCTGTAAACATGTTTAATTCTGCTGTGAACGTTGATATTTTGATACTGGCACCTTTTGGTGGTTGAAATGTTGTGTAGCCAGCCTCAAGTGGCCACTCGAGGAATTGCAGTATTTGGCACTTATACATTGGCTTCATTTCCCAGACACATAGATTGCTGCTTGGACCAACCAGCAACAGACCACATTATGGGCAGGAGCCTACCAAGACGGCCTGTCTGTGAAAGATCCAGAAACCAGAAATGGCAGGTCTGTTGCTGGGTTTAAAACAGCTAGACTTTATTGACAAAAATCATTTGAGCTCATAACACTGTTATTCAAACACAACAGAGGTTAAACAAAACGCAACCAAACCCTTGTTTTGAGTTTCCACTGTTCCAGCAATACAACCACGACTACACAAAGTGCTCACTGACATGCACATGTGGAGAGATGATGGAGTGATGGACAGCCTGTGTAGGCACCTTAAGAACAATTAGTTCCCTAAAAGAAGTCCCGAAGGACTCCTGCTGCCCCTTATCCTAATATTCCTAATTAGTAGTATTATTACAGTGATCGTTTTTTATTCATTTATTTCTGACTTTTCAGAAACATCTGTAGTTTTCTCACACAGACCTGTCCCCATTAAAGTCGTGTTATTGTCGGTTGTCTTGTGAGTTGTTGGTCTCACATGAAGCCGTCATAGAGCCGTCGACGGACGCCGTTGTCACCGATTGGCCGGTGTGTGTCTCCTCCCCTCCGGCGGCAGGATTTACCGCATCCTGCTGCAGACAGACCAAACGGTTCCACCGAGCAGACGTGACCGTCACCTGCTCTGTAGCATGTACTAAATGTCGGCGCACCCGCACTTTGTGGATTTTCTACATAACACCGCTGTTCTTCTTCGAACCTCCCGACGGTCAGTGAGTGCCCGATGTCCATTAGAAGCAGGGCGTCAGACTGAGACCTGAGTCCAGGCTACCCTCCGCACTTCAGCAGCGACATTACTGTAATTACAGTCCGATTCTGTGCGCCCCGCTCCGCCACCAGAGCAGCGATGCCTCCCGGTGTTGTGACAGCGCCACGGAGCTCATCGGCCGCCTGCTTCTGCTCCTGCTGCGGCGTGAAGATGACACCGTATTTCACCCAGAACTCCGTGATCTCTCAGGGTGAAATTTATCAGCTGTAAGTTCACCGAGAACACAGTGATCAGAGCTCCAGGCTTGAAAATTGTACTCTAACTATGATATTGTTTTTCTGTCATTGGTTAGATGCTTCATGCAGGCTGCTATGGGGTGCCGTTTGTAAAGCGTCTCGCTCTGAAAATAACAGCAACATTTTGTCACATTTAGCTAAAAACGATGTTTAAAAAACTGGTTTGAATTTTCGAGAGTCACTTTTTTGCACATTTAGAACAATATTTGTGAACTTAGAGATATTTTAAATATTTAAATCCAAATGTTAAATGTAAGATCTAAATGCTAAATATAAGTATAAATGTTAAATATAAATCTAAATGTTAAATATAAACCTAAATATAAATGTTAAATATAAACCTAAATATAAATGTTAAATATAAATCTAAATGTTGAAGCTAAATGTTAAATATATATCTAAATGTTAAATATAAATCTAAATGTTGAAGCTAAATGTTTCGGGTGAAACTAAATATTTACCTAAAATGCAAATTCAAATGACGGTAACCGGAAGTGCCAAAATAAAAGCTCGAGAAGGTCAGAGCGTCTTTATAGTGGCAAATAACGAATAAAACCCATCTTATCCGGGGAAATGGACTCTTGGACATGGATTATCGTGATAATAACTACCTAGATAAACAAACACGTTTGGAGAAACTTTATTTGAAGAGTACTTTGAGTTTTTAGTGTCACTATTATGAAGGGTGCGGGACTTATAACCTGTAGCCACTATGGCCAGCCACAAGGGGGCTCACTTTGACTTGACTCATTTATTTACATGTTTGCAGAGGTATGTCCGACAGTAGAGTTTACCGGGGTTGTTACAACCGCTGGCCTGTGTTATTGTTTGTGTTCACCTTCTTTTTCTCCTCTCCTCCTCCCCTCTGGGTTCTGCCCCTTTTCCTTTGCGCACTGATGACTGATCTGGGTTACCTGTGGCTACTTAAGCGGGTGGGGCATATATAGGCAGGAGGTGGAGCCGTCTCTCTCTCTCTCTCTCTCTCTCTCTCTCATCCTGCGGTCGGTCTGTGTGGCAGAGACCGGGTGGCAACTGTGTGTGCGAGCGATCTGATCCAGGAGCCGCGTAGCCGTGTGTGCGTCTTGGTTTTGGAGTGAGCCACGGAAAAAGCTGGCAATTCGGCTCCCTGTGTTTTGGAGGAGTCCGTCCTGAGTTATCTCGTTCTCTTCTTTATTTTACAAATAAACCTATTTTGCTGGTTACATTATTCATCGTTTTCTGTCAGGACTCCCGGTTATTTAATTCTATGTTACTCCCTCATCCCCTGGCTCAAGTGGGCACGTAACAGGGGTGAACGCGGGCGGGTGTAAACGATCCTACACCTTCAGTCAAAGTGTTAGTTATTATCACGATAATCCATGTCCAAGAGTCCATTTCCCTGGATAAGATGGGTTTTATTCGTTATGTGCCACTATAAAGACGCTCTGACCTTCTCGAGCTTTTATTTTGGCACTTTCGGTTACCGTCATTTGAATTTGCATTTTAGCTAAAGATTTAGTTTCACCCGAAACATTTAGCTTCAACATTTTGATTTAGATTTATATTTAACATTTAGATATATATTTAACATTTAGCTTCAACATTTAGATTTCGATTTCGATTTAACATTTAGACATATATTTAACATTTAGCTTCAACATTTATATTTATATTTATATTTAACATTTAGATATATATTTAACATTTAGCTTCAACATTTAGATTTAGATTTAACATTTATATTTGACATTTATATTTAGGTTTATATTTAACATTTAGATGTATATTTAACGTTTATATTTACCATTTAGATCTTACATTTAACATTTGGATTTAAATATTTAAAATATCTCTAAGTTCACAAATATTGTTCTAAATGTGCAAAAAAGTGACTCTCAAAAATTCAAACCAGTTTTTTAAACATCGTTTTTAGCTAAATGTGACAAAATGTTGCTGTTATTTTCAGAGTGAGACGCTTTACAAACGGCACCCCATAGGCTGCCACACTGATTGAGTTTGTACAATATCAAGTGGTTGGACTTGAAGCTTACAATTGACAATTGTCATCTTCACATTTGCCCCTCTTCCCAGTATTTCCCAGTGTGCATGCATGTGGTTTCCTATGGTGACTCAGTTGGAAGGATATGACTGCAGAGCAGCAGCAGACTCTTTGGTTGCAGGAAGATGTTTCCTTCCCTTTCCCCCCTGTGAAATGTCTGCCAGATGCCATACTCATCTGCTCACATGCATCCTCCTCCACCCACCTCCAGCCTTCTTTTTATTTTAGATGTGCCTGAAATGCATGTGTGAGACAGATCATGTTCATGAATCAGAGAATGTGATTAATCTGTCTGTCAGCCGGGATAAACACTGGGGCTGACTTTTATTGGCAATTTGTATGTTTGATGTTTGAAGAACCATCTCCAGGATCAAATCCATGCTCCATTTTTAGAACAGGACTATGGCAACACACTGTAAAACCTCCAACTAGTCCAGAGCACAGCAGCGCGGCCTCTAACCGTTTTTAACAGACGACATCACATTTCTTTTCTTTCTTTTTTTTTTAAAGATTATTTTCAAGCATTATCTCTGATAGAGACAGCTGAAGAGTGGCAGGAATGTGGGGAGAGAGAGATGGGGAATGACACAGGAGAAAGAGCCACAGGTCGGATTTGAACCCTGGGCTTCTGCAGCAAGGACTGAGCCTTTGTACATGGGGCGGCTGCTCTACCAACCGAGCTGAACGCCATCCCAAAACATCACGTTTCACTGATTTTCGCTTCCCTCCACTGGCTTCTGGTGCGGTTTAGGATTAATTTTAAGATTTACTGATCAGCTATAAAGCCTGTCAGTTTGGCCTCTAAATACACAACCTCGAACAAGCTGGTTCGCAGCTTTAGATCCTCGGGCGGGGTCACTTCCGGTTGTTCCAAGGATCAAGGTCCAAGGCTCAAAACGTGGCCACGCCTTCTCCACCAGGACATCTCGACTGAATCAGTCATCAGTCATCATTTTTTTTTAAAGGTGCTAAATAAAATTATTAGTTTTAGTAGTGTTAGTATTACTATTATTACATCTATTTTACTAACTTGGGAATCTGTGTGGATACTGTTAAAGGCACCGTTCTTGGTCTGTGGATTACCTAATTATTACTTATGTAATTACTGCTGCCCCCCCCAACCACCACCACCACCACCCCTTTGCCTCCTTCCTCTCGGATAGTTCTTCCTCTGCGTTGGCCTACATTAAATATCAGTGACAAACATGGACAGCCATGCATCACTGGTGTTTGTGGAAGATCTACGTTCGCTCCATCATTACAAAACACAATGAGGACTCCACCTGAGTACTTTAATCCATAGTGTGTATTTCAGCATTGACTCAAAACATCAGAGAAACGTCAAAAATAAAGGAATGCGTTAAGTCCATCACAAAACTCTATTGTTCAGAGAGCAGCTGCTCCAAGCAGCTACGGTGAGGTGCCAATTTCATGCTAGGCGGTTTTGTACCCTAAAGGGCTGAAGTCTCAGCTGAAGCCAGTTAAGTTGTAAATGCTTGTGGAGTACAAACATAAAAACTACAGGAAGGTCTGCTGGTTTGAGAAAGGGCATGGTTCATGAGAAAAAGAGAGTTGGTTGGTTAAACGAGTAGACAGTTTGTTTTTCCTCTGCAGCTCAGTATGTCTTCGTCGGGGCTTCTGTCATTTTCTGAACATGTCCAGTTCAGTTAAGCCTGTACTTTAATAAAAGCAGCTGGTGTTTGTTGTGCAGTGTTTCCATTATTGTTTGGTGTATGATGTTTGTACAGGATGTCGGGTATCTTTTCTATGGAAACGAGATTAAATCACCATTATTGAAACACATTCAACTTTTAGACAACAAAATCCCTCAGACTCAGGATATTAACAGATGTTTTCATGCTCAAGCACAAAAGCTTCTGCTTCATACAGCTGGAGGGCAAAAAGACATCGCCTCATAACCAGCAGTAGTGTCAGCTGTATGTCTCTCACAGACAGTTACTTTAAATGTCCAACTTCACAGCCTGGTACAAAAAACTGTTTTGGTCTCTGTAGCTAATTTCCCCATTCAATGTTATTAAGGCTTAAAGTTATGCAGGTTGGACGCTTTGATTGACAGGTGGGTGGCGTTACAGATGGTTTGCTCAATGATCTGCATCTTTGCTGATATTTAGATTAGCTGGGAGGCGGAAGAGGCAGGACAGCCAAGATGGTGGCGGCCAGTGCTGCATACTTTGTGCTTGAAAACAGTGCTTTGGACACTTGGGTGACGGCATGAATGTGCTGTCCATTCTTTATACTGTCAGTGCACTTAAACGATTCATCGTTAACACATCTCTTCAGTTCTGCAGAAAGCAGGGGGAGTGTGTGTGATGAACCGTTGAAGTTAAAGCTGTAGTAATGTTATTTTTGTGTGTCTGTCTGTCCAGCATCAGTGAAAGTTTCCTGACAGTTAAAGGAGCTGCTCTCTTCTTACCTCGAGGAAATGGCTCCTCTCCTTCCGCTTCTCGCTTCTCACAGCTGCGGAGCAAACATGCAGGTGAGGTCTTTGTCGAGAACAATCGACTGTTTGACTGTATCAGTAGTATTTTTTTTGATTAATACGGTTCTTGACTTGATCAGAGTTTTGATCAGAGTTTTTATTACTCTCATCTTACCAGGAGACATCCAGCAGCATCTCCAAACTATGTTCACTGTTCTCAGACCAGAGGACAACATCAAACTGGTGGGTACACACTAAAACACACACCCAGCTTTGAAGTTGTCAATCAACTGTCAATACATCAACTGTGTTTTTCCTGCTGCAGGCGGTTCGTTTGGAGAGCGCTCACGCTCAGGTCACCCGCTACATGGTGGTGGTCTCAACCAATGGGCGTCAGGACACGGAGGAGAGCGTGGTGCTGGGAATGGATTTCAATCCTGTAGACAGGTGAGACAGCAACTTCTATGTGCATGCCTGTTTTCATACTGTACATGAGGTTGTAAGACACAGAGTTCACTGTTTTCTCCCTGCCAGCTCATGTTCTGTTGGGCTGGTTTTGCCCTTATGGAGCGACACATTGATACATCTGGACGGAGATGGGTAAGATACATACTTTAACACAGACACAGTGGCAGTCTGCGAAGACGGCCCTCTGCATCTGTTTTTAATTTAAACTTTCTCTCCTCTTTTCAGGGGTTTCAGTGTGTCAACCGATAGCAGAGTGCACGTATTCAAGCCGGTTTCTGTGCAGGCCATGTGGTGAGTCACATGACCTGGTAGAAGTAGATACCTGACGCCCATGTTCATCTTAGTATCCATTTATTTAAAAGTCTCTTTTCTGTCATGATCTGAAACCTTCCTATCCTGCCTAATTTTTCACCCACTCGCTCGCAGGTCAGCCCTCCAGTCACTCCACAAAGCATGCGAGGTGGCTCGTTGTCACAATTACTTCCCAGGCAGCTTGTTTCTTACTTGGGTCAGCTACTATCAAAGCAGGGTCTCCTCCGACCAGGTACGCATCAACGAGTGGAACGCCATGCAGGATGTGCAGTCACACCGCGCCGATTCGCCTGTGCTCTTCTCTGACATGTAAGTATCCAGATTATATGTAACATGGTTTTCATCGTTTATGTTCTGCTTGCCTTTTTCAGTTATTTTTCAAGTTAATATCATGATGATTTATTGGAAGCATGGTATGGGTGTTTCTGCAGACCTACAGAAAGAGAGCTGACTGAGCATCAGATCAAAACCAGTTTGAGGGAGATCATGATGCAAAAAGACCTCGAGAATGTCACATGCAAAGAGGTTAGTCAGTCAAATGCTGGATTTGAAGATGCTCCAAACAGAAACATTCATTATTGATTGTTGACGTTTGAGTTCTTTAGTCTTTAGTCTGGTTTTTAACTTGTTTTTCTTCTGTGTATGTGTTCTGTAGATCCGAACAGAGCTGGAAATGCACATGACGTGCAACCTGCGAGAGTTCAAGGAATTCATTGACAATGAGATGATTACCATTCTGGGCCAGATGGACAGTCCTACAGAGATCTTTGAGCATGTCTTCTTGGTAGGTTGACTCAGAACACTACCCTAAAATATAAGTCTTATGGAATTCCTCCTGATTTTAAGGTACTTTGTTCTTGTTGGGTATGGAGTGCACTTTAAGCATTATGAAAAGCTCAGCTGAAGGGTCTGGCACTAGTCTCAGGATTGCTTTTGTTTCCTACAGGGATCTGAGTGGAATGCATCTAATTTGGAGGAGTTGCAGAAGAGTGGGTAAGGAGGGAAACACAGTGCAAGCTGTAATGACATCAATGAACAAAGTGTTATATAATAAGACCAGAACAATCATTTTGTTAGAATAGAATGAAATGTTTTATCTCATTCTCACTCAGGGTTCAGTACATCCTGAATATAACGAGGGAGATTGATAACTTCTTCCCTGGAGTGTTCGAGTACCACAACATCCGTGTTTATGACGAGGAGGCCACTGACCTGCTTGCTTATTGGAACGACACCTACAAGTTTATATCTAGA
This sequence comes from Collichthys lucidus, assembly GCA_004119915.2. Lineage (NCBI taxonomy): Eukaryota > Metazoa > Chordata > Actinopteri > Sciaenidae > Collichthys > Collichthys lucidus. The sequence continues at coordinate 1,555,731 of CM014092.1, forward strand.
GCCAAGTGAGTTTCAGAGGACCACATGTTCTCAACATTATCCGATCATCAGAACTGTTGACAATGAATCTGCATATCTCCTCTAGGAAAGCTGGATCCAAGTGCCTGGTGCACTGTAAAATGGGAATAAGTCGCTCTGCGGCCACGGTAATCGCGTACGCCATGAAGGAGCACGGCTGGGATCTGAAGAAAGCCTTTGATTACGTCAAGGAGCGTCGAGCCGTGACCAAACCCAACCCTTCTTTCATGAGACAGCTTGAAGAGTATCAGGGCATACTACTGGCCAGGTACCCACATAAACAAAAAGTATATTTTATCTGGATTTGTGGCTGTAGCATGACATCAACACTGCACAGCTACACAACTACTTTAATCGACCTAATTGCATATTTTTATGCATCATGTATTATGTCTTTTTAATTTACTCATAATTCAAATGTAATTTTACCTTAATCACAGGCAAGTTTTGATTGATTTCTGCAGCCGATCATTCTTGGTCAGTTAAGATGTTGGCATGGCAAGCTGTGCATGCCACATTTTGGTGACATATTGTCACCTTCATAAATGTTTCTGGTCTCCTGATGCATATAATTATATGCAACATTCATTCACTCGGCTAACTTCGTGTTTTTTTTAGCTGTTAAGTTCTCCCCTCTGTTCATTATTAGATTAGATTATTAGATTAGATGGTATACACTTGGTTTTTAGAGCTTTTTGCTGAACCCAGCTGCCCGCTCTAAGTGAGATTACTGAAAGCTGGGTTTGCAGGCCAGAAAAACAAAACAAAAATGAGAAAAATGTTCAGATGTTCTGCAGTGATGAAGGGAACTGCAGAGTTTGGTTCATCACAACGATCAATCCTTTCACATCACACAGTCATTTGATCGTTTGTGAATGAAACAATATTAATAAGTGCAGTTTTTAAATTGGAATTCTTATCTATCTGACACAACACATTAATCACAATACCCTAATAAAACAGTAAACGTGAACATGTTTGTGTATGTTTGCATTAAGATGATAAGATTGACATGAAGAGAGTTTCAGTTCTGTTCCATATTTATTGCCGCCTCTTTGTCACTCTCTTCTACAGCAAGCAGAGGCACAACAAACTGTGGCGCTCTCACTCTGACAGCGACCTGTCCGACCACCACGAGCCACTGTCTAAATCTCACCCCCAGCCACATAGCCTGGGTCACTCCAACCCCCATAACCAGACCAGCAGCACTCCTGGGCCCTCTGTGAAAGAGCTGCTTGAATCACTGGGAAGTTCAGCCAGCACTGGCAAACCAGCACACTCCACGAGCCAGCCTGATACTGGCATCCAGTCCAACCAGCACAGCTCCTCATTCTCCAAGAGGGTGGCACCTCTATCAGGCGAGGCAGAAGCTCAAAGCCTCAAGGCTGCTTCGCACTCTGCTGTAGTCCAGATTAGCCAATTGGACTCCCCATGTCCCGTGTCTCCGTTATCTCCACCTCTTTCCAACGGCTTATGCGACTCAGAGGAACCCCCACTACCTCCTCTCTTCCAGCCAAGGGCGGCCATCGTGGTGCCTGAGCTTCAAAAGACTGACATGGTGACCATTGCACAGAGTGTTTTAGTGGGCCAGCCTCACCCACCTCCATCCTTTCACCACCTCCCCCTCTCCCCTGCTCCATCCCCAACTCCAGCCTGCGTGGACGAGGTTATCACTGCACAGACACTGTCCTGCTCTCTGCCTGTGATCAAACCTATGCTAGTGTCAGTGCCTGAGCCCATGGCGACACAGCAGGCTGGACTCCAGTTTCTGTCCGCACCAGTGCCTGTCAAAAAATCAGACTGTGACCAGCAGATGTGTGGCTTGTTTTTTAAAGGTTTAGCAGCCCATCCTCCCTCCACTAGTGATTTTATCAGCTACCCCAGTGCCATTCCACAAGATAACGAGGTGTTGTTTGGCCACAGTGCAGATCACATTAACTTTTTCAGTGCCAGGGAGAAGTTCAAGGGAATGAGTCAAGATGGTAAAAGCTGCCAGCTGAAGAGTTGTGGCAAGGAGCAGCAACCACTGCCTCAGGAGGTCTTCATCCCAGAGGAGAAGGAGGAGGAGAAAAGAAAGGTAAGGCTTGCTTGCAAACCAAGAAATTCTGCACACTTCTTTCAATTGCAAACACACACGGGCGATTCTCTTCAGAGCATCTCTGCTGAAGGTCTCAGACGAAGGTGTCCGCATGGCCGCTTTGCAATGCAGATATATGTATGTGTGTGTGTGTGTGTGTGTGTGTGTGTGTGTATGTATATGTATATATATATATATATATGTGTGTATATATGTATATGTATGTATATATATGTATGTGTATATATATATATATGTATATATGTGTGTGTGTGTGTATATATATATGTATGTATATATATGTGTGTATGTATGTATGTGTGTGTATATATATATATATATATATATATATATATATCCTCCTTAAAAATTTTAAGAATAAAAAGTTGAAAGTGTCTTGACCAATTTAATTAATTGCTGTCCTTGAATATTACTATTTTAATGCCAAAATACATATATAACATGTACATTGTATTAATTTATCTGGGTAAAATTACATGAGCACCCCCTGTCGCTATTAGAAAATACTGCACGCGAATTGGATTGAATAGGAGCCGAAAGGAGGCAGACGGAGAATCTTCCTCCTCTGGGCTTCCATTCACTCCCATTCAAATTGTCTCCGGCACTGGCGGCTCGTGGCTGCCATAGCCTTCTATTGCGAGAGGAGGAAAAACCTCCTTTGGGCGGGTGGGACTAGCGAAGAGATCTGACAAGTGTCACAAAATATGAACCAATAGGCTGCAGTGCTATAGCACGATGAACCAATAAGCAACGTCTTTACCTATATATATATATATATATATATATATATATATATATATATATTAGGGATGTAACGATACACTCAACTCACGACTCGATTCGAGTCACAATTTTTTGTTCACGATACGATTTTTTCACGATTTTTTAAAATCAAAATGAGCTACAGACAAATTCTGACAAAATAAAATTATCTTTTTATTTGTAGGAAAAAAATCTCTCTTTACAGAAACTCTCAAACAGTTTGTGTTCTTATTAGGGCTGCCAGCAAGCAGCTGATCTGACCATTACCTTTCAGCTTGAAGTATGAGCTAACTGAAAATAAAAACAATTAAGATGATAGCTCGTTAACCCTTTGATGAGAGTCCACGGCCCCGGGAAATGGCGAGGTCCGAGCGCTGTAAACGCAGAGCCGGTCGCGGCGCACCGACTCGGAGGAAATGCGCCCGGCGGGGGCCAGCCGGCGCCGGGGAGAGGTCCCACGAGGGGATCCTCCCGCACCGTGCGGCCGTCCCTGACCCGTGCTTAGTCCCCCGTGCAGACTGCGCGGAAGTTGCGGAGAAGTTGCGGTGATTGGTTAAAATTGCAACACCGCCCTGAATTCACGGGGATTCACTGCAGTTGCGTTGAAGTTGCAAATCGCAACATCGTGAATTTTCTGGAGGGTCTGTGTTATGGTATCATTTACTGTACAGTCAGGCCTGACGCCGACTACCACTACTGCGCATGTGTGTAGGGGTGTGTGTGTGCGTGAGACACAGAAAGGCAGACGCGGCAGTGGAAGCTGCAGCCACAACGTAACCTATTTCTAATTAAAAAAAAACTTACTCTCGCATTCGCCAAGAATCACGATTAATTTTTTCTGTGAACCGGTGCGAGTCGTCACGCATTTGTACCGATTTTAATCGTGTCACGATGTCACATCTGTGTCTTCTAAATGAGTTTCTGGGCATTTAAACAAAATTTTGATTGACCTTCTCACTCTCTTCTTTGTAGGAAATGTCCATCCCTGTGCAGGTCACAGGGCTGAAGCCTGCCGTGCACATAGAGGCTTCACCTCTTGGCCCTCTTAGCCAGCCAGAGCCTCAGGGCCCCCAGGACCAGGAGGTAAGGAAGTCAAGGCAGGAAATTGAGGATAGAGATGTTTCATCACAGAAGGAAGCTGAGAATGTTAAAAAGGAAGTAAAAAACAATGAGCAGGGGGAGGCGTCTCCCACCCGTCTCTACAGCGATTGGACTAGGGGGTCGGTCCGGCGCGTCACGCGACAGCTGGAACAAAGAATGAAACAGGAACACGAGGCTCCGTCACCCTCCTCATCTCCACCGGCCCTCTCGAGCAGCTCCTCCTACACTCAGCGTCCCCACAGCGTCCATCTTGCGACAATATCCAATCCCCAGGGTGCATCAGACTGCTCGCAGGTGTCAGTAGTCAGCAGTGTGGAGGCGGAGGTGGAGGCAGATGGGAAAGTTAGACCAGCTACAAGAGAGACTGGTGATGTCATTGAGATGAGGGCACTAGGAAATAATGATAAAAGCACAAAAGGACACAAACTCCAGCCTGCTGATGTGAGATTGCTCTCTACCTCTTCTTCTTCTTTTCACCGCTCTGCCCAATCTCCCTTTGCCTCTGTCAATTTCCTGTGTTTGGAGGGCGTGACAGAGCTTGAGTCATGCACAGAATGGGACTGCCCCACCGAGGGACCCCATAGTGACATTATCATGAGGGAGACATGGGAGACTTTGTGCGAGTTGGGTGCCTTCTTGCAGCAGGTGAGCATGGGTGGAGCCTGCAAGGCCAAGTGTGTGGACCAGGTTTTTGGCCTTAGCGCTACAACACCACAGAAGCGAGGCAGCAGCATCCAGAAGAGGGTCAGAGAGGTGGAGGCAAGGATTCGCCAGGCAGGGCTGACACCTCCGTCCCTGATGAAGCGCTCTGCCTCTCTGGCCAAACTGGGCTGCCTGGAGCTGCTTGCCAATGACCTGAGTGACTGGGAGCTGAGCCGCTCCTCCATGATGCCGTCCTCAGCAGAAGCAGAACCTTCTATCAACGCAATTAACGACGAGTCCAAGAAGCAGCGAGTCCACGACTCTCCTTCCTCAGCCACCCAGCAGCCTTCAGACTTCGGAACTGTTGCAGAGAGGCGTGCTGAGGCTGGAGAAACCTCACGACCTCCAACATCTCCACCATCAAACCAGAGCCTGCCCAACTCTGACCAAGATTCTCTGTCAACACTCATGACAACAAGGCAGCAATATGGAAGGACTCATCCCCTGAGGCGGCTTAAGAAAAGAACTGTTAGTACCCTCTACCACACCATGTAACCTGTGTGTGTGCGCGTGTGAGTGATATATATATATATATATATATATATATATATATATATATATATATATATATATATATATATATATATATATATTAGAGAGAGAGAGAGAAATTGTGTGCACCTGTGAGGAATGGAAATTGCATATATTGGATTTAATCAGCAAAACAAAGCAATCCCTTTTGCCTTACAGGATATGTTAAGTACTTTCTGTACATTTCTTTCCCCTGCAGATCTGCCAAGAGCCCCTGTGAAATCTGCGATATGAGATACTGTGCAAGAACAGTGACAAGGCTATGAAGGTTCTGCTCAATTGAAATAAAACAAATCAGATTGGAGGAAATGCGGCATAGCAAAAAACACTTTGGGAAGACTTCAGAAAGGCCTAAGCCTGCCCACATTCACTCTTTACATCACCACTGGTTTCTACATCATGCACTTGATATTTACTTGATCGCTGTTGGTTGATTTGAATAGTCCGATCTGATATGTTAGGTAGAATGTAGCCTCTGTTTTCCTCTTCTCATGTGCTTTCATGTCTCTTCATCAATATTTGCTGGTTGTTTGTTTGGGTAGGTAACAAGAAAATGATGCAGCTGATCTTCTGGTACAATCTGACGGACTCCTCAAACCTGCAGCATCCATAAAGATAAGCTTGTATTCATTTCGCAGAAATACTTGAAATACTGACAAATAATGCCAATCAAAGTCAGTCCTGCTGTCTAGAGACTGATTTTTAAACATGTGTTTTGTTAGCAGCAGCGCATCGAGACATACAAGCTCAGGTCGAAACACAAACACATATTCAAACACACACACACGCAACACAGATTAGCGTTTTCCCCCAAAGATGGGTGTATGTGGAGCTGGTGACAGGATAGCTGCATAGTTGTACAGCGTTTTATCGAATCAGAATGCAAAGAGAAGAGGCATGCTGTTCTTTTTTTCTTTTTTTTTTTAATGTTTGTTTGACTACACAATACCTCAGTCAGTCTGAACCAAATCTGACCTGCACTCACGTCAGGCTCTGGATTCCTGGAATGTCAGAAACTATTTCAACTACTCGATAAACTCATCTCTCGTGTCAGTGTGTGTGTGTGTGTGTGTGTGTGTGTGTGGAGCGGGGTAGGTTAGGGCAGAGTGTATATTTGTTGAGTTTTCTGCCGGTTCTGTTTGGGATGTAAAGGTCTATATTGTGTGTTGATGTTTTAGGAACTGTTCATGTTTTTCTATCTGGTTTGTGTGAGTGCGACAGTGTAGCACAACTTAACCACGTGGGTGTGTACATTTTACTTTATTTTGTTTTTTAAATTGTTCTCTTTTGTACACATTTGTAGGAGTGTGCCTGTGACTGGCAAGTGAAGCTTCTCTGCAGTCTGTCAGAAATGTCTGTACAGGGAGGTCTGTCATACATGCACTTTACTCCCTTTTCATTTTAATGTGGCTTTTTTTAATGTATGGTTGCTACTTTTGGGGAGCATGCTTAGGTTGTAGCAGCTGTTTGGTATGCGTGTGTGTATTGTTTTATTGTTTTATTTTAAACTATCATTGTAAATAGTCTTTTATATCATGTGCTTAAACTGTGACCATTAAACAATGGAAATTGACTGTTTTGATGTGAGGCTGTGTATGTAAGGTCATACAATAGCTAAAAGTAATATTTCAGGCAGGCTTCAAACAGAAGATGATGACAGTATGTTTGAAGTTTTAGACATTTAGAAGTTCTACCTGCAGATCTTCAGTTTACTGTCATCCGAAGCAGACAGAGTCCAGATTCAATTCAGTTCAATTATTCGAATCATTAATCCTTACTCTGGAAGCCCTACGTGGTCATACATTCATAAATCTTTTTTTCCTCTGTTTTCTGGAGATCTCGAGTGATTTATGTCATTATCTTGAAATAAATCTTGTTCTCCCGAGGTAACAGGATCATTTTCTCGTGATATTGAGACTTTGTTTTCTTGAGTTAATGACATAATTAATTAATACGGTATCTGGAGAAAACAAAGGGAAACATTCAGTGTAGCAATGACACATCCATCAGTCATCATCAGGCCAGCCAGACATAAACTCTCTCACTATCACATTGGACTCATTAAATTGAGAGCTAAAATGAATTATATTGTTATCTTGAGTGAAATTAATTCGTTATCACGAAGAAAATGTATGAGCGCTTTAGGGCTTCCGTACATTTCGTCTCTTCTACATACAGTACATGTAAATGTGTCAGAGATGCACATTCACATTGAATGTGGTAACACATCTTTATTTCTTTGGTTAGTTTAGCATCCTGGTGTGGGTTTTTTCTGGAAGTGATTTTTTTCTTAAAGGTCCAGCCACATCAACAAAAAATAACAGAGCCAAAATCATAACTCAACTTATAATAAAGAAAGTTGTTTTGTGGTAGATTTGGTGTCATATCAAGGTTTCATTTTTAGCTGCTACAGTGTGAGCTAAACAGAAAGAAAGTTCAAACTAGTTTGCAAGACGACATTTGAATTGTTACATTTGGATTTGTCACATACACACAAAACTAGAGCAACGTGCATATCTTACCAACAATGCAGCCTAACTGCTCTTCTATAAATGTCATCACAACACATGGACATCATAAACTATAATTAGGGAGAAAAGCTTCCTGTTAGGCTGATAGCTGTCACTGCTGGTAAACCCAGAAGCAGTAATTAAAGTCGTAGGTATTTTCAGTTCACCACTCCATATATGGCATAGATTTTCTGCTCTGTAAAGGGTCAGAGTTCAGAGTGGAGTCATGTTGGAAGGTCATTTCTTGGACCTGTTCGTCTTTCCTCCTTCAGTCCCTCAGCAGGATGCATGTCTCTGAAGGATTTCACTAAGCTCTTAGTGACAGTGCAGTGAAGAGCTTGACCACTTTCTTGATTGACAGCAACAAGGTGACACAGCACAGCCCCAGTATGTTAACTAATACAGCTAATAAAAGATGAAAAGACCTTCAGTAATATACATACACATATATTGGAATCAGCCGGACATGCACAGGTCCAAAGTGTCCACTTCCTGTTCTCTGTAGCAGGGTTCAACCTAAAGATCCTCATTGTTATTTCTGCTGACAAACAAGATGTCCACAAGATGTATGCAAATGATGTATATCTGTCAGGCTAGTAGAACATGTACTCAAGTACTGAACTTGAGTACAAATTTAACTTGTACCTGAGTATTTGTCTGCATAATTAATACTTTAAATTAAATCTTGGTAATACTTAGAATACTTTTCATCTGATGAAGACCGTAGAGAGAATCTCTCTGACCCACTTCAAAACTCTGATGAGCCCAAATCTACAATTCACCTACTAACCAGGCATCTACACTCTGCACTGATCCCTCTCATACGCATAAACTTTGGAGGTACTGTGAGGATTGTGTTGCAGTGCTTTCAGCAGAATACAGCCATCACTGCTGAGGAGGAAGCTAGAAGGGGCTGGAGTTGAGCGCCACCTGGCTGCAGGGACCATCAGCTACTGAATTTGTTGTCAAGCAGTTTGTAAGACAACTCTAGTTTTTGTCATATTTATGTCTAGAAGTGAAGCCTGGGGAAAAACTTGCAAATATATACGGAAATATGCTGTCAGCTATCAGCTTTAATTTCTATATCAGCTATAAGTAGACAGCTATAAGTAGCAGTTGGTGTACATATTACAGTTGGTTACAGGGCTTCTACTATACTTTCTATATATACACTACAGTTTGTACTGGATGTAATGAATACAGACAGTTTGAAGAAACTGTGTCCAGGTGGACATAAGACATAAGAGGATGTAGTATGTAATGTGGGGCAACAAACCAAGAAAAGTTTTACTGTGTAACTGTGTATCTTACTGGAGTTACTTTAGTTCAGGAAAATTAAGGCAGGGGCAAATTGCAGCATTTTTGTTACAGTATATTAGTATATGTCATGTCCAGTAAAGTGTGCTTTATTGTCATATCAACCATATACACAGTAGACAGTAAAACGTTAAACATGGAGGTTTTGCCAGTGACCATGGTGCTACAGTCATTGCAAAAAATATTGGCAAATATCTTCTGTCACATAATGCACTACTTATGTTGCAATTACATTTGGTATTCTCATTAATCAAATATAAATTATAATCAAAAGTTATAAATTATATTTTACACAAAACTCTAAACATAGACTGGACAGAGTTGTTGGCAGCCTCAGCTTAATATCTGGTAGCCCACCTTTGGAAGAAAACTCAAATCAATCAGTGAGGTTCTTTCTCCTCTGTATTGGATCTGTAGTGGACCCCTCTTTTGCCGACTGCTCCAGGTCTGTCAGGTTTGATGAGTTCTGTGATCTTTCCACAGGCGCACTCTGGGATTTGGATCTGGATTACCTGCTGGCCACTCCAGAACTCTCCAGAACTCTTTGTCTTCAACCATTTTTGGCGTTTTCTTCAGGTCATTGTTCATGTTCTCTGACAGAGACCCAGCTGACACTGGGACACTGGACTTGCAGCCCAGAATTCTTTGGTATCCTTCAGATTTCATAATGTCATGCACACAGTCAAGACATCCTGTGGCTAAAGAAGCAAAGCAACCCCAAAACATCAGTGAACCTCCACCATGTTTGACTGTATGATCGTGTTCTTTTCTTTGAAGGCAGCAGACCCTGCTGCTGACACAGAAACATAAAAAACTGATTGGAGTTTGCCAAAAACTTACCTGAGGAAGCCAAACTCCTTCAGGGAGAATATCCTGTGGTCCTGTAGCAGATTAGACTAAAATCAAGCTTTTTGGTGAAAAACTTCATACTTCTGTTGTCAGAAAATGAAATGAGGCCTTCATTCATAATATACAACAAGAGCTTCATAAAGTGCTGACACTGCACATAAGGCAGTATGTTCAGACAAAACAATACAAGAAACAGAACAGACAATATGTATGCACATGTGCTACATACAGATATATGCAGTATGACTTTATTTAGAGTAGAATGGTAGATATTGAATAAAATGAAGTAGCAGCAGAGACAATAGGTGCAAAGTGTGCATGCATATAGTGCACATGTTTCATGTTTGCAGTTCTATTATCAGTCTGTTGTTTTAACGGTGTGAGCCACAGGCAGAGAACTATTGCAGTTCACAATGAGCACACCACAAATGTAAAGCGGTATAGTACATGCAGTAAATATGTGTGAGAGATGTAGTTGTGACTGACCTGGTTAATTCAACAGGCTGAAATCTGAATTTTTCTATTTTTATTTTTAATGTTCATTTTTGTTTCCATCCCTCTATCTGCAAACCAGCAGCTCTGCTCTGGCTCCAGGTGCTCTTTGGCCACCTTCAGCACTGGATTGTTTTGCCATCTTGGAGCTATGGGGCTGAAGGGGTTAACGTGGAGCACTAGAAAGCAGGTCAGGTTACCTGTGTGTTTATTTACCTGTCCAATGCTCCTCTGTCCTTGTAATTCACGATTGGTCTGTTAGAGGCCACCAGTTGTGACACTGACCCTGTACTAACTGAGCTTGTTCCAAAATAGACGGCACCACCACCCTACACCCACCCACACCCTCCTCTCTCCCAGCTCTGCCCGGGTACTCTCCCCCTCTCTCTTTCCCTGCCGAAAAGCGTCACGCAGTTGTCCATTGCGTCTCCTTTAGAAAGTCCGCACCGACTCCCGGACGCCGGATCGCGGGGAATATCATTGAAAGGAATAAAGAGCAACAGAAGGAGGAGGAGGAGGAGGCACAGGCTTGTACGACAGAAACCGTGAGAGTTGTCCAGGGAAGAGGGGTCTTCCCAAAACCTGAGGTGAGCTGTGGGTCTTAATGTGTGTCAGTGTCGGTGCTGCAGTGGGTGAGAGGTGCGTCAGCTTCTTTACTGCACTGCTGGAGAAGAGCGAGCGAGTCTCTGCCTTTTGGAAATGCTAAGGACAGAGACAGGCTCGGTACATTGTGATTGTGCACTTTCTCCCCACCTCCTGTGGACGGAGCAGATCTTGAGTCGTGCCTGGCAGCTGTGGGCTACTTTAAGGAGCACGTTGTCCCATACTAACCTCCTCCTCCCTCCCTCCCACCCTCTGTGCCCCTGACCGCCCGTCTTCTAGTGTTTGTGTGCGTCCATGTAGGCTGTGTTTTAAATTAACTGTCCCGTTCAGATGCGACAAAGCGCCAAACAGTGCGTTGCCTTCATTTTGGGACTATTTCGGATGAGCTGGCGGGTGGGAGGAGCGGCTGGCCCGGGTGGGACAGTGCAGTTTGTCATGTCTATATTAGGAAAGTGGCAGTGTCATTCTTTTGCTCTGTCTCGACTCCAAAGGTTTTAAATGTGTTTTACTGTATATGGGAAAACACAGTCATACTTCAGTAAAGTTTTTAGATCTGCTCTGTCTCTGGCAGATTTTTTAAGGCTTGTGGTCATTTTTCAAGCTCTTTCACGAAACACACCATGATCAGCGTGTTTCCATGTTCAGATGAGAAGATAAGGTATGCAAAATAAATAAATAATGATTACTTTTATCAAATGCTTCAGAAAATTGAAATCTTCTAAGTGTTCTAAGTGTAGAAGAAACATATTAATATTGCATAAAATATTGTTACTACTAACAAATCTCCGACACAGAATCAATAACAAAAATAGCATGTGTGATATTGTGTTGTGTCCTGAGATGCCTCACAGCTGGCCAGCCTGAAGTGGACACTGGAATGTAAATCTCTTGATAACAGAGAGCTTCCAGGAAAGCAGGAGCTCCTGTCCGCTCATCAGCCTGGTTGGTTGAGTCATGTGTCTTTGTCTGTGAGTTCAGTCCTGGGCTATATATATATATATATATATATATATATATATATATATATATATATATATATATATATATATATATATATATATATATATATATATCATTTCATTTATATTATATATTTAAAACTCATCACTGAAAGCTGTGATGACAGCAGGATTTGGGTGACTTTATGTCACACTCTTGGTAATATGACAAATTGTTTGAGTTTATGATCATCCACCAAACAAGAGGACTGATGCAGGCCTACTCCTAGATGTTTTTAGTTTTGGCCGTATGTAAGTCGGTGCAGTCAGAGAGTATATGCTAGATAAATACATATTCTCATAGGGATTGTATCACATTGTGAGTGAATGTAATGCTGGGATGCCATCTGTCATATATTAAGTTTTCTCTCTGCCTTTTATCTGTTCTCTGTGTCTTAGTGTTTGTCTTTGATGTGTGGCCACCAAATAGTGTTTGGTGGGACAATCAACGATTAATATCTGCACTGATGGCAGGCACTGTTATAGAATATCTCCTGTGTTTCGGAGGATTACAGTCGCTCTGGCCCGGTGCCCGGGACAGCCGCAGAACAGCAAGTTGTCAGTCAACACATAGCCTAAAAACACATTACAGAGTTCATTAATCACAGAAAAGCTTATAAAAAAGAAAGGGTTATTTCAAGCTTGGCTTCAATTCAAAGTATATCTTTCCAACATCATACATTCCTGACTAAGTATGCAACATTAAAGTAGAAAAACAACATCTGACTCTAAACCCTTTGTCGGTTTGATCCAGTGACAGTAACAATCCATCAACTGTTCTCAATACTCGTGACATACTATGATGGGTTTTTTTCGTTCCACCAACTTCAGACCAGTGAGACGAGCAAAGAAAGAAATACCCAGAAATATTCTAACTTTGGCAGAAAAGAGTGTGTTCATGTAGGATCCCATCACTCCTGTATAGAAAAGAGAATGAAAAGATTTGCAGGGCCTTCAAAAGGCCAATCAGCTGCCTGATTATGAGCAAAGAAAAAGGTAAAGATTCAGTCCTTGCTCATCCATGACATAAATAGAATCTGCTTTTTATGAGTCTTGATGTGAATAATAACAAAAGCAAACTAAGTGATGGAACCAAAATAGAAATCTTGAAAGCACCTAGACTACAGAAATGAGTCATCTTCAACCTTCAATTTGTCTGACAGCAGCAGAAAACTGTTCATTAAGTGATTCTTAATGTTCAGCAAAGAAAACGTTCATAAAAACAAGCTGCCTCAATGACAAAGACAAGGACAGACTGTGTATAGATATAAAGAATATAAGGTACAGAGTGCAGAGTAGGCAATTTTGGGATTACAGGCTCTGATGTAGTCTATTATTATGTCTGTGGATGACCTCGAATAAAACTGTCTTGATGGAAGTCTTAAAAGAAAAGTATTTTCCTTTGATATTCATTTTTTTATCCCCCTTTCCATCCCCTCCTCTTCTTCCTCTTCCTTTTCACCTTTTTCTTACTTTATCTTTACTTCCTCCTACTTTTCTCTGCTTCCTGCAGCCATGAGTCGCAGCATCGTGCGGCAGAGTAAGTTTCGCCACGTTTTTGGCCAGATGGTGAAGGCTGAGCAGGCGTACGATGACATTCGTGTTTCTAAGGTGACATGGGACAGCTCCTTCTGTGCAGTCAACCCAAAGTTCCTGGCGGTCATTGTTGAATCCAGTGGAGGAGGAGCGTTCCTGGTCCTGCCTCTCTCTCAGGTCAGTAAGGTCAACAAGGGGAAACATTTGTGGGCTGCTGAGGGTGCAAACACAACAGATTGTCCATGACATGAGTGCCTCTGAAGATGACACTAAATGTGGATTTAAAAAAAAAAAACAAAAAAAAAACTGTCCAAATATGTGATCATATCTGCAGGAAACACTTAAACACTAAACATTTTGGGGGGGTTCTCGATGCTTTAATTGGTACTGCTCATGCTCATTGTACTTAATATATCATCTTTACCTATTTTTATGTTTCTTCTTCTCTCTCTTACATCTAAATCGATTACTCCATGTGCTCAATAGACAGGGAAGTTGGTGCTCCAATAAGTTACATTAAAGAAAGAAGTATGTATAGAATGTATTCTGCTGCAGAGTGTGAATCAAATTGTAAATGAAACTGTGGGAGGAATAAGTTGTACTTCGGGTAGAATTGATGATGGCATGTCTGTCTGTCGCTGAAATATCTTAGCTAATAGGACATGAGTTGTCATTAAATGTAGTATATATGTGGCCTCTAGTGACATCATAAGGTTGATTATTAGCTAGATTTTCAATATAAGTGTGTTAGCATCGTCACTGTGAACATACGAGCATGCTGACATTTATCTCAAAGCATCACATTATAAGTTTAATACAGCCTCATAAAGACACATGACACATGGCAGAATGAAGGTCAGATGTGCTCTTCCTGTTTGAGAGTTTTAAAAAAATAAAATAGTGATTGCATCAGTATTCTTTTTGGAGGCTCGTCCCAGTGACTGAATACTTTGTAATGTTAACCATAGGTGGCTATAAAAGGATTGATGTTGCATAATCAGCAGGTTGTAACAAGGAAGGTGAAGAAAAGGACTCTGAAAGCCTTTGGCAGGCTGCTCTATACTGGAGTCAAATCTGGTTAAATATGGTTAGCTTGATTTTAGCATGTTTTCCTTCTAACAGGAGAGGATAGAATATTCCTCTAGCTGTCCCGTTGGGAAGGACAGAGTAATTACTAAAACAGAAATGCAGCAACAGGAAAAGCAACAGGTCGTGACAGATCAGACGTTTAAAGCTGCGACGCTTCAGCGTGGTGTGAAGCCTTGTGATGATAACAACATCACCTTAAAATAAACATGATGGACATCAGAAAGACAAAACTAAACTTGTGCGTGCTAATCCAGTGTTGTACCTCAGTAAATTAGGATACTGATGGTTCTGGTTTGATAAAAACAGTCATCTGCAGGAAGGTTTTTAGTTATTACATGCAGATGTAATTTTTCGTGTTTTTTCGCAGCTCCTCCAAATAACTACTGTGTAATCAGCCAAGTCTGCAATTTAGTTGACCTGTGAGATGCCTCCATGCAGGAGCTTTCATTTGAGCCAGACTGCTAACACCAACTGCCAATCACAGTTCAGCATTACAAGAATTGATTTCAGTCAGAAAAACACTGTAGTTTTTGAAGAATATTGTAAAATGCTTGTTGAAAATGGAGATTGGAATAATTCATTTTTTCAAATAAATTATTTAGAATTTGAGGAGTGTAATAAAGTCATTACTGCAGATTGATCAGAATGTCAGCATTAAATAGTGACAAAGAGAAAAAGAGTAACAGAGTTTTGGGGCCATGGTGAAATGGATGTGATTATATGCTGGAGTTATGGTGCACAGACATGCTATTAATACACACCAACGTGCTCTCCATCCTCCAACTCCCCCCTCCAGGTCCCCAACAGGCCACAAGAAAAACTCCCCTTTCAACGCCTCGTCACTCAGTTATAAATACACCTCTCTTGGGGTGTGTTTTGTGAGTGAGTGTGTGTGTGTGGACTGGAGGGAGCAATATCTCAAAAGCTGATGTTCACACAATACAAACAGAAAAACATGGAATAATCTGAAAGTGAATTTTAGTTAGTGTTCTAGCAAAATGTCTGTCCACCATGAAGCTGCACGGTTTTGGTTAAATTCTGAAGGTTTTGACACATTTGAGCCTGTGTGCATTAGAAATCTACTCAGACCAAACTTCACCAAGGCACCACTTGTATAATAAGGATCCTGCATTATCATCTAATCTTGTGGCCTCACTTATAGAGGGACCATGTGTCAAAACAAATGTTTTTATTCATACTGTGCTCACGTGATGTATATTTCTAAATAACAAGTCTGCTGTGTGCACTGTGCTTAATGGGACACAAAAAGGAACAAACTCAATGTATGTGATGGCCAAGAGGTGGAGGATCAACAGAGGCCTAACAGTATTTTTTGTCCAGTAATGGGAACATCCAAGGTTATTTCAACAGAATTTCATTGACTCCACCTCAACATGTCATTTTGACTAGGTCTAGATTACTATTTATAAAATTATTTAAAGCATCACAACACTTCCCACCATAAGCAAGCAATTGCGATGTTGACGAGGAAAAACTTGGTTGGCTTGGCTCATGGTGGATGGCCATCTGTTTCGACTAGTAGTACTCTCACCACAAGGTCCATATTTTATTCGTATTACATTGTCCGCATCAGCAGATGAAGGAGTTTGCCCAGATATTAATGTTGTAGTTGTTAAAACTTAACTTTAAAGTCTGTGTAAAGGCAATTCTGAGATTTCTTTCAAAATACATTAAATATATTGTAAAATAGTTGCTGAAAACATGTGAAAGACTTTGAACGATATATTAGTGAAATGTGGACTTAGAGGTTGAAACTGTTTTTCACCAGTTCAGTTTAGTTCAGTGTTCAGTCCAGGATTTTGTGGGCGGTCCTTAAAGGGTGGCTCGATGACACGTTGAGGCCACCCTGAGCATACTCCTGCACCCCGAGCAGAGAGATAATGAATTCATCTCACTCAGTGTTTCAAAGTTAGTCATGTCATTTTCTGAATTCATCGGACACGTTTCAGTCACTCCAAAATGGCTGCCTTACTGCTCCGACAAGTGGTCATGTCTTCAGCACATTCAGAGGACATGCCCCCACAGTCCTGGAGCTGAGAATTAATTTTTACCCGATTTTGACACCCAATTTAATAAACTTCGTCTATATTTTATATTATTAAAATTTGGCTGAGTAGTTAATAGCACTTTATTCTTTGGTCTGACAAACTCAGAACACACATTTATTCTTACTTCACACAGACTTTTTGTTTATGTTGGATGGTTGGAGATTTATTCTTAATCTTGAAAACAGTAGTTAAGAAAATGATCACACCTTAAGTCAGTATGGACAAGGAGTCCTTTAAAAATACTCAAATATAAATAACCTTTCACTTGGAGTCTGTTTTCAACCTACATTTCTTGGCATTTGTTTTTTACTTTATTTTTTACATCCTAACTCAACTTTGTGTGTCACTGCTGTTCTGTGTTGCAGACAGGTCGTGTGGATAAGAACTATCCGCTGGTCAACGGCCACTCCGGACCTGTCCTTGATATAGACTGGTGCCCCCATGACGACAACATCCTGGCCAGCTGCTCGGAGGACTGTACTGCGATGGTAATGAGACTGTGTCTGTGGAGAAAAAAGCTCTGAGTAGGAGGGAAAAGTTGAAACTGCATGTGGGGGAGTTTGTTGTTCAGTGACTCAGGTCATAGTCATGGAGGTCATCACAGACTCTCTATTCTCTGCTCACTCATACTTAGTATGTAAGTATGAGTGCTTAACTACATTCAGTGCTTAATTTGCATTCAGCATCACATTCACATTCAGAGCGCAGGATGTAGAGAACAGTTTAAATAATCACCATCCATGGTAGTTATGTTCTGCTCAACCTGCTGTCTGTCAGCTCACACTACAGGAACAACAGCAAATAATCTGCAGTGCCTTTTAACAAAATAATGAGATAGTGACATAATAAGAACTAACCCTGCTTTACAGTGTTGTTTGTTGTTCAATTTTGGACTGAATCCACACAGAAGCTTTAGCAGTTCTTTTAAACCTGCTGTGACACACTGCAAGTATCTGCAGCTCTGCAGCTCATGACTTCAGTCAGCAGGGGTCACTGTGAGGCCTGGATGATAGTTAGACTCATATATAGTCTATAGTCTATAGTTTAATCATGACAGGAAACCTTATTCGTTTGTATGAAAACATTATGCCTATGTATTATTAGTAATGCAAATAACATATAGTATAGTTTCTAAACATTTTAGAATGGACTCCTTTGTTTTCTTAGTGATTATTTCTCTTTTATTTTAATCTGCAGACTATTGTCCAGTTTAATCGATTTATTATTTGGTCTATAAAATGCCAATGACAATGAGTCCAATTCAGTTTGCAGTGATATAAAACAGACAAAATTGAAAATCTTCGCAGTGGAAGATCTGGAAGAAGAGTGTTTAGAGAAATCTTTTGCTTTAGAAAATCAATTAGACGATTAAAATTAGAGAGAGAAATAGCTGGTGATTAATTTTTTGTCAGCTGACCAGTGGTTCATCAACTCCAGCAATGTTTTAGATCTTCCAGGGTGGCTGTGGCTCAGGAGGTAGACCAGGTCGTACCGTCAGTCTGCATGTCAAAATGTCAGATACTGAACCCCTGAACTGTGTTATTGATGTATGGATGTGTATGGTTAGCAGTTGGCACCTTGCATGGCAGCCGGTGCCATCAGTGTACGAATAGGTGAATGAGATATGTAGAGTAAAAAGTGTTTGAGTGGTTCCACCATCTTTTCTGCTTCTTCAACTAGGAAATGCGATCAGCACACATCAGGAAATCTTTCTCAGCCTGTTAATCTGCTCACAGAGATAAGATGTTCCTTACGTTACATTACATAGCTGTGTGTGTGTGTGTGTGCAGTATGTCAAGTGTGTGTCAATGATAACATTTTTTGGTTTGTATGATGACAACACATCCCTTGACTCAGCATGTATCTGTGCTTCAGCACAGTTGTCACATTTGCCCACACTTGTTCACAACGACATCGCAGGAATCCATGTGCGCTCAAATGATTGAATCGTTGCTTCTCTGATGACAACAGCTGCTGGGATGCTGTTTGAGTGCTGTGTGTTTGCCTTTGTGTGTGTGTATGCTTTGTTTATGTCCAGCACACAGATGGACAGTTGCAGCTGTCCAGTCTTGGCGGTTTTGCAGAAAGGCCATAACTGTGATGTCATTCTCTTCAGCTCACAGAGACGGATCATTGTGTCGTCTGAAAAGACTCCTTAGAGTATGTTTATGAGTGAGTGTGTGTGTGTGTGTGTGTGTGTGTGTGTGTGTGTGTGTGTGTGTGTGTGTGTGTGTGTGTGTGTGTGTGTGTGTGTGTGTGTGTGTGTGTGTGTGTGTGTGTGGAGCAATGGGAACAGAGCCATGTGTGTGTTCATTTGTGCATGTCTTCTCAAACATATGTAGAATAACTCATGACCTACTGCGTGGTCAGTTTTGTTGTTTGTGTTTTTGGGGCCCCGTCCTGAATCCTCCATGAAGAAATCATCATGAGCATGAAACACCAAATGCTCAGGTCACTGTGCTTTTAAAATATATATATATATATATATATATATATATATATATATATATATATATATATATATATATATATATATATATATATATATATATATATATATATAATTTTTTCCCAATGGGTAATTTAGACTATATATCAAACATTTTAAACTGTTTACATCAACTTAGTCATCATTTCTAATTTCAGTTGCAAGCACCTCAACAAATGTTTTAGAGGCGTAAAGGACAAAATAAAATGACAGGAGGATTAAATGGTTCAGTGGATTACATTTACAACACGCTGGTTACTGAACAGATAACATTTCTTATGTGACAGCAGACAGACTTACACACTGTTCTGGTTTTCCTTCGTCCCTCCTCTACAGGTGTGGCAGATCCCGGATCATACACTGACTCGCCCCATCTCTGATCCCGTCGTGGTCTTGGAGGGACACTCCAAACGTGTCGGCATCGTCACCTGGCACCCTACCGCACGCAACATACTACTCACTGCGGGTAAGACAAGCGGTGCCACACACACACTCGTGGTGTGAGTACATTCAGACTTCCGTCTTTTGCTCTTCCTCCAGGCAGTGATAACCTGATTATAATCTGGAACGTGGGCACAGGCGAGCCCCTCATCTCCATGGATGACCACCCAGACCTCATCTACAGCATCAGCTGGAACCGAAACGGCAGCTTGTTTTGCACCACCAGTAAAGATCGACGTCTGCGTGTCTGCGACCCCCGCAAGAGAGAGGTGGTTGCGGTGAGTGAGTAAAAAAAAAAAAAAAAAAGATATGTCTCAAACTACAATTAATTCTAATATAATGATACATCCTCTTGTCATATATAAGACCAAAACTGTTTAAAAATGTTTTGAACTGAATGAATGAAGCTTGAATAAATGAACTTCCTTCAGTTTTTGTACAGATAAAACAAAATGAGATGTTTTTCAGGTATGTTTTACTGCTTAGCTAAGCTATGGCAGCAGAATAATAATTCATTAGGTGGAGATATGTTGGATTTTAGGACATTGCGTAAATCTTATTTTGCTTTTAAATTTAAAACAAAAACTGCAATGCCAGCTCTCACAGTGATGTCTGTCCCTCCGCTGGACAACAGGAACGTCTGGCTCCACATGAGGGGATCCGGCCAATGAGAGCTATCTTCACCAGAGATGGAAACATCTTCACCACAGGATTCACCAGGATGAGCCAGAGAGAGCTCGGACTCTGGGACCCGGTAACAAACACTCACATTCTGTTCATTCCATATGAAAAGGTGCAGGAACACACATGCACAAAATTGTTGACTTTCTTCACCATTTTTACTCTCCACAGACAAACTTTGAGGAGCCTATTGCACTGTTGGAGCTGGACACAAGTAATGGAGTGTTGTTACCATATTATGATGCAGACGCGAACATGGTCTACCTTTGTGGAAAGGTACAGAGACAATAATTCAAATCTACTACATAGAAATATGTGCAAATCTATCTTTCCATCTTTAATAATGACATGTTATTAATGTGTGTGTAGGGGGACAGCAGCATCCGTTACTTTGAGATCACAGAGGAGCCGCCATACGTCCACTATCTCAACACCTTCAGCACTAAAGAGCCCCAGAGAGGGATGGGCTTCATGCCTAAGAGAGGCGTGGACGTCACCAAATGCGAGATCGCTCGGTAAGATACAGATCATGCAGTAAATTGTGATGTTGTCTGAAAATAGATTTGTCAGCATATCACCCTTCAGACTACAGGTTCATAGAATTCAAAGATATATACTAGTTATTGCAGTGCCTGTCACTGAAGATATGATCCATTCATTATCTCGACCACAAGTCGACATATTCAAAGTTGCAGTTTTATCCAGCCGAGTGCAGTAACTTCACTTATCTAACTCTAGCTAAATTTAGCTAAGTTCTTGCTAACTCTAGCTAAGTTTAAACTGATATATATTTGTAGCACAACTGATGAGTGTCTCCTCTCGTCTCATCTCTCTTCACTCTTAGATTATTCAAGCTCCTTGACAAGAAGTGTGAGCCCATCACAATGACAGTGCCAAGAAAAGTAAGTCCAACTGACCCAATACTTCTGCACTTCTTCTGCAGGAATATAAACTCTGCAAAACAAGAACTGTACAGCAAATTCCAAAACCAAACCTCAAAATCTCTCTTTTCTTTCTTTCAATTCGCTAACTCTCTTGCACAGTCGGACCTCTTTCAGGATGACCTGTACCCAGACACAGCAGGACCTGAGCCCCCCATGGAACCTGAGGAGTGGCTGGATGGTCGCGATGAAGATCCAATTCTGGTGTCCATGAGGGAGGGCTACGTGCCACCTAAGAGCCGGGAGCTCAAAGTGGCAAAGAAAAACGTGCTGGACTCCAGACCCACCACCAGACGCAGCATGTCCACTCTGGACACCAACAGTCTGCCGGTAGGTTCTGTCATCTGTCTATCACTCGTGCAGCTTTATGTCTTAAAAAATTACTTTCTTTACCTTGGCAGTCTGTAATATGAAGAACATGTGTCTCTCTGTTTCATTTCTGTTTATCTGTCTTCTATTTGTACCTACCTACAACTTTTTTTCCCCCCAAAGCTCCCTTCTTTGTTTTTGGTTTACTTTTCCTAGTTGCTTACTGTCCTTGACCTATTTTTCCTCTTTTTCTTTGCCCTTAATTTTCCCCTCCCTGTCACTGTCTTTTTTCTTTCTTCTTCTGTTTCCTTTTTTCCCACTCCTTCTCCTGTCCAGCCTCAGTTGCTTGAGAGGTTGTTGGAGGAGATTCAGAATCTAAAGGCCACAGTTTTGTCTCAGGAGAAGAGAATCTGTGACTTGGAGAATAAGCTTTCTCTGTACACCAATGGCACAGACTGATGTGCATAAAACACACCTTCTGAAGAATTAGTCTGAATTTTCAGAATCACTATTATTATAGAAACACGTTTCCCTTTCGTTCACAAGGAACCACTCTCCTAAATACTCGAACAGTGTTGCCCCTTTAAAGGTACCATTGTGTAGAATATGAATGTGGACAATGCAAACTGAAGGTCCAACATATTGACAAAATAACACCCATGAATTATGTAAATGTTTTGTGGTTGATTCTGCATAATCCACATTCCAGTTTTAACATAATGTACCTTTAATGTTTGGCAAAATATTTAAATATGTACACCTTTACAGTGATTTGTAAAAAATGAGAAGAGTGCAGAAATGGAGTGAGGTAGCAAGTCGGGTTAAAGGTGTGAAGAAAGTTGACAGAGTTGTTTAATAACGCTTTGTTGTAGAAAAAAAAGAAAATAACTCAAATGCCAGAATTGTTTTTGTTTTGTTTTGGCAGACATTGCATCTTCAGACTCTGCAAACTATGAACTTACTTGCACCATTAAACACACGCATTGCGATCAAAGATACACACCACATCTCAACACATGTATTTGCCCATATCAGACCATCACGGTTTTATTTAAATAAGTCTCTGCAAACTTTTCAAAATGTAAATAGTGATAAAGGAAACTGGAGAAAAAATGTTAAACTTGTAGCAAAATGTGAAAAGCAAAACATTTTGTGTTCTGTAAAAGATTATACATTAGACACATGATGACAACAATAAAAACAGTGTTTTTTAAAAATGTCTTCATCTCTTGTTCAAACATTTCAGAGTTCATTAAAATGACAAAATGACGCTTCACGTGTGTGAAGCCACACAGTGGCTCATGAACAGAAATACATTCACTAAACAGAAGGCAGAGCATAAAAGGCATCAGGCTCCATCTTTCACAGACCCGTATAAGTGAGCATTCAGACAGGAACAGGCACCGCAGCAGAAACGTAGAGGTCTTTTTATTCATTTCAGTAGGGGTCGCGTGTTTCCGCACCGGCAGTTGCCAGCGTCTAGGTGAGAAATTAAGCCTGATTTGGTTTTGGCAAACCGGAGCCCCACGTCACCTCCCGCAAGCCATTTAGACTCTCAGATCGGTCAAACCTCCACAGACAGCATGAAATGTCTCTGAAGCAAAGACTATCCAGGTGGATTCATGGACTAAACTCTGATAAACTCTGTCCGATAATTAGAGAGAGAGAGTGCGCTTTAGTAGAGAGACAGAGTAACAACAACAGAGAGTAAGCGCCGACCTCAATAAAGCCGGCCTTATTAATCAGCAAAATAAAAAGTTAGTATTATTATTTCCTGATTGTTTCACAGCGGTTACATTCAGCAGGTATAGTCATTAGCAACCCACCTCAGCTCCCCTCACCCTGCCTGTTTCCCTGTTCCTGTCTGAATATGCACTAACAGCAGCAATAAGCCTCATAATAGCTAAGCAACCAGCATGTAGCAAAAAAATCAGTTTGAGATTTAAAGCTGCATTAATGGGTTTTGGCCACTAAGGGACAGATACAATTCAAAACAGGCATACAACATACACAAAGCATACAACATAACTTTTTAAAAGTTAATATGGATAATAAATCAGCAAACAATTACCTCTTTAAGCCCAGTTTATACTTTCTTCATCTGTTTTGTGGCAAGGGTCTGTGTAAAAGGGTATGGAATGCCTTCTTGGGTGACCCTGTGGTAGATGAAGTGCCATCTATTGTGCACAAAAACGTGATAAAGTGCCCACTAAGGTGCTGCAGTGTATTAAAAGGTGCCTTAACATGGAGACAAAGCAAAGCATCGACCTTTAGGTCCTACATGCTAAAAAGAGTTTGGAACCGTTTCGTCATAAATGCGTCACAATTTCCTGCAGGATGATGCCTCACTGCATGCAATATTTGACACAGTACACATACATATTACATAGTACAAAGTAAATTCAGTGTCAACATAGATTAATGACACAATTAATAATAGTAATAATGCAGCTTTAACTATTTGCAAATTTGACAGAGTCACTGTTCTGTCAGTACATGGAGCCCTAACATGACTATGCTTATGCAAAGAAAGAAAGACTGTGTGGCTTTGGTGGAAACAGACAAAGCAGATGGTGGAGGTTCCCTGATAGTGTAGAAACAGGTGCCTACATTACCCACCCGATCCACAACCAACAGCTCCATATCAGGTGAACAGCAAGACGCGCTGTAGGATACCAACGTTATGTTCTCATCGACTGTAACCAGGCTGGTGTTCATGGTGCCGTTGCCCTGTTTGAGACTAACATGGTCAACACCCGTCCCTTCAGCTCCATCTGTCACCAGGGCAGAAAGCTCCCATGTGGATAAGCTGCAGTTTTCAGAGCATTTGGACTGCAGGTTGAGGAGCTGGCATGCTGGGTTAGTAAAATCAGTCACATATGAGAGGAAAACTAGTATTACATCAGTAAATTAAAGATAAAGTAATTTGCCTTTCACAACAGTTTTCTGAAGAACTAGATTTGGTTCACGCTCAATTGTTTGCTAGCATTACCTGACATGACATGTTCTTTCCAGGTAAACTTCAGGGAAAATTACAATTACAGGAGTATTACCGTGTTCACAATTGAAAAACGCAGCACGACATAGTTTGTATCTTCGCCTCCCGGAGCCTCAGCCTCAATAGTCAGGGTGACGTCACTACCCGAACGGGTGTTAAGAGGTGCTGAGAGGGTCGCAGTGCCATTAGTACTGTTTCCAGCTTCCAGAAATAAACTGGTTGGAGATATTGAGTCAAAACATCGGCTGTTGGTGGCTCGGATGGTGAAGTTTCCCCCTATTCCATTGGTCATCACAGAGAAAGGCACAGGAAAAGGCGTTCCTGGTACCAAGATGCTATTTGAATCAGCCTAAAGATAATCAGGCAAAAGTCAGTGTCTGTAGTGAAAAAACTTTTAGACTGTGATGATCTGGGATGGAAACTCACAGTAATAGTCAGATTGGAGGATCTGAAGTTGGTGCATGACTGCCTTTGGAAGAATACACTGCCATTCTGCCCCTTCACTCGGACCACAAACTCCACTGATGGTATCCTGTCGATGTGAACTAAGAAGTTCCCACTCCCCTGTGCCTCCACAACTCCTTTAATCTCAGCGGACCCCGATGATTCAACCAGAGCGACCTCGGTCACTGTAGCCGAATCACTTCCCGTTAAAGACACCAACAAGCTCCCATTAACACCTTCAAAGTAAAAGAAAATCAATCATGTCTGACTCGATGTTATGTTACATCAACAAATTTACATCTTAACAGATTCCTTTACCAGCCGTGGGACGAGAGACAAGAGCATCAAATCCATTGAACAGGCCCTGCGAGACCTTCACAAAGTCAAACAGGAAGTCAATAGGACTCTGACCTGGAAATGAAAAGAAAATGAAAAAAACATGCTGAATGAAGTAGCCACACATTGTTTACATCCTGCTCCTTCTTACATAGTGGCCCTTGTTGACTTCAGAATATAGTCAGGAAACACAAAATCCATTTGTATAGCTTTCAGGATGAGTGATGAAACAAGACTGAGAGTCCACAGGGTTCAGTTCTGTAGGGCCTCACAATATCTGTTTACCATGTTCATCATCTTATTTTAGCTAACATTAGACAAACATGGCTCTAACAAACGCAAACATTCATATTGAGATAAATAACTGTACAATAAACCATGCAGTTCTCACCTATGACCTTCAGAGTGTAGGGATTAGTTGACTCCATTTTCATTTCCCACAGTCCATGTTGGGTTTTTAATCTGCAGAGTAATAAAGTTTCCCACTGACTGGGACGCAGTGATCAGTGATCCTGATGTGATGGTGCTCTGCTAAGACTCACCTTCAAATAAAGGCCATTAATAAACAGACTGGAAACTGTATCTTACCTGCAATGACTCAAAATGAACATAATGACATGCTGGTGCTTAAATAAGATTAAGCGCCTTATCTGTAGTGTTCATGAAGATTTCATTTACAAAGGCCGTGTTACCTGTGGGGCTGATGAGAGTGAAGCTGACGGAGCGCCCGGTGATGTAAACTCTGAGGTTTGTTACGGTTTGATCGACAAAAAACTTGAAATTATCTGCCTTTCCCGGGCTCCTGGCTGCCTGCAGGAGGGTCACCTGGGAGATCACGTTAAACAGATGACACAGCTGAAATGTTTGAATTGACTAAACTAACTAGTAGCGAGATGTCCATGCAATTACCAGAGAGGAGCTGGAGGACTCTGTTACGATGCTGATGGCTACAGGGAGCTCATTTTTTGTGACTTCGATGGCCTGACCTCCTGAAGCCTGCTGCCTGAGCTAGGTCTCTGTACAGCTGTGCATCTGATGCTGTTATCCTGACTTCACGGCGTCTCCTACGATTTTCCACTGTTAAGCAACTAATCGTGACATTCACCTGGGCAATAAAAGTAACAATTCATGTGCAAAAAGTGCAAAGAATAAATCTACTAATTCTGCAACTAACAAATATTTTCTCTGTTACATTATCATTTAGTCATTTAGCTGATGCTTTTCTCCAAAGTGACAAAAAAGGGGAACAATCAAGGTACAGTAACAGCTGTAGAGGTAGGTAGATTTATCATTTATAGTTGTTGGTAGTGTTGGAGAGGAGGTCCTCTCTGAAGAGCTGGAGGTCGTCAGGAGTCTTTTAAACTGGTGAAGAGTTCCAGAGCTCTATCCTTGCCCCCCAGCATGTTTATGTTCATGATGTGACATCCATCATGAACAACTCCTCTCACCTCCTGCATGAGACTGTGGAGGTCTTAAACAGTCCTTCAGTAACAGACTGCTACTCCCCACATGTAAGAAGGAGATCTACCACAGGTCCTTCATTCAACAGCTGTCACACTCTTTAACACCGCATGACTTCATGACTTTCTTCAGCATGACTTCATGACTTTTTCTATAGATTTCTTATTTAGGAGTTATTTCTTATCTGAACAATAGGCTAAACTTTGTGCACAAACTATCGGTAGGTCAAACCAACACTGCGCAATGTATACTACATACACATACCCACCACTGACTGTGTCCGCTCTATGAGGGCGATCACTGTGCTTTTCAGGTGTTTGTCTTTAGCAGGTGCGTCCGTGAAGAGGAAGTTTGAAGGCGCACTAGTTAAAGCCAGCTACACGAGCAAGAGAGTGTGGAGTAGCAATGATTGTTAAGTGTCTGCATATCAACAGGATTTTCGGGGGCAGATTTTGACGTAGTAAAAGCCAGACATCACAGCACCTGAAGCCCTGAGAGACTAAGTTCCGCATCATCTCCTCCTCCAGATGGTGATAGTGCATTTATAGCATTCTTGAAGACATTTGGGTCTGTAGTCCTTATCAGTGGTCCAAAATCTGAGATTCAGGTGGAGACAGGAGAAATAACTTCTAGATGATCCTTGTTTTTACAACAGAACACAATAAAAAAATGGACAGAACAAGCATCTTTTCACAAGGAAATTTTGTAGCATCGTACTTGGATCATCGAAAGGTACGAGAATGTAAAGTGAGGGCTCATCTTTTGTTCCCACTTCACTGTTGATTATAGAGGAAGTGACGGTCTTCACCACTTCAATGTCATCACTCATGCTTTTTGTGGTGTCAATCACAAAACAAAGAGCTTTACTGGAGATTCCCAACATTCTGTGGATGGACGGAGACGATGAAAAAACAAGGATGAAAATTCTTCAAACTACCTCTTTCAGTACAGAACTAAAACATGCAGAAGGGGTCTCATACTGTAGGAATGGTCTGTCACCAGCAGCCCCTCGAATGTCCTCGAGTAGCTCACTGGTTGCAGCTATCGCCAGATTTGCTGCTTTCACGTGTAGATGTCCATGGCTAGCCTCGAAAGTGTCCTTGTTGATCCCACCTTTAGGTTCGATGGTACTTGTTTGATCAACTGCTCCTCCATGACTGCATTTTCCTTTGCAACAAATATGACAGAAAGATGATAAATACACATCTTTTTAATCTACACTGATGGCCATAGCCGCAGGAACATATTCTCAGATAAAAAAACTATACCAGTGTGGCTTGACTCCTACAGCATGGCAATATTGTTACATGCAGCGGTGACACATAGTCAACTGTGTTATTTATTCACGAAGTTATCGAGAAAATACAAAATGATACAAGTGAAGCATATGTAGCCTATGTGTAGTATACGCATTGTTATGAGTCTCATTATTAGAAATAAAGAGAAAATCATGAAACATAACGCACAATGAGACATGAGATCAGTTCTAAGTTCTTTAGAGCTGATTGGTCGTAGGTTTGTAATAACAATGAACCCAGAGCCTTGGCCACATTAATTAAGCCTGCAAAAATCTTAACTTACATAACAATAGAGGGAATTATAGGCGCCCTCCTTTATATTTTTATGCGTTACATACACATACATAATGGAACCAGAACAAACAATGTGTCATAGAGTCTGTGTAACATGGTGAACTTTTAGCATTTTCTTTTTTTTCCACTTTATTTCATGCATTTATTTTGGGGTAAATACATTTTTGGGGTGCAGCAGTGCCACCAGCACCTCTACTTCCCACAGTACTGGTGATGGCATTGCTGTCACTGTTCTGTACCTTTAAAAGTCAGTTTAGCAATGGAAATATCTTTGAGCAAAGCAGCATTAGGCACCAGTTCAGTACAAAAAGCTGTCAGATAATACTTTAGGTCATTTTACAACATCTTTGCATTATTTAGCATAACAGAAGTATCACAATGTGTCAGCTACTGTGACTCCGGTTAAAAGGAAATCCAACAACCACAAAGTTAAAATCTTAAGAACATGTCTGAATGTTTATGTGAGCCCTCTTCGTTACTGATTCAAGTTTGTTACATTAATGACTGACTACCAGTTACAGTGCTGAGTATAAGTATAATGTCATAATATTTCACTAACCTTTTGGTTTGGTAGAGAATAAAGGCACAACACCAAAGTATCCGGAGGTTAGTATCTTCTGTTCTATGATGTCCTCCAAGATGTTATTAGTGCAGTTGTCTCCATTACAGTTGCGACACGTTGCCCTGCTTTCATCTGTGGAAGTGTAAATCAACATTTTAATGATGTTTCCTTCTTCTCTACAGTCACACCTAAAACTTTGTTCCTCATACCTGTGTGCTGTTTTTCTTTTTACCTGCTATGTTACCGATGCTGGTGTCTGATCTGATCAGATTGGAGTTTGGAAGTTTGCTTCCCAGCTCCACCCAGTTGCTATGACTGTAGAAGTCCTTCAAGTTAAAAAGAAGATGGAGGTAAATTATCCTGTAGGTTTCTTTGAATATTTAAAAAGACTGTTAGTAAAACATAAAAAATAATGAACAAAACCTGTAAAGGATGAAAGATCTCTGCAAGTTTCTGCCTCGCTGCCTCAAAGTTTTCTTCCTTGTTGCTTGCTTTAACAGCCAGTATTCCCTCTGTGATGATTCTCCTTCCTTCAATAAACATTTCTTCATCAAAGTGGAAGCTCACATTGAGGGCATGACGGATGTCCACTCGTATATTCCTCAGTGTGATGAAAATGATGGCTTGGCAGAAATTCTTGGATGATTTTGGTGCGCTGCAGGCCACAGCAACAGCATCTGCAGTGAAAGGCTGTGCCTGCACACACACACACACGCACACACACCATTACTAAAAGAGAGGTCAGAATTTCATTTCATCTTCACTTGATAATTTTATTCTTACAGGAGTAATGAAGTCTGTCCCCTCAGCCTGAGCCAGAGCACGGCACACCTGCACAGTGGTATTTAAAATTGCACTTTCAGTAATTTCCAGGTGATTCAAAGACTTTCCAGGCAAAATCCCAAACCCCTGAGCTCCAGTGTTGAGGAGCAGGAGACAGAACAAGCTCAGTGTTGGCAGCATCTCCCCTCAACCTGTTAAATAGCCTGAGGAAGACAGACACATGTTTGTTTAACTCTTCATTGCCATCATCTACGACATCAGGGACCATGTTGAAAATCAGTTATGTTCATTTTCCATATTCATAAATCAAATCCAGGCAATTCATCCAGTGCACTCAGTTAATGATCTTTTAGTAAGTCAGAAGGCCGTGTTAATGATAGATATGACTCTATAACTCTATAAGAGCAGTGCTGTAGGCCTCAAACTCTAAAAGCTATACAGATCATTTTATTGCAGAAAAGCTCATTTATTTCAGTGACACCGCAGGTCACACCCCATTATTACCTATTTAATATAACACATATAATAAGTGATAACACAGCAATTATAGAACTCTCACTCAGTCTTCTCTTCATATGCTGACAATAACTTATTATAGTTAAGTGTCCTGTTTAAATCACATTTAAATATCAGATTAAAGCTTGATGTCATTCATCTCTTCTTAAAGGTTTAAAAGCCACTATTAGCCTATTACTAGTCTATCTGTCTATCTATCTTCAATAATACTTATAATTATGATTTCAAAGAGTATCATACCTTAGGTCTTGACGCTGTCTTGTACACTTTATCTTTATTGTGTCAACAGCTGCCTTGCCTTGCCTCATGGATAAGGCATGGACATGCAGGACTTGTTCTACCTGTTGGTATGATTCTGGAAGCATTTATATGCATGTTAATTTTAATGTGAATGTTCACTTTTTTGTAATCGCTGGATAAAAGTGTCTGCAAAATGACTAAATGTAAAAGTGTTATGTGTTATGTAATGTTACTGTATATATTTTGAACATATAAAAAATAGTCAAACCTTTAAAATGCCTCAGTAAACTATCTGCTGCTGTCTATTATGTAAGTGCACTCTGAATTTCCTGTGTAGGAATGACAGACACAAAACCTGCTGGCAGAGGTTCTGGATGACAGCCTACATTCTTTAGACCACAAAAGTAAAAAACAGAAAGCTGACAGTAAAAGAAACAAACACAGAGACACTTATCAAAGCAGATAGGACAGACAAGTGCAGTACGGCTAGAAATTGGATCGTTGCTTTAAAGTTAAAGAAGCAGACAAGAACACTGTTCAGTGTTAGCTCTCATGATCATGCAGGCACAACAGTGACAGCTTTAACTGTAGAGAAGTAAAATATAACAGGAAGTACAGAGAACGTTGTTTTCTTTGTTTAGCTTCACACTGCAACTTACCTGACTCTTCAGCATTTCAGTAGTGTAAGATATCGACTGTCATCAGATATTCAGCTGGGCATGGGAAGAAATGAAAGTTGATATATTAGAGATACTAAAATAATCACACTGTGCACACTTCCTTTCACAGACTGCAACAAAAACAGCAGCAGTGATGATTTACACTATGATATACACTCAATAGGGATGGACAAATGATTTCACAACAAATCTTTTACCTTCTTTCTAAATGAAGAAGAACAGACTGTGAATCCGTCACTGTGTCCAGAAAACAAAGAAAGTAGTTATTAAACTAGAAAGTCAGTCCAGAAACAGAATAGAGAGTTTTTATCTGAACTATTTTTATGTACATTTATCATATTTTTCCCATTTCTTATGTGAGAGAGGCTGTGGTCACACATGTTAACTGAATATTTACAGTACTGATGACTACAAAGACACTTCATCTCCTTAATGAAGATATTAACCTGGTGCTGTCTGAACAATAGGAGTGAGGATAAAAACACAGGACAATTTCATATACATAATTCTATATTTTCATGGGGGAGGGGATCTGAGGCTTATCTTTTATGTGGCCTGAGAATTGTCACGTACAATTATGTTATTATTATGTGATTTTATTGAGAAAGTTTCAGAGGGTCTCCTTAACCAAGAGACTCACAGTGCAGGAGGTAAGGAAGAGACGCTGTGATGCTGCCAGAAAAGCTGCTGAATGAATCCGACAACACATCTCTATGACAGGTCTATGGGTGTGGCATATCAAGATGCTGATTATACTGCTTGATTATTATTAGGCTTGTGCCTTAGACCGGTTACGATAAGGACAAAACTAGCCGCAGGTAGCTTCAGTTAGCCGTCCCCCGGTAGTTCCCGAGCAGCCGGAAGGCTGGGTGACTGATCGAAGGAGGCATAACCGCAAACTGAAGCCCACGGTACACCACCAACCGCTCCACGTTTCTAACAAATTTTCCCCGCTCAGCGACACACCCGCTGAGAGGCCAACTCTGGTCATTGGCAGCTCCATAGTCCGAAACGTGAAGTTAGCGACACCAGGGGCCAGAGCGGGCGACATCGAGTCTTTTTTGAAACTGCTGGCTAAGGATAAACGTAGATACAGTAAGATTGTTATTCACGTCGGCGGTAATGACACCCGGTTACGCCAATCGGAGGTCACTAAAATTAATGTTTCATCGGTGTGTGAATACGCCAAAACGATGTCGGACTCCGTAGTTTTCTCTGGTCCCCTCCCCAATGTGACCAGTGATGACATGTTTAGCCGCATGTCGTCATTTCACCGCTGGCTGTCGAGGTGGTGTCCAGCAAACGATGTGGGCTTCATAGATAATTGGACACCTTTCTGGGGAAAACCTGGTCTGATTAGGAGAGACGGCATCCATCCCACTTTGGATGGAGCAGCTCTCATATCTAGAAATATGGCCAAGTTTATTAGCTGACCAAAACCATGTCGACAACCCAGAGTTGAGACCAGGAAGCAGAGCTGCAGTCTTACACGCTTCTCTGCGCCTCCATTAGAGCAGCTGCCCACCCAGTCCTTTAGTATAGAGACTGTGTCTGTCCCCCGTCCACCTACATTATTTAAAGATAAAACAAACAGAAGAGGAGTTCATCATAAAAACTTAATAAAAATTAAATCAACATCTCCAACAGTCCAAAATAAGAGAATTAAATGTGGACTCTTGAATATCAGGTCTTTGTCCTCTAAAGCTGTCTTAGTTAATGAATTAATATCTGATTATGATATTGATTTGTTCTGTCTCACTGAAACCTGGCTGCAGGAGAATGAATATGTTAGCTTAAATGAATCCACTCCTCCGAGTCATTATAATACTCATATTCCTCGAAGTACTGGTCGAGGTGGTGGAGTTGGAGCCATATTTGACTCAAGTCTATTAATAAATCCTAAACCTAAACTAAATTATAGCTCATTTGAAAGTCTTGTTCTTAGCCTCACTCACCCAACCTGGAAAACTTCGCAGCCAATTCTATTTGTTACAGTATATCGAGCTCCAGGTCCTTATTCTGAATTTTTATCTGAATTTGCGGAATTTGCATCAGGCTTGATCCTTAAAACAGATAAAGTAATTATTGTAGGTGATTTTAACATTCATGTGGACAACCACAATGATAGTCTTAGTACTGCGTTTATCTCTCTATTAGACTCAATCGGCTTCTGTCAGAGTGTAAATAAACCGACTCATTGTCTGAACCACACTCTTGATCTTGTTCTTTCATATGGCGTTGAAATTGATAATCTAATAGTCTTTCCACAGAAGCCTCTTCTATCTGACCATTTTTTAATAACCTTTGAGTTCATACTATTGGACTATAAGCCTTTGTGTAGAAACTTCTACAGCAGATGTTTATCTGATAGTGCTGTAGCCAAATTTAAGGAAACGATTCCTTCAGTATTGAATTCAATGCCATGTCTAACTGTAACAGAGGACTTGTCTGCTTCCTTTAGCCCCTCACAAATAGATCATCTTGTTGATAGTATTACAGGTTCATTACGGACAACTCTAGACTCTATTGCACCTCTGAAAAAGAAGATAATTAAACAAAGAAGGCTAGCACCATGGTATAGCCAGCAGACTCGCAAATTAAAACAAGAGGCACGTAAATCTGAACGCAAATGGCGTGCCACTAAACTGGAAGAATCTCATCTAGTCTGGCAAGATAATCTCAGAACATACAGGAAGGCTCTCCGTAATGCCAGAGCAGCCTACTTCTCTTCTTTAATTGAGGAGAATAAGAACAACCCCAGGTTTCTCTTCAGCACTGTAGCCAGGCTAACAGAGAATCACAGCTCTACTGAACCATCTATTCCCTTAGGTCTAAGTAGCAATGATTTCATGAGCTTCTTTAATGATAAGATTATAACTATTAGAGACAAAATCCATCACCTTCTGTCTTCAACAGGCATTGATCTGCATTCTGATACAGCAAGTTTGGAAACAGCTGTAAAACCTGCTATGTATTTAGACTGTTTTTCTCCCATCGACCTCCATCAAATAACTTTAATCATTTCTGCAGCTAAGCCTTCAACCTGCCTCTTAGACCCCATCCCAACCAGGCTGCTCAAGGATGTTTTACCTCTAGTTAGTCATTCGTTATTGGATACAATTAATCTGTCTTTATTATCAGGACATGTACCTAAGTCCTTTAAGGTAGCTGTAATTAAACCTCTTCTTAAAAAGCCCACTCTAGACCCAGAGGTTTTAGCCAACTATAGACCGATATCAAACCTTCCCTTTGTGTCTAAGATACTTGAGAAAGCTGTAGCTAATCAACTCTGTGACTTTCTCTATAACAATAGTCTATTTGAGGATTTCCAGTCAGGATTTAGAGTGCATCATAGCACAGAGACCGCATTAGTCAAGGTTACAAATGACCTCCTAATGGCATCAGACCAAGGACTAATCTCGGTACTTGTCCTGTTAGATCTTAGTGCTGCATTTGACACCATTGACCATCAAATTCTTTTACAGAGAATGGAACATCAAATTGGCATCAAAGGAACCGCCCTAAACTGGTTTAAATCGTATTTCTTAGATCGATCTCAGTTTGTTCACGTCAATGATGAATCCTCCATGCATACCAAAGTTTGTCATGGAGTCCCACAAGGTTCTGTACTAGGACCACTTTTATTTAGTTTATATATGCTTCCTTTAGGGAACATTATTAGGAATCACTCTATCAATTTTCATTGTTATGCTGACGACACCCAATTATATTTATCGATCAAGCCTGATGCAACCAATCAGTTAACTAAACTCCAAGCATGCCTTAAGGATATAAAAAATTGGATGACCTATAATTTTCTGATGTTAAATTCAGACAAAACTGAAGTTCTTGTAATTGGACCCAAGCACCTCAGAAACTCTCTTTCTAGAGACTTAGTTACTTTAGACGGTATCACCCTGGCCTCCAGCTCCACTGTAAAGAATCTTGGAGTTGTTTTTGATCAGGATCTGTCCTTTAATGTCCACATAAAACAAATTTCGAGGACTGCATTCTTCCACTTACGTAACATCGCTAAAATCAGACGCACTGTTTCTCAAGCAGATGCAGAAAAACTAGTCCACGCATTTGTTACTTCTAGGCTGGACTATTGTAACTCTTTGTTATCAGGCTGCTCTAATAAGTCTCTTAGGACTTTACAGTTAATTCAGAATGCTGCTGCACGTGTTCTGACAGGAACCAAGATCAGAGATCACATCTCTCCCATTTTGGCTTCCTTGCATTGGCTCCCTGTTAAATCTAGAATAGAATTTAAAATTATCCTCCTTACTTACAAAGCTTTTCATGGTCAGGCACCATCATATCTAAAAGAGCTCATAGTACCTTACTATCCTTCTAGAACACTGCGCTCTCAGGACGCTGGGTTCCTTGTGGTTCCTATAGTCTCCAAAAGTAGATTGGGAGCCAGAGCTTTCAGCTATCAGGCACCTCTTCTGTGGAACAAATTACCAATCTGGGTTCGGGAGGCAGACACGGTCAACACTTTTAAGAGTAGACTTAAAACTTTCCTTTTTGATAAAGCGTATAGTTAGGGCTGGCTCAGGTCATCCCTTAGTTATGCTGCTATAGGATTAGACTGCCGGGGGACTCCCCAGGGTTATGCCTAGCCAGGTCTGTCTGTCTCTGTCTCTCTCTCTCTCTGGACATGTCTCATTAATGCATGCTACTAACCAAACTTCCCCGGAGTTTCTGTGCTCTGTCGTCCAGCAGGTTTTTCGTGGATCGTGGCTGCTGCTGTGATCCTGGACGACGCCCACTACACATATTACTACTGTCATTAATACTACTATATCTGCTACTGTGGTCACTTTATCATTCATTGTCATTCTGTCAGTCATTGTAAATGTACAAAATGTTTATGTTGATTGTCCTGTACACGTGACATCCATTGCACGTCTGTCCGTCCTGGGAGAGGGATCCCTCCTCTGTGGCTCTTCCTGAGGTTTCTTCCACATTTTTTCCCTGTTAAAAGGTTTTTTGTGGGCAAGTTTTTCCTCACTCGAACCGAGGGTCTAAGGACAGAGGGTGTCATTCTCTGTACAGATTGTAAAGCCCTCCGAGGCAAATGTACTTTGTGACTTTGGGCTATACAAATAAAATTGAATTGAATTGAATTGAATTGAATTGACAAAAGGAAAAATTGACAAACATGAACCTGAAGTCTAATCCATTTCTCTCTGCAAATGTCATTTTAGGAAACAGAGTATGAGGAAGTGCATTGAAACGAACGTATCACCTGCAAGCAAAATTCAGTCACTACAATAAAATATATGGAAAAACCTGCTTAACTTAGAAATTCAGTATCACCCCAAGCTAATTTATTCAAAAAAATCACCAACATGTTGGCCTATAATGCACATTTTTAGACCTGCATAACAGTAACATACACATTAGACACATCTGGTATGCAGAAAAAAAAGAAGTTTTTTGTATAAACACATACTTATCTCTTCTTCCATGTACTTCTCTCCATCACAGATAGATAGATAGATAGATAGATAGATAGATAGATAGACAGACAGACAGACAGACAGACAGACAGACAGACAGACAGACAGACAGACAGACAGACAGACAGATAGATAGATAGATAGATAGATAGATAGATAGATAGATAGATAGATAGATAGATAGATAGATAGATAGATAGATAGATAGATAGATAGATAGATAGATAGATAGATAGGCTGGGAGCTTCCCAATTTATGGTTACATGTCAACAAATGCACAGTTGCCTAGAAACGGCATGTGGGTCAACTTACCGCCTGGCTCATGTTACACCACTGCCCCCCATGTTAACTAAATTCTTTCTTTAAGTTTAGAGTCTATGTGGGCTACAAATTTAAAATTATGTCCTCTTGTAAAATCTGTTAGTTTAATGTGTTAATGTTACTACTGTTGTGGGGTTTTGTGTTTTACATTGTCTGCTGTCTGACATGTGTATCTTTTGTTATTTGACACTGTACATGAGTCACCAAACTGTTTATAGGTGGCTTATCTAACTCAGGGGTGCCCAGACTTTTTCTCCCCCTTGGAGAGCAAAATCTGAGGCCACAGTTTAAAAAATGTATGTATGTATTGCAAAAAGCAAAATGTCATTTAGATCCAAAGTACTCTTGAGTGACTGACTTCCTGCACAGTAGGTTCGATCGGCCCGCTATGCTCAGGCAAAGAAAACTAATGAATAATTAGAGAGCCTACATATTTAAGGGATATTTTTACTTCACAAAATTGAAAATAGCATAAAACTGTTTATTTATTTATGCGGCACAATTAGTGCCGTCACCTCACAGCAAGAAGGTTCCTGGTTTGAACCTCAGCTGGAGACTTTCTGTGTGGAGTTTGCATGTTTTCCCGTGTTTGCGTGGGTTCTCTTCAAGTACACTGGCTTCTTCCCACAGTACAAACACATAAACCTTAACAGGTCAACTGGTGACTCTAAATTGGCCGTAGGTGTGGATGTGAATGTGAGTGTGAATGGTTATTTGACTCTATGTGCCCTGTGGTGAACTGGTGACTTGTCTAGGGTGTCCCTTACATCTCGCCCTGGGATAGACTCCAGCTCAGGTGGGATAGGCTGCAGCCCCCTGTGAGCTTGATGAGGATAAGCAGTTATTTATTTATTTACTTTAGTTATAAAGATGTGGTGGGCCAAATCTAACCTCACATTGGGCCAGCTTTGATCTACTCTAATCAATGACAGTATGAAAAATGGACCCTACAATATCTTAATAATCACATTCACAGCCTTTATAGTCACACCAAGCAGTGCATGTGGTTAATGTACAGTAGTTTATATTGCATAGCTTAATTAAAAAAATGATTTTACAGTAATATTAATCACACAGTCCTACATTCACTCTATTGCCAGCTTATTAAGTTTACCCATTTATATTCATTCTTTGTCCATTTGTGCAAGCCATGGCCTCATTCTATTTAAGACTGTACACCAGATGCAAGCAAGCCCCTGCCAACCTTCACCACCTCTGGTCAGGTCCAGCATTCTGGTCTACTCAGAGATTATGCATCAGACAATTTAATTTAATTCTTGGACTTTTTGGTGTGTCTTCAGGGGACCTGTTTGTCAGTTTTACACCATGAAACAAAAACATTCCCCATTTCTAGCATCTTTATTTGCTGGAGTTCAAATTGATCATACAAAATGAGCACTTAACAACTAATGCACAGAATTTTTTGCAGGGCTGCATTAGTTTCAGCTATCCTCTGCTTCTGTCCTCTAATAAAGTTTAAAATTTTTCAAATCTGAAACCCAAAGTTTTAAAATGTAACTCTTCCCCACACTGTCATGTAAGTAAATACTCAATTTATCCTCATTTAAATGCTGAGTTGAGCCCTACGATCATGAGGCTAAAGCAAAGAAGAAGCGACTGAACCGTTTTGGTAGATGAAGACACAACAGGTGGTGGAGTTGGAGTTTCAGCTGGAGTTTCAGCTGTTGAAGCTGGAGTTTCAGCTGTTGAAGCTGAAGTTTCAGATGTTCGAGTTGGAGTTTTAGGTGTAGTTTGTGGGCTGCTGGTTGTATTGACTTGTGAGTGAGTTGTTGTTGGTGACTGTTCTCCGAATGCTGTAGAAACAGGAGCCTACGTTTCCCACCCGATCCACAACCAGCAGCTCCACATTAGGTGAACAGTAAGACGCGTCGTAGGACACCAGTGTTATGTTCTCGTTGCCGGCGGCCAGGCTGGTGCTCATGGTGCCGTTGCCCTGTTTGAGGGTAATGCGGTCGATACCCGTCCCTTCAGCTCCATCTGTAACCTGAACAGAAAGCTCCCACATGGATAAGCTGCAGTTTTCAGAGCAGTTAGACTGCAGGCTGACAAGATCACACACTGGCCGAGTAAAATCAGTCACCTGTGGGGAGAAAAATAAAGTTGGTTTTTACATCAGAGATTTCACCAATAAACACGAGGATGAAGGGATTAAATGAGATGGAATGATCATTCAAACGTGATTTTCTTCCTTGTCTGAAGAGTTACCGTTGTAAGGACAGTGAAACGCAGAACAACATAGTTGGTGTCCGTGCCTCCTGGAGCCTGAGCCTCAACAGTCAGGGTGACCTCAGTACCAGACACGGTGTTAGGAGGGGCTGTGAGGTTCACTGTGCCGTTAGCACTGCCTCCCAATACCAGAGATAAGGTGGATGGGAAATTTGAAGTAAAACCTTGGTCATTGGTAGCCTGGATACTGAAGTCTGCTCCGGTTCCATTAGTCGTCACGGTGAAGGGAACTGAAAGTGGTATGCCCGGTACTAAGACGTTATTTGAATCGTCCTAAAAATGGAAGGAAAGTGGACAACTGTCAGCATCAGTCATATAATTAAAAGTCTGTGGCAGAGCAAGCCTAAAAGTCATTTGATCTCTCAGATGGATTCATTTGACTTACAGCAGTAACACTCAGAGTAGATGCTCTGATGCTGGTGGGTGATTGTCTCTGGAAGAACACTGGGAGCGCTCTGGTGGAACTATTGATGTTCCGTCCCTTCACAACCACCACAAAGTCCTCTGATGGTATCACGTCAAAGTGAGCCAAAAAGTCTGCTCCACCTTGCGCCTTCACACTGCCATTAACCTGTCCTGACCCTGATGACTTAACCAGAATCACTTCTGTCACTGTGGCAGTTAGTCCCAGTTAGCGTCACCATCAGACTACCATTGACACCTTCAGACACAGAGAAGATCCACTGAAACGGTGCTGAAGTAAATCAAACACTTTGGCATATGGCATAATTCTGTTTCTTTTACCAGCTCTGGGGCGATTGTCTACGACATCAAATACTCCGAGCAGGCTCTGCGATACCTCCAGAAAGTCAAACAGGAAGTCAATGCTGCTCTCTGCTGCAAATAAAACAGTTACAGGCCACATGCAGGATATAGCATTAACATGAGCACAAGTAATTATTCATCACTTTTAATGTTATTTTGAATCACATTTGTCACAGTTTGTTAAGACTAAGATTTACAAAACTAAGCACAGGCCAACACAAAACAGCAGACACAAAATTCCAGTCTATCTGAGTCCCCATAAGATTGTGTTTAAAAAGACATGTTGTATATTTCAAATGGCATATTCAATGCTTTAAAAAACTCTGTTCACCTCCTCCATAGTGTTGTAACTCAAAATGTCACCTAACCAATCTACGTGGCTAAGGGATCGATAATAACAAGGTTCAGCATTCGTTGTGGTAATAATCTCACCGACGACCTTCAGAGTGTGGGCATTTGCTGACACTATCTTGATTTCCCACAATCCCACTTGTGTTTTCAGTAGCAGAGTCTTGAAGTTTCCCACGAACCGGGATGAAGTGATCAGTGATCCCATGTTGGTGCTTTGCTGAGATTCACCTAAAAAGAGCGACGCAATGGAAAGAAACAAAACACACATGGTTAAAAATTAAAAGTCAAACAAATGTTGTGCATTTTTTTAAAACAATGACAACAATTTATCTAGAGCAGGTGTCCAAACTTTTTTTTAAAGAGGATAATGTGAAGATACCTGGGGGGCAATACTAACATTTTAAAAATAAAAAACAATAAAAGTTACATACAAATGCAAATACAACAATGTAACAATTTTGTTTTCATTGTCACAGTTATCTTTTTTTATGACAGTCACCAAATCTAAGCCAATTAGGTGTGAACAAATCAGATAGCAAAGAATAAATTGTATGGAGTACATTAAACTTGCATGAAGTTGATATACACGCTTAACCTCATGTTCATTTTAAACATGACTTATTATGAGTAATACAAAGTCTGTTAACATTTCAGTTTAAAACATATCACTCTTGCTCTTGTCTTTAACAAAACCGTTTAGAAAGTATATTTATTTATGTTAATATTTTGTGTCACATCTACAGGTACATAATAGCAGCAGTAATGACCATAGAGGTTTAAATGCTTCATTATGTCAACCAAAAAAGCCAAATCTGACAATCCTGGCAGGCCATAAATAATATATTATAAAAATGAAACTTGCTGCTTGAAATCTGACCATGATTGCCCCCCCACTACAACCAGAATATGTCATTTAAACATATAATCTGCAAGAATTGTCGTGGAGAAAACCTTCCAGAACACCATCAAATAACAACACGGAGACAGCTGCTTGCGAATCCGAACGAACCTTTACTTTACTTTTCACAACCTTTTATACCCATTTTTACGTCATTCTTACATCAGTGTTACATAGTCAAATCACCAGATCCTGTACTTTCTTATAATCATATGTCTGTGTTCTGAGCGTCACATGAACGTAATATTGTCTATGTGTTTCCCATGAGCCTGCATGGTGTGTGTGTGTGCTCGACTTCTTAATCTTGGTCTCAGTCAAGGCCAATCTGAAAACATGCTGACTGAATGTTATCTGGTGGCAGAGAAACATTCAATACTGTCCTAGCTGTGTAATCTGTATGCTTGTGCATTTAGTATGTCGCCTTTATGTGTCTATGTGTTTCTGCATTATAGGTGTGTATGTGTGTGCCTTTATCATGTTCTATTCAAAAGTCCATATGCGTCACGCAGAACACCACATATCCCTCCTCTGGGGATATCAAATCCCCACCAAGAGTTCAACACCACAGCAATGCAAATAAGGGCGAAAACCCACTTGGGGAAAAATTCCCTTACGACCCCCGGAAACGCTTTTCTGATTATATGTTTACCACGGGCGATCACACAATGGCCTGCATTGGTGGTTACATTATACTGATTATATGTAGAATAAGACAAAACTAAAATTATGTGTCAAACAAAGTCCAAAAAACAAAATCACAATATTATGAGTATAAAACAATAACAAACAAAATGAAAACAACCTAAAAAACTCATCTTGAGATTAAGAAAATCAATTCAACATAACTCAGTGAAATTAGAAAGGTGTGACAATGATCACCATGAGGC
Source organism: Collichthys lucidus (assembly GCA_004119915.2). Taxonomy (NCBI): domain Eukaryota; kingdom Metazoa; phylum Chordata; class Actinopteri; family Sciaenidae; genus Collichthys; species Collichthys lucidus. The sequence goes on from CM014092.1 coordinate 1,597,815, forward strand.
AACACAATCACTCACAGTCGCTTAATTGTCCATTAATAAAATCCAATAATAAAAGTCCACTTGGTCCAGATGGCAACACATTGTTCGCTCCAGTTCAAAGTCCTTGGCAGAGTGGCATCAGTCCTAGCACAAACATTGGCTGTGCTTTTTATTTTTTATTTTTTTATCCAAAGGTCCTTGTTCCCCTACTACAAAGTTCTCATACCTCTTCCTCCTCAAAGTCCATTGAAGTCCCCTAGGGCCTTAAGGGCCTCATTAGTGTAATTAATAAAACGCTGCTGGTTATAATAGACGTAATTAATCCAATCCACATTCTTGTTAGGAGTAATCCAAAAAAATATAGATTCCAGTCCTGCCTTAATCTCATTTCTGGCTTTAAATTATTCAGGGATTCCCCTAGGCTGCCCTATTGCATCTAAATAAACAAGTGGATCTGCAGAATAAGACCTTTTGGATCTAGCTACTTCTTGGGGTACCTCAAGGATGTCTCTAACCCCTTTATACAATCCTCGTATGGGCACTTTCATCCTCACCAGGGTGCAAAGGCCAATCCACCTGGGAGGGAGTGTGTTACGTAATTTATCTTTTCCACACATCCAATAACTATCAGCTACAGCAGTTGTTTGTTCAAATAAAAATTGGATGCTGGGCACTGTCATAGTTATATTCAGGCATGTCTGATCTACTGGTTCTGGGTTTTCATACCATATAGGGGTTGTAGGGAAAGCTGGAGCTATGTTTGCATGTGGAAACCATGACAACACCCAGGTTACTTTACAATTTACAGTAGTGTTGCCTACATCAACTCCATTCCAGTTTCTACTGGTATCAGCAAAGCCTCCACTAGCAAAGCATTCATAATCAGCTGTATCATCTATTTTGTAGTCTGTAGGGGGCTCATTTTGAGGAGTTAACAGGTTGAATTCAGCACACAGCTTGCTAGTTTTTGTAGGCGATGGATTGAGCAGACGATGTGTATTCTGGGAACCGTAAATTAATCTGCATTGAATACCACACATTGGTAATGAAAATATTTTCAACGTCTTTCCTGATTAAGGATTAAATCTGCCTACTCTGCATTTTTCCTGCTGTGTCTTTGCGCATTCCTCAAATGAATATTTTTCTGGAATTACTGTTGGTATGGTGGTGGGGGCCTGTGCACACACCACACACTCATCAAAAGTCAATTCTTTTACAGTGTACTACACCCACTTATACCACCCATTATGTGTCGCCTGTTCCCACTTTTTGTCTATCTGACTCCTAAACCTAGATCTAGTAGCTACAGTTGCAATTGATCCTTCTAATGGGGCATTTTGACTCTTGGTCATGTTGTTTGTGTGATTGGTTGTTGCATCATACTCATCTGATTTATGTCTCTTGGCCTCCGTCCAAAGCAGTTTCTCCTTGGCTTGGTCGTTGGGTGGCATCTCCATCAAGCAGTTTGCCACCATCAGCACCAGCAGGTGAATCACCAGTTTCATGTTCATCTCTGCTCTCTGATTCACTTTTGTTTTGAACAGGCTTTTCCTCTTCCTGTTTCGCTCTTGTGGCTCTGGTGCAGTGATTTAGGTGGTACCATGTGGTGCTTCCTTCGACCTGAACGGCTGTTGGCGTTGCCCGCACCACCTTATAGGGACCTTCTCGTCTCAGCTCGTGCCACTTCCTTTTGAAGACCTTAATATAGACTTCGTCTCCCGGGACCACGTGGCTCTCTGTTACCAGACTGGACTCTGGGGCTCGGCTTTTTTCCTGCAAATATATAGATCTGTGTATGGCAGTTAGTTGTTTCATATACTCTTTTATCTCCATTTGCAGTTGCTCAAGCGGAGATCCCTTATGGGGACCCCTTAAATGTGGTGTAGGCATGGGTCGACCCGTAAGCATTTCATGCGGGGTTAGATGCGTCACTCTATTTGCTTGCATGCGATAGCTCATTAGTGCGAGTGGTAAAGCATCCACCCAATTTAGCTTTGTGCTAGCACAGATTTTGTTAAGCTTAGCTTTAAGGGTTCCATTTACTCTCTCAACCAGGCCTTGAGACTGAGGATGATAAACACACCCTAATCTTTGTTTTATTCTTAACTGCTGTAGGATTCCTTTCCCTACTTTTTGGATAAATGCTGATCCATTATCAGAGCTTATTTCTGATGGTATGCCAAATCGTGGAATTACTTCTCTTGTTAAGAATTTTATGACTGTTTCAGACCCTTGATCTTTTGAGGGTATAGCTTCAACCCATCGACTGAACCTGTCAATAATTACCAGCATATACCGTTTTCCTTGAACAGATTTTATCATATCTACATAATCCATTACTAAATGTTTAAATGGACCTTCTGGCACTGGAATGTGACCTGCTGGTGTCTTTATTCCTTTTTTCACATTACTCTGAGCACAAATTTCACACTCTTCCAACACCTCATCAACCATTGATTGCAAATATGGTGACCAATATCCTTGCTGTCTTATCTTCCTAATTACTTCCCCCCTCGCACAGTGATCAACACTGTGCGCCTCAGAAATCAACATAGTCAACAATGCCACTGGTGCAACCAACAAACCCTCATGAGATCTCCACAGCCCTCTTTCATCCTTCGTTGCCCCCCTTTGTTGCCAGACGCTGTGTTCACTCAGTCCTGCATTTTGTTGCATTAGAACAATGTCTTCTGGAGTTACAATTGGTTCTAACGATACCAACGGTGTCATAATGGGAACTTCACTTTTTGCCGCTAGTTTTGCTGCCTCATCTGCTGCATTGTTACCTCTTATGATGTCTTCATTACCCTTTTTGTGTGCTTGGCATTTTATTATTGCGAGTTTTATTGGCAACATCATAGCTGAGATTAGTTCTGCGATCTGCTTCTGGTGTTGGATCGGGGTACCATCGGCTTTTTTAAAACCTCGCTGTCTCCAAATTGCGCCATATAGGTGGCAGACTCCATGAGCATATGCTGAGTCTGTGTACACATTTGCAACCTTATTTTCTGCCATTTTACAGGCCTCTGTTAACGCTTTTAATTCTGCTAACTGAGCTGAGCACGGCTGGCTACAACTTTCAGCTTTTGCTGTTTTGAACTCGTTTTCGTCTTGTCTTACAATAGCAAATCCTGCATGATTTCCTAGATGATCCCGGAAACAGGAACCATCTACAAAGTACGACACATCTGCATTTACAAGAGGGGTGGACTCCAAGTCAGGCCTCAGTTTTGTGTATTTTACCGCTTGGGCAACACAGTCATGTGACTCACCTTCAAACCCAAACGGTATTGAGTCTGCAGGGTTTACAGTTGAACATTTCTTTATCATTACATCAGGATAAGTTAACAGCGACACATACTGTAAACACCGCGCTTGGGTCATCACAAATTTGCCTCGATCAAGTAGCTCAGCGATCTTATGATGGGTATATATTGTAACTGGATAACCCATCGTGATAGTGGATGCTTTCTCATACGCATAATGGATGGCGGCTAGTCCCTGATAGCATGGTGGCCAACCTTGGGCCACGTTATCTAGTTTGGAGCTGTAATAAGCGATAGGCTGTTTTCTCCGACCACTACAAGTTTCCTGCATTAACACTGCTGATGCATACTCATTGCAACGATTGGACACATACAAATAGAACGGTTTATCATAGTCAGGTACCGCCAAAGCTGGAGCTTTTTGCATGTCTTCTTTGATGGTCTCAAAGGCTATCACAGCCTCAGTTGTCCATTTTAATGGGGCTTTTAATGTTTGAGTTCCCGCCTCTTTCATCATCTCTCTAAGAGGAGCTGTTTTGACCGCATAGTCCTCCACCCAATCCGAGCTAAACCCTGTTATCCCTAGAAATGTCATCATTTGACCCACAGTTTGTGGTTTGGGTGCTTTGCTTACACCCTCCAATTGCGTAGGCGATATGGCTATGGCCCCATGAGATATCACCCTCCCCAAATACTCAACCTGGGTTTGACAATACTGAAGTTTTTTCTTGGAGGCCTTTTGTCCTCCCTCTGCCAATTTTTGGAGCAATTTAACTGAGTCTCGATGGCATTCATCCAGTGTTGGTGAGCAAATCAACAAATTGTCAACATATTGAATCACTGTGCTGTTTAACACAAGACCCTCAAGGTCCCTTTTTAGTGCTTGATTAAACAAAATCGGGCCATGTTTCAGTCCCTGCGGGACTCTGTTATATGTGTATTGTTTACCTCTGTATGTGAATGCAAACAATTTCTTTGATTTTTCAGCCAATGGAACGCTGAAGAAAGCAGAACACAAATCCACTACTGTGAAGAACTTTGCTTCTGGTGAGATATTTGTAAGAAGTGTGTGAGGGTTTGGAACGTCTGCTGGCCAATCCTGAATCCCCTCATTCACTGCTCGGAGATCATGTACCAATCGATGACTTGATTTATCTGCTTTCAATATTCGAAATATCGGCGTATTGCAGGGACTTTTAGTTTCAAATAACACTCCTGCTTTCACTAGCCCTTCCACTGTTTGGCTATTTCCTTCCTCTGCTTCTGGTTTTAGCGGATACTGTGGTCGCCACGGGAGCTTCATATTTGGTTTCAACCCTATTTTAACTGGATTAGCTGATTTTACCAAGCCTACGTCGGTGCTATGTTTAGACCACAAGTCTTCAGGAACGTGTTTAAACATATCTTGTTTCAATTCATCCTCATTCTCAGCAATCTGCGTCATTTGTTGTGCTTCACGGAAGGCGATTCTCACTTCTTGTGATCTAGCATGCATGGAGGTGCCACATAGAATTTTGATCATGGATTCATCCGATGACTGGAAGATCAATGGATTTTCAGTTTTCTTCCATTTAATCTGTGATGCAACTTTCATCATTGGGCCTAAGTCTTTTGACTCATAATTTTGGTTAACCAGCAAGGCGACATGTGGTACAGATTCTGGAACGTTGTACCACCTTGAGAGAAACGAGTTTGGCTTTACATTCAACGCAGCACCTTCTTTTCCAATTATTATGTACTCAGTTATTAATTCAATGACCAAATCTTTTGTGGCACTTTGCCACTTTTCACTGAAAATCTCACTGCAGGATGGATCATAGAATACTGTACAGTGATAGTCTGAGCGCGGTTTCTTTGCTTCTGGAATTTGGGCTCGAATGTATGTTTCCCATTTTCCCACCTCCTTAAGCACCGGATTTGTGATTTCTGCTAGCCAATAGGCCGTTGCTGTCTCTGCTTGAACATTCATTTGGAAATCTACACCTGAATTATCAATGTAAACTCCTTGTGGAGAGCACCAAATCTTTATTTTTAGTTGACACAACGCATCTCTCCCTAGCAAATTTACAGGTGTGTGTTCAGATACTAGGATTGGCAGAATGGTTTTGTCGTTACCAATTGATAGTTGAACTGGAGCTGTTACTGGAATCATCTGTGGCTGTCCCGAGAATCCTACTGTCTTGACAAATTTGTCTGACTTGGGGAGGTGTGAGGCATAGTATGGACTTACACATGTATATGTTGCTCCAGTGTCAACCATCATAGGTGTTGATCTGCCTTCTATTTGCACCTCTAACATTGGCTCTACATTAGCTGCTGTTGTCATTACGGCTAACTGGCCCTCCCCAATAGGATTCTCTGGGCACCCCTAGTACGCGTGTGTGGGCCCACCCCCGGGATTGGCCGGACCGGCGTTCTCGCTTTGAGTGGGCTGACCCTCAGACCCCCGTCCTTCCTGTTGAGTCGGCCATGGATTTTTAGGACAGTCTCGACGGTTATGTCCAGGTTGGTGACATCCCCAACACCGGTTATGTTGTCCAACCTGATTGCCCCTCTGGGCCGTTGCTTTCTTCCCTCTTCCTCTTGGTTGCTGTGTGTAAATATTAACAACAGGAGGAGCTTGTGGGGGTGGGGCAGGAAATTGGTGGTGGATTGGAGGAGCAGACGGCACAGCGACAGCAGGAGCAACAATTGCTCCACTCTGTGCTTCTTCATCATCATTCAATACAGAAGCCTGAACCTTTTTTTTGCTCCTATTGGTCAGTTCAGTTAGTTGAAGTTGTGAGACCTTTCTTTGAACCGCTCTCTCTTGTTCACGCAAATTCTGCTCCTCTTCTCTGTGTCTGTCTCTGTGGCTTTTTGATCTCAACCCCACCACATCTTCAACTCTTTTTTTCACGGGGCGGGGCATGGCATCTATAATGGAGTTCCTGAAGATTGTAGTTAACAATGCACTACTCTCTGGATCTTCTTCAGTCTCCTGTTTCCATCGTTTCAACTGACGGCTAAGGTAAGCAGCTGGGTTCTCAATATCTGTCAGTGGTTCACCCTTTAGGGCTTTGGGGTCAGGCCGAACGGGATACTCCCGTCGCAAAGATGTCCAGAGGACAGTTCTATATGCGTTAAATTCTGTTCCATCAGAGTTGGGGTCAATCATCCATGCATTTCCATTTGAACGCAAAAATTTTTCCATAGCAGGTATTCCCATTGTGCGTGCCCACACTGCTTTAATGTCCCCGATGGCGAGTATTTTGCCCATAGTCTCTTCTTAAAAAACTTTAATCCACTTACTGGCTCCCTCGTGTATTTCAGGAAGTCTGGAGATCAGCCCCCCAAAGTCAAGAGTTTGCCATGGAATATATCGGCTCTGCTTCCCTTTAATCAGAATTGGATATTGGCCTGGGTCAGTGTATCTTTCTGGTGGTTTTATAGCAGGTCTAAGGTCATAATTGCCTTTCTCTATGTTTGTCCTCACTGCATCCCCTTCCTTAGCCTTAGCTGCAAAGGTTAGTATCCCTACTAATACTTCCCTCTGTTCTGCTTCCTGTCTCTCCCTTGACGGGCCTGCCTTTTCCTCAAACACTAGTCTTTTGCCTAACTGATGCATGTCTGCCTCACCTGATCCTCCCCCCAAACAGGAATTATAATTTCTGTCTATCTCTTCCTCTAATTCCTGAATCTTAGTTCGCTCCATTTCTCTCCCTGGATCTACCCGACCTAAATCCAGCCAGTAGGACTCTCCTCCTTCTTTGCATGGCTGGTTTCTCTCGGCATAACAATCGAGCACTTGTGATTTTCTGAAGTTTACATTCTTCTTGAGGGTGCTGCAGGATTTGGGAATGGGCATATGGCTGGCCTCTAGGGCATCACTTATTTCAACTGTTCCAGAGATGTCAACTGCTCCGGAAATCATGGGATAAACTCCGGTCTCTTTAGTCACATGCTCCGGTTTATCATTGGTTTTATCCTTTGTGTTTGATTGATTGACGACGCGACTCTCTTTTAGTTTTTTCCGGTATTGCTTTCCTTCATCCTTAAACAGTTTAACAATCTCTAATTCTTTTTCTCGTTTCTGTTGTCGTTTATTACTTTTGTCTTTTGGTTTGTAGTCTTTAATTCGAACCTCCATAGCTTCACACACACTCACATCAAACGTGCCTCCTTCTGGCCAGCAGGAGTCCAAACCTTTAGTGCGTTTTTTCCATTTCTTGGAAATTTCTTCTATCTCTTTTCTGTGTGCTGGGTTTTTAATGCCCATGATCATCACTGGACTGAGACTCATTTTGCAATTTTAAACTTACACTGGCTGATAAGACTTATCAATTGATCGTAGGTCAAAGCCTATTTAAAGTCGAGATTTCAATTAGAAATAATACGCGCAACCTAGAAGTAAACCTCTATTTTTTTTTTTTAAGATGAGTATTAGTGCTGGTTGTAATGTGTTTATTAAATGTTGTCTTACACAAGAAACCTGTCAGAGAGTATATGCGGCTTCACTGTAACTCTTGGACCTTGGCAGCAGAATCCAATGAAATTGTTATTTAAGAACACAGCACCTTTAGGCAACAAAGTTTAACCACACAATAACGGTTGCACAGCTTACAAATCCCAACTTGATCAAAAATTCACTTTATCAAAACTCAGAATCATTTAAACACAAGAGAAAAACATTCAACATTAACTTAACATTAGCTACAGTATACTGTATGCTTAAGGGGAGAGAAAGAAAAAGAGATCACTGCAGCTTTACACACGACGGGCGGGGCTGTCCGAAACAGACTAAGAATGGGGAATGACATCAGTATCACAACAGTATGTAGAAACAATACCATCGACAGCTCGCCAACAAATCAGTTAACCACCACACACGGCCTATCACTGGAACTGTCCCTCCCTCCTTGTCCTCTCTGTCCTTCAACAAGGCACAGAGAGTCTCTTACTAGACTAAACAACACGATAACGACTAAAGAACACTCAGAACAGATCAGAACAAACAGAAAATGCTCAACATATTAACTTATTTTAACAGAAATATCTGCAAAGCAACACCAAATATATTAGCAATAATTTACATAAGCATCAGGATTATAGAGTATTTTAGAATGACAAACTCAGACTCTTTTACTCAACTCGTCCTGTGACAGAGGTCACACCACCAGCTAAGTGAATTTAATTCAGATTTTAACGCTTCATTCAGAACATCAATGCACATTTGAATTTTTTCACACTCTTACAGCTTCTCAATCACTCTCAGCTTCTCAATCACTCTCAGCTTCTCAAATACTCTCAGCGTCTCGATCCCTCTCACACTCTCACACACATACACACTTGGCGCCCATCCACGCATGTATACTCACTGTATATTTTTCTTTATAAAAGATTTTATGGGAGTTACTAAATTTATCCTCCCTGTACCCACAGCCAATTTATTACAAATTATAATCTGGTTTTACTATAATTCCTCTTCCCCCGGGCCCAAAAGCTGCTGCAGTACAAACCACACATTAACACAAAACAAAGACAAAGCAAAACACACCAAACCTAACCTTAGGTTTCTGTAGGATCCCCTCTTCGGATCCCCCGAACACAGGTCAAACACAACACAAAGTCTGACCTTAGACTTAACTTCTATAGTTTGGTTCCTGTGGGATCCCCTCTTAGGATCCCCTAAACACAGATCAACACAACACAAAGCACAATCAACACAACACAAAGCACAAAGCAGCTTCAATGCTTCAACAAAACACACATACTTTAACTCTTTAAATTCTCTCAGGTCCAATTCACAATTTTGACTTAAGTCTTAATTTGATAAAACACACAAAAGGAAACCCCCTTTACTCTCCCTCTTAACTTCTCACCACTACAGGGGGGGGCTTTTGCATGAGTGGGCTCGGATCAGCAGCTGTACATCCAACATCTAACTTTGGAATTTCTTTTTTGGAGAGAATGTTCGATAATACTTACTGCACTTAGGTCTGGATGAGACTGCAATAAAGTGGCAAGAAATGTCTTACCTTTTTATGGCGCCGTTTTACAGTGTCTCCCAGTCCAAGATGCAGCCAGCAGTATCGAACACCTGAGGGGCTGATGAGAGTAAAGTTGACAGATGTTCCAGTGATGTAAATTGTGAGGTTTCCTACTGACTCGTCAACTGTGAACGTGAAATTTTGATTCTTTCCAGGACCCCTGGCTACCTGCAGAAGGGGCACCTAGGAGGGTGAAAGAAAGTGGTGTCACAACTGAACTTTACTTAGAAAAGTCATTGCCCAAGAGTGCCTTGTGTTATTACTAGAGAGCAGCTGGAGGACTCTGTAATGATGGTGACGGCCTCTAAGAGCTGACTCTTTGAGACTTTGATAGCCTGACCGCCTGAAGATGCAGCCAGGTCACTGTACAGCTGTGCACCTGATGCTGCCATCCGAGTGAGCTGTTGCTGTCCTTGGTTGTCAGGACTCTGTCTTCGGCGACGAGACCCCAGTATGGCAGTCAACATGAAGTTCACCAGGAAAGAATGCAGATGAATGAGACTTTGAGGTTTTAAAGTCTAAAGACTCATCGGGGCTTAAACTAACCAAATCAAAATCTGTAACAGTGTCTACGTGATCATTTTGACATTTTATGCATGCATGTTAATATTACCTTCTTCTCAACACATTACCATTTAGCTCAAAGCACTGCTGTGCAGCCTCACTCAGAGTCTCTTGATTCGTATTACTATTTTTTTTATAACTTTAAAAACGACTATTACGCTGAGATTTTCTACGCAATATTTTAAATTTTTTACCGTGACAATAGGAGAAGCTACTTACAACTGACTGTGTCCGCTCTATGAGTGCGATCACTGTGCCTCTCAGGTGTGTGTCTTTAGCATCTGCGTCCGTGAAAACGAAGATCTCAGAGTTTGGGGGAGAACCGGTTAAAGCCAGCTACACGAGCAAGAGGGCGAGAGAGAACAGCAGTGATACTCCACTTTGTTCTTTACTACTTCACTTTCTGTATGTTATCAGGTTTTGCAGAGGCAGATTTTGAAGAAGACGTCACAACACCTGAAGCCCTGAAAGACTCATTTCTGGTAAATCTCCTCCACCGGTGGCTGTTAGTGAATTTATAGCATTCTTGAAGACATTTGGGTCTGTAGTCCTTGTCAAAGGTCCAAAATCTGATGTCAGAGACAGAAGAAAGAATTGTTTTATTAAAGCATTTAAAGATACAGTTATCTTTTTTTATTATATTACTGATATATATGTTGACAATGTCACTGGTATTATGTCTCACACTAAGATCCTACCTGGATCATTGAAAGGTACAAGAATGTAAACTGAAGGCTCATCTTGTGTTCCCACTCTACTGTTGATTATAGAGGAAGTGACGGTCCTCACTGCTGCAATGTCATCACTCATGCTTCCTGTCGTGTCAATCACAAAACAAAGAGCTTTGTTGGATCCTCTGGAGATTCCCAACATTCTGTGGATGGAAAGAGACAGAAAGAAAACACTTTGTCTTTGCCTCTTTACAGTACAGAACTAAAACATGCAGAAGGGGTCTCATACTGTAGGAATGGTCTGTCACCAGCAGCCCCTCGAATGTCCTCGAGTAGCTCACTGGTTGCAGCTATCGCCAGATTTGCTGCTTTCACGTGGAGATGTCCATGTTCGGAGGTGAGCTTGTCTTTGTTTATCCCACCTTTAGGCTCAATCCCACTTGTTTGATCAAATGTACCTCCATGGCTGCATTTTCCTGCACAGATTGACATTTTATAAATGTTTTGTCCTGTAAATGAAATACTGTAATTTAGGTTGGACATTTACCTTCTGGTTTGGTAGCGAAAAAAGGCAGAAGACTGAAATATCCTGAGGTCAGTATCTTTTCCTGCAGGATGTCCTCCAGAATGTTCTTCCTGCAATTGTCTCCATCACAGTTGCGACAGGTTGCTCGGCTTTTAGCTGTGGGAAAGACATTTCTGTTCTGTTAGCTTTGATTTCTCTAATCATATTTTCCTTATGTCTGTTTCTTTTGTTTTGGCAACGCAGTGCACACACCCTGACGTTACATGAACTTGTTACCTGCTATGTTACCAATGCTGGTGTCTGATCTGATCAGATTGGAATTTGGGAAGATGTTTTCCATTTCTACCCAGTTGCTATGACTGTAGAAATCCTGCAAGACGGGATTTGGAGTTAGGTGCAACGTGTGAAGAAACTATTCCTGACGACTGTAATGGAAACCAAAGAAGTAATAAGAATTACCTGTAAAGTGTGTAAGATTTCTCCCAGTTTTTCTCTCGCTGCCTCAAAGTTCTCTCGCTTGTTGCTGGCCTTCACAGCTGAGAGTTCTTCTGTGATGATTTTCCTTCCCCCTATAAAGTCCTCATCGTCAAAGTGACGGCGTGAGCTGAGCAAGAAACGAATATCCACTCGTCGGTTCTTTTTTTAGATTAATTTGATTGCTTTTTGGAAGCTCTTGAATGATTTTGATGCTTCACAGGCAACAGCAACAGACTCGACATTCAGAGGCTACACACACACACACACACACGCACGCACGCACACACGCACGCACGCACACACACACACACACATAGAGTTAATATTGCAGTGTCAAATTCAATATCAGATCCAGGCATTGAAAAGAATCAAATCCTTACAGGAAAGGTGAAGTCTCTGCCCTCAGCCAAGGCCAGAGCACGACAAGCCTGCACGGTGGCATTAAAGATTGCTCTCTCAGTGATGTCCTGATGTTTCAGTGATCCTCCGCCAAATATTATCTGAAACCCGAAAGCTCCCGTCTGCAGGAGCAGCAGACACAGCACAGCCAACCCTCCAGACATCACTGCACAACCTGTCTGATAAAAAGTGTACAAAGATTCAAAAACACAATGTGAGGCAAACACAATATTAGTCATTAAGACTTAAATAGTATCAGTTCAGTAAATTATTATTTCACATTGACACACATTAATTTTGTAGTTACAGATACCTCAGCTCTTCTTCCTTTAAAACAAGAATTACAATAGTGAAACAGAGACTGATTCATACAAAGCAACAAAAACTGCTTTTATGTCTTCTCTGTATTACCAGTAATTATCCGGTATCATTGTACTGTACCTTAGGTCTGGAAGTCGTCCTATGAATTTCTGTGACAACTTCATTTATATTGCTCCATGGAGGCACCACCATGCCTGACCTGTTGGACTTGTTGCTTATCATCAGGGTAATTCTTTTGGTGTCACATCAAATGACTTGATGCTCTGCACCTTCATTTAGAAAAAGGTTGGCATGCCGTCTTTCAGCATTTTAAAACAATAAAACAATAGTCTTTTGTTGCTAAAGTAGTTGTTGTCATCAGATGTATGGTGTGCCAACTTTCACTGGTGACAGAGAGTAATTCATAGAAGAAAGAGTTGCCGGTTCATCTTTTGGACAAGGATAAACTGACTGTACTTATGTAGTGCCTTTCTAGTTGTCTGACCACTCATCATCTCATTCACCCACTCACACACAGATGGCCCAGCATCAGGAGTGATTTTGGTGGACGACCCGCTTTTATACATTTTCTGCATTTCTCCTGAATTCTTGTGTTTTCATTTATCATGAAGGCTGAGTGACAAACCTGTTTTTGCAGTTAATGTAACAGATGACAGGAACAGATGATAGCGCAGTACGTGAATTATGTGCTATTATGTATGTGCTATATATGCTAACATATTAAAGGGATCATAGAGGACAATATTTTAGAAACACTTTTAGAAAATGGAATATAATAATATAATTCAATCCATTTTAATTGTAAAGGAAAGTAGCTTGAGCTTCTGTCCAATATTCTGTTCTGTGTTGCAATAATACTCAATGATTTTAAGGAAATCTTACGTGACTAACAAACAAGGAAGGAGTGGAATTTGTAGCAAGATAAATGAAGATGTAAACTGGTTGATTAAAGATTTACTACTGTGTGCTGTGTCTGTCTGAATTCTTTCATTTTAATGACCTGTTTTTGCAGTCATATAATGGAGAAGTTTGTGAATCATGTGCTACATTAAAGGAACAATCATTTAGAAACACTTTAATAAATCTTTAATAGTCAAATGTGACAGACAGTGACAGCGGGGGCCAAAACTGGGCGAACCTGGGCGATGGACTAGGAACCCAGATGTGGACACACAAAGGAAGCAGATAGACGATGTTAAGCCAGTTTATTGTTCTTAAGGAAGGGTTTGGTCAGGGGCCAGACAGGGAGGACACAGGCTGAGTATCCCAGGGGGCTGGATCCAGAGCAGGGCTGGGTGGAGCAGGCGAGGGCAGCAGGTTGTCGTGTTAGGTTCGTTATCTGGTAAATAAGATGCTGAGACGGATTTGTACGTTGAGCGTCTTTACTTCCATTTCCACACTTAACATTAACTCGTGGCTCTGTCTGACCCAACATAACCTGAGGTTTCCCCTACAATACTGCCCCCTGGTGTCCTGGCATAATGCTATACATAAACTGTACATATCCAGATTACACCACATCTCCCCTTCTGAGAAATGTTAGTCTATAGCATTACATGCACAACACATTTGCATTAACAAGTTAACCTTACTGTTATCACACGTTGTGCTCAATTCTTATAACAATTACATCAAAGAGTTTACCAACCTTACTACTGTAAGAACCCATTCTTAAAGTTAGGCAAATACAAAACGTCAATTCACAAAGGTCTTTAGGCTACCTAAGAACTAACCTTAGACAACATGAAATCAACCTCCAACAGGATTTCTTTTTTTTTCTTTTTTTTCCACATTGTGTTGTTCCAACATTCAAACATCACAAGTCCCGTCTATCTGGCTTAATGACAGGTCTACCAGACCTGGTTCGGATGATTTGGGGGGAACCATGTGACCCCTCTGCGGGCACCATACCAGTGTCCACAGGAGTGTCCTGCAGATCTGCCCCAGCAGCTTGTTCTGGACTCTTATCGCTGTTGTCTGCTGCCATGGGCATAAGGTGACGCCGATTCCTCCTAAAAGTGCCCTGGGATCCACTGACCAGGTAGGATCTAGGTGTCTCATGTGTGGATGTCACAGTACCTGGTGTCTTTGCATCTGTGATCCACACGGGGTCTCCTGGAGACAGGTGAGGAAGACTTCTTGCCCTGTGTCTGCGGTTGAAGTTGCTTGCATCCATCCACCTCTTCTCTCTTTCTTTACTCTGCACTGTTCGAAGGTCCGGGCTGGCTGGTTCAAGCATCACAGGAAATGCAGGCACTGTGGTGCGCAATCGGCGGCCCATGAGCAACTGGGCCGGGCTGAAGCCGTTTCTCAAAGGAGTGCTCCTATAAGCCAGCAGTGCGCGATAAGGGTCAGCCACTTTAGTCAACAGGTTTTTGATGGTTTGGACGGCGTGCTCGGCCTCTCCGTTACTTTAAGGAAATCTTGGGCTGCTTGTTATGTGTTCAAATTCATACTCGGCTGCAAATGCTGACATTTGAGCACCTGAAAACTGAGGCCCATTATCTGTGATTAGAGTCTCAGGTATGCCATGCCTTGCAAAAATAGACTTGAGATGCACAATAACATCTGCACACCTAGTCGGGCTTAGCCTTGCAATCTCGATGTACTTAGAGAAATAGTCCACAACAAGCAGATAGTTTGTGTTCTTCAGTGTAAAGAGATCGGCCCCAAGCTTCTGCCATGGCCTGTCTGGTAGCTTGGTAGGCATAAGAGACTCAGCTGCGTTTGCTCGTTCTTTGACACACGCAGCACATCTTAACACTAGCTCTCCTATTTGGCTACTTAGCCCTGGCCACCACACAGATTGCTTAGCCCGCTCGCGACATTTGACTACCCCCTGGTGCTCCTCATGAATCTTCTCCAGCACACTATTCCTCATCACTGAAGGAATTACTAGTCTAGTACCACGTAATGGCAGTCCATTGTGTGTGCTAAGAACGGCCCTTTCGGCCCAGTAGGATCTAACTCGAGTGTCAAGTCGGCTGCGATCTGGCCAGCCCTCTGTGCAGTATCTCATGACTTCAGCACAGATGCTATCTGCACTCAGCTGTTTGTGCAGCTCAGACAGGTAAGTCTCGCTTGCTGGCAGGTTTGCCATCACAGCGTCCACATATATGTTAGTCTCTTCCATCAAGCCATCACCATTAATGACTCCACTGTTCTTCAGCGGGGTCCGTGAAAGTGTGTCTGCAGTAGTGAGGCTTTTCCCTCGAACATGTGTAATAGTGTACCTGTATCTCATGAGTCTCATCCTGAATCTTTGTATTCTAGGAGGGAGTGCGTCTAGTGCTTGACCACCCAGCAGGCTCACAAGGGGTTTGTGATCAGTCTCCAGCTCAAAGTGAAGACCTATGATGAAGTCACTGAATCTTTCACATGCCCAAGTCAGGGCTAGTGCTTCTTTTTCCACTTGAGCGTAGCGTTGTTCTGTGCTGGTGAGCGCTCTAGACGCATAAGCCACTGGCGCCCAGATGCCCTGGTGTTCTTGCAGCAGAACCCCATCTAGGCCGTATGATGCGTCAGCAGAGATTTTCAAATTCTTGTTTGGATCATACAGCTGCAACACCGGCGTGGACGACAACTCCTGTCTGAGACTGGTGAATGCCTTGAGCTGATCGGGCCCCCAGAACCACAGGTCCCTGAGAGCTTTATCTTTTTCAGCTAGGTTGGGCACAAACTTGTCTAGTTGGTTCACCATGCCCAGAAACCTCCTGAACTCGCTAATATTTTGTGGCAGATCCATCTCTCGCACAGCACGTGTCTTTTCTGGATCTGGGCTTACTCCATCTGCCGATACGACGTATCCGAGGAATTTTACCGTTGTCTTGCTGAACTCACACTTAGCTGTGTTCAGAGCGATGCCTGCCGTCTGTGCCCTGTGCAGAACTGCGTGCACGCAGCCATCGTGCTCGGCCTTGTGTGGAACCCCAAATGAGGACATCGTCCATGTGACAGACGACTCCTTCTAAGCCCTTCGTCACTTTCACCATCCGGTTCTGAAAGTGTTCCGGGGGGAGGCAATGCCAAATGGTAGGCGGTTGAAGAAGTAGCGTCCGAATGGGGTAATAAAAGTAGTGTAATGGGCACAGTCTTTTGTCAGCGGGATTTGCCAAAACCCCATGTTGGCGTCTAACTTTGTGAAAATCTTTGCACCTGATAACATGCCCAGGGTCTGGTCCACTGACGGGAGGATGAACTTTTCCCTGCATACGGCTTTGTTTAGAGGAGAGAGGTCGACACAGATTCTTATTTCATCCTTAGATTTCTTTGGTGCCACCACCATGCCGGAGCACCACTCTGTTGGCTGTTCAATCCGGCTAATGACTCCTAGCTGCTCCATGCGCTGGAGTTCCTGCTTTACTTTTACCATCAAGGGTAGTGGGACACGTCGTGGCACTTTCAGAGACACGGGTTTGGCATCAGGTCTAAGCCTAATAGTATATGGCTCCTGTACTAGTCCTAGTCCGTCACACAGCTTTGGGTAATTTTGTTTTACAGAGTCCAAGTCAATGCTATCTACTCTGACTACCAGTCTGAGGTTGACTGATGCGGGCCTGCTCAACAGGGCTGTGTTCAGGTGCTTCACTATATACAGGTCCTCGGTGGTGTGCAGTGCAGCACTTCCCAGGCTACTCCCACTACAGAGAGAGGCACCCGCCCTAGCCCATACAATGCCTTGTTACCTGGTGCGAGGCTGCATAAGGCCCCTCCACATATCTGTCTGTATACCTGCTCTGGTACGACGGTAACGTCTGCCCCTGTGTCAATCTTGAATTTTACTTTAGTGTCTCTAATCTTTATGTCAACTGTCCATACCTGTGTCAACTGTGCCAAGTAATATGTCATCCTCTGTGTCATCTTCCAAAACAGCACTCACGCGCTTGGTAGACTTGCATACTTTTCCATAATGTCCTCTTTTCCCACAGTTGTGGCAATCTGCATTCTTTGCAGGACAGTGGAATTTAGTATGAACAGGCGTCTTACCACATCTCTGGCATGACTGTTCTGCCCCCTGTGTCTCCTGCTTGTCCTTGTGCTGCTTAGCTGGCTGCTTTTTGTTTTGCCATGCTTGCCTTTTCCCTTTGTTGCTGTGCACCGCGTCCACTACTGCTTTATTAGCATGTGTTGCATCTCCTCTTAAGTCTGTTTGTTGTCGCTTCATGTCCTCAGCTTGCCTGACCATGTCAATGGCTTTCGCTAAATCCAGTCTGCGTTCCATCTGCATTTTCTGTGAGAGTACTGTCATTAATGCCTACGACGATCCTGTCTCTTAACAGTTCCTCCTGAAGTGCTCCATATTCGCAATCTTCGGCCAGTGCATACAAAGCAGTTATAAACGAGTCTGCAGATTTTGTCGGCCCTTGAGCTCGCATGTTGAACTTGGCTCACTGATAAATGACGTTCTTTTTAGGCACAAAAAAGTTTGTGAAGCTATCCTTTACGGCATTGCACACAAGTCTCTGTTCGTCTGTTAATCTCAGTCCTTTCAACACATCATCTGCCTCGTCTCCCATGCAGTAGATAAGCGTGTTCACCTGGTTAGCCTGTGTTGACTTGTCCAAGTCGCTGGCCACTCGGAAGCGCTCAAAACGTCTTATCCACTTTTCCCAGTCATGTGGCTTCGGGAAGTCGAAGGATTCTGGCGGTTGCTCTCTTATTTATTTCTCGTATAATGTCCTCTATCCTTCCCTTCACTGCAGCAGCGCTTCTGACACCATGTCGCGTTAGGTTCGTTATCTGGTAAATAAGATGCTGAGACGGATTTGTACGTTGAGCGTCTTTACTTCCATTTCCACACTTAACATTAACTCGTGGCTCAGTCCAACATAACCTGAGGTTTCCCCTGCAATACCGCCCCCTGGTGTCCTGGCATAATGCTATACATAAACTGTACATATCCAGATTACACCACACAGGTCAGGTAGTCAAGGGCTGGAGAGCTGAGCAGAGCAGGTAACGATCTAAAAGGAAGATCACAAAAAGTCAGAACAATATCTGAGCGCTTGATGCGCAGTACTAACTGATAGTGGCTACGATCTGGCAACGTGGTAGTGGCAGGGCTGAGTATAAGTAGGTAGCTGGATGATTACAGGATTGGGTGCAGCTGGTGGTTCCTGCTCTGCTCTGTCTCAAGCACACCTGAAACACACGCACACACACACACACACACACACACACACACACACACACACACACACACACACACACACACACACACACACACACACACACACACAAGGACTGGGGACAAGACAATTAACCCCTGGAGGTAGGTGTGGCAGAGGAAGATCAGTCAGTGGAGGAAACTGGAAGGAAGGACTGCAGCAACAGCAATAAAGATATTTACAGGTAAACCGAGAGAAGAATGTTAAAGAAATAATAGCAGACATGAAATATGGTCAGGCCATAATTATGTTAACATTAAAGGACAGCTTTATGTGGCCTGTGTTTGCTTGCAGTAAATGATTCATGGAGGGAGGAGAAAGGGAGGAGCAGCAGGAGTTTAGATTTATGTGAGCAAGTCTTTTCTTTAGTTCTCTTTTCGGTCTTTATTTGTTTTATCAAGGACTTCTCTTTAGTCTTTAACAAACCAGGGCACAAAGATGACTATCGAGAAGAACATCAGTGAACCAGTCAGACCTTCACACTGGTAAATGAGAGATCAGGACATAGGTCTGTCAGGTATGAGCAAATGTGTCACAGCTAAACTTCCCAGAGGAAACACTGTATGTTAAACTACCACCTGCTGTATTTACTGATGGCATTTCTATGGGACTGTCTCCTCGCTTTGTTTCCATCACTGCTTCTTCTGCTGCTGTCTCTGGCTCTCTGCTGGCCAACAGTATGTCGTTGGATAAAGCTGGCAGTCGAGGCCGCAGGCTGGAGACTCTGGCTCGTTATTTGTCTGATCCTGAAGCTGCCACTAGACAGGAATACAAAAACATGGACGAAGGAGGATGGATCACCAGGGACAGATGTCTTGTCTGGGTCAGGTCAGGCCTCAGAGGGTCCCATGCTTATCTGTAAAACCACTGCACTGGCCAGATATATGCTCCAGCACTGTGGCTCTCTGGCCAGGCCAAGACTGGCTTACTGGCCCAGGGGAGACCCCCATCTCCAGACTCTGTCCAGCATGCTGTGTGAACAACATGAAGACACATTACAGTTCACTAGAGATCATCTGTTATTGAGAGATGGGGGGGTTGTAGCTGTGGACTGGGCTGTGGAAACAAGACCTGGTGGGGCTGCTGGGAGGAACAGGTGGGAGGGGAGGAAGAAGCATCAGTCAGAGGGAAAGGCGCTGGGCTGCTTCACCACAACCCCCCCTGTCCTCCTCGTCATCCCTCAGTCCTGGGGAGGAATGACGGCCCACCTAAGGGTGCTATGCCATCAGGCCATGCGTCAGGGCTTTTATGTGGTGGTGTTTCATGCACGAGGCACAGGGGGCTGCCCGCTGACCACAGCACGACTGACTGAGTTTGGAGACCCAGCTGATCTTGAGCAGGTATAAAAAAAGGCAGCTTTGATGTTATTTAGTACACTTAATAACGATTCATTAAAGCGGGCACCCACTCACTTGATAGAGTGCTCTCTTTGTATAAAGGCTAGTCCTCACTGCAGTGCTCCATGTTTCTATTCCAAACTGCCCCTCTTACTTCCCTCCAGCCTGTCATCATTCCGCTGCTAATGTCTAACAAAGAGAATAATAATAATTTTTTATGAGCAAACTGCACAAAAACTGCAAAATAATATTTTATTTCTAAGAAGTGCAGTCCCATTTATGTATTACATTACTGGATAACCATTTTTTAATGGTACACCAATAACGCATTGGCTCAACAACCTGGCATGTTATTAGGTTACACCCAAATGAATGTTATTGGCAGGTATTATTGGACTTTATTACACTATCGGTTGCTACAAATCAATATAAGCTAAAGAAGTAAAATACAATACAAAAAAAATGGATAAAAAAAGTATATAATATAAAATATATTAAAATACAATATGAAAAATGTGCAGAAGTATTCTATAAACTGTACAAGAGACAAGTGTGTGTCAAGTTTATTCAAGTATTTAAGAAGTATCTCCGTATAAAAATATATGAACATACTATATAAATATATATATAAATGTGGGGACCATGAACCGCACAACATTTAATTACAATTATCAAGAAAATCTTTTATTTTCATACCTGACAGTGATGATCATGATATCTTTGATGTCTTCCACTTTCAGACCGTGGCGTATGTCCACAACCGCCACCCGTCCTCTGTGCTGGTTGCAGTGAGTGAAGGTTCAGGCTCAGGGATTCTTCTTTCCTACTTGGGAGAGTCTGGATCAAGTTCTTACCTTACAGCAGCTGCAGCCATCTCACCTGTGCTCCTGGGCCAGCTGTGGTTTGAAACAGCCCTGCCTCCCATTTATCGCTGCTGGGGTTTGTTTCAGAGGAAAATGAAGCTCAGCAGGTGAGAAGAATGAAAAGAAAATTAAAACATGAATGGAACATAGACAGATCATAAAATGTCTCTTGTTTTTTTTACCATCTTAAGATATGCAAGTTCCTTCAGAGGAGTCCTGGACGTGAATCAGGTCCTCAAATGTTCCACCCTCAGAGACTTTGAGGAAACTCTTTTCTGCTCCTCAGTCCAGCTTCAGCACAGGGCCTCCAGACCTCTGAATTCTGGACTGAGTTCAGGTTCTCATTCCCCACATGGCCTGGCACCCTCAGTGGCCTGGGCACTGGGTGAGAGGGCCTACCCAGCCCAGGACTGGGACAGTTACTGGGAGAGGAACGAACCACTCAGAGATGCAGACGAGGTGGCGGTCCCTGTGCTCTGCATCTGCAGCAGAGATGACCCTCTCCTCCCGCCTGCCTCCACTTTGCCACTTCCCCTTTTCCAGAGCAATCCTTATTTTCTCCTGGCTTTGACAAACAGAGGAGGGCACTGTGGATTTACTCTAGAGCACAGACAAGAAAGGAAAGGAGGGAGGACTGAAAAGGAGGAGGTGGAGGGTGATAACTGGAGTCATATTGCAGTTCTGGAGTACTTCAGAGTAGTGGCTGATTTCCTGAAAGGGGAAGAGAGCGATGGGACGAGCCTTGGTGGTACATTAAGAGAACACAGTCAGGCTGTGCAGAGGAGTAGGAGCAGCATCGTGGCTCCCCCTCACAGGAGGAGAACCACCATGATGAGGAGACAGAGACTGGAGGCATCTGAACAGAGCAGTGAGGACACAGAGGAAGGGAACTTCACCTGGAAGAGATCCTACACTCGCTGAGGAGGAAGACATGGTAAAGGATGAGATCTGCATAGAGAGATTTTATTGACTTTGGGGTTTTTCCTCTCAAGCTGCAGCTTCAGACACTAAGATGAAGATAATAAGATGAAGAGAGGAAGCTAAAATAGCAAAATTGATCAAAATGACATGTGACCTGGGTTTGTAAGTTCTGTCCCTGCACCAGGGTCTCCACCCAGTTGGACATACCTGGAACACTTCCATAGTAAGGCACCCAGGGGGGAACCTAGCTACCAAGCCTGGGGGCGCCTCGGGATCCCTCAGGAGGAGCTGGAATGTGTTGCTGGGGAGAAGGCCTGATAAACTTGCTGCCACTGACTCAACCCCAGATAAGAGGAAGAGGATGGATGGATGGATGGATGAACATATGACCTTTGCTAAAGACAAACAAAGAGAACCTGTTCACAGAACTTCCCTTGTTTGAAATTTCAGCAATAATTATTCTCTTTGTTTTAAATCAGCCACCAATAAATGTTTTTAAAGTGTTTCAGCCGTGTGGCTGCAGTTTGCTTTAAAATCCCTGAGTCTACAAAACAAATGGAATATTTCATGCATCGCATTTTTGGAGCTTTAGATATTTTTTAATGCTAGTGGATATAATCTAGCTTACATGCAGATTTCAACAGGATTATATAATACACAGAATTACTGGTCGTATTGGTTTGCATGAATCAAACAGGGACAAAGTGTCACAGATACTGAGTTTGAAGAAAGATTGACATTTTATTCAGTTTGAAAGCCTCACACAAGAATATTATACTGTAGAAAATGTCTCACAATGTCAATACTGGACCTAAGAAATGAGCAACAGTGACTTTATTTTTATTTTTACATGTTTGAGTCCATACTATATATATGTATCAAAAGATTATGAAGCTCTTAACTTATTTTTTGAGTAGTCATGGAAAAATCATAAAATCATGGACTAGTAGAGAAAGTGCAGTGCTGTATAATTAGACAAGTATGACAAACCATAAAAAGTACATATTACGTTATGGAGGTTGGCACTGTCACCTTACAGCAAGAAGGTTCCTGGTTTGAACTTCAGCTGTGGCCTTTCGGTGTGGAGTTTACATCTTCTCTTTGGGTACTCTCCACAATCCAAAGACATGCAGGTTAACAGGTTCATTGGTGACTCTAGATTGTCTGTAGGTGTGAATGTGAATGGGAGAAGCTGGTAGCTTGTCCACAGTGTATGACACCTCTCACTCAGTCAGCTGGGACAGACTTCAGCTCCACTGAAGGCAGCTGTGGCTCACAGGCAGAGAGATGATCAGCGGTTCGATTCCCGGCTCCTCTGGTCTGCACGTCGAAGTGTCCTTTGCCAATCACTTGTGGGCAAGACACTGAACCCCAAATTGCTCCCGAAGGCCATCGGTGTGTGAATGTGTATGAATGGTTAGCTCCTCAAACTGATGAGCAGTTGGCACCTTGCATGGTAGCCAATGCCATCAGTGTATGAATGTGAGTGAATGGGGTGAATGAGATATGTAGTGTAAAAGCGCTTTGAGTGGTCGGAAGACTAGAAAGGCGCTATATAAGTACAGTCCATTTACCACTGTTAGCCTGATGAGGATAAGAGGTTATAGATGATGGATAGATTTAAAAAAAAATTTAAACAGTTGAGCTTCTCACTTACAAAAACACCATGGGACAAAGAAATATTAAAATTACTTTATTACAGATGATTCTTTATCCAGTAGCCCTCTTCCAACAAAAAATAGTAATTACAAACAAAATATTAAATTTATCCCCTAAACTTTGTTTCTGAATTTCTTTTATACATTTTAAATCACTGTCATCTGTAAGTAATAGCTTCTCTCTTCTGCTATGCGACATTCAGCTTTTTGCACAATCTATACAATTTAATACAGTTTAATACAGGTCTCTGGACTACGGAGAATAAAACAGCAAGATCCACCAAATGACAGGAGATAAAGGGAATACTGATAAACAGACTGTACAGAGACGTAACCCTGCCTCCCACCTAACTTTCAGCCAATGGCAGCCGTCCCTTAGCGCACTGAGGGGGGATCACAGTAGACTCTTTAACCTGGTCAATCACTTGTGCAATCAGTGTAACTGATCCAGTTCAGAGTGACCAAGGTCTAAAGCTAGACTCTGCCCGACTGCCTCGCAAAACACCCGGGAGTCCTAGTAAACACGAGAGGTCTAAAAATCTGCCACTGGTTTAGCCCACTGCAGACATCATGTGGGAAATAAAACCGAGCCGCTCTGGTATAAAATTAAATAAAACACTGCAGAACTGGAACAGAAAGGTTGATAAAAACATGTCGGGTACAATGGTATACTGGCTGAAGAGAAAGGGACCACCAAGTCCTGATATTTTTTTTTAGTTTTCAGATTTGACCTAAGAAAATCAGGACTGTCAGTTCTGAGTGCAGGGTGGTGTGATTTCTTTAAAAAAAAAAAAGGAAATAACTTAAGTGCAGTGTGAAAATGCTCTGTGTAACCCCAACGAATGATTCTCAGTCAGAAATAAAAGCCCAAATAGTGAACCCACTTAACCTTTTGTAGAACCTTCAAACAACAGATATATTTTCACTGCCTTGTGCAAGAACAATTTCAGGTTGTAGAGTGCACTAAATATCGTTTACAAAGCAGTTTTTCAGATTTTAGGATTTATTTCTTTTTTTGTTATTATAACGTTGATTGATTTTTAGGTCAGAGTTCTGAAAACCATAATAGGCAGGTTAGGTATCATAACGTCAGTGAAATATAGCTGTTGCTAAAGCAAAGGCTACACCTAACTACATCTCCAATTATGTGCAAAATCATCCTCAGTCAGCATTAAACAAAAAAACATGTTGCCGTCAAGGCAAACTGACCTACAGTTGTGTTGTCATTCACAACTGAATGTCTGCGACACGTTTCAGAGTGTGACAGTGAGAAGCCGGTGGCTGTGAACGCATCATCTGAAAGCCGCCGGTTTAAAACCACATTGCTGCGTCTGCGACACAACAAGCTAATTTGTCTTTGATTTGTCAATCGGATTTCCATATTTTCAAATTCAAAATATACAATATTAACAGGTTTCCTGTACATTCCGCCTCTGAAGTTAATATAATGCATAATCTCTGCATTTCACAATAAGACTTCCACCTTAATCTCTATTTCTCTATAATCCTTCTTTATAGATTTATAGAATACACACACACACACATATATATATA
Source organism: Collichthys lucidus (assembly GCA_004119915.2). Taxonomy (NCBI): domain Eukaryota; kingdom Metazoa; phylum Chordata; class Actinopteri; family Sciaenidae; genus Collichthys; species Collichthys lucidus. Next base: position 1,622,547 of record CM014092.1, read on the forward strand.
TATATATATATATATATATATATACATATATATATATATATATATATATATATATATATATATATATATATATATATATATATATACATACACACACTTTTATCTATTTTCTGCTTTTCTTCGTTCACTTGAAAAGCTCTTTCCAAATAGATCAGGGAGGAGGTGAAGACCACACCAGGCTCAGGAGGGGAGGAAGACTGTGGAGGGACGTGGGGAGATCGGTGGTCAGAACATGACGTCGGGGGGGTCACCAGGGGTGAGACAGAGTGGGGTGTCAGACTGAGGGAAAGTTGCAGGGGCATGGCAGCGGAGATCACAGCATCACCGCCCATCCACCCACCAAGACATTCAGCAGTCACCAACCAGCAGAGGGCGAGTGACGGTCCTTTCACGCTCCCTGCTCATTCGCTAAATTCTCATTTAAAAAGAAATAATAAAATATAAAATAAAATCAAAAACACACATTTTAGGCAACTGAGATGGATAACTGTTGCTGTGTGTGTGAGTGTGTTCATCATCTACAGCCAACTTAGTGTGCTAGTTGTCACACGCCTATGTCCCGTTTTCACAAAAATTTACCCTGTACATGCATTCATCAGCCAAGTGTGCAAGGGACATACTGTCATGTCAACTTTTCTATCTGTGTGTGTGTGTGTGTGTGTGTAAATATGTCTGATTAACATTTAGCGTGGTGTAGAAGGCCTGTGCCAAAGTGCAAGTCAAGTCGCTGCCCCTGTGGTGAAGCTTGACTTGAGTGTTCTTGAGGTAGGCCAACAGACGTGGTACTGTCACCGATCGACATGGTGCCGAATTAAACCTGAAGACGACTGCAGATGAGCGGAGAAGAGTGGACACCATTTGTGAAATAAGTGGGTTGGGTGCTGCTGAAAAGCCGTCACCTGTCATGAGGCAAATCCACGGGGCATGTGTGAGTGAAACAAAGAGGTCTGTGGAAACCCAATGAGGCTGAGCGCAGATGAGAATGACTCTTCCCTGCCACAAACGCATGCATTACTTGGCCACCTAGTATTATACTGAACTTCCACTGATCTCATTCGATACATGAGCAGTATTGTTGGCATGGAGACCCCTTACCTTTGGCATCTTTGCAGCCCTGCTCACAGCACACAATAACTCCAACTCCAGGGATTGTGAACCCATGTGGCATCGAGGACTCGAGTTTTTTTTTTTTTCTCCAATAAAAGACTGCACAGGTTAGATCTCTGGTCAAAGATCTCATACATGTAGCTCTCATCACACCTTGTGCCATCCCTGTGCTACCACCACTATAAAGTCAGATACCCACGCGTACTTACTAATTACTTAACAACCTTTGTTCTCTCCTCATTTTCCTTCTCTACCTGTTCATCTTCAGTCAGACCCCTTCATGACCTCCTGCCTTCTCATTTTCCTACGAGACTGCACCTCAACAATAATCTCATTCAACATTCTGTGAGTTAGTCAGTCCTTAAATCTTCATCTTCATAATCCCACATGTGTAGAAAACAGCGTACTGCAGAGACATCTCCTGATATGAATACACTACATTGGCTCTATGGCAACGGAGACTAACATGGCAAATATGAACACATAAAATAGCACTGTAGGCTACACTAAAACACTCGCACTCTGGCATACTGTATATGGCTGTCATCCATCTTGGATCAGTCTCGGGACTTTTGGTTTTCCACAGACTTCTGCTGGCAGAACTGATGTGAGAGCAGTGATGATGGGGAGTGACTGGGCTGAGGTAATCCCAGTCTCAATACTGTGCAGTGTGCGTATGTGTGCATGCATGATGTGTGTCTGTGTACAGGATTACCTCAGTGCACAACACTTTGTATTGATCTGTGTGTGTGTGTGTGTGTGTGTGTGTGTTCTAGGTGTACGACAGGTGGGATCCGTTGGATATCTGAGAGGTGATGCTGGCACTCCTGCTCATGCCCTGTTCATTCCTCCCCCCTGATGACGTCCTCCTCATAGCCTGCGGGCTGTTCCTCACCCCTCCAGCCCCTCCTGCACTCCCCCTCTGACTCCCTCCTCCAGGGTGGTGGAGGCTCCAGGGTGGCGGGCCCCCAGCTAGCATGGGGTGACCCCAGGGCTGCTGTGAGCTGGAGCCCCCCTGGTGGTGGTGACTATGGTGGCCGCCGCCGCCTCCTCCACCTCCTCCGGGCCAGTGCCCTCCCCCCTGAGCCCCCTGGCCTCCTCCACCTCCTCCACCCCAGCTTCCCTGAGAATCGGGAGCTAGGTTGGTGAGCACCATGTTGCTGAAGCCCAGTCGCATGGACTCGGAGTCGAAAGCCTCAATCTCTCGGGCCTGGCGCTCCAGCAGAGAGCGGATTCGCTCCAGGCGCTCGTTCTGCAGGGCGAGCATCTCCTCCTCAATCTGAAAAGATAAACATGAACGGAGTCAGCCATTAGTCTGCTTTGTCAAGGACAACCATTCTTCAGTACTTGTTGAAGAAACAAAAATAACCTCTAAATAATTAAAAATAGAACAATAAAAAAATAAAACTAATTCACTTTTTGGCATAAAACGTAAAACACTCCTCTGGTCCTGTGAATTCATCTTAGATTGATCTGTGGACCGAACATGGACAGTCTGTGTGTGACTCCCCGACTGACACTGTGGAGTCTATACACTTCGTGGAAGCTGAACATCAGCAGCCCAGCAGAGGACTACTTCCTGCAGCAGCTGAAGAATTTGAACCTGCCAAAGACAATGATGGTGCACTTCTACACCGCAATCATAAGTCCATCCTCACCTCCTCCATCACCATCTGGTACGCTGCTGTCACTGCCAAGGACAAGGGCAGAGTGCAGCGGGTCATTCACTCAGCTGAGACGGTGACTGGCTGCAATCTTCCGTCTCCAGGACTCTGTGGTGTGCAGGAAAGACTGGCTGATCCCTCCCACCCCGGACACAAACTCTTTGAATCCCTCCCCTCTGGCAGGAGGCTGCTGTCCATCAGGACCAGAACCTCACACCACAGAAAGAGTTTTTCCCCATCTGCTACTGGCCTTAACAAGGCCCAGGGCACCCTCTGACACCGACTCTCACCCCCCATCCCAGAACTATGTTACATTAACACAGGATCTGAACCTAGGCATAAAATACATCTTTTGGTCTACCTTGTTTTGATAAATACTTTGCACATTTGAATATTCTGTAGATGACCTGGTACATATTGTATATTCCTGCACATACTGCACAGCTCTTTTCAACCTTAAAACATTCTGTACAAATATATGCAGCACAGCATACATTTAAAAAAATAGTATATATTTTTTAACATTTGATGTTTACCTTCTTTATTTTTTAAAAGCTTGTTATGCATCAAAAACATCAAGACTTGAAAACTAGTGGTGTGCGATACTGCATATTTTAGTATCAATCCAATAGCAAGTAAATACGGGCCAGTATCACCGTTACTTTTCAATAAATAAGGTGGATGCGTCATTGAATTGCTAAATCCTAAATAATTTTCATGACCTAAAGTGTTTTTTGTGAAGTTTTTTTATATGTTTATATAAATTGGTGTTTCCACTATACCTAACTAGCTTTTTACAAATCACACATTTTGCTGTTGTCTTGCTTTCGGCTTGAAAATACAGCCACACGGCGCTCCTGTTCCTCTCTGCCATTCTTCTGTTGGCATGCACTGCGTGTGCTGATGAACCTGAGCCAGCAACTTGCTTGTTTTGTTTGCCAAGTCATGAAACCAATCAGTTAACTAAACAAAGCATGCCTTAAGGATATAAAAAGTTGGATGACCTACAATTTTCTGATTTTAAATTCAGACAAAACTGAAGTTCTTGTAATTGGACCCAAACACCTCAGAAATTCTCTTTCTAGAGACTTAGTTACTTTAGATAGAATCACCCTGGCCTTCAGCTCCACTGTAAAGAATCGATAGGTTATCTAACATAACCTCAGTTCTTAGAATAATATGAGCGAGGTGTCTCGCTATGGGATGCAGCCTCCTGCAGCCCTGATAGAAGCATTTATCTCAATCCGCCAATCCTGATTGGCCGGTGAATGTGTTCATCCGCGTCGGACCCAATAGTCCCATCTACTATATATAGTGTGCGTGGAGAACATTCCCCTAATTCAATAAGCAAACCTCTTCTCACTGCCCAGCAAGAAGGGTCGTCGGGCGAAACACCTCGCTCATATTATTCTAAGAACTGAGGTTATGTTAGATAACCAAACGTTCTTCTTCATAATATTCACTCGGTGTCTCGCTATGGGATATGGTAGCTCCCGTATTGCCAGACAGCTTATCGAACAAGTACCAGCCAGTGGGGAGGGTCCATGGGTTCCAGTTAGGACTCCAGGGCCGCACTTGCCACGCACGGCCCTGACACATCAAGCATGTAGAACCGGACAAAAGTCAGAGGCGAGGACCAACTCGCTGCTGAACAAATGTCCTGAACAGACACTCCCCTAAATAAAGCCCAGGATGCGGCCATCCCGCGGGTAGAGTGCGCAGGCACACCCGCCGGCGGCTGCAGTCCCCTGCTTGTATACGGCAAAGCTATAGCCTCCACCACCCTGTGGGCGAGGCACTGCTTTGTGACCGGCTGTCCCTTTCGGGGTTCAGCCCAGGAGATGAACAGCTGATCGCTCCTCCTGATGTTCTGTGTTTTGTCCATATAAGAGTGCACAGCTCGAACCGGACACAGCATGTGCGCTCGATGCTCTACAGGAGAAGCGACGAACGCTGCGGGCTCAATCGGGGAACATGAGCCCACCGTCTTAGGTATAAAAACCGGGTTGGGCTTCAGAACCATATGTGTGTTCCCCGGGGCGAACTGGCCTTTAAGCCCCTCCAGAACCACCGCTAAATCCCAAGGAGGTATTAATGGTCTGGAGAGAGGGAGAAGCCTACGCGTGCCCCTCATAAACCGGCACACCAAAGGGTGTTGGCCCGCTGTTTTGTCCCCAAATCCTATATGGCAGGCCTCTATAGCCGCCAGATAAACCTTAACCGTGGAAAAGGCTTTTCCTTTATCAATCAGGTCCTGCAAAAACGACAGTATCGCTAGCACAGAACACTGAAAAGGAATGTAGCCTCGTTCAAGACACCACCGCTCAAACACTCCCCACTTAGAGTCGTACAGAGACCTAGTGGATGGAGCTCTGGCATTTTGTTTAGTGATAACCACACTCTGCGGAAGACCAGCAGTGGTCAAATTGAACCACTCACGGGCCAAGCCCACAGTTGCAGTCGCTCCGGGTGCGGGTGGAACACCGTCCCCCCGCCCTGCGAGAGCAAGTCCCTGTGCACCGGCAGCTGCCAAGGCTGGGCACACAGCATCTGATGTATCTCCGCTAGCCAGTGCAGCGTTGGCCAGTGTGGAGCTATCAGGATCAGCCTGTCAGCTTGTGCCCCCTCACCCTGGCGAGAGTGGGGGGTATCAGGGCCAGTGGAGGAAACGCGTAGAGCAGCTCGTGCGCCAAGTGTGCGCTAGTGCGTCTATGCCCAGGGGAGCGCCAAGAGTGCGTAGAGAGAAAAACAGCTCGCACTGAGTGTTTTCTCTGGATGCGAACAGATCTACTCTGGCGCAGCTGTAGCGCGCCCATATCTCCTCCATGACCTGCGGGTGCAGCATCCATTCCCCGTACATCGGTGCGCCCCTGGACAGCAGGTCGGCACCTGCGTTCAGGGTCCCCAGGACGTGAGTCACCCTCAGGGAAAGAAAGTGCAGACTGCTCCAGAGGATCAGTGTGCATGGCAAAGTGTGTAACACACAAGAGCGCAACCCCCCTTGACGGTTTATATACCACTACTGTCGTTGTGTTGTCCATCCTCACCAGGACGTGGAGTAAAAACCTGACAGACTCTATTCGGGAGATACGATAGAAATGGCTCTTTTTTCTAACAGAGAGAGGATTTCCTCCTGTAAGACTCGAGCTAATTCTCCCTGTGCTCGTGACTGTATTACACCGGAGAAACGGAGAGGGTCAGCGGCGAATTGGAGCCTGTATCCCCGAAAAATCGTGCGTAACACCCACGGTGCCCAGGGATGAGTTGACTCTGCTGGGTGAGTAGTGTGAGGTGAGGCCTGCCCACCGGTTCCTGTGTCTGTCTGCCTGTCTGTCATTGGGCCCCTCTGGCAGAGGGGCCGCTTGCCTTCATAGCGGGACCGGGTGGGCTCCGCTACTGCAACCGGCCAGGGGACCTCCAGCTTCTCTGCCGCACGTTTGCACGTGCTGAGCAGGTCCACATGGAGGGAGGGAGCTGGAGAACTCACCCTGCCTTCCTCCCTGTTGATAGACTCGGGCAGCTTCGGCTTTACAGCCAGGGCTGGGGCCACGAAGGTGTCGTCTTCCTCCTCGTCCTCTGATATGAGGAACGAGGCGTCATCGTCATCCTTTGTGAGGCCAATTTCCAGCACGTCTTCCTCGGGAAACGGGGGAGCTCGGAGCTGCTCGCACTGAGTGGGTAGCTGGTGTGCTAACTTAGCTCGACCAACTCGAGCGTCCGTGGAGGGAAGCCGAGAGGAATTCTGCCGTGGAGAGGTCGGAAAAGAATACCTACCGGTCCGGTCTGGTATGAACGGACAAGGCAGAAGCCAGAGCACAACACTAGCGTCCGGTGACGGGAGCTAGCAAAGTTCCGTCTGGTGAACAGTTAAGCTAGCAAAAAGCTCTGATGTGAGTAATTTCTCAGGTGAGAAGAGGTTTTGAATTAGGGGAATGTTATCTGCGCACACTATATATAGTAGATGGGACTACTGGGTGCGACGTGGATGAACACATTCACCGGCCAATCAGGATTGGCGGATTGACATAAATGCTTCTATCAGGGCTGCAGGAGGCTGCATCCCATAGCGAGACACCAAGTGAATATTATGAAGAAGAACTTGGAGTTGTCGAATCGATAAATTGCTTTCTAATTCTCCCACTTGAGAGAAAGAGGAGAAGCGCATTGCAGCCCCTGCTCCATTACGGGAGGTCCCGACAGTGGTGCTGTGGCTCCCCCTTGCGGTAGAGCGGGGAAATAACCCCAGGGCATCGCCGCAGGAGCGGCAGGGCCTGTCGCTCTGCTCCCCGGGGATAGTGATGCCCATCCCGGGGGGCAGAGCCGCAGAGGGCTTGGTGGCCACACTGCTTATAGACAGGGAATTTTTGTTCATTTTGGCTTTTTTTGCTATCTGCACCCTCGGCTCTTGGCCTTGCTGTGACAGATTTCTTTTTATTTTGACACGTTTGGGGACGTGTGTATGTTTGAGCTTGCGGACATTTTGCTCGGGGCGCAACAGCGCAAACCTCCGAGACGATGGGGTGGGCAGCGGCGGCGTGGGACGCACACGAAAAAGCCAGAACGGTGGGTCTGCATAACGGGGAACGGCAGGACGCTCCACCCGAAGAGAGGAAGGCTGTCAGGCCGTTCTCTTCTTCTTCCACGCCTGGGGGACCGAGGCCGCGGCGGCCGGGGGCGGCGGCAGGACTGTGGTCGAGGCAGGAGATTTTCTGTGCCAGCCGGCTCCGGGCTCTCTCCTCGGAGGGAGGGGCGGGCCGAGCTGCTGCGGCCGCTTCGGCATCTTGAAATGTGGCGGCTGGGGGGCAGCTTGAGCAAACGATTTGCGCTGCACTGGAGGTGAGTGCTTTTTGAGGGAGACAAAGTTTCAGGGCTTCATTGTCCTTCTTCTTTGCCTCACATCGCTGCTGCATCGTGGCCAATGCAGAGCCAAAGACACCCTCCGGGACAATTCGCATATCCAGTAGGTCATCCCGCTCCCTGTCAGTCAAGTTAGTGAGGCTGAGCCATCTCGCTCACTCCTGAATGACGAAGGTCACCATCACCCTGCCCGTGGCCTGAAATGAGCCGCGCTGTATGCGGAGGGACAAATCGGTGATGACCGCCATTTCCTCCCACGCGTCGGGGTCCTGCTCGTCAGTGGATGCCCCAAACAGCTCTGCATGATAGGCAGTGAGGATGGAGAGAGCGCTGAGAGCCCTAGCCGAAAGGGCGGCTGCCTTATACACCCTCTCGGCCAGTGCAGACGGGAACCGCTCGGGCTTGGTTGACAGCGTCGGACGCCTGGAGGAGGCCGCAGATAGCTGGCTTGTGCTGCCCGGGCGGAGATGCCCAGCTACGGGGGCTTCTATCGCCTCGCAGTCGAGGGATGCTGCGCCCGGGATAGGGCTCCTGTTGCTGTTATTCCAAGTTTTGGACTGCTCGGCCAGCAACTCAGGGGAGGCGGGAAGAAGCTGTTTTACCGCACTACGAGCCAGGGGGAGCCGCTTGCCTTCATAGCGGGACCGGGTGGGCTCCGCTACTGCAACCGGCCAGGGGACCTACAGCTTCTCTGCCGCACGTTTGCACATGCTGAGCAGGTCCACATTGAGGGAGGGAGCTGGAGAACTCACCCTGCCTTCCTCCCTGTTGATAGACTCGGGCAGCTTCGGCTTTACACCCAGGGCTGGGGCCACGAAGGTGTCGTCTTCCTCCTCGTCCTCTGATATGAGGAACGAGGCGTCATCGTCATCCTTTGTGAGGCCAATTTCCAGCACGTCTTCCTCGGGAAACGGGGGAGCTCGGAGCTGCTCGCACTGGGTGGGTAGCTAGTGTGCTAACTTAGCTCGACCAACTCGAGCGTCCGTGGAGGGGAGCCGAGAGGAATTCTGCCGTGGAGGGGTCGGAAAAGAATACCTACCGGTCCGGTCTGGTATGAACGGACAAGGCAGAAGCCAGAGCACAACACTAGCGTCCGGTGACGGGAGCTAGCAAAGATCCGTCTGGTGAACAGTTAAGCTAGCAAAAAGCTCTGATGTGAGTAATTTCTCAGGTGAGAAGAGGTTTTGAATTAGGAGAATGTTATCTGCGCACACTATATATAGTAGATGGGACTACTGGGTGCGACGTGGATGAACACATTCACCGGCCAATCAGGATTGACGGATTGAGATAAATGCTTCTATCAGGGCTGCAGAAGGCTGCATCCCATAGCGAGACACCAAGTGAATATTATGAAGAAGAACTTGGAGTTGTCGAATCGATAAATGTCCCATTTATTGGAAGATATGGCAGGAGAAGGGAGTGGTCATTTGGGGGGATCTGTATTCTGATGGCTTTCTGAAATCTTTTGGGGAGTTGGTGGTTTTAGGTACCTGCAACTCCGACATATGTTGGGGGGGGTGTGTGGGCCCACTGCATCGGTTCTCCATAATGCACAGCTCCTAGATCAAATTTTAAAGAACTTTGGAAAAGGACATGAAGCAGCTGTCTATTATTCTATGTTGATTCAGACTCTTGGTAATGGGCCTATTGCAGCTCTGTAGAAGACATGGGAAAGGGATCTGAATCTGACATGCAGTGATGAGGATTGGAATGGAATTTGTAAAAATATTAAAGCAGTTTCAAGGGATGCAAGAGTACGCCTTATTCAATTTAAAATTATGCATTGTTTTTATTAGACTCCCTCCAGATTATTTAGATTAGGATTATTATCCACATCAGAATGTTGGCGATGCAAGTCTGAGGAAGGTACTTTAATTCATGTGTTATGGTTATGTCACAAAGTCCAACACTTTGCACTCTGCAAGAGTTTGCACGAGTGGCAGCATTCGAAAAAATGGCATGTAAACAACTGGGTAGACTGGATCTATATGAAGCAAAGTGGGGCAAATACTTCATTTATTTAAGTGGCCCCTAAAAGGGCGTATGTAGTGGAGAGACGCAAGTTTTCTGTTAATTGTGTAAAAATATATAGATGTGCTTCTTCTTGTTTTTGTGTGTATTTTATTTTGTGATTGTTACTTTTATCTTTTTGTTAATCTGTTAACAGAATATTGCATTAATGCAGGGCTTGTTTTATCTATTTCTCGTATTGACACTTCCCTTGAATCATTTTCTGTGTATTTTTGTTTTGGTATCTTACATTATGTCTTGTAAAAATATTAATGTAGTTTAGGTAGCTGTTAAAGTTGTATATGAAGGAGCACAGGGGTAGAGGTTGGTAACCAGAAAAGGATCAGCACGGTTGGTGGTGTGTGTGTGTGTGTATATTATATATAAAGCATACAACTTGAACCTTCAACTTAAAGAGTATGTAAATATCAACAAAAGCGTAGACCCATGACCAAAATTCAAAACACAGCTTCACTGTCACATCCTGACAAAGTCTCTCTTGCCTTTTGCTCCAGAAGTGCCCTCCGCAGAGACACCCTCTGCTCGAGCTCCCTCCTTTCCTTGTCGTGCTGAGCGTCTGTTTGCATCTTGATCTTGCTCTGGTACGCGTTAAGAAGCTCCAGCTCCTGCTGCAGCTGCATCCTCAGCACCTGACACTCCCCCTCTTGAGCCTCGTCTAACCGTAGCTAAGAAAGAAACCGTAGAAAGAAGAAAGTAAGAGACAGAACAAGAAAGATACAAAGCAAGTCTAGTGTTTATATGTGTGGCATTTATTCAGTTTGTGTTTATATTGTAAATGTCTTTCTAGTCTTCCAACTACTCGAAGCGTTTTTACACTACATATCTCACTCACACACATTCACACACTGAAGGCACAGCCTGGGATTCAGTATCTTGCCCAAGGACACTTCAACATGCAGACGAACCAGGTGGATTCTTAAGTGTTTCCATGTTCTTAGGTAAATATTTTCAGATGACCATCATCATCGTACCACCCGGGCTTAATCAGAAGTGTTTAAAACTGTGTGTCTGTGTAAAGACACCTTCCTAAACTTTTACTTGAGGTACTCACAGCCTGCGTGGAGAGCATTTCATTGATGGAGTGGTCGTACTGCTCAGCCAGGATAGCCAGCTTCCTAGTCTGCTCTTCCTTCAGCCTCTTGAGCACAGCCTTGTGATCAGACTTGGGCGTGGTCTCCAGCAGATGGTTCCTGAGGGCCTTGTACTGCCTGGTCTGGGTTTTACAAGTCTCCTGGAACTGCTTCTTAATCTGAAGCTCCTTGGACTGAAAAATTAAAGGAAGTGATGATGTTGAGTGAGCGAGTGTGTGTGGTCTGTACAGCATCAGTTACAGAACTGCATCCATGACTCCCTGTACCTTCAGGCTCTTGGGCTGCTGTCGGACCTCCATGACATGCTTGCGCCTAAGCTCCCTCTCCCTCCTCTTGTTGTATTCCAGCTGGTTGGTGAGCTCTGTCTGGTGCTGGGTCCGGATCAGCTCTGCCCGTGCCTTTTGGATCGTCCCCAGGTGCCTGAACTCCAGCTCCTGCATCGACTCGTGATGCCTGAGCAACATGGCATGCTCCAGGTCCTTCTGTGTCTGCCTTTTGTTCAGCTCCTGAAAAAGAGGAGAACACACTGGGTGACCGCTGGTCACGTGAAAAAAAAAAAAAAAAAACTAACACAACAGTATGAGTTAATAAGTACCTCTCTGGCCAGATCCTGCTCCACATTGTGTCTGGCGATAAGGATCCTGCGTTTAAACCGCCGGCATTCGAGCTCCAGGTACTGTCTCTGTCTCCTCAGCAGGTTGGCCTCCTCCTCTGCCTGGAAATTGACATCATGCGTTATTACAGTATTACAGTAATACATGTAGCTCAAATGAAGGCTTGGGAAATAAAGTTTTGGGACTCTGCAGGGCCTGGCATGGTTAGTACTAGGCTAGGAAATCAAGTCTTGTTAATGTCACAGATTCTATTGACAGTATGAATTCATTGCCAGGCCTGTGTAAAATCATCACTTGGTCTTGGAGAGTGTTACATATCATGCGAGAGATTCTAACCTGGAAGTGCTGGATGTTCTCCTTCTGCTTGGAAAGCCACTCCTGCTTCTCTTTCTTCGGAGTCGACTGGTTCTCACTCAGTTCCTGACACACAGGAGGAAGGTAGTTTTACTTTTTTAAAGAATTGTCATTACTGAGCTTTATGGCTGAGGACTGAGCACACCCCACCAGACACGTCTCTGTCACAGCACTGTTTGGTCTGTTCGACTTTAAACCCCACCGGGAGCATTTCAGAACTGTCTGCCTGACTTTGTTAACTTCCCCTGGTTTAGTCATTTTCCTGGTTTATTTGCTTCTAAAGATGAAAATATGCTATGTAATCAGTGCATTCCTTTTGGCAGTTTTATTTTGAAAATTGTGTTTGTTTCTGACCTCCTGTCAGCTCAAGCTGCTCCCTGCAGATTGACGCAAGCTACTCGTGTGCAGAGAGCCTCTTCTGGGACGCTTCTGAAACGGACTGTGGGACTGGTGGGGTTTGAAACATTGACTAAAACAGCTGCGATTAACTCTGGCAGCCACAAACGCGTCGCACTGGTGCCTGGTGGAGTTTGGCCGTTAATGTCTGCCTTGCTGAGTGTGTGCGGGCCAGACATCTCGTGTCTTTCATAATATTGAGTCACTGATTTACTTTTTTATTGGCAGCTAATGTAATAATTGCTTAATTGTTTAAATAATTTTTTCAAGTAAAGAGAACCTGCTTATTTTATTGTCATAGTAAACTGAATGTCATCGTGTTTTAGAGTGATTGTCAGACAAAATAAGACATGTGGAGACTTTAACAAACTGTGACGGGTGTTTAGTTGTTTTTGCTCATGGTCAAAATCACAGTTGCTTGTGGTGGAGATGTGTGCTACCTCTTTGAGCTGCTCCTTGCGGAGTTTATACTCCCGCTTCTGTGACTCCAGAAAGCTGCTGAGCTCCTTCTTCTGCTGCACCTGAATGTGCTGCTGGAACTTCTTCTCATCGTTGGTAAACGTCTTCAGCTGCACCAAAACGCCAATGTTGAATATTTCAGTAGAGACATAAAGTATCCACACTGTGTTTTATCCTTTGAATTGACATTTTGATCGTGTACTTTTGTTAGATTGTTTGTCTACATACGTCCTTGTCCAGAGCTGCCTGGTGTTTTTTCAGCAGCTTCTCCATCTCCTGGGTGAAGTTGTTCCTCTGACTCTCCAGCTCTTTGTCCAGCCTCAGCCTGTGCTCATCCATCTCACCCTTCAGCTTGTTCTCCAGGGCCATCAGGTGCTTCTGATGTTGCCGTCTCATGCGTTTGTACCCTGACATCTGCTCCCGCAGCTCAGAGTCCTGCTCATGTTCCTGCATCTCACGTGTCACCTGGAAGATGTGGACATAGGGTGAGAATCTGCACAGTCACTGGCCCGGCCAATCAGAGTCATGGGTAAATCGAAATTTGAGATTTGGATTTTTACCGGAAATTTCACTGGGAAAAAACATTTACACCGTTTAGACAGGAAGCATGTCGTCGATGCTCATGATAAGAGTAAAAATCTTTTACTGTGTATGGTGGCTAAGCGGGTGGCGGACAACCAGGCTGCCGGTCCGCTGAACGTTTGGGGAGACGGGCTACAGCTGAGCGTCAGCAGCACGTGACTAAACTAATCAACGCTACCTACCACACAATTAAACTGAGCAGCCCTTCGTGTCTTTCGAAAAGACGGTCGCTCTTCTAAGGAAGAACGGTCTCGACGTGGGATCAGGGCCGGTCTTAGCTATGGGGAATGTGGGCGGCTGCCCAGGGCGCCGTCTCCGTGGGGGGCGCACGGGCGCCGGAGCGGGCGCCCCCGGGAGCGGGGGGTTGGCGAGGCAGAGGGGGGCGCCGGACAGACTGATCGGGGCGCACTGGCGGCCGTGAGGGCGCACGAGAAAATCTTCGCCTGGGGTGGGAGGGGGTTCGCCCAGGGCGCAAATGTGGCCAGGACCGGCGCTGCGTGGGATCCCAATATTGCTTCGATGTGGCATGTCGAAGGTGAGTTAAAGTTCAAAACTAAAAGTTACAAATTTGTAGTGTGTAAATTTGCTCATACAGTTTTATAGTGCTCATACTGTTTAGATCCAAAACAATCATACCTGCTTACAGTTTCGGCTGTGGCTTCAGCCTTCGTCAGAGCTGTCAAAGCGTCTTGGTGTAACGTGTCTCCCATATACCTGAGACACCATTCTCCACCGGTGGCTTGAGGGCGGAAAACAGGCGCGGCTGGGCTGGGGAACTTTATTTTGAAAGGTTTCCCATCCCTGTCAGCTGTTTTAAGACACGTCACACCAAGACGCTTTGACAGCTCCGACGAAGGCTGAAGCCACAGCCGAAACAGTAAGCAGGTATGATTACATCCTATCCTTACTTACTTGTCTGATCACAAGACACTAAAACTATAATACCTTGTGGGTACGTTGTTCTAACTACTACTTTTTTATTTTTTTTTAGGTTTGGAAATGTCTGGAGGGTCCAGACCTTGAGCACTTTAACTCCATGTCTGTGGTGGGCAGGTGGCTTGCAGCAGTAGACAGAAGGGGCTTGGAGTGAACACACACACACCTTTTTTCCTCTCTGTTCTATGTGATTGTGTTCTATGGCAGATGCGTTCTTAGTTATTGACATTAGAAAGAGAAATTATTATCTGAAATGTGTAACTTGTAAAATGTAAATAAAATTAATTTAATAAATTAAAATTTAGCTTAAAAAATAGTTATTTTCATTTTTGTCAGCCGGGCCAGTGAAAATACCCAAGGGGCCAGTAAAACTCTGATCTACTGGCCCGAGGGGCCAGTAGGGAAAAAATGTTATGTTGAGCCCCGGAGAGGATCTTAAGGTTTGTTAAATCGAGAAGCCTTTGTGTTACACAGCCTCTAATGAATGAAATGTGGAAGTGGGATGCATGTAGGAGCAAGGAAGTATTCTCACGAGTGACGCTGTGCGTATGGTGGCAAAGTGCTCTCTGTTGCGGTAGTGCTTCCTCGGGGCCTGAGCTGGTGTTGGCTGGGGCTCAGAGGGTTGACTGGTGGCTGCCTGCTCCCCAGAGAAACTCTCCTCTTCTTCCTGAAATCACAATGCAGTAGAATATTATATTATTTTGCACGAGTATTTAACAGTAAACATACAAGAGAATTAGAAACAACCTTGCCCAACAAAGTACCACACAGTCAATCAAATAAGGTGAGTCATGTGCTCTATTCCTTCCTGTTTGATGTTGTGAATACAAAACCTCTTTTAATGGTCTCTTTTCCACCTTTTTGGAATTTGAGTCGTTTGTCAAACCAAACAAGCAATTTGAAACCACCAGCAGCTTTCGGAAAAGCAATTTGAACAATTTCAGAAAATAAATTCAATTAAAAGAGCTCTGCAGCAGATTAGTATGACACCCTACAATGGGCCAAACACAACTCAAATTCCCATAATGCAACTGAGTAGTGTCTTTGAAACACAGTTTCTGTTAGAAATGAATGCTTCTAAATTTCTCACACAGTAAATATTATGAATGGATCTTCACGTGTAAATAATGGTGGAGTGTCCCTTTCATCAATAATCAAAGTGATCCTACATACTCCCTAGCTGTGTCACTTTACCCACCGGTTTGAGATGTATGACGGAGCTGTTGGACATGACCGTGTGGTCTCCTTCCATCAGGTCGAGTTCACTGCGGCTGTCCTGGGCCGCTTCGTTCAGGCTGTTGACAGAACTGCTCTGGGAGCTGGCGCTAATAGACATGCTGGGGATGGACTGATTACTGCCGACGCTGTTCACTGTTCCTGTACGACCTCCGCCAGGCTCCAGCTCCTGGAGACAGAGCGGAAAGAAGCAGCGAGATAGACAGCAAGGGCGAGAGGAAGAGACGGAGAGGGAACAAGAGAAGGAAACAAGAGACACAGACAGACAGACATGCATACAAGCCAATGCATGCTTGGTTATTCTCTCGGCATGGTGGAACACCATGAAAGTACTGTGGTTAAAAAAAAAAAAAAAAAAAAAAAAAAAAAACTTATTTCAGCACTGGTGCTTTAGGTTGCTTTTAACATTGAAACTTGCGCACACCTCGTCTCCGTCCTGTACTTCAGCTGTGGGTCCGTTGTGGGCCTCCTGAAGGAGGATCTTCTTCATCTTGCGGTACTGCAGGTTGTCCAGCTCTCGCACTGCATCCTTGGTTCTCTGGATAAGATCCATCAGCACTGAGTCTGGACGTTCACGCTGCAGAAACGCATGCTGGAGGGGAAGGTGACCATGAAAAAAATACAATCAAACGTTACTGAACTGCTCATCTTTAAGAGACAGGTTTCTAAGTGACGTTTTTGCACCATAAACAGCAGAAATATAATGTGCAGTAATCCCGGTTAGCACAGAGTGCTGACTGAGCTGTTGCCAGTATTGAGTGAAGCTTTTCCTGTTTACACTGCAGTCATCTGATATGAGGGTGTGGACTAAATGAATGTAACACTAATCTAATCTAATGTAAAATGTATCTAATGCCTGGTTAATGTTGACGTTCCTTAATGTGCAGAATGAAGCAGCTTCTGAGCTGTTTTCTCTTTCTAATTATATTATTACACACGCAAGGCTTGAACACCAGGATGAGTGGCATATACACGTTTACCTCTACAGAGTTACTATACTGCTTTCCAGCTAGCTTCTTTATTTCTAAAAAGTAAGAATGTCCAAATACAAAGTATCATGACAGTGATGTGTTTTCTACAGTCTGCTGCATGCATCAGTTGCTTGTAAGGCTGCATTTTGACAGGATGCATTTTTCCATTTATTTGTGTGACTCAAGAAATATTTTAGAGACATAGAGATAGAGACTGAACCCTGTCTGATTCTATGGGAATGTGGCTTAAACAGAATAATGTCTATGAGAGAACAGTCTTCATTCTCTATATTGTTGTCCATCATGACTACTGACAGTGATCAGTCATCACCACAAGGCTCCAGGTGATGTCAATTCCACCATTAACATGTTCTTGTACGCACCCATTGTAGTATAACAGAGTTACATGCTGGAAAACTGTGCCGTACAGCGATCATGCAGATGTTGACCAATAGTCAAGATTTCAAGATTGGGGGGGGGGGGGCGGGTGAAAAGTAGTGGTAGTAGTGGTGAAAAGTAAGTATAAAACCCTGGGTGACAAATTCATTCAAGTCATTCTCTGTGTACCTTGCTAGAAGGTGAAGTCGATCTAATGATTTATTTTAGAATTTTTTAAAATTTTGTTTAAGAACTGTTTTGAAACTTGGCATTGCCCTGAGGACAACTTCCATTAGCAAAAGTGAGTCCATTAGTTGGCTAAGTGACAGCTGCTCAGTTACTTAACAGTGGATGCAGAAGTCACATATCTACAGTAATTACATCAGTGTTTATTGTGTATGTATGTATGTATGTATGTGTACGTGTACATGTTCATTGTTTGTGTGTGTGTGTACATGTTCATTGTGTGTGTGTGTGTGTGTGTGTGTGTGTACATGTTTATTGTGTGTGTGTGTGTGTGTGTGTGTGTGTATCCGGAAGTAGAGGATTAAGTGAATCAAAATCAAAAGCTTATAGGGGACGGAACAGAGCACAAACATCAGAGAGATTTATCACCACGGGGCTTTGTCACTCTCCCATCTTAACACACTGACCCTGTTCTCTGTTTGTGTGTAGTAGTGTACAGTATGTTTGCTGCACTTACACCCAGCATGTCGTCAGAGTGTGGTCTGTCCTGGGGAATTTTCTGAAGGCATGAATCGATAAAGTTTCTAAAGTAATCCGACCTGGAAGAAAGAAGATAGAGGAACAGACGCATAAACACATGGCATTTAAACATACAACATTATTACAAGTCTGAAATGTTCGACACCACGTTCTGTTTTCATGCACAGAAATCAAACATAGTTGTATCACACTTATAGCTGGAGCATAATTTTTCTTTTTAGGGCCCGAGCACAGCACGCTGGGGCGAGGCCCTATTAGATTTCGAACGCTGAACGACGTTTAAGAGTAAATCGCATTTTCGACGGCCCATATCCCCCCGAAAACTCACGAAAATTTGCAAAGTCGACGCTGCTGACTTTTCCACAAAAAAACAAGACTCCATTTACTTTTTTGCTGATTTTCGGGCAAAAGTGTGCGGCTATCATACTTTGTCAGGGCTGTCTGAAACTTGTTGTGGTTGTTAGGAGCAATATTATGCACAATTCGGCTGCATAATATCATTTGGTGGGTCTGGCAAAAAAGCTCCATAGCGCCCCCTTGAAGGTTATCAAGGTTATATTATGCACATTTCGACATGCGCACATAAGCGAGGACCCGACCATCGCTGCTTGCAGCTTTAATTCCTTTTTGTTATTATAACTATGAAATAACACATATGGAATTACGTGGAAAATGGAAAGTATAAGTGTGTTACAGGAATCAAGTCCTGAGATGACCACAGCCTGTATCAGGTAGGTAAGGCTTGATTTTGTGAAGCTGCAACCGAGGCAATGTGATCAGAGAAGGTTAGTTGCTCATCGATCATGACTCCTAAGTTTCTCGCTGCCCTGCTAGGGGTGAGACATAGGGAGTCAATTTGGATGTTGATGTCATGGTGTATGTAGGTCTGGTTGGGAGGAGCAGCAGTTCAGTTTTTGAGAGGTTCAGCTGGAGGTTGTGTGCCCTCATCCATGTATATATGTCTGAGAGGCATTCAGAGATATTATTCAGACACCAAAGGATCAACAGGTTGAAATGACAAAGCTGAGTGTCCTCTGCATAGCAGTGATGTAAGAAGCCATGTCAGTGGATAATTAGTGAGGTGGTGTAAATAGCAAAGAGAAGGGGCCCCAGCAACGAGGACTGGGGGACTCCTGTGGTGAGATGTGGATAACTGAATAAGCACCCTATATTAACATAAACATTTTTACCAAGGTAGGTAAAATATGTTTTATATTTAAGATTATTCAAAGCTGCCACCTTTTGCTTAAAGGTCGTCACCTGAATTGTTTTTGATGGGATATGTGGGAACCCTTTCGAGACCCTAACCCTAACCTTTCCAGGAGCCTGCCTCCGGGAGGCTGACTGAGAGAATACCAAGATTGTGCAAACCAGTCATCAAAGCAAAAGATAAAGCTACTGTGAAGAATCTAAAATATAATATTTATATATTTTGCTTTGTTTACCACAACTCCATATATGTTCATAGTTTTAATGATCTATAACGTATTAAAGAAAAAACATGTGTCAGGAACTGAATAAGAACCACATAAAGTGTGTGTGTGCGTGCGTGTGTGTGGCAACTCACCATTCACTGGATTGCAGTGTGGGGCTCTCATTCTGCGCTATGTGGTATAAGGCACTCATTGCATTCATGTTAAACAGGGGAGGCTTCCTCTCCGCTGGAACAGAAAGGACAGCAGTCGGCATGGATTCCTTGTTATTACAATACAGGTTTACTCACAATTGTAACTGAAGGGGAAGGTTTCAGATGAAACTTTTTTTTGTCTTTCATAACTGAGTAGAACTAAACAAATAGGTATGTTTTATACTGCTGATTTAACTGAACCTGAAATCAAATCAAATTTAGTTAGTGGTCCTTACATCCAAAGACCTGTCAATCAATTCGGCTGCAATTTCAAATCCTGTGTTTAGAACGATGGTAGGGCCAGGACTTCAGAACCTTTGGACCACAGATAGTGGTTCTAATTGTGACACTGCAGTTACATTTTAACGGAAACAATACACACACTGTCACCTACCTAATTCTATACAGGTGATACCTAAGGACCAGATATCCACCTTTCCATCATACTGGCCCTCGTCCATAGCTAGAATCACTTCCGGGGCCATCCTGGAAGAAGTCGAGGAGATAAAGTGAGGGTGTGAAAGAGTGAAGAATAAAATGAAAAGTCTGTTTTTAAATAAGAGATAACTTTCCTGGAGAGTCAGTCGCACTCATCTCTTTAAATATGAAGAAAAACAGCACCATAGTTTTACTATAAATTTCCACTTGTCACTTTATTCTTTGGAATTAAATTATGCTGTTCTTCATGAGTCATCCAAGTCGTTTCTCAGCAGCAAAACATATAAATACATGAGCAGGTGACATTTCATGCATGGATGATCTTTTAAAAACTCTAATAGACACCGCTCATAAAGACAACATTTTGGTCATCTCAACGTTTACAGATACAAATTAGTCTTAAAGTTTTTAATTACCAATATGGCGTTCCCACAAAGGAGTTGGCAGGTGAGGCAATGGAGGCAGAGCCGAAGTCGGCCAGTTTGACCAGCCCAGGCTCAGTCAGCAGAATGTTACCTGCCTTCACATCTCTGAGAATAGAGAAGTAAACATATGTGCAAGTGAGAGGTATGTGGGGGTTACTGTGTTCACAGGAGTATTTTAAAATCACTCACCTGTGGATCATATTGTGGGAATGAAGGTACGCCAGGCCCTGCAGAGCACCATGGGTAATGGCAGCAATCTCTACTTCTTGTAAAGGTTTTTTGTGAACTAAAGGAGAGAACAAGAGTTTGAAGAGAAAAACCTCGTGGAGACACATCAGTGTCTATGTTCGTCAGTCTGATAGCGTGGAACACCCGCTCACCTTCTAGGAGATCGGAAGCTGAGCCGAGACAGTACTCCATCACCAACTTGAAGCAAGAGAGAAAGTCAAGATTAATAAAGTCAAATCACACAGAGGCTACAGGTTACAGAATGAGGACTTACCCATGCTGTGTGCTCACGGAGGTAACAACCTTTATACTCTATACTGTTAGGGTGCTGAATCCTCTGCAGAAACTTCACCTCCTTTATGATGTCCTGCCATTTCTGTTAAGAAAAGCCAGGATTTAAAAATATGTCAGCCGATAGGTCACTTGGCTTTCTGCTCAAGAGGTGACAGTATGCGTGTGTGCATGCATGCGTATGTATGTGTGTGTGTGTGTGTGTGCAAAGACTATCTTATAGTGCAAACAGTAAGGTGGCTCTCTTCACAGATTATGGGTAATCTGATTATAGCTAATCTGAAAACTGAGCAGAGTGAACTGTATCTGGGACGACAACAGTGTAACAGTGAAAATGAGCACACGGGTGACCTTATTGAGACTACATCAGAATCACAATGATACCAAACATTAATACTGGAGTCCAGCAGCTCCTTATCTGG
Organism: Collichthys lucidus; assembly: GCA_004119915.2. Lineage (NCBI taxonomy): Eukaryota > Metazoa > Chordata > Actinopteri > Sciaenidae > Collichthys > Collichthys lucidus. Next base: position 1,643,383 of record CM014092.1, read on the forward strand.
CCACTGACTATCTGACAGAGCCCAAACATCTCTCTGGTTTGGTCCTTTCCTAGTTTTAATCCTACCTCACAGTGCGCTTGTTTAACGTATCTTGGCTTGGAGAGTTGTCCACATCTTACCACTTCAGGAGTCCCCCAGGGCTCTGTTCTTGGGCCCCTTCTCTTTGCTATTTTCACCACTTCTCTGGGTCAGATTATCCGCTTGCATTTCTTTTCATATCACTGCTATGCAGATGACACACGGCTCTATCTGTCATTTCCACCTGTTGATACCTCAGTCTCTGAATGGATCTCTGAATGCCTCTCAGACATATCTATGTGGATGATTTCACTCTGCGTTGGTGGAACGTCCTACCAGTTGCTACCAAAGCAGTAGTGTCCCTCTCTACCTTCAAAAACCCCCTGAAGATCTCCAGCTCTTCAGAGAGGACCTTCTCTCCAAGCACTACCAACAACTGGACGATGATGAAGCTATCCTCTCTCTACAACTGTCACAGTAGATATTGATGCACTAACATGAATCAATGAATCGATGAACTGGACTTTTCTGGCTTCCTTCTTACCGCAACAGTCTGCTCAGGTACTGCTGAGTAAACACTTGTCAGTTCTTTGAATTGCTTAGCTCATGTTCAGTAAGCCATGTTTCACATTGTGACATAACTATGTGCACAATCATGAAGAGTTAATGGTGAGTGTCTGGTGTAAAAATGTTGATGGTCAAAGTCTAAACTTTAATATGAATGTAATCGATTATGTCTCACCTCATTAGACTGTTTGCCACTATAGGACATCTTTTTAATTGCCACCACCTCATTTGTACGCACATCTCGTGCCTGGGAAACACAAAATGTTAGTAACATACATTGTCAGTACACATTTCAACTGTACAACACAGCACATGAATTCTCTCATTAAGGATGTGGTTTTTCAAGACGTCTTGTACTTTATTTTAACCACACTGTGTGCAGACAGCTGGGGTGATTCACATCACTCTGGTGCTATTAAACCCTGTCATAACTGGTTGAATTATTTCTGTTCTTTATAGAGGATTAAACAACTTCACTTTTAATAACTGTGAAACAAACTGGCATATTATAAGCCTGATGATGTCCTTAAACAACACTATTTGATTCAGTTTCTGACTTTAATGAAGCAGCCACTCAAATATAAAATTTAGATCACAAAACTGATCTGGAGAATCCGTATTAACTGACTCAGACTGACAGTGTTTGTGTATTTAACTGATTATATCCCTGATTAACTAATTAGGTTAGTCATTGTGAAGATGTAGTTGCCATACAAAGTAGACAGCGCCAAAGCTGCCATGGCCAATCTCTCGGAGGTCAGAGAAAAGCTTCTCCGGGTCTTCTTTGAAGAAAAGCTCAGCCACCTCCGGATCCTTTAGGCTCCCTGCTCTAATAGAGGAGGGCATCCTGGTTAAAGTAGTCCCTTATCACCCGCACAAAGGGGATAGGACTATCTGGGTCCTGAGCTACACCAAAGCAGCTGAAGATTCATCTGCAGTAATGGATGGGCCTAGGGAACCAGCACATGGGCATCTAGATGGACAGAAGGGGGAGACAAAGACAGAGGTGTTAGCCAGGACAAGATGAAACATCCTGACAGGGAACAGTAAGAACTGCTCAGCCGATGTCAGTTTGAAGGTACCAGTGAGGTTTTCAAAGTCCAGACTTTGAAAACCTCTATGGAACTTTGATCTTGCGACACTAAATCTAAAACATGATCAACTCATGAATTCCAACCACAAACCACAAAGATGGTAAATGGACTGTACTTATATAGCGCCTTTCTAGTCTTCCGACCACTCAAAGCGCTTTACACTACATATTTCATTCACCCCATTCACACACATTCATACACTGATGGCATTGGCTACCATGCAAGGTGCCAACTGCTCATCAGTTTAAGGACCTAGCCATTCATACACATTCACACACCGATGGCACAGCCTTTGGGAGCAATTTAGGGTTAAGTATCTTGCCCAATGACACTTCGGCATGCAGACCGGAGGAGCCGGGGATCGAACCGCCGATCATCTAGTTTTAGTGGACGACCCGCTCTGCCTCTGAGCCAGGCCGCCCCACTCAAAAAGAGGGCAAAAATAAAACGCTACAGACCAAATCTCTAAGCTGGCCGGACTGGAGCCAGTCTGTAATTTCTTACTTCAGTGATCACATGTCTTCATGCACAGCAACATTTAGCCACATCCACACTTTTTTTATTTGGCCAGATAATGTTCCCAGTTTTCATGACATGTGAATTGACTTTGTATCATGCATGAGAGGACTTTTATTTTGAAAGGAGAAAAAGAAAAGAAATGTTCATGGTGATCCTACTCCTGTAACAATATCCTATGTTCATTCTTCATTATACAACCATGGCAGGCAAACATCCCACCTCTATCACCCTCACCCTCTATCCCATGACATGGACAGGGCTCCAGACAAAACCTTGCACCCAACGTTTCTTCAGAAAGGTCAGGGCCTCCTGAAGTACTTTAACACAGTGATTTGAGCCACTGGTCACACCTTCAAGTGCTGACCCTAATATAATCGACTAATTGCTGAGTCATCACAAGTGAATAAGTTCAGATTGCTTCAACTACTGGAATGACTGGGCGATGCAAATATCCCAGCTCAGGGATTGATTTAACGTCCAGTGCTCTGAGGTGGCCAACAGTAATGAGGTGAAAACTGCATCTGGTGATCAATTCCGAGGAGCTAGGGTCAATTTTTATTGTGTCCTCCAAACTGGACGCATTGGTTTAGCTCTTGTTAATTCATGTAACATGCATGTAAGAGGAATACTGTGTGTATGTGTGTGTGTTTGTGTCCTGTCAGCTTTTAAATAATTAGTGAAATCATTTTGTTTGTTGAGGTTGTAACGTTTACTGTCTGACGTCTATAAGTCATTGACAACTTGCGGAGCGCTGAATAAACACTTTACCATTTTGGGCAGAGATAAATCAGGATGAGCTAAAAATAAATTTTCAATTATGGCTTGATGCCTTATATGAATGTACAATGTGCTGTTTATCAAACCCAAATTATATACACATTCAAGCCATCCAGTGTGTTACTGAGCAGCTCACATGATCAGTTGGGGGTTGAGGACCTTCATCAGGAGCATCACACAATATGGCCAATGATAAAGTCACAAATAATGCAGTGTGACTTTAAGAATGTATTCCATCACCTAAAGAGTGCAAAGAAAACTCTGCTCCATCTCCATCTTTTTAAACCTCATGTCCTCATCTTGTCTTCAGCCAATCAGAAATTGGCAACGATCCCCTTCATACCCACACACCACGCCTGTATCATTACAGGAAGGCTCAGTGGGAAAAGTGCTAGTTTCCTTTGTGGGTTTATCTTTAGGCCGGAAACACCACTAACCTAGCCAACTATAGTTATCAGTACAGCCTGCTGTCCAAAACCACACAGCCGGCTGAATGTCACAAGGTTTTTCCTGCCGAAGAAGAAGAAAGACAAAGAAGCACAGCTCTCAGGGACCATAAATGTCTCAGTGGAGAGCAGCTAAAAGTGCTGCTGGGTAAACAGAGAGTCACATTCTGTCATAATACATTACAGCATTAATGACAGCAATCATACAATAACATTATTCCATAAGCAGTGTAGTACATATTGCTTCGCTGTCCCCAACCACAAAAGCTGAAAGAAGCTATATGCATTAAACAAAGACTATTCTGCTGATGATGTGCAGTGACTTAAAAGGTCCAGTATGTCAGGGGTCTTACAGAATAAAGGAGATCAAATATAACATGCATAAGTATGTTTTCATTAGTGCATAATAAGCTGAAAAAAAGAATGATGTTTTTGTCACCTTAGAATAGAGTTGCACGATACCCACAGTATACACGGTACCCCGCGGTGCCAAATCATTACCGTCGCTACTATACTAGAAATTTTACACGACGGTACTACCGTGGATTACTATACTACCGGTGCCAGTCTCCGCTACATAGCGGCCGCCTCTGCACTCCTCCCGGCTTCTCACTGCATGCTACTCACTCGTAAACAAACATGGCATGTACTGCAACCGAACTACACAGCTGCTGAATGATTGGCTTGTTTGCCTGTTACTGGCGACGTCCTGGGATGCGATAGGCTGTTGCACGCTGGGTCCGCCCATCTGTTAGCTGATTGGCTGTTCGCGTGTTTCTGCCGGCAAGCATGAACTCCACGAAGACAGCTCCGCTTCGATAGAAACTCGCCTTAAAACAAACAACAAGCTAAAGTTCTGTCTCGCCCAGACACCAGACAACACACTCACCGTGGCAGAAGCACCGGGCCCAAACAGCGAGTCTGCCGTGGCGTCTTTGTCGGTGGCAACACTAATTTTGCTTAAAAAACAAACGTTGTTTCAAACTAACTTGTACAAATACATTGCAGTTTATAAAAATAATAATAATTTAAAAGGGCCGCAGTATCACGGTAATACCCGGAACCGTGATACTTTGTCTGGTATAGTATCGTGGTTACTCATTTTAGTATCGTGACAACTCTACCTTAGAATGATATATATATATATCTATATCTATAGATGGTACATGTCCTCCACAGTTACGAAGTTGTACATACACACAATGAACATCCTCAAGAACATTTAGTTAAATAAGGAAAATCTGTGTGTGCAAAAATCATCAAACTGATGTTCAGCAATGTAAAGCAATACATGAGAGCAACCCTTAAGAACCTCTGTGTCCAGGAAAGTTGGTGGAAAAAAGTGGAAGTGCTAAAAACCGCAACACGTCGAGTGTCCACTTGAGGCCGGCTCCAGAACATTTAAACATCCATAAGTCCCCATGTTCAAATGTCCAATGTTCACAGCAGAAATAAACATGTTTACAGCTTGGTACAAAAAAACAGTTTTGGTCTCTATAGCTAATTTCCCTGTTCATGACAACTGTACTGAAAAAAAATTTGTGCTTTAGAAACTGACAGGTGACCTCACACATACACTGTATGATCCATAAAACCCATTTTTACCACTTTACTATACTGAAACATGCAGACAGGAAGTGAGAATGATACATTTCTAAGAGACATTATGGTTTCAATCTATTAGGTTAATGGTGAATATAGAAAAAGAGACACCTGACTGTGTGTGTGTGTGTGTGTGTGTCAGTGAGTGAGTGAGTAAGTGAGTGAGTGAGACTTGATTGTAAAATGGACAATGGGTTGATGTTTTTGATCATTTCTGTGTGAGAGGCAGAAAAGCTCAGCTCCTCTAAATGATTCATTTCCTCTCACAGACAGCAGTACTGACTGTCTCTATGCTCTCAACACAGCCACATATACTGACCAAACACCAACATCAGCAGCAACAACAAAACTATGTTATTAATGCTCGGTTTTCAAAGCTTTCAGTACTTTTATAAGACTTTTTTTCTTCCCCCATCTACCTTGTGATTGTACTTCCTCGTGCACACATGGATTCACTCATGGCTACAATGTGAGGCCATAAAATCACAAGCTGCTAACAGGCAGTCAGACATAAAACCATCATGTAATCAAATTAAAATGTGATGCCTGAGTGCAATTACAAAACAGATGAAAGATAACGGTTAGCCTCCTTATCGTAATGGCATGATTAATTCCTCTTAATTAAAATAGCTCATCACTCAAGACATTTGGTTCCTCGTCTCATCAGGGTTCTGCTAATTGCTGCAAGGAAATGACCTCATTTCACTTAAGCACTTACTACAATCTATTTCAATAGTTGTGTTCGGATGCTAAAATGTTCAGTGTGTTGTCGTCTAGTAAATGTGACATCAGAGCAGTGGTTGCATACAGAATGGACACCACAAGCGTGTCACCCACAGGTTTCTGAACCTCAAAATATAAAGTCCTGCCGGAGCCATGTTGGCTGTACCGCTTCATCTACAGTGTCCAAATTTCCAACGTTCACAGCAGAAACAAACATGTTTACAGCCTGGTACAAATAAACTGTACTGACTGTACAACTGTACTGAGGCTGAATTTATATACAACTCACATGTTCAAATGATATTAAGACTTAAAGTTATGCTGAATTAAGAGTGTGGACGCATTGACTGAGAGGTAGGTGCCATTACAGACGGCTTGTTTGAGCACCCAGGAGTCAATCGGCCCGCCTCAGGCCCACTGATGATCCACATGTTTGTTGATATTTAGATTAGGCGGAAGAGGCAGAACAGCCAGCGCAGTGCCATGTGTACTGAGCTTCAAAACGGAAACCAATGGGTGACATCATGCACACTGCCCCTTCTTTATAATGTTATATGATGGCATAGATATGTGGGGGGAGGCATAACCAATTTAAAGAAAGAACATCAGTTTTTCTGGATGTTTTTAAGACAGCATGAGAAGAAAAAATGAAGATGCCACTATAAAGTAAAAAAATATAAATTACACCTTCTCTGGACACTGTGTTTATTCTAAGTAGAATTAAACTAAACCAGAGTTGACCGTGTGTACATTTGTAATGGACTAGATAACACAGTGTGTAGGAAGCAAAATACACACGCACACAATGAAACAGAGCACTGAAGTCACAAGACTGAATCTGGAAGAGATGAACTTATGGGGATAATTTTGTCTCAAAAAGATTTTAATGTGTACAATATAATTTGTATACATATGCATACATTTATAAATATCCAAATACAAATATAAAAATGTGACATACAAATAAATAAACGAATTTGTATAAATAAATGTGGATTTGTAAATATATTTTCGAGATTTGAAAATAAATGTCCTTGACTTTGTGTGTGGAGTCAGCATTTGTGGATCCATTTTTTGCTTTTGTGGATCCATTTTTTGCTTTTCTCGACGTAATTTTGAGACATTCCTACCGCTCACCACGATTCACAAATAAATGCCACCAGATTTGAATACAAATAGCGGTACACCCTTCACCGAACATCCAGCAGATGGCAGTGTTGTGCAACGGTGCAGACCAAGGTACTTTTTATTATTCTGTTTCTGGACATAATGGAGAGAAGCTGAAACCAGAAACGAGTGTTTTTTTTTCGTTTTTCCGTTTTTGACAAAAAAACAAAAAACGCATCTGCCTCTACAGGTTAGCGGCATGTGCCTCAGATAGTGGCATTTAGTAGTGGCATTTCCGGAAAATGCCACTACTAGAGGCCGATGGCACGAATTGAGCCAGTGTGCACGTCGCAGGTCCACACACAGGACAGTCTGTGCAAAGCGTCAGTCAATTGAAAAACGGACATTTTCATGAACCTATAAAGAAAAAAATCCTCAGGAGCCCCAGACAGGACGTAAAAATGTCCAGCCAAAAGAGGACGTTTGGTCACTCTTTAATAAAGAAATAACTTTGTCAAACGGAAGAACCGGGCAAAGAAGCGTACCAGCCCCGCCCACCACTAAAACGGAATATGGTAGTGGAAATTTTGTTTTTGGTGATTGGAACAGAAAACGAGAAATTGAGCCGAATTTTCGTTTTTTTGTCAAAAACATTTAACACACTCCAACGTCAATTAGCATCATCAGCCAACAGTCCCAAGTCTGATTTCTGCCCTACAGTACTGACATTGATTTCCAATGCATTCATGACTGTGTTAAATGTAATCCTTAGGTGTGTTAGATAAGAGATCATTCCTGTAGCCACAACAAACACATTGACTTATTTACCTCTACAGGTCCATGCTACACCCACACTGGTGTTTTTATTCTTTCTAAGACGTATTATACCTACCTCTGTGCATAACGTACTTAACTGAACAACAAATAGTTCCCGACCGAAAATATAGAACATGTAAATAAATACGAAGTCAACTTCAATGAAGTAATACATCTGAATTTAATTTTCAGTTTTCTTTCAATGAATATTCTGTGTTATGGAGCAGTTAGACCTCCTCGTTAATACAGCTGTGTGCCTTGTTTGTGTGAGGCCACCTCAGAGATCAAACTGTTTTTAAAGACTAAAGGTCGACTAAAGTGATCTTGTTCGGCAAATATCTTGGTCACGACAGGACCAATCTAGCAAAGCAGTTTAGTGTTTCTATGTGTGTATTTATTTAGTTTGCAAAACTCCTTGAACGTTTCCATCAGCAGGATGGAACTCGTCCACATGAAATATATGTCTGTCGTAATAATGCAGCTTTGTGACGCAATGTTTACAGGTCTAAAAAGAAGAACATCTCTACACTCAGTTCAAGTTTAAGTTAAACTTTAATATTTAATGAGTTAAAAATGATTAGCCAAAAACAACACTGTGACGTCACTAGGGCTGCATCTAACGATTATTTTTCTAGCGATTAATCTAACAATTATTTTTTTCAATTAGTCGATTAATCTAACGACTATTTTTTATCAATTATTCTAACAAGGATTTTTAATTACTTGATTAATGACAATGAATTTACCTAAATAAAAAGCAAGCTTCGGAACCAAGTCGTCTGTCTCCATCTTCAATTAACTCGCTCTCCACTTCTCTCCTCACTTGATACAGACAGTACGCATGCGCGCAGGGGATTTTAATGGGTGGGCGGGGCAGTGTGCTGCGCGCTGTGAGCAGCACCAGGAGTGTGTGACAGGCAAAACTCTGAAGAACTAACCCATTTCACTGGCAGGACTCCGTTTACACTCTTACTGTTGGGATAAATGTCACAGACAGCAACAACATACCAAGTTCCGCCTGAACACAAGACACTGTCCCTGTGACACCTTCATCAGCAACAAACACAGGCACCCAAACACCCGGCGTCATCTGTGGATGTGGTTTGTCAACTCAGACTAGAGACAGAATCATTCAGGGTATTAAAAGCTGAAATTAACCTCAAATGTGTCAAATCTGAGTGTGATTGAAATGTGCATCCTCTTTTCTTTGTGCTCTCAGTCTGACTCATCAAATATGCTACTGCTTTCCAACTGTTCTGCAGGCAGCCTCAATCAAAGACTCAGATGTTTAGGAACGTTTGAAGAGCAGAACTTCATTATTTAACATTTAGCCAGCTTAAAAAATGATCAGATACATGTAAATCACTGTAATATTACACTCTGCAGCACATTCCAATTAGAGTTGCACGATACCCACGGTATACACGGTACCCCGCGGTGCCAAATCATAACGGTCGCTACTATACTAGAAATTTTACACAACGGTACTACCGTGGATTACTATACTACCGGTGCCAGTCTCCGCTACATAGCGGCCGCCTCTGCTCTCCTCCCGGCTTCTCACTGCATGCTACTCACTCGTAAACAAACCAACATGGAACCGCAACCGAATGATAGGCTGTTGCACGCTGGGTCCGCCCGTCTGTTAGCTGATTGGCTGTTCGCGTGCTTCTGCCGGCAAAAAACGAACTCCGCGAAGACAGCTCCGCTTCGATAGAAAGTCGCTTCAAAACAAACAACAAGCTAAAGTTATGTCTCGCCCAGACACGAGACAACACACTCACCATGGCAGAAGCACCGGGCCTGAGCAGCGAGTCTGTTGTGGCGTCTTCGTCAGTGGCAACACTAATTTGGCTTAAAAAGCAAACGTTGTTGTTTCAAACTAACTTGTACAAATACATTGCAGTTTATAAAAATAATAAAAAAAGGCTGCAGTATCGCGATAATACCCGGAACCGCTATACTTTGTCTGGTATCGTGACAACTCCAATTCTAATAAGACCACTCAGAAGAACACTAAAAGCACCAACAGCTAAATTTCTGGTGGATCAGTGCTGCAGTGGATCACACTGTGGAACCAGTGCTTGTTCTGCAGCAGCTGTAACTGACTGACCTGGATCTAGACTTGAGCAAACAGGGCAGGCTTTGCTCCAGTGTCTAATCATTCTTCCTGGGAGACACTTAAATCCATTATGCAGCGCGCCCATATTCAGCACCCACTGATCTAACACCGACACACACAAGAACAGCACAACTTTGCAACAGTGCCTCAGCCTCGCGCCGAGATGTTCACCGTCGACAACAGCTGCGTACGTCTCACCGTCAGCCAGCAGCAAGTCCTTGAAAATAAAAGAAGGGAGCTGTTCCAGCCTGAGGACACACTTTCCTGTCCTGACGAACATGCAGAGACATACATGAGCAAATGACAACATGAATGAGCAGAAATATGTGATGGCAGAATAAGAGGACAAGACCTGCCTTTCAGAGAACATGGGCAGTCTGTGCATTACAACAAAGAGAGGTGGACTGCTCATACTGCAGTGCTCACTTGACAAACAGAGGCAGCATCCACAGCACAAAAACATGTGTGTGTGAGCTTGGACAGCAGTTGACAGGTGGATGGTGACACACAGACTGACGTTAAAACACGTCCAGAGCGCTCCTTGTGTGGCTCATCCACCGTGCCATGCACAAGTTAGACAGCGGAGATGAAATAAGCCGAGCTGCTGAGTGACAGCCAGTGTTACGCAATATCCACACGGAAAACTGAGGAATGCGCCTCTCATCAGAGCACAAAAAACAGCCATCAGCGGCAGATGGGTTACAAAACGAGCACCGGGACGATCTGTCAAGACTTTCCCGGCTAACGCCGCTTGTAAACACAATGTCGGCACAGACACGACGAGAGGCTCGCCCAATGTCACCTACCGTCACACCGCTAGCCGCTCAGACGGTGTGTGACTCATTGTGTCCACCTCCAGACAGACAAACTTCCAAAACACAGAGCTCCACGGCTGAGTTTCACTTCACGCACGGCGGACACGAACAGAACCGAGGGAGTGGCACCGCTCGCGACTATAGTTGCATAAAGCGGATTAGCAGGCTAGCCTAGCCAGCTAGCGCCCCTTATTCACAACAAACCAGTGCCCTGACACTCTGCCAACAAGGGCTCGCTTACAGACGAAAACCTGTCGATGCGACAGCCCGTACAAGTTGTCACAGCAAGTTTTGGTTAGCTGACAAATAGCAACCAATGTAGCTCGGCTAGCCAAGCCGTGAGCTAAACTGTGCTGAAATCCAGCTGCACCGCAGCTCGTAACAAATCTACCGTCAGTTAGCACTGAGCTAAAGTTAGCGAGCAACTCACCTGGTCGAGATGAATCCGAGCAGGTTGAGAGGTGGAGGTGGATTAATCCGGTCCTGCGCGCGGCGGGGTTGGTGTCTGTGTCTGACGCTAAATCACTGACGAGGCGGCGCAGTCCCGAGAAATCAGAGTGTGAAGTCGCTAGCTCATAAGTTAGCTGCCCTGCCCGACTTACACGACAACGCCGACCTCAGCTCGCGCTAAATTGCCCACTTCAGCAATAACGTCTGTTTATCGGCCGGTCACATAACCCTTTCCATAAACGGGAGCTGCCTAACGACTGTCAGCCGTTCACTGTCACGGCGAGCTGGCAGGAAGTCTGCTGGCCGACGGGCTAGCTGCTAGCGTCAGGCAGTAGCTAGCAAAGTTTCTCCTCGAGAGGCAGGTCCCTAAAAATGGCGGCGCGGACAATCACCTCCCTTCCATCGTGGAAGAATTGAGGAGCGAGTGAACCGAGGAGCGGGAGAGCCGGAGGAGGAAGGTCCAGTCCGCTCGAACCGAAGCGAGAGAGTACACGTGTGACAGCTCCGGAGGGTCTCTGTGTCCCAGCTGTTTATCCCACAGGCTGAACGTTGCCCCCCTCTCTCATCCTCTGTTTGGTACTGCTGCTGTGCCATCCAACGACTGCAAGCATAGGCGTGTGTGTGTGTGATGTGGACGGACAATGATAATGACAGTCAACACAGCTGCACCATTGTATAGCATATATATATATATATATATATATATATATATATATATATATATATATATATATATATATATATATATATATATATATATATATATATATATATCCAAGAAAGATCATCAAGGTGAGTATAACATCTTGCGGTCCATAATATAGAGTGTTATGACTTGCTTATATAATACAAAGTGCAGACAGTGTGTTCAGCACCTCTGCACTCAGCCTGCCAACTGACACAAATCCACTGATGTGCTGCAGATGATCTGTCACTTTTCATGATGTTATCAGGGAAGCATACATGTGGCCATATCTGTCAGTCTTTATATTTTATATTCACACACATACTTTTGATTGAGATGTTTTAGTTCTGGCATGACAAATGCCTCACTGTGAACGTGACGCCACACCTCGAATCAAAGGATTACAGACGCAGGTAGGTGTAATCTGAATCAAGGAAATATAAGATGTATGCAGTGTGCATGGTAGCAGAGAGGGTTAGAGATGGGCATTCCACAACAGGCTACAGGCTCAGAGACCAATCAGCAAGTAGAACGGGGCACAGAGGGTTCTGATTGGTTGCTCTGCAACACTGTTGTCATGATGATGGGAAACAGGTCCTGTCTGTGTGGTCTGTATCCAGGCACAGAAGTATACTGAAGCAAATGATATGGATGGATCGGCTGCAGAACTTTGTGTCCCTGAGACACACACACACAAATATAATGTAAATAAGGAATCCCTCAGACTATAACCATAGATGTTTCTTCAAAGCAGACCTGAACACGTGTCACACTGCTGCTTGTATTCAGATGCATCAGCACTGGCTGCTTGTTGTTGAAGAGTGAGTTGGACAACAGTGAGTAGTGTGGAAGTGTCACGGCTCCGATCTGAGCTGCTCCTGACGGACTCTGTGGACCTCGCTCTTTATCAACACTGAGAGTTTGAAATCTAACCATATATCAGCTCTAAGAATAGAACTTCAGGACAGAAGCGGAGCAGCTCAGTCTACATGATGATCATGGTCATTACACTTTTTCACAGCTGTCCCATTAGTCACTACAGTATGGCTGAACTCAGTGCTTAAACGGGCTTTTGTGAGGAGGAGGAGTGGTCAGCATGTCTTAAAACATTTAGATTTACCTCACACCATCCGTTTAATACATCTTCTATCAATTTACAACCTACTTATTTATATCTAAATATATATCTCTCTTTCTATAGATATATATATATATATATAACTATAAAAATAGACATTTACTTTCAGTAAGGTAAGTTAACAATGACCTGAACACTTTGTTGTGACAGTACTCACAAGCTTCCCGCTGTCGGTGGCGCATCAGCAGCACCTGGTGTGTGTGTGTGTGCGTGTGTGTGTGGGAAGGTGTCCGTATCAGTGAAAACATGGACTGGAGTTTGATTCAGGTTTTATACCAATAAACAAATGAAACAGATTCAATAATGACGTTCTGACACAGCGATGAGTGAACAGATGTAGCCTGCTGATGTTTGACATGGTGACAGAGGGGAGGTCCCCATTAATGATTTTAAAAAGTCCCATAATAGTAGCTACGCCCATGATTATTAGAAACACCTCGGCAGAGGGAGCTCAGCTCCTGCTGGCTGTGCTGTCGAGGTGAGGAGGCAGAGCTGAACTCCAGCCCAACTGAATCTCTGGTTGAAAGACACATCTCCTCAGGCTTGTCATGTCCTGTGTTAGTGCCACAATCCAGCCTAAACACCGGCTTCTATTACTCCCGCCTGTGTCGCGTTCAAGTACCACATGAGGGCTAACATGCAGAGGTTTGAGTGTGCAGATGATGTGGTTCTGTTGTCATCTATTATTTAGATTTTATTGCCATGTGCTGAATGAATCCAAACTGTTCAGTTTCAACTCTGTCCAACTTTTTTTAGAAACCATTTTTTCATTTCAGTGACTCAACTGTCTACATTTCTATTTGATATTTGATGTATGCTTTACAATAAATATCTTTGTACAAGCAGAAGTTTTGACAGGTGCAAATCATCGTATTGCTCCTGCTGGCTCACAGGACGCCTGAATAGAGCAGGCTCATGTTGTTGGAGGTTTAAATATGTTATTCTTTCCACATGACTGAGAAACAAAGTGACTTCAAAACATTTTAATGATAAGGATGAAACATCATTTGTGTTAATCTGATTATGTATTCATTACATTTGCTCCAACACTAAAACACTGCTGCATTGCCGCTGAACACAATAGATTGTACTGAACACTACAGTAGCACCAGAACACAGAAACTGAAAAAAACACAAATACAGAATCAACTGCTGACAGAGTCGTACTGAGTGTAGCTGAACACCACAAATATAAAGCAAGGTAGCCATTTGAACAATGTTACTTTAAATCCATATGATAAACTGTGATGAGTGAATGATGAATTATGTATGATGGAACAATAGAGGACGCAGGTGCAGATTCTGTATTTTAAACATTCAGACAGTCTCATACACACAGACACGAGCAGCAATCTTCTGAAGCAATGCACAGCGAGCAAACACAAATATTCCCTTTGTGTTAAATGTTTGTTGAGGATGTGTCAATGAGGTGCTGTTATTATCACGTAGAACTCATGCAGTTTGTTCCAGGTATGTGACTTTGACAAAAGTAAAATAAAATCAGATTTAATTTGATGAAAATTAAAGCAGATTTCATGAAAAGATAAGCGACTGTTATGATATGAAACAAAAGCACAAAAACTGAGAGGAGTCAAAAGATGAAAAAGTGAAATATTCATCAATTGTAACTGTGGATGACCAAACTATCTCCTCATGGCCATCTGAAGAATAACCAAACTATATTTGTAGTATTTTGTTTTCAGTGTGGTGCAATTTCATTCAAAATGAGTTAGTCAATGTAAAATAAACTGGAACTGAAAACTCACCACAAATCAGCTGAGTAGTCTTGATATATTAAATATCACACATCTGTTATATTGCTCCAAAACAGAAAGAATCTGCACCCAGATGTGATTAAAGAATAACTAATGCTGTTTGGGAGAGACTACAAAAAGGAAGGAAACTAAACTTTACACACAAGCTCAGAAACAAAAAGGAACACAAATAATAATGAATGTGGTTTCTTTATGTTGTTGACTTTTAAAAAACTTTAAAATAATTTGAATGTTAGCATCAAGCTAGAGGAACAACCCACACAACAGGCATCAGGCACTCTCTCTGCTAACGGCATTAGCAGGAAACACCATCGCCTGCAGAAGTGTTGAGGTTGCATGAGGGGTCTGGATTAGCCTTCACTACAATCAGTCACTTTTTACTGTACTGACAAAGACCCTCCAGCTGTGCTTCCTCCATCTCTTTCTGCTCTGCTGTGGAGGCCAGAGCAGTCAAATATGACGAGGCTCACAGAGAAGCGTGGAAGTGCCAGTTAAAGCCTTCAATACTGCTGTCTTTAATCAATCTAGTGACCATTAACACTCCATCTCTGCCTCCTTCTATCATTAGCCTCAAATTTTCATACTGCTTGCAGAGTACACTTACTAACTAAGAGCAGAGGCTCGAGGACCAGACAACTTCCAAATCAAATCACCCTTTTACCTCCTCACTTCCTTCCAGTCCAGCCTTCCTGAGACATATTAAGTCTCCCTGTCTCTTTCTGGGGAAGCTCTCTGATCTTACACACACACACACACACACACACACACGCATGCACACACGCACGCACACACACACGGGGGGAAAGCTGATTGAAACCACCCTGCTCTCACTACATTTGCTTGTATTTCATTAGAAGTGGTTCTTCACCTTCTGCATAATCTTCCCTGTCTTCTCATCCTCTTCTTCCTCTGCTTAAGTGTGTCTTCTCTCTCCTTGGCTGAGTGGCAAGCAGGCTTCAGCGGTTGGGTTCCTTTGATTCCAGCTTAGCCTAGTTCAGCCCACTTTGGCCCAGCTGAGAAAAGCGGGGATGTCTCGGACCGGGACATTTCGGGTCAATGCTTTGACGCGCAGGTTACGGTCGTCTGTAAGCAGTACCACCTCCCTTTGGAGCCTGACTGTCCCATCTGTGTGTGAGGAAGGAGAGGTAGTAAGATGAAGTAAGCAGTATTTGTGTGTGAGGACTGACTGAAAAGTGGACAGTCAATGTTACATACTTCTCTGATCAGGCATGAAATCTTTTGCCTTGTCTTTGCAGTAGTGGAGACAGCAGGACAGAATGACATCATCATTGTTACCCTGAGAAACAACAGAAGACACAGCAGAAACATTTAGCAGGAGTAGTAATGTAAAGTAGCATGCTTCCCAGCACAAGAGGACTAATAGCAAAGCGATAATAAAACTAAATAAAACATTGTGGTTATTTGGGCTGTCACCTGCTGTCCAGAAGTGTCTTCACTGCGGAAGGCAATGGACTCGAGCTGATTTCCTCTGCTTGTCAGGGCTCGGAGGCACGGCTCCCTGGCCTCAAAGCCTCTTTCGAGGAAAGCCACTGCCAGCCGGGCCTTCTCCTGCACTGCACGCACATGGGTTGCACTGATATTATAGTTGCCGCGACTGCCAGTGCTACGCCCTCCTGAGCCCATTCCCCCACCAAAGTTATCCTGGCCTTTTGCCAAGCCGTCCAGCTCTGTAATCACTTTAGGAGAACGCACATCACAGCATGAGTGCACAGGACAAGCATTTTAAACATGTCACAACACTATTTTATCCTCCTCCATCCCTTTCTTACCGATGAGTGGCACAACGATTATGTATGTTCCACACTGAAGAAGTTTCCTCAGCCCTCCCAGGTGATCAATGAATCCATTTGTGTCTGGAACCAAAAAGAGAGGCCTCACTTCCAGCTCCAACTGCCCGCCTGTTTGCAGCACCGCCTGGAACACACACACGCACGCACACCCCACACAGAAAGTGTGAAAAAAAGAAAAAAAGACAACAGGTTTGTTTTTATTGTTTCAGGCTGTGACATGCAGACTAATACTCAATGCAATGTATTTCCTGATATGTATAGTTATTGTCAGCTCTGTCTGTGGTGCTGGTCTTACCTGAATTTTATCCCTGCGCTTCTGTTGCTGTGCCAGTTTGTTAGCGAGGGCGTGACGTCTCGCCTTCAGCTGTCTGATGTCGTTCTCACTGTCTCCCGCCTCCTCACCATCCTCTCCTTCTGATGCCGAGAGAGGAGACTCGGCCTCGACTATGACATCATCAGTCTGCCAAACACACACGGACGAGAATGAGAAACATTTTCAGAAATTACCATTTTATTTTAGATCTGTGCAGCTCTAGATAAGGAGAAGGAGCTAAATGAATAGAGGATGACTGTTAGAGCATCACCTCTTTCTCTGTTAGATCATCCTGTCTGCTCCCTGTATCCACCGAGTGGTTAGATGGAGGAGAAGCTGCTACAGAGACGTACTTGCCCCCCTTAAATGCCAACAAAGGCTCTTCCTGTCCACACAAAGCCTCCAGAAAGTATTTGAGCACAGTGACTCTCTTACAGTCTGCTGCTATCACCTGAGGAAAGAGGATGAAGGTCTATGAGGACAGGAAGTCCATGCAAACTCAAAATAATCAGTTATTTCTAAAATGTGTATAATATAACGAAATAGACCTTTACTTCATCTGTGTACACTCACCATGTCAGTGTGTCTGTCTGTGTAACAGGGCTCCTGTGGTGCAGCCAGCAGTGGTATAAAGCCAGCAAGGAGCCTGTCCTCCTTCAGCTGCAGCACGGTCAGCTCCTCATCTCCTTCGCTTTCGTCAGTGTCGACTTTGTACAGCGGCACTTCTCCATGGTCCACACGGGCCAGGACGTTACACAGGTCAGCCAGGCACTGCCAAACATCAGGGCAGCAGCTTGATGGAGAGGAGAGACAACACATGAATGTGAAGAATGAATATTTTAAAAAGGTACAGTTTAAAGAGAGCACTGGTCAAGGCCATGTGCAGCACCAACAGATTACTATGAGGTAGTAATTTAAAGCTGCTGTATAACGATCTATTTCCAAAAAAGGTTGGTACATTATCAAATGCTAAAACTTGACAGGTGTCAAAACAGTTGGACAGCGTCAACAAAAGACCGGAGAAGTTGTGAAATGCTGACAATGAATCACGTAACATGACTGGGATATTTCTGTCCTTGTTGTGCTATGCAGTTTATAGGATCTGTTATTACAGGATCTGTGGTTGAAATTAAAAATTAAAAAAAAAAAAGTCACACCTTTACTCATGCCAAAGTGAGGCAGAAGGGTCAAAATACTCACTCTAAACTGCATGGGGGTGGGTTCCACTGGTCTGGGCATCCCAGCATCCAGTCAGACCAAACCTTGATGCTTGGCAGTAGGTCTCTAAGGTCCAATGGGAAGGCAGAGACTCGCACCATACCCTCCAGCTCCTCCTCTCTGCCCTGCTCCTCTGTGTCTGCCATGGAAACTGGTTCTGCATAAAAGTTTTTTTTTTCAGAACCAGTAGGATCAAAAACAGGAGGATGTTTTGGGTCCAACATAAAATTCACAAAATGTTATCACAGCTGTGTAAATAAAAAATGGATTATAATTATTCCAAGAAGTCCAAAAGAAGTTACCAAACTCCCTATTTGCAGTCAAAAACACGTGATAACATGTTAACACATGATTAATAAATAAAGCACAGTAGATGATAGTAGGATAACAGCTGATGCATGTTTAAATACGCTGTTTACTAATTAGCCCTGTGAATAATCTCCACTGATATGCTGTGGGACTGTTCTCATCTTTTATCTGTACACCCTTAGACTAATGTTGACCTTTATTTCAAATTGTCTGAATTGGATTGGATATGATCAGAGTTTAATGCCACAAAATGCTGCTAATCCGGTACTTGAAGTGTGTAGAGCTTCCTGTGTGTGTGTGTGTGTGTGTACGTGTGTGTACCTGCAGGAATATCTCTGAGCAGTTCAGTGCAGCGCTGCACTAGCAGTGCAAACATGCCCAGGCCCAGCATAGTGCTCTGCTCTTGTAAAACGGATCGCACCTCTCCTTCTTCACCTAAACACAGACACAGACAAGAAGATGGAACAGTACTTCCTAAACACTCTTTGCTTCAATATGAACTATTCTAGTAGCATGTGAGAAGATGAGATGAACAACTCTGAAATGGCCAGGTTCAAACATGAAGTTAGAATAAGTTGCTCC
Organism: Collichthys lucidus; assembly: GCA_004119915.2. Taxonomy (NCBI): domain Eukaryota; kingdom Metazoa; phylum Chordata; class Actinopteri; family Sciaenidae; genus Collichthys; species Collichthys lucidus. Next base: position 1,662,270 of record CM014092.1, read on the forward strand.
TCATTTATTTGAATTTTGTCATATTTGTTGTAGATAATATGTGAGCTTTACCTCTGCTGTAAGCGTTGTGTATGGTGAACATGTTGATAGTGATGATTTGCAGAATGTGTGTGCTGCCCAGTAGTAAAGGGCCGTGCTGAAGAAGTGTCCTGAACTCCTGTAGAACACGGCTCGCCACTGCAGGGAAGGTTTCCATGCTGTATAGGCAAAGCACACACACGGACACACACACACGGAAACACACAGACACACAGACACACACACACACACACACACACAGAAAAACACAGACACACACACAGAACACAAAAATTAAATGTTCACATTCTATTCTCATTCAGCCCATCAATTAAAAGCTGGAATAAATTAATGAATAAAGCACTCACCCCACTTTAGTGAAGAGCTTTCCATGTGCATGCAGGAAACTCAAAATAAATCTCTTATTTAGCTGTAGAGAAAAAAAACAAAGGCAGAAAGAAGTTAGTTCAATTATTTTTTGAACTATTAACTAAAAAAAAGCACAGAAGCACAGAATGACAAGAAAACATCTTTATCCACTGACAAAGCACCGGGAATTTGTAAACGTGGAAATAGACTGAAGCTGAACAGAGCAAAGAGGATACATAGAGATGCCTCTATCAACAGGACACACTGACAAATAGTAAACACAGGGTTCCCACACCTTTTTCATGAACAAATTCAAGCACTTTTCAAGCACCTTCAAGCACCAGTTTTTCCATTTTTCCAGCACCTTTAAATAGGTAGCCTACTAGTTGTTTTTGCCATGATGGTCATGGGAAGCGCAGCGGTGCCACTGTATGGCATAATAATATGGGTCTAATTAGCATTATTTCATATGGTGGTAGATTGACTGTTTTGATTTTTAACTAATTGTGAATTGGCTTGTATTCTCAGCTTGTGAGCGGTGTATTGTGTAACTACCATAGCGCAATAACAGTGACCAACAGGTGTCGAAGATAGACATCACACAAATTTTAAGCATTTTCAAGCACTTTACAAAAAATTCAAGCATTTTCACAACCTTGAAAACACTGAATTGAAATTCAAGCATTTTCAAGGAATTCAAGCACCCGTGGGAGAGAGGGAACATTGGAGAGGGACAAATGGGCTCATTAAACAGTCAGGAAATTGACTACTAATAATATAATGACTGAAACTGCTATACAGCACAATGCAGTCATAATGTAACTGATACACAAAAGAGGAAAGTAAACCATTGTGTGTATTTGTGTGTGTGAGAAAGAAAGGAAGAGATCTTACATCACTCGCACTGAGACTGCCCAGCTCTCCATCCTGTTCAGAGTCTCTGCTAGATTCACTACCTCCTCTCTGTGAGGATGGGGTTGCTGCTTGTCCGCTGGGGCGAATCCAAATCTCCACACGTGCTCCATCCTCCCCTCTCCCTCTTCCTCTGACTGCTGGACCCCTGGAGCCTCCTTCATGCTCCTGCCTCCTCCTTCGCTCAAGCGGCTCAGTCTATAAGAACAAAGTCTGTAAACAGGAAGCTCTCGCACTGCCTTGAGCCTAACCAGATTATAGTAAACTTAGGTAAGGTAACTGAGTAATCAAATTATTGAATGAACACATTACATCCAAATCATTATATTTGTATTATACTTTGTTTAGGACATGATGAAATCAGTGAAAGAAACAATATATAAGGTATTTACTAAAATATGAGCTTCTTGACAACAACACTACAGTCAGGCGACAACTCTCCACTGTTCTGAATAGTATAAAGAATGGACAGGGACTGAGCAACGTCACCCGTAGGTTTGAAGCCGAAAATATCCTGCTTCTAACAAAGACGTGGATTGTGGATAAACCTGACCTAAGGTGGTCTGACTCCTGTGTGCTCTAATAGGTAGGGATGGGAATCAAGAACTGGTTCTTGTTGAGAACCGTGTTTCAATTTCATGGAATCGTTTGGCAGTTCATCTAATGATTCTCTTATCAATTCCAGAAAGTACGAATCACGTTGCGTAAGAAGTTACGCACGCTCGATTCCAGCAAGCACGACAAATTACGGCACGTAACTTACGCAAGTTTTGCACGTGTAGTAGTTGTAGTAAACAATGGCACCCACTCGGTTCAAACGCTCCAAAGTTTGGCTGCATTTTACCAAAACAGACGGCAACAGGGCAACTTGCAATCATTGCAAAGTGGAGATAATAGCGTCCGGAGGGAACACGACAAACATGCAGAAATATTTGTACACACAACATGCAATATTTTTAAATGAATGTCGTGTTTTTGACACGCTTCAGACTGGAGATGAATCCCTATATCGCAGCAGTCAGGCTATGACCACCTCTGCAGTTACTACGGAAGGTAAGTAACACACTGCCTACCATGTTAGCGCCATGTGCTTCTTTGTAAAACATGCTATAACAGTTCAAAATAAACGAATGTCTTCTGCATTACATTTAGAAGATGACCATGACGAGAGAGAGAGTCTGGCTGGCTCAGAGGCTGGCAGCTGTACTAGTACTCGCTCCAGTTCACTACCTCCTCTAGATCAGTGTTTCTCAACCCTGGTCCTCGGGGACCACTGCCCTGCATGTTTTAGATGTTTCCTCCTCCACCACACCTGATTCAAATGATCAGCCTGTCATCAAGCTCTGCAGTGGCCTGATAATGAGCCACTCATTTGAATCAGGTGTGTTGGAGCAGGGAACATCTAATGGAGACTTATGGAGACTGACTCACTTCTGGAGCCAGCCTCTAGCGACCACTTGAAAAGTTTTAGCTGCTTGGCAAAGTTACATACTGTTCCTGTCCTGGGCAGGTATAACTGTGGTATAACAAACACTTCACTTCTAATGACCTTCTGAGATCACACTTCTGTCACATTATTGGGGCAGCTAATTTCACAGCTTCTGACTTTAAATTATTTTCTGTGAGTGTATCCAAGTCAAGGCTGTAAATTTGGGTTACAACTGAGGAGACCAGTGTGTGACTGTGTGTGTGTGTGTGTGTGTGTGTGTGTGTGTGTGTGTGTGTGTGTGTCTCACTTTACGCTTAGCTTCCTCAAACAGACTCATTAGGCTTTCCTTTGCAGTCAGAATGGGGTTGGAAGCCGCCAAACTGCGCATATAATAATACACAGCATCCAACTTCCGCTTCTGTGTGTGAGAGGAAGGTTGGAAGAAATTAAAAAGGGAGGGAGATATTCTACAAAATGACATACACACTAGATAGATGTGAGCAGTTCATTATTCAAAATACATTTGCAACAATAAATAAAACAAAATCTTCAGCTAAATAACAACATATCACTTACTGTATAGACTGCCAGCAGGGCCAGCTGATTATATGGTCGTCCATTTTTGGGAGCAATCTGCTGGGCTTTCAGGTACCAGCTAAGAAAAATGAGACACAACAAAATGAGTCAGAACAAGTCTGTTGAACCTTTGACCTTTCCAGTTATCTTATGGTATTGTTTATCTTTAGCAGGTAGCATGTCAAGAAAAACAAGTTCAAGGCTGAGGAAGTTCAAAAAAGCTCTCAAAGATTAGAACATGTACAGGAATATTAAAAAATGATCAGCAATGAATGGATACCAGTTGCCAGAAAGAAACTGAACAGGTGTAACAATGATCACACGGTAAAGAGACTAGTTCTGCCCTCTCGTTGTTGGACCAGATTTTCACACAACAACCTTCTGACACAGATCAAATGTTAGATGCCAATACATATCCCATACTCTTCAGTGTGTGGAAGAAATTTCACAACAGAGAATGCTTGAATTACAGCCTACCTGCGAGCCTTGCCATAGTTTGCAGAGTCGCTGGCTTGCTCCCGATAACGTGCTATATCTCCCTGACAGATCATGCAGCGCTGAGCACTGATGAGTGCATACTTTACCTGAAACAGACATAAACAAGGAAACATTCCCTACATTCAAAGTTCAATGTGCTGTGTTGACATAATTGTCAACACACAATCAACTATATTTCTGGTAAGATGGTGATCTGATCATTAACTGTTGTGTGCCTGCTATGTTACTTCCAATCTTACTGTATATGTAGTATATATTCAAGCAAACGTTACCAATCATTATAAAATAAATCTCTGAACACGTTAAATGCACACACAGACTAAAAAGGAGTATTGGCCTACTGTTTTGCGTAATGGCCGAGCCCTGATAGCCATTCCGTCCATGTAGTCCTCTAATTTAAACTGATACACCGTCTGCAGCTTCTGAAGGAGCGCGTCAAAGAACAGAGCTCCCTGTAAAACACAGACAACAAGCACAATGTGAAATTAGAATCAGTGACTTACAAACTATCCAGGCCAAATTTCACATAACACCGTTCTTACCTCGTCAAGCAGTGTGAGCAGCATGTTCCTGATATGAGGGGTGTTGTCGAAGGTGGGGTCTTTGAGGAGCTGCCGGAAGCGCTCTATGACCTGGTAAAAGACGTTCTTCCATAAGGCTTGATCCACGTTCTGAGAGTCTGACAGCTCGATGTCTGTCAGGATGACCTGCTCATACACGCCCAAAAGATCAGCCCTAGAAAACATGAGAACATAACAAGACATTTTCAATATGGCACCTGGCCAGTTTATTAAGAATTGGTCCCAATGAGCAACTGATAGCCAAACAAACAGAATGAGTAAAAAAACCCAAAAACATTAAACACACACACAAATGCCAATAAAACACATCTTTTCTCTGGAGTCCTCACCTGAGCTGAGCCATGCGATCCAGTCCATCAGCACTCACTCTGTCTCTGGACAGCAGGTTACTGAGCTGCAGCTCCTGTGCATCTGCAGCCCTCAGCAGCCTCCCCAGCTCCCCTCTGGCTTGTTGCTCCACCTCTTCCAATGTTACAGTACCTCCTGCACTTTGTGGGGTATAACCTGTTCCCCTATAACTTCCACAGAACTGACCCACACCGGTGCCCGGGTACAAACCGTTAGGGGAAGCCATTTGGTAGGCTCCCATATGATATGGGTATGGGTAGCGCTGGCTGGTGGCTGTGCCTGGGTTATGTGGGTTGCTGGTTGGCATGGGGTAGCAGTAGGGGTTGTCAGAGTTTTGGAATTTGTAGTAGGCCATGGCAGCAGCCTGCTTGGATCGAAAGTGCTCACCCTGTGGCACTGGGGGACTGCCTGCTACCTCATCATCTGTGTCCAGAAAGTGGAGTTGTCCATATCCAGTCCCTGTCTGGAGATACACAGACTGCTGGAGGGGTGAATGCTGTGTGGACTGGGTGCTGGCGAGAGCAGGTTTCTGGTTTGGGTTATTTGGATCCCAAAGTCGTCTCAGTCCTCCTCCTCTGCCTCCTCTACTCCTAGAAGATGATCCTCCCCTAATTCCACCAAAAAGAAGCCTTTGCCCAACCTCGGGTGAACTAGAGATGTCTGTGCGGGCCGGTAGCACCAGGATGCCCCCCCCTCTACCACGAGGAACCAAGCCTTGCTTGCGATTTTGTGCAACCCCACTGTGTGAAGAGGTGCCTAACTGTTTCTCTATAGAAACTCTCAGGATTCCCCGACCTCCACCTCTGTTTCCCTTTGGCTTGTTCCTTTCTTCCCTCCGCCTCTCTGCACTCAGCTCTTCCTCCCCACCTCTTCTTCTCCTCCTCCTTTCCTCTACAATGTCACTGATCTCACTCCCTTCTAGTGATTCTGTAGATGATTCCCCATTGGTTGTCCAGCTTTGTAAATGCCTCCTTCGTCCTTCCCCACTGTTAGGGGGAAGGACCCCCTCTTTCTTATTGTGTCTCTGGTCTAAGCGTGACCACTTGGTACTGTCCATATCCATCCCTAATCCAGGACCATCAAGGCTGGTCACACTGCTGGCTGAGCTGCTGCTGTAAGTTCGATTCCGTGAGCGCCGTATGTCTGATTTGGAATAGCGTTTGGAGGTTGGTGTTGTGATGTTTGCATTGGGTTGATTTCTATCACCCCTTTCCACAGCGCCGTCCACATTACGTTGTGTCTTAGCATCTTTCTCTGCATCTCTGGAGCGGTTATTGTTGTTGTCTCCTCTTCTGCTGTCTCTGTGATTCTCTCTTCCTTTGCTGTGATGTGTCTCACCTGTCTTACCTGGTTTGTTATCCCGATCTACTGCCGCTGCTCTCTTGTCTCTTTCCTTCTCTGCTTTCCCCCATTCATTTTTTCCTCCACCACCGATTGCAGTGTCTCCTCTTTTGGAGTCCTGATTTTTCTCCTTTTCCTTATCCCCTCCTCTTCTCCTGTGATTTCCCCTTTCTCTCTTTTTCTCCACCTTTTCTTCCTCCTCTTTTTTTCCTCCCCCTTGGCTTAACCTTTCCTTATCAGTGGTTTCTCCTCTCCTACGACTTAACTCTTCAACAACTTCATTTCCCACTTTACTTGGATGTTTCATGCTGAGCTTTTCTACTTTGCTTGTAATTTTCTCCACTGAAGCATTGGAGGGTAAAGGAGGTTTTTCCACATCTCGACTTCCTTGCTTTCTGTTTGTCTCACTGAATTTAGACAGCTTTACGTTTTCTTGTCCACCTTTATCTTTCCCGCCCTGCTTCTGTATTGATGCTTTTTTGTTGCCCTCCCTTTCTCCTGTACCTAATTGGGATTCTGGCTCTGTTTTAGTGGGGGGAGGTTTCTCCTGCTCTCTTCCAGCTCCACAATCCTTTCCCTGAATGTTTCTGCGGCTCCCAGGTTGATAAAATTCGCGGTCTGGTTTGCGGGCTTTCTTTGTCTTAGCATCTCCAGCAGGTTCCTGCTGTTCTTTGTCATTTTCAACAAAGCCTTCTGCGTGATTTGTATCGGTTTTAGCCTGTGACTGGCTGCCCTTTCTACAGTTCTGAGTGTTACTACCGTCACCTCGAATCCTGTCTTTCTTTCTTTTGTCTGCAGCCATCCCACCATCTGTGCATCCGTGTCTCTCTGAGACACCCTTTTTCTCCCTCTGTGATGGGCGATCTTGCTCATATGAATCCGCAGCGAGGGGATCACACTGACTAATATCTCCCTCCTCACTGTTACAGTGATGCCGTCCTGGTCCGGCTACTGTCTGGTAGCGCTGCAGATCGGGACGCTTCCCCTCACGCCTCCTCTGCTGCTTGTGTGCATGACGCTCCTGCTGCTCCACTGCAGAGATAAAAACACAGAGAGAAGAAGTTAAGATGCTGAAAGGCAAAGTCAACAATGCAGTAGATAGGGTATGGGTAAAGACCGAGGATAACATATTCTGTTTTTTATCTTGTGTCAACAAATCCCATGAAAAGAATGAATAAACAATGCCTTAGACCACCTCGCAGTAATCACTGGCTTCCCCAGCCTGTTTATGGATCTCAAATACATAGTTGGACTTCTAAAAAGGGCTCAGTAATTCACTTGATTCATTGGACACTGTCATCTTTTAGCAAATGTCACAAATAGAAATAAAAGTTAATTTGTTGACACTACTTTCTTCATTAGCAAAGCATAAACAGTTTACTAATGTTCATCACAATGCTGGAAAATGTCCCCCAGTGCAGCGGAGCGCTGTGCCACATAAAGTTCAGTTTGTTGACCTTAAGAAAAAGAAATAACACCAACAGACTTTTTTTTCTTTGAACACATAAGAAGTTGAACTGTGCTCGTTTGGAAGCAGGTCACTGGATGTCAGCAGTGTTGAGAATCAGAGCAGAGGACGGAAACACAAACACTGCACAGCACACATAAACAAGTCAAGAGACAGAAGCTGGCTTGCAGGAGATGCGAGTAGAACTACAAAACACACTGTGAACTACAAACACACTAAAATACTTCCCGCAGCAAAAGAAACGCACCATTCTGACGTGTAAAATGAAGTTTTTGTTCCCTGAGGCATGCCACTGGAATGGTTAACGTTAGATGACGTTCTGTTCCGTTAACTACCGTTAAACGAAGAGTCGAGCTTGTTGTTTATCAAACCATTCAAATATCAAGGATACATTCTTTCTACTAATGTAAGCAAGCATCAAGCATATAGACTGCGTACGAAGAATATTCCAAACAGGCTCAACTGGTGTCATCAATAACTGAGCGGGTCTCGTCAGGGGGGCGTTTAAACAGCGCGCGGGACCAAAGAATGGACGGACACAGCGAGCTAACGGAAGCTAACAACATTAGCTGCTTCCAAACATAGCAGTTCCGCGGGCTACTTCCTGCGAGGCACTTCTTCTACCAATTTCTCGAATTTTTCAGAAATGTATTGCCTCCAAGAAACCAGTTCAGTCGCTCTCACCTTTGGGGCAGTCGCTCATATTGACTGAATTCGACGCTTCAGCTCGGAGTTCCGCAGCTGAGATTCGCACTCTGTCCAGTTCGTTCGCCATCTTGGCTCTCACTAAAACAAACACAACAAGGACGGCGGCCCGAGTGGACCAAACGGAGCAACAAGGTGACGTTTGGGTAACGTAGTACGGTCAGCGCGGCCCCCTTTCAAAGTAATCTGATTATTAATCAATGTTCAAATACTATTCAATGTAAGTAAAAGTGCTGCGTTCAAGAGTTTACTATATAAAACAAATGAAGAACCATAAAAACTCTACATTCTCTACGTATAAAAAAACATTTTTAAATACAATCATTTAAATACAATCACTGCATTTATTTGTTTGTTTTGTTTTCTTTATTAATTAAAAAAACATAGCATACGAAATGAAAATGACTGACACACACACACACACACAATATATATATATATATATATATATATATATATATATATATATATATATATATATATATATATATATATATATATATATATATATATATATAATACATCAAATAATAATAATAATTAAAAAAAACAGTAAATATATGGCAACATATATGAAACATTATCTTAGGACACTAAAAGATTAAAAAAAAGGAAAAAAAAGTCTATAGCATACAAGATTAAAAAACAAACAAACAACAACAGCAGACAGTATATATAAAAATACAATAAATAAAACAATATATTTGTTTATTTACATATTGGTCGACTGTATATTCTTTTATTTGTAATCCCTGGTTTTGTGTCATGTCAAGCTCTTGTCGTCCTTATCACAATCTACACTGTATTCAATGTCATTTTAACACTATATTTTATGCTGCCTGTCCTACTAGGACCACTTTTATTAACAGATCTTGCAGCATTGTTTTAATTTAACTTTTACTAGTTGGACATTTGACAAAATGGGTGTCACTCATACACACTCTAAGATGTGTGGTTATGTAATTCTTATGAAGGCCTTGACCTACATATAAGGCCTGGGGGAAGGGGTTCTTCACATTATATAATGAAACAGACATATCCTACACACACCCTCAGTTCCACACACCATCCACTAGATGTCAGGATTGAGTACTTATTCTCACTTTTAGCTCAGCATGCTTTTGTCCATCACTTTGATGGATTGGCCCAACAATGAACTTTCTCCCATCTACTTTTGTTGTTTGTCAAAGATATTCATATAAATGTGGTTCATCATTTCCTCCTCATCACGTCTTCTATGTTCTCTCTTCTACTCATGACTTTGACGTGAGCTGACATACATGAGGTTCTTTACAGACTCAAAAAGACTCAAAATACTTACGTCTGCTCTGCTTGTATATATTGCGTATATATTGTATATATTTTTTTATTTTTATTTTATATTTTTATTTCATATTTTATATATATATATATATATATATATATATATATATATATATATACACACATCTTTACGTTTGGACAGAGAGAAACGTAATTTCAATTCTGAACTTGAACTTGAACTTGAACTTCTGGTGTGAAGAGGGGGATTGCAGAAACCTATGATAGAAACATGAACAGAAAGACAGAGAGAGAGCAGAAAGACAGAGAGAGAGAGAGAGAGAGAGAGAGAGAGAGAGAGAGAGAGAGAGAGAGAGTGTCATCTGTGTGGCTGATGCTCGAGTAAACAGCTTCATTTCCCTAGCAACACCAAATTAAAGGGCCAGAGTCTCTTGTCCTTCCTATGAATCTCCCACACGATTCTTCTCTTTCCATGCACACATACTCCTTCATCATGTCAGTAAATTATTCTTTGGCATAGTAATCAGGAATACCTGTGGATTACTTCCTACAGTAATCAAAGTTACTTCTGTCTGCAGGCAGGCAGCAGAGGCAGGAAATTAGACAGCAAGACTTGTGCTAATTACACAGTTTTATAGAGTGTATAAGTGTTTTTAATCATTTTTAATGACTTCATTCATGATTTTTTTTATGTAAAACATCAAGAAAAGACAAAGAAATACAAAGAAAGGGTGCAATACCAATACAAAGAAATATTAAATTAAGGTCTAAGATTATTATAATTATAATTATGTGGTTTAAACAGTATGCCACATTGCGTGTGAATGCAGAACTGTTTTGATGTAGCGCAGCCAGTGTGTCTGAAGCACTGGCACACCAGGGATTGTAGAATGTTTCGTGTCTGCAGTGGAGAGGTGTAAGAAAGGGAGGGGGGGCTGCCGGAAGTGGTGGGCGTGTGTCTCCCTGTGTGTGTGTGTGTTTGTGTGAGAGAGAGAATGTGTGTGTGCTTGTGCTTGTGTGCCTCCGTGCGTGTGTGTATGTGTGCAGAGTTCTTGATTGTCGGTGCTGCAGCACAGTGCAAGTGGAGCAATGCAGGATGATAAGAGACACAGAAGGACAGAGAGAGGAAGGCAGGGAGGTAGTGAGGGAAGGAAGGAGGGAGACAGAGAGAGAGAAAGGGGGAGGGAGAGAGGTGAGGAAGCATGATGCAGGAGGAGAGAAGAGACTGAATACAGATGAGAAAAAGCGGGGGAAGCAGGGAGTTTGTGCAGGTGATTTTCTGACACCAGGGGGGTTTCTCCAGCCCAATCATATCTCCATCTCTTCTGCCCCCATCTCATTTTCTGTCTCTCCCTCTCTCTTTCTGTCTGTCTCTCTATATGTCTCTCCCCACTGGGACGCTGGGAGGTGGGAGGGGATGACTTTAGAGATGACTGGAGTGTAGGAGGACGACAGATGGGGGAATACAGTCAGCAAGAGAAAGGTGGGGACACGAGCGGGACATTGTGGTCTAAGAATGAAAATTCTGGGGTTGAAAAATTGGTAAGAAATAAAAGAAAAAATGACAGGAAGATGAAAGTGAGACGACTGAAATGGGATCCACATCTCAAGTAGTGAAAGAGACAGACATGAAAGAAAGTGTGTGTGTGTGTGTGTGTGTTGGTTGTGGTGGTGGTGGTGGTGGTGGTGGTGGTGGGGGGGGGGGGGGGCACAGACACACAGACAGACAGAAAGACACACAGAAAGACAGTCTGAGGCCAGAGGCTGGTGTGACGCATATTTGCTGGTACTGGATGCTTGGAGTGGATTCATTTCAGCTGGCTTTAATGTATAATTCACAAAAATAAAGAGACAGCGGGAATGACAAGGAGGGGAGAGACTGAAAAAAACAATATGAGATGGAGTACATGGAGTGATGTGTCAATGCAGAGAGCCAAATAGAAAAGTCCACAGAAGACTGTAGCAGTAGAAGCTATTTCATGACCTCATTCAAAGAAAGTATCATTAAAGACATTAATCAGAGACCAAAACTGTATTTCATTACTCCTGGCTATGTCATGCACAAACAACACTGCCTCTTGAAGCCTTAGTAAACAGCCCCCCCACAGGTATCATCAGGGTTGTTAAAATCACCTTATTCCACACTGACAGTATATAGTTTGTATTAGCTTGCTTGAGTGAAATATTCAAACCTCCAAATGTGTTTAATGGCTGCACTTTTCCCATACATTTTTCATGTGCTGCACTTTTCCTCAAAATTAAGCCTGACATATTTTTTGTTGCTGGAATATTTGGTTGGAATCTTTTTTTATCTTTTGAAACTTTTGTTGGGATCTTCACTGTAAATGTTCTGTGCATTTGAACAATGAACAATGGTTCCAGTACGGTGCCCTAACTGAAACCAGTCAGACAGACCGATATGTTATGTTTTGGCTGTTTTTAATGTATGTACCCCCTGCCCTGGATAGCGTTCAAACTGAAATACAGTTAATTGAAATTGATTGTATAGCACAAGTTTGTGATGGCATGTCAGTGAGTTTGAGACACCACTCCTGCTTCATTTACACTAGCCTCTATATGTGCAGCATTGATGACATGTGAGCATGACACATAAACACAAACACATATGTCACTTCATGTTCCTGATGATCTGCACTGAAAATTCCAATGATCCTCATACAAACAGAGGCACTCACTCACTCTAACACCGACAGCCCCCTCCAACAATTGCGCACATGCACAAATGACTGCCCACGCTTGCAACCACACACACATGCAGCTGGCACTGGACGTTAATTATGTTCAGCATATGACTTTGGCACAATGTTGTGAAGTTTGGCGTGACTCACATGCGAAGAGATGGCATATGACTTTGCAAAATGACAACCACGTCAAGGCCACAGACGCTCTGTAAATGTAATGAAATCACAGCGCTAATCTTGTCATGCCATCTCAGGTACTTCGATTTTGCTGAGGAACACATGTTCTATGTTTCTTCCTCCATGTCTGTCAGACGTCACACACACACACACACACACACACACACACACACACACACACACACACACACACACACACACACACACACACACACACACACACACACACACATACACATTCAAAGTTTCTGAATAGAAACAGGTCGACGATATCTGTCTCTGCTTAGGCACACGTGTATGTGTAAGTGAGTGGGTGGATGTGGAGTTGCTGCTATGTGTGAGTGTGGGAGTGTGCGATCTCACATTCTCGTAGGCAAGAACAAACAGTGGATGGAACGAGGGGGCAAAAGGGATTTCACTAATATACACCCACTCTTTCCAAACCTCCATCTCACTCTGACATACACATCCCACCCCCCACGCACGCACGCACGCATGCACACTCCTCTTCCTCAGCTCTCCTTTGACAGAATCCTCATTACGGGCACGTTTTGGCAGCCAGAGTCTTCCTCCTCCTCCTCCTCCTCCTTTTTCTCCTCCTCTCTGTCTCCATCCCTCCGCTCCTCTTTCCCTCTCTCTATCTTTTTTATTTGCTCATTCTCTCTCTCCCTGCTCATTGCACTCGAGCCAGCTTGGCAATCAAAGGGAAAGAAAACACAAATGAGAGAGAGAGCGGAGGGGTGAGGGTGGGGTGGAGAGAGAGGAGGCTCACTGGGATTTCAGTATGAGTCAGAATTGGAGAAGGGGAGGTGGGAAGGCAAGGTAGGCGGTTGTGAGGAGAAAGAAGAGTGTATGGGAGGGATGAGGTTTTTTTCTTTCTCTCTTATCTGACTGCATAATCTGTTTGGAATACAGATGAGGAGATAAAAAGAGAGCCAACAACTGGGCATTACAGACAGACAAGAGATTTGAAATAATCTGCATCTTGATTCATAATCAAGCTTTGAGGTATGAATTGAATGTTGAACCCGAGCTGAAGGCCGACGGCCTGTGGGCTGATAGCACAGTGTCAAAACAAGAAGCAAAAGACAGATTAAATTAAAAATGTCAAAAAGATAAGGTAGAGAATGTAATACTATAGCAGTGTGTGTGTGTGTGTATGTGTGTGTGTGTGTGTGTGTGTGTGTGTGGCTGTGTGTGCGTGTGTGTGTGTGTGTGCGTGTGTGTGTGTGTGTGTGTGTGTGTGTGTGTGTGTGTGTGTGTGTGTGTGTGTGTGTGCTTATGGCACTAGGGGGCCGGTAATAAGAGTCAGTGTAAGATTAAAGAGGGAGTACAAGAGGAACTACTTCATTCATACTATACTATTCACATACACACACATATTGCATATTCATGTGGGGCGTAGTATGACGAAATTGAATTGTGTGTGTGTTTCTGTAGACACACTTGCACAATACTTACCCTCACTACACGCCAGAACATTTTTATTTCTGTTTGGTTGCAGTAAGTGGAGATTCTACAGTTTTGAGGCTCTAGGCTGAGAGATTCACAATCCTCCTCTTCTACAATCATTTCTGAGTTTACTCTGAAAGAGGAAGAAAAATATGAGCAAAATGCAACAACAAATAACATCTAATGCTGCACTTGACTCTGCCCGGTGAGTTGTTGCCCCGATTTCTTGTCATGCTGAAATGATGTTTTTATTTCTGTTGAGTCTTAAGCATACACCCCAGTGTGCTGCCACTAGAGGGGTATGAATGTAGAGTTAAGAGTTTAAAGTCATAGTTGGAGGGAGAATCAGTCATTAGATCTGTTCAGATTGAGTCATCCTTCAAACATTAGCAGTCTACAAGCAAAATATCTTTTGGTTCGAGACACACATTAACAAACTAAAATTGTGATTATACTGGACAAAATCAACTGACTTCACAACTGCATGTCCTACTGGACCCAGTATCTTGAGCAAGATACTGATGCAGGTATTTACTGACGAAGGGGAACAAGGGTCTGAACAAGATCTGGTCTTCTCTTGACTAAATACTAAATCCCAAATGTAACACCAATAAATGTGTGGGAATGTGTGAATGAGATATGTAGTGTAAAAGTGCTTTGAGTGGTCAGAAGACTAGAAAGAAGACATATAAGCACAGTCTATTTACCATTTACACTCCTGACTTTAATGTCATACAGTGAAGTGTGTCAAGTAAGCAGCATTTCTTGTTGATATTTCCCCGTGCGTTCATTGACACTGGTCGAAGACTTTCTACTCACTGAAGAAATGCTGTGGAATATGATTGAAAAAGCATTGATTCGTGATTAATGAATAGCACAAATGTTTGTTCTCAAGGTTAACAATCAATCTTCAAGCTCAGGGAACTCTGGATTCTGTTTTTTTGGACTCCTCTCCACAGGTGAAAATTTTAGCTCAGTAAGAGTGACCTTTATAACCTTGAGAAACAGAGAGGCAATAGAACACAAAGCGGTGCTGATGAACAGTGTTGTAGTACTCGAGATCAATCTTTTTAAAGGCCTCCGTCTTGTCTTGGAATTGACTGCATTGTTACTCTGCCTCGTCTTGGTCTCAGACAAACAGGACTTTGGATTTTAGTTCAAGATCACAGCAACCACAAAGAATTCATCTGCAAAACAGTGTCCAAAAGAACACACAGCAGTGTAAATACTTGTTCACTTCAAGTTCATTTAAATACACAAACTGAAACTATGTCAGGAGGGTGTTAGGGTGTATCTGCACTGTGTGAGTGCTGCACTGGGTTTGTCATTATCCTGTTTACACAAAATGACTTAACATTGTGAGTGTAACACTGACATGTTGGGGTGAAAACCACATTCGCTGCTGCCTTCACCTGTGTCATCCAGCTCATTTGATATCATGATGCATCAAAGGAGAGGCATCAAAGAAGCTTCCCCTCCACAGGCAGTGGCTAATTTGAAATGATACTGTGAATTATAATTGAGAAGACTTTTCTTTTGAAATCCGCAGTGATTAAGAGAGAAATCATCTCCAATGTATTCAGTCATTTCTGGAAAAAAAAAGGAGGCGTGAGGAGGTGGATGTGGAGGTGGATGTTGCAGGAGACAGATCATACTCCAGACCTGGCCTATCCTCCCCTGCAGGGTTAAAGAAGTTCTCTCTCAACTTCCACTCTTGTTTGGCGCCACTATGTGCTCTTTCAACCCAACTGGAATTTTGTCCAAAGTGCGTCTCGGTTTACAGGAGTGCCTCACCACACGCGCCAAAGTGTGTCTGACACATTTCTTTACGCACGAGCCTGAATGTGTTGTGAGTTCAACAGTGTCAGGATGTATTTATGCACGACTCCTGTCACACCTCTTAGTGGAATCTGGGTCGGATTATGCTTCCCCCTCCCTTTTCTATACATCAATATAAATAAAAACGAGTTCACTGCAGCAAACATTCTCAGTCACTCCGAGCAGGCAGTGCGCGGTGATTCATCGCCTCATCTACACATCACGATTTAGTTCATCGCTGAGATCAGTTGGTAGAAACATTTCAAAGAGTCGGTTTCAGCTTTTCTCAGCTATTCTCCAATGAACAGACTGCACCCAGAGAGAGCTAATAGATTATATACGTAGACATATATACAGATAATATCATCCACTTGAGCTGAACATAATACTGTCACTAAAGCAGCAGACAAATCCTCTGACAGGAGAAATGACAGCATGTTTTGTGAGCAGACAATGAGAATCTGAAATGCATCCCTTGCGAAATTCAACCAACAGATAATTATGTAATAAATAGGCTATTATAGGAATGCTGGGAGATGGAAACAGACGCAACTCAGTAATGAGCACCTCTGAGACTCCAAATGTCTTTATGTTGGAGAAATGTCCCCGTCAGAGCTTTTAATATTTGGCATCTGGGTGTAAAAAGCTCACACACAGCAAACATGCTAATTTCATCCTCTCATCCACAGTGAATCAGGCTATACTTTTCCTCTCCATTATAAATAGCTGAGCTCCGTTCAATGACGTGGGATACGCACGTACATGTGTAGGTGAATCTTTGAATGAGCTCTCCCTCTCTCACCCCCCGCTCCCACCCCCCTCCTCCGTCCACCCTTCCTCCCTCCCTCCCCCTCCTCCCTCCTCTGTTCCCCCTACTAGTTACTACGGGATCTCTATAAAAAGCCTACGGTTGATGGGAGAGCCCGGTCTGTATGGGAAGCGACTTTGGAGAAGAGGGAACGACAGCATCCACGCGTGAAGACAGCACATGGCACGGTCTCTCATGTTTATGAAGACAGCAAGTTTAGAGATAGGACAGACATATTTTCTATACAGCAAGGAGCCGCAGCCACGCAGGGAACTTTGAGTGAGGTAAGTTCAATTTCTGTTGATTGTACTGTATCCAAAAATCCTGAGAGAAAAATCACCTCTGATGTGGGTTAAGTGTCACCTGGGAAGAGGATGTATTGGACGGGCCATCCCCTTCAGTAGCCCCACAGTCTGCTTTGACTGACATTATTCTGATGTTGGTTGGAAGTTGCTGCAGTGTGACTCATTTTCTCTCCCATGTGGGCAGCGGTCAGCCACCTGACAAAACATCAAAACAAAAAAACAAAAAAATACAAAATGCGGCCAGAATGTGTTTTTTTCTGTCAGAATCGGGTTTATTATGTTCAAATTACGCACGCTCCAAGTATAGATCCATGATCTATAGAACGGCATGTATGCGAGTTATTATGTTCATCTGTCATACAGGTTGCAGCCGCTTCACAATTAAACAGGTAGACGCCGTTTTGTCGCGCTGCCTCCTCTGTGGGCTGTCCGGTGCAAATACCACCGTGCAATGTACACCGACACGTGCACACAGAGGCGCACACACATCTCCTGTGCCCCAATGTGTGTGTGTGTGTGTGTGTGTGTGTGTATGTCGAAAGGGGGTGGGGGCTGTAGAGGTGGGGGAGTGTTCATCACCAACCCCTCTTCATTTTTATTTTCGGAGCGCGCGGCACCGGGAGGTTTCCGGTGATAGTGATGACATTATAGCCATCACTGTCTTCCGGTGTGGCGCCCCCCCCCCCCAACCACACACCCCTCCTTGTCGTTCCCCTTCATGCACTTCCGGTCGGCGTTTCCTTTAAGTTTTTTCCCCTCTTCTCTTCCTCTGTGACGTCGTCAGCCAGTGAAGTCAGCCCTGCGTCATTCTTGCGCACTTTGCAGATGATACGCAGTCACCTACTATAACCCTTTTAAAGGCATCGCGCGCACACTCACACGCACACACGAGCGCGCACACTGCAGTGTGCTCCGCTGGCGTGCGGGGGTGTGAATGCGCAATGTGAGAGGCTTGTGCACGGACAACACGAGGGAGGAGTGGGTGGAGCGAGTCAATGAAAGCCCTTGTTCATTCACAACTCGTTGTTGTGGCTCCTGTGGCTCTGACTTTGATCGGACAGTGATGTTTGACGGAAGCAGACAAATATATTTACACACACCCTGTAGAGATACACACTGAACAGACTGAACACACACAGCACCATCACAGTGATTACTGATGAAAGCTGAGGAGTGACTGAGGGGTGAACAGCCACTAAACTCCAGCTCAAGTTCACGGCTCTTTTTTTATGATACCGTCCATATTCCACCGGAGGGATTCGCGTGCATGCTCATCAAGTCAGCCTACACGGTCGAAGCGGTTTCTCCCCGGTGCCATGGAAACCGAGCAAGACCAAGCCACTGCCCACGCGCTCTGATAAGCCAGGCGGCAGAACAGAGAGACGATTGGTTTGCTTGCGACGTGACGTCATATGCCCGTATACCCCCCCCCCCCCCCCCCACACACACACACACACACACTGAGCACTGAGAGTGTGACGGTACTCGTCACCTGACCGACACTACTGGGTAATGAGTGCAGGAACTGCGGAGCCTGTGGTCCATTTGAGAAAAGTTAGAGAGGCTGATATAATCTAATGTTACTGTGCCTGTGCGGGCTCACATATATACTAGTGTGACTCTGAATCTTTACAGTCTTTACAGTCTGCTGTGAAATGAGTCGCCTCCCCGCTGTCGGTGTAGTCCAGTTCAGCACCGCGGACAGCGCCGAGCCGTGTGTCGCTGTCCGAGCGTCGCGGTGCTGAAACACACATGAACCTGTTGCAGAGACAACTTTATCTAAGACACACAACAGCTGTCACACAACAATTCAAATCAAAGTCAGTCACAACAGCATCCTCCAAAAAATCCTGTCCTGCTGTAAAGTTGAAGTATGTGAGTTTTCTTACAGTTAGCTTTCTTTCTTTTTGGACTGGTAGTCTTTATTGTGGCTGCAGAGCTTTGAAAGCGCTGTAATTAACCAGTAAATCACTGTGAAGAAGTCTTATAACAGGCAGATTCTTTCTGGATAAAGTGCCGAAAACACATCAGCATTCAGGTTTTTTGGTGCTGCTTGAACATATGCTAGCCAATGCAGCAGCACAATGATTAGAATATTAACTATATTCCCAACCTGCGTGGAAGGAAGCAGTAAATCCCTTGGTACAAATGGTACAAACACATTGGCACACGCCTGTGATGAAGGTGACAGACTGTTTCGTGATATCAAAATAGTGCAGCAGAGTTTACTAGATCTCACTCCATCTCACACAATCCTGCAAACATAAAAGCACTAACTGGGTCAGAGACAGGAAAAACAGTGGGTGGATGATGCTAATGCCAATCTTAGAGAGAGTTTTTTAAATAAGTACTTCTAAACCTCTCTAAGATCTTAGCTTATTGAGGATTTAATATCATATATTATTTATATTTTATATCACAAATGTCTACACCTTACCGTTTTCACCTATGCTTGACTGAGTGACTGACTGATCAGCAGAATTCTTAGCTTTTGTCCTTTCATACTTCTGCTGTAGGAAAAGCTGTAGCTATAACATTTCTGACCATGGTTATATATGTTGATTTTATGTCCTGCCAGCTACAGAACTATATTTCTAAATCATTTCTAAAGGATTAAGAATCATTGTTTTACTCTAGCATATATATATATATATATATATATATATATATATATATATATATATATATTCTACCCAAGTTCAGTGCATAGCAGTAAAAGCTAATTTTAGAATGTTCACCAGAAAGTGTTAAATTGGTTGCACCAGAATAATGATGCAGAGATGGTGCTCCAACTCCACCTAAAGCCCCAACTTAGGAATGGAGGGTGCTTGTTAACGCAGTAGCACTCCTTTACAGCATCTTTTCCACTCATTGTAATCTTTCCATCATAGTTATTTAGGTCACTGGGATGCCCCTGGTTGACAAGCAGTGTATTTATCAGCGTCTGCCTCATGGGAATTGTGTCAGGTTTGATTCTGGTAACCTATATCCTCTTCTGTTTTTGCTGTTGCAGGTTTCCACATTTGGAAGGGGCGTTTGTCCTTCTTACCACGTCTTCCCCATCCTCCTAACTTGGCCAGAGCATCAGCACCTTGGCTTTAGACTGCTTACTGCTTATACAGTGACACAGTACAGTAACAGTCTACAGTCATGGCTACTGAAGCCTGGCAATGCACCAAACACCACACTGAAGACAGCATGGGCATACAGAGACAATAGAAATCCTGTTTGGTACATTTTAAATGCTTGACTTGATGCTGAATCTTTGTGTGTTTGAGTTCTTCTCTCTCTGCTCTGTCTCCTTTCTTTTGCTCAGAAAGGAAATCTGTGTGGGCTTGCATTGGGGGAGTCCTACATATGAAAGTGCGTAATATCCACACTCAAACCAATGAGACCTTGCAGTTTTCCAGTTACCATGCCAACTCCGGCTCCTCCTCCACCCTGCTGTCTCCATGGCGACCGTGGCTTTAGATTGTTACTTTAGCAATAGCACCATGGTAACAGTCTACAGCCATGGTCGTTAGGGGCAGGCGTCATCGGGAAAAAAAAGAGAAAGAAAGTTGTAGCTAATTATGAAGTTTGCATCTTATTCATCTGTTGAAATTCTGGTCTTGTTTGGAAAGTAGGTCAGAGGTTGTTCACTCATTTCTGCTGTCACGAGCAGCAAGAGTTGTCATTTTGACTTTTTCATGGCTGCTGTATGTGTGAGTCCTTTGACAGGAAAAATATGTTGTTTTATTTCATATATAGGCCTGTAATTCTAAGCAATAAGGTCATCTATCACAACAAACAAAGTTCAACAATCCCGTATGCAATGACACAGAGGGACACATTGTTTTTCACTTGTACTTTATTAGGCAAAAAATGTTTGATCACTGAGCACAGCAGCAAATGCAAAGAGCGCATGCTGAACGGATGAGTCAGCCAGCTCCGACACCTGTTTCCCTCCTTATTTATCAGACAAGAGGAGCCTCACTTCAAAGCAGCGCAGCCAGGAATTCCCAGTGGGCACCTCTGTAACCTGCAAGCAGACACAAACCACACACTGGGCCCCACACGGGTGGTCTAACACACATTCTGACATGCACATATGCAGAAACACACACACACACACACACACACACACACACACACACACACACACACACACGCACACACACACACACACGCACACACACACACAAAGAATGGACCAGCACTCCATTCTCTTCCTCGAGCACTACTCTATGATATCCAGAGCTATTCTGCCCTCTACATGTCAGAATCTGTTGGTGTCATCTGCTCAAGGTAGTTAACTTTTTTCCAAGTTTGAAACAATCTGGAGCAAAACATCTGTCTGGTCAAATAAAATCAAATAAAAATGAAAACATTTGCCAGTATTTTCTTTGGATACTTGGTGTTGTGAAATATTTCTTTATTTCTGAGAAATTCATTTTCATTACACCTTGAGCTCAAAGTGACCTCATGCTCATCCAATTAATCTTGTTACACAACCAAGACAAGCTCTATTTGTTTACACATGATATCTAATAACTCTATCTCTGGCATATCTATCTCTGCGTAAATAGTTTCTTCTCGTACATTTCAATAAAACTTTGCTGAACTGAACTCCGCTTTATGTCCCTTTGTTCTCTGAGGTTCCAAAGAAAAACAAAACCCAACTCTCAAGGTCACAACACACACGCTAAGGTAGCTGTCTTCAGGGTGCTTGTGTTCGGAACTGATGTGACAGATGGTGGTGCGAGTAGAAAAGTTGGTTCCAACATGACACAGAGGTAGATTTCTCATTGTGTGGCAGCTGTCCAAAGCTTCACATATCCTACAGTAGATGAAGTATTTCAAAGTTGCAAAAATAAATGTTAACAACACAGAACTGAGCAGTCCAGGGTCCATCAGCATCTGTGCCAGTCTAAGTCATAGAGCATGATGGTACAGCAGATCTACGTAAACCGCCTCACTACGTGGCAATTATAAATTAATTTTTCGCTTGAACAATAGTTTTTCCGTCATGCATCATTTCCTGTGTCTGTGATCTTTTAAAATGGAAACATTTGCTGTGCGCTGTAAGTTGTTTGTCCTCCGCCTCCCTGCACCGTAAAAGCTCATGTGCTGACAGAAAAACAACAGCACATAAACTCTTACTGTTCAGGGCTGTGAAGTAAAGTCAGCTCACTCTTTCTCTCTCTCTCTCTCTCTCTCTCTCTCTCTCTCTCTCTCTCTCGCTCTCTCTCTCTCTCACACACACACACACACACACACACACACACACACACACACACACACACACACACACACACACACACACACACACACACACACACACACACACACACTGTTATGTTTTTATTACCTTATAATGAGCCTTATATATCTACATAATAAACTGGTCCTTTTACACAGAGTCTGCCATCTTGCACTGCCATGTTTGCTTCAGTCCCCCTGAACAGTCAAGGACCTCTACAGAGCACAGAGCAAAGAAGACGTAGAAGAAGAAGTGTTTGCTAGTTGCTTGTTGTTTTGCTTTGTTTGTTTGTTAGAAGTTTGAGAAATTATATGTAGACAAATGGAGGATCAAGAAAAGCTGAGGGAGTAGCAATCTTTGCATCAAAGGAGCCGAAGCATGAAGAAGCAATAGATTAGCTTCTTACCCTTAGATCACTAATCTTCACTAAAGTCAACAAATACACCGACACAGTGCAGAACAATGACATTTGCTATGACCTGTAGTTTTACAGAATATCTAGCTAAATGCAATTTCTGTATCTAAAGGAAGCCGAGCAGCCTCAACAAGCTACTCATGCAGTTGTGACGATGACCTCTTTTGGCACATGGCGGCCACCATAGCTTCTCCTACTCACTTGGAATGGGAGGAGGGTTAGCAGGGGATGGTTGAGTTGATTGCAATCTGTAATCTCACCACTAGTTGCCACTAAATTTGACACAGTGTACCTTTAAAGAAGCTAGAGCATGGGCGTGGCTCAAAATTTATAATGTATACAGTATATATAATGATTAATGAAAGCTACAAACCTTAAATATCGAGTATCAGTCTTAGAACCTGTCTACACGACAAGTGACTGCACATTAGGTTACAGTGCAATGAAAGTCTGCTGTAACTGAACATCTATCAAGGCTTTATGACCTTCATCATGGTCATTATTAAGCAGCCTTTGGATTATTATTGTATGTGTAGTTTGCTTTCTTTACTAATATAATTCATCTACACGTACACAGCGAAGACTCTTGTTGGAACTGGTGTAATGTCCCCTCTTCATCCTCCAAACCTATTATAATAATTGTCTGAAACCAAACAAGATTGTGCAACAGCGTTCACATTTTTTGAATATGTGAGCCAAGACATGCCTCTCTCCCTCTCCCCCTCTCCTCTCTCTCTCTCTCTCTCTCTCTCTCTCTCTCTCTCTCTCTCTCTCTCTCTCTCTCCCTCTCTCTCTCCCTCCCTCTGTCTTATGCAGACTCTACCACAGTCCTCCTTCATAGTCCTGATGACTAATATTTACCCCAGTAGTGTCAGTTAGGCACCTATAAGGACAGCCAAACCACAGCTCTGCTCGCCAGGGCCCAGCCACGGCCTCTAAAACAGTCCAGTAAAGCACACAAGCAGACAAACGACTACTAGATGACATCATACATCAAACAGCCGCTGCCCTAACTTCAGACGGCCCCAGCTGTGTCCTCAGTTCACCTCTGTACCTCCTTAACAACAACCGCTGGACATGTTTACAGCTGGTATCAGACAGAACCAGATACACCTACACTGGACAGGCCGGGCGGACGATCACAGACAGGATGCTGCAGGAGAAGCATCCAATCTGTGTGTGTGTGTGTGTGTGTGTGTTTTTTTATACAGGTGATGAGATAAACAACATGTGGTATGTCTGAAATGAGTGGGAGGGATAGATAGAGCGGATGAATGATGACATGCATAATGAGTGGGTAAAAACCAGACCACGTTTTGGTCTCAGCCAAAGTACACTTTGTCCACACAAACAAGAAAACCACAAAGTAGAAGAAAACCATGAGTGTGTGAGTATGCAAGCATGGAATAACAAATGACCAAATCACACCCATATGGAGGAAAAAAATATGCAGACACACACCCACACATGCACACACACACACATAAACACACATTGCCATTTGTTCGGACCTAGATATCACACTAATACTGTGTAGTTTCATGTCACCGCTGCCTTTCCCTTCATTTTCTGCTCTTTAAATAGCAATTCAACTGATAGCTCTAAATATAATCCCTCTGTTCCCTCTTTCATATGTCAACCACATGTCAAACACGCTGCATATCTAAACCAGCTCTCGCATTATGAGGTTACTTTCTTTTTTTATGCAAACTATGCAGGCACACACACACACATACACACACACACACACACACACACACACACACACACACACACACACACACACACACATAGACAAACAAACAAACGCAGGAAGAGCAGAGAGGCATGGCTGGATACCCATGTGACATTGGACACAGGCCATACCTCTGGAAGACATCCAACATGAAGTTACATCCCATCCACCCGCACCAGCAAGTACACCCTTAAACACACGCAGGCATGCGGAGACTTCAATGAATTGATATTAAAATCAGTCCCGTGTCACAGAGGTGTGGTTCAAAATCCAAACTATGCAATAGTCCCTCCACCTTTAGCATCTTTTCCTCGTCGGGATCAGAACATTGTAGATTACAGCAGTGATCAAAGTGAAAGGTCCACGTAAATCCAAGTGTTGTAGGTCAGGTGAGGAAATCTCAAGTCCTCTGCTGAGTATCTTGTAATTATTCCAGTGAGAGCTGTCAGGAGTGGACACTGTAGGCAGAGTTGAGTCAACTTTGTCAGTGTCTTTGACCAGCCCGGGCCATGGGATGACCAGGCTCTTTGGAGTTTAAGTGCAAGTCTTATATAGACACATGCTCCACGTGGCCCCTCCCCTGCCTTCCGTCTCCCATAACAACAAATGCTCCATAATCAAAATAGAGCCCATCTGTGCTCTGACACACCCCTCTAACCCCATGCTCCTTTCCCCCCCATAATCCACCAGTTGGGGGGGGGGGGGGTGTTCCTTCAATCACGGTGAAAACTTGAACCTGCCCTTCCTCTCCCTTTTTTTTTAACGCAACAGACCAGAGCGGCAGAGTGGGAGAGGGCGAGGGGGAGGCAAGGAGGGAGGATAGCTCCACCCTCATCAGTCTCTGTCTCTCATTCCATTATTTCCCGGTAGTTGTGCAACAGGGGGAACAGATTCCTGAGAGGAGAGTCACGGCTCTGTTGTAAAACTTACTGGCAAGAGTGACCCTCTGTGTTTTTCTTTTACTGTTTCCCTCACTCGCTCACTCTCTCCGTTCGTCTTTGCTAGTTATCAAAACCATGTGTGTGTGAGTGTGTGTGTGTGTCTGTGTGTGTGTCTGCTGTGAGGTCTTGGAGGGACACAAGGGCCACAGGGGAGCACAGGAGAGAATGAATGCAAGGGCTGGGATGGTGAAACGGTGCCACACAGCCATGATGCTTGTGTGTAAATGTGTGTGAAGGTGTGTAAGTGTGTGTGAGTGGCAGCGGTAGCTCATTAGATGTTAAAACAGGCGACATGTTTTAAACATTGAGATGGATTGATCAGGAGAAGGAGAGTGTGTGTTTACAAGGGGGGAAGCTGATGCTTAATATGAGCAGGGATTTCCGCTCCCCACAGCAGGCCTCAGTCGTGTGTAGATCTTGGATCAAGAGTGAGTTTTCAGATATTCAGACAAACAGAACTATTTCTGTGCTTGTCATAAAT
Organism: Collichthys lucidus; assembly: GCA_004119915.2. Taxonomy (NCBI): domain Eukaryota; kingdom Metazoa; phylum Chordata; class Actinopteri; family Sciaenidae; genus Collichthys; species Collichthys lucidus. The sequence goes on from CM014092.1 coordinate 1,687,872, forward strand.
GCAGCAGACATGTGATAGGTTATGCTGCATCCAAAGCTGATGACACACAGGATGTGGAAGGGAGGAGGATGTTGAGGGGAGTTCAAAGTGAGGTAGAGGCCGGTGGGAGATGAGAGGAGAGAGAGAGAGAGCACACACATCTGGAAACAATTGAACGAGTGCAGTCTGACGTCCACATGCTAAAAGAACAACATGTCCTCAAATCTTGTGCATTTGTACGTGTGTGTAAACCTGTTCATAGAGCCTGCATACGAGGAAACTCCTTCACGTTAATCCATCATAGAGATGCTTCGCCCCTGGATGGCAGAGTAACTCTTCAGTGCTCCTCACAGTTCATACTCCCATACGCTGCGATGCAAACTCGCTGTGCCTTCATCTGTGTTAAATGTGGCGCAAAGACGTGTTCTGTTACAGTCTGAGGTTCCATGGTTACACAGCTGTCACACTACTGTTAAGCTATGTTATGTTAAATGTGACTCAAACGTAATAAATCAAGGTTTTCCAGTGTGGTTCTGATATAAAATTCTTGTCATAACTTTCCACAGTCATAGTGTGTTCCCAGAACCTAAAAGTGTCAGTCCTCTCCTGGCGTAGAGTTGTTTTTATGAACAGTTTTTAACGTTTTACTAGAAATTACAGAGGGGAAAAATGGAAAATACATTCACGTTTATTCCTGTAAAGTTAATCATTTATCATTTCTCCTGATATTTATCTAATTTCCAAACAAATAAAAAAAACATCCTGATTGTTCCCATCTGCCAATCTGTCTCAAGGCCTCAGCACACTTTAAACAAAGTGCTGCTCAGATTGCATTACATTGTCCGCAGCGCTTTCAGGAACACAGCTAACTTTATACATAAACGACCACACGTGCTGAGGCTTAAACTCAGTGACTGCAACACCATAAATGCCTTTGTGGAGATTTGTATGATTCCATGCATCAAGGGTACAGATCAACAGCAAACTCTGTGGCTGGGGAATAAAGCGGAAGTGCAAAAAAAATGTGGAAGTGCAAAAAAAAATTAATTCCTCAAGCGGCCACTTGAGGCTGGCTCCAGAAATGAGTCAGTCTCCATAAGTCCCCATGTTCAATTGTCCAACTTCACAGCAGAAATAAACATGTTTACAGCCTGGTACAAAAAATAGTTTTGGTCTCTAAGCTAATTTCCCCGTTTATGACAACTGTACTGAGGGTGAATTTATATACAACTCACCTGTTCACATATATTAAGGCTTAAAGTTATGCAGAATTAACAGTGTGGACGCTTTGATTGACAGGTAGGTGTCATTACAAATGGCTTGTTTGAGCTCACAGGCATGAGTTGCAGGAGGTCCAGGAAACTGATCCACGTCTTTGCTGATTTTTAGATTAGCCCAGAGGCGGAAGAAGCAGCACAGCCAACATGGCACTGTCCATTCTTTATACTGACATTGGTTTAGATGTGAAAACCCATTTCTGATAGAGGCCAGCCAGGTGGAGGCTAAGACGGCAGCCAGCAGTTAGTAGTTTCCCTCTCTAGCAATGTTACACAGCTCACAAAGAGAGACAGAGACCAGGATACATTAAATAAACAATCATCACTTCATTTATTGCTTGTTGCATGATGTCTGTTTTAGATGGATCAGACCAGAGGGGAAAAAACAGAGCACAAAGATCATGAAGTCAAAGTGCCTCTGGAATCAGTTATGTCATCACAGTAACATTAAATCATCAACACTCCATATTTAAGTGACTGAGTCTGAATGAGTTTCTTCAACATTTCTTTCTCACTGGAACCGCTTGAGAAAGTCCTGATACGTTTGTCTGTGAGCAGATGCAGCAGGAACGAAATGGCCACCGGGATGTGTGAGAACCTGAGCGTCCTGGAAGGAGGGGAGCAGCTCCCTGCTCATGTTGTCTGGGATGACTCGGTCCTCCAGTCCAAACACATGCAGGGAGGGGATCAGGAGGGGAGTGTCGTAGAACGTCTGGTGTTTCCTACATGCGCTGCGGAAACCAGCAACGAGGATGGCAAAGCGGAAGCTGAACTCTGGCTCCTGTTTTTGCTCCTGGAGAGAGCACAGCATGGCCACAAAAGCTGCTCCCTGACTGAAGCCCAGGATGCCATCAAACGGACCTTGGACCTTCACAGCTTCTCTGACAGCCGCCACGCTCTCGTCAAGCCCCAAGCTTTCCTTACATTGCTGCTGGGCACTGAAACTCCGAGCCTGGACATCAGAAAACCACCAGCCCTTGGGGTCATCGTCACATCTAGGTCCAGGACCTGAACCGTCCTCCTTTTCTGGAGCCTCTGAAAGAACAGCAGACAACAGAGGTTATTCTACTGTGCTAAATCAATTCAAATGCAGTGCACCTTTATCATTCTCTGAAAATGAATCTTTACATAGAACTTATATTAATCTTACAATGTTGAGTTTGTTATTTCTGCATGAAGATACATTTCTTTAAATATCTTTATTTCTAATAATTTTGTTTTCACAGCAGGTGATCGCTTCTTATTTTCAGTTGATTAAGATTCAATCAGATTAGATTATACTTTATTTATCCCACAATGGGCAAATTCTCTTGCCACAGCAGCAAAAGATGTGTAATATACACTACAGAATAAAATAAAAAGGGCCAAACAACGAACAGACAGAAGTGTCCTTCAGCCTATTTAATATACACACAAAAAAAAAACAGACGGGCAAAACAAGTACTTGAAAGTAAAGTGGCCATAATATAAATAATATTGTACATGGTAGTAATTGGAATGAAAAATATAATACAGATAAAAAAATAAATATAAAGCTATGGTGAGTAAGTAGTGAGTGGAGACAGGAGCAGAAAGTCCAACATGATCAGGTGGTGCAGGTGAACCTCTCCTTGCACCGTGGGTGTAGCAGTCTGCTGCTGGAGGCAAGAGATGCTGGCTGCAGACCTCCACTGCCAGGCCCCTCCGCTGTCAGGCCCGGAAATGAACGGCATACATTTCAAAATAAAACTGCAGACCTCCACTGTCAGGCCCGGAAATGCAAGGGATACATTTCAAAATAAAATCGTGAATTCGTAAATACACTTCCGGTTTAATCGTTTTCCTCACAAATGAATTAATTAGCAAACAATGACAAAAAATCTTTTAATTCCTGGTCTATTGTATATATAGTTTTTATCGTAAACTTTTGTTTGGTCAGTGCACATTTTCTCTTAAGCTATTACTCACACACACACACATACATGCATACATACATACATGTATATGTTCATCAATGATTAGTCATTAATCAAAATCAGTTAAATGTACACGTTAGTGCTCTTAATCCAGAAAACCCTCATCTCACATCTACATTTCAGGATCTGGTTATTATAGACACAGATTAAATGTTAAATATAAATATTTCAATATTTATCATCACAGTAGCAGTGTTACACACATTAGTAGCTGTAAACACTCAGCATGGAGCAGGAGTAAACATTTATAATCATCACTTTAAAAGTTACATACGTTGTTTTTGGTGCCTGTTTGTTTCCCAGATATATTAGTGTGTGTGTGAATGGGTGTATAAGAGACATTAACTTAAAGAACTTTGTAAAAAGGCGCTTTATGAAGTTCAGTCCATTTCCTTGTATTAGTTTACGGGCAGATCTGCCTTATCCAATATGGCGGACGTGTTAACGTAACGCAGCGACGGACCAACCCGCTCAATGAGGCACCTAAAAAACATTTTCATCTGAAAATGAAAATGGCCCTCTCACTCACTTCCGGGCCTGACAGTGGAGGTGCGGTGTGTGACAGTGGAGGTAGGTGCGTGACAGTGGAGGTCTGCAGCCAGGTGTCTCTTGCTGGAGGAGCTGCTCAGGGTGTTATCCATGATGAACTATAGAAATAACGTGCAGCAAAGGTTCCAGTTTCACTGTGAGGACCAGCTGCTGCTAAAATCTGCATGATTTGATATTAAGATAAATATTGTATATGACCAGGAAGTTATCTTCAGATTAGGGGAAGGTGCACACTGATATTACATCACAACACGTTTCTAAATGTGAACACGTGATGAGGTCTTTTATTATGGTTCTGTTTACATTCCACACAGCGGGTAAAGCAGCTGCTTCCGGCCCGCCTCGGTGTGTTCTGGTCGGACTCAGGCGTGGAGGATGACCCACCTTCAGTTCCGTCTCGCACGTCGAGCGGCGCGCTCATGTAAACCAGCTCCACGTGTTTCTTCAACAGCTTTCGCAGAGCTCCGGTCTTCTCACGGAACAAGCCGCCGTTCTGACGGTACCCGTGCACGCACAGTACGCGGAGAGGAGCCATGACAGCTGAGCCCAGCGGACGCTGCTAACGCGAGTCGGAGGAGTTTCGGTTACACTTCTCACGATACTAACGTAACTTTTCACGACATTAACGTCGATATGAGACCACGACAACTTTAAAATCCTCTGATGAATATGAATATGAGAGGAGTTATTGAGCTCGTGACATTCTGAAAGTTCAGCTGCACGTGAATAAGCCGGAAGAAATGAAAAGTACTTCCGTTTTTTTTTTTTTTAGAATAAAACCATGTTATTCTCCCCATAGTACATCCAAATAAACATAAATATTAAAATAACAAACATAAATATTACTACACTATGAATTCTTTAAATGTGTTGGTAAATGCTGATTTAGGACACATTTATTACCTTTATTAAGACGCTATTACGGTGTTAAAACGTACGGAAGCGCTTTGCATGCACTTGATAAAAATAAAATAAAAACCTTATTAAAGACCTTAAAGATCTCGTAACTATGAGATAAAGGAAGGTGGCACATCGGCCACTGCACTTCGGTAAAGTTAGAAAACTATTGGCAGATTCGAACTGCCGGGATCAATAACTCTTTAGTGAAACGTTGTTAAAACACAAAACATACGTATTTTCAACCACAGTAAGACAGACAACGAGCTACAATCAAAACGAGCCATCCTCGGAGCCACACCAACAACATTAGTGTTTACGTGCAGCTGGCTGTGAGAGCAGCGCAGGGACCGTCTACAAAGTGCAACACTGAAAAAAGATATTCAAAAACTTTACTATAATACAAGGTATTGTCATCAAACTCACTACACACTTCACTGATCTCTACAGATTACACTACAACACTTATTTGGGAAAATAAGAACTTTTCATAATTTCTGGGATTTATTATTAGGAATATTAATCAATAACTTCAATATGATACAGTGTAGTCTCACCAAAATCACTACACACTTAATTGGTCTGCTACAGATTACACTATAATACTTAGTATGAAAAATGCCTTTCTTTCAAACCAAGAATTGTAGTGTAATCTGTAGGAGATCAATGAAGTGTGTAGTGATTTTGGTGACACTGCACTGTCACACATTGAAGTTATTGATTAATATTCAGATTAGTCATCAGTCCTTATTTGGTTCCACTTGCTTCAATACAAAAACGCAGAGTAGATTCAGGTCTGTGGAGAAACCAATCACAGTTTAGTTGCATTACAATAATGAATGTTCTGCAATGTTTAAGCATTCACGTTGGCGTCCTGCTGTGACCTGGCTTTGTCCAACACTAAAATAAATAACTTTACAATAATTGCTTGTACCATTAAAATGTTTGAATTGAGATTTTATTTTTGATATCACAGCTGTCAACAGTACAATCATTTAAAGTGTTGCAGTACTTTTATAGTTTTATAGTTCTCATTAACAAAACCAGCCATTAATATGTGAGGGTTGGCTGAGCATTCCAGTCATGATTATTTGAGTTCTCTCCATTATAAGCTGGCTGTGTGCATGTGTAGCTGTTAGAGATGCATACAGATTTATAGTAAATGATCTTGTGTGCACAGGATTAAAAAGAAAATCACTTTTTGGGACATTAAGCGCTCCGTATATATGCATCCTTTCATTCCAGTAGGCTGTACATATGTTACAAATATACAGCACAGGAGTGTGAATATGCAAATACTCAGGGGGTGCAAATGATTCATAGGTGACAATGTGCTCACAATGCAAAGGATTTAAAGTCAGAATCCTGCTGGCCTGCAGAAAAAGGGGTTTTCTTAGCCTCTCTGTATTAAACTTCATGTTTACCAGAGCACAGAAGTATTTACCATTTTGCATGTCTAAAGATGATTATAGAGCTAAGATCCACATCTTCTCTGTGAGTGTAGGAAAGTCATACAATGATTTATTGCAGTGATATCAGAGTACAGCAGCAGTCATTTTTCACCAGATGAAACTGCAGAAACTGTAGTGGCTCAAAGTATGCAAAGTTTTGACAGCCCTTCACATCAAACCTTTTCCTTGCACATCACAGCCTGCCTGCCTGCTCAGCTTTTCTTCAATGGTGGCTCTGATTAACAGTCTGCTAAACATATGGCTCGTACTGACGATGCTACAACTGTTCACACCAGCTACATGACATGCTGCAAGGAGTTTAGGCAGATGATCGAAGATTATGATTTCTCATGGTGGAAATGTCCGTTACATGTTTTTCACATATCATTTTACAACATTTTAGATTTTGTTTAGAAATGTGAGAAAAGAGTTGAATGTTAACTGACAGTGAAGTGTGTTCTTTTGGTATATTTCTGTACTAGTCTGAATTATTCAAGTGAATATTTTTCTCTACAGTGTCTGCTACTTCTCATGGTTGAGTGATCAGTCAAGTGCCAGAAAGTGAAAGGTGCAGTGTGCCAGATTTAGTGGCATCTAGTGGCGAGGGTACAGATTGCAATGAACTCAACCTTCCCCCTCATACTCCTCTTATTATTATTATTATTATTATTATTATTGTTATTATTATTATTATTATTATTATAATTATTATTATTATTATTATTATTATTATTATTATTATTATTATTATTATTATTATTACTATTATTATATTACTGACTACTTAGAGCTCACAGTTGATTTTTGGAGCCAAACCTTAGTTCAGTCTAGTGATCTGCATCATATGTTTCAGAGAATTGGGAAAATATTCAAGCCTTCCACCTCACATTTATAGCAGATGCAGTAAACTGACTCTCCACTAATGGATACAATGTGTGCTCGCATTTCTGGGGCAGAATGATGGACTTGCTGCTTGCTGGTGGGAGGCTGACCCCTAAAGACACACATGAGAATGTCACTTGCTGCGACATCTCATACAAACCAGGTGATACAATGCAGCTACTGTAAAAACCATGAAATCTTTGGAGTGCTTGGATCTTTCATCTCTCTGCAACAACACACACACACAAAGAACTTTATTTTCAACACAGATAAAAGTGACTCTTACTTCAGTGGCACCACCGCTCTCCCAAAGGACACTGGATCTTTGATCCTGATTCTCTTTTGACAAACATATGAGGGCAAGGAGGATGGAAAATATGAACAGATAAACAGAATAGAAAAATGAAAGGTGAAATCAGGCCTGCCATGTATGGATGTAATATTGCATTGCAGCTTTTCTCCTGTGTTCCCCGGGCAGCCAATGTGCACGTAATGTCTTGTTTTTTTAGATGTAGTATTGCCTTGTCAGTTTTTGTTAACTCACTGATGAAAATAAAAGCATGTAGGCTGCAGGGCACACCTACTAAGATGTTTACTGCGATGCCTTATGAGCATTAGTGTTATGAAAGAGCCCTGGGTCTGGGTTTACCCAGCTGGGACTTTGCAATTGAGGGGGGGAGGACACTGACTGTTTTCTACTGCTCTCCTCGCAGGGTCTCTGTCAACAGGCGATTGTTGTCTTTGAGGATGTTGATACAGTTTTTTTGGAGTCGTCTCATCTACAGGCTCTGGCAATTTGGTTCTGTAAAGGTCTTTTGTTGCTGTGAAAGCGCACGTGTTGCATGCCCATGACGCACATGCTAATTAGGTAGAGTGAAAGAAATGTGTCCATGTGTCGATCCCCGGGGAGGCGAGAGAGAGAGGGAGAGAGACATTTACTGGTGCAGACAAACTGATCCACTGTTTAATTTTTTATTTTTAATTCCTTCCAGAATTGGCTGCTGCAGAACATTACTGCATGGCTGTCCCGGCTCCAAAAGTCAGCATCCTGAGAACTCATGTGGATAATAAAACAACATCATCACGTCACAGTATATAACTAATAACTAACAACCTCTCGAAATAAGAAACTCATCAGGAACAAATCAGCACTATCATAATTTTAATGATCTTAATTGTAGCACGATATAATATAAACCCTTAGTTATAATTGTAACATAATGAACTTAATATAATGTGCATAATTAGTCTATAAATATAACATGAGGTCATAATGTGTTTCAGGAAACTGTGTTATTCAAGTCCACCCATGAGTTAACACATTTATAATAGCGGCTGGAATGTGCATATGAGGATGTGTATATATAAAAAATGTGGATGTGTCTCTTCTGACAATCAGAAAAAAGAAAAACACACTTTAACCTCTGATGATTCTCACACGTGGGAAGGACAAATCTCTTTTCATTGTGGAAAGCTGTCGACACTATATTCTGGTATATGTTTCAGAATGATACACTGATGCATCACCGTTCAAATTCACAGTTCATTGGCTGCTGCAGAGCTAGCAGAACTTCAGTGGCACTGATGCTTTTGGCTGCAGGCTTTTATTAAGAAATACATCAAAGAGATCAAATTGATAAAAGTCTAGAAGAGGGAAAATCCGTGTCACTTCCAGAAATTCAATTTTATGATCAGACATATGGGATTCCTACTCGTTACCCTTGCATCACATGCTGCTCAGTTATTTCATTTTATGTTACCGATATTTCAAGATCAATTCATTAAAGTCCAACCACTGCATATGTTATTAAACATTAATGCAGTCCCAATCCTCTGTCAGCAATAAAGCAATGACTTGAGCATAGTGTTGCTAATCTTCTGTCTTTGGACAAAAGCCCACCATTCAAAGAGACAAATGACCCCAAACTTGTGCATTAGGGCATTTGGGTTTTCACTAGTTTGTAACAGAGGAGGCTGCAGCAGAATAAAGTGTCCAGAGGGAGGGAGAAGAGAAGACATGGTAGACTCTGAAGATGAAGATTGAAGAGATGAACAGAGTGGTACTATGTTAGTGCTCTCGGGGAGGCAATGGAGAAAGACATCCCTGTCTAACTTCTGGTGAAAATGCATCTGATATTTCAATTGCCTTGAGCAATAGGGAACCTTAATGGAGGCTCACAGGAGAGACACAGAAAAAAAGTTATGTACTGTACTTTCTCACATTTTTTGCAACCATATCAGAACTCTGAGCAGAAATTCAAATTCTGCAGTGAAATGGTCCTGGTTGCATGTTTATGGGTTAATATTATTGGTGTGTATGTTGCAATTGACTGCTATAGAAGTTGCATGTTATGCTAATTTTGACTATTTTATACAGTATATGATTATGTTGTTTGAAGTGACAGACCGAGGTGGTGGTTCCTATTTTCCAATCCTTGTCCAACCAAAGTGAGAGTTGTGTCCGTATTCTTGACACAAAGACAAATACATTCTCAGTGGGTGTTGGACTCCACCAAGACTGTTCCTTGTCCCCGATTCTGTTCATGATATTCACGGACAAACATGTCCGACTGGGAGGAGACCCTGAGACAGACCTATAGCCCATCTAGCCTAGAAACGCCTCAGTTGTCCCAGGAAGAACTGAAATGCATTGTTTGTAGAGAAGGATGTCTGGAGTGCTCTGCTAAACCTGCTGCCACCACGAGCCAACCACAGATCAGCGGAAGAGAATGGATGGATGTATGGATGGATGGATGGATATCTTCAGCAATACAGTCATATTCATAAGTCTAGATTATTGTTTTTTATGACTCTGATTTATTTGATTGATTAGTTTTTTGAGAAATATTTTTTATTAAATCTCAAAGGATTGAATATGAATTGTAAAAATGGTGCTACACTCAACATGTCTATGAATATGGTTGGTTGAATTATCCCAAAACCTAAAAAACAGATGAAGTCATATCTGTCCATTTTTGACATTTCATTGAAAAATTGACGCATTTTGTCATTTTTGAGCAGCTAAAGACAAAACAAACCCAAACGATAAGGATGGTGAAAACGTTGGAGAGTACTGTTGTGTTTTTTGTGTGTTAGTATTTGTCAAATGGCTTGGGGCAAACATAGGCAGTCTGGCAAATCAGGAGAAGATTTAAAGAAGTTACTGATTATTGCTGTGGGGTGAAACAAGGTCTCCCTTCATGACTTACAGCTGTCCACAGGGGGGCAGTGGTGTACCATAAGTCCAGAATGTACTGCTGTAGCCTTCACACCTTCCAGAGAGCAACATACTCCAAGCATGCTGAACCTAACCGTGTGTGAGCATATAAATGAACAAATAACTCTACAGAATAATGCTGAAGAGTGGAGTCATTCATGGTATTGTAATTATGAAATTCAGATCTGATTCAAACTGTTCAAAAACAGCAGATCTACTCCACAGACTGAGAACTATATCACTAGATCTGTGACAACACCGTTCTGAATGTGTTTTCACTGTAAGGACAGCCGCTGGTGTGTGGTGGAACAGCAGGAGCACGAGGACACGCAGGTTAAGCTTCACAGCCAGAGCCAAGCACCAAAACATTGAAAGCAGTCGAGTTCAGAGAGGTCAGTACGACCTGCAGGTTGTGTCCTCAGGCGGAAGATCTGTGCTACTGTCCTCTGCGGTGACATTATTAGAGTCCCTGTCATTCTGTCATGCGATCTCTGAAGTCTGCGTGCACATAAAGGAGGACAGAGAAGAGTATGACGAATGTCCTGTCTGTTCCGGATCCTCACTGGAGCTGGCAATGTAGGCCATACACGATGTGAATGTCCTCGAAGAAAGGCCCAAAACATCTTTATTCTTATTCAAGTGTTGATTCTATGTTCTGTGATTCTCCTTTGTTGTTGTATTGTTGACAGCTGATGGGACGGAGGTGACAGGTAAGACATCGTTGCCATGTTCCATGTTGTGGAAACATTGTCTCCCCACGTTTTGTCTCAAATGAAACACGTTTCGATCCATGTGTTTGGATCCACACGTGTTCATTCATGGCAACACATTTTGCTAAATTGCTGGTGTGCGCATGACACTTATGAGGAACATTATGACAGCGGGCTTTCCCATTGGGCTTATCGGTGCAAGATTGCTTTGGAAGAATGACAGTCATTGTAGCACTGCACTCAGGCTAATCGGTGCAGTTTTAAAAAATTCAAGAATGATGATATATCACTTCCTGAAGTTTCATTAAAATCTGATGTGAGATCATGAGTGTGGCAGATGGACAGACTTTGAGCTCATCTGTAGTCCCTTCCAAAGAAATCTCTGGAATATTTGAAGTTGTTCCATTGAGTCACAGTACAGTCTGTTACAAAGCCTCCCATCGCATCCTTTTCTTCTAGATGATGTGTTCAGTGCTCTGAATGAGCACGCTCATACCTTACTGATATGAAGATGAATTTAGCCGTTGACTCACTGCCTGTTTCTTCTTTGCAGCCTTGAAATCTGAGAGCTACTAGTATTTATTTTAAGCACTGGCTACGACTGATTGACTCACATGTGTGAACTCAAACAAACCACACAGTATGACAGCCAATTTTATGCGTAAATAAACTTTTTACTTCACTGCATTTGACAGCTATAGTTTCTAGTGAATTCAGAGTTCTTGTACACATTAGCTTAGCCTATTAGAAATGATCTTAGCTATCTATTGTATGCATTATTATGGATGAGTATCCAACAGCACATAAAGTTCAAATGAGCTCCTCTGTGACCAAATAAACAGTAAAATGATGTTTGTAAGATAAAGCATTAATATTAAAATATTGAATATCACACAATATAACACATAGGAAGCATTTGCATAATGAGTCCTTTTATAACTTGTTTTATTGATAATTTTTACACTGTATTGTTACTTGTACTAAAGGATCTACATAGAATACTCTTCTACAAGAGGGAAGAGTGGCTGATTTTACAAAACTGTTGGAATCCCTTTAGCCAAGGATTTGACCTCTGCCAGTTTAGTGAGAACAAATGACAGTGACGATAAAATAAATAAAAGAAAGCGGCTGAAATGTGCATATGAGGATGTGTATATATAAAAAAAAATGTGGATGTGTCTCTTCTGAAAATCAGAAAGAAGAAAAACACACTTTAACCTCCGATGATTCTCACACGTGGGAAGGACAAATCTCTTTTCATTGTGGAAAGCTGTCGACACTATTCCCAAGTATATGTTTCAGAATGATACACTGATGCATCACCATTCAAATTCACAGTTCATTGGCTGCTGCAGAGCTAGCAGAACTTCAGTGGCACTGATGCTTTTGGCTGCAGGCTTTAATTAAGAAATACATCAAAGTGATCAAATTGATAAAAGTCTAGAAGAGGGAAATTCCGTGTCACTTCCAGAAATTCAATTTTATGATCAGACGTATCCTACTCGTTACCCTTGCATCACATGCTGCTCAGTTATTTCATTTTATGTTACCGATATTTCAAGATCAATTAATTAAAGTCCAACCACTGCATATGTTATTAAACATTAATGCAGTCCCAATCCTCTGTCAGCAATAAAGCAATGACTTGAGCATAGTGTTGCTAATCTTCTGTCTTTGGACAAAAGCCCACCATTCAAAGAGACAAATGACCCCCAACTTGTGCATTAGGGCATTTGGGTTTTAAACAGAGTTTTCACCAGTTTGTAACAGAGGAGGCTGCAGCAGAATAAAGTGTCCAGAGGGAGGGAGAAGAGAAGACATGGTAGACTCTGAAGATGAAGATTGAAGAGATGAACAGAGTGGTACTATGTTAGTGCTCTCGGGGAGGCAATGGAGAAAGACATCCCTGTCTAACTTCTGGTGAAAATGCATCTGATATTTCAATTGCCTTGAGCAATAGGGAACCTTAATGGAGGCTCACAGGAGAGACACAGAAAAAAAGTTATGTACTGTACTTTCTCACATTTTTTGCAACCATATCAGAACTCTGAGCAGAAATTCAAATTCTGCAGTGAAATGGTCCTGGTTGCATGTTTATCCAACCAAAGTGAGAGTTGTGTCCGTATTCTTGACACAAAGACAAATACATTCTCAGTGGGTGTTGGACTCAACCAAGACTGTTCCTTGTCCCCGATTCTGTTCATGATATTCACAGACAAACATGTCCAACTGGGAGGAGACCCTGGGGCAGACTCACAACCCACTGGAGGGACTATAAAGCCCATCTAGCCTAGAAACGCCTCGGTTGTCCCAGGAAGAACTGAAATGCATTGTTTGTAGAGAAGGATGTCTGGAGTGCTCTGCTAAACCTGCTGCCACCATGAGCCAACCACAGATCAGCGGAAGAGAATGGATGGATGGATGTATGGATGTATGGATGGATGTATGGATGTATGGATGGATGGATGGATGGATGGATGGATGGATATCTTCAGCAATACATCATATTTTATAAGATCATCATATGTTCTGTAAGAATCAAAGAGCTCAGGAATCAGGAGTTGTTCATGATGGATGTCTGCCTTGGATGTTTACTGCTGTGGTCTGAGACCTCCTGAAATCGATCAGTATCTCTGTGGTCTTCCTTGCGGTGATGTGGTGGTGGTGGTAGTCTGTGATGACCCCCCTGTACCTGTGTTTCCTTCTAACAATGGCTGTATCATCAGAGAACTTCTGGAGGTGACAGCTGTCATGTTGTATTTGAAGTCTGATGTACACAGGCTGAAGAGAAAAAGAGAGACCGTACCCTGTGGGGCCCCCGTGCTGCAAATCACCACATCAGGTACACAGTCATGAAGCCTCACATACTGTGATCTGTTTGTGAGGTAGTTGATAGTCTACCCAGCCAGGTGACCGTCAACTCCAGCCACTTCTAGCTTCCTCCTTATCAGCGAATACGTATGGTCAGTATGACCATATATATTGCATGTCCATTGTTTCATAATATGCTCTATTGTTTATTTCATTGTGTCACAAATAACACTCTTTTTGGACGTATTTTCAGCTATGTGGACAAAGCTTTGCATCACATATAGTTGCACATTACAGATGAAAGCAGCAGGAAATGTGTAGTCATAAACAAACATGGAGGACAGTGAATGTGACACAAAACATAGTGATTCCAAACAGACCCACCCTGACCCTGAAAAGTCCAGATAGAAAGGCCGGTCTTCACAACATATGTAAACAACACAAACCTCTTTAGGTACCAATGCAAGAATCATGCTGGACATTACAGAGAGAGTCCTTGGATTAGAGCCATGAAAATACAGTCAAGTGATCAAAGCCACAACGATGGACTGTGATAACTGCTGTTGCAACTTGCTTCTGTTGTAAGTACATAATGTAATAAAAAATATGCCTTTCCATGTGTGATAAGATATACTTTATTGTCCCCAAAAGAAAATTTGTCTTAAGTGACACACAGCTGTGATTAACTTAAATATAAAATGTGGCCACGTGCCTTTGAGATAAAAGATATAAATATATGACATTCTGAAAAAATAAAGAATACAATGAAGAAAACCATAAAAACATAATTATTTACTGAATTTACAGAAATTGTGCTATATCAGGATATGTATTGTTATCTGGATATGAAATTACGGTATATGAGATTTTATTCATATCACACAGTCCTTTGTCTTACAACCCTGTTGTCTCCTGAACTGCTGCTACATCAAGCAAGAATGGGAAACATTCCACTTTCAAGATTACAGCAAAGTTCACAGACACTTCCAGAGTGTTGTTAAAGAGGAGCTGATGATCAGAGGGATAAATATGACTCTTCTATTTATGTTTCACACACTCTGCCAACTTCCTGGGAAACAGGGTTATAATTTTCAGTTATTCAATTATTATGATGAACTCAGGTGTACGAGTCGAAACACCGGTTATACAATAAAATCATTGGAGCTTAGTGTGCAGCCATCTCTTTATTATGCAGTATGTCATTGCCACGAGTCTGCTGTTTCTACCTTCAACAGCTGTAGATATTGGTATATTCTGCTACTGTGTGCATAGACAGGTTACCCATCTTTATAGTGAACATGAAAAGGTCACATGATTTCGGTCATTTCTTTTAAAAGCTTGCTGTTAGAACACTATGAAGTCTTGGATGTTGAAGCACCAACAAGACATCCATCACAAACAACTCCTCACCTCCTGCATGAGACTGTGGAGGTCTTAAACAGCTCCTTCAGTAACAGACTGCTACTCACACCATGTAAGAAGGAGATCTACCACAGGTCCTTCATTCAACAGCTGTCACACTCTTTAACACCAGCATAACTCACATGTTTTCAGCAACTTTTTTCCAACATACTTAATGTATTTTGAAAAAAATTTTAATTGTCTTTCCAGAGACTTGAATAGTTTTAGAAGGCACTGACATACATGATTAAAATAGTACTAATGTGAAAGGGGAAGTGGATAATGACCAACATGCAGGTTCATGTCGGTTGAATTACTTGTTTTCAAGTTCTTTGGCAAAAAAATAAATAAATAAATAAAAATGGAGATTTAACTTTCCCCAAAACAGATTTAAGTTGTATTTTTGTAGTGAAATGCATAAAGACCAGAGACCAGGAATAGCAGCTGTTATGATTTGGAATAGTATTGTTTGTTTACTGGATAAAACATTCACAAACACTGGTATGATGGTCTTTTAAGGTTCATAGAGAAAATAATGTCATCTCACACATGATTGGTGTATGCTTTAAAGAGAGACATCACTGACCAGGCAGCTGTATCCTGCAGAAGGCATACATGTTATCAAAGAGCCCAGCTGGGACTGGGTAGTTAGGCAGGAATGACCCCAATTGTTTAGTAGTTGTGGCCTCTGGATCTGCTTCAGAACATCTCCCAAATGAGAGTAATTTTAGTTCTTCAGTCTTTGTTATTGTTTTCTTTTTCTATTTTTCATCTGTAAGGATGTCACGGCAGTTTTAGATAGGTGCCACATACATCCTGTGCTAGTTAGGTTCACTAAAGGTCTTCTGTTGCGCACACAGCCGCACTGTTGTGTCGTGATGCACATGCCAATTAGGGAGAGTTAAAAAACACACCCAGGGGACAAGGCTGCTGTTGACGCTCTCCTGCTCTGATGAGGAGCCATGTGTCGATCCCCGAGGGAGGCAGAGGGAAAGAGAGTGCAAATAAGTGTGATGAAAAGGTAGGGAAGAAGAAAGAAAGTGGGGACTTCCTGTACTCAGGTGTAATGTGGCCCTTCCCTGTCACAGTGATTTATGAGGAACAGGAATATTATAATATTCCTGCTGCCAATCAGAAAAGTGGGGGCAGGGGGGGGGGGGGGGGGGGGGTATATGTGTGTGTGTGTGTTTCTTAGACAAAACAAGTTAAGCAAAGGGGCACAACTGATATGAGCCAAGACCAGAGAAGAAACTTTATAACAAAAAAAAAAGTGGACACTTAGCAAAACACATGCTGCTCTTGATCCACAGTCTGCACCTATACACAACTTCTGTATGCATTTGAAATTTGTGTACATCCTTGGGCGTATATTCTGTACTCTGTACTCATGCTTATTCCCACCAGTAAAGTAATAAAACATCAAGATATTTAAATGCATGCCATTTCATTGCTTTGCTCCTATACTGTAAAGGTGGGATTTTTGCAGTGATGACTCAAATCAAGTCATCACTGCAATCCTTGCATCTGAGAATGAGTCACCTCGCAGGTCAGATGTAGACTAAAAATGAAAAGTATATTTAAATATTTCAGTTTGAGACTTGTTTTTTTTATTTATTATTTGTTAGCGAGAGCTGCAAACTCTTCTCTGTGGGATTCAAGTTCAGCCGGCACAACCGGTGCAGGTTCACTTTGTGTTCCATGTGCATCAGTACAGTTGTGTTTACATGTATCCGTTGCTCGTTACATAGCTTTAATTAACCTTATCGCAGTGCAACATGCACAGACGGGAAGGGAGGATGTTGTAGAAAGAGTGATAACCTTGAGTGAAGGTTTTCTCGATGTGACTTTTCCTCTTTGAAGTGTTACTCTGCATCCATTCTCCCACATCGTTATAACATTCACCCATCCACCCATTTCTGTAACCGCTTATCCTTATAAGGGTCACGGTGGGGCTGGAGCCAATCCCAGCTAACCAACACACGCACACACATAATCATTTTCTATAGTGCTGTTTTATACATTTACCTCATTACGTTCCACCATAAGAGCTTGAGGTATTTCTTTTTTTAAAGATAATTTTTTTGGCCTTTTCAAGTTTTGACAGAGACAGCTAAAGAGTGACAGGAATGCAGAGAGAGAGAGATGGGACATGCATGAATGACATGCGGGAAAGAGCCACAGGTCAGATTTGAGCCCTGGGCTTCCGCAGCAAGGTCTGAGCCTTTGCACATAGGACGTTTGCTCTACCAACCAAGCCAAACGACACCCCAAGAGCTTGAGGCATTTTAATTAACACAAAAATACAAACTGATATTGGTGTACACAGATCGGACTCTCACATTCTAAATTGATGAGACTACCTAGAACCATGCATCAATTGACCTTTCACTTTGGCAGAACATTTACATTTTTAGTGTACATAACTCCTCTGGGGACCTCTAGTCAGCACCACCTTTTCATCTTTATTTTGAAAACCTCATCTAAAACGTGTACCAGGAAATGTGTCCTACACCCATTTTGCTTGTTTGTAGCTCAGACAGAGTAAGTGAACGCCGGTCGTAAAAAGAAAGACTTCCACTCGAGTTTGATGAAAAGTTGTCGCGAAGTGGAGCATTAATTCACAGAGACACACACACACACACACACACACACACACACACACACACACACACACACACACACACACACACACACACACACACACATTTAATAATGACAGCATTTAAAGTCAGGAAGCTAAGAGTTGCATGGAGAGATGCAGGAGGAGCACACTGAGATGAAACGAGAAGGGGCAGGGGGGGATTAGCCACAGCTATTATCAGCTTCATAAGTAATCACACTCATTAGTTGCTATCAAATTGGGTTAGATGGTTATAAAACACAAGAGAGAGACAGCGAGAGCGACGCATGGCACACTTTCCACTGGTGATACCAGTGATATACAGACACAGTGCATAAAGACAAGAGTGGCTATTAAACCAAGTGTTGTAAGAGAAAAGACAAAATGATTCATTATAAGTGAATCCAAAAATACACAAGAAATTAACTAAAAATGTCACCGGGTTCTTGAAATTATGGATTTAACAATTTTCCTTTAAGTAAGAACTTTTTTAATGCCTTCAGTTGAACCAAGACAGAGGACACCACAACAGCTGCACTTATTGTACAATTTATTCATATTACATCTGAATTAATTATACATTATTGTAAAATATGTTAAAACGGAATTATACCTCAATAACCAGACAGACTGCACCCTATCACCCACAACATTTCAGCTCACCTCTCCGACTAAATCTTTTATAAGTCATTTGATATGTTTTGTTTCTTGAATCACCTTTTCCGTACACTCTAAGAAAAGACTTCTTTAAGTCACAATTACAGAACATTTGGTGCTTTAAAGAACAATTTTATTTTTAATAATCTTTTTTTCCCCTTCTGAATATTCTTTGGGAGACTCATTACTGTTTATGTGCAACAATGTGACTTGACATGAGACATCTGGCTTCAACTAATGGCTGCTATACGCCTTACCTATTAGCTAACTCATGGCTTTATGTAGAAATGATTGCTGCGGTGCTATTTCTAATTGCAAAGGGTAATATTCTAACTACTACTAGCTACTAACTACTTTTGAGGGAGAGTGATTAGTATTGTGATGGTAATTTATATAAATTAATAAATAACTTTTAAGAAAAATGGCAGTTCAACATGTTTTAAAAAAAAATGTTTTTATATAAGACTTCCAGAAAGATACTTGATAGTAAATGGTTGAAAAATGTTTTTTGAAGAACGTAAAAAGTTAAGAAAGGTTGCATTACCACCAAGAACCACTTTAGGTTCTAACTCAAACATTTATTTTTAGTGCTGTAACAAAAAAAAACATGGCCATGAAGATTAAGTATCTGCTGACTGATTGACTCTCAAATGTTAAAACATGCATGTAGAAGAAGAAACATGTAGCTTCCAATACTCCATCAGAGCGTGTGCTGATTCCTGTTGGAAATCAGTAGGAAGCCCTGATATATGTTATTCATTCCAGCAGATAAATTGTCAGTGACATTATTTATGACATCCCTCCTTCCTGTGGTCAGATGAGTTTTTCTTTCTAAAGCATATTGGGTTGAGAAATCAGGGTGGTTATATCCATTGTATTGTTTGTTATGGAATTTTCTCTTTTTAGGTTACACGAGGCCACGTGTGAGCCTTGTGATCCACGCCAGTATTAACTGTTTGTCTTGACTAGGTGCCACCATATCTCACTGTGGTGGCCAGGGTCGAAGAGACCTGTTGCTGCCTTCCTAGTCATAATAGATAGCTTGTTGTTGCCGTTCCAATCTGCGTAAGCGGACATCTGTGTCTCCAGACTAGGATGTGTTGACAATAACACCTCCAAGAGTAAAGACATTCTCTTTTACTAATTCTGGGGCGTATAGTATTTGGGGTGTGATCTTTGGGTTTAAAGTATATGCACCATCACAAGTTCGTCAGAATGCGAGACCGACTCAAGCACTTCAGATGTACTTTGAGAGTGTCTCTAGTTCTCCTTGGCCAAGCGTCAATAAATAATACAGCATAAGACATCAGAGGCTCCTGAACACTTTCTTCCCTCCTGACCTCACCATTGACCTTTGACTTCAGCAATTTCTCCACAACATTTGGCGTCACGAACAGGATTTCAACAGAACAAAGACGTGGTAAGTGCAAAGTTTTATTACTACGCCTTACCATGTCTGCGTTTGACGAAATCATAAAAAACTATGTGCTTATTTAATCTGCCTGGAATATAAAAACATCTAAGACCCACCAGGGGGTCAGGAGCTTCAGTGTCTTGGGGACAATGTCCTGGCTGAAACCTCTGGCGTTGTTTGGAACGTATGTGTCATACAAACATCCCAGTTAGATGTTCAATTCGGCATATTGATTTAACGTGAGAAATCAAGAAAGCTGACAATGGTGTAAAAAAACATTTTAAAAAATAAATGGAGCTGTAACAATAATTGATTACAGAGCAGTGTACAGTGTGTGGATCTGAAGGGGGGCAGGTTGGGTTTATGACCCACTGCATTGCCACTACGTGGCCGTTTGTTTCCGGGGCAGTTTCGGGCTGCACTCGGCACAGAGAGACCCACCTGAGGTTTAAACTATAGAAAAGACATTTTCGGGGGAGTTTAAATACACCCTCGTTTGAATCAAGATCGGGGATCTGCTCTGTGTCCTTTGGGAAACGTTGGTTTTAAATGTGTATACACTGGGAGAGAAAAAGAAGTACATTTTTCCTCCTTTCACCTCAGATCACCACTGCTGCAGTTAGAAAAGTGTGGAGACTGACCTTTAATGCTGCTGTATTGTGGTTTGAAATCTGTTTGTCTGTATGTGTAATGTCCTACTGCGCAAGCGAAAATGGGTAATGATCTGTCCAAAGCAGTAGACAAACCTGAAATCATGCAAACTGACTCAGCAAAAGCTAAATCAAAGACAAAACATCTTTCTGTAAAAGATCAAAGAACTAATGTGAAGTTAGATGGTCAACCTGTCATTGATACGCAGCATGCCGGAGCAGGCACACACACATACACATCTGACCAGATATCACAATTTAAAGCAATGTTTTCGCCGCATGTGCCAGCTGGACTCATCGGTAGACTGAAAGGGTGGGATTTTGTGTTTCCGTTCACTTCTCTTATGTGTGAATGTACGAATGGCATGTGGCCGTATGATGGAGCATTCGAGAGAGAGAAGCTGCAACTGGCTGAGATGAATGTTAACTCTAGTGTTGGAAATCCATCCTGGGACTTCCGATACATGAATGAGTGTATCCAAGTGTGGTTGACTGTGGCCCAAGAAAGATGTGGTGTGAGAGTGCATGACAAAAGCTGCGAGATTGGACCGGATGATTTAAGAAAGATGATTGATCTGACTTCTAAGTGTGTTACTGCCTCTCATATGCCTGTACTAGAAGCTAAGTTGCAAACTAGAGCTTTATAGATGGCTAAGATAAAGCAGCGACATGTTGATAATTTGGAAAATTGTGCAAAAGCTATGATGTATGGCTGGGCAAAGCGCCAAGCCAAGATTCCCACTCCTCGTGATTTGTTAAATATTTTAGCCGAGGTCAGGATAACACTGCCGGAACAACAAAACAATGAAAAAGCGATCTCTGTTTTTCCGCAACTTTCAAATACAAAGCCCTCTTGCAATGCTGAGATAGATGAACAACCAAGCACATCACAAACTAAAGCAGATGATGAGTTTATCCTAATGGCAGCTACAGTAGTGAATTAGAAAGGAAAGTCAAGATTATGCACAGACAGGAGAAGGAAGACAGCAGACAGTCTAATGAGTCAGATTTAGAAGGAGAAGGAGCCAGACCCAGAGAGGAGGAGCCTTACACAGACTTTAGTGACGAGGAAGTGCAGATTGTAAAGCCAAAACAAAACAACATCTCTGCTCTCCCTCTTCAAGGATTATACTGTTAAAGTTTAGCTCTGTTCAACTTCATTTAAAAGTAACATTTTTACTTAAATTGTCATAGGATTATTTCTACTGCAAAAAAAAATAATAAATGTTTCAAGTGTTTGAAGTTAAGTATTGTAACAATCATCGCATACTATTTTGGTGTGGTACAATCTTCTTTAAACTTAATTAACACATGTTTCAACCTGATAAATATGTTTCACACACTTTAAATCAACTCAGAATCAACTTCAACTCCAATCATGGTGCTCATTATGAATCGATAATTGTGCAGTTTGTGCTCGAATAATAATAGAAATAACTGTATATGTCAAGCTAAAAAAATCAAACTGGCTCTACTTAAAAGCACACTTTGTTTACACTACTACATAAATGCCTAAATCTGATGTTACACTCGATTAGGCAGACCAGAAACACAGAGGCACATAGGAAAACAACTTTGCCCCTGCCTCTGAAGTGTCACAGACATCTTTAATAAATGCTTGTAAAAATAATGATTGACAACACAGCAGTTTGAAAACCATGGACTTCTGAGTTCATGGAAGAATACCAGAAAAAAACACTTAATCCAGTTCACTTGTAGAACTGAGTGGATCTTGTGTTAAGATGAGTTTGTTTTCCCTGATTCATACAAACATGGGATATTAAAGCTGGAATAAAGTGAGATGAACATGGTGCAAATTTTTGTGCAAAATCTAAGACCGAATGTTCAAGCCGCTTACAAACTATCAGTCCTTGACTCGAAGTCAACTATAAACAAAATAATGGCTATGCATAGGAACGATGTTTTCTCCGCTGGTAATAATGCTCCCAGCTCAAAACAAATGATGCAGTATGTACAACAGCAGGGTGGTCAAAACAATAACAAAAACAGGGATAATCCGAAACGTGGAAATTGTCACAAATGCGGTGCAGCGGGACATTGGGCTAAAGAGTGTAAGAGTGGTCGTCGTCGTCGGAATAAATCCAATAACCAGAACCAACAACAAGCCGCTACATCATTTCATTCATCTATATAAGTACAGTCCATTTACATCATTTCCGGCTCTACCCGCTCCACAAGCTACTACGTCATTTCCTGCTCTTCCAGCCCCACCCACACAAGCTGCTTACACGCCAACATATTACAATCAAGCATAGGGAGGCCATGGAGGGGTGGGATCAGAACAACCATTTCATATTCAAGCTGCAACTATTCAACTTTCTAGTAATCCCGCTGAAGACCCGATAATGCCTGTTCAAGTTAATGGAAATACCGTTGAAATTTTGGTAGATAGTGGAGCAACTATCTCTACTGTAAAAACTGCAGAGCATGTATGCACACCTACATCCAACTTCATCACCACTGTAGGCGTTTTCGGGGTTCCCATTGCGGAACCGTTATCTCAGAGGACTAAAATAACTGTTGAAGGCTCTGAAGTGATGCATTCTTTTCTGATATCTGATAAAAGCCCAATTAATCTCATGGGGAGGGATCTGCTTTGTACACTGCATGCTACTATTCAGTGCACCCCGGATGGATTGTTTTTGACCCTCCCTGATGAAAAAGCTGCTCTAGCATTTCAGTTTTTGCAGAGTACGGAAGACACTTTGTATTGCTGGGAATTGATAGGTTTTAATATGCTTCCCAGTTTCACTGTTTCAGATATTCAGAAAATCGCCAAAATATCTCCAGCATGTGCAACATTGATGTCTACAATGAGGCCTCTTTTGCATTGTCATTGTACTGCAGCATTTAACCCTTCTGAGCAGTATAAACAATTGGTTTCTAGGGTTTTAAATAAATAAGAGGGGTAGTGAACAGCAGAGGTTGTTTAATGTTGAAAAGTCATATCCACATATCGTGGGGGCCGTCACACCTGGCTGTGAGCTGAAACACCTTGGACACATGGTGGCTCAGTGCCAGGCATTGAGAGAAGCTGTACCAGCTTCTCAACACCAAACAGTAACATATTTAGGGGAGGAACTGTATATGTTGTCTTTAGATGAACATATGCAATTACCGATGTCTACATTTGTTACTCATCAGCCGCCTCTTCCCG
Organism: Collichthys lucidus; assembly: GCA_004119915.2. Taxonomy (NCBI): domain Eukaryota; kingdom Metazoa; phylum Chordata; class Actinopteri; family Sciaenidae; genus Collichthys; species Collichthys lucidus. The sequence continues at coordinate 1,711,520 of CM014092.1, forward strand.
CTCAGTATGGACCTCCTTCTGAATTGTCTGAGGTTCCACCTATTTTGTGGGCTAAACATAAAAATCATGTGGGTTTTGTAAATTCGGCTCCGCCACATAAAGTCACACTTAAGCCTAATGCTAAGCTACCTATGATTAGACAATACAATTTGCCTCACAGAGCTGTAGTAGGAATTGAAAGTGTCATTCAGTCTCTATTGGATCAAGATGTGCTAGTTCAAACCACTAGCCCATGTGACACTCCCATTTTAACAATCCCCAAAGCAAATCGCCCTGATGAATGGCGGTTCGTGCAGGACCTGCAAGCTATTAATAATATAGTGGTACCTGCAGCTCCAATTGTGCCTGACACCAATTCGATTTTAGCTTCTTTACCACCTAACTCCACGCACTACACGGTCGTTGATCTGAGTTCTGCATTTTTCTCGATACCGTTGCATCCAGATAGCCAGTATCTGTTTGCATTTACATTCAAGGGTAAGCAATACACTTGGCAACGGTTGCCGCAGGGTTTTGTCGAGAGTCCCACCGTGTATGCAGCGGCGGTAAAAAAGAGATCTAGATGGGCTCCACCTGCCAGGTGGCTCCACTCTCTTGCAGTACGCTGAAGACCTCCTAATAGCTTCTTCATCAAAAGAAGCTTGCCACACAGACTCTATCTTGCTGCTACAGAGACTGGCCAAATGTGGTCACAGAGCGTCGCTGGCAAAGTTGCAATTCTGTCGACCGGAGGTGACATATTTGGGTCATGTTCTGAAGGATGGACAACACCTTTTGTCACCGGAGAGGGTGAAACTGCTAGTAAGCATGCCTCCCCCAACAACCAAGAAACAGATGCTCTCTTTTCTGGGGATGGCTAATTATTGCAGACACTGGATTTTTGAATATGCAACTATGGACTCTGTTTTTCGAGCCGCCGCACTGCAATCAGCTCCACCTATGGTACAGTGGACTGAGGAAATGCACAAAGCCTTTCAAGATCTGAAAAATGCTCTCACAATGGCTCCAGTGTTGGGTTTGTCTGACTATCATCAGCCGTTCCATCTACATGTGCATGAGAGAGATGGCTTCGCCACTGGCATTCTGGTACAGAAACATGGTTCTCATTATCGTCCCGTTGCGTACTACTCCTCTCGACTGACCCCTGTAGTACTCGGTATGCCAGGTTGTCTAAGAGCAGTGGTCGCTGTTGCCATTTTGATCGACAAATCCCATTGTAACTGGCTCATGACTGTGTCGTGCACGTTCCACATGCAGTATTACACATTTTGAACACATCTGCAACACAACACATGACAGCAGCACTTCGCTCAGGTTACGAGGCAATAATTCTATCAAGTCCCCACATAACTTTAAAGCGCTCACCTCCAATAAATCCAGCTACTCTGCTATCATTGATTGATACAGATGATGAGCATGACTGTATCGCCCTTAGTGAAATGTGCACATCTCCGAGACCAGATCTGCTGCAAACAGTGATACCAAATTCTGATATGGTTCTTTATACTGATGGTTCAGCCAGCAGACCATCTGACAACGTACATTTGGCTGGTTAGGTAGTAGTAAATGATTCTAAACTCATTGAGGCAGGATCCCTGCCTCATGGAACTTCAGCCCAAGCAGCTGAGCTGTATGGTCTTAGTAGAGCCTGCATACTTGCTTCTGGTAAAGTTGCCAGTATCTACACTGACTCGCGATACGCATTCGGCACTGCGCATGACTTTGGACAATTATGGAAAATGAGAGGTTTTGTCTCATCCTCTGGTAAGCCATTACAGCATCACGCGTTGGTAAATGATCTATTAGAGGCTATTTTGCGCCCGTCACAGCTTGCGATTGTAAAATGTGCAGCCCACACTAAAGGAAATGATCCTGTTTCACGAGGAAATGCAATGGCTAATGCTGCAGCCAAACAAGCCGCACTTTCCTCCTCCTCCATGGTCCATCAATATACCTCCACACAACCCGTCAATACAATTCCAGTACCTTCCGCTAATGATGTCGTGAAAATGCAAAATCACGCTGATGACAGGGAGAGAAGTCTTTGGTTGCGTAAAGGTTGTGCAGTTGATTCGAAGTCTGGCTTGTGGCTCCACCCGGATGGGCGACCAGTTTGCCCAAGAGCTCTCCTACATGTCTTGGCACGTGTGGCACATGGACCAACACATGTAGGAAGAGGGGTAATAAATGATGTTATTCGTTCACAATGGTTTGCAGCAGGCATTAGACAAGTCTCACAAACACTTGTAGACATTTGTATGACGTGTCAACAGACCAGAAAGAAGAATAGCACAGTGAAGCATGACCATCTGGAACCTCCAACAGGTCCCTTTGTAAATTTGCAAATAGACTTATATGCCAAGTTGTCAAGGCTACAAATATTTGTTAGTTGTGACAGATCGATTCTCAAAATGGGTTGAGGCTTTCGCGACAAGGAAAGAACACGCTCGAACAGTTGTTAAGTGTCTGCTAAAAGAGGTGATCCCTAGGTTTGGAGTGCCACAGGGAATAGATAGTGACAGAGGTCCGGCTTTTGTATCAAGAATAACGCAGGGTCTGTCAGATATCTTAGGGTTCAAGTGGCAGTTACATGTTCCATATCACCCACAAAGTTCTGGTCAAGTTGAGAGAATGAACGCAACTATTAAAGATCGGTTGACCAAAACAGTGCTGACAACAGGCCTAAAATGGCCTGATGCACTGCCTATTGTGTTGTATTCCATCCGAAGTGCACCGAGCGCAACAACAGGACTAAGTCCTCATGAGGTGTTAATGGGGAGACCAATGTCCACAGGGATAAGTCCCCCTTTGACACCACACAAAACTTCTCTGCTTTGGACGGATGAGTTTATGAATATGAATATGTAAAAGATAAACTGACGTTTTGAATTTTATCATTACAGGTGTCTGAACGGCTCACAAAACCATTGGAGGAACCAATTTATCCTTTTAATGACGGAAATTTTGTATTAATCAAATATTTAAAAAAAAAAGTTTTTTTCTTCCAGGTGGAACCAGGTGTTGTTGACAATGAGGACTTGTATTTCCTGCACTTTAACCAAACTGCCTATTAACCAAACTAACCAAACTGTTAACCCTGTTATGTTTGACTGTCCAATTGACAGATGTGATGACTGTTATATTGTTTACCCCCTGACTTGCTCTCAAGGTAAATGGTCGTGGACAACGCATGACCGATTAAGACAGTGCTGAGTGCACCCAGGTAATGAAGGTAACATTCACAGCTGCTGTACCTTTGACTGAACCTCTGGAGCTGTGGTGTTTCACTAAACAACCATTGAAAAGTTATCCCGATTATAAACTGTGGGCTGTTAATTACTGAGATGTTCCAGGGAAGGTGCAGAGCAGTAAGATCTGTACTATGGTGAAACTGATAAGGGTGATAGTTTTCTATATATTGGTCAATTTCTTCCATAAATACACTTGAGGTAGCCAAACCTAAATCAACAAGGAGTAATGGAGGTACAGGTGAAGTTTCTCAAATTTTAGTGCAAGAAACAAATTCGGCCCTCAGTCAAATGGTTGATTATGCTCACGATCGTAATCTCAGTAACTGTTGGCTGTGTCAAAATATGCCTTCGTCCATACACTCACCAATGTCTCATCCAATTCCATTCACTAGAACGGATTATGAGATGTTCAATTGGAATAATTTGGCCATGAGATTTGAAGATGAAGCAGATGAGTGCTATACTCCTGCCTACCCTATAGATTCGGCAAAAATATTCACATAATGCTGAAATTGCCTTATACGTTGCTAAAACAGATAATGAACAGTACCTGCCGAGCGGTTTCAATTATACTACACTTTTTCGCATTATTCATATACAGATGTATGTGAAATTAGGTTTCGAATATAGAGTTCAAATAGTTTTGGCCCAAACAAACTGGTCAAAACCTCTTGGAAATCAGGTGTGTGTTCCCCAACCATATATTGCATCTTTAATGGTGGAGGCCCTAGTTTCTGTGCAGCCGTGGTCCGGTGTTAGGTCCATGGAGTCACTTCAGATACAGAAACGTAACTGCTCAGTGCCACAACAGATGGAGCGAACTCCTCAACTTATGTGCCTCCGGTGTTCACCCATGAACGGCAAAATGTTTCCTTGTGTTTTCAGGGAGTAGGAGACGGACCTGATAATTTAGGACAAAGCAGCTGTAAAAGAGTAAATGTCACTCTGAGACAGTCGTCGTTACCTGAGAGAGTGTATCTAGTCTGTGGAGATAAAGCTTATTGCTGCGTGCCCTATGAGTTGTTTCATGGTGTCTGTTATTTGGCATACCTAATTCCCTTGATCAGGGAAGTGAAATCCGCTGAGATTGCTTCATTATACCTGCCTCTACATAAATATAAAAGAGAAATCCCAATCTCCCATCTCAAAAGATAGCCAGCATCCTCTTGCCTTGGTATGGTATGTATATAACTCAACAGGAACTTGAATCTCTGTCTAAAGTCCTGGAGAATCATCTGAATGGCTCCAGTAGAGCCATGTTAGCTGAACATAGGGAGCTGCAGGAAGTTAAAACTGTAGCTTTACAGAATCGTATGGCGCTTGGTCTCCTGTTGGCAGCACAGGGAGGAACTTGTAAAGTTATAGGTACTGAATGTTGCTTCTACATCTCCGACGCGACTGCTGAGGTCATAGATATGGCGCATGACACAGCTTAAGGTATCAAAGAGTTACATGATAAACATGGGTTCAACTTTGGGGATTTTTCTGGTACCTTGGGGTCATGGGGATCAGGGTTAGTTAAATTTTTGACTACTCTATTTGTCGGTGGACTCTTTATTCTTTTCCTCTGCACTTGTATGATCTCATTGATTAAACTAATCGTGAAGAAGACAACAAGGTCAGTGGTTCAAGCACCCCAGGTGTGTATACGTCCAGAGGTTGCCAATCCAGTGGGTAAGAGGTATTATCATTTTGAAGGTTTTGGGGAAAGGATTCGAAGCTTTGACCTTGATGATCTTTCTCTTGGTGAAAATGATGAAGAGGAGACTTATGGTCTGTAAATGGAGGGTGTCTATTTCTTCTGTTACCTCTGTGTTTCATTTTAGGTTAACTTTAGGTGATGATTCTGGTTTTACTGGTTGTTTAGTATTCTACTGTAGGAGATGTTATTTTTAATCATTTAGAAATTGCCATATTATGAATCACTTTTAAAATCTATTTTCAATGATGGTTTTCACAGTAATGTAATACATGCTTATAAGTTCAAAGTTAAAATTTTGTTATGATGATATGCAACTGATGGATAATGACTGTTCATGGAAAGTTCTACGAAGATGGATTCCATGCCACCATGCATCGTATGTGCTAGTAACCTCTCCATGGTGGTGACCCTCTACTGTACATAATGTACATGGGTCGAAGATTTTGCAATGTCTTGATTTCAACGATGATTGTTGTGATTGATTTCAAAGAGAGAAGAAATTTGCTCTAGAAATGTTAAATCAATTGTTTTATGGAACCCCTTCTAATTGCTAGGGTTTTATCTACTAGGTGAAATAATAAATTTGATCTTTCTCCTCTCCCAGTGGCATATTTGCACATGATCTGTGACCTCCCTGATGACCTTCTTTAACACCTTTGTGTTGTAGGGGATCTTCGCTAGCTTAAAGGCCCTTGTTGACCTGAAAGTGGAACTCACACATCATGGGAATGGGATGATGGGGTACATAAGAGGGGTTCTTAAGGTTTTTCACTGATTGTATGAATTAATCTAAACCGACTGCTTTGTTTGAAAGAATGATTTTTATGGATGGCCTTTTGAATAATTCTGTGTGATTATGAATGTTTTATATTGTTTGTGTCAATCTCATTCTGACTGTACTCCCTGGTGGTCTCTAAATTTGGTAGATATTATTATTTGGTAGTTAGTATTGATCTTATGATCAATAAGAGGGGATTGTTATGGAATTTTCTCTTTTTAGGTTACACGAGGCCACGTGTGAGCCTTGTGATCCACGCCAGTATTAACTGTTTGTCTTGACTAGGTGCCACCATATCTCACTGTGGTGGCCAGGGTCGAAGAGACCTGTTGCTGCCTTCCTAGTCATAATAGATAGCTTGTTGTTGCCGTTCCAATCTGCGTAAGCGGACATCTGTGTCTCCAGACTAGGATGTGTTGACAATAACACCTCCAAGAGTAAAGACATTCTCTTTTACTAATTCTGGGGCGTATAGTATTTGGGGTGTGATCTTTGGGTTTAAAGTATATGCACCATCACAAGTTCGTCAGAATGCGAGACCGACTCAAGCACTTCAGATGTACTTTGAGAGTGTCTCTAGTTCTCCTTGGCCAAGCGTCAATAAATAATACAGCATAAGACATCAGAGGCTCCTGAACACTTTCTTCCCTCCTGACCTCACCATTGACCTTTGACTTCAGCAATTTCTCCACAACATTGTTCACTAGTATTTTCTGTATTGTATTCTGGTTCTGTGAGTTCCAAGCTGTGGAGTGGCCATGCATTATATAACTGCATACAATAGAGATGTTGCTGAGTTTTCATGAATAATTTTCACTTTATCCAACAGTGTAGAAACATACTGAGACAGGGTGAGACGGGCAGAAAGAAACGAAAGAGGCAGGAGATAAGTTTCCAGCTACAAAAATTAAGCTTGACTTGCATTTGTTGGTAGACTAAACATTTATAGTTTCACACTGTAACTGACCTGCCCTGGCTTCCAGTCACAGAGATGGATTAGCTGACCGCACTGTCTTTCTTTGGCTAAAAAGTCAGAGTTAGTATTGATGAGCTGTCTGAACTAATGAAAGATGCCGGCATTGGACAGTATTGTCAACGATTATCATTAATTAGTACAATAACATTTAGGATAAGAGGTGTTGTTTCGTCGTATGTGATACAGTATGTGTGTACCTTTGGACAGACTCTGCAGCTCCCCTAAGCTCTGTGAAGAATATTAGAGGTCTTACAGCTGATTGCTTTGGTGTTTGCAGCATGCAACTTTACATACACGTTTTGGTTCACCACTCCCATTAACCTCATTTTCAGCTAGAGGAGGAAGCTGTTTTTAGCTGTACTCCACATGCTTAGCACCAGCAGACAGACAAAGTTAGTGACGAGCTGTTGAACACAGTGGAGCATTTAGCAGCAACAGAGACAGAGTTTTCCCTCAGGAGTTACAGTTTTGTCCAGTTGCTAACACACTGAAATGACATGGATAGCACAAATATTTAAACTGACACACAGGGAAATCTCCAAAACTTTAAACACATTTTCTGCTTTACACACATTTTGCAAGTTGAAATGGCTTTTAAGTGTACTGAACACGGTTCTTGGCATAAGACACAACCATCTGACATAAAGTCACATGTTTGCAATTTCAAAACACTTCCATTTAAAATGACACTACATGAGCTCATTGGCCACTACATGTGCCACCTGGCAAAACATGGTGTTATGTAACTGTTAACACTTCAGTCAGGAAGTAAGCAATAAAAGAGAACAGGTGAGCATCTTTTTTTTCTTTTACAACAACAATGGAAGTCATTGCTGAGAGAGGAAGAGAAAGAGTGAGAGGTTGGGGTTTTATTTATTTTCTTTTTTTCTTTTGTGTGCATATTTTAGTTCACTCCAATGTAAATATATCTGATGTGCATATGTTGCACTGACTTGTTTGATGAAAAATAAAAAAATAAAAATGTGTGTGTTGTACAGACTAGTCGACTAGTCAACTAGTCGACTTTACTACACCACAATGACGTTTAGAGCTTGACATCGACTAGTCACTAATCTAGAGAGGTCTGGCTCAATTTGTGGCTGCCGCAGCTAGTAGTGGCATTTCCGGTGGCAGCTGGCACCGGACGAATTGAGCCATCCCCTGCTGCACTAATCTCATATTTTGATGCAAACACGATGGACACAAACGTTATCTGGCTGTCCCAGCGACAAGCACGCCAAGCGCGAGGATTTTTTCACTCGCTGGTAAAACCATCACGCCACAGCGGGCGAGCCTTCACCCAGCGCACGTAGATGCGCTCGTGTTCCTGCATGCAAACCAGGACCGAAAAACGAAACGATTGATCAATGACGTCACCGGCGACTAGTCGACGTCGACTCGACTTTCATCATATTAGAGTCGACTTATAAAAATCTGAAGTTGTGCAACCCCTTGTGTGTGTATTGTCAAGTAAGTTGAGATTCCTGATCCGCTGACACAACGAAAGAGTTAATGTAAGAGTCATGGGGACTTTCCGGTATGCCCAGCAATGGCATAAACCCTTGGACATTTCGGGACTTTCCATTTCTGAGATGGACAAATTGGGACTATCCGTCTGAGTGTGAGTAATGCATAAAGATAAAAATTAGCTAAACTGAAATGTAATCAATGATGATTCTGTGTCAACCCATGTAAGAATGAAATGTTAAAATGAGTGTAACTGTAAGGGAAAGTGTGATTAGAACTGTATTTTGATTCTGACTACTGAAAAGTTGTGAAATTATTGCAACAGCTGGTAGCTAAGTAAGTAACCGTAACAAAATCATGCTGAAAGGTTGGGCCAAGAAATCTTGAGAAACTGGACCAGAGGGAGGGAAGGAGTGGAGAAAATAGGAAACATCTGAAGGGATGAGCAGAGAGGAGGAACTATCACCACCTAATATGTTTGGACTCTGGCAAGTGACTCATTGTAGCCTGATAGGGAGTAATCCGACGAACGGGGAGTATAAGAGCCACTGCACAGCGGAGATCGTGGTTATCCTCGTCAGCCGGCACCCAAGTTCAAGAGACATGCTGGACGACAGATCTCAACGGGAGCATTAAATCTACGGACTTAGACTCCAAACCACAGAGAAGGAACAGACGAATAGCCCAACATCGCAAGAGAAGTATCCTCCCCCAAACCGGCTGTGGGTCTCAACTGGACCAATCAGAATTCTTTTCGTGTTCATCCTGCTGATGAGAGACTGTGGACATCAGGGACTTTCTGGGCTTTGGACAAAGCCAGGAACTCTTGATAAAATCCGGCAGTACGGCAGTTGTGAAAGGATTGGATGGACTGATCAGCACTTCACCCTTTCCCTCCCTCTCTCCAAATTGGACCAACCTCAGTAATTCAGCAACAGCCTTCGTATCAATTCGTATAAATTAACAGACCCTTGGGGCTCACTGTCCGAGCCACTAAAAAATATCCTAGCAACCATACCAAGTGCACAGATCAATGAGAGGAGAGCTATTCGGTCAGGTGCTATACTAGAGCAAGCAGGGTAGACGTGCGGATGAAGGCAGTTAGAAGCTAGGCGAATCTCCTCGCCACCAGCTTAAACAGTCCTCTGTACGGTCCCAAGAGGGGCTTGAGGATTGGACCCGTGAGACGGAGAGCTGGACCGGTATTACCTGTACAGGGGTTAACTCGAGATCTAACAGTATCTGCAAATCAGTAATACGAATGAAGTGTGTGCCATCTGGTGCAAAAGTTTGAATTTGGTTGTGGTGCCACAGATTATTACAGTTTTTTCCATTTGCATTTACACAATTTTGTAAAATAGGCTGGTTTTATCAAAACACTAACACAATTCACCAAACCACACACCCAAACTGTAAAACACCTCACATATCCCGCAAAATGAAGCACCACAACCAAAATTAAACTTTTGCACCAGATGGCACACACTTCATTCATATTACTGATTTCTGTCTAACCAGCTACACACTGTTGGGCATAATGAAAAGCACTCTCATCTTTAGTATGCTTTGCCATAATACTAACATAGTTCAAACTGTAGAGAATTCTTCAGATTGTTCACATGCACAGAAATATTTGCAGATACACACATATGCTATTGAAATATTTATTTATTTATTCATCAAACAAGTCAGTGCAACATATGCACAGCAGATATATTTACATTGGAGTGAACTAAAATATGCTCACAAAACTGTAGGCTGAAAAATACAATTGCAGAAAAAATGTGCAGAAAAAAATAAATAAATAAAGAGGAAAGCAAAATAATTAGATAACACTGCTCTACCCCGACCTCTCACTCTTCCTCCCCCTTTCATTCTCACCCTCCCTCTTCCTCTTCCTCTCTCAGCAATGTCTTCCAAAGATGCTCACCTGTTCTCTTTTATTGCTTACTTCCTGATTGAAGTGTTAACAGTTACATAACACCATGTTTGGCCAGGTGGCACATATAGTGGCCAATGAGCTCATGTAGTGTCATTTTAAATGGCAGTGTTTTGAAATCGCAAACATGTGACTTTATGTCAGATTATTATGTCTTATGCAGAGCACCACATTCAGTACACTTAAAAAGTACCACTTCAATTTGCAAAATGTGTGTAAAGCAGAAAATCTTTATGTCAGATTATTATGTCTTATGCAGAGCACCACATTCAGTACACTTAAAAAGTACCACTTCAATTTGCAAAATGTGTGTAAAGCAGAAAATGTGTTTAAAGTTTTGGAGATTTGAGATGAGGTTTTGCTCCCTGTGTGTCAGTTAAAATATTTGTGCTATCCGTGTCTGTCACACCGTGGCGATGTCAAGCTGGGTTTTTGTTATGTCTTGTCACTTCCTGTTTTATTTTGAAAGATAACTCTCCTCTCGTTTCAGGTCACTTGCCCTTCCTCATGTGTCACCGGTCTGATTGTCTTCCCCGTCCTGATTGTTTCCACCTGTTCCCCATTTCCCTCATATGTGTATATATAGTCTGTGTTTCCCCTTGTCCCGTGCCGAAGTGTCTTCGTACGTTCTGTCGTCGCACCCAAGCCATTGACTCCAAGCCTGTTCCATTGTCTCGTAAGTTTCATAGCCATAAGTTCAAGAGTAGATAGTTTTTTTGTAGCCTGTTTTCATCCTATGGGATTGTTTTCTGTTTGACTGTTTCTTTCCTTTTGATAAAGTTTTTCATCCCCCGGGATTGTTTTTGTTTCTAGCCAGTTTAGGAGATTAGGTCATAGATATAGATAGTTCTGTTTCCTCTTCATTTTGAGTGAGTGTTTTTGTTTGATAAATTTCATTAGTTTATTCCTTCCCATTTTTGGTGAAGCGTTTTTCTTTCTAGTTTAGTGATTGTGATCTTCAGTGAGAGTAGCAGAGTTTAAGTTAATTAGGGTTCTGGTCAGTGTAGCCATTTTTGTTGTCATTTTTGTATACTGTGATCCAGCAGTTCGGAAACAAAAGTTTCTTCCAAACCTGCCAATTCCGCATCGAGTCTGCATCGAGTCTGCCTGACAGTGTCATTTCAGTGTGTTAGCAACTGGACAAAACTGTATAACAAGCGGCAACCTCTGTCTGAGAAATGAGCCCAATGCGGAAGTATCAAAAACTGCAATTCTTTAAGTGGCCACTCGTGGCTGGCTACAGAACATTTCAACCTCCATCAGTCCCCATGTTCAAATGTCCCAACTTCACAGCAGAAATAAACATGTTTACAGCCTGGAGTACAAAGTATGTCGAAGTAGTAGTTGTTTGAAGTCTAGAAGGTTTGTAAAGGATTTGAAGTTTGTACAATGTATTTGAAATGGGAAGAAAAAGTAGAATAAGTTGAATAATTTGTAAAATATTGATGATAGAAAAAAGTTGTATACAGTCTAGTGATATTTTTATTTTTGTTGGACAAAATTTGTAGGAGTAGTTAGGTGATGAAAAACATGCAGAAAAATAATAATAAAGATTTGACCCACACCAAATATGGTTTAGAGAGTGGCATATCAGGAGTAATTAGGCAGCTGGAGGAAGAGAGATGCGTGAGTGAGCACTGTCTTCTCTTTTGTCACTTGCATTGACCCAGTGGCACTGACACCAGATCTGTAGCACATTTATTGTAATCAACACTGTTTTCTATCCAGAGTGCACTCTGAATAGAGACAGTTCTCCTAGAGGAGTCCAGAGATGCTGGAGAGCAGTGGTAAAAGAAAGAACACAAGACTCTCCTGGTCGATGAGTGAATCACTAATATACACTCTACGCAGTGACATCCTGTTCTTTTTCTTAGTTTTGTTTTCAAGTGAACTGCAATGTTTCTCACGAAAGAACATAATCAGGAAATTCTATTTCAGACCAAGGGAAGAGTCTGTGGAAAACATTGTTTGTCACAAATATTCAACCTTTCACTTATGACTTTCTGGCCAAAAATGGCACTGGAAACTAGGTTCAAGATTCAAAAGCTGTCTTTGAGGCACATCCAATTCATATCTCAAGAAATATGACCAAATCAAGTAACAAAGATCCATAAGTACAGAATGAGCCTTTTTATTTTTCTGGGATGTGACCAGGTCAAAACTTGTTTTTGCTTACAGGTCTTGAGAGTCAAGTCTCCAGAGGTGGAAGAAATAGTCTGATCCTTCACTTTGAGTAGAAGTTGCAATAGCACGACATACAAGACGTTCATGTTTGCCTGATGACACCCATATGTTTCTGAAGCTTTTGAGGCCAAACTGTTTTTTGTACTTAGATTCTGCTCATTTAGGACATTCTTGCTATTATTTTACTAATTTCTACTAATAATATTTTACAAATTATTAATTTCTCTACAAATATTACAATATTTCACACTTTTCTACAATTCTACCTTTTCATACAAATTTCTACAGTATTACACAGCATTGTACCACTTCCTACTGTTTTTAGCTCATTTCACGTTTTTAAGATATATCTTTTATGACGTCGGATTCAAGCCCTGGGCCGCTGGGGCAACTTTCTGCAGTTTCCTAGTTCATATTATCCTTTTGCTTACTTGAAATTTATCTTTTTTCTCCTCTTTACAGGGTTAACACTCAAAACTATATCTAATGCACAAACATGTAGTGTATTTTAACATGATACATAATGATTTTATAATGACATAGACTATAGTGAATGAGATCAACTCTCACATTTGTCTGTTAAATGTAAAGCTACAACCATTCTTAGCCTAGCTTAACATAAAGACTGGAAGCTAGACTCACAACCCCCACTTTGTAATCAACAAATACAAATTAATAAAGAGCTATAAAGACATAACTAGTGAACTTTGTTAACAGATGATAGTATGCACATTTTTCCATCTTTCAACTAAACTAGCCTTTTGTCACAATCTGCATTTCTCAGTTCAGTTCATTTATTGACTCTGACACGGCCCCGCTCCACTCTGCTCCACTGCAATCAGGACAGTCACACACACCTGCTGCTCACCTGCACACACACGTGATTTCCATTGACTCAGCCACTATGTAAACCTCAGACCGCCACACATTCACTGCTAGATTGTTCTTTGTGGATCACATGCCACGTTGCCATCACTGCCGCTGTCCCCCAGTAAACTGCCCTGTATTTTGACTTTGAGACTCTTCCCTGAGGTTTTCCAAATATGATTTTGTGTTTTCGGACACAGCTTGTTGCAAGCTGCAGGATCACAAAAGGTGGACAATATTCATTAATTATTTCAATTCTGACGTTGATATTGAAGTCATATTTTTCACGAGGCCAAAGAAAGATGTGAAGTGGTTAGGAAAGGCTGCAGGAGCTTGCGCCAGCATGTCGCCCTTAAATCTGGTTTTTGGTTAAAAAAATGTATTGAAAAATCTTTACAACAGAATCGTGTACAATTCTGAAAATATTAAGTACTTGCACAGGTAGAAATTGTGGGGGAGGCTAATTACTGGAGGGAGAGGGAGTTATGTGAATTATGATTGTTTGCTCTGGGTTGTTTTGCTGTTTATGAGCAGAATAAATGCATGGAGCAGTGAGGAACCCAACGGTCGCTTGGCAAAGATATTGCTGCACTGTATGGTAGGTGATGTACTCAGCAAATGTTTTCTTGCAGTTTTCTTATCAGTAAGACAATTGTGCCGGCCGGCAGTCTTTTTTTAAAGGTATTTTAAATGGTGACACTGTTGCCCTGCAAGCAGTATTTTACCAAGAGCTACAGAAAGGCTCAAAAAATCTAGACAATATCTCGACATAAAAAAAGGAAGCGTGGTGATATTCCAAACAAAAGCACACAGCCATTTTTACACATGCATCCACAATCACTTTAATAAAAGCGACTTTCATAAAATACTCCCAAATCCCATGAAAAGAACACACAGTAGCCGATGCAAATGATAAAAACAACTTTCACAAAATAAACCAAAAATACTGTAATGAGACACATTTAGCACCAGAAATGAAAACTTATGTTCACGCAGTCAGTGAACTGTTTCAGATTTGAAATGTATTTACGTGGACAGTGAGCAAATTTTCTCGAAATGGTCCTAACGATGTGTGGGTGTTTCTGAGCCTCAACCCTTCTCTTTCTGTTCACCATTGCTGGTAAACTATCAATATCAAGGCTGTCCTATATGTTTCCACAAAGCACATTGGTCTTAAAGCTATTTTATCCTTGAATCAAAACTTAATTTATCGAAAATTATCCCATCTATCTGTCGAGAAGCCTGGCCATAGTGGCTGAAGCAGGATGCAGACTCGAGGCAGTTTTCAAAACCACAGCAAGGTGTTTATTCACAAATAGTGCAACTCTGCGACACATGTAACAAAAATATGTACAAAACAAACAAAAAATAACTACACAGTTAATTAGGTTGAACCCACCAAAACTCATAGCCACACAAATTACACCTAAATAGGAATGTTTGGGGGTACTTCTTGTACAGGGATGCCAACTGCTGGAATAAACCAGAAATAAACCTACAAAGTCTCACTGAATTAAACAATATTTGTATGAATTTATTTTAACCAAAAATGTTGAAATGTGAAATTTAACCAAACGTAATGCAAAACACAAACAAACCAGGGATAGTCCGTGTCCGTACAATGATTGCCAAAGTACTGTGCCTAAAACAAACAACAGACGAGCATGGTTAAAATGGAGATGCATAATTGACAATAATATTATTAGAGGCAGGGGATAATATTATCTATTAGTCATAAATCTTAGGTGATTCTGTAAGCAGATGCATTAATAATAACAATATCTTTTTGGCCACTTGGGGGCAGTGCAAACAAGTTGAAGATACCAAACACCCACCATTCATTTTTTTTTTCCGTTTTTTTTGTCTCCACCAACTCTGGAGGGAAATAATTGGCACTGTTCACCAGCTGTTTTGTGCTGAGCAGGTACTGTAAAGTGAGTTTTTAAAGCTTTTTCAGTGAAAACAGCTGTCTGCTGCACAGCTGTGAGACTGAACCAGAACAGTAAAGTTGTATAGTGCTAGCTCGGTAAAGCCAAAGCTGCATAAAGCCGAGGGCAGCTGTAGATTCAGGTAATTATTTCCTATAGTCTTTATCACTACAAGCATTTTTCCCATTACATACACTGATTTGATATATTGTTGTTATAAAAAAATGTCAGGATTGCTTTATGGAACAGAATAATGTATAATATATTATAGAAATAATAATAGATTTTCATAACCATTACAAATGTTTACAACGTGAATGCCCCATTTATCTTCTACACCCATTTAAATCTCTCCTGCATGTGTCAGTATAGTAGAGCATGTTCGCCTGTATGCACACACCTCAAGGTGAAGGCCAACAGGCTCTCCCACAGGGACCAACAGACGCATATTGGTGTGTGGCTCCACGTTAACCACACATCTTTGTCTTCCTCTCTCCCCCTCTCACGCTCTCTCTGTATCTCATTTCCCTAAACCCTGTGAAACAAGACAGACAGCGATAAAATACAACAGGGAGAGGGAGATAAACGATAGGACAAGTGAAAGATATGGATTGGGGAGATAAAATAACTCCTTCATTTGGGTTTCGGTCTCAAAGGAATAAATGCAGTGTGTGGGCAGGCAGTGCTGATGGTTTACAATTTAGCCTATAGTAACTGCTTTATGTAATCTATTGAGCATTTCCATCTGCAGCTGTGGCATTGTTCCCACCTGAGAGTAAGCCCAACTGAACAGTCGATTTGACCACAGAGGACAAAGTTATGTTGTGAGTTCTGCTAATGGTCTTTTAATATCGTCTGAACTTTGTTTGATGGAAAATGCTCTAAGTCACTCACAACTGCCTTACTCACCTCTTATTGTCACACTGTGGTTACTAGAATCATTAAGTTTAGAATGTGTTTGGATTTGTGGTTTTCATGATCAACAATATGTAAGAAAAAGACATACACAAGTGAAGTGAAGTCTGTACGAAGTAAAGAGTAACAAAAGAACATACTCAAGCTGGAGTCCACAGTGAGGACACAGTGAAATGTAGGAGAATGAAACTACAAATTTGCTGTGGTTAACAACATGGTGATCGATAAGCCTCATCATGTTACCCTTCAGAAGCAAAAAGGCGAGATGGGAGATGGACTGCATGAGGTTGAGTGTTGGATTGTGTGTGTGTGTGTGTGTGTGTGTGGTTGAGGACTGCTGCAAATGAAGGAAGTGGAAAACGAGTACGAATGTATGAGTGTATGAAGTACAGAGTGCTGGACCTTTCAGCTGAAAAGGTCATCCAAATAGCTTCAATTTTCAGGCTAATCAGAGTGGGACGGCGGAGACACTAATCGGCTGGTCAGAAAGTTGTGAAAAGGTTACTAAACTAACTAACTAAAAGGTTATAGAGGTCGGTGCAACCTGCCGCAGATCACCTGTCCATCATCCCCGCGTATGACCTATCCCTGCAAGGGCAGCGAGAGAACGAGACAAAGAGGATTTATTAATGCCTCTGTGTTGCATACATTTTTTCTTAGGTGGGTAAGACAGCATTTACTAAACTTATATGGTCAAGAAAGAAAATTAGCGTCACAAGAGTCAAGAAAGCAAGTCATTTATAGCAACAGTGCAGGAATGCTGGAGAGACACATGGAGGGCAAAGGAAAAAAAAACTTTTGTAATTAAATGAATATAGAACAGTCTGGATTAGATAACATGCAAGAATGACTGAGCAGGGCACATAATCCTATATTTACAGTATATATGTATATGTATATATTTCTCAGGAAAGATGAACAAGAGCACATCAGGTGACCTATAAGTAAAACTCGGATGGAAGCCAATGTAAGACGGACAAAGTGAGACTTGTTGACATTGATTGAAATTTGAAACCTGGTGACCCATTTCACCTCTATTCTGTATTTTATCAATACAAGCAACAGTTAGAGGCGTACAGTTCTCTCCCAGAGAATACGTAACAAGCCTCGTCTGATCAAAATGTGCTGCAGAGTTTGATATTTCCATGTATTTACTCGACAGTTTGATTGTTTTACCCACCCACCTTTTCTGATCATGAAATTCAATCCCCAAACAATGGTTGGTTACCTGCCAGCGTCACCACTAAGTAGATAATACTAAACAACATTTCGCAGATGAGTGACTGGATAGACAGATGGTGGATGACTGGTATTGACATGTGTGGCGAGACGTGGTAAAAGAGGGGGGGATTTGTCCAACAACGCCACCTGGGGAATTGCACCCCAGGAAATTCACTCAACCCTGTAAGGGGAATACCATGAGGTCACACAGACTCGTTACACCTATATAGAGAGGACAAGAGACGGACTTCCAAAAATATAAATTTTTATTTAATAGTTTACTAGAGATAAAATGAACATATTCTTCACAACCTGCGTGTCTGCTATACCACCATTAGTTAGGGGGGAAAATAAACAAAAATAGGAGCAGGGACAGCTCAGTGAGGCGGACAGACTAAAGAAACTTAAAAAACACAAAAACAATATTACAAACCAAACCACCACGTGCCACAGCAAACTTAAGGGAGGTGAGATGGGACCACCACCAGGGAGTCTGCCACGCGCTACACCAGCTCCTGTCCAGGAAAAAAAACACACAAAATTAGGTGGAGCGACACGCAAAGGTTGCACTATACGAATTATTAAAATGTCCTATTCTAAAAACACTCACACACAACATTCACACCCACATGCACACCAACAGAAAGAATACACATTAATTGTTTTAACCTATATAGAAATCCTTAAAGAAAATTTACTTATATAAGAATAAACAAAATCAGAAATGTAACTAAATTAGAACTAAACAAAATAACCATCTGTAACTCAAAATAAAGAAACCAAAGAGCTTGCAAATTAACTGATTACCCAAAACAACTGCATAAACAAAAAAATAAATAAACCAAACAAACAAAGAAACACTAATAAGTCAGTGGCAGTGGGGCTTGAGTCTGGTGCTGCGTGAGAGCCACAACAGGAACTCAGGACATTAAGAAAAAGAAACTACGGTGTGGAAGACAGCGTGAAAACGGAGCGGCTGCACCAAGGCTGGAGGCAGCGGATGTTATGCGTAGGTGGCTGCGGTGGTCATCAATAGGCTGTGCCGTGGATCCACAGAGCGCAGGAGGAGAGACAGAACCGCTGCAAATTCAGCAGCTACAGCAGGACAGAGCAGAGGGCAACAGCTGTTAGCAAAGGGCTACTATAGTTCACCATGATTAACAACGAGCATGCTTACCGATGGAGAGAGCTTTACGCACTAAAAAAAACCCAGTCCTCAACAACAGCAGAACGCGGACACCACTTCCTCCAGTTGCAACCCAACCAGTACGGCCAAAACTGAAAACAAAATCACGGCGGTTGTCGCACCATACTGTGCAATAAAGATGCAGTTAAAGCACACACGCTTACCTGGCGAAATCACACCGAACACCAACCAAACTGGAGCACGCCGACCCAGAGCCTTTCCAGGTGAATGCCAGGGAGAGAATGCGCCCCGGAGGAACGCAGTAGTTAACCAGGTGCTGCCAATGCGCAATCAAGCACCGGTGATACTGATTAAGTGGGAGGGGGTGGAGCAGAGCAACACCCGACCTGCCACATTCCACCCCCGCTTTCTGCGTCGTCGCCCCGACGGCGAATTACACTTTGAAATATGCCAAACTAGGACCAAGGCCTAAACAGAACTGACTACGAATTTACCACTGGCTGTGAAGGTTCAGGCACTACATTACCCCTAGTGCCAACAGACTGGGGAAGACGATGGACATTAGAGTGTTGACCGGCGGTGGAACGGCCGGTTCGACGCAAAACTGACTGAGGAGGAATGGACTGATCGCTAGAAGGAGGGGACACAGAGTGAAGATGTTCCGGTTCTGCAGTTGAGCCTGGACTAGGCTCAATACTGGCTGGTGTCCTCACAGCCAGCCCTGTATAACCGGGTTGAGCTGGTGCCTCAGTAGCAGAGGGTGGAACAGTGTCAGGGACCAACAACCATAGCTCACCACCTTCAGGTGAACCTGGGGGAGCTGCAGGCGCTGCCAAAGCTGATGGAAGCGGCGCCCTAAGGGGATGGGTACCAGACACGACCTGGGGCTTCAGCATGTCTCGGTGCACCTGCCGAGCCCTATGCAACTCTTCCACAGGAGCAATGGTGTAAACTGCCCCATTTCCGGGTGGGGCTTTCAGCACCTGGTAGAGAATGGAGCTCCATTTGTCGTGAAGCTTGTGTCGACCCCTAGCACCAAGATCTCTGAGGTAGACGTGCTGGCCCACCTGCAAAGGAGCCTCTCGAACATGCTCGTCGTGTCGCTCTTTTCGTCGACCTGCAGCAGCCAAAAGCCTACCACGAGCATTCTCAAACGCCACCTTAAGCCTTGCCTGATGTTCAGTCATCCAGTCCTGTATTTCCCCTGGCTCAGCATCCCGGACTCGGCCCAAAAGGAAGTCCACAGGGAGCCTTGGTTCCCGACCGAACATCAAAAAGGGAGACTCTCCTGTACTTTGATGTGGCGTAGTGTTATAACAAAAACACTTGTGGGAGACAAGAAACCCAATCCCGCTTCTGGGAGACTGGCAGAGTCCGCAAGAGGTCATGGAGAGTTCTATTAAAACGTTCACACTGCCCGTTGCCGGCCGGATGGTAAGGAGTGGTTCGTGATTTAGCTACCTCATACAAGCGGCACAGTTGTTGGATCAGAGAACTCTCGAAGCTCCGACCCTGGTCAGAATGAATGCGATTTGGAACACCAAACCGAAAAAACCATTCGATCAGCAAGACACGAGCCACAGTTGCTGCCTGCTGATCTCGTGTTGGGACTGCCACCGTGTATTTACTGAACACATCGGTCATTACCAAGACATTCTCCAACCCGTTCCGTGAAGGTTCCAACAATGTGAAGTCAATGGCGACAATCTCGTTTGGCTGAGACGCCAGAACGTGGCCCATAAAACTATGGGGCCCCGGCCCTGAATCTTTGGCCACTTGGCAACGCTCGCATGTCTGAACCCACTGCTTGATGTCAGCGAACATCCCTGGCCAGTAACAGCGTTGCCGCACCAACTCCATGGTGCGCTCAATACCCTGATGACCATGGTCTTGGTGCAACTGGGTCAGGATCTCCTCTTTAAGAACAGCAGGTAAGACAAGCTGGAAACACTCTTCTCCTCCATCCGACCGAAAAGTCCGGCGGTACAGTACGCCCTCCTGTTCGATCAGGCGGTCCCACTGTTTCAAGAGTGTCAAAGCAGCAGCAGGAAGTTGCTTCTTTTCTTCGAAAGTAGGCTTAGCCCACCTCTTCCAAAAGGGCAGAAAATTATCACGCAAAAGAGGGTCCACCTCTTGCAAGGAACGAAGGTCCGCTGGAGAATGACTCCGGAAGACAGACACCATCGCCTGGGCAGCAGGTACCACTGTGGCGGGGACTGCAGCTGGCTGAGCAAATGATGGAACTGAAGTGCCAGGTAAGACATGTTCAGCTAAGCTAGACCCCGATAGATACTGGCGGGAGAGCGCATCAGCATTCCTGTTGATGCGTCCGGAGCGATACCTGATCTCAAAATCAAAGACAGCTAGTTGGGAGGCCCACCTCTGCTCTATGGCTCCCAACTTAGCTGAATTGAGGTAGCTCAACGGATTGTTGTCTGTAAAAACCACGCATTTGTGCCCCAACAAATACTCCCGGAACTTTTCTCCCATTGCCCACTTAAGCGCAAGGAACTCCAGCTTCATCGAACTGTAATTTTCCATGTTGCGTTCTGTGGGTCGAAGCCCTCTGCTCGCATATGCGACGGGTCGAATACCATTCTCAGTCTCCTGTGAAAGGACGGCCCCCAGGCCACTGTAAGAGGCATCAGTTTCCAAAATGAATGGACGTGAAAAATCAGCATAGGCCAACACTGGGGCTGAAACCAACTTCGCCTTTAAGGCTTCAAAACTTTGCTCGCACTGGGGTGTCCATGCAGAGCTCAGATCCTGCCCAGATCCTCGCTTGGACTTGGTACCTGCGAGTTTTGCCACCAACTGATGCAAAGGGGTCGCCAGCTTAGCGAACCCCTCCACAAACCGCCTGTAATAGCTGGCAAACCCCAAGAATGAGCGCAGCTCTGACACATGACGGGGCCGCTGCCATTTCGCCACTGCCTCAATCTTGGCCGGGTCTGTGGAAACTCCCTGATTGGAGATAATGTGCCCCAAATAACGAACCTCTTTTTGGAAAAAGGCACACTTTTCAAGTTTCACCTTCAAACCTTCTCTCTGCAGCCGACTGAGAACCACTTCAAGTCGCTGCAAGTGTTGTGAAATGGAAGAAGAAAAGACAACGATGTCGTCCAAGTACAAGAGCAAGGACTGGCACTGTTGATCCCCGAACATCCTTTGCATGAGTCTTTGAAAGGTGCTTGGCGCATTGCACAAGCCAAATGGCATCCGGTTCCATTCAAAGAGCCCGAAAGGTGTACAAAAGGCCGTCTTCGGCTTGTCCTGCTCTGCAACAGGGACCTGATTATAGCCACTTGCCAAGTCGAGAGTAGTAAACCAGCAAGCTCCGGCAAGTGAATCCAGACTCTCCTCAATACGAGGTAGAGGGAATGCGTCCTTCCGTGTTTTACTATTGAGTAGGCGGTAGTCGACACACATGCGGAGACTGCGATCCTTTTTACGGACAAGGACGATAGGGGAAGCAAAAGGGCTATTGCTTTCCCGGATCACCTTGGCTTCAAGCAACTGATCAATGTGAGCTTTCACCTCCTCATACTCGGAGGGGGGGATTCTTCGGTACCGCTGTCTCACTGGAGCCTCATCAAGCAAGGGGATTTCGTGCGAAAGGAGGTTGGTACAACCCAAGTCACCTTCATGGTTTGAGAAAACTGACTGATACCTCTGCAGCAAAGCATGTACATCCATCTGTTCTTGTTCTTTCAAAGCAGACAGGTCTATGGTTTGGACCCCATCAGGTGCCACACCAGAGGCTGTCTGAGATGAGATCGAGGCTGTCGGGAGCTTCACTTCAGTCACACCAGTGGGTAAGCTGACAACCTGGGCCCCACTTAAAGTACCAAGACCAGTGCGTGGGTAAAGGAGAACATCAGTCGTCCCCACATTGACCACAGGGACATGAGCTGTACCACGGCTGACCTGGACAAGGCAAGGAGACACCAATAACCCTGCAGGTAGGCTGAACTCTGTTGGTTCGAACAGCACAGCCTGACCAGCCAGCTGTTCTGGACAAGTGGCGGCCACAAGCCTCATTACCCCACCAGGTATGCGTACCGCCCATCTACCGCGGACCCTGGCGAAACCCGTAAGGTTCCTCGGGGGTTCTGTGGTGGCCTGATGGCACCGTTGTAAAGCTTCAAGGACAGCTACTGGAGCTTGAACCACTGAGGGAGCATCAAAAAGAGCAGGACCATACACCTCAAAGAGTTCCCGATAACATCGACGGATGACGTTGCTCCCCAAAATCCCAGGGGCAACAGATGCAGCACCGGGAGGGTCTTTTACCACTAGGACCCCACAACCAGGGACCACCTTCCCACACAAGGTGACATCCAGCTCCAAATAGCCGATATAAGGAATACAAAGACCGTTTGCGGCCCGCAGTTGCAGCCAATTACAAGACCGAAGGCGCTCTTGGCCCCATGGTGCGAAATGTTCGGCAAAGAAACTTTCAGGGATCGTAGACACCATGGACCCGCTGTCCAACAAGCACGGAACAGTGATCCCACCCATCAGGACATTAATATGTGGACAGGGCGCCATTATCCGACTGATGAGGTCTTGTTGTGAGCCTCCAGCCTCCCCATCTGAGCTTTGGCTCCTCAGCTCAGTGGGCGTCAGTTTTCCGGCTGGGGTGCAAAGCGTGAAGACCCAGCCACATTAGAAGACCGACCAGTGGCAGAACCAGTACGGGGATGAGGGGTAACCCGCTCCCCATCACAATCGCTGGCATAGTGACCTGGCTGTTGACACCTTCGGCAGATCACAGGGCCGTTGCGAGGAGGCCGTGATGGAAAGGGACGAGCCTGAAAAGAAGCCATGGCCCGAGTCAACTGGTCAAGCTGTTCCTGCTGACGCTTCAAGAGTGCCTTCACTTCACTCAACTCTGAATCATGGGGTGAGACAAGTGGGGTGGGGCGAGAGCCACCCTGGACCCCATACTGGAGGCCATAGGCTAAAGGAAGAGAGTGGCTACGTTCCCTAGCACCCCTTGGAAACCCCTCCCTCTCCCATCTAATGGCCTCTCCACGTGTCTCGAGCAAAGAAGCAGTGGGATGGCGGCGAACATACTGCTTCAATTCCCTGCGAAGGGCACCATCGAGCACATGCTCTATGAACTGGTCACGAAGAAGAACATCAGCATTCGGCAAGGCACCTGGTGCAGACTGTTTAACACGTTCCATCAGGGCCATCAGGGCCAAAGAGAACTCTAACAGCGTCTCCCCTTCCTGCTGCTTTCGAGAGAAGAAAGATTGTTGCAGTGTTACATATGACTGAACACAGCCATAAAGCTCAGTCAAGATAGCCAAAACCTTGTCTGGGTCTTCCCTCTCCACACAGGGGCGATATTTAATCTCCTCTCTGGCTTCACCTTCTAGATGGTCAAAAATGAAAAAGGCCTGATCACGAACAGACAAGTGGCGTGCCCGCATACAGGCCTGCACTTCCTCTTTCCACTCCACTATGCCTATACCTGTTCTGCCATTAAACATGGTGCATCTGCGATCTCTAGGCATAACAACCAACCGTTCAGTGACTGTGGCGCTAGTACTTACAGCCGGAGGATTAGCACCTGAAGTGACAGAAGCGGGGTCCGCTCTGCTGGAACCGGCCTGAGAAGCATCCCTCACTCGAGACAGCTGCTCATTATCTGCTTTAAGCTGTGCCACCAGCTCTCTGAGCTGCTGCAGTTCCTCCTCCATGGCAAACCGCAGAGGCCACACCCACCGCTTTCAAAATGGAAACCTGCACCACTGGCAAGAACAAAAAGAAGAAAAAAAAAAAAAAAAAAAGATGCTGCCGCTCCGTCTTCACTGCTGCCCTAACACACCAACGTAACAACAAATTCACACTAACAGAAAAAAAAAAAAAAAGGAAGTCACGCCTCTGTCCTCTAACAGTGCATCCTGCCGACAACGCCAATTTGTGGCGAGACGTGGTAAAAGAGGGGGGGATTTGTCCAACAACGCCACCTGGGGAATTGCACCCCAGGAAATTCACTCAACCCTGTAAGGGGAATACCATGAGGTCACACAGACTCGTTACACCTATATAGAGAGGACAAGAGACGGACTTCCAAAAATATAAATTATTTTATTTAATAGTTTACTAGAGATAAAATGAACATATTCTTCACAACCTGCGTGTCTGCTATACCACCATTAGTTAGGGGGGAAAATAAACAAAAATAGGAGCAGGGACAGCTCAGTGAGGCGGACAGACTAAAGAAACTTAAAAAACACACAAAAACAATATTACAAACCAAACCACCACGTGCCACAGCAAACTTAAGGGAGGTGAGATGGGACCACCACCAGGGAGTCTGCCACGCGCTACACCAGCTCCTGTCCAGGAAAAAAAAACACACAAAATTAGGTGGAGCGACACGCAAAGGTTGCACTATACGAATTATTAAAATGTCCTATTCTAAAAACACTCACACACAACATTCACACCCACATGCACACCAACAGAAAGAATACACATTAATTGTTTTAACCTATATAGAAATCCTTAAAGAAAATTTACTTATATAAGAATAAACAAAATCAGAAATGTAACTAAATTAGAACTAAACAAAATAACCATCTGTAACTCAAAATAAAGAAACCAAAGAGCTTGCAAATTAACTGATTACCCAAAACAACTGCATAAACAAAAAAATAAATAAACCAAACAAACAAAGAAACACTAATAAGTCAGTGGCAGTGGGGCTTGAGTCTGGTGCTGCGTGAGAGCCACAACAGGAACTCAGGACATTAAGAAAAAGAAACTACGGTGTGGAAGACAGCGTGAAAACGGAGCGGCTGCACCAAGGCTGGAGGCAGCGGATGTTATGCGTAGGTGGCTGCGGTGGTCATCAATAGGCTGTGCCGTGGATCCACAGAGCGCAGGAGGAGAGACAGAACCGCTGCAAATTCAGCAGCTACAGCAGGACAGAGCAGAGGGCAACAGCTGTTAGCAAAGGGCTACTATAGTTCACCATGATTAACAACGAGCATGCTTACCGATGGAGAGAGCTTTACGCACTAAAAAAAACCCAGTCCTCAACAACAGCAGAACGCGGACACCACTTCCTCTAGTTGCAACTCAACCAGTACGGCCAAAACTGAAAACAAAATCACGGCGGTTGTCGCACCATACTGTGCAATAAAGATGCAGTTAAAGCACACACGCTTACCTGGCGAAATCACACCGAACACCAACCAAACTGGAGCACGCCGACCCAGAGCCTTTCCAGGTGAATGCCAGGGAGAGAATGCGCCCCGGAGGAACGCAGTAGTTAACCAGGTGCTGCCAATGCGCAATCAAGCACCGGTGATACTGATTAAGTGGGAGGGGGTGGAGCAGAGCAACACCCGACCTGCCACACATGGAAACCAGGAAATGGCAAGAAGTTTTCACCACAGGAGTCAAACCTGGTTAGGAGATAATTTATTCACTTTATAATGTTGCGAAAGTACAGATCTTATTTTGATAGGAAATAGCTGTTGACAGGAGGTGTGGATGTTGTGAATAAATGGATGAGATGATCTGCTTGTTTTAATATGAGAAGCACTTTTGGAGTGGCTAGTCAGGCACTGAGAGGTTGATATTTAAAGATCCCCTTTAGACATTTAAAAGCACTATGCTTTGAATAATAATTAGTGTCTGATAGTGATAGTGGTTGAATATTCATTAAAGCATATCTCCCACCATTGGAAAATCTAATATCTATGAATACAAAGTTGATTCTAAATGTGCAATGGCTTAAATTTTCTAGGTTACTAATGTGAGTTGCATATTGACAAACTTGTCTTGTCATTTTATCATTCATTGTAATTCATTGTTATTTTATATTAATTTGTCCTGTACACGTGACATCTATTGTACGTCTGTCCGTCCTGGGAGAGGGATCCCTCCTGTGTGGCTCTTCCTGAGGTTTCTTTTTTCCCTGTTAAAGGTTTTTGTGGGCAAGTTTTTCCTCACTCGAACTGAGGGTCTAAGGACAGAGGGTGTCACTCCCTGTACAGATTGTAAAGCCCTCAGAGGCGAAATGTGTTTTGTGAATTTGGACTATACAAATAAAATAAAATTTGATGACTGGCTACACAAGTAGTTGTGATGTTACATACATGTTAAACTGAGATTTAAGGTTTCTTTCTTTTAGCGATGAAACAACGTTCTACAAGTTCTAAATGGAGCAGGACTTCATCAGGATCTCACTTGCATATTTAGTACATTTCTATGATTATGTACAGTATAGTCTGTGTTAGTCATACCAAACTTTTTGCCAATCTCACAGGTAATCACAAGACGCTAATGGATGTCAGGCGTCAAAATTACAGCCAGGCATCCTCCAGTACCTTGTATAAAAAAACCAAAGACATAATTTCAAGTAACGTGTTTATGTACTTATTTGAATTTCACATAAATCGTGCACCTAATGTTTGTACAAACCAAGTATCCACCCTGATCAAGGGATTTTTCCTCATCTGCACATTTGATCTGTTTAAATAAGATGTGTAGTTTTCAGTAAGTCTTCCATCCATATTCCGATCAGGTTACAGGAGGCTGGCGCATGAGTGACATCACCAACCAACCAGACCAAAACTGTTTTTTGTACCAGGCTGTAAACATGTTTATTTCTGCTGTGAAGTTGGAGATTTTAACATGGGGACTTATGGAGGTTGAAATGTTCAGTAGCCAGCCTCAGGTGGCTGTTAAAAGAATTACAGTATTAAGCACTTTCGCATTGGCTTCATTTCCCAGCCATGGGCTGGAGCCTATCCCAGCTGACATTGGGAAAGAGAGAAGGTACACCCTGGACAAGTCACTAGCTCATCACAGGTCACATAGAGACAAACAACCATTCACATTCACATTGACACCTACGGGCA
The DNA here is from genome assembly GCA_004119915.2 of Collichthys lucidus. Taxonomy (NCBI): domain Eukaryota; kingdom Metazoa; phylum Chordata; class Actinopteri; family Sciaenidae; genus Collichthys; species Collichthys lucidus. Next base: position 1,738,783 of record CM014092.1, read on the forward strand.
ATTTAGAGTCACCAGTTAACCTGTTAAGGTTCATGCCTTTTGACTGTGGGAGGAAGTCGGAGTACCTGGAGTACTCCAGCAGTAATGTTTTGTGTAGTTCAGAGCTCTCACGTCCTGAGCCATGCACAGTCATGCCAGTTTGTAACATTTCCAGTAAGGATGCTCCTCTGTAAAAGTTATCAAAAGTGTTCATGGGAATTTGGTCTTTTTAAGTTTGTTTGAGAAATACTTTTAAATCCTTTACGCAACTTTTTGCATGTGAAGTACTCCCCAGGACCAATTGTGCAGTTCTCCTTTAAGTGTAAAATACTACACTTCATCAGTATATTAAATAACACAGAGTTCTCTCTACCATTTTCATTTAATATTTAATCATCCTTAATGTATTATGCAACTTTAGCCCTGACTACATTTGTAATATTTATACAGTCTCCAGATGTTTCCTACCCCAGATCTCAAATATCTAAGGACAACTTTTCAAACATTTTTAAGGAGTATTGCTGAACAATTATCACACTTTTTAATGACACACTCAGTCATTTAATCCTGAGTATCAACACTGAATAAAGTGACTACTGAATACTGACTATCAGACATTAGATATTGCATTAATCAAGTAAATCTTCAACTCTGTCATCTTCTTAATTTCATTAAAATATGCACATTTATTTTAAAAGGGCCCAAAAGCATATTACTTTCAAGTATAAAATTGATGTATTAAGCCAAGTATCCACTACCCATACAAATCACTTCCCCCTCCGCACTTGCTCGTGAGTAGCTGCTGAACTTGTACAGCATTATAACCCGGACACGTGAGAGGTGGATTTTACACATTTTTATATTATTTACAGATGTATTATATTTATAGAGGAATGCAGAACATATTTTATTAGGCTACTTCAACACACATATTTGTCTCACTGTAGCCTAGTCATAATAAGTGTAACATGTGGATCTTTGCTTTACATACTGTATAGCCCCATGTATTATAAGCCCGTGAGTACTTATAATGCTATCTGTATGTTCGGACCTGCCATTTACCATAGTTTTAAATTAAAATATCTACAGAAACAACAACTCATGACAGCAATGAAATAAACAGAGGCCAGGCTTAATGAGGTTTGAGAATTGACTGCAACACTAGACAAGAGTTGTATATATCCTTCGTCTTGCACACTAATAAATGCCTGCTTATGTGATATTTCAAACTCGAAATATGAAGAAACCGAGAGCCTCTTGACTTGGATGCAATAATAATTTTCTCCCCAATTTTTATGCTTCTTTAAATGCATTTTCATTAAATGCAATCAATTCATTCTGCAGCAAGCTCAGATGAGATCAAAGCAAAACACCATTATGCTCCAGAAGCAGCACATTTGCTGGTATTATTATATTTTGTTGATTGGAGGGTTGTTTGTTCATTTAGAGATGATTTGGCAGCTATTCAAAACTGTGTAAAAGTTAAATAAAGTCTGATGGCATTGACTGATACAAGCACTGCTCAAGTGATTAGAATTAACACTTATGTGGATGTAGGAGCAGACCGTCTCCCTGTGCCAGTCCATGCTGAGTTAATGAATGTATGCTTAAAACGTACTATAGTGCCTTGCTGGTGTATGATTCCTATATCATACTGCAGTATGGAGAAAGTTCCTGTTCATTATGGCCAATCATTCTGAAAGAAGTATATTTTAATGACTGAATGTGAGACACACTCATCCAACTACTGTTGCTAATGAAGCTCAACTCTTTAGGAGTGTGGAAATAGGAAGAGAAAAATGGGTTGTAAAGAGGAAGAGAGACAGATGCAGAGAGATGGAAAGAAATGTTGAAGAAAGCAAGAAACTCAGGTTTAGGATGGAGGAGGGGGGCTCTGACACATCTTCAACTTAATGTTGTGGTCTATATGTCCTTCAGCAGCGGCATTAAAGCCCCTACACACCCATAGTCCACCCTCACAGGTCTTTGTATTGCCTGATTAGCTATCTTGTCAAGACTCTGTAGGAATAAGATTAGACTGACTGTGGTTCATTGACAGCTCCCTCGCTCGATTGTCAGTTTTGTTGCACCTACATGCAGTTGACAGACATTGTGTAATTCCTAAGCTGAGCTGTAAAAATGACCAAAAAGCCCTTTGCGGGGGCGTAGACGAAAGGGAGTGGTTATCAAGACTCATTGTGATGAGTGATCATCATATTATGCTGCTACATTAAATATAAGTAGTAAAGTAGTAAATATAAGTGTAGTTGGTTTGTGTTTACACCTGTATGCGGACTGTGCTTTTAAAGGTGGATTAACAATGGACCAAAACCCTGTGTGTAATGTCAAAGTGGTCACTTTGTTACTCTTGTCTTAAAGCTGAGGCCCAGTTTTTCCTACCCAAAGTCCCTTTCTTGTTTGTTACAAACACTAATCTATGATGAATCTTACATTTGATTTCAATTCAACTATACACTCTATAAAAACTTGTTTTGTGTGTGTTGTGACATAATTGACCAAAGACGTTCGAAGATTGCTTTTTGGCATCAAAGAGATGGGTAATATCTGTTTCAAAGTTTCAAAATGTTTGCTGAGTTTATCTCTCAGCCCTTACAGTTACACTTCGAGTTCAGTGCCAAACACACAGTGTGATTAAAACAGGATCATAGAGTATGTGATTGTAGGTCTCTTTGTAGCTCCCCTCCAGTTTAAATCACGAACACAGGGTGTTCTTTTAACACGGGCATTTGTTTGCACATCGGTGTGGTCAGTCATGCCGTGAGAACTAGATAAATGAAAATATACAAATCATGAAATGAGTGTCGTGTGATAACATTTCCTTAGAGGATAAACTTTAAAGAAAGATCTCACAACACAACCACAAAATGTCTCGCATAATCTACTTTATTTGCTTGCTGGGTATTCACTAAAACACAGGTAACATTAAAATATCACATTACTATCATATAGCATATCAAACAGCTGTAAGCATAATTTCATTATAAGCATTTCATAGTATCTCATTGGTCTCTCCTAAGGTTGCATTCATTGAATGTGAATTGTATGTCTATAAGAATTTGCAATGACCTCTCTCTCTGCATAAAGACTAAACATTATATAGTTTTTATGATCTCTGTCTACATGAAGAATAAACATTCAGTAGTATTTCAATTCAATTCAATTTTATTTGTATAGCCCAAAGTCACAAAGCACATTTGCCTCGGAGGGCTTTACAATCTGTACAGAGAATGACACCCTCTGTCCTTAGACCCTCGGTTCGAGTGAGGAAAAACTTGCCCACAAAAAACCTTTTAACAGGGAAAAAATGTGGAAGAAACCTCAGGAAGAGCCACAGAGGAGGGATCCCTCTCCCAGGACGGACAGACGTGCAATGGATGTCACGTGTACAGGACAATCAACAAACATTTTGTACATTAACAATGACTGACAGAATGACAATGAATGATAAAGTGACCACAGTAGCAGATATGGTAGTAATAATGACATACACATAGTAATATGTGTAGTTGGCGTCGTCCAGGATCACAGCAGCAGCCACGATCCACGAAAACCTGCTGGACGACAGAGCACAAAAACTCCGGGGAAGTTTGGTTAGTAACATGCATTAATGAGACATGTCCAGAGAGAGAGAGAGAGACAGAGACAGAGACAGAGACAGAGACAGACAGACAGACAGACAGACAGACAGACAGACAGACAGACAGACAGACAGACAGACAGACAGACAGACAGACAGACAGACAGAGACAGAGAGAGAGAGGCAGAGTAGGAGGGAGGGTTTTCGGTAAGGGAGATGTGACTACATCTTTAACCAATACCGTGCCTGGCTAGGCATAACCCTGGGGAGTCCCCCGGCAGTCTAATCCTATAGCAGCATAACTAAGGGATGGCCTGAGCCAGCCCTAACTATACACTTTATCAAAAAGGAAAGTTTTAAGTCTACTCTTAAAAGTGTTGACCGTGTCTGCCTCCCGAACCCAGAATGGGAGTTTGTTCCACAGAAGAGGAGCCTGATAGCTGAAAGCTCTGGCTCCCAATCTACTTTTGGAGACTTTAGGAACCACAAGGAACCCAGCGTCCTGAGAGCGCAGTGTTCTAGAGGGATAGTAAGGTACTATGAGCTCTTTTAGATATGATGGTGCCTGACCATGAAGAGCTTTGTAAGTAAGGAGGATAATTTTAAATTCTATTCTAGATTTAACAGGGAGCCAATGCAAGGAAGCCAAAATGGGAGAGATGTGATCTCTGATCTTGGTTCCTGTCAGAACACGTGCAGCAGCATTCTGAATTAACTGTAAAGTCCTAAGAGACTTATTAGAGCAGCCTGATAACAAAGAGTTACAATAGTCCAGCCTTGAAGTAACAAATGCGTGGACTAGTTTTTCCGCATCTGCTTGAGAAACAGTGCGTCTGATTTTAGCGATGTTACGTAAGTGGAAGAATGCAGTCCTCGAAATTTGTTTTATGTGGACATTAAAGGACAGATCCTGATCAAAAACAACTCCAAGATTCTTTACAGTGGAGCTGGAGGCCAGGTTGATACCGTCTAAAGTAACTAAGTCTCTAGAAAGAGAGTTTCTGAGGTGCTTGGGTCCAATTACAAGAACTTCAGTTTTGTCTGAATTTAACATCAGAAAATTATAGGTCATCCAATTTTTTATATCCTTAAGGCATGCTTGGAGTTTAGTTAACTGATTGGTTGCATCAGGCTTGATCGATAAATATAATTGGGTGTCGTCAGCATAACAATGAAAATTGATAGAGTGATTCCTAATAATTTTACCTAAAGGAAGCATATATAAACTAAATAAAAGTGGTCCTAGTACAGAACCTTGTGGGACTCCATGACAAACTTTGGTATGCATGGAGGATTCATCATTGACGTGAACAAACTGAGATCGATCTAAAAAATACGATTTAAACCAGCTTAGGGCGGTTCCTTTGATGCCAATTTGATGTTCCATTCTCTGTAAAAGAATTTGGTGGTCAATGGTGTCAAATGCAGCACTAAGATCTAACAGGACAAGTACAGAGATTAGTCCTTTGTCTGATGCCATTAGGAGGTCATTTGTAACCTTGACTAATGCGGTCTCTATGCTATGATGCACTCTAAATCCTGACTGAAAATCCTCACATAGACTATTGTTATAGAGAAAGTCACACAGTTGATTAGCTACAGCTTTCTCAAGTATCTTAGACACAAAGGGAAGGTTTGATATCGGTCTATAGTTGGCTAAAACCTCTGGGTCTAGAGTGGGCTTTTTAAGAAGAGGTTTAATTACAGCTACCTTAAAGGACTTAGGTACATGTCCTGATAATAAAGACAGATTAATTGTATACAATAAAGAATGACTAACTAGAGGTAAAACATCCTTGAGCAGCCTGGTTGGGATGGGGTCTAAGAGGCAGGTTGAAGGCTTAGCTGCAGAAATGATTAAAGTTATTTGATGAAGGTCGATGGGAGAAAAATAGTCTAAATACATATCAGGTTTTACAGCTGTTTCCAAACTTGCTGTATCAGAATGCAGATCAATGCCCGTTGAGGGCAGAAGGTGATGGATTTTGTCTCTAATAGTTATAATCTTATCATTAAAGAAGCTCATGAAATCATTGCTACTTAGACCTAAAGGAATAGATGGTTCAGTAGAGCTGTGATTCTCTGTTAGCCTGGCTACAGTGCTGAAGAGAAACCTGGGGTTGTTCTTATTCTCCTCAATTAAAGAAGAGTAGTAGCCTGCTCTGGCATTACGGAGAGCCTTCCTGTATGTTCTGAGATTATCTTGCCAGACTAGATGAGATTCTTCCAGTTTAGTGGCACGCCATTTGCGTTCAGATTTACGTGCCTCTTGTTTTAATTTGCGAGTCTGCTGGCTATACCATGGTGCTAGCCTTCTTTGTTTAATTATCTTCTTTTTCAGAGGTGCAATAGAGTCTAGAGTTGTCCGTAATGAACCTGTAATACTATCAACAAGATGATCTATTTGTGAGGGGCTAAAGGAAGCAGACAAGTCCTCTGTTACAGTTAGACATGGCATTGAATTCAATACTGAAGGAATCGTTTCCTTAAATTTGGCTACAGCACTATCAGATAAACATCTGCTGTAGAAGTTTCTACACAAAGGCTTATAGTCCAATAGTATGAACTCAAAGGTTATTAAAAAATGGTCAGACAGAAGAGGATTCTGTGGAAAGACTATTAGATTATCAATTTCAACGCCATATGAAACAACAAGATCAAGAGTGTGGTTCAGACAATGAGTCGGTTTATTTACACTCTGACAGAAGCCGATTGAGTCTAATAGAGAGATAAACGCAGTACTAAAACTATCATTGTGGTTGTCCACATGAATGTTAAAATCACCTACAATAATTACTTTATCTGTTTTAAGGATCAAGCCTGATGCAAATTCTGCAAATGCAGATAAAAATTCAGAATAAGGACCTGGAGCTCGATATACTGTAACAAATAGAATTGGCTGCAAAGTTTTCCAGGTTGGGTGAGTGAGGCTAAGAACAAGACTTTCAAATGAGTTATAATTTAGTTTAGGTTTAGGATTTATTAATAGACTTGAGTCAAATATGGCTTTAACTCCACCACCTCGACCAGTACTTCGAGGAATATGAGTATTATAATGACTCGGAGGAGTGGATTCATTTAAGCTAACATATTCATCCTCCTGCAGCCAGGTTTCAGTGAGACAGAACAAATCAATATCATAATCAGATATTAATTCATTAACAAAGACAGCTTTAGATGACAAAGACCTGATATTCAAAAGTCCACATTTAATTATCTTATTTTGGACTGTTGGAGATGTTGATTTAATTTTTATTAAGTTTTTATGATGAACTCCTCTTCTGTTTGTTTTATCGTTAAATAATGTAGGTGGACGGGGGACAAACACAGTCTCTATACTAAAGGACTGGGTGGGCAGCTGCTCTAATGGAGGCGCAGAGAAGCATGTAAGACTGCAGCTCTGCTTCCTGGTCTCAACTCTGGGTTGTCGACATGGTTTTGGTCAGCTAATAAACTTGGCCATATTTCTAGATATGAGAGCTGATCCATCCAAAGTGGGATGGATGCCGTCTCTCCTAATCAGACCAGGTTTTCCCCAGAAAGGTGTCCAATTATCTATGAAGCCCACATCGTTTGCTGGACACCACCTCGACAGCCAGCGGTGAAATGACGACATGCGGCTAAACATGTCATCACTGGTCACATTGGGGAGGGGACCAGAGAAAACTACGGAGTCCGACATCGTTTTGGCGTATTCACACACCGATGAAACATTAATTTTAGTGACCTCCGATTGGCGTAACCGGGTGACATTACCGCCGACGTGAATAACAATCGTACTGTATCTACGTTTATCCTTAGCCAGCAGTTTCAAAAAAGACTCGATGTCGCCCGCTCTGGCCCCCGGGATGCATTTAACTATTTATTTATGACCTCTCTTGGGGGAATGGCAGGAGGTAGGGATCCGATCAGGGGATGCATCCCAAACTCGTGTTGTTTCTTTGAATAAAGTCTTAATTATTCAAGTCAAGATGAGTTGAGGCTCTTCAGCAGACATGGGAAAGTTACAACAGAAACTTCAAGGGTAGAGTTGTCACTTAGTCCAAATTTCCATAACACTGCTATGCAGCATCATAACGCTGTGTCACCCGACCTGCTACATTACAATAAAATACTACACACTTCCCCCTAGATGTAGTGCATACAATATATGCAGGTGCATGCATACACCTACGCCCAAAATGCCTATCTTTGACCCAAATGTATCGAACAAACCCAAACTGCATAACTGACTCTGATGGCAGCTACACTCTCTTACTCCTAAACCCCTTACCTGTGCAGACACCACACCTGTCCAGTAACTGCCCCAGTGTATTTTTCATAATTTTCTTGCTTTTGTGAGTCACTGTTTCTTGTCAGCAAACATTCTGAGAAAAGACAAAGCATATCTAAATATGAAGACCTGGACTGTTCAAAGAAGGATGTGGGAAAGCAGGATGAAAGTGTAAAGTTAGGAGGAAATGGATGTATGATCCACTCCCAAACTCAATAACATGCACACAGCAGTCACATCACATGCTCATATTTAGTATACACATTTACTTGAATACTTGTGTTCTCCTGTGTCAATTCTAATTGTTCAGGATATGTTGTTTTATGGTTTGTTGCTAGTGTGCTGTTAAAATATTAATGTTAATATGGAAACAATTAATTCTGAAGACACAGAAAAAGGCAAAATCTGACTTGGAGAGGTGAAAACAGAGTAAACAGAGTGAGAGATAATAAATTCTGGATTCTAAAACCTTTATTGTCACAATTTACACACAATGAAATCACTCATCAACCACAGACAGTGAGAGGGAGAAGGCAGACGAGGGGCACAAAGACCGGATGACACAAAGATAAATCCGGCAGCAGACAAGAGGCAGAATCTCACAAGATACAGAAAGAGAGCAAATTCTTTGGGAGAATAAAAATCTAATTTTAAGAAAATAATACAATTTTTCTGTCTAAATGAAAATGCAGTGCTTTCTGGAAGAGAAAACAACCTGGTTTGCTGGTTTGTTTTTATTTTCACGTGTGCTCACATAATGGTAATGATTTTGTTGTGTTACACATTTAAATTCACAATCAGGAGCATTCACTGATACAAAGTGTCGACATCATTCAAATTAGAGTTAATGGTGGGTAATTACTTTGGCAGTTTTATAGTAAAGTTCATTAAAGTGGCAATATGTAATTTCTGGCAACACGCTCCAAAAAAGAAGAAATAAAAGTGGGACAACTTCTCATCTCCCCCGACCCCTTTCACACTAATTTGTTTTCAATAAAACACTTGAGTCCAATGCACTACAAATTTACTGTAATTTAAAAAGCAGTGTACGGGCAAGCTGAGGTGGTCCATGGATCAGCTGACCTCACCATCGCAGTCCTTTTCTCTTGTGTTGTGGGGCTTAGCTATGGTTCTCTTCCTACCATCCAACTATGAGTTTACTCTCACCTTTATACAACATTATTTCTGCTTTCAGGCATTTGGGTGTTTTCCTAGTTTATCTCTGTTTTTAATGGTGTCAGCCTAACTCACTTTTCAGGATCTTCTTCATCACTCTTATCTATTGGTGTCAGCATTTCTTATTCATGGCCTTGCACGTGCCGGTAAGGAGAACACACTCATCGTTCTTCGACACTATTAAATCTGACAATGCTACTTTTCATAAAAATGAGAAATATCTTTAAAGCATTGGTGCAACAACACAAGACATAGCAGCCAACTGATATTACTTACAAGTCCAACAGCAGTCAGCCCAGCTCGGCGTCGGTCTTTCAGCCTTTTATTTTACCAAGCTCTCACCAACCACTAAAAGTCAGTCCCAGATTACTCTTGTCCAACGGCCTCTTGCTTGGACACTCTCTCATTTTCTCTTTTTAGCTTCATCTGTCAACATCCTCTTCAGTCTCTTCTCCTCTGTTCTCTTTTTTCAACAGCTGTCCTGGGGGGAAAAAATCTCAAAAGTGTTTTTTGGGGAAAATAAAAAAACTTTATTTGGTTTCCTTTGTTCTGTAGTCTAGATTGGGCGGATCTGTCCCCAGACAAACCACAACATCTCCGTCTTCAGCGGAATCTCAGGAAAACAGTGCAAAAAATCACATCTGTCTATCATAAACCTTTTTAAAGATATTCACAGACATGTGAAACTTACAAGGTGGGTTAGGCAGATCCGCCCAATTCGTCCCCAGACGCTTAAATAGTTACAGAAACATGGGACCTTACTGAAGCACAGAATGAAGGAAACCAAATAAAGTTTATATATTTTCCCCAAAAAACTTGACATATTGTGTCCCAAGAGAGATTTTTTCCCCTGGAAAAACAGGACGGGTGGCAACACTACGCCATGAGCAGTTCTTCCTCTGTTTCATGGCAGGTGGCAACAAATGACCACTATGTTACATGCTCAGAAATGTATGTGCTGATTGGCCGAAGAGGCGTCCTGTGTATCTGTGCTCGATTGCTCTGCCTCAACTACCCGGATGTTTGTCACAGAAAATTTAAATTGAATTTTGAGAACTCAATTTGAATTGTGAATTGTTTCAAACTAATAAAAATTCATATTTCAAACTATGATTCAGTTTTCAAACTATGATTCAGTTTTTTTATGCGTTATGAGTTAAACTATTCAAATTAAAAAATAAATAATTCAAATTCAGTTTTTTAATGCAATTATTCAAGTTAAGCAATTCAAATATAAATGATTGAAATTCAGTTTCTGGTGGCACATATTTCAGCCTATAGCTATCCTAACTTATTTATTACGACTTTATGAAAAAAGTTGTATCATAGAACTCTGGGTGTCCACAGATAGCTACAATAACAACAGTGGACTTAGGCAGGGTATATCTGGACAAGTTGCCAATAGAGACACAGCACATAGAGACAAACAAACATTCACTCCAACGGGCAATTTAGAGTCACCAAGAGTCCAAGTGCATGTCTTTGGACTGCGGGCCTGAGAGAACCTATGCAGACACGGGGAGAACATGCAAACAAACACATGGACCAGAAACCTTCTTGCTGTGAGGCGACCAGGCTTACCACTGCACCACACTGCACTGCCACTCATTGTGGACTTGATGTGGTTATCAACAGTCAGTTCAGGCAGTTGAGAGAGACTACATAATGTAATGTAGACTCTGAAGAAGCTTCTGAATTATCTGTTGTGTCTAGAGAGCCAGACAGGTTTTCCTCAGACAGGTTATCCTCTAACGTTGATTACCATAGTAATGATCAAAATGGCACCTGCTATCCTAAATACAAACACACAGCTGATCTCTATAAGAAAAGTCAGTGTCCCCATAGCAATCTAAGATGTAACACCGGCTCTACAGTGACCCCAAGACACAGCTTGACTGTGTAATCCCCATGCTGGAATAGAAAAACTCCCTGACAGGACTGAGGGCAGACTAGATGCTAGAGGGACCTCTCAAGGCTCAACTGGTGTTACAGGAAAGTAAGAGCCAAAGCTTGGAAGTTAGCATGCTAATCTCACACATGTATTTGAAAATACTCATTATTGATAATACATCTATAATATAATACAACTATGATCCTGGAAAAATCTTACATATTTCTACTTCCCCAGAGTTTCTGTGCTCTGTCGTCCAGCAGGTTTTTCGTGGATCGTGGCTGCTGCTGTGATCCTGGACGACGCCCACTACACATATTACTACTGTCATTATTACTACCATATCTGCTACTGTGATCACTTTATCATTCATTGTCATTCTGTCAGTCATTGTAAATGTACAAAATGTTTATGTTGATTGTCCTGTACACGTGACATCTATTGCACGTCTGTCCGTCCTGGGAGAGGGATCCCTCCTCTGTGGCTCTTCCTGAGGTTTCTTCCACATTTTTTCCCTGTTAAAACGTTTTTTTGTGGGCAAGTTTTTCCTCACTCGAACCGAGGGTCTAAGTATTACAAGGCACGGAGACAGGACTCAAGTGCAGGATTCGGGAGGCGGATTCAGCAGGTAACCAGTATTCAGGCAAAGGTTCGGTACACGGGAAGTCAATCAGGTGAAGCAGGCAGACAATCCAAAAGGGGAAGGCAAGATCAGGGTCCAAAAACAGGCGAGGGTCAAAACCGAAAGGCACACAAGGAAATCGCTGGAGAGTAGGTCGCATAGTACACTAACAATCTGGCAACTGTGAATGAGAGACAGGGGGTTTAAATACGCCGGTAATTAGGGCGTGACAGACACAGGGCGGGAATCCGGGAGGCTGGAGTGGGCGGAGCGGAGACTGACTGTAACAGTGCCCCCCCCTCAAGGGACGGCACCGGAAGTCCCAGGAAGATCCGGATGACGCTGATGGAAGTCCTTGATGAGGGTCGGATCGACAATGTAGCTGGCCGGCACCCATGACCGCTCCTCTGGACCGTACCCCTCCCAGTCCACCAGATACTGATATCCCCGGCCCCTCCTTCGCGCCGCCAGCAGTCGCTTAACCGTGTACACCAGGGGGGTGGCGGGGGTCTGGAGGCTGGGACCAGAGGACTCTCCTTAACTGGTTTCAGGCGGCTGACATGGAATGTGGGATGGACCTTCATGGACCTGGGGAGCCGAAGGCAAACTGCGGCAGGGTTGATGACCTTGGAGACGGGGAAGGGTCCAACAAACCGAGGAGCCAGTTTCCGGCTCTCCACCCTAAGTGGCAGGTCCCGCGTCGATAGCCAAACCTGGTCTCCCGGTCGATATGAAGGAGCTGGAGTCCGGCGCCGATCTGCCACCCTCTTGCTTCGAGCGGCGCTACGGAGTAGTATGTGGCGGGCCCCAGCCCAGATCTTCTTGCAGCGGCGGATGAAAACCTGGGCAGATGGCACCCCCACCTCCACCTCAGACTCTGGGAACAATGGCGGCTGGTAACCGTATGCACACTGGAAGGGAGAGAGACCAGAAGAGAAGCTAGGAAGTGTGTTGTGTGCATACTCCACCCATATGAGGTGCTTGCTCCAAGATCTCTGGTTCTGGGAGACAAGGCAGCGAAGACCCGTCTCCAACTCTTGATTGAGCCTCTCAGTCTGTCCGTTAGACTGAGGGTGGAACCCAGAGGACAGGCTGACAGTGGCCCCTATGAGAGAGCAAAACGCCTTCCAAAACCGAGACACAAACTGTGGACCGCGATCCGACACCACATCCCTGGGAAAACCATGAAGACGACACACCTGATGCAACAAGATCTCTGCCGTTTCTCTGGCAGAGGGTAGTTTGGAAAGGGGCACAAAGTGTACCATCTTGGAGAACCGGTCCACAATGGTAAGAATCGCAGTGTTACCCTCAGATGGGGGCAAACCTGTGACGAAGTCCAACGAGATGTCAGACCAGGGGCGGTGGGGCACAGGGAGAGGTTGCAGAAGGCCCGCTGGGGGTTGCCGGGAGACCTTGTTCCTTGCACAAACCGGACAGGCAGCCACATACTCCCTCACCTCCTTCTCCATAGCTGACCACCAGAAACGCTGTCTGATTACAAAGATGGTCCAAGCAGTTCCCGGATGGCAGGCGACTCGTGACGTATGGGCCCAATGGATCACCTGAGGACGCAATGGAACAGGCACAAAAAGACGGCCCTGTGGACAACCTGCCGGAGCAGGGGTGTTAGCAGAGGCTTCCCTCACTCTCCTCTCAATAGCCCACGTGACTGCTCCCACTACACAGGAAGAAGGGAGAATTGTGGAGGGTGTCTTAGGACTGGAGTCTGGATCAAACATCCTGGAAAGGGCGTCAGGTTTAACATTCTTTGAACCCGGACGGTATGATAGAGTGAAGTTGAACCTGTTAAAGAAGAGCGCCCACCTGGCTTGTCTGGAATTGAGGCGCTTCGCTGTTCTGATGTACTCTAAATTCTTGTGATCGGTCCATACCAGAAACGGCTGCTCAGCTCCCTCCATGCCAGTGTCGCCACTCCTCCAACGCCACCTTCACGGCCAGCAGTTCCCGGTCACCCACGTCGTAATTCCTCTCCGCTGGGGAAAGTTTCCGAGAAAGAAAAGCACAGGGATGGAGCTTGCCATCAGCAGTCGACCGCTGAGAAAGCACAGCCCCGATACCCAGATCTGAGGCGTCCACTTCCACAATGCACTGGAGATGTGGGTCAGGGAGGGCGAGAATCGGAGCTGAAGTGAACCGGTCTTTAAGCCTCTGAAAGGCAGACTCAGCCTGAGAGGACCACTGGAACCTGGCATGGGGAGAAGTTAGAGCATGCAAAGGGGCTGCCACCGCACTAAAGTTCCTAATGAACTTCCTGTAAAAATTTGCAAACCCCAGGAAACGCTGCACCATCTTGCGATTTGAAGGGGTCGGCCACTTGGCTACAGCACTAACCTTCTCTGGGTCCATCTGGATATGGTCAGTGGAAATGATGAAGCCCAGGAAGGAGACGGTCGTCACATGGAACTCACACTTCTCTGCCTTCACGAACAACTTGTGATAGAGAAGGCGCTGCAGTACCGACCGCACATGTTGAATATGTGTTGTCTCGTCCGGGGAAAAAATCAGAATGTCATCCAGGTACACAAAAACATACAGATTCAACATATCCCGCAAGACATCGTTGACCATAGCCTGGAAGACAGCTGGGGCATTAGTTAGACCAAAAGGCATGACCAGATACTCATAGTGTCCACAAGGAGTATTAAATGCTGTCTTCCACTCATCCCCCTCCCTGATCCTCACTAGGTGGTAGGCGTTTCTAAGATCCAGCTTAGAAAAAATCTTAGCACCCTTCAAGAGTTCGAATGCAGAGGAGATTAAAGGGAGGGGGTACCTATTCTTTATGGTGATGTTATTCAGGCCGCGATAGTCGATGCAGGGTCGGAGAGATTTATCCTTCTTTTCCACAAAGAAGAAGCCAGCACCAGCAGGGGAGGAAGATGGACGGATGATACCAGCCTCCAATGAGGAGTCGATGTACTGCTGCATGGCCTCCCTCTCTGGCGGAGAGAGAGAGTACAAACGACCTTTGGGTGGAGAGGTCCCCGGAAGGAGATCAATGCTGCAGTCATATGAACGGTGAGGAGGCAGAGACATAGCCCGAGTCTTGCTGAAAACGTCGTGCAGGTCGTGGTAGCTGCCGGGAACACCGGTCAAGTCCGGAGGCTCACTGTGGTCATAACCGGACAAAGAGGTGGCATCTGGTGCTAAGGCATCTGAACCTGCTACAGACTTGACAGCACAGACGGATGGAGAACAGGTGAAACAACAATCCTTTCCCCATTTCAACACTCTGCCCGTGGACCAATCAATGTGAGGATTGTGCTTAATAAGCCAAGGTAACCCCAGAATTAGCGGGTGCAGAGACGACCGGAAGATGTGAAAGCTGATGAGTTCTGAATGGTTACCATTTATGTTGAGCCGAACAGGTTGGGTGCGATGAGACACCCGGCACAGAAGGCGACCATCGAGGGCGGTGGCTTCCAGCGTCTCGGACAGGGGAACGGCTTCAAGGCCCAGACGCTCCGCCACCTGTTGGTCCATGAGATTTGCGTCTGCGCCAGAATCCACTAATGCCGGATGAGCAGCCCTCTGCTCGCAGGTGACAAGTTCTGTAGAGAGGAGCGGTCGGGAGAGATCACTGGAAGACGTTATTTGGCTCACCAGTGCTCTCCTCACTGGTGAGCCCTGCCCTTTTACTGGACAAGACGCGAGAAAATGTCCCGACACCCCACAGTAGATGCACCTGCCCTCCCGTAGGCGTCGCTGTCGCTCCTCTGGAGAGAGCCGGGCTCGACCCAGCTGCATGGGCTCCTCCGAAGCTGGTGGTGGCGCTGCAGCGCTGGAGCGCTGTGGCGAGCGACCCGAAAATGGCGTCGGGTGCCCGGGAGAGACCACGGCACGCCGGCCCCTATCCTTCTCCCTCTCCATCAGCCTGTTGTCGGTGCGAATGGCGAGGGCGGAGGGGAGGTCCAGAGGGACAAGAAGGTCTTTAATGGAGGCGGAGAGACCATGAAGGAAAGCGTCGAACAACGAGGCCGAGTTCCACCCGCTGTCGGCCGCTAGGGTGCGAAACTCGATGGCGTAGTCCGCTACGCGACGTCTGCCTTGCCGTAGAGACAGCAGAGCCTGGGCCGCCTCCCGGCTGGGAGCGGTGGAGTCAAAGATCTTGCTCAGAGCGTCCGTGAATGCACTCAGAGAGTAGCAGATGGGAGAGTCCCGCGCCCATTCTGCTGTGGCCCAGGCCTCCGCTCTGCCCGACAGATGAGTGACAATGAAAGCCACCTTAGCCCGCTCGGTGGGGAAACTCCCGGCGTGTAGTTCAAAGTGAAGGCCACACTGAACTAGAAATGACCGACACTTGCCCGCCTCACCGGAGAAACGATCCGGTCGAGCCAGAGGAGCAGCTGGAGCAACCGAGACCACCGGAGAGTATGGAGCGGGAGCAGGAGTTGGAACAGCGGGGGTTGACGCCGGAGGTGGAAGCACGGAAAGACCCTCCAGGCGAGTCACCAGCTGCTGGATCTGGGCCTTCAGCTGCCCTACCTCACTTCCGACCGAGGCCTGGAAACTCTGTTGGTGGTCCTTGAGTTCGTTAACCACCACACAAACGGCAGACAGCTGTTCCCCCTGGTGATGAATCCGGGAGCCCTGGGCCCGGACAGCGGCGTGCACAGCGTCCGAGTCTGCTGAGTCCATGGCTGGCCAGATTGTTCTATTACAAGGCACGGAGACAGGACTCAAGTGCAGGATTCGGGAGGCGGATTCAGCAGGTAACCAGTATTCAGGCAAAGGTTCGGTACACGGGAAGTCAATCAGGTGAAGCAGGCAGACAATCCAAAAGGGGAAGGCAAGATCAGGGTCCAAAAACAGGCGAGGGTCAAAACCGAAAGGCACACAAGGAAATCGCTGGAGAGTAGGTCGCATAGTACACTAACAATCTGGCAACTGTGAATGAGAGACAGGGGGTTTAAATACGCCGGTAATTAGGGCGTGACAGACACAGGGCGGGAATCCGGGAGGCTGGAGTGGGCGGAGCGGAGACTGACTGTAACACTAAGGACAGAGGGTGTCATTCTCTGTACAGATTGTAAAGCCCTCCGAGGCAAATGTACTTTGTGACTTTGGGCTATACAAATAAAATTGAATTGAATTGAATTGAATTACTTCAAACTTAAAACCAGGGAAAAACTGGAGACTAATGGGCCTCAAAACATAGGCCTCCCGTAATCTAGAAGTAGTCAAAGAAAACATAGTATATAAGTATATTAGCTATTGGACAGCCAAACTACCAAACTACCAAACTACCAAACTACCGACTACCAAAACTGAAACTTAAAGTCTGTGTAAAGGCAATTCTGAAATTTCTATCAAAATACATTAAATATATTGTAAAATAGTTGCTGAAAACATGTGAAAGACTATATATATATATATATATATATATATATATATATATATATAGTCTCACTCAGTGTTTCAAAGTTATGTCATTTTCTGAACTCATCTGACACGTTTCAGTCACTTCAAAATGGCTGCTCGACCACGAGTGGGTGGGGTTTCATCGCTTTCAGAGGACACGCCCCCACAGTTGTGGAGCTCAGAATTCATTTTTACATAGACAATAAATGCTATATAACAATGAACAACACAAAGTAACAGCAACAATATCACCTGGGACCCAGTAAGTGATCTAAAACTGAGAAAGACATGAAGTGAACGGCCACAACCTGGAAATTGAGTGTGGTGGACACAGAGAAACCTGGCAACCCACAGAAAAGAGACACCAGTTAGTTCTGTTCACGACAAGACAAAACAATACTTACTGCTTCACTGCAACCTCTACAAAGACAAAATAACCAAAATCCCACTGTTATGCATTTACGGCTACTTCATGGCCACTTATTACATACACAGGTAAACTCTAATGCAATCCAAAACAGCTTAGTCATGAATTCTATCTTTACAATGACAATAACAGTTATACAATAACAGATAATAAAACAGTTTTGACTGACGTTTGAAGTTTGAATTTAACAAAATGTTTATTATTGAGGTTGTAGTTTGCAGTGGTGTGGATTGTGTGACACCACCACCACTAACTACATCCTTACAATTAAGACCATTCTGAAAGTTTAAATGAAAACTAAACACATACACTCTAAACTTAATATAAAGGGAGAATATGTACCAAAGCTATTGCACTGCATTGCTTCAGATCATACAGTGTATAATTAATAAAGTGGCTGACTAAAAGTAAAGAATGGCCCCTTTCAGAGAGGTATATTATTACATAACATATAAGTAGCATTTTAATATTGCTGTTAGTTGAGGTGGAGACAATTTCAACAATTTATATTGGGCCATTTAATTTAATCTATAACGGGATTTTAAAGGCTGATCATACTCTGCTTTATATGTAAATCTGTAAGTAAAAAAAAAATATATGAGACAAATGTTGAGGAGTGAAAAGAAAAGTCAAAAGTATTTCTTGTAGTAGTAGTCTAGTTGAAAGTCTGGGGTCTGGAGACTGTTTATTACAAACTCAGATTAGTACCCTAACCCTTAAATCCTTGGACTATTTTGCCACTGCATAGTGAAAGTATAGAGTAGAATAAAATAAAGAGTAAAGTAAAAATACAACTACACCTGTACTTTTACTTAAACGACTTTAGTGGTCATCTACCCAGCACCCTTGCATCGAGAAACTACAGTGGTTACAAGATAGTCCTTGTCTAGAGCCACTGAGCTACTGTAGAAACAGCTCGAGTGGTGTGCTTTGTAAAAGAAGTAACATACACATAACGATTCTTATCTTCTGTGGTCAGGATACTTTGTGTGTAACAAAGCACAGTCAGGTTCCTCTAAATCTTTCACAATCGACCTTTAATTTGAATAAATGTATGTATGTTCATATAAGATAAGATCGACTTTATTGATTCACACTGGGGAAATTCACTTGTTACAGAAGCTATCTATCTATCTATCTATCTATCTATCTATCTATCTATCTATCTATCTATCTATCTATCTATCTATCTATCTATCTGTCTATCTGTCTGTCTGTCTGTCTGTCTGTCTGTCTGTCTGTCTGTCTGTCTGTCTGTCTGTCTGTCTGTCTGTCTATCTATCTATCTATGCCTAGGCATAGACATTTAGAAGATGCAGTCACATCTCCCTTTACTGAAAACTCTCTCTCTCTCTCTCTCTCTCTCTCTCTCTCTCTCTCTCTCTCTCTCTCTCTCTCTCTCTCTGTCTCTCTCTCTCTCCATCACATTACCACCACCATCTGTTACTAACTAAACTTGAGGTTCTTATGGATCGTGGCTTCTGCTGTGGTCCTGCATGACGTTCACTACACATATTATTACTGTCATTATTGTTACCATATCTCTATTACAGTTTATAGTTAGTCAATGATTTGCTGCTGCTGTGCATCTGTGTCTCTCTATCTCTATCACAGGTTCCACTGTTACTGTAATCATTTTATCAGTCATTGTAATTCATTGTCATTTTATCAGTCATTGTAATTTATTGTCATTTTGTCAGTCATTGTGATTCATTATCATTTTGTCAGTTATTGTGATTCATTGTCATTTTGTCAGTTATTGTATTTGTACAATATGTCTCTGTTGATTTGTCCTGTACACGTGACATCCATTGCACGCCTGTCCGTCCTGGGAGAGGGTTCCCTCCTCTCTGGCTCTTCCTGAGGTTTCTTCCACATTTTTTCCCTGTAAAAAGGGGTTTTTGTGGGCAAGTTTTTGCTCACTCGAACCGAGGGTCTAAGGACAGAGGGCGTCACTCCCTGTGCAGATTGTAAAGTCCTCCGAGGCAAATGTACTTTGTGACTTTGGGCTATACAAATAAGATTTAATTTGATTTTGATCATTTGAATCAATATATTTATCAAGTCACCAACAACCATTGACACTTACACCTGTTGACCTGCATGTCTTTGGACTGTGGGAGGAAGTTGGAGTACCTGGAGAAAACCCACACAGACATGGGAGAACACAAGAGCATGTAAACTCCACATAAAAGGCCTCAGCTGAGTTTCAAACCAGGAATCTTTTTACTGTGAGGTGACAGTGCTAGCACTGCAACACCATGCCCCCCTCATATATCATAGGATTTTTTATTTTCTTTTTTTGCAATGATTTCTCTCCAGTGATTGTTTTGTAGTATGCAAAGTATTTGTTGTTGTGGTATCTGGGTGGTGATGCTGATGAAGATGTTTGAAGAGAAAATGCCGCCGACACCGTCTTAGTCGTATAACAAGTTTATTACAACAAGCACAGTGTCGAAACAAGTACAAAGTACCTGGAGAGTCTCAGGCCAAAAATGAGAGAACCCTCCCGACCTCATGCCGGACAAGCTCTTATATAGACAGTTTGTGCCTCCCCCTGACATGTAATTAACAACAGCTCAAGGCACAAAAGTCAATGAAGTTACACAAAAGAAAAGGAACTGAAAGAGATATTCACTCTTCTCCCAGGAAGAACCCCCTACAGACTTAACCTCTGACCTGACTCCTAATCAAAGTATCTAAAGAAGTCTCTTCTTCTCCTGGACATCTGGTTGGCACCGACCTGTCTGACCTCTTGGTTAAATAACCTCTGGCTTAGGAGTGGACTGAATACCAGCTTGTGACTAAACATGTATTGTGAAGTAAACCCCTGTTGAATAGGCCCTGGCTCAAGAGTGGTCTGCATAGGTATCTTAGAATAAAACACATGTCTACAGCAGCCTCAACATTAATCACCTCAACATTAAAGACTATGCATCCATGGCAGACACCTCATATTCCCCCCTTCGGGACTTCACAGAGTCCCGATAAACGAATGATACCTGGTTACATTCTAGACCAATGATAATGTCTCTCAGCATAATCTAAACAATAAAGTAACTTAATGGAATGTGAAAGTGAAAAACCTGTCTGGCAGCCATCTTTCCTGAAATGTCCTTCTTATCAATCTAGACAGGAAAACTCTTTCACGGCCCCTCTGCCTCAGGCGGCCACATATAGTACTCCAATCTAATCTAATTAAAGAACTTTTACTCATTGTATGTCAAACATCATTAAGGCAGATACATATGGAGACCTCAGCAAATAAAATCAAAAATATCCACCTTCAGGCTAGTCAACCCATCGTACCCTCCAATGGACCTATCCCTGCCTATTCCCAATTTCCCTGTCGGACCGAAAAATAAAAATAACAACTGAGGTTCCAACATATGAGCCACACATTGCATACAATTCAACATAATACATGGTATAACATAACATTTAAAAACAACATCTTATACATGTATTACATATATATGTTACTTCATTTCCGTTCTTCTTTGTTATGGATCAGGCCCACAGTTCCTCCACAGTGTTGATTAAGTTGATGTTTGCTCTGAGCATCCTCCCAATGTCCTTGTTCAGAGTTCAGGCTTAATTGTCCTTTTTGATTGTTCTTATCCGAGTCTCTGAATCCCTTTAACAGCTTGGGTTCCTTGAATCATCATCCACCCCCATGGCGGTTCTCCCCCACTGTTGTTCTAGGGGAAAAAGAAAACTCCAACCAGTATCTTTGCAGAAATAACATATACAGAAATGACATATACAATTCTGATTATGGGTATAATTCATATTTCTATCTCTAATATAAATTCTATGCAAACATATATATTGCAGTGGCTACTTCCCCTTTTACTGCCACTTACTAGCATATTCCTACTAATTCACTAGACACCTAAAATATATGGCAACTATACATGTATTATATGTATTAAAACGGGTACCTCTCTTCCACTTCTCCGTCTAACTCTACTTCCTCATCATCATCTGACTTTCCATCATCTGTCGTATATCACACAAACTTATATAGAAAGTTTATGCCGTTCATCGTCGTACTTTGACAATCTATTCAATTTCCAAACCTTTCCATCTTTACTTTTCAACATTCTCATCTCCCCCATCTTTCCCACGTTTAACTATGCAATCACTGCATTACTGTTTTATTCACATAAACTACTGCTAGGCGGAACACTGAGCTAGTAGAAGTGCTACTACCCAATGTAACAATTTGATTTGGAATTTGATTTTTTATGACCCCATTTATTTTCACACATTCCTTGACTCTGCGGGTGATAAAACTGCACCAAAACACTGTTTTATTCACAATTTACAAAATCAATTTTACTGTTTTGTCCACGAACTCTTTAGTTTATCCAAACCTGCTTATGACTTTTCTTTATAAAAAACTTTGGCAAAACTTTGCAAAAACTTTGCAAAAACTTTGGCAAAAGACTGAGCATCCCTCTCCTTGGTTGAACAAGCTTCAGGCCATCTTGAAAATTGGTCCACAACAACCAACCTATGCCCCCTATCTTCAACTAGTCTGATCAACAAATCCACATCTAGCTCACACATCGGACCCCTTAGAGTCGGACTACGAAAGGCGGAACCATCACCCCCCTTAGAACATTATTTTCGGAACAGTTTGTGCATCTGCCTATGACAAATCAATCTGTGCAAGTAGACATAGTGCCCATAATCCATACTCCATTATAATCTTTCTCTTAACTTCCCCCCCTGCAACATGGGCTACCTCATGTGCATCCTAATTCATGCACCCTAACAGATCTGGAGGAGCTATTGTCAGTCCTTTATGATACTTCCAAAGACCCATAAAGTCCTGAGTGGTCTTGATTTGGCCCAAAATACTCCTCTGAAGTTCCATCTAAGGCTTCTCCTGTCCAATTGCACTCACGGGCAAAATGACCAAACTGTCCACAATTATAACATCCTTCAGAAGACTGTTGAAAATACGGACTAAATGTTTCTCTTCTTCCTCTCCAAAGTTGCTGTTGACCAATAGCTGGCTGCGGGTACGCCTCTACGGGACCCGCTGCAGTTGTCTGAGGCACTTGTGGCACAACATGAGTCACTGGTACAAGTTGGCTCACCTGAGGCGGACTCTGCATAACTACAGCCTGTTTCTTGTCCTTCTTTTTGCTATCAACTAATTGTATTTGTGTAAGTTTTCTGAGGGTTTCCTGATCTTGCTCTCTCTGATCATGCTCCTTCTTCCTATATAGCTCTACCTGATGGGCTATATGATCAGTGTATACACCTTTTGTCATACTCCCCAAACCAACCACTTCCGCCAACTTACTCCTCACCGGTAGAGGCAGTCCCTTCTGTATTTTCCCTCTCAGGATTGACCGCTCCATTTGATTTAAATCTGGATCATTTCCGATGACATTTCTCCAGGTCTGATGAGCTCTTGCAACATATGCTCTGGGATTTTCGTCTGATCCCAGTGGTTCAATGAGAATGTTGTCAGGGTGAACATTTGTTGGAAAGGTTTCCTTCAATGCCCTCCACATTACACCTCTGTGTGCAGCAAACAATTCAGGGTCATGTACAGCTGTTCTCACATATCTATTGAGGCCCGCTTTCTGCAGTATCTCCTCCATGCCTGTTACCCCAAGAAGACTAGCCAACAGTTTTTTAACATCTCCCATAGCTATATGTGTCCCTACCATGATCTCTTCCAATTTTGAAATCCACGGGTGCGCACCATCCTGCAAAGTAGGCAGCTTCTCAAGAATGTTTGACATGTCTGTACTCTGCCAAGGTTTATACTCTAAATTTGGTCCGCGGACAACAACTGGACAGATTTTCCCGATCTTATCCTTTCTTTGCCGTAAATCATATCTTGGGGTTGCTGACTCCTTTAACTCTTTCTCCCTTCTTTTCAGCTCGTAGTACCGCTTCCCTAATGCTTTCTGACCCTCAAAACTAGGCGTACCAAGCAACTCTGTGATGCAGCCTTCTATACTCTCCTCAATATCTTTCACTGCTCTCTGTTTGTCGTCCTCCACCCAGGTGCTGGAGGTAGGGGGGTAAAACCCTCTTGAAACCGAGGCACCTCTTTTCCCCCAATCATCATCACTACTGCCATCATTACTACTGTTAGAATCCTCATCGTCCTTTTCCAAGGCCTTTCTCCTTGGCTTCTTATCCCCCTTCATTTCCGCTTTAGCTATTACTCGCCTGACTGCAGAATTATAACCACCTACGTACCCCTCTGAGTCGCTCTGATCAGTGTCATCCCCATCCTGTCTCTTTCTATGACGTGACGCAGTTTTGGTTTCTCGTCGACATGCTGTCTTTTTGTTTTTTGTACTTGGATACATCCTTATGATAGTATCCGCTTGTCCGGATTCAATTATTCTATCTGTGTCATCTACGATTTGATATCTACCATCTTGTGAAATCACTGGGAGCTGTGGATATATTTCTTGAAATTCTACCTTCTTTTCATAAGGGGGCGGTTTCTTTTCAACCTCAGTGTGTGAGAATGGGGTATTAGCTTCATTCATCAGCTTTTTAGTTTGTTTGGTGATGTTTTCTATTTCTGCCATAGTCTTCTCTTTTTTCTCCTTCGCGGCCTTGGTCCACTTCTGTCCCTCATTCTCAAACAGTTGGAGCATTGCCAATTCTGTGCACCTCTTCTCTCTACGCTTCTCTCCCTTTCTCCCTTTCTTCTGCTCTGCCTTATAAGCGGTAACAAGCACCTGTATTTTTTTAATTACATCCGGATTGAAGGTTCCTTCTGCCGGCCAGGGTTGGTCAATCCCTGGCCAACGGCGGGACCATTTTGTGGAGATTCGTGAGACCTCTTTTATTAATGGATTATTATTTTGGACTATGTCAAGGGGTGTGAGTGTTTTTGCGGATTTACTATTCTTTTTTGGCATCTTTAGCTGATTTCGGTTACTTTTCTGAGAACTACTTAAACAATCAATCAACCAAATGAATTAATTAATCAAATCAAAGCGATATAAGCTAGTCCCGTCAATCAAATTTAGCAATTCCTCAAATCAATCAACCAAGTAAACAAGTAAAGCAACTACTTAATCGATTAAACAAATAATCAGTATGTGTGTGAGGCTAGTCAGTGAATTTGGAGCCACGTAAAGTACTGCTTTACTTTATTTTCCTGATGTCCCACTAATTTCTGCCACAGTCAATGAACCCAAGAAAGAAAGTCACCAACTCCAAGGTACTTTAGGGACTCTACGAATGCAACAAAAATTACACCACTAATCCACACGATGCCTCTCTAGCCCCCAAAAGCTATCAGCAAAATCTCTACAACAGCAGTCAGCTCAAAATAATTCAAACAGCAGGACAATGCATAAGCAGCAACACATCACAATTGCAAGCCACAATACAACAGTTTAACTGGTCAGTCAGTTGCCAAGCTTTCTCGAAATAGCACATAAAGCGGTATAAACTATTCCCACTTTCAGCTATAAACATGCAAACATACATATATAAGCAAGTAGATCATATATTTTAAAACCAGCAGGTATAGCAGGAGTTCGTGAACAAAAGCAGTACTGGCCTTGTGCAGTGGTCTGGGCTGGAGTCTGACGTCACCGAACTGGTCTGCGTAACCCCTGTTCAGTCTCCGCCTTTTCTCCGTGTCTCTCCCACAGATGCAAAGAACAATGGAAAAACAGCAAGAATTAGATTTTCGTTTATTATCGTCACAGTTTCATGTCACATTTCTTCTTTTGTAGTCAACACTTTTAGGATTAGTTACAACAGATATCTTTGTGCTTTTCAGCACCAAACCTCATTCCACCTCCTTTTCCCACATCAACCGTGCAACGCACTCCACACTCTTAAAGCCAGCACTCACTCAACACTTTCCACTCTTCTCAATCATGGTTATTTCTAAAAAGTTATACATTAATCTTACCTCTTTATATACGTTAATAAATCTTTTCCGGAAGCTCATAACCAATTATTAACTGTTATCATTAGCTTGTTGAAACGTCCTTTTTAAAGCTCATAGAATTTACAAAAGTCCTTGGAAAAGGCTCATAGATTTATAACATGTCTTTAAAAGGCTCATAGTTTTATGCATAAAAATAAATGTCTTCCGGAATTATATGTATATACCATAAACTAGATCCTAATAATGTAGCAATAGCTAATAGTTATATAGGACAAACACTGGAATAATGAACACATTTCTAAAACAAAAGTGATCATACTCCACACACACACACACGCACAATTTCAGCCTGCAGCGCTGACGTCTCTTTCAACAGAGACAGAGAAACAGAGAGAGACAAAAGAGGGAGGAGGGAGTCCTTCTCCAGCCTATCAATATATTTAACTTTTAACTAAAACAAAAATCCCCCAATATAACAAACAAACACAAAAGTACAATTAACAATCTATTCTAAAGACAACTCATTCATACGTCCTAATTGAGCTAGCTCAGCCGCGTCCCTTTCCTTTAATCTAAATTTCTGCTACCTCATGAAGTGTAGAATATCTGACAAAACGACTTCAGTCGTGTCTCGTCAGCCCACGACAGAGCGGTCATCTATCTACAAATATTTTCACCTACACTCCCAGTTATACTTTTATAACTGACCTGAACATCACCTAGTGAACTGTCCGGGTTTTAGGGCCCGTCTAAAACCGCCTCCCAGAGGGCTTTACCGAATTCGCGGCTACCTTAAATCCTTATTCCTGTTTTCTGCTCACTAACGTTCACGCTGCCGCAGACCA
The DNA here is from genome assembly GCA_004119915.2 of Collichthys lucidus. NCBI lineage: Eukaryota > Metazoa > Chordata > Actinopteri > Sciaenidae > Collichthys > Collichthys lucidus. Next base: position 1,764,879 of record CM014092.1, read on the forward strand.
TCTGCTGAGTTCCAAACTTCTAGCTAACGTTACTTGTTACAAGGCCTTTAGCCTTTTACCTCTAACTACCCAATCCGTCACGCCCAGTCAAACTGTAGAGTTTCCCAACTCTCTGGCGTTACGGATTGTAAGATGTCTTCACCTCTGACTACAATCCTGTACGCTCAGTCACACTGTGGAATTTCCTAATTCCCTAGCAATACTAATTGTAAGACATCCTCTCCTATTGCGCAACCTTACTATTCTAATGTGAACCATAATTTTACTCTACCATCACTCCCCCCTACCCCGTTGCCAGCAACGCAGTAAAATGATGAAGAGTAAACAAATTTAAACGGAACTTCTCCGCAAACATCAACACAGCATGACACACGTTACCCACACCGGACCGTCTCGGTGCGACCCAACACAGCCGGAACGCAGTAACAGGCAAACAGCCAACCCCCAAACAGCAAAACCGCAAAGGCTCACCTTGGATGAGAGGAGGAAAGCAGAGCCTCGTCCAGCCGCGCCTCGGTCGCAACACGATCCTGCCGACAACGCCAAATTCTGTGGTATCTGGGTGGTGATGCTGATGAAGATGTTTGAAGAGAAAATGCCGCCGACACCGTCTTAGTCGTATAACAAGTTTATTACAACAAGCACAGTGTCGAAACAAGTACAAAGTACCTGGAGAGTCTCAGGCCAAAAATGAGAGAACCCTCCCGACCTCATGCCGGACAAGCTCTTATATAGACAGTTTGTGCCTCCCCCTGACATGTAATTAACAACAGCTCAAGGCACAAAAGTCAATGAAGTTACACAAAAGAAAAGGAACTGAAAGAGATATTCACTCTTCTCCCAGGAAGAACCCCCTACAGACTTAACCTCTGACCTGACTCCTAATCAAAGTATCTAAAGAAGTCTCTTCTTCTCCTGGACATCTGGTTGGCACCGACCTGTCTGACCTCTTGGTTAAATAACCTCTGGCTTAGGAGTGGACTGAATACCAGCTTGTGACTAAACATGTATTGTGAAGTAAACCCCTGTTGAATAGGCCCTGGCTCAAGAGTGGTCTGCATAGGTATCTTAGAATAAAACACATGTCTACAGCAGCCTCAACATTAATCACCTCAACATTAAAGACTATGCATCCATGGCAGACACCTCATTGTCTTTTTTCTCTGATTCCAAACTGTTATACCTGCATTATAAACTGCCTGCCCTGGCATTAATGCACTTAATTGAATAATTGCCATGCCAATGAAGAAAGTTTGGATTATAATATGAGAGTCAGCAAGACAGAGAGTGAGGACATATCAGTAATTTAACAGAACAAGAGAAGGGGAGTAATTGAACTGAACTTGACGCATTGGTAATTTATTTGTTTGTGTATTTAGAGGGGGGGGGGGGGGGGGGGGGGGGGCTGTTCTGGCTTTCATCAGTCACATCTCGCAGTGGGAGGGGGGCTGAAGCGGCTGCCTCGGAGCTCTTCGGTAACGGAGACAGTAGACGGCACTGACTCACACCGAGGATCCACATCACCCAGCACATTTTAGACTCCACCTGACCTGCAACCTGACAGGATGAAGATGGTGAAGACATAGCCTGAAGGAACTTTCCTCTGCTGTGCGGGCAGTCTTCAATCCGCGCTGCTTGACAGCACATTTCTCTTAAATTGGGGTTTTTAAAAGTAAGAATGCATGCTGATCATAAACAGCAGACGGCGATTAACTGAAATATCACTAAAACACATCTGAGTGTGTTAGAACCGGTGTTTTCACTCGCGAGAAAACTTCCTTTCTATCAGTGGCGGAGCTTCTATTTTTTTTAGCCTCAGTTTTGTCCAAAATCACCCGACCCCCTTTTTCCTCCTCCTCCTTCTCCTCCTCCTCCTCCTCCTCCAACCATCTCCACTTGAGAAAGCAGCCACCGAGAAGACGAGACTCCAGCCTGCCTGCCTGCCTGCCTGCCTGCCTGTCTGTCTGTCGGTCAAAGGGAATCAAAATAACATTTTAAGGATCGGATCCTCACAAGGATGCTACTCCCGCACAGACACTAGACGGTCCAAACAGCCGCTGCCAACATGTTTAGGCGAGGTAAGAGACACAGGATTCACTTCTGTATGTTGATGATGATGATGTGGAGCGTGCGTGGCTGTTTTTTAGTGTCGATATATGTGTGTGTGTGTGTGTGAGTTGGTATAAATTCTTGGAGCGTTTTATTTTTGAATATTCGCCTAAATGGAGTCTCAGAGGAGCCTCTTCGTGCTGCGTTAACAACTTGCCAGCCGTCCTTTTTACCCGCAGTCATGGCCTTGGATGGAAGAGGGGAATTAAATATTTATCCACTTCATGTAAAAATATTCTTAAAATAGCGAACAGCTGCCGCACTGCAGTTTGTAGGATTCTACCTGCACGAGGATGGCTGGTGCTGGGGCTGCGCGCGCCAGTGTGCGCGAGAGAGAAAAGAGGGAGAAAAAGAAAGCCAGGGCGTGAGGATGAGAATGTTTGAGTAAAAGTTTAAAATTGTGCTTTTCTACAAAAGTTTCACCCGTTTTGAGGGCACTTTTTGTGCACATATGGCTGGAGTGCGCGCGCGCTCGTGTGTGTGTGTGTGTGTGTGTACGTGTGTGTGTGTGTGTGTGTGTGTGTGCCTGTGTGGTTACGTTGGCACGACAGATTGAGCTTACCAACAGCAGGATATTTTGACTTCAGGTTGCCCTACAGGGAGAGAAAAGGTGAGGAGATAAGAGGTGGCTTTCCCAGTGGACGAATGGAAAGAAAACAAGAGCGCGCACCCAGCACTCCTGATGTTTACCATCTCACTGTGAAGTTTTACCGTGTGTGTGTGTGTGTGTGTGTGTGTGTGTGTGTGTAGGCCCGTTAAATCCCATCTTGCTGCGCGTGCGTGTCTGTGACAAAGGAGAAGGTCTAGTTAACATCTAAGATTGACAATATTATTAGAAATTGACTCATTCAGTCAGAACAATGATGGGAAAAGTACACCCACAAAATATGCAACACGAGACATTTTAAAGAGCAGTATTAGAAGTGGTGACTCATCTGCCAATCTACCCCACCACCGCCAATGAAAGGCAGATTGTCAAGGTGCTGTTTTGTGATGAGTGGAGCGCACGGCTGACTGAACCCTGAGAACATAATAGAGAACATTTTTTAATAGAGACGCTGGAAGTCTGTCATTTGTCATTTGAGTGCAGCACCAAAGCTTAGGAGGAAAACAACACTCATACTGTACACCCATGCACATCATTACCTGTTAACTTACTTGGTTGGCCCGAGTCAGGGCACAAGCTGGGCGAACTCCTCATTAAGAGTGGGACCTAATAGGCTTGACAGAGGGCTGATTAGTGCTGTGTGTGTGTGTGTGTGTGTGTGTGTGTGTGTGTGTGTGTGTGTGTGTGTGTGTGTGTGTGTGTGTGTGACAGAACAAAAGAGAGACACTGTGCTTGCTGGCTAGAGAGAGACAAGCTTTAATTTTTATCTTCCTGTAATTTCAGAAGGATAGCACACACCCATGTACACACACACACCCATGTGCACACACACACACACACACACACACACACACACACACACACACACACACACACACACACACACACACACACACAAATACAAGACGCACTGTGGTGATGGCTGATGCTTTGCTTTGTATCTCCTCCTACAAATATGTGGCTGTCAGTAACAATAATAAAATTCTGAGTAATTGTGCAGTCTGCCTGAGATACAGTTATCTATGTCTGTCACCTTTACCCAGAGTATCTCTCTGTGGTGGGATAAAACAAGAGAGAGAGAGAGGGAGGCAAAGGAGGATAAGTGTTTTTGTGTAATGAAACTCCCTCTCTCCTTCTATTTGTCGGTTTCTCATTCTATCTCTATGTCTCTGCTTGGCCAGTTCCTGCTGCCTGCCTGCCTGCCTGCCAGAGAGAGAGAGAGAGAGGCCTGGCAGGCTGATTGGCTACTAGCTGGCTGGTTTGGGTGGGTGCCGAAGCTTTGTTTCCCAGCTTGTTTGAAGCTGGATTTGTTTCCCTTACTTGACTTTGCCTCTGTCTCCAACTCTTCAGTTGTCTCTCGCTTTATCTACAGTTTTTTCAAAGTCACGTACTGACTGTGAAGAAAAAAAAAATGCCAAACCTGAAATTTTGTTATGAAAAGAACAATTCTCTTGTATTAAGAAAGACACAAAAAGAAGGATTCATCGTGCTCTGTCACCGACTCAGAGCTGCATTTTGATTTCTGTGTTTTTTGCTTGGCCTGCAACCAACAATTATTGACTAATCTGGTGATTACTTTTTCTGCCGATTAATCAATTTGACTGTAAAATGTCAGAAAAATGATTTCCTAACGATGAGCCTAACGGTCTGATGGCTTTTAGCTGCTGTTCTACTCAACCAAAAGTACAAAATCCAAAGATATTCCCTTCACTCAGACCTATATGAGAGATAAATTTCAAATCTTTACATTTAGGAAGCTGGCAACAAGCTTGAAAAATAACTGCAGATAATTTTTCTATCAACCACTTCATTGTTTTATGCACAATTCAATTCTTACTATATGCCAAAGCTCAGCATTATACTATGATTTTCCTTTTAGAAAACTGCGGATTGAATTAAGCATTTTTCCACATCTAATCCACCCAGATCTCATCTAGAAAACACCACCATTCAGTGTTAGGTGATTAGAGTCAGAATGGGTGGATGAATTTAAAAGTAAACATGCGGGTGAAGCATCAGGGTCCTGACAGTGGTGGATCAAACAAACAAATCAGCTGTAATTGATAAAAACAAAGGTTTTAAAAGCATTTTGATGGACGGGCGTTTGTAAAAACAGCGTCATAGTCTGCTGCAGCGCTATCATTTACTTTCAAACAAGGCCAAATCTTCTCAGCCATTATGGCATACTATTTAAGTATGCTAGTATTGATACAGTAACAGTGATGGCATCATTTTGAGGCTTCTGAGGAGACTCCTGTGAGTGTTTATTAATCAGCAAACTGCTGTCCTCTGTAATTTTACTTTAGCAGGTTTTAAAACTAAAACATAAGAGAACCATAAGAGTATACAAACATTTGCCAAATAGGCTGTGGAAATTGGACATTTGTGCTGGCAGCTGAACTGGAGTGAGGAATAAATTCAGTGATTTGGAAGTCATTAACACAAAAGTGTGATGTGCCAATTAAAAACGGTTGTTTGCCAATACAGTTTGTAATATCACTTAGGGTGAGGGTTAGTTTGGGTTATTTGACGTGTGTTTGAAGGTATGAGGTACTTATCCATAGGTTATCCGTTATCCTTATACATAGTGTATCCGTTGCTTTACTTTATATTTTATGTTGGTAACATAATATCCTTATGGGTGGTACAGTGGTGCAGTGGTTAGCGCAGTTTTTGTAGATGGAGGCAGTGGTCACACAGAAAGATCAGCTGGAGCCTTTCTGTGTGGAGTTTGCACATTCTCCCGTGTCAGTGGGTTCTCTTTGGGTACTCTGGCTTCCTCCCACAGTTCAAAGACATGGTTAATTGGTGACTCTAAATTGATTTGTCCTGTACACGTGACATCTATTGCACGTCTGTCTGTCTTGGGAGAGGGTCCCTCCTCTGTGGTTCTTCCTGGGGTTTCTTCCAGATTTTTTCCTGTTAAAGGTTTTTTGTGGGCAAGTTTTTCCTCACTTGAACCGAGGGTCTAAGGACAGAGGGTGTCACTCCCTGTACAGATTGTAAAGCCCTCTGAGGCAAAATGTGTTTTGTGAATTTGGACTATACAAATAAAATCTGATTTGAAATTGATTTGATTTAAATTGAATGTGAATGCAAATGGTTGTTTGTCTCTATGTGCTCTGTGATGAACTGGCAGGTTACAGAAAAAGGATGGATGATATTATTATATTGTGGGTTATTAAGTGACTTCTGTTTTTAAACTGGTTAGTGTCGATCCAAACTTTAATGTTTGTTGCTGCAGATCAAGGCAGTGGCCAGTCAGTGATCACGATATTCTGCAAGTTCAAATTAGGGTTCTTGTCAATGAAGTCTGGTGGCTTGGTAGAGAGCAATATAACAGTTTCAATGACCTGTTAGACGTGAGCTGAAATACATTATGTACAGCAGTGCATTGCTTAGCTTCCGTGCTGGTTCACCTGTTTGCTTCTCCAAAGTGGAAGTGCCGAACTATCCTTGAACACTAAATTCCAACCATTTAAATTGTATTCAAATTTGAATGTCTACAGCAGGTCTGGATTACATTGCAACAACATGATTTTAAATTGAGTTTTGTGTGAGCTGTGTGATAGTTTAACCTTTTGTCTTTAAACAAGTACAACTCCTATTTCTTGATTTGTTAACTTGATGCATCCTTTTCTTCCCCTCTTATCATCTTATTAATTTGATTTCATCCTCTTGCTTCTGCTCTCGGCCCCCGCTGAAGAATACACTGTAATCTACAAAAATTTGCAATATCTGAAGTTGTGAAATGTTCTGCGATATTACCTTCAGCCATCATAATACATAGCTAACCTCAGATCAGCACTGAAATTCCCTGATCAGTATCAATATATGATGGTAAAATTGCAAGTCACTGTTCATTCAGACCACAGCCTCAACCTCCCTCGAGGGCCAATGGCTTTTTCTGGACCCAAATGTGAATAAGGTCTGGTCTGATTATGAAATTTTCCAGCAGTGTTATGGAGGGTATGTATGAAATAAGTCATTTTCAAACCTGCTTTCTCATAGGATGAATGCCATTTGATTGACGCTGTTCTAAACGTATTATCGTACAGTATATCTGATGGCATTGTGACAAAGCTTAATGTCACATCCTCTCTCTCTGAGCTGACAGTTGTGTTGGCACACATACATTTTGCCTGCAGGCCATTCTTAAAACTATAGTGAAACAATTAGAAGCTGCTGTTGCTGTTTTGTGTCAATCTGAGTGTGTGTGTGTGTTTACTTGCATCTATGATAGCTTTGGTGGATGATAATAACATATGGATTAGTGACAAAATGTTTATTCGGGTCGTGAAGCACCAAATGGTGGTATAATTGAGTGCTGAGATTGATCCAAATTTACTCTTGCAGTACCACCATCCTGAGGCAGTGGACAGATTTCACAGATTAGGCAGAGCGACAAAATACAGGGAGTGTGGTACCTTTTGTGGATACATCATATTAGACTAAATTATCGTGGGATTTGATGACTGGAATGGAATTTATATGATAATCAATTACATCTCTGATGCAAGTCACAGCAGAGAACAGGATGAAACGCATCACCACACAGCGAGCGTCCGTGCGGTGGCCGTGCATATCAATGACCTTTGCAAGCGCTCCCTCTGCCTGATGTCAAGGTCACTCACACACATTCTTTCTTCTGCTGTATCCTAAGCCCCGTGTGGTTTGCCTGCTGAATTCTGTTTTATCATCAAGTACAACAATTTTGTGGAACTTGTGTAGCAATGCACCGTGTTGAAATGCCTTAAAACAATTACGGGGACTCGTGTTTTACAGCTCCAAGCTTCTAATGTGGTGAACTCTGAGAAACACAATGCAAGAAATAAAAAAGAGAAACGCTGGAGGAATTGTTTTGATGCTAAATAAACAAACACCAAGTGCTACAAATGAAGCTGTATACAGACCATGAAATGGCATTTCACAACAGCCCTGTGCTGTTTTATTTCAACTTTTTTGCTAAACAAACTCCATCACACATTGATATTGTGCAAACATGCAGTTTTGCATTTTCAGTGTCTTCCAGTGCAAAGTTAATGGAGCCGGCCAAAGCAAAGCAAACATTACTCTGTACATTCTTACATTGTTCAAACAAACCAAAAAAAATCATAAAGCTAGCACAGCAAAATGAACTATGAAGGTTTATGTCTCAATTACCCTTTCATTAGACTCATGCCACTTGCAGCTGCTGTAAAGTTCTTGCTGAACTGTTGCTAAATATGGTGCGCCAATTTGCTTACGAATCTCAGGGGTTCACCTTGAGAGCCGGCTGCACACACAACAGCAAGGTCCTGTGTGAATAGAGTGCCCAATCAAATGAGATTACTCTCTAACAGGAGCCCTGTGGAGGCTTCTGATTGCAGGTTCACATAGCAACAGCAAGGGCTAGTTGTGCATGTGCTGCATGTGTGCATGCGGGTGGTACAAGGAAACAAGGAGTGAGATGCGTGCAGCGCTTCTGGATGAAAATGTGCGTGATTGCACGGCAAAAACATGATGAGTGCAAGGATTTTATGAGCTTGTGTGTTTGTGCGTGAGCCTCAGGGACAGTTACTGTAAATATCAGAGCTGGAGGATAAGTTATGAGTTATATTGTATACCAAACAGATTGTGATGCAGACATGCAGAAAGAGAGGAAAGCCAGAGAGAGACAGACAGAAAGATGGACACAGGAAGAAGATTAGCGAATATTTGGAAACAGGAGGAAAAGGGAACACAGAGAGACAGAGTGAGAGCCAGCGGCGAGTAAAAACTGAGCTGACGAGAGCTGATTGTGTGTGTGTGTGTGTGTGTGTGTGTAGCTGATTTTCAGCCCTCTGGACCAGGAACTTGGTATTTTCTTGTTTCCAGAGGGAGAGACAGCTGGACAAAGCACTCACTTCCAGTAGCTTCCATGTTTGCTTAATGAAGTGAATGAGCCGCTGTTATTTATAGTATTGCTGGGATGTGTCTTATAAGCCATAAACTTTCAGTGCAGACATGATTGAAAATAGAGATTTTCTTTCTCAGAATGTCATTGATTGCTGCATGCACAAAGCTAACTTAGCTTAGCATTTCAGCCTTGTTGTATCATACATCGAACTGTGAAAATGTCAATTAGTGACAGTATGGAGAGTTATGTGTTTGAACTGTTATTTAGCAAACAGCAGTTAAGCAACCTCTGTGGCTGTGAAGTGAAGCTAATGTGTAAGTGCCAAAAAACTGCAGTTCCTCTTGTCGTCCACTTGAGGCTGGCTCCAGAAGTGAGTCAGTCTCCATGTCCCCAAGTCCCCATGTTCAAATGTCCAACTTCACAGCAGAAATAAACATGTTTACAGCCTGGTACAAGAGGTAGAGTGGGTCATTCACTAATCAGATCATTGGGGGTTCGATCCCCAGCTTCTTCAGTCTGCATGTCGAAGTGTCCTTGAGCAAGATGCTGATGCTGCTTCCGAAGGCCAACAGGTGTGTGAATGGTTAGCTCCTAAAACTGATGAGCAGTTGGCTTATGTAACTAATAGCTAATGCCATGAATGTTTGAAAGGCACTTTATAAGTACAGTCCATTTACCAAATAAATAAAAAAGAAATGTAACTTCCCTTCAGAACCACAGGTTTCCTGTTATGAATTTGTTAACCCTCTACTGCATGACTTTTTGATTTTGGGGGGAAAAAATGTCTCACCCTATTTTAGGAGAGCTTTGGGGTCCCTGATCATAAATCAATAATAAAATTTGACCCCCCACGCCCCCAAAAACAGATATTGGTTTGTTGCTTCAAGGCAACAATATGCGACAAGGGTTATAAAACACTATGGTTTTCTAAAATACATTTTATTACTGGAACAAGGACAATACACAAAATTATGCATGTTTTAAAAGTTTTTATTTGATAAATCCATTGAAGACATAAAACATTCAAATAATTCATTTATTCAGTGTGAAATTTCAGGAAGCAGTTGCGATCGGGGGTAAAGCAGAGGTGGACATTGCATTTGTACCACCACTGCCACTGCACCACTGCCACTGCACTGTGGCACCCTGCATCGCCCCTTGTCCCCGGTCATAATGAGCCAGTGGGCTGTTTGATCCAGGCGGACATCCGGGACTGGAATGGGAGCTGTGGGTCCTCTCTTCCTCTTCTCCTCATATGCGCCAGCAATGGACAGGCTGTGGCGACCTCTCTTCTTCTCCAGGCTCTTCCCACTTTTGCAGAGGCCCACTGCAACATATGACTTGAAAGTATAAAGCTTCATTTCCTCTTTCTTCCCCATACCACTGCCTTCACAGTCTCTTCGGTAGAGCGGCCAGGTGGTAGTGATGACCATGTCCAGGAAGTGGAAGACCAGACGATGGTACCACTTCTTTGATCTGACTTTGGTGCGATAGAGGGCAATCAGTGAATCAAGCAGGTCCACACCACCCATGCTCTGGTTGTACTCTTTCACCACAGCAGGACGGGGAACACTGATGTATCTCTTTTGCTTGCGATCCCACCTGTAATAACAATAACTATTTATTTATTTATTTACTTACATACATACATATGACACATGATATGATAAGACAGACACACACACACACACACACACACACAGTTACTTTCCCAAGTGACCCCTATCTGACCCTTGAGCTATGAAGTGTCCCTCAAACCTGAAGGGATCCATTCCTCCTGGTCCATTTCCTCACTTTCACTGTCATCAAGTTCACTGTCCTCGCTGTCTGTGGGAATGGCCCTAACCTGACAATCCTCCTGCTTCCTTCCATAAAAAGTACTAACATCCATGTCCTGTATAAATATTATTAGATTGTAAAGTAAAAATATTGACTATGATCATTTATGCATACAAACACATCTCCATACATACACATGCAAATGCATTATATTGCCTGAATAAAATTGGGCTAACTGCACAATGTTGCCTTGAGGCAACAAATGAAAAAGACACAGTTTTCATCTATAAATAAAACAAAATAAGTATTTAAACAATCAAACAAGCTTCACTGTACACTCATGCACATGCACATATTTTTTTGGTATAAAGTTATTGAATTTAAACATGTTAAAAAGTGAAATTAGTCTTACCAATCGGTGGCATGTGTCCCATGCAGCTTGACTTCCTGAAAAGACTGGTCCACCCCCCAAACCAAATGTCACACTCACTTTAAATCATCATTTTATTGGACAGAGATGTCTCTGGTAGTATCATTAGAAAAAAAAAGAAAAAAATCTTTTAAAGAGCCAGTGTAGGATTTAAAAATGTTGTTTGTTGCCTGAGGGCAACGCCATGCAGTACAGGGTTAAACAAATGAGATATAACGTCAAACAAATAACAAACAAAAGTTCATAGTTTCTGAAGCATTAGACAAAAAGTGATGCAGTGTTCTCGATGAACACTCACCACAGACCACGTTTCTGCAGTCTCACAAAAAAGAAATAATCTAATCCTTTGTGTCTAACTCCCATGCAGGATATATCTCCTCTATCCCCCACTCTCTCCCTCTCAAATTTCCTCTCCTCCCATGTCTTCTCCTCTGTAGCTGGTTCGCTCTGCACCTGTTGAATAATTGATAGCTGTTTTGGTTTCCGATAAGACGTTTGGGGTCCTGAGCTCTCAGCAGTATGGGCTTGCTGCTTTCCTCATGGCAGATCACACAGCTCCAGTCCATCTTTTCACTCGCCCTCTTCACTCTCCCTCCCTCTTTTTTTTTATCTCATGTTATTATTTTTTATTCCACGTGCCAGTTATTCTGATTTATGCCGTTCACACTCTCTGTGATATGTTTGCATGCATGTACTGTATTGCAGCCAACAGCTCCTATTCTGGGTTTTATTCTAGATAAGCTCTTGATATCCATCCGATTACAAACAAGCCTGCAAACATAAAAAGGTGGATTTTTTGGGGATATTACCACGGAAACAGAACTCAAAGAGACAGAAAGATAAGTCAATAGGATGAGATTTTTGCCTCCGTAAAGCGTCTCTAACTAGCAGCAGTCCTGCTATCACATGCAGATTGTTGCATGGAAGTTTTGGCATCACAGCAATTAGTGGCAAACTCTTTCTATACTGTATACTGTTTCTATACTGTTCATATTCCTGACACTGTTGTCCCTCTGATATTTCTTGAACACAGAGGGTTCTTCCCCCTGAAAATTCTGTCACTTGATTGGCCAAACAAGTAGGTGCACCATATTTCTACAGCTTACCTGAAGATCATCACAATGAAAGCCTTCAAACTCATGGATCTGTTACTCTGACTGGCCTTCCTGGATTATACTGTATTTAATTGTCAAACCACGTGTGAGTGATTTTATTGATATATTGAATCATCTAGCATCTAGTGTTATTTTACCTCTGTGGAGTCCTGTTGTCCTGATTTGCATTTAAAATTCTCATCAAAATTCCAACCTCTTTTATAGTTAACAAACATGTAGCATTCCATCCCACATTTATTCACAATGAAGCAGTGTTTGTGCCTCATAGATAAAAGTCATTTTACATTCATTATTTACGATGTTTTGTCTATCCCCTGCAACAAATCTCAAATGGAGCATTTTGGTGTCCCAAAATTTAATTGTATTAATATGCATGCACAAACGCTGCCTTACAACCTTGCTTCTTTATTGGTTCCCTTGGCTCCTTGGCTTTTCTGTCTTGCTCTCTGTTTTCTGCTACCTCTGTGCAAGAGCCTCTATTGGCTGTTTCCCAGCATGTGGGGAATTGAAGGAGACGGGCTAAAGAGGGAAAAGAGTTCATCAAACCCAAGACTTGTTAGTCAATTCACCCTGATTTACCACATCACTCCCCTTCTGTCCCATAGTGTTCCTATACACTCAGCTGAACATGTGTGTCTGTGTGTGTGTGTGTGAGTATGTGCGACAGCAAATGCATAATCGTCACTCCAACAGTCACATGCAGACACACTCACAAGCTCTCTTTTACATTTCCTACCTCCCTCTGTGTACTGCAGCACAGACAGACAGGAGCGGCAGCAGTAGCAGGTCTTACATAACTACATCACTGCATTAACGAGCCCATCTGCCTCCGACTGGTGCTTACACTTCGAGTTAGAGCTCCGTTGAAATGATGCACACAAGTGCGCAGAATACGAGAGCATCTGAGCCGTCCGTACAAGCAGGCTGACCAGGTGAAAGACTCCACTGAGCACATTTTCACTGTTTACAAGGAGATTTTCCTCCAAATAAATAAAACATGAATGCATGTCATTTGCAGTTTTATTGCCACTTTTGAACTTTGAAGTTTCAATCAAGGCAAAAAGCTATTGGCATGCACTCAGTTGCTAGTTTATTAGTTGCTGCCAGTTTACAGGCTAATACAACAGACTTGCATTGAATCCTAAACCCTTCATGACGATTGATGAAAATTAGAAACACTTCACGTCAGTATAGCAGCTTCCGTAATGATCATATGTTTGACTATAACAACTCTGTAAAACACAACTGAACAGGACTGCTCAGTCAGTTAGCTTTAGTGTAGCTGGTAAAACCAACAACAGTGTACATCTTTCATCTCATCTTTTCTTTGAATTGTTTCTGTTCCTCTGTCTAGAGCTGAAACAGCCGGTCAGATGATAAGTGGAGTGACAGAAAATAAGTCACCAACAAGTATGATTACTGAGTCATTGCCAGTTGGCATTTACTAAGCAAAAATGTCAAATGTTTCTCTAGTTCCAGTGTCTTAAATATAAAAATTTGCCTTTTTCCTCTGTTGTTTGAAGAAATCACAATGGTATTTTTTAGTTTTACGATGTTTTATTAATTAATATTTAACAGCTCCACCCCTGTCACGTACTTCCTCTGTTCTGTTTTAGGGATCTGGGTTGTACAGCCACACACACACACACACACACACACACACACACACACACACACACACACACACACACACACACACACACACACACACACACACACACACACAGGCATGGGACCAGGACCCACCAGTGAGTTTAATGAATTTCATCCCGATCCATTTCTTCTGATGCTACATCCAAGTCCTGACTATTTTCCTAAATTAGCTCAGGAACAAACTGGGAAAAGCCAAAAATGACTTTGTATTGCAGAAAAAAAAAGCCCACACATAGGTGCACCAGCACTCACCACACAAAGACACTGACGCATGAAATAGCTGAAATTAGAAGAAGCTTCCAGTTTGTGGGAGTTTGATGTGTGCTTCAGAGTGACGAGAGGAAGTAAAGATAGAGTGATGTGAGAGAACAGGAGATGAGAAACGTGCGAGAAAGTGTTGTTTGTCTGCTGCCACAGCTTGTTTGTGTCTCCGGTCTGATTCTCATTATGGCATTGAAGCTCTTGTGTGCATGTGAGCTTATGTATTTGTGTGTGTGTGTTTGTGTGTGTGTCACACTTAGCCTTAATGATCAGGTTATCAGCTGTGGACACTGTACAGATGAATCCCATGGCGGCCTTTAATTGGATCAAGTGTGAAGGTTTTTCCTAGAACACGGCTAAAATAAAGTGATCACAGACAAACATATACGCAGCTGGAGAAGTCCTAACCGTGCACTCAGTCTGATATTCAAGTAAATCAGCATCATTATTAAACATTACAGCACAAACACACAGTCATTCTCATGACATTGCATTTATATTTTCTGCAGTGCTGACAGAATGAGTGAGTCAGAACAATTCAGATGGGATTTTACATATTTAGTTTGGAGCCATATTGAAATCAAAGCTATTTTTAGAATGTGCTGAAGGATGTAGAAATAAAATAAATGAAGTACTATGCACGGTAAAGTGTACATACGATATCAAGGGGATAAATTCAATACAAATACTAAAGCAACCTTTATGCCATCTGCTCGCATGTTCAGCAAATTGGAAATGATTTGTACGTTATGGGCTCAAGGTAGAGGCTGTAATAATCCATAGTGAGTTTTCCTTTTATGTAGCAAGCTTTGATTTTATGTTAGTCACCATTCAAACGGTGGATCATAGCTGGGAATTAAACATCTTATTTATGACATGTACACAGTTCATTTGCCTTTGAATCGTGGAGAGAGTGGAGATGGAGAGACCACAGGTTGATATCATAAGAATATTCAGTGTGTGCTGAGAGAGAAAGACAACATTAAATATGGTGAGCTTTAAATAAAAGTGTCAAGATGGTATAGCTGTTGTTGATAGAGCTGCTTTATGGCTGCGCCGCTGTCCCATGTAAGTGGTTTTTATGGGAGACTTGTCCCTGCAGCATCTTTGTCAGAGGGTGCCAGTCCAGTTAATATAGAGGGTTTGGGTCTGTTAGAGGATGATTAGTCCAGTGTGTGCACGTGTGTGTCGTCACAGTGTTACAGAGGGAGGAAGGGTGAAGACATCTACAGTGCACCCCCTGAACTCCCTCTCCCCCCTTTAACCAATACTGCATTAATCTTCTTAAGCTGTCAGCATGACCTAAAACTGATGATACACAAGTGTGCAGAGAAGAGGAAAAACTCCAGCCAAGTAGACAACAGCTTGTGACTAATAGTGAGTTTAGCACAGCTTAACAAAGCTCATAACTGAGTTGTAGCACCATCACCTTGGCACAATTCAATTACTGCTTTGAGAAAGGTGCTTAGATGTTTCTGCTCACTCGTAAGTCAGTCCAACTCTCTGCCTGCTGTGTGTGTGAGTGTGTCTGACCTCCTGGTGAACCAGAGCAGGCCAAAGAACACTGACATCTGAGACCATTCTTTTTTCTTTTTTTTTTCTCCAGATTTGCAATTTAACAGATGGCACCGCTGGCTCATAAGTCAATGTCAGCTCACCCACACAACACAAGACACTCATGTGGTTATGCAGGTGTGAGTAAATGAAAGGTGTGCAAGAAGTGGTGTGAAGCAAATGCTGTAACACCGTGGAGGATGTGTGAAACAGCAGAGAAAGGAAAATGAGACATAAGACGGGAGATTCATGCTGACGAGCTTCACAGGGCAGAATTTCTTACACCTCTGCCTGCACCTGATATTTGTGATTCGCACATGTCTACCTGATAATATGGTGAATTCAAAAAAGCCTGCATGACCTGTGCTGTTGTTGCTATTACAATCATGATACTGCCCCAATAAGAATCTGGTTACGCTGCAGTACAGCTGTCAGGAAGATGGGCTACTTGCCCAACTACACCAGCTGTGCCAGCCCAGCCATCACTTAATCACCCTGGGAGGTAGGAAAAGAGGGAGCAGGGGGACGAGTTGTGAGGTTAAAAAAAGAAAGAACAAGTTGTGAGGGTGAGGAAGTTAGAAACAGAAGAAGAAAGAAAGCTGCTGAAAGCTGAGAGGAACCATGAAGGAGATGAGTAAAGAAGCCGTGAGGGAAGAGGAGGAGGATGCAGATCCTACTTGAGCAGGAAGGAAAAGGTGATGGATTTGAGAAGCCAGGGATGCAAAGGAGGAAAGGATGCATGAGAAAAGCAGCGAGGTGTGAGATGCATGAAAAAGTGGAGCAATGTGGGAAAGGTCTTGACAGATGAGGGTGGGGTTGGAGGCTGAGAGTCAGACGGAAAGAGTGATGGCAACGAGAGCGATAAAAGGAGAAGAGAAAAGGAAAGAGAGCGATTTGTAAAAAGAGGTGAGGGAGCCGAGGTGGTGAAAAACGCTACTTCCAACGCTGCAGAATGATAAAAAGGACGAAGGGCATAGTGTGAACGGGATGGAGCGGGATGGAGGAGAAGATGATGTCAAACATGTTTTAGGTCGATTTCTCAGCCGGGTGGATCAATACCGCTGCAATCAATCTTGTAATAGCACGAGCGGTATGCAGCCACACAGCACGCAGCAGGGTATTTAGCACACAGCAACTTCTGACAGACTCTCAGCACCTGCTCTGACTCTGAGGTCTGACTGCACTTAACATCTCTTAATGAACTACACCAAATGTCACAGTAAACATTCAACTGAGGAGAAATCAGATGACCTTTAAAGAAAAACCCCAAACATCATTATTGTGCATCTACCTTTTTCTCTCTT
Organism: Collichthys lucidus; assembly: GCA_004119915.2. Lineage (NCBI taxonomy): Eukaryota > Metazoa > Chordata > Actinopteri > Sciaenidae > Collichthys > Collichthys lucidus. The sequence continues at coordinate 1,781,569 of CM014092.1, forward strand.
TGCTACCAACTGACTGGTCAAACTATCACGTTTCTCTAACACGTCCACCTCTCCCTCCTCTCTCTGAATATGTGTGACTAACAGCACATCAGGCAATGACTCTCAAAGCAAATTATCCGTCCCCAGGGCAGATTTGTGTTGCACTGCTCCAGATTTAGGACAACAGTCCATTTGTCTGTACCGTAAAGACAGATTATTCTTTATCTTCACACTGCCTAACGATGATTCTACGCTGATGGAATGATGTGCAAATGTTAAACTTAAACATATTTGAGTTGAGGTGAGTCGTTTTGCTCTAACCCGATCAGTCAGCAGCCATTGATCTGAGCACATGAAATCCTGAAAAAGCTTCAGCCTGTATTGAACAGAATCACATTAATTGAGTCAGAGCTTGCAAAAACTAATTGATATGGACAACTCCCATGAGATGCTGCTGCAGCACTGCAAAGACCACTCTCATTCATTTACATGGTAAGTTACCTGAGGCTACGAGGGCTGCGAGAAACAAAATATTGATTTCTGGAACTTCTAATGGGGATCAAAATAAACCATGAAAACAGAAGACTAATCTGTTTTTATTCACCATTGTGAAAAAATGTGAAGAACAAAACAAATTAACAAAAAGAAATGAAACATGAAAAATGCAATCATATTCAACTGACACTAACACAGAGCACCAGAGTTCTGCCCACCTCCTACACACACGAGTACAGCGACAAATCAAGACAGCTACATCTTCCTCAAATGTCATTCCGCAAACATTTTCCCAGACACGCTCATGGAAGAGTTTTTCTATGTAGTCACATGTGCATGTGCGCTGCTGCTTGCACAATGCGTGGGAGCCTGCTCCTGAAGACAATTTTTTGTGTGGAGCAGCAAGAATGATAACCAATTATATCTCATGTGTATGGCATTGGTGTGTTAATACAGACACTTTGCTTCCATGCTGAGAAGTTAGGTACGGTGCATTGTTCAGTTAAAATGGTCCAAACTATTTGGATGAAGTAACGTGCAATATAGATGCTAAAACAGTGTCACATCATTATGCTTTTCTCTTTAGCTGGACATTGTTTACCACCACACCCTCCAACAGCCATATTTCTCCTTCCTGCTACAATCCCGCTGTGTTAACCCACAAGTCCCCCGTGGTCCAGAGGCAATGGAGCACAGACTTACCTTAAAGAGTTAGCATGGTAATACCTTCTGGGATCGGAGTCAGTCAGCCAGGCCACAGCAGAGTTAAGCCCTTGCTCTACTCACATCAAAGGGGAAAGGGCCATCCACAGCAATCTGAGAGAGAGAGAGAGAGAGAGAGAGAGAGAGAGAGAGAGAGAGAGAGAGAGAGAGGAAGGGGGGGGATCACAGGTCTTATGGTTCAGACCTGTGATTCTTAGGGGAATTTTATGGCCTGACCAAAGATGGACAGCTTCAATTCAAAAGTAGATCTGTCTCATCACTTCCCAAAATGTGTGAAAAGTCTGTGTGTGTGTGTGTGTGTGTGTGTGTGTGTGTGTGTGTGTGTGTGTGTGTGTTTGTGAGTTTATTTGTGCCAACCTTACCTTTCTTTACTTTAAAAGCATATTTTATCATCCTGACACTTTATTGTTTATCAATCCTGCTTTGTACGAGCTGATTCATGCACTGCCATTGCCATCCGCTCGGACAGGCATTTTTAATTTGAACACGATAAAAATATAAGTCCATTTTGGGGACAAAGTTGCGTTACAGGTTGGATTTCATTTAAAAGCTGGCGTCCTTGGCACACATACCAGCGACGTTACTTTTAGATGCACTTGATGTTTCATGGATGGATTATCAGATTACGCTTGTTTTCATAGTCTGACAGAGATATTATGACATGATGACGTAGGCACAGTGACATACCATAAATGAACATTGGAGTAAACACACCAGTCACTTTGCATTAATGAAACATGTCCTCTAGAGATTATTCATATTCAGTTTTAATTATGAGATGGTCTCACTACACAATAAGCTTCTTATCGGACTGTGGGCATCAGTTTATTGAGCCACTGATTTTTTTTACAGTTTTCAGATGTTTTATTAATTAATATTTAACAGCTTCACCCCTGTCACGTACTTCCTCTGTTCTGTTTTAGGGATCTAGGTTGTACAGCAACACACACACACATACACACACACACACAGCACCTAATGCAACATTTCTCTTTAGAATTCTGAGTAAATGCTTTGCATTAATTCTAATATGGATTCTAATGCAGTTTTGAGAGTCTTAAAAAATATCAACCAAGTGTGTATTTCATGTAGTCATAAATATTTAATGTTACAGAGAAAGACTCCCAGTTTGAGACCTTGTTCTCAGGGGTTTTATCACATTTTAGGGGAAACACAGATTACTTTTATTACATTAACATATCAAGCCGGTGCCATGGATTTTGCAGAAACCTTCACAAGCTGACTGCAGAGAGACAAGGACACAAGGACTGTCTAATACTTACATACTAAATCACCGCCTGTGATTGTGGTCATAAACACAGTGACTGTGTGTCCTTACAGTGTACTTCTGTGTCTTTCTACTTTATAAATCACAAGTCAGTGGCACATCTTTTGAATATTTCTCCACATAATTAAATTTACAGGTATTGACAATGCACTTTGTGTCACCAATAACAACAGCTTGAACAGACGAATGGCCCATCACAGATGAAGTAATGTCACACTGCAGTATTTCTATTACAGCTAAATACTAAAAACGTCAATGAAGTTTCAGTTGAAGGGTGAGAGCTTCCCACTGGAGCTGCCATTTTGACTAACATTCACCAACTATGCAGGAGAAAAATAGCTTGTAAAAAGAGGCAGAGATGCCAAATCCTGCATTAATAGCAGCGTCAACAGACTGTGTTGAAACTTAATACAACCACAGCACTGCATATGTGTGGTCAGCCATCAGTGCTATTGGACACCAGCCTAGGGGGCCACAATTGTACAATGCCTGAACTACAAACACTGCAAGCTATGACATCGTATTGTATTGTATTGTCATTGTATTGACAGGGTGCTAGGAAATGCAACCTATAAGGGTCACAACTAGCAATTATTTTTATCATTGATTATTTTCTCGATAAATCAATTAGTTATTCCAAAGATATGCAGTTTGCAGAATCAGAATCACATTATCATACCATGAGAGGAAACAAGCATATTTATAAGATAAGGTTAAAAAACATTTATGGCATGACTTACAAGATGAATCATCATCATCAAGCGACTAATTGTTTCAGCTATGTTGTGCGTTTCTATTTAGAATTCAGCAGATAGTTCTTAGATTCTGACAAAAGATCTAGAGGGAGAGTAGTGATAAACGGTTCAGACTGGGTGGAGCAATAATATTCATAACCTACGTATAGTCATTACAGTAAACACACTCAACAGCTTTATCTTTGGTTTCTTGTACAGCTAGTAATGCATAAATAGAAGCTTAGTCTACTGTAGTGCTAATTGCTAAGTACTCAGTATGAGAGCATCATCACAGTAAATATTACATGCACTGAAGTAGTCTCAGGAAAGAGCAATTCACTGTGCTGCTCTCTATTATAGAACAGGCTAGACCCAAAAAAGTACCGCATTATTTTTAGTCTGTCAAACTCCATTGCAGATACTCTGTCAGTCTCTCTCTCTCTCTCTCTCTCTCTCTCTCTCTCTCTCTCTCTCTCTCTCTCTCTCTCTCTGTGTGTGTGTGTCTCACACATACAAAGAAATACACACACACACACACACACACACACACACACACACACACACACACACACACACACACACACACACACACACACACACAATAAAGTATTGGCCGTATTAAATGAAGTTCATTCTACTGAGTATGTTCATTGACTGTGTCACCATGGTATCTGGGATAAACCAATCAATTGCTCTTCATCTACAAGGAAGCTAGAGAGGCACTAAGCCTGTGTACAGAGTGGCATTATGCATTATGGACAGACCAATTAAGAAAGAGAGACAGAACTCCGGATGGAGATGCTGAGGCAAAAGGCTGAAATGTGGGATAGACGACTACGCAGGGAGACTATGCATAAAGTCAGATTGATGGTGTTGAACAAAGGAGAGATGGAAAAGGAATGATTTGAATAGATGAAAAAGAAAGTGACTCATTGAGCCAACAGAAAGAGATCGATGCAAATGAACAACGTTAAAGTTGAGAGTATACTAGAGCAGAGAGTGGATTTTTGCAGTGATATAAGCTCGGTCCAATAACTATCACTCTTCCAGCAGTGAGGGAGATGGTAGAGTGGAGTAGATGCTGCTGTTTTAGAATATATAAGCACAGCTGTCGCCTACAGCTAAAGCAGAACGATTACAGCTTAACTCCGTTAACATCTGCTGCTCCCGGGCCAGCAAGAGCAAACTGCTGGAAAATACCGGGGAGGAATTAAAAACAAGTGTAGGTGCAGGGCAGGGGTATCTACACTGTGTCATGGTGTCCATCTTATCTGTGTCACCTCTACTTGTGATCTGTGTCGTCGTCCTACTTTTCAGAGGTGGAAATGAAGGGAGAGAGATGCCAAAAAGGGAGAGAGTGAAATGTGTGAAACATTGACAGATGGAGAGGAGATTTTTCACCAAAGCCACAAGAGTCTGTAACACCACCCTGAGAACTGAGCGAGCATGGGCACGCATGCATGAGTGCGATTGTGCGTGGATATGTCTGTGTGAAAAAACATGTATTTGGCCTCATTAGGAGCTTGTGTAGGACAGGGCAATGCAACCGTGAGAAGGGGGATCAAGAGGGAGCAAAGAGGAAGCTTGAAGTATAGCAGGGATTGAAGGCTAGTCAAAGACTGCAGGGGAAGGACATCAAAGAAATGCAAAAAACACAAAGTTAATGGGCTCACTCATATTGTGCAGGGTCATCCATGTAGCCTTGGCTGAACAACACATTTGAAGTAAGTGAAAAAGCAGTAGGGTTCCAGAGAAATTTCATTTCCCATAAAACATATGACTCACAAGACCATGAATGATTTCAGTTATTACATATAATGGATACTTTGATTTCCAAAGTTAAAATAGCAAATTTAAGACATTGCAGCAAAAGTACCGGCATGACTAACATACTGATGATTTCATAGTTTCCAGTAAGTGGAATGGTTTTAAAAAACTTAGTCAAGTACTACTCGAAAAGAGGCCATGTGGTCTTTAAAAGGTTTACTCCTATGGTAACATCAATGTACTTAGCAATTTTCCTAATGATCCAATCACAATAAAGCGTTTCTTTAGTCCCTTGCTGATATTTTGATTTAAAAGTGGCACTAGAGGGAACATTTGGGATCAAAAAGTATTGATTCATCTTCTGGGGACCATGAATGTCCTCAGCAAACTTCACAGAACTCAGGAGGTTCAGTTTCTTGTGTATGTAGTTGACAATTTGACCTGAGGGTATCACAAGAGAAACATTTTGGAGTCACCTAAAACAATTGTCTGGACGAGATTTCCACCTTAAAGAAACCAAAAACAGGAGCCAAAAAACAAAAACAAAAAAAGAACCAAAATATTTTGCAGTGCAGCAGTATTGGATGGGCAGATGAACTGACTGATGTTCACTGCCTCCGTCCTTTACCAAAGGAAACAGCCAAATTCCGCCAGGCCCTGATGTGCCACAGGCGTCATAGTCAATGTTCCAAACCCCACTGGCTCCACAGCGGTCCATTACAGAGGCGGCTCTCCACCCGGCTCCACAGAGATTGTGAGTATCTTCACCGCAAGCAGCCCATGTCAATCTACACAGAGCAGCTTGAGCTGAAAGGAAGTCAGACACAGAAAAAGCATAGATACACGATGTGCAAACATATATGGGAAACAATTAATTATTTTTTTTTTTTACATATTTAGAAGCACATACCTGTAAAGCAAAGTTGTGTGAAAAACGGATCAAAATAGCACCATGACACAGACATGGTTTTGGTATAACATACAAGTGCCGGTTGTTACTCATTTATTCATATAGTAAAGTGCAATAAAAGAAAAAAAGCTTGCTCATGTGAGAGTTTCATCTTTACCAAGTTTTGTTTGGAGTGTAAGCTTCGCAAAAATATGCTGCCGTGTTATGACTGTCACACCTACAGGTTTTCACACACACACACCTTCACATACGTACATCCCAGCATGCACAGAGCAGAAGAAAGACACACACTGAACAGGTTGTCAGTCCAGCAACACAGACAGAAAATGACGGGTTCTATAGAGCACTGATTCTGGACACAGTTCATAATCCTGGTGCAATTATCTCAGGCCATCATATGTACTTATTAGAGTTGTATGGAATAGTAGAAACTCTTTATGATCAGGCAGGTCCATCACACCTTAATGTCAAGTCATGCAGAAAGTCAAGCTTTATTTCTGATAGAGACAGCTGAAGAGTGACAGGAATGTGGGGAGAGAGAGACAGGGAATGACACAGGAGAAAGAGCCACAGGTCGGATTTGAACCCTGGGCTTCTGCAGCAAGGACTGAGCCTTCACACGTGGAAGCTCTACCAACTGAGCTAAACACCGCCCCGTCAGTACAGTTTTAATGCAATCTCTGATGCCACTATTACAAATGCACTTTAGTTCTAATGGAGATGGCCACCTCAGTACATAATTATATACACATTATGAATTTTGTCTATATTTCTGGAATCAAAGACAGTGAATTAAAAACCACAGTGGGCGAGGAGAGAAAAGAGGAATTTGGATGAATTGATGAACTGTAAAAAAATAAATTAATTAAAAATGGTTGCGGTGGCTTTGATGTATTCACACAGCATCCCTGACAGCCATGTTGCAAAGGACCAAGGAAATTCCCTCATTATTTAAGCTATCAATGTGGAGAGGCTACCTAGTTAACATGGAAGAAACCTGAAAAAAAAACATGTAAAATCAAGGAGCAGACATTGTTGCTATTGAGAGAATGCGTCAGGTCTGAGTGTCTGCAGACGTGGCTCACACATACTGTACTTTATCTGTGTAGTCATGTCTGAACAGTTGTGCAGTAGTCTTAGTGTTTTGATATTTGTTTACATCATTTAAACAGGCAGTTGGCTTCTTGCATATAAAGTACCTCAGCAACAGCCCTCCATTCCCAAGTGGATTTTTTAATTAACATTTTATTTTTCACTAACTTCTCATCAGCCCGCTCCCCTTCTTTTTTTTTACTGACAGATTTGTTGCTCACGTGAAAAGTCTGATAAAAATGTGGAAAATATTCAGATTCAGTAACATTGCAATATCAACAACAAAACCCACTTTCAGGACTTTAAGTAAGAGTAGATGGAGTAACAGCAACAGTTCTATTCAGAGAGTTTAATTTCACTGCGACCACGTCTGGCGGAGCTGATCGCGACCGTTCTAGATAGTGATTCGTGAACGTGTTTCAGATGTGTCCTCAAAGCAGCTGTCCACTTTTCTGTGCAGAGAATGTACGGCCACTCTATTTTGGTGGATGCAAATTGAGTTAACAGGAAGTCAGACAAGGAAATGGCATAGAGAATCCAGTCAATTTTCAAAATAGAAGACCCTGATCAGAGAATGGTCGTGGACACAGATAAAAGGGAAACAATTTAATTAGCCAAAATGACTGAATCTGAGCAGTTGACAAAGCCTTACTCTTGTTGGCGTTTGAAGCAGCGTGAAGAATGGACCAACTAAACGGCCACAATGTCACAGACTGTTGTCTGGTGTCTGAAGTTCAGAGGTTACTGGTGCTCACACACAGCTCAAATACAAAGAAAATCCACACACCAACAGGTAGACAGCAAAAAGAAAAAGTCTCTCTCTGCGCACACACACACAGAGCTTTGAAAGTCAAAGAGGATGTGCTGCTGATCACGAGGAGGAGGTTTCATAACACTGCCCAGCGCCAACATTTACAGAATCAGACACAGAGTCTGCATGGCTCATGTTCTGTATTAAGGAGTTTCTTTCTGTGTAAAGTGTTTTGTTACAGGTGTGACTGCATTGTGTAGTTTATGTAGTTTATTTCTGAGGGTCAGGGTGTGACTAATTAGTCAGCAGAGGTTATGCTTGAATTAGAGATAGAAATGTGTAACCTGGTAGATATCCTGTTGTATTGAATGATGTTGAAAATCAATGAGCATGACGGCTTTATTCAATTCAATTTAAAACACATCATTTGTGTTGGAGGCAGTATGTCAGTATTGGATTTTTGCAATGTAAAAATTGGGGGGTAAAAAGGGGGGTAAAAGAAGCAGAGGCACACAGCAGACCTGCGAGTTGGCTGACTAAATAAGACACTCAGGCGTGCACGCACAGACCTGGGTCAGACAGCATTCACAGAAACTTTTCACAGTTTGCCATTACTTTCAGAGATGCCAAATTTAGAGATTTTGCCACTCAGAAAAAAAAGCACTTGAAAGCTATTTCAGCACACTTTTCCATGACTAACTACTTAACTGATTTGACCTGACGGTTTAAATCCCACACATCTGGCGAGGTTAAAACAAATGCTAATATTTAGATGAGAAAGTGGTTCGTGCGCAGTGTTTATGCGTTTTAAGTGAGAAAGTTGTCTTCATGATGTGACATCATGCCTGTAATCCTATAAAGACATAAGCGGGAAGAGGTGTAACATTCAAACCCTCAGCAAATATTGTTCAGCTGTCACATTCATCAGAGTCTGATCCTCATTCCCATTTGCGTGGATCAACACCCCAGGAGCATAATCTCACAATAATCTCTCTTTTAATAAACACAAATATCCCACTGTTTAAATTCATGTGTTTTTTGCAATAGAACAGAATCGACTCACATTTTAGTTCACATGTCCCTGTCCAAATCAAAGAGGACTTCAGAATACAGCAATACTGGCTTTAATGTCTTTATGTGAAATGCTTTTAGTCTCCATTGTCTGGAGGTTGACATTAAACACACACACATGGATGCACACAATGTAATCCTCCTTTATTGTCCTTTCACAGGGCCGCAGGAGGAAGACACTTATGCAAAACAGGCCCACTGCACTAATAGGACAAGCACATTCAAACATATATTCATATCTAAACACACATGCACACAGGCCCCTTCTCTCAAACTGTGTCGCAGATGAACACATGCCAGTTCTTAACAGCAGAGTTAGTGGAGATTTTGTTGCTATCACGCCGTAAGCAGATTTCAAACTTGTTTTGAAATGAATGCCTTTCGGATTAAAAAGTAATTTGCTTTGTACCTCTCGCTATTTTTGTCACTTACACGCGCACGTGCCACAATCAGACACACTCAAGCACACAAGCGCGCCAACACTGACAAACTACGAGAGGTAGCAGCAATAAAAATCTGTCTGAACTGGAAATGATAAGACAGCTGTGGAAGCACATCAGAACTCTGCAGCATGTTCATTTGTAAGTAGCCTGCAGAGAGGCGAGGAGACGTGAGAAGTCTGCGTGGACATAGAGTATGCATGTACACAGGTGTGCTTGAAAGCAGACAAATATGCATAGATTAAAATGTATTACAGCACATTTCAAGGTTGAAAACAAAGCAGTTAAAAGGAGAGATGACGGCGGGCGGTCGGGTATGATCAGGGTTCATTATGGTGTCAGAACTTTCAATTTGAAATGATTCTTACAATTAGAGGTTTTCTTTTCCCCACTGAGGAACAACTTAGCTGAAAGTACAAAACATAAGGGACATCTTCCTGATTTTGAGCTGCCATCACATTTGAATTATCCTAAGAGTTTTAACGGAGCTTCTGCTTATCAGCATGTTTGCATGTTGTGTTTAACTTAGTCATTGATATTTTATAAGGAAGAGATGATCGCTGGATTTACTTCATCACTGTACTTAATGAAAACAGCTACCATCCCTAACATGTTGTGCATTCAGTGCGCAGCTACATACCCACTGTGACTTGTGAGATACACCAGCATTCTGTCAGCTGTGGCAGCAAATCACACTCTGGAAATCTTCTCTATTACTACTGACAAATGTAACTTATGTTAAGACTTCTTCCACACCAGAACAGACAGAGTTTCCGGAGCTAAGCACTTTTCTCCTTCATCTTCTCCACTCCTGTCAGTTTTTCACCTCTGTGACAAACCTCTCCTGTTCTTGAATCTGTGAGACTTCAGCCACTGACCATGCCAGACTGGTTGCAGTGAACGTGAGAGGATGCCCAATACAGTCGTGACCTTAACCTGCCTGAGTCACAGCCCTTCTCCCCAGTACTGCTCGGAAGAAACTGCAAAGAAATTGAAAATTCAGCCTTGAAGTGACCAAGTTCCTCATCTCAAACTTTTGCTGTCACGTATAGCCTCAGGCAATCTGCATCCTAAGTAAACACAGACCCATTTCCGAGAGCTGTTGAGAGATTTTGTTCAGTCACAGTGATAAAACTTACCGTAACTACATCTACCTCATCTACCTACCTACATCATCTGTCACTTTCAGACGTAAAGCAACAGTACATAGGAATTGATAATTTTGCAATTCAGCACACTTTGAGAGTGTAATCCCACTGCGGGACAGCTGTACACGTGCATTTATTCTGATTACGTTGCTTATCATAAAGGTCTCTCCACTTCTGTCTTTAGGTGCATACAGGTTGCTGAGCCCTGTTCAGCTCTGCTCTTAGGTTACATTTGGTAAGCCCAGCTAACAAAATATAATCAGGTTCAACAAAATCAGTTAAATAGTTGACGAATTATGGTTAATCCTTATGCACTTCTCACAATGATTGTTGTTAAACACAGCACAAAAAAGAGCAACTTTTTCCGATGATGGAAATTTCATGGACAACAACTTAGATGAAGTTAAAATTGGAGGATTGTTGTGGTAAACACTTCATTCAGACAAAAACAAACAAACAAATTATTATCCTGTGTCTGCTAAGAAAAAAAAGTTTCTGACACAAACGATGATGCCATCAGTCTAAGTAGCTATTTTTTTTAATATTTGAGGTATTAGTTACACAATCAGGACAATGGAAATAAAAGTGAGACGGAAGTTTTAGGAAGCCTATGTCTTAGGCACGTGGACTGGAATATTCCACATTCAGATCACGGATGGATGAGGTTTCTGGATCATACTGCAATATTGTGAAGTTCTTTGATGTTGATAATGATGATGCTAGATCTTTCAGTACTCATAGGTTATGCACAAGGCCGAACCCACCTCAGCGTCTCAGTCAATTTTAAAATGACCTTTACATCAAAGAAAGAGCGCTTCGTCTGCTGTAAAATCTGAACACTAAAGCACAAAGCCGAAGCCGACACTGCAAAGTAGACAACTGTAGAATATGGGAGCTCATCATTCAATGCAGCCAGTGTAGACAAAAGAAAGTAAACTATCAAAAGACATTCAACAGCACACATTGAAGAAGTATGCACTCACCATCACAGTGCGGCTGCTGTACAGTAGTTCAAGGTTAAGAGTTACTTTCTCAGAGCAAGCAGTGCATGAAGCAGAGAATCTCTGGGACATCAACATGTTACAGCAGACTTCTTATTCAACTCGTGCTCAGACTTGTCTGACATTCATAAGCAAATGTTTCCAGACACTGAACTTGCAAAGTTATATTCATGTTGTGCAACAAAAACAGCTTCCCTTTCATGTTTTGGTCTGTTATCTCACTTCAGAGGAAAGGCACTCAGCGACACAAGGTTGTCAAAGAGCGACGTCATATCTTTTGAAGAAGCTTTACACAAAGTGACACTGTCTGAAAAGATAGTTTTACAGTGGAACAGGTTGTTGTACATTATCTGGATTCAGAGCTTGTAGATTTGTAACAAAACTATTTTTGAAATGTCCATCTTCATATTCTCCAATCTGTACATGGAAGTTTTTAAGGATGTTCTTAAAGTGCTGAAGTCCTGAGCACACAGACGTGTCTGGGTTGATTGAGTCTTGAGTCTTGGCAACTGTGGTCCACAGTGCATTGCAGTTTTCATCAACAGTGAAAAGAGACCAAGACTGAAAGCTGAAAGACACAATGCCCAAATGTACACTGTCATTTATCTGCATTTACTCACAACTGAGTCACTCAAATTCAAATGTAGGTGAATCTGTTAATGATCACATGCACACATATCAAATGACCAAACACATATTAAAATTAGATATTTTTATTCTGCAGTATTCTACGATGTGTTTGCATTCAGTTCCTTTTCATAGAGCAGTTTTGTTGGTGCCTTTGCCCACACTGAACAATGCATGCATGTAATTCAACATCACTGTTTGTAATTTAATCAAATCAATATCAGCCTTACAGCTTATTTTTACTCTGTTACAACAACAGCAAGTTATTGCTAACGTAAATGGAACATTTCCTGCTGCTGCTACAGTTCACACTAACTTAGTTTCTTAGTTTGTTTATCAAAGATGTGTCTGCAAAACAAGAAAACAATAATTTTCTGATTTTTGCAACAGTTCAGTTAAAAAAACAACAAGAAGTAGAAGCCACAGTGAACTGTTAGTTGAAAAGCTGCAGGCGGCAGCATGCACAGGATGCACTGTAAACACACTCACTCACACTTGCTGTAGTGGTTTGGCAAAGTAGCCGCTCAACTACACTTGATGTTATCACGTTGACCACAAGTGTCACCAAATGAACCAGGCCAAGTCCAAGTTCTTAACTAAACTAAAAAACAATGTGTTATTAGGATACTCTACAAGATAGTGTTACATTAATATTTAGTCTTCATGCCACTCTACAGTGATGGTCCTCAGGATTCAAGATGTTCAGATGGATTAGAACAACACTTTTAGATTATTCAAACAACCAGACAGGGTGAGTATCCTGAGAGGCCACCTAGCAACTTTTCCCTAATACACCCCAAGATGTTTGACTATTTCCTTTCAAATTTCCTTCAAAGCAATGCTTTGTGTCAACAGATGGTTAGAAAATGTAAGAGTTAAGGAGCATGCAGGAACACATTTTACAGGCAGAAAAAAATAAAACTTGCAAAGTAGAAGATGTCCTCATTCAAAATGTCCTCATTCATGCACCTCATCAGCATCCTACAGTACTCTGGAAAAGGCCACTGTTGCTCATGCACACGAGTGGCATGACAGCATGCCCCCCCAAGTGGATATCCTTTGAGGCAGAGCCACAGTTTTTCCTTTGTTGCAGTGCAGCAAAAACAGTTCTGAAATTTCAGATAGATGCCCCACTGGTAACCTTGTAGGTAAAGGAACTGGAACACATCGAGGAGGCATCCTATAATAATCACTGTAGACCTAGTTGACAAAATAGTGCAATAAAGCCTTAAAAACGTAAATACATAAAAGTAGGCTACAGATATAGTAATATTTTTCACCAGACAAAACAGCAGAGCTTTAAGAAGAAGTAGAAGCTTCTCTCCCACTGGCACTCATCAGTGAAAAGTTGCTCACATCAGCTGCTCTGATGTGAGCTGCTGTCAGACACATGAGCTCACTTGATCCTGAGCTCATGGTTCAGCATGCCAAGCAGTTGGAGAACGTCCTATAGATTCTACTTAAGTGTTGACCAGGGTGGCAAAGTCTGCACTGAATATAACCCTTTGTCACAGAGATAATTCCAAGTACAAAGCACAGCTAAATTTTTGTTTACAGCGTCTCTTGCTGCGTTGGATGATGGAACAGTGAAAAAGGAGCAGCCTGTGTATCCTGATGGACTTTTGAAATCACTCATGCTGCATAATATTTGAGGTTCCCAGCCACTCAGACGTACATTTGTCACACAGGCATGTCCTTGTTATGTCCTTTTTCAAAAATGTACTTGGTATTTCTCCTCCGATACATTTGCACTCATGCACTCTCTTCTCTAATGATGGGTGATTCATCGACAATTAGTTCAGTCTGAATTAGTCTTTGCAGTGAATGTGGTGGGATAATGATTTATGTGTCATGCGCTGTTAAATCTGTGGCTTGAAACCTTGAAACCTGCACGTGTAAATGCTTACTCAACATAGTCTTTTTGCACATTGCTAACTGCATGCACCAAAATAATCCAGAATTTATTGTGCATACTCTATTTATGAAAGCAGAACCACAATTACTCTTCAATATAGCAGCAGAACCTTTCATCTTGCTGGGCAAATGTCAGAAATGTTGCTTATGAGTCGTCATCACTCGTTAATATACATGCCGTATACATGCAGTACATGCATTACTTATTTTGTGGTTCATGAGAAGCAGCCTGTTCTTTTTCAAACACTTAATCTTTATATACAGTAAGGTATGTGTGGCACAACTACAGCCCTCTGCTGTTGTTCTCATTGACCTTACTTTTAGATGGAGCACACACCCACACACAGTCTCCCCAACATGCATTTGGTACACACTGCAATTTATTGTCCTCCTCAATCATTAATGTATTTTGCTCATTGTTACCTGGGTATGAAGGTAGATTAGTGCCATATATCTGAAGAAGAGCAGACTATGATTTGCACTTGTAAAACCCGTAATTCGCAACTTGTGAACGCGGATCTCAGAGTTTGTAAGTGTAACTTCAGATCCACACATCTGCAAAAAGCAAACTGCAAGCATATTTCACAACTTGTGAAAGCGCATCTTCGAATTTGCACTTGTAACTTCAGATCTGCAAAGCTGCACAACATGATTTGCATGCGCAGGTTCCTATTTGCTCGCTCAGTTGCGTCATCCTTCTCACGTGAATTTTGGCACGATTCTCTCGGATGGATTTGAAGGAAACGATTTGCGCGCAGAGACCAGGAATGCCTGTTTTACCACTCTTGTCCAAAAGGTGGCAGTGTGGTTATTGGATAATATATCAATAAACGGCTCAGTTTTTTAATTTTTTTTTTTTATTATTGCAATAAGACAGAGTATTACAATGACACGTGACAGGTAGAACAGAAATTGCTGATCATTACATCAAGATAAAGTCAGTAAAAAAAAAAAACATACATAGACATACAAGAGGAATATATCTTAAAGAACATTTAGAAGCTTTGTGTTTTTCTTATTATGTACAAGTTTAAGAGATTTGAGAAGAGAGGAAATTTCTAAAATAAAAATATCAAAGAGAGGTTGATTCTTTTGCCATTTCTGTTTATGAATGAAAAATTTGGCTTGTAGAACATAAAAGTTAACTAAAAATGATGAATCTGTAGAGTTCTTATAATAAAAGAAGATGTCTTTGAGAGTGAAGACATAATGGCCCTGTTGTGCAAAAAGGTGAAAACTAAGGTCTATTAGAAATTTCTTAACAGTATCGCACTCAAAAAATAAATGTACAAGTGTTTCATCTTCCCTATTACAAAAAGAGCAATGTAAATCTAGGTCTATGTCAGTATATTTTGAAATATTAACATTTGTAGGGTAAATCTTGTGGAGAATCTTAAAATGGACTTAATAAACGGCTCAGTGGTGGTGGTGGGTGGCTGGCCATGACTCTTGGTCTACGACACGGCGCCATGAGAACATGGAGAGAAGTGTTCAACAACGTGTAAGTAACATTATGGTTTACACTGTTGTTGTTTGCATGGCCAATAACCACACTGCCACCTTTTGGACAAGAGTGGTAAAACAGGCATTCCTGGTCTCTGCGCGCAAATCGTTTCCTTCAAATCCATCCGAGAGAATCGTGCCAAAATTCACGTGAGAAGGATGACGCAACTGAGCGAGCAAATAGGAACCTGCGCATGCAAATCATGTTGTGCAGCTTTGCAGATCTGAAGTTACAAGTGCAAATTCGAAGATGCGCTTTCACAAGTTGTGAAATATGCTTGCAGTTTGCTTTTTGCAGATGTGTGGATCTGAAGTTACACTTACAAACTCTGAGATCCGCGTTCACAAGTTGCGAATTACGGGTTTTACAAGTGCAAATCATAGTCTGCTCTTCTTCAGATATATGGCACTAATCTACCTTCATACCTGGGCAGGATGTTTGACCGTTACTGTGCAGAGTGATGTATGTGAGTTTGACACTCAAAGGCCATTTTCACATTTATCTCTTAAATCTGAGTTGTCCATGTAAGGACGTGTACAATTTCGTGACATCACAACTCATTTGGTCCAATGTAGAATGAGAATAGACAGTCAAGTAGACATCTTGCGTTCAGTAGTTAAACTGAACAATATTATTCGATTAGTCTTCTGGATTTGATGTGGATTTGTGTGTGATAGATAAATTTAAGAAATTACAATGATTTTGTAGGACAAATTATTATTTTTATAGAGTATCTGCATGTGTCTTAATTTGTATGTGTGTTTGCAGGGATATTTTAATATGTATCCATGTAGAATAAATGCATAGGCCTACTGAGATGCTTTATAAATGCTGCAAAGTAAGAAATGGCTCCGACTGGCTCTACATCTCTGCTAATGTGTCACTACAAATTCACTGTTTTATTCAACAACTTTTGCTTTTGGCACAATGTATCTTTCAGCTCCTGTAGCTCCATCACTTAGTACATCATATAAAAAAAGGGAAATATGTCCTTGAGCTAGTGACCAAATCTCCAAATGCTTTAATACAATGTGAAGAGACTTTAGGATATGTGATGTACATTACAGATTTGATATGTGTTATCTTTGACTTCCATTCAAATGTTCCTCATTGTAAAAACTGTCACACATGAAGTCCTTGGGGCAACCTGGTGGCTCAGTAGGCTCAGCAGTACCAGTGATGTCCTGGTATCATGTCCAGTGTGGCACATTTGTCTCATGTCAACACCAAGCTCCATTATTGTCTCAGTCTACTGTACTGTCAAAAAAGAGAAAAAAAACTAAACAAAACAATGAATCTTTAAAAATAGCTTGTGTGCTAAAAGAAAAAAAAGAAAATATATTTTCATCTGCACCAAAAGGTTTCTCCAACATCACAAATAGCTCACAGAACTTGTTAAAGTAGCAATTTGAACCATTGTGCTTCCAACATGGTACTGTGGTCTCCTCTCTATTGCTATCATACTCCACAAGGACACTGCATTTAGTGCTTTCAATGCTGCTGTATTCTTTCACCTTTCAAAGTCTATTTCCATCCCGTAGATCTGTATCTTTAGGTAAGTGTGCATGCCTCGTGGAGCAGAAGCAAACTCTATTCCCTAACAAAGCAGAGAAATGACACAACAGTCATGCTTGTGTTTACTGTGCTCTTTATGATCTCTGGTCACAAAAGGTTGAACATTTTGGTTGAGTAACATTCGCTTAGGTCTGCTCTAGATTTATCACTAGTGTTCCTGGTCACATATTTTGGCTATTGCAGGAAATAATTATTCTGTTCAATTAAATTCACAAAATTTTGTATTTCAAGAGGCAGTCCAAGGTAAGTGATGGGGCGTTCTGGTGAAAGAATTTCAACTGCAGTGATTTGGGGTATGAGTGCTATTTTATTGTTTTTGCCAATTACTTTGGAAAAGGTACAGGGGAATGATGTTTAATCATAGTACAATGTTTTATCTCAGTACCTATTTTTACTTATCACCTGTACACTCTCTTGCTGCCTCCTGGGTGTGCCAGTGATTCAGTTTAATGAGCAAGTGACGCTGTTAACTGGTGATTTACTATAACTGTGTGGTGGTAACTATGGTGGACATTTGGCTGAAAGTTGCCAGTTAACAGTTAACTCGTTAAACTGTTACACCGGTCACTGGCTGTAGAAAATTGGAATAATGAGCAGTTTCTAACTAAAAGACTGCTGGTGTTTCCAATTTGGAGCTCCTGAGTGAGTAAAGTGGATGCTATAACTTTCTCCGGTGTGGTCTTGTAATCCTGGGGGACTTTTGTGCTTCTAAATATGTGAATTGAGGGATTGAGTAACGGAGAGAGAATCCTTCTGCAGTATTAAGTCCCTAGTGTGATGTGACATCATGTACGGTTGTGGTGGTGGTTTGCCATTCCCTGTGGTTGACTTGTCAATAGCACTGTAGTTCATTATTGCAGTTATTGTGGCAGCAATTGACAATGCAAACAGAAGTATACTAGACAATTCATTTACACACAAAGAATACAAATGTGACTAATTTTGGTCATTCCATAACTGCCCAATTAATGCAATTATGAGTCATGGTAAACTGACCATCAACTGATTATTTAGTCGGGTAACAGAATTTATAACAGAGTAATTTACAGAAATTCTGATAATTGATTCATTGTTTAAGCCATTTATTTTTTCTCATTTGTATCATTGTAATTTAAATATATTTAGGTTTTCCTTGTTGGGGCTCTGGGAATTCCTAGTGAATATTTTGAGCTAAGTATGGCAATGTCTGTCACCACTTTGGTCCAGATATAATATCTCAAGTAGTAACATCATATATAGTATAAATATTTCACAAGGATTTTTTTAAACTGATTTTGGTGACCCCCCGACTTCCTTGTAGTGGCACCAATAGGTCAAAAGTATTTTGTCCAGTACTTTGATTCTTTCATTACCAAATTCCTGCATCCGTGCCTCAGCTGTACTTTGTGTTATTTGCTAATTAGCAATTTAATATGCTAACAGTTAACATGCTAACATAATAGACTAATATGTAAATGTAGTGAACATTACGTATATGTGCATCTTAGCATCTTCATTGTGAACATGTATAGGGCAGCTGTGGTTCAGAGGTAGAGCGGGTCGTCCACTAATCAGAAGACGCCCAGTTCGATCCCTGTCTGCATGTCGAAGTGTCCTAAATTGCTCCATAAGGCTGTGAATGGTTAGCTCCTCAAACTGACAGTGTGTGAATGAGATACGTACTGTACAGCACTTTGAGTGGTTGGCTATATACATTTAATAATATATATATGTAAGTACAGTCTGTTTACTATGTAGCCCAAAGCACCGTCACATAGGTAATTGCTATTTTCATTTGTAGACTAAATGATTAATTCATAAATCAAAATGAATCATCAACACATTAATCAGTATCAATACACACTTGTTTTCACAGTTTTCCTGCTATAGTTACAGTCTCAGGTCTGATCCTCTCCGCCTCACATGACATCTCTCACGTATTCACACATTCTCATATTACAGCCTCTCCAACTTTAGTTTATGTGACGGTGCCTCTGTTTACATGAACACTGTACCTCATTGTTCCCCATTTGTTTATTTTATTTTTCTCTTCTGTCATTCTAGTTCTCTCTCTGCCCTCCTCCTGTTCTGCTATAATATCTATCACTGTTTCCCCTCAGCTCTTAGCACTCAGGTGGACTCATTATATTCCAAGGCCAGCTGGTAATTAGCGGTATTTTAACAAGCTTGTGAATTGCTCCCAGTCCCACCCCTCTTCACCTTTCCCTTTTTCTCACTATCACACACCTCTCTCTCTCCCTTCATCTTTCCCTTGTCCCAGCCTCTGTGTCATGTCCTAATTTCACATTACAGCTGGTATCAGGTATCAGATAAACACTGCATAGGGACTAGCTATGGCTGAACCCCAGCGCTCTGCATCCTCCATTGTTGTTCCATTGTCATGCTATCTTTATATAGCTGCAATTTAAAAACAGAGGATGAATTTTAATCACATCCACAGTAATATATCATTACTTTTTGGTTTGTCTCACCTGAGCCACTCGACGCTGTTTATTGGACCACCTTTTTTTTTCATCTCTTTTTCTAATCTAATTGCCCCACACTGTTCTAGTATTTGGCTTCATCATGTATCCCCTGACTAATTCCTCCCCCCACCTCCCTGTGACTCCTCTATCATTCTGCTTGCTATGCTGCTCACACATACCTGGCTAATTACAGTGGAAAGAAAAAAAAAAGATGGAACAAGAAAGAACAAGACACATCCTCCATACACACCTCCAAGCCTGCTTTCTCTTATCTTCTCTTTCATTTTACTGTTTCCTCTTTACCTCTGGTCTCTCTCTCTCACACACACACACACACACACACACACACACACACACACACACACACACACACACACACACACACACACACACACACACAGGATGTTAAATGGAAACACACATTGAGTTGTACATTGTGCACATATTGTCCAGATGGGCGAGGCAAAAGCATGTTTTTGTACTGTTGCATAAGCACTTTTTGCTAAACTGTTCACACTCTTTTAAAAATAGATATTTTTGTATCCGACGGTGCACACAACTCATAATATCAGTAAGCACACAAAGCAGCCACTGCACACTGACAGTAACAATGAAAAACTCATTTGGCTTTTGCTTATCCTGTGTGCAGGGCATATCGGTTTTCAGTACCTTTTACAGTAACACACAGGGGTCAAAGTGAATGGATATTTATTTACACACATCCAAATACGTAAACATAAAGTGTGTTTTTCAGGTCAAGGCACAAAAAAAAACAACATAAAATGACAATCATTGAGGGAAAAAAATCAGTCTTGTCTTCTTACTGGGTCTGGCCACAAAATCTCGTCCACATCACATGCAATGTCTTCCATTGCTAGGCACCGGGGAAAACATCTCCTGGAGTGTCGTATCCAGGCCTGACATGACACCTGGTCAATGTCTCCGCATGCCTCCTCCATTGCCTGTAGAAGGGCTATGCGCTGATGGGGGTGACGGTCATAAACCTTCCAGCGCCAAGCAGAGAAAAACTCTTCAATGGGATTTAGGAATGGAGAGTAAGTTGGGAGGTAGACCACAATGTCTCCTTCCATTGTTCTCCACACAAAAAGCTTACCTGTGGCTTATTTATAGTGCTCAGGCTGATTGCAAAGTGAAGTAATTATAAATATTAGTTTTCACATGTGAAAGTGTGGCCTGACAGTTGGCAGAATTGTGTAAAAAATAGCCATAAATATGTATAGTTTTGATAGGAGTGTGTAGATCATCTGGAAATTGAGTGTAAAGCAGTGGAGCTGTGTTTACAGTTTTGCAAAAGGAGTCCTGTGCAGTGAATTGTATTTACACATATACAAAGTGTGTGTTACGAAATTGCAAACTAAGTGCAAAGCAATGTTTGTGCTTTCAGTTTTGCAAACTCGGTGAAGGGTTTTGTGATACATATTAATAGTTTTAGAAATTGTGCTATAAGAATCCATGTAAGTGTTTAAGCCATCAGAAAAAACTGTAATCAAAGGAGAAAAAAAAGGCAGTGATGGGAGCATTGTTGTGTGTGTGTGTGTGTGTGTGTGTGTGTGTGTGTGTGTGTGTGTGTGTGTGTGTGTTCAGCTATCAGTCTTAATATTAAATGATTTTTTTTTCACCCCTCCTGGAGCTGCCACCTTACCGCGGTGGAGGGGTTTGCGTGTTTCAATGATCCCAGGAGCTATGTTATCGGGGGCTTCATGCCCCTGGTAGGGTCACCCAAGGCAATCAGGTCCTAGTGAGGGACCAGACAAAGTGCAGCTCAATCACCGCTGATGAATAGAGACAACGATGAAGTCAGGTCTCCCTTGCCCGGACGTGGGTTACCGGGGCCCCCCCCTGGAGCCAGGTCTGGGGGTGGGGCTCACTGGCGAGCGCCTGGTGGCCGGGTCTACACCCATGGGGCCTGGCCGGGTACAGCCCCAAAGGATGACATGGGCCCCCCTTCCCATGGACCCACCACGCATGGGAGGGGTCTCAGGGGACGGGTGCAAAGAGAGATGGGCGGCAGTCGGAGGCGGGGACCCTAGCGGTCCGACCCCCGGTTGCAGAAGCTGGCTCTAGGGACGTGGAACGTCACCTCTCTGACGGGAAAGGAGCCTGAGCTGGTGCACGAGGTTGAGAGGTACCGGCTAGATATAGTCGGGCTCGCCTCGACGCACAGCGTGGGTTCCGGAACCAGTTTCCTTGAGAGGGGCTGGACGCTCTACTACTCTGGAGTTGCCCCCGGTGAGAGGCGCAAAGCGGGGGTGGGAATGCTTGTTTCCCTCCGGCTCGGCGCCTGCACGTTGGGGTTCACCCCGGTGGACGAGAGGGTAGCCTCCCTTCGCCTTCGGGTGGGGGGACGGGTCCTGACTGTCGTCTGTGCGTATGCACCGAATGGCAGCTCAGAGTACCCACCCTTCCTGGAGTCTTTGGAGGGAGTGCTGGAGAGCGCCCCCCTCTGGGAACTCCCTCGTCCTCCTGGGGGACTTCAATGCTCACGTGGAGCTCACGTAGAACGACTTTCGAACGGCTTCGAGGAGGTTCTAGACCACTATACAGCGGCTTAGGCGGGGGGAGCAGTGCACTGTCAACACTGTGTTCAGTGGGGGCGGGGTGCTGCTGACCTCGACTCGGGACGTCTTGGGTCGGTGGAGGGAATACTTCGAAGACCTCCTCAATCCCACCAGCACGTCTTCCCTTGAGGAGGCAGAGCCTGGTGACCCCGTGGTGGTCGCGCCAATCTCTGGGGCTGAGGTCGCTGAGGTAGTCAAAAAGCTTCTCGGTGGCAAGGCCCCGGGGGTGGATGAGGTCCACCCGGAGTTCCTCAAGGCCCTGGATGTTGTAGGGCTGTCTTGGTTGACACGTCTCTGCAACATCGCGTGTACATCGGGGGCAGTACCCCTGGATTGGCAGACCGAGGTGGTGGTTCCCCTCTTCAAAAAGGGGGACCGGAGGATGTGCTCCAACTATAGGGGGATCACACTCCTCAGCCTCCCCAGGAAGGTCTTTTCGGGGGTCATGGAGAAGAGGGTCCGCAAGATTATCGAACCTCGGATCCAGGAGGAGCAATGTGGTTTTCGTCCTGGTCGTGGAACTGTGGACCAGCTCTATACCCTTAGCGCGATCCTGGAGGGTGCATGGGAGTTTGCCCAACCAGTCTACATGTGTTTTGTGGACCTGGAGAAGGCGTTCGACCGTGTCCCTCAGGGTGTCCTGTGGGGGGGTGCTCCGGGAGTATGGGGTTTTGGACCCATTAATACGGGCTATCCGGTCCTTGTGCTCTCGGTGCCAGAGCTTGGTCCAGACCTGTTTCCTGTGAGAATTGGACTCCGCCAGGGCTGCCCTTTGTCACCGGTTCTGTTCATAACCTTTATGGACAGAATTTCTAGGCGCAGCCAGGGCGTTGAGGGGCTGCGGTTCGGTGGCCTCAGGATTGGGTAGCTGCTTTATGCGGATGATCTAGTCCTGTTGGCTTCATCGGAACGTGACCTTCAGCTCTCTCTGGAGCAGTTCGCAGCCGAGTGTGAAGCGGCTGGGATGAGAATCAGCACCTCCAAATCCGAGACCATGGTGCTCAGCCGGAAAAGGGTTGAGTGCAGCCTCCGGGTCGGGGATGGGATCCTGCCTTAAGTGAAGGAGTTCAAGTATCTCGGGGTCTTGTTCACGAGTGAGGGAAGGATGGAACAGGAGATCGACCGGCGGATCGGTGTGGCTTCTGCAGTGATGCAGACTCTGCACCGGTCCGTCGTGGTGAAGAAGGAGCTGAGTCGAAAGGCGAAGCTCTCGATTTACCTGTCGATCTACGTTCCTACCCTCACCTATGGTCACGAGCTTTGGGTAGTGACCGAAAGAACAAGATCGCGAATACAAGCGGCCGAAATGAGCTTCCTTCGCAGGGTGGCTGGGCTCTCCCTTAGAGATAGGGTGAGAAGCTCGGCCATCCGCGAGGAGCTCAGAGTAGAACCGCTGCTCCTCCGCATTGAGAGGAACCAGTTGAGGTGGCTCTGGCATCTCGTGAGGATGCCTCCTGGACGTCTCCCTGGTCAGATGTTTCGGGCACGTCCCTCCGGGAGGCGGCCCCGGGGAAGACCCAGGACACGCTGGAGGGACTATGTCTCTCGGCTGGCCTGGGAACGCCTTGGGGTCTCCCTGGGAGAGCTGGACGAAGTGGCCGGGGAGAGGGAAGTCTGGGCCGCCCTGCTGAAGCTGCTGCCCCACGACCCGACTAACGGATAAGCGGGAGAAGATGAGATGAGATGAGATGAGATTTTTTTTTCAGGCATGTCTCACCATTGTAAGGAAGGAAAGGGCAGTCCTCACAAGTGACCAAAAAAGCAGTGGACCTCACAACTCACAAAACCAAGAATTTATGAATGTGGGTTTTGTGAACTAAATGCAAACTAGCAAAAAGAAAATTATTTAAAAATATAACGTCCTTGGGCAACACACTGCATCTATAACAACAGTGAAAAGTGTTTCCCTACAGGAATGAATAAACTCTTACTATTAAAACTACACATGAACACAATTTTGATGACAAATTCAGATTTGTGTCAGACGTGCTGTTCTTTTCTTTTGACTGAGTCTGAGCATCTCAGTGAGCTGGGCCTTTGTCTCACATGGAAGACCTCAATTAATTTAGGCTGCTTGGCCAGGGCTGGTTGCCATGCCAATTGGTGATCAATCACACTGGTGCTTTTATAACCTCTGTTCTTCTCATCGCAGCCGATGCGCTACATTTAGCCCAACTTGTGGCTTTTATTGTGTTCCTTGGCCTTTATTTGCCTTGAACAGGCGACATGTTCCTCTGATAATGCTGCTCATTTATTTTCACCTGGATGAGTACTGTTAGTGAAATGAGCCACCTGCTAGACAGGAAAAGGCAAGATGAAAACAAGCGATTTTTCACCCCTAAAACACGACTATAACCAGTGACCAGTGAACTAATTGTGGGCTCCTTGTTTTTGCATTTTATTTTTTAAAACAAATGATCTGTGGGGAAATTGGATAGGAGTTTAACTGTTTAGTTTGGTTCATTATTTTCCTAAATTACTTTCTGGCACAGAATCGGCAGCTTATTTTGCCTTTCCTCCTCATCACTTTGTCTTTACAGCAAACAGTGTGGTTTTGCCGCACAAAACAAAATGTTTGATTCATGGGCTGCCATAAAATTTAGAGCAGTTTAAAAGTTTAATAGTAAAATATTTTGTACAGTACAGTAAAGTACATTTTCTTTATTGTAGAGAGTGATATGTGACGACAAGGATACTGGATGAATTTCCTTATCAATCCGGTTATTGTGTAGGTTGCTGAATACAGCTGGTAAAGACAAGTGTTGTCTTTGCTCTGATAAACTCTCTTAAATCATAAATAAATGTTTTTAGATTTCTGCTCATGCACAGATTAAACAAGCATGATACAAGATTTTAAGCGTGGTTTGCTTTTCCCGTTGCTTCCAGCTATTATTCTAAACTCGTGTGAGCTAATTCCAGCTCCATACTTAATATAGTTGTCATCTAAAGGACACAGTGTTAACTGAACTATTCCTTTAAACCATTATGTCAATGAAAAATAGGTTATTTTTCTGTGAAAATCTGGAATTTTAGAATCTTTATTTACCTGAAGCTGCACCTGGATTATCCATGTGTTTCATAGGTGTGACAACATGTGTGTGTATGTGTGTTATCTTTATGAATGGTATTATGAAATCTTTTATTTAAGATATTACTGTCATCACAGGTGGCAGGTAGTGCTGATAAGAGTAAGTGTGCACGTGTGTGTGCAGGTCTGCTTGTTTTTGGATTACGTTGGGATGGCAGAAGTGCTGGAGATGAAGGTTAGGGTTGAGCTAATGGTCGTTAAAGGCCCCAGTGTTTATCTTGTCCTTGTCAACATGAAATATACCCTCTTCCTCTCCCTCCCTGTCTCTCTCTCTCTCTCTCTGGCAGTAGCTGTGTGTTATTGCTGTGGGTCTCGGTCGTCTGCTCACCTCTGAAAACCGGATTCCTGTGTGGCCACCGCAGCGGATCTTTGGGAAATTTAATTACCTGTCTGAAAGCTCTTTCAATCAAACAGATTACCCGCTCTGTGTGTGTGTGTGTGTGTGTGTGTGTGTGTGTGTGTGTGTGTGTGTGTGTGTGTGTGTGTGTGTGTGTGTGAGTGTCTGTGTTTATGTGAGTGTGCAACCACGCCATGTGTATGTGTGTGTTTGCAGGCGTATACGGTCAGTGTGTATGCATGTGTTAGCACAGGCTGCCCACTGAGCACCACTCCTGGGAGCCCGGAGAGGCAGTGAGTGGTGAGTGGGGAGAAACTGTGTTTTTTTTTTTTTTTTTAAAAGAAAATGCTTTTTTCTCACACAAGTGAGAGTCAGATTAATGGAGGGTGTATTTGATCGATTTCCATCACACAGAGAGAGATTTCTTACAAAGAAAATCAAAAGAAAACTGAACCTTTGATATTCTAACCTCAGACTCCGTTTTATTTAATAATGGTGCATGATACTAAGGAGGACACAAAAGCAGCAGATCCCGTACCTTAGGCAAATAAAATAGCCTGAAAGCCATTGAAATGTACAGCTGGATAGAGAATCGAACACAAATCAATTAGTATTGAGGTCTTAGTGATAGATTCTAGCAGTTTATTATTTCTGCCTGGCTTTCTTAAAGCTTTCAGCTGAAGCTTAATCCCTTAGTCATGTGGACCGGCTATATGGGTTTTTTTTTTCTCTCTTCTCGGCTGGGCCACATAATTCCTGTGAATTATGCTAAAACACAATACAGCCAGAGTGTTCAGTTCCAGTGTCCCATTCATACAATGCAACAAAGCCAGTATGAAGGCTCAGAAGAAGGATGTAATGTTGTATTTGCCATCAGCACCAGAGGTTTGGGGCCAGATGTGTGAATAAAGGACATTCATGCTCTGAATTTTACTTAGTAACTTATGTGTGATGGATTTCTGTCAGTCTTTTTACTTACCTTGGTGAAGCCACCACTTCCTTGTGTTTATGATATTTTAATTCTATATTCTATTGTGAAGTACTTTGTAAAGTCTAGTTTTAATATGAGGTCTATAAATCAGTAAACCAGTGATTTCTATTATATCCATTTTTGGCTAAATATGGGAGTGGAAATCTGGCTTGTTCTATAGTGATTGAGAAAGAAGCATTTGTATGCAAGGCTTTATAAATCTGTGAAAAATCATGCACGTGAATGCTTCGGTCTTTGTGCATACACAGTTTTAGTCGTGAATCACAGACTTTTCTGCATTTGATGGTGTCACATCCAGTCTGATTGCAGTCAGTATTTTTCTTTAAATGAAAAGTTGCAGTGAAAGTTCTTTCAGGTACAAAGTTAAAACAGATGGGTGAGAAAATAAGGGGGGAAAAATCTACATAAGGTGTCCTACGAAGACTTTGGAGACAATCCTCTGCAGAACAACATCAGGTGTTTCAGTAAGTTCCCCAAAAGCACATATATTGATGCTTAAGTGACAAAGCCTTGTGGCTATGATGATTACAACAGAAGAAAAGCACAGACATATTAGATCAGAACATGCTCCTATCCGCATAGGACAAACAACATAACCTGTTATATCATTTAAGGGCTTTGAATGTGCTTTGACATAGATGTTGTCTAACACATATGTGGGTTGGAATCTGGTGACTGTGAAGGCCATAGCACGTGATTGACCTCATTTTCATTGAATCATCCAGCCCTTGTGCCCCATATGGGAGCATCTAAATTTTTAATGTTCTCCACTCATTTATTCAGATTTACACGTGTGTACACCTGTAGCAATGCATTTCACCAACAATAGAAGCTGTATTAGCTCCTCAACACTGATTTTCAGTAACTTTAAAAACTATTTTTGTGATTGTATTGATAACATTTAGCTGCATGGTTTAACCACCTGCTGCATATCAGGTCCTTTCAATTCCTTATGAGCCAATACAGCTGCATCGCCACAGGGAGGATGGTCTTGGGTTTTTTTGTAAAGTCAATATGAAAAGGTGACCAAGGGTTTTGTAGCCAGAGCCCTGGAGCTTTGGAAGACATTTCTAAAGAATTAAAGGAAACCTCTTTTTAAAAGGTGCTTTCATGATCAAATATCTTCAAATCTGTCAATTTGAGAATATCCTGATTTCATAATATTGAACTATTTGATTCTGTATTACTTTAATTACTAATTCTTGTGCTGTAACCTAATGTGATGTTACCTAATTTGTCAATTTATTTAGTTTAAATAACATTTATAGTTGTAGAGTGCTACATAGATGAAAAATAAGTTAGCTTCTTATTATATGATTATGAAAGACAAGGAGGAGGATTGCAAGCTGTAGCACATTTTTTTCATTTGTCTGGCTAAACAAAAAAACAGCATTTAATTGGATTTTTATTAAAGTTAGTGGACTGAGAAACCTTGAGAGAAATAAACAGTTGATTAAATGTTGTGATCCGGAAGTAATGCACTGTTGAAAAGAGTTAATATAAATCTAACTGCTTACCTGATAACTGTTATGAAAACTACATTTGTTTTCTGGTTATTGGTGATTTTTTAAATAATCAGTCCTGGTTAAGCACACAGTAAATATGTTTTTTTCTTTGGAGATAACCATGTCCTGTTGTCCTGTCAAAACAGTCAAAAACATTTCAATCGTTGTCACTGATATTATTGATGGGAATGAAGCTTTGGATGTGAGGATCGATCAGCAATTGTGGATACGTGCTCTCTAGATCATGGATTGATTGATTGATACAGGATGATTTACAGTAAGCAATAGTTGATCAATATCATAATGGTCCTCTCAGATTATCTCAAGTCAAATTTATTGACAGTTTTGAACTAATATTTGTGCTTTTATGCACTTCCACACTTTCATCTCCAGTGCACTGTAGTCTTCAGTGAGGGAACAGGTATTGGTTTAGTCTGACTCAAGGGCATTTGACAGAGCGCACTGTAGTTTGGAAACAGTTTCGCAATTATTGTGAACTCCATATTACCCAGACAACATACAGTATGTCGATGTGAGAGAAGTCGGACAAGCTGCATGACGCTTAGAAAATCACACTACACTGTCACTGGCTGGACTACTAGCAGATGAAATTCAGGAATATCAAATGTCTTCACTGTGCCTGACTGATCTACTGTTTGCCTGCTGCTTTACATCCTTCTTTTGCCTTGGGCACACACGGATACAGTGTGGATCAAAGCGTAAGCTAATGTGCAATGTTGCAACAAGATTTTAAACAAGATTGTTCATGACTTCTTGTTTGGACTCTATGATAAAATACCATCATCTTATGACAGAGTGAGATCCAGAAATGCATTCATCCCCGATCTCAGAAGAAGACATCTAAGAAGGGTGATACAAACTATGATTGACATGGAAGGTGCAGAACAAAACTAGAGTGGACATGCCACATTTCAAGTATTCTATTAACACATGCTCACATTTATGGGAGGCGATGATAAGCAGAAGGCTCTCAAACTTAATGAGGTTCATCGTTAATAATTTGATGCCGAAATCCTTTAGTAACCCTCTGGAGAGCTCCAAAACTCCTGAAGGTACACTTACCCCAGTTTGGGAATAGACATATAATATGAATTCAGTGTAGAAGGCAAAAGACCTCAAAAGATCCAGGGGTCTAATTTCGGGTTATTACACTCACGCGTTGATTCATGCTGCTTACTACTGAATTGGAAAATGCCAATTTTCTAAATCTGTGTTTCTGAAAATGTCTAAAGCTTCCCTTTACTTCTGAGCTACTGCTGCACTTTTTGACGATGTGGGTCGCCGAACAGCGATCTCATAGCTATATGGTGACACAACGCAGCAAAAGCAGCTTTCTGTGGGAGCAATATATAAAAAAGGAGGATAGCGCATTACTCATTTATTAAAATTATCCATTCCCTTTGCAAGCCAAAATTCTCAGCGGGGGCATTCAAACTAACAGACCGTGTCACAAACCAGACAAAATCATTTTGTGAAATATGACCTACATGATGAAATCAAAATATTGTATAAAGAATGAGCTCATGACGTGACCACAGTCAAGTGACACCAGTTAGTACAGTCGGAGTATATGCTTTTTGAAAGCAGTGCTGCAAGAGAGACAGAGCAGGGAATTGTTAAGAAAGGGATATTATAGAATTATCATTGTTAAGAACATGTACTGATGCATAATGCAAGAGTCAACGCTTTGATTCTCCCAACTGCCTGTATGCTTTAACTTCCAGCCGTACAGTTGCTGTCGTTCAGCTTAAAACAGTATGCAAATATACTTCTGGGAATCATGTTCCTTTTTCTGCATAAAATCATGCTTATTCTGGTTCAAGCCTGTTTTCATTTTGCACTTGTACTTGAATTAATTTCCCCTAAAGCTTGTCTTGAGCTAGAATAAAGCAATTCTTTGACTTTACTCTTATACAATGATAAATTTGCATTGTTTCCTATGGTTATTTCCATATTCATACTCTCACTTTTAGCGCCACGTTTCCATAATCGACTTGTACAGTAGCAATATTTATGCCAATAGCATCCACCTGCAGCACTTCAGTACTATAGTAAGTACTGTAAGGGGACATTGTTGAAGTGCCTGCATACTGTAGTGTGCTATATTTATATCACGCCTGCCACTGCTTTGGTCCATATGCATCTCACATCATGTTTGACCCACAATAGTCAGTCTGCATACATCTCTATCTGTGTTTGTTCCTGTTCCATGCCGTACAGTCACAACCAGTTATAGTTCAGTGACGGAGCTTCATGCTCAGTATGCTCAGTCACATCACTGCTGGTTCCTGTCTGTTACTGTTAGCTTTTTCAGCTCAGCTGAACTCCACATTTAAGTTGTCAACTTGGGCTCTTATGCGGACCTTTAGTCACGTGATACCTCACACCTCAGGGGCAGCAGTAGCTCAGTCCATAGGGACTAGGGGCTTGGGAACCAGAGGGTGGCTGGTGGAAACTTTTGATTATGTGGGTACCGTATGTGCATCTCACAGCTCAGTCAAGTGTGATGATTCTAATGCTTACTGTAGCACGTTTTCTTTAGGCTATATGCAAACAACATGTACGCACATAAGGAGTCATACTCTAAGGTTGTGTTTATGTGACTCCTGCACATTGGGTTTGACTCTCTGGAGAGTGGGCATATATTAAATATGATGTCTCTCTCCATTTTTGGTCTGTGTTCTTCTCTTTGGGTCATAGATTTCAGCACCTCCGTTCTTTCCTCTGCTCTTTATTGCCAACCTTCTCCTGTCTCTGTTCACCTCTCACCTTTTTGTTGCATGAGCAGGCAGTAGCCGTTGCCATGCTTCATTAAGCGATCGTGCAAGTGTGTGGAGAAGTTTAGTTTTAGTTTAGTTTTGACCTCTACGAGCTCAAATGCGTAACATTTAGTCTCATTAGCTCGGGATGAGGGACAGATCTTTTGGACAAAATGACTTTCACACGTCCTGTGTTCTATTATAATGGCTTGTAGGGGTAAACTAATGACTTCATACAGCAGGTTTTATTTAAAAAAAACATGAAATCTGAAATAGAGAGTCCTGGATGCTTTCAAGGAACAAATCTGTGACATTTTCTCTTAATCTCTGCATACAGAACAAGCAGCATTGAACAGGACATGATGTGTGTAAGCTGCAGTGTTCTGCTTTGTCATAAGGAGAGCGTTCCATGTTGGCAGACAGGCTGGTTTATTTATTAAGCATTATCTAATATTTTATCAGAGCAGTTAATCTTACTCCACTAATACCCGCATGCGTCAACTACTATATCCTGGTGTATTTAAGGCTTACAGCATTATCAGAGCTTTGTTTTTTTACTTCTGTTTCTTCAGCAAAAAATCATATAGCAAACAACAGCATGCATGATGCTGCATGCTTCGTCTGCAGCAGAGGTTGTCCCAGCACAGGTAACGCGCTGCACTCGCATGACGTGGCGAGCTTTTGATGACGAATTTTATCCTCACAGTCAAATGAAGGAGCTATCACAGATTAGAGCAAGGGAAGATGTTTACAGAGAATTATTTTGTGAATATGTGTAGCACAGCAGCAACAGCAGATTCCTTACTACTGGATTCCTTATGTGGATTTTAAAGATTCCCAAAAATTTCTCTGCGCTTGTGATGGCTTCATTTAGTTTAACTTCTGAAAGCCGCCTTCACCACGTTCTCCATTTTAATCCTGCTCTAATTTCTGTCTCTATAGGTAGAAACATCCCATATGAAATTCAGTTTTTCTCTATCCTTGATAACCTCTGAACTTGGCTAAGCCCAAGAAAAGCCCTCTGGAAAATGAAACATAAAGCCAGTTCTTTGACACCTTTTTACAGAATCCCTGCACACTAACACACACACACACACACACACACACACACACACACACACACACACACACACACACACACACACACACACACACACTGACTTCTACACCTGTATTACTAAAAGACTGACCATTTAACATGAAGATGATCCTGTGACCCTGAAGTAACATGTCTACTCTTTGACATTGCGGGTCAATTGTATGTATTGATGTCGGTCTTTAGCCGCTGACTTTGATAATGGAAGGCCTGTGTGAAGAAGACTTTGGAGGGGTACTCCATCCCTGAGGGAGCAGTTATTCTGAGAGGGAATGGATGGTGTGTCACATTGTGCTGTGTTGGGCAGAAACACAACAGTTTTAGTAATGGCAACCCACTGACCTTTCTACTAATGCTTCACCGCCCCCCTCACGGAATCACAACATCCAACACCTCCAAAACAGCACAGTCTGGCAAAAAAATCGAATGCAGAAATTACACTCTGATATTCAGATTATGCATGGAAACTTCCCTAAAAGAACGACGCCTGGAAACAACTCAGGTTTAATATATAGGATGGAGGAAACAATAAAAAAAAACATGATTTTTTAAGAAATGAAAAGTTTGGATGTTATGTCAGATAAATCTGTGATTAGCAGTGAGCGTCCAGGATGGACCTCCATCCTCTACCTGCTGGCGAGAGTGTGCACAGTGCTGCAGTACAGGTGTGTGAGGTGGATGAAATCTCATCAGAGGACATACCATGTGTTACCTTACCTGCCAGTACTTTTCATCTTGGCACTGGATGGAGTGACAAAGCAACTAATCCTGCAAATGCTGCACCAATGAAAATACAAGCTGGACTGTTTCCAACTTCAAACCAGCTCTTAAGGTTTGTCTCATATTGTTGCCAAACAGTAAGATAGCCTCAAATTGAGGAGATCACATAATTTGCATGCACAACACAATCGCATTGTAGCTCTCTGAAGCGTGCAGAAGTATGTAAGATATCGCACTGTCCTCGTCTGTGTGCTCACAAAAAAAGGTGGTACTTGGTCACCAAAATATTATTCTGCCATGCTGCTGGTAGTCGACAGGGTACCTTTAAAAAACACTCAAGAATGTCAGATTTTGTTCAGGTCCTCCCACTGAACTCTTATTTTTTGGCAATGTGAAAGGCAAAAATACAACACTCATTTCCACTCATGTCTCTCCTTTGTACATTGACTTCACCTCTCAGGTCTTGTACAACAGCTGTAAGAAACGTCTTATTTGCTAGCACAATTTAAGATAGATCCGTCTGTTTTTCTGCTGACAGCCTGGTTCAGAACCAGTGATTATCATGCATTTTAAATTCATTTAATATAAGATTCAAACAATCACGGATCCTCAAATTTAGTCTGATTAAGTGTGAACCGAACAGCACCAGGATGTAAATCAGCATAACATCACAGACTAGAGTCTTGATTTTTTGGTTTCCAGCTGTGGGACAGAGATACACACACACACACACACACACACACACACACACACACACACACACACACACACACACACACACACACACACACACACACACACACACACACTATGGCTAATGTCCTGCTTAAGAAAAGAAAGCACACTGAGTACTATTAGCATTGAAATGACACATCTAATCGTGATCATTATAGTTGTTATGAAGACTTCAGAGCGATGCTGTTTTTTACTTATTCTCACATCCACACTGCGCTCGCCTTTGATCATTACCATTTTATGTACTGCCTTGATTTCTGCCAATAGCCAGCAATACTGCTGGCAGACTGAGTCTGTCACTCTCCCTTCAAGGTAACTTTGGCACGACAAAACATCAAATGTAATATTTTTGACTGCAGCCTCAAAATATAAATCTAAATTCTTTTTTACTTTGCATCTCTGGTCAGCGGGGAGACTGTTCACATCTACACCAAGGACAAGTCAGGCACAAATTCACCACTGTGCATGTTGCAGCAGCTTTACAGGGGCACAGTATAGTCATGAAATAAATTATTCAAAGTGTATTACTCACTGAAAAAGCACTTATGCAATAACTCAACAACAGAAGTTATTTTTTACCTTTTAACAACTCCAAACTAACATGTCACTTATGCCTGTGTGCGTGTGGTTTAACAAGCTGCCAGACTATGCTGATCACAGGAGCTGCTTTAACTGTGAACGGCTAGCTTAGCCCCAGATAACTGCAAACAGCACTACAGAAGTCTTGTCCTCACAGTGAAGGTGGAGGGTTCCAACAGTGTTTGGAGCTACCAGAAAGTGTATTTCCTCTCTCATTTGTCAGCACCAAGCTAACATGTCTTGGACCAGTGTGTCCACTAATTGCACCTACAGAGTGTAGAGTTGATATCAGCTGAGTGTAGGCTCAGCTGATATCAAGCCTCCCATCAAACTCCTGTGGAAACAGCAAACAAGCTGATGCTGAAGTAAGTGATTCTGGCATTAGTAACTGTAGAGAGAACATGTTTTTTTTCATGACACGTCATGTCGCAGGTGGAAATAATCTAATGGATGGTGGCTGTATTCCATTTAGCTGCTTCAGGGTCCAGTGTTGATGTAGTCATACTGTCATGGCTTACTGGAACAATTTGATAAAACAGAGCCATCATTAATGTTATTAGTAACACATGTTTTTACTACGACAAAGATTTTAGATAAATTGTAACAATACATTACTCAGTAATAAAATGCTCGGTGACGTTGCGGCCATGATGCCATTTTGGTATGTTATCCATGCAGCTTCATAACTCACTGGGAGCGCTTCACTTTTCCTTGGTTTACGTGTTTCTACCCCGCCACCCAGTTTAGTCTGTCTTTACAATCCAGAATCTGCACACCGTGTTTTATTTTGAAAATCCAGTGGATTCTCTCTGCCGTTTCTGTGTCTGACTTCCGGCCAGTTCGATCTGCTCTTTCTCTCTTCGCTCTGTGCTGCTTGACTTGTACTGTATATTCTCCATGGAGCAGAGAGTCATTTCTGGAACGCTTCTGAAATGCACCGTGGTATTTCTGGTAGAATTATAATTGCTGTCTAGAACAGCCGCAAACCGGTTCCCCCAGCAACGGCTGGATCCAATTGTGTCGCAGCAGTGCTTGGTGGAATTTAAACATAATAACTATTTCAGTAAATTCACAATGATGTATGTTATAATCTCAGGGGTTAGTTCCAAAACAAATGTCATCTAGTTCAACACATACAGTATACAGTGATCAGTGTTGGAGTATACTGTGTGTATGAACACTTTTGGAAATTATGTGGCCAGCTGACAGTGTCACAATATATGAACTGTACTGGTCATGACAGCAAGTTAGCTGCATATTCCTTCTAAACTTACAGAATCTCGTTAAATGTTACCTTGACGTTATAACCATCAAGAAACAAAAGAACAAATCTTGTCACCATAAGAGTAAGCACTGCTTCAAACTAATCATTACAAGATGGAAATTACAGTAATCTGCAGTGTCCATTTTTTTGTCTCCCTTGCGTCTGATTTTCCCAAACACACACAAACACTGATAATTTGATCAGAGTTTGTGCGTGACATGTTTGATTCCTGTCTGTCTTTGTCAGTTCAGAGCTCTGGATTCTTTTGGTTTTTTTTCTGTCCTTGTCCCTTTTTCTTCCTGCCCTCCCGGCTTCAGCAGCATGTCAAATAGATAATCAATAGCCTCCTGTGGCTTTGTCCTCCTGCATGCAAGATAATGGTTAGATTTGCCAGCATGCTGAACACACCTCATTAACCACTGGTTGCAGTGGTTTTTTCCTTTTTCAGTGCAGCCCCAGCCCCTAGTCCACAGTGTGAGTGATGCACCTGACAGTCGTGGCAATGACACACATATTTCAGCCCTGTTGTGACTGCATGCGTGACTATATTCCCACCGCATTTAGAAAATGGGATGACCGCCTTTCCTTTTATTTATTGTTATTTCGCATCATCTTTATTTATTTGTCTGTGATGCTCAAATGTACAGAAATAAGAGATGCATTCAAATCAATCAGAAGGTGTGATTCTAAGAGTGCAGACACTAGTCTATCTTGTATATCTCACACATACTCGACCTATACACACACACACACACACACACACACACACACACACACACACACACACACACACACACACACACACGTGTAAAAAAAGGAAAAGAAAAAAGACATAAATATCAAGACATGAATGTTAAAGGCAAACAGAGAAATGAACAGAGAGAGAGGAGAGAGAGAGAGAGAGAGAGAGAGCGATGGTTGTGTGAATCGTAAAGAAGGATGGAGAAGCTCCGAGATAAACCAGAGACTGTTGTCAGCAGTTCTGCTTCACTGCGTGTCTGTGTGTCTCAGAGAGGGAGAGAGAGACCGGCATGTGGTGTTATTTAAAGTCACACATGTATGGTGTGTTTCTTTTGTGGACTGTTGGGCTCAGGAGACAAACATCCTCTTATATGTTGTGACAAGCACCTGAACAGCGTGTGCTCTGAAAAGCTGACTGCCAATCAGCTTATCAATGCATTTATTTATTAGGGAGAACATGGAAATATCTATCTCTCTTTCTCCACCGTGAATGCAAATTAGAAAACTATGCAATACTCTGTGCAGTTAATGCTTTATTTACATATTATAACACACGTTCACACATCTAAAAGCCCTGCAGCGCGTACAGGCTGGAAACTAAATGCAGACAGTTCAATACGGAGTGCAATAAACATGGACACAGCCAATTACAAGGCAGTGTTAGCAGCATGGAAGGACTAACAGGCAAGTGAAGGTTATATATCCCCAGATAAATTGCAGGTACATTTTCTTTTAAATTTATAATGCTTCAATGATAAAAGAGATCTTGAAAGCAGGGTGCGTTGTTAGCTTTAAGCCTTGTGTGTTTAAAGAACAGGCATCTCTCTCTCTCTCTCTCTCTCTCTCTCTCTCTCTCTCTCTCTCTCTATCTCTCTCTCTCTCTGTGTTTCTAGCCTCCTCTTTTTGCATCTCTCAAGTTCTTTTATCCTCCACCTCATATTCCACCTCTTCCTTGATTGGACAAGCTCCCTCACTGGAGATTTTGATTGGCTCAGAGGCTTGTTGTGCAGAGTCTGTGTCATACGGAGACAAGGCTGCGGTGTCTCTATTTCAGACAGTCGCAGGGATGCACAACGGTGCACACACACCATTTGTGCATTTGTGAATACAAATGTCCATGCATGCAGACACATGCACACACACACACACTGACAGGCTTTTCTCTTCTTTTCACCCAAATGTGCCGCTGTTATGATATTGAATATTTAACTGAAATGGAGTCATATCTGCCCTCTATTCCCCAAAGTAGTACTGTGAAGCAGAGATGAAGACCATGTGCATCAGGTCTATCATGTTTGTCATCTTATTCATTCCATTTCATTTCCTACAAGCGATAATACTTTACATTTGATGTCACACCTCACCACAGCAAATACACAAGTTGAAGACACTTTTTCATTCTCCCAGATCATCTCACAATAAAGTTGTGATTCTTTTGGTGGAAATGTAATTGCTAAAAAAACACACGGAGGCATGTAATGTCTTTTTCAATGATCTGATGATCTTTCTTCCACCCCTTAAAAAAATCCCTGTCAGACGAACAGTCAATCTCTTCTCCTCTTCCAGTATTATTGTTCATTATTAAACAGCGTCTGCAGTCAGCACAGTATGGAGGATGTTACTAGTGTCACAGCTTTGGATGGTGATACCTTAATAGAGGTTTTCAAGTTGGGATTTTTTTTTCTCCTTTAAAAGTCTTAGGTGGTGATGAAGAGAAGCCTGCAATATCTTCACCTCTGTCAAGGAGGATATGATCCCAGTCCTGGTTGTTTGAAGTTTAAGAGGAATAGTTCAATAGTTTTTAAGTCTGTCACTGTGCCCAGCCAGGAAATACTCCAACAGATAACCCAGTATAAAAATGTCATTTTTATACTTGATTCTAAAGCCAAGACTAACAACCGAGACATTCTGTGTTCATTGGTGAGCTTTAAAGGTGTTGGTAGGCAGATTTATGTCTGTATGGACAGAGCTAGGCTAGCTGTTTCCTGTCTTTTTGCTAAACTGGCTACTTGCTGTAGCTTATTATAAACCTCACAGACACAGACTACTCAGCTTCATATCTAGCTCTCCGTAAGAATAAAAAAACAAAAACATTTTCCCCAAAATGTCAAGCTGTTCCTTAAACCTGTGTTTCAGAAACTTTTCACAGCACGTACCACCTCAGAATATATTCAAGAAGCACCAGTATGACAGACGTTAAGCTAAGTTCACACAGGAGGAAGGTTTACTCTGAATAGAATTTTTACTGACTGTTACCAGAGCTACCTGGACCACACTCGTCTTCATTATACTTCCATTTTGGAGCTACATGGGGTACCTGCATGAATGTGACATGACCATGGAGGAGGATGATATTGTGTTTCATTTTCATGCACACTCTTGTAGTATTGACTACACTCAAGGGAGCTCACATACCTCCTGTGGTACTGGTACTTTGAGAACTAGTGCCTTACACACAGTACAGAATGCAACACAATAAACTACTTTCCCGTGTAATGCATTATATCAGACAAAGCAAAGGAATAATACAATATGCTCATGTCACCACAATGGGACAGTACTGAAGGTAGAGCCAGCTGGTCTGTGCAATAAGGCAACATTTGGACTATTTTCTTATAAACTATGCATTTACTTTGATATCTACATGTACCACATGACTGTCTACAATAACCCTGTGTCTGCATATTAAAAAATATAGGATTGTACAGCGGAAGCAGAGGTATGGATTGTCTGAGTGCTTTCTGAATTGAATAAATAAAAATAACAAAAAAAACTTTTGGCACTGTATATGTTCTCCCTCCTCAGCAAAAGTTACAGACACAGCAAACAAAATAGCTGGAAACTGAGCAGAGCAGAAGCCAAAACAAAAAGAACTGTGTAGAAACATAAGCTCATATCCTAAAACATGATCAAAATTTGACCTTAATATGTCCGATCTAATGATGTGATGCACATGCCTGGTTTCAGCTGAATTGTGACTTTCACATTCTGAGCTCCAAAATGATGATCAGCAACTCGTTAAGAGAAATATATGAAATGAAAGGTGATAGATTATTTCTACCAACAGATAAATTGCTCTACTGAATTCTTTCTACTTAT
Source organism: Collichthys lucidus (assembly GCA_004119915.2). Lineage (NCBI taxonomy): Eukaryota > Metazoa > Chordata > Actinopteri > Sciaenidae > Collichthys > Collichthys lucidus. The sequence continues at coordinate 1,820,567 of CM014092.1, forward strand.
CATCTATCACTGAAGTCCCATGAGGCTTAGCAGAGCATGTTCACTCTGCTGTACATTAGATAGCTAACAAACAGAGCTCCTCTGAGTTGTACGTCACATCAATTTATATAATCTCCTGCTTTATGATCCTTTACATCAACATTTCCAGTGCAGCCACTGCAGAGACTAAACCCACAGATTACAGGTCATTTTAGCGTAGGTAGATAAAAAGATGACAGGAGAAGGACACCGGATAAAGAGAGAGAGAGGTGGGAAGGGGTGAAAGGAGGGATTGAAAGAGTGATGGAGGACAAAGGGATGCACAGATGGGTTCAGGATGAAGAACAAGAAGAGTGATTTGGAAGTGAGTGACGGGCATGGCAGAGGGACAGAGGTGGAGAGAAGAGGGAAAGAGAGCAAGGCTACTTCAGGAAAAGATGAATATTTCAACATACGAGTGAAGACCTGGGACAGAGGGAGGGGGTGCAACAGGGAGAGTAAAGAGGAAAAAAGGATGGAATATTGTCAACATAAACGTAAAATGGACCTTTCTAGTCTTTAAACCACTTTTACACTACATATCTCATTCACCCATCCACACACATTTATACACTGATGGCATTGGCTACCATGCAAGGTGCCAACTGCTCATCAGTTTGAGGAGCTAACCATTCATACACATTCACAAACCAGGCACAGAAATTTGGAGTTCAGTATCTTGCTGGAGGAGCCGGGAAACGAACTGTCGACAATCTGATTAGTGGACGACCTGCTATGTTAACTCTCAGGAAAAGAATCTAATGCAGGCTCCAAATATGCTTCAACAGTACTAGTGCTAGGTTGGGTAATCTGACATTTCCCTCTAAATTGCATGAAAGCCACTCTGAAGCACACGTTTCTCCATCTATATATATATATAATTCATCCATCCATTTTCTGTAACCACTTAACAGGGTCACGGGGAGAGTACACCCTGGACAAGTCACCAACACATAGAGACAATCAACCATTCACAGCTATGAGTCACCAAGCAACCTGGATGTCTTTGGGCTGTGGGAGGAAGAAACCCACGGGGAGAACATGCAAACCACCCACACATATAATTAAGACAAAATAACCCACATATACATTAGCCTGCTAAAACTTTTATGTTTTGTTTAAGCTCATAAGACTTCCTGTTTATGCTGCTTTTAAGTGGAGCTGAAGAAGTTTCCTATTGGCTAAATTACACATTTCTAAGGTTATAGGGCTACTAACCACTTGAGACATTCATTACACCTGCATTGATTAATTTTTTTTAGCTTTTAGCTGTGCAGAGCAGCAAGCTGTCAAAACAATGTTGACAAATTATCACCTTATTAAGCTGATATTGCTAACTTGTTTGCAAACAGTTACTTATTTAGACATAGCAGTTAGGGAGCAACATCAGAATTCATTAGAAATAGAATACCAAAAAATAACACTAATGAAAGCTGTGATCCACCTAAAACGCTCAGTGGAGCTGAGGGAAACTGCAGAGTCAGGCGATTATTCTTTATTTATTTGTATATTAACAACAGATGAATTATTCAAGCTACTAAGAACGTCAGACAAACATAGAAATGAATTTACACGTAGCCTTGTACCTTCTATATCTTCTCTGTGCCTTGTTTTCCACCACACTGACTGCTCATGCCATCAATTACTATTTTCTCCTTCCCCTCAGTTCCCCCCTTCTCTTTTCCTCCTCTCACCTCTGCTCGGTCTTGCAGATTTATTTTGGTCCTGTGCCTGTTAGCACAGCAGGGTACACTGGTTGTTACCCTTACCCAACACCACTTTGCTCCCCACCCTCTCACTCTCCTCCTCCTTCCTTTTACGCTGGCCTAAATTATTCTTCGTCTCTTTGTTTCTCTTCTTTCTCGATTCTTCCCTCCTGTTTGGTCAGTGCAGTGTCTAACCACCTTCTTTCCTTTGTTTATATTATCTCTCTCTTCCTTCTTCTCTCATCCCACCGGTAATTTAGTTGGTATATTTTGGGCAGTGTGAAGCGTGAGTTTTGGCATTAGCCTCCATGCTGGGGTTCATCAGTGCTAGGGTGTGAGGACTCAACCTGAGAGGTTGTGTGGGGGTTACTGCCACTGTGGAACTATAATTACCACAGCTGTCAGTCAAACAGCAGTGCGTCCACACATGCGTGCGCACACACACACGCACACACACACAAACACCATCTCTCTTGTGAAGTCAGTAGACGTGTAATTATATGTTTGAATCTCTTACTTGATGTAGGAATATCCTGACTCTGCCCCACATCCCGCTGTGTGTTCTACTTCTGGTATACCAACAAAGGCAAACTTATGATTAACTATAAAGAGAATTATCTGGTGTGTAATGTGTAAATGTGTGTTGATGCTTGTGTTTGTGTGTGTGTGTGTGTGTGTGTGTGTGTGTGTGTGTGTGTGTGTGTGTGTGTGTGTGTGTGTGTGTGTGTGTGTGTGTGTGTATGCACCTGCTGGATTTTCAGTTTTTAGAACGTCTCTGTGGGTTTGCAGTTTTGGCTCTGCTGACTCATGTGTAAGATTCTTTTGGGTCACCAAGGGTCAACTTTTTAGATTCCCATTCTGCATGTGATTGCATTGCTTGAGGAAACTTTGAGAAAAATACTGAGCCAATTAGAGGGCCTAACTGATATTTTTGAAGGGATTTTCCGGTAAGGGTGTGCAGGGATAGATGTACTACAGTATAAAGCAAATAATTTCTGTAGGCCAGGGATTTGTATGAACGGTGGATGGATTTTACACACAGAAAGACATCTTTGGGGTAAGGCAAACTGTAAATGGAGAAATATATGATGATTGTCAGTCACCAGGATCTATCATGTATTAGGTGGTTCAAATAACGTTGTTGTGTTGTCTGGCAGGAAGAGAAACACAATTTTAGTTGTCACTGTATACATGTGCAAAATAAAACCAATAAGCAATTATTTTCTCTCCTGACAACAGTCTCCAGCTGAGACAAGCGCCTCAATTTTTTGTTTAGATTTCACTAAAGGGTGCATGTGCTGTCGCCCGAATATATTTAGCCTCAATGTGCCTCATGCGTCAAATGGATGTTTTTATACGTTTGTTGCGGCGTGCTGATCTCAGCTTATCACTCACAGCGCAGTAACTGGAAAACAAAGTCAGATTCATTTTAAATCAAGTTGTGACCCCTTAAACCTTGAAGGCTGCCAATTACTGACGGGTAGTGAGCACGGTACAGCCGAGACAACATCAGCAGTGTTTGACAGTCAATGCGGCTAACATGGCTGAGTTTGGATTCTGGGAGAGCTGTGTTAAATATTTCAGCTGATGTCCTCTTGATGCGTTTGTGGTGCGTCTGATGCAGGTAACAGCTGAAAGATGGATGAGGACGGATCAAACCAACCCAAAATCATAATGAGGAGTGGTTTCTAATCTGAAAATGTTTTGGACTGAGGTGGAGTGATGGAAAAAATGAGCCGGTCTCTGAGTGCTGTCTGTGTTTTGGGTTCCGGCTGATTCCTAAACAACCAGCAGCCAACAGGGAAGAGTGGATGTTGATGTGGAAAAAGAACTCACCTCAGCCGCTGTTTCTTTTAAAGCCTCCTTTCACGGGCTTTGCTTTATCTCCTTTATCTCTTTCCCTTTCTCCACTGTGTTCCCTCTGTCACTGAACTGGGCCTTCACAATATGTATGTTTGTTCAGCTCTGACATTAATATCCAATAACAATCCGTGAAGAAAGAGTCTTTTCCACCTCTGCCTGCCTCTTTCCTGTCTTCGTCTCAACAACACGGTAGATTCAGTCTCAAATATCAACTCACAAAGCAGTCAGAGGCTGTAGATATTTGCTCAGTTATTATGTCCAGCTCTCTCCTTGTTGTAATATGCTCACTGCCCTGTTTTTATGTGTACAATAAACTTACCAGAAGAACGCAACAGGAGGTCTGTGCAACACTGGGAGTGGCGCAGTGGGGAAGGCAGCTTAGGAGCTTATGGACAACCAACACAGCTGTTATAGACAAAACAACAAGGAGCTGCACCATTCTACGTCCTGCTTGCTTCTAAGCGTGGCAAATCAAGCAGCACTTCTTACTCAGAACAGGTGCAAATGTTTAGGACTGACAGTGAATAAATAAAGAAAGAAACTCACTGAAGAAAAATACAGTGAGTCTCTCTCAGGGTCTGTTCCTGCAGTCATACTGGAGTTGTTTTACCGCTGCAAAGAGTGGAGGCAATTTTACAGCTGTGTCAGAGCTCATTGAATGAGTCACTGTGGGTTTCAAATGCATCAATTTGTCAATTTTTTGGCTGGATAATGCAAAGTGCAAGAGAGCATAAACGGGTGGCAAATGGTGCAGAGTGTCTTTCCGTTTACACAGTTTACTGTTTTACATTCTTTTGAATATCTACAGGGGTTTACTTAGTTTTTCCAGTATTTTTCTCTCCTCCTGCTCTCCTCGGTCCTCCCTCCCTCCCTGCTTTACATCGCTTGCCCTCTAATCTGACTTTTTTGAGAAGTAGTGAGAACAGAGAATGAGATTTGAGGAGCCCATAAAGTAAAGTGGCTCTCTTCCAAAGGCAGCTAAGAGGCTCAGGGGAGGATAGCAGTCGCCGTCTTCTTCTAGAACATGTGCCTCAAAGCAGTGACATGGTGTGACACTGAGAGAGGGGCAGAGACAAGACAAAGAAAGGAAGTGAAAAAAAGCAAAGGGAGGGAGGAAAAAGAGGGATGGGAAGAGAAAGACAGAGAGAGAAAGAACTTGGTCAACTTGTCATCCATTATAGATCACCTATTATTCATTCAGGCCCAACTCGCCTTATGCTGTGCTGCTCTCTCTCTTTAATCTTTACTCTCTTACTCAATCTTTCTGTGTGTCTGTGTCTGTCTCTAGGCAGAAAACCCACTGTGCAGTATTTTAGGATCTCATAAGGGCAGCTTTGCTGCGTACAGTCAAGTGTGGTGCTGTGTACTTCCTAACAAATACAAATACTGTACATTCGACTATGACCTCAAAGACAAACAGCACACAAGAAAAGAACAAAGTACATGTGAAGTCATGGGAAAACTGCTCTACAGTCAGTACAATAAAATCATGTTACTGTACATATGTGATGATGATCAGTGCTGAAACATTCAGATATAAAAGGCTTGGCTTCCACCATGTTTTTATAGCAGCAGATATCACAATAATCTCCATGTTTTGAGTATTATGTCATATAGTGACTTTGACTGACTGACCTACCATTGGCCTATTAGAGGCATGTGTGCACTACATCAGTATTCATGTATGTTCCTGTATTGAGGGTTATTTTCATGTTTTCACTATAACTAGAATGTTTGTTCTCATACGCTGACCTTTACGATCTGCTAAGCTATTATTTTAACTTAGCAGTCGATGAGGACATGCTTTGCTGCTGTGTAGCCGTCATAGAACAGCTTCAGATGGGCAGACAGAGAGAGCTGGTGATAATGTGTTTAATCTGTCATCTTTAAGTTTCTATCCACATTAGACTTCCTTAAAGCTTTGCATTAAAAATGCAGCAGATCAATGTTTAACCACATGAAAATACAGCTGGACATGGCGCATTGAGGACGGATTGTGATCCGATAATCCCAACCACCTCCGGAGGTGACTACTGACACATTGTGACCACAAATGTATATACGTTGTTCTTGAAATTTAGAGAGCATGCGAGAAGGCTGAAAGAGACGCGCCTAATTACTGATTATACATTTATCCTGTGCCACGAAAGTGTCAAAAGATACATTATTCAACAGAACTGTATGAAAAATGAGAGCAATATGGGTGGAAAATTAATTATATATAGTGCGTTGCAGTCATCTGTGCAGCTGATCTGCTGTTAACGAGTCATTTATCTAGTCACAGAGTCGCCTACACATTCATACTGCTGCACACAGGGACAAACTGACAATATGACAATATTTTTGAATACGAACAAAAGAACAACCTAATATATAACATTTGCCAAATTTACAAGAGGGGACACATAATCAAGAATTTCTCCTAGACAGTGTTTCACAAAGTTTATAATATTTCTCTCACAAAACTCATTTATGGGAGACTGAGGCTGATCAGTAAAAATGCCAGGTGTAAACACAAAGGCAAGATCCCAATTATACTCATATTTTCATACCAGGTATAAACTTCTGCATAGATTCATAAATTAACCCACATTCATTACAGCCACATTACGCATACATGTGTTTCAAAATGTCAACTCTTCATGGGCTAAGGAGTTTCCCCCACGGTCTAAGAGAGCACGAATGCACAAGTCACTGTAATGTGACATAAAGTTCGATAAGATCTGATTAAACACCCACATTATGTCAAGACTGAACAATGGAACGATGTGGAACATCACTGAAGAACAGGTGTAAGACATATGCAGAGTGGGTTTAATGGAAGACATTATGCTTAGGTGTAAAATAACACAGCAGTGGCAAAGGATGTGAAGTATGTCTGCATCTCACCTAAGCTAGTCGGCATGTGTCTTTTAGACCCTCTATGTAAATGCATGAGACGACTGAAAGCTTATTTTCATAATACAGTAAATCCAATAGCCTAAAAAAAGAAAAAACTTGCCAGCTCGACTATCTTTGAAGATCATTAGGGCTTCAAATGAGCAGGGAATTATTTTCCAATGCAACCAAAGCACACACATCTCAACAACACAAGTTTAGGTGCCAGTTAGCTCCTATCATGTTATATTGAAGTGATATTACATGAGAGGGTGTGCTATGATGTCATTATTGGCACGACAGTGATGTGGTCAGTAAGCACCAATCAAATGCCAATAAAAAGTTAAAGCTCACCCTCCAATGGAATATTGCGATTATACAAACAATTACCAACTTCAATAAAACATTTAATTCAATTCAATTGATTTTTATTTATATTAAAAAAGAAAATCTCATGACACTTTTCATACAGAGCAGGCTAGACTGTACTCTTTATAATATTATTTACTGAGACCAACAGTTCCACCATGAGCAAGCACTTGGCGACAGTGGAAAAACTTTCTTTTAACAGGCAGAAAGCTCAGGCAGATAATCAAAATGTTAAAAAATAATAAACATTTTTTTTGCTGACTGTCTCCACTCTGATCTCAGTTTCCATGGAGATACACGGGCTGACTAATACCTGGAAAACAATGCAATACATAATGCTACCCAGTTTACTACTCCAGCAAATAGTCCAAGCCTTAATAATGACCATTATTATCAATCATTAAGGCTAAAAAGTCATCATTAAGGCTTACTAACTTTAAAGTTTTCCAAGATGAATAAATACAAACATATAAACACTGAACTGTCTTGCTAATTCAGTGCTGTAGTTATTAAGATATAATATTTTATTGCCTGAATAGATTTAGCTAAGTCTAAACTTTAAGCTAGTAGTGCTGTGGAGGATGTGGTCCAAACACAACAACTCCACAGCGTCCAAAAGTCCAAAAGTCAAAGTGTATTGAACAAAGGTTGATGGAATCATTTCCAAAATTTACAACATGTTTTTATTTTGTTAAATATTCCTCTTTAGTCCATATTAGTCCACCTCTGAGCTCAATGAACTGTTTGATCTCTGACGTGCTGCACAGAAACGACACACACACCTATATTAACCAGACACTTAAATAACGTTTGAGTTTGAATTTAAGGATAGACGGCAACTGACCAGTTTGCTTTATATTCAGTAATAAAGACCATGCTGTAACATTGCATGTTAATGTAAGAATACACTAATATTGATTTAAGTTCAGACAATTTTATTGCATGTTATGGATAAAAGTGAACTGAGATGATGTGCTGAGATGATGATGGTCGAAGGATGAAGGGATGAGGGTAGAGGGATGAAGGGGTATGGGATGAGTGGAGAAATCGGGGTCACTGGCTGAAGGAGTTTTGAAGTAGACTGGTGGATGATGGAGTGAGGGAGGGAGTTGAGACTCTAAGTGGGAACCATCTCTTTGTATCTCTATGTATTAGCGCCCCATGGTTCCTGTGTTTGAATGAAAGAGAGGTGGAAAAAGAAAAAGAGGGTTATGGGGGGCTTAAGTATTTGAGATGCAGAAATGGGATGAGTTCCAGGCCTGGGGCCTCATGTACGAATACTTGCGTGGATTTCCTACTAAAACTTGGCGTACGCCAAAACCCGGAAACTGTTGTACGCACAAAAAAATTCAGATGTATCAAAGTGTGCGTACGCATGGATCCAAGCACGTTTCTTTTGTACATCCCAATCAACGTGGAATTGAGCGCACATGCACCTCCTTCCTGTCCACGCCCCTATTTACATATGCAAATCTATTTAAATTGGCCCTGGACCTGAGAGTCACCTCTTTGTCCGATCAGATAACGCGACGAACAAAGGAAAGAAAATGAATTTCATGGAGTCTGAGCTAAAGATTCTAGTGAATGAAGTGGAGTTTCTGTTTGGTTCCCTGTCAACAGGGATAAATATGACCAAAAAAAGATGTGAGTGGGAGCGTGTGTGTGAGGCTGTAAATGCTGTGGGATCCGAGCAGCGCACACACAGGTGTGGACAGGTGTGGCGCTGCAGCGACATTTTACGCCCGCTTTTACTGACAAGAATACTGAACACAGGGAGACAATCAGGGGCTTGTTAGAAAGCTCTGCAGCTCTAATTTCACAAGCGGAAAATAAAGAAATAAAGAAAACCAAAAACATGATATTTGAATGCGCACATGCCCACATATGCTTTGGCACACTGGCACGGCTTCTGGGTAAGTAAATAGTTTAATCCTTTAATTGTCCCGTATGTAAACCAGCGTTACATACAGGACAATTAAACGAATAGAAGCCACCAATCGCGCACCGTGCCAGCCTCCAGCCTGTTCCCAACCATGCTGTTAGTCATAATGAATGAGTCGTGCGTTGAACCAGGCCACCTTGCCACGGTGTTAGTTAGCTGCATTCGCACATCACATGTGATTTGAACATTGATGGAATGAAAATGTTTCATCAAAAAATGTATTCGTACATGAGGCCCCAGGTCCTTGTTCCTGAACCTAGTTATAAAACTGCATAATAAAGTAGATATTGTTTTTTGCAGTAATGAGACCACTTGAGCACATGCAAACGCGTTATCTGATTTCCATAGAGACTTAGACTGATTTCTCACAGTATTTGGTTTCTGGTGTGCATGTAAATGTAGTCAACGAAGAGAAGTCGCTGCTGTCAACAGGCGGGCGTGATTCAGTGCTATACGGTGTCAGTTTGAATATATGCACCAGAGTTCCCCAAATCCTCTCATTCTGGATTTCTTTTCTGTCAAATAGTTTTCTTTCTAGCAGTCTAATTAGGGTCTGATTTACACATGAGCCGACAGGTGACGATGGTTAATTACATGGAGGACAGAAATCAGAACTGGATTTGGGGATCACTGACATACAGACACACACACTCACACACACAGGAACATGCCTACATATACTCAGACCCATGACACATGCATGCTGACACACCTTGCCCACGCACACGCTGAGTATTTGTCAGCGCTCCCTCTTCACCTTCTCACGGCTGAATTTGTTACATAATGACCGTGAAACTAGGTGCCATTAAAACTCCACAAACAAATAGTTTAACCTCAGAGGGCTAAAGAAGAAGAAGAGAAAACAGTGTCCTCTCTGCTCCTGAAGTGCTGTCAGACTCTGTCTTATCACAGAAAACAATGCAGAAAAGTTGCTCTTGACTTTGGAGTTGCGGGGGTGTCGTCAACAAGCAAAAGGTTTGCACTGTGGCACTTTCACGTCTGTGCTTTCACATCACCTGTTTTTCTACCAGCAGGAGTTTTAAGGATAGGTCAGATTCTCAATATTGGTTACCAATTCTATTGGTTATGATAAAGTTATTCTAAAGTTGGTTTAGCCACATAAAAAAGGCCCACTTCGTACAGTCATACTCATACAGTGAGCAACAACTGGAGTTTTGGGGTTAGCATGTCTAATTAGGCACGTTATCACAGAAGTTACAGTGAGCTTGTCGCTGTCTGATGAAAGCTGACAAAATCAACCTGAAACACTGTAATGACACACATTTAGAACCAGAAATGAAAATCTATGTTTGTGCAGTCAATGAACTGTTTCATAATGAAATGGATATACGTGGATTGTGAATCGGATTGATTGTGGATTTAATGAATGTTTCTAACAATGTGTTTGTGTTTCTGAGCCTCGACTCTGCTTCTGTCCACCTCAGTTGGTAAACTATCAATACTGACGCTGTCCTACATGTTTCCACAGAGCACATTAACCTCATCAAAGCTATTTCATATCTATTTTTGTTATTTAAGATTGAAATCAGCATAATCCAGGTTAATGACCATCTGAGAGTGATGTAGGTACAGTACATTGGTCTGATTTGTTCACAAAGCTATCCTGCTTCTATCTATCCAACATACAATGTAAAAATACATCTTTTCATTGGTCAATAACAGTGGAAATGCTGACTGTAGATGGAAGATAATATGCACATTTTTAAAAAGAAAAACGTCAAAAGAACAGAATGACTGATTGTAATATTAATAGGGGATGGGCCTTAGTGAATGATCAATTAACTTTAATCTTAATAATCTTTTTTATTACCACAGAACTTAAAGGAGCACTGTGTACGATTTAGTGGCATCAAGCTGTGTGATTGCTTACTGCAACCCGCTCGCATCAAGCTCTTCTTCTTAGCATTAAATTAATAAACTTGGCCACGGAGAGCACGAAAGCTGCTATAGAGCCATGGTTTAGTTTGTCCTACATAGGCTACTGTAGAAACGTGACAGTCCAACATGCCACGGTTTCTGTCTTTACAAACAAAAACATAATGATTCATATTTTGAGGTGATTCTACACAAAGAAAAACATAGTTTTAAATATTATACAACATGTCTGCCATATTCTGTAAATATGGAGACACCTAAATCTGACACACTGGACCTTTAAGACCCAACATTTTTGGTCTGGTTCTATCTTCTTCATTTGTGCATATTTTTATTGGTCTGTGTGTATTCCATGTGTATATGTGTATATCTCTCCTTCCCAGCAGAGAAGCATTGCTGTTAATTACTTACTTGTTAAATGTTGTGAGGGTGATCCCGTGGCCTTATGGGATGCAATGTAAATACCAGCTGAACACAGCAAGATGTTTGTGTGTGTGTGTGTGTGTGTGTGTGTGTGTGTGTGTGTGTGTGTGTGTGTGTGTGTGTGTGTGTGTGTGTGTGTGTGTGTGTGCAGTGTAAAGCGCATTTTGCAAAGTCAGAGTGTAATCGCCGTGTGTGTTTTGTAAGGGCCAGCCAGAGAGAGACAGATAATGCACTGCACTACAGGTAACAAATCCCTGTGCAGTGAATACATTGAGCAGAGAAATCTATGGAGTTAAAGAAGTGGACAAAATGGCTTAAAAATCCAATTTCCCAAACCTGTTCTACATTCAGCAAGGAATGCTTTTTCCTCAATGCAGCATAAATTTGATTTTTTTCTGAGAGGACATGCAGCAAGCCACTCAATTTTTTTTGTGCTATTTTTATCTCTCAGCACATGCGTATACTGTACATTTATGAAAGAGGCAGAGGTCATATGGAATATTGAATCAAATATTAATATGGTGACTGTGTGTTTGTGTGTGTATTTATGTATTCTGATGCACAGCCATGAATTTATTCAAGTCTCATTCGAGATCCGTGCGTTTCTATACACACACATACAGTATGTGTGAGACTGTAAGTCTCTGCATGTTAATAAACATTTCTCAGGATTTGTATATATGTGTGTGTGTGTGTCTGTGTTTGTATCTAAGGGTTGGGGAAGGTGCTGGCATACAGCTTACCTCTGTGAGACACTTGAGCGTCATGCAAAGACCCTGCAGCAGAGAACAATTGTACTAACCCTCAATCTGACCCTGCTCACTGCCGCCTTGCGTGTTTACCCCTGAAGTACACAGAGCCGAACCTCACAGTGGCAAGAGCAGAGCGCGAACGCATGGGTGAAGGATGGACATTAGAGCCTTTTTCAAGTAAGTAAGCATTCATCACTGCTGGTAGTAACACTTAGCTAACAGCAGAAAAGTTCCATGTAATTAATAAACCAAAATGTTCCGTGTTTGAATCCCAGCTGGCCAGCTCTGAAAGTTCCTAGCTGCTGCTAGCTAGTTGAGATTACTTCTGTTAACCATTCCCGTTATTCGTTTCCTGACCGTGGTCCGGGGCGAACTCCCAAGATTCGACTCCACACTAGTGATGCGCGGGCCGGCCCGAAACGCGGGGCGGGACGGTGCGGGTAGAGATTGTTCCACTTTATTGGCAGGGCGTGCTGGGGCGGGTCGAATAATGTATATTGGAATTTTATGAAACACTTGCCCTCTTCATTTTGTGCAGGTATGTATGGCACCTGCAATTGTTTTTATTTGTATTTTAGCACAATTTAACTGGTGTTGTTTAGCTGGTAAAGCAGCTGAAGGTGTATGGAGGCGTCATCGTCTTAGATTAATCAATTGATTGACAAAGCTTTAATTGGTGCTCTAAAAAATTTTTCGGCGCGCGCTTGGCACGCGCAATAACTTTTCTTCTCTGTGGGCTAAGCCACCCCAGTTTCTTAAACCTAGTGACGTCCCTGGTGCCAAAGTTTTCCATTCTAAAAGTTTCTGACAGGGTTTCCTGTCAGCTGCTGTTAGCTGTTAGCTCATGTTAGCTCAGTTTGTTCACCAGGCTACCTCGACTGTGAACTCATCACCAAGTGAGTGTTAGTGTTTGGACCACAGATGTTTGAACCATGGGAAAGAGGAGCTTCACAGGGCCAGGGCACACGGAATTGCTGGGGTGAATGGAGCCACCGACTCAGTATTCACTATTGACATAACGACAGAGGCGAAAAGACTAAAAGGGATGTTGGCGGAATAGGCAAAGAAGACATCTGGGACTGACGTTTAGTCACTGACATAGTAATATTAGCTTTCTGCTATGTAAATGGTAAAAGGACTGTACTTAGTCTTCTGACCACTAAAGGCGATTTTACACTACATATCTCATTCATACATTCATACACTGATGACTGCCATTCAAGGTGCCAATTGGTCATCAGTTTTAGGAGCTAACCATTTATACACAATCACACAAGACAAAGTAGCAGTATAACAATTGTCTCTAAAAAAGCCATCTAAGATATGTAAAAACTTATCCTGCTAGATTTGAAAATACATCTTCTATTTCCATTTTTGCCCTCATCCAGCCAAAGGACTAAAGGCAACATTGTCCATCAACAGTCTAAAACCCAAAAGAATTTAGTTCATTACCATCAATTGTCAGAATAGTTGCAGTTTAATTTCCTGTGAACTACTCAACTAATTGTTTCAGCTCTGGTCCACAACAAGCTGCTCTGAAGCCTTCCTGTCTTAGTTTGGACAAGGAAACGGCCTTTGGAATATGATAATGTGCCTGGTTAGGCTCAAAAGTCCAACTTTCTGTCGTCTCTAACTTTCTCTGTGATCACTCATTTTAAATGTCAGCACAGCTATAATATGATGCGGCTGCTGTCATTCATCTGCAATCATAAAAGAGAGATTTGATTGGCATCTTAGCACAGGCAGGAGCACAGTAAATAGCAGTTCGATTTTTAGAAAAATCACTTCCCAAATGAAGCATCAGAATTCAGAGCCACACTGTGCGGGTCAACCCTGATTCAGACAGAAAGACACATTTGGGAGTAGAGTAGAGGAGGAAAATGAGGAAAAAGGGTGAAGGAGTGGGGAAAAAAGTGAAGAAAGAGAGAGAGAGAGAGAGAGAGAGAGAGAGAGAGAGAGAGAGAGAGACAGGGGTCAGAGGGAGAAAAAATAAGAGGATTAGTTAGCCAAGTTGAAGGTGGATCGAGTGGACGGACATAGGGAGTAGGGAAGACGGATGGAGTCGAGGATATGCATTCAATTTCATTTCCAGCTGGTGCGTGATGTACAGTGTGTGCATCGGGATGGCATGTGTTGTGCGAGTAGCAAGAATGTGTATCACCTTAGCATATAAATGTATGCAAAGAATATGTGTTATACTTGATCATGTGTGTGCGTTTGGAGGTGTGTGTGTGTGGCCTTGAGGCAGACAATCAAAACATTTATGGAGTTGTGATGAGTGCCATTGCCCCTGTGCTGAAAAAGGATCAGGGACACACACACACATGCTTCTCTCTCCTCTTTACTCGCCTCAGGTGAGGGAGAGACTGGAGTCATACTGACTGGAATGAAATGTGTGTATGTGTGTGCGTGTGAGAGAGAGAGAGAGAGAGAGAGAGAGAGAGAGAGAGAGAGAGAGAGAGAGAGAGAGAGAGAGAGAGAGAGAGAGAGAGAGAGAGAGAGATGAGTTAGTTTTGCCCTGAGTTTAGACTCTAAGTCAGAACACTCACTATGTAGACAAATTGAACCTGGTAGACCCAAACACAGTCCTGACCCAGCCAACCTACCAATCTAATCTATGTTAAAGTCATGTCACCCAAATCAGACAAAATATTTTCTCACCTGTCCCTTGTGGGTATCTGTCCAACCATGCAGATAGTTTCAGTTTTATTTGCCAGGCTCTGTAAGCTCTGCCTCTACCCCGATATAATGGAGGTGAATCGAATTTCATTTTGTCATGTTCAAAGTTCTGAAAAATGGCATCTGAAAACCTCAGTGGTGACATGTCTTCCCAGAAACAGTGTCCCAGTTCCCCTGGATCTTTCACAGACCTTTCTGTGAACTCTTCATACAAAGTACTCTCTACCCAAACAAATGGTAACACTGAACTGAGAGCTGCTGCAATCAACTGAGACAAGAAAAGAAACAAGAGGATAACCCTGAAAGTGATAAACTGAAGGACAAAAACAAGGCTCATTTAGAGCACTGACAACAGGAAGTGAGTGAACAGAGGAGAGTGAAAGGGGAATAAAGAGATGAGTGATTCATGGTACCATGATATGGTGACTCGAATATGGAATATTCAAGAATAGCCTAATTGGGGAAAACTGACGCCATGACACATTATTTCTGGTGTGCAATCATTCAGATGCTTCGACAAAGATGCTTCTTCTTTTTGAATTCAAATGAGAAGAATCAGTCAAAAACACGCCACACTTAAACTTCTGAATCACTCTCACGAGTTATTTACAGTGTGGCTCTCAAGTTTGTTTATTTTTAGAAATATCATATTTGCAAACACATCAATGCCAATGTACCTCTGGCTGTTTTCATCTGTCTTCTGTTATTGTGCGATATTCAAGAAAGTCACAATTCAGATCAACAATAAAACACAGAAAAGCCAGCTCCCCAAAACAGGTTTCATTATTGTTAAAATAACACATCTGTTTAAAATATATTAATCTATAAATATATTTGTTTTATCTGAAGGTATTTTTGGCATTTGTTGATTTAGGGCCATGTATGTCCACTGACTACGTCTGTGTTTGTAGTGCTCCATTTGGCCCCCTCATGGTTTTATGTGTCTGTATTGTTTATGAGGCTGTAAATACACATTATATTTTGTTTATGTGCCGCACCGAGTAGTCGATTTAGGCTGACATAAGTGGCATGTGATGTTTTGTGTGCCACACTGACATCCATTCATCCGTTTTCTGCAACTGGGTTGCGTTGGGCTGGAGCCTAACCCAGCTGACATTGGGCAAGAGGCATACACCTGCTAAGTTAACCTGGTAGGTGCATGTTTTGGTTTTTGTCTCTTGCACTCTGTAACTTTGCCACACACTACTAACTATTTCACTGATTTTGGTGAAACTGGATCATATTTTATGGAGAAAAGCTTTTCTGGTTTTTGCTCTGACTCAGTTGAGAGGAAGGCTGCACACTTTTCAGGGCCACTTTTCAACCCTGCAGGCGTTCTGTATTTCATACTCACATTTTCAGTGGAGTATCGTGTTAAAAATAAGTGATAAACACCACAGAAGGAGCAAAGAGCAATCAACATAACAAACTAGAGAATAGAAGAAGAGCAGGACCAGACACTCCCAGAGGATTCTAACCTTCATAAAAGCCAAACACCATGACTGATGGCGGAGTTTAACCGGCAACCTTCAGATTAGCCAGATCCGATGACTGATTGAGGAAGTTTCGCCGACATGCTCTTCTCGCTTCATCCATCTCTCTTTCGCTGATGGAGAAAAGCTGTGACACCTCCTCCTGTTCTCCCGTCATACATCCTTCCTTTCCCTTCCACTGCCCTTCTTATATTTCCTGACTGATGTCTCCTCTCTGCTATTTCTCTGTCATTTCACCTGAACATATTTTCCTCCAGCGGCACAGTGTGAAAAATGTCAACAAGAAAAAGTGGGCCGAAGGGGAAGTGTAACACTTTGCTGCGCTAATATCATGCTAATGGTGTTGTGAGAACAGTTGAATTGCTGTCAGTTGAAAGCTATTAGAAACAGTTCAGTTTGACACTCTGGATTTAGATGGAGGGGGTTGATCCAGCAATTTCATTCCAGCACAGTGTACTGTATGTATAGTTGTGCTCTCAAGTCATTAATCATTTCGTTGCTGTAGGTCTCCCATTCGTCATCTGCTGGATAACTCGTTTTGGAAGGAAACTGATCACATCAGGCGCTGACAGTTCTATAGTGCTTAAAATTATTCTCGACGGGGGGCACGTTTAATGAGAGACCTGATGCAGAATCCCCATCTCGTTTGGGCGAATCAATCTGAAAAATGACCAACGCCTGCCTGTGATTGGCTCAGTCAAAGTGTGCAAAAGCAATGTGTTATCCGATAAAACAGCGAAGTGACAGATGATCTATTGGACATGTCACCTCGCTTGTCATTCTGGATATCTGGATTTGTAACCCTTCATCTCACTCGCCTTCTGCCTTCTTCCTTTTTTCTGCTCTTTTCTTGAATGTCTGATTTACAAGTGTAATCCCGGAGCGTAACGGAAATTTCTTGCTCTAAGAGCCTCAAAAAACAAAGACTATGGAAGGAAGGTGCCAGAGTGCAAACAGTCAGTGCTATGAGAGATTTATACAATAATACAAAATCTTTGTAATAGAGACAGATGGGAAACTATACAAACAACAGGGAGGAGAGCGGAGAAGGGTGACAAAGGGTGATTCATATCTGCGGTGCAGAGTGGAGAACAGGGAATGATTTAGTCACCAGAAGAGGAAGAGAGATTTTCCTCATGCTGGGGGGAATTGGACAAACAGCGAATAAGAGGAGAAGCAGCTCGCCACCATCCAGCACTTTCTCTTCCTGTTCTCTTTGGCTTGTTGGACAAGCTTATTTCTCGCCACTCTCCTTAGAGGATATCTGCCAAAGAGTGTTCCAGATCCGGTGATGGCAAGACACAGGAGGATAGCCAGCTCCTCAGCCATAGCTGAATTTATACACATACATACACACTCACACACACAAATGTGTTCAAACACACCATCTCAGTAGACACAGATGCCTTCTGCTAGATCAGAGTCAGTCAGCCGTGAAATTCCTGTGATTGGGGTGCACTGTACTTGCTCCACTGGGGGTATACATCTGTGTGTGTTGGTGTGTGTGTGTGTGTGTGTGTGTGTGTGTGTGTGTGTGTGTGTGTGTGTGTGTGTGTGTGTGTGTGTGTGTGTGTGTGTGTGTGTGTATGTGTGTCACTTTGCAACTACGTTCATGCCTGCAAGCTTGTTTTCTTCAACAAAATACTTCTGCATCCAAACATTATGTTTTTTGGCTGTAAGAGGATTCTGATCACCACAATTTACAGTAAACAAGCTTCTCTTTCAATGCTCAGATACTCAGATAATGCTATGATACTACAATAGAATGTGAAGAGAGTTTGTCCCCCTAAGTACCTTAAGTAATCCAGAAATTAGCAGTCTGCATACAGCTCCTAGCACAGCAAACAGCTGTTTAAATTCAACTTTTCCACCTGCAGTTTGTTTCCTGGGGTGTACCTGTTTTATGATCAAAATGCTCGTGTGGGACATGCATCATAGCGTGCATGAATGAATGAATGGATGAATGGATGAGTCTTTGATGCTTGAACAGAAGCTGCCACAACTCCTCATCGTAGCCTGAATGTGGCCATTGTTTGTTGACACACGTCACCCTTTCCATCTCTGTTATCGTCATGCTCTAGTGAGGCAGTACAAGACGAGAGAGCGGTATTGGCATCAGCATCAGCACTGTACTTCTGCACACATCTTTCCTTCACTAATAGGCAGGAGTTAAATAGGGAAAGCTGTGACCTGCATCATCTGATTATGCATGGAGAGTGTGTGTGTTGTGTGTGTGTATATATGGGAGGGAGGGATGGGCAAAGATTTTAGAGTATAATTAGAGCTTGATTAGTGTTGAGATAAGCTTAGCCTTTCAAATGACCCAATTACTGCATGCAAAGAGGGTAGAGGTTATTTTTGCATTTTCTCTCTCCCTCTGTCAATGTCTCTGCTTCACTGTCCAAAACACACACACACAGACGTGTGTGCGTGCCCTGATCAGAGTAGAGTGTATGTATCTTTTTAATGGTCCAGTGTGCGGTGTGTGGTGAACAGATGTCACATTGCCGGGCCACGGGCCGAGAAGGGCACAGTAGAGGAATCAGACCACTGAGAGCACCAGGCGGTAGAGAAAAGACCACACAACACAACGCTAATTATAAGATACGTTAAAAAATAGCATTCCAGGAGGCCTTCTCGGATTTGTTAAATAGGCGAGGTACCACTTAAGATGCTTCATGATAATGAACATTGATTTTTCTTTCAACTTTAAGCACTTTGCTTCCCCGCTAGAAATGTCAGGCAGTACCACTGTGCTGGGGAGCCTAAGGTTAAAGAGTGCAGTTTCCTGTTAGAAAAAGGACTAAGGCCTGTGAAGTGTGCATGGTTTAGTGCATTAACAATGGCTGCTTCCATGTCAGCTATACCATATTGTACATCTTAAGATTTCATTCTTTCTGGGCATCCACGGATGCACCATCATTTATTCAACATACACTCAAACAAGGATGATGTTGAAAACCTGAGCTGGAGGCGTGTTCAACGACACGTCAGTCACCAGTAAAACAGAACCTAGAAGACAGCTGATAACCAAACATCCATCTATCATCTGTAGCCGTTTATCCTCAGCAGGGTCATAGGGCGCTGGAGCTAATCCCAGCTGACTTTGAGCAAGATGAGGGGTACACCGTGGACAGGTCACCACATCTAAGGACAATTTAAAGTCACCAATTAACCTGTTTATGTCTTTGGACTGTGGAAGGAACCCACACAGACATGGGCAGAACACGGCCAAACTAAACCAACCAACCAAACATAGGTTTTAAAAATTGTCAGAAAATAGTGAAGAAATGCCTGTTACAGCTTCCTCAAGCTCAGTTCCATGTCCTTAAATTACTTGTTTTGTCTGGACAGCAGTCCAAAACCCAAAAGATAAAAAAACAGAAAGTTTCCACATTGACTAATCTCTTTCACTCTGATACACAGTTTGTAGTACATGTAGTACAACTCTTTCTGGGTCTGCAGGTCTGCTTATGCATTACTGCCCCAACTTGTACAATGCTCTGTAAATAGACAGGACGCAGGATTAAGACATGGATAGAGCTATTGTGTTGTGCCTGTTTTAAGAAATCAATCTGAGTCTGCTCATGTAATTTTTTTTTTCATTTGGGCCAGAGAAGTGGGACTTTAAATAAAAGAAACTAAGAAACTAATAGACTACAAAACAGTAATTCCTATGCCACAGTGGATCAGTGGTGCAGAGCAGGCAATATTGACCCAATTTTTCTCCAATATGAAGAACGATGTAATGGTTATGTACTATATTACATGAGTGGGGAGGATTATATAGTGCAGAGATATTACAGCTATGTCTTTGAGGCAATGACGCCATTTAAATCCCGCATTAACTCTGCCAGAGATTCATCACCATTTGAATGAGCAACACTAAATGATCTTTGGGATTATGTTTAGCTAAATCAACCACCAACAAGGAGAAGCAGCATCTATATTGAGTGTCTGAGCTAGCTGCCGTCCCTCCTGCACCTTTTTTTTTTTTTTTTTTTGCAAATTCCATTTATTCCTCTTTTTTGTACACTCCATTTTCTTTCTCCAGTTAAATCTGCTGCTTTATTGAGGTTGATTATCTGTGTCTGCATGTGGGTGTGTGTATGCCTGCGGCCTGCGTACACATGTGTGTACATGTGCACCTGCATGCACAAGAGAATGCGTGTGTCTCAGCGTGACTGAATGTTTTCTTCTCCAAATGTGCTATATGTGTAATCAATTTGCAAGTGTTTGTCTGACTCACCTCACAGAAGGTCAGAGAATCAGTTGGCAATTCATCGGAAGTCACAGTTGTGCTCCATGTGCAGCAGACAGTCATTTACACACCTACCTATATAATGGTCTACACTTTGCAGTAGATCCCTGTCATCCCCGTCGTCCTTCTTTCGCTACAGTCTCACTTGCTCTGCTCTCTTTCCCTCCCACACCCCACGCTGGGCCTCTCTCTCCTTGCCGTTGCTTTCATGTTTTAAGAGCTCCTCATTCCCTTTGAGTATGATATTGCCCTTTCCTCCCCTCTCTGGCTCCCCTTCCTCTCCCTATGCCTCCCTCCTCCTACCTTCCTCGCTCGCTTACTTTCTACTTGAATTTGCCAGAATGAGTGGCAGGTGTCTCCTCCAGATGCCAACTTGGGGGGTGGTTTTGAGGATGTCCTGACAAGCAGCATGTGTATGTGCTTATGTGTTTTTTTTTCTTTTCTTTTCTTTTCTTTTCTTTTCTTTTCTTTTCTTTGTGTGTGTGTGTGTGTGTGTGTGTGTGTGTGTGTGTGTGTGTGTGTGTGCTCATTATGACTGGTGTGTGTGATTGGAAAGAGACTAAAGCGGGAGATGGCTCTTGTAATTGAACCCTGACTGTGCTTGATGAAGCTTTCAGCAAATATCTAACCGGGGGAAGGTAAGATGAGAATTTAGACAAACAACCAGCGGGGAACGGACGCAGGGACAGAGAGACAATGAGAGCGAGAGTTTTGATTAAAAACGCATCAGTTGCCCAAATGGACAGTTACTGGTATAAAGTGAAAGCCAAGCGTATACACTAACCCAGAGGACAAAAGGTCATCACCCAGGTTATTATGATCCAATCAAGCTGGAATTTTAATAGCAAAACATCGCTGACGGTGCAGTGTAGTAGACAGTAATCCAACCTGCTTTTCAGCAGAATAGTAGGATTACACAATGTGGACACGGCTTACCACCTCATTTTGGTTTGAAGCTGTTTTTCATGGATTGGGTAACAGTTCCAATAACAGAAATCTTGATGCTAAAGCATACAGTGATATTTCATGTATAAGGCGAATATAAACTAATTTCTCAAAAGAGGACGAGGTTATAGTTACTGTTAGTTATACAGAGCTAAAAAAACTACAACAAAAAAACAAATGTGTCCAAATGTGTGACAAATGTCCAACTCATACTTGGTTATGTACAGTTTATTGATTAAAGACATCTGTCCCATTGTTGCATTAAAAGGTCCAGAGTGTAAGATCTAGCAGTGAAGTTGCAGATTTGAAGCCTATGTGGCTGGAAAATGAAGCCAATGCAGAAGTCCTAAAAACTCTAATTCCTCTAGCGGACACTTGAGGCTGGCTACAGAACATTTCAACATCCATAAGTCCCTATGTTCAAATGTCTAACTTCACAGCAGAAATAAACATGTTTACAGCCTGGTACAAAAAACTCTTTTGGTCTCTATAGCTAATTTCAACGTGACAACTGTACTGAGGGTGAATTTTGCTGGTTTGAGCACTCAGATGTCTGCCTTAGGTCAGATCTACATCTTTGTTGTTTTTTAGATTAGCCGAGAGGTGGAAGTGGCAGGGCAGCCAGCGCAGCACATTTTGAGCTTCATTGATTCTCGTCATTGATTGCAACCAACTGAATTACCACTCAGCTCACCTCTACCCTTCCATGTGTGTAGCAGAAATTACGGTGGCCATGAAACTCATTTGGTTTGTCCATTCTGGGTAACCATAGAAATAGGTAGAATTGAATTTTATATTATATATTTTGTATTTATATATTATATTGTATTCTGTCAAGAGATCGTCCAAAACGTGAGACACGTTTGTTTGTTTTTCCCTTGGAAAATGCAAGCTATCAAGCCAGCTAGCATCCACTCAAAGTGCAAGATAGTTAGCCTGTCTTTCTTACATTAGCGCTGATTCTAATATTTTGGTATTTCAACACCAGCTGAGTCATTGGCAGCTCTCACACTTAGTGCTCATCCTGTTCATGCAGTTCATCCCGCATTATACAACAAAGGGGTAGTAGCAAAATGCAAAGGCTAACCCAAGATCTCATGTAGTGATGTTACAAGCTAGGGGTGGGCGATATATCGAATATACTCGATATATCGCGGCTTGTTCTACGTGAGATGTACGAAATGACTATATCGCGAACATCGAGTACTTTTTTTTTTTAAGCCGTCGGCATTTGATTCTCCGGAGTTTCTCCTGTCACTCACTCCTGGTGCTGCTCACAGCACGCAGCACACTGCCCCGCCCACCCAGAAAAATCCCCTGCGCGCATGCGTACTTTCTGTAGCAAGTGAGGAGAGAAGTGAAGTGAAGAGCCCAAGCGAGTTAATCCAAGATAGAGACGGACGACTTGGTTTCCGACGAAAAACAACTCTTAAACACGCCAGCCGTCTCTCGTTTTCGCGTGGTCACGTCAGCTGGTCCAATATTTTTCAAGTGCGCCCTTATTGCGACTTTATGGCAAACACTTTGGGAAAACCGGGAAAGTCAGCGCTAGCTTACTGCAGCGTGTGGACACTTCCGGTTTTCAAAATAAGACGTGGGTGTTAAATGTATTAAACGTTTATTTATAAAATATGAAGAACGGTTAAAAATTGATTTTTGATTTTAAAAGTGTCTCATAAGCCAAGTATGATCCTGCACTGCTTTAAAGCTCATATTTACATTATGAAATGTATTAAAAATTCATAAAAAATATGACAAGTGTTGAAATGCTATAAAGAGTGTGTGTCGTGTGGCAGGTGTAGATCTACTGTTCTACACTGATTTTGAGCCAATAGGTCACATGACCTGGAAGCTATTGAGCTCTAAAGCTCATATTTACATGATTAAAAATATTAAAAATGTATAAAAAAAATATGACAAGTGTTAAAATGCTATAAAAAGATGTGTGTCTCATACAGCAAGTGTAAATCTACTGTTCTACATTAATTCTGACCAATTACAATGCTGTCAAGGTAATAATGCGTTATTATTTATTAGAAATAAACAATACAAAACAACAACAACAAAAATATCGAGATATATATCGTGTATCGCGATATAGCTTAAAAATATCGAGATATTGGTTACAGGCCATATCGTGCAGCCCTATTACAAGCTATGTCATAATCTGTTCACTCCTCTGTGGGCAACACTAATGTAGATGTGGTGGGATACGTGTGGATACAATTCTGACCAAGAAACAACACATCAAAAGTAAATAATGTAAATAAAAATAATGAACATTTACTGCATGTACAGTCTATGACTGTATGTACTGTACTGTGTGAATATGTATGCACTGTTTTGAAGTTCACTGTATTTGTGTATTGTATTTTATACATATTTAGATGAGCAGAAGTGAAAGTGTTTATTTTCTTTAATTGCTCCTTCTTCTACTTTTCTCACGGTCAAGTAATCAAATTTGCAAATGATTTAGCTCAAAGAAAAATAAGACAATTAAGCCGCAGCCCACATATGGCTCTCCATCTTTGTTCAACAGAGCAATTGGCTGACAAAATCATTAAAATATTTCAATCTTAAGAAGGTGTTACGTATCAAATGAGCTTTGAAACATTACGCCCCTTCACCAGAGATTCACACCAGGCATGATTACTGTATTACTGGATTACTGTAAACTCACCGAGATTCATTTTCCTATTTAACAGCAGTACATAGGGAAATGTATCATGAAGAATTACTGTTGAAACACATTTTTATGTACCTTTATGCTCCTGGCTGGGAGTTGTTACAGGTTTGAAGTCTGGCTTAACACCAGCTTGAGGCCTCAGCTAATTGCTGATTTACAATTAGCTTTATATTTATAATTCCAGGCTGCACTCGTGCTGTAGAGGTGACAGTAAGGAATTTACGGAAGTAAATCCAAAGATGTGCTGACCTGGAGTTAAGCTGTCTGAAAACATGTTGTTAACATTGGAAAACAAGGTATCAAGATTTGTTTTGTTGATGCAGGATTGGAGACTTTCTCTCAGTGGAGCTGAGAACAATTTATGGATTATCTAAATGCTTACACTACTTTAACCGCTTTCCTATCAGATTAACACTAGAAGTGAATAGAGATAACTCCATGTTTCACGAGAAAAAATGAGAAATAAATAAAAACAACCGAATGCTGGTGGGAGATTTGCTGCCCCCAGTGTCAAAGCCAGATGGCTGTCTGCAGCTTTTCTATCTAATATCATCACCTCCATCTCTGAATCTGTAAACCCTTAACACCCACGGTTAATCTGCAAGCCGAGATGTACACATACATCTTGCTCAGATGGACTCATACACACACACACACACACACACACACACACACACACACACACACACACACACACACACACACACACACACACACCTTGACACCTCTTGATTTTCAATTGCATTGCATAAGGATATAGTGTCTAATTGGAATAATTGAAAGAGGCAAAGAGTAGGAAGAAGGAAAATAAAGATATAAATGATGAAAATACAACAAGAAAAAAAATGCAGGACTGCAGGGGTAAACAGATGGTAACAAGGAAGTGAAAGCAATTGGAAATGCAAACTAATGCTAGGGGCACTATCACAAGTACATGTCAAGAAGACTTAACAAAAACAAAATGGGACCAGTGGGAACATCCCATTGGTGAGTTTAACATCATATACTCTGTGATATTTAACTTTCATTTATGGAACCCTTTCCAGTCGAATGTAGAGCACTGTTTACTTAGACATGGAGCCTTTAGGAAAGAAAGAGCTGAATGTCACTGTTATGACATGTTCATAATAAAATCTTCAAGCTCAAAGCATCTAATAAAATGTGATGTTAACAACAACAGCTGCGTCTAAAGCTGCCAAATGATTCTCACTGAGACACAAGGACACAAAGTCACATACTGTACATACAGACATACACGTACAGCGCACATCCATACACGCTCACATAGCAGCTTTATACCTAATTAACAGACACAGCAGGCGGGGCAGAGCAGCGCATAAAGATAAAGCTGTGGAGGAAGGGAAGTGTAAGTGTAAACGTTCTGCAGAAAGGAGGCAGAGAAGCATGAAGCAAAGGGCAACACAGATGAACAGATAGAGCAGAGGAGTAAAGAAGAGGAGGAAAAGAGAAATAAAAATCACTTTGATACCCCGAGGGAGTGTATGTTCCAGCTCGTAACAATGACGTTTGACCAATCAAACTCATGGGCAGACCGAGAGAAGGAAATCAGTGTGAAACAGATAACAGTTAAAAAAAGAGGATGGAGGAAGAGAGAGAGGAGGGAAACTTAGGATGGAGAGGCTTTCACGAATGAAAGGTTGTAAAGAAGCATCAATAATAAATGTGACTGTTAATATTTATTGTTCAACCCTTCTTTAACCAATACAAACACTTTATGCCAAAAGATCTCAGTCAACTTTATTATCAATGCTGCCATATGCACAGGACATACAGAGAATTGAAATTGCGTTTCCCTCTTATCCCGCTGCAAACAGCACTAAATACAGCACCAACAGCACTAAATATAAAATATATAAAATGTAAGTAAAAAATGTGAAGAATATAAAATAAAAATATAAAAAATATTTGTAAAGGTAAAGTGATTTATTTTAACAATGGGGAGGGAGAACATGCAGTTAACTACTGCAGCACTGTGCCACCCTTCAATAGTATATAATAAACAGTAAAATAGCTTTGATTAGTAGGATAACAGAGATATTTTTCCTGAGAAAAATATCTCTGTTATCCTCCTGAAATGACGATATGACATATGACGATATATTCATGGTGTTTGTTAAATGTGTGAACAGTAATTAATAGGCAGGTAGAGTTAAGTGTGTAAATAGTTTATTGTACACTGGGTCAGTGTATATTAATACATGTACAATAAGAGGTAAAGCACATGTGACTTTTGACTGTGTTATTCTTCTACTTATTATTATTATTACAAATTTGCTGATGTCTACATAACAAAGAAGTCGTGCTTTAAGCTAGATAATTATAAAAGTGATGTGACCATGCACGTGTGTGCTAAAATTCACAGCTATCTATGGTGTAGTCTTGGAGCAACATTACAATCTGTAGAGTCAGGTCAAATATAATAATATTAATTCCTTAAACCTAAATCCATTCTAATATAAGGTCACAATGTTTGTAAATAATGCATGATAATGTACGATAAGTAATGTGAATGTGTTTTATTGTTTTAGTTGTACACCAAAAGAGAAAGATTGTTTTTTAATCTATTCAGTATTAAAGAGGATTGCACAGTATTAATTTGTTGTTCGTACAGCACGACAGAATATCGGCTGCCATGATGACAGCTGTTGTGTTTTTTCTTTTATTTGGACAAAAGGTCAGAACTGTCAAGTACCACGGACACTCTGCTCTCACAAAATGTTTCAGATAAAAGTAACATATATAAAAAGACAAATGCACATGATGGTATCCGTGGACACGTTTACACAAGAGTACAGAGCTATACGGACACATGTGCATGCACAGGATAATACTGCTCTGTCTACTGACATTTCAGAACATGTTGTTCTCTGCAGAGCAGCGGTGTCCTTGTTAACCTGACATCTGTCCATCACATCTGTCCAAGTCACCGGCACACATACACAAGCACACACACACACACACACACAGACCCAAGGTTGGACACGTGTCAGCAGACGATGTTCATATTGTCTTGTATCACTCGCTCTCTGTTCCGAAATGACCCCCCCAGGTCAGAACCTTTACCCATTTTTTACTCTACAACCACAAACACATCTGACACTTAAATAATCCAGACGAATGAGGACTGAGACAACAGTAATATCTACTTCACAGGCATGCTGCATATGATTCCTGCTACATCCTACACCTCCTCCCTTCCTCTCTATCCCTCTTTCTCAGTTTCCCTTATTGTGGGAATGTATTAGAGGTGTGGTGCGTGTTCACTTGTAAGCAGGGGAAGCATTGGTTTTCTGTCGCCTTTAGAGGATAACCAAAGGATATAACACTGCATAGTGTGTGATCGGATGCTGTGTGTGTGTGTTATGATGAGCAGTGACATAGAGCACAATAACGCTTAACAAAAACACAAGGCCACTCACACTGTGATCCAAAAAATGTTGTGTGTACTTGTTTTATACTTGTGTGTGTGTGGTGGTAAGGGAACCCCCTTATATTAAAAAATGATCAAGGTTTTTGCAAAACACAAAAAATTGGTCCTGAGTTTAGACTTTAGAGTTTAAAGTGTAGGGAAGGCGAGGCTGAGAGTAAACTGTTTAGGAGTGAGGAGGATGGGCACAAAAAGAATACATGAATGTCTGTGTGTGTTTGTGTGTGTGTGTCTTTGTTCGAGATTTGTGTCAGCGTTGTAATTTGTCTGCACTGAACCATGCCTATTGTTGTCCTTGTAAACCGAGAGCAATGAGTTTTTCATTTAAGATGCGTCTGATAACAGGAGCTCTGCTGTATGAATTCAATTAATTCTGCTTGTCTTACTCTCACGCTCTCTTCCTCCATCTCCTTGTATCTTTGTTTCATGTTTTATCCTCTTTCTTCTCTCCTCTATCTCCCTCAGGTTATGGTGGGGTGGAGTTACTTTTGGTGCTGTGTGGCCTAGATCTCTCTCTGCCCTGCCCTCGCCACTGCATCTGCTACACTTCCCCCAGCACCGTGTCCTGCCAGGCCCACAACTTCCATGCCGTGCCTGAGGGCATCCCCGCTCAGAGCGAGCGTGTTTTCCTGCAGAACAACAAGATCCAGCGGCTGCTTCGTGGCCACTTCTCGCCCACCACCACCATGTTGTGGCTTTACTCCAACAATATCTCCTACATACAACCGTCCACCTTCCACGGCTTTGATCGCCTGGAGGAACTCGACCTTGGGGACAACAAGCACCTGAAGGCCATCGCTTCAGACACCTTTCTTGGTCTGGGTAGGCTACATGCCCTGCACCTATACCACTGTGGCCTGATCACCCTGCCTCCAGGGATCTTTGCAGGTCTCCATAATCTTCAGTATCTCTACCTACAGGTACATGGATAATAGCCTCTTTTTATCTTCACTGTATATTGCATCTGCAGTCACAATGGCATTATGGGGTAATCTGTCCATCAGCCTGGCTCAGCACTTACTCCCTATGAATTGGATGCTGATCAAATGCTGGCTGTTATCCTCAGTGCGGGGAAAACACTACAAAGCAGCCCCCACACTAAAGTAACCTACAATATAGCTTTTGTGGCCAGCCACTGTAAAAAACAGTACGGGAATTGAAATCCAGGATGGAGTGTATAGTTTTATTAATTACATGGTGGGTTTATGGGCAGAAAAGCTTCTGCTGTGCAGAAAGGACATCCATTGAGTGAGTGGGGTAAAGGTTACAGCTTAAATGTTTGACAGCATTCTGACGTCATCTATAAGTGTTTGGTTCAACAGCTCTGATGTACAGAAAACCACACCTAGTTGTGAGGAGATCACCCCACCATCATTGCCCTCTAAGTCCATGACCTGAAACACACACTCAAAATCATTTCTGAACCATCTAATGCCATTTTTATTAGCTACTGCCCCCTGAAATCTGTACAGATCACTGAATAACCATCCTGCCGCAGAAAATAATACATGCTTGATAGTCCAGCTATTTCCTGCACACAATGTGCATGGTTGATGTATTCTGTGTAATACTGTAAGACAAACGTATTCTTTGTGTTCTATAATGCAGTGTAACGTTGGATCTGAGCTAAGTATACAAAGGGCATACTATTGTTGAAATCAATGTTACAATAGTGATAAGAATGTTTTTCTTATGATATCATGATTGTAAAATGAATCATGAAATAATTAGTGATGGTAAATGTAATGCACTGCACCCCTTTTAAGCTTCTGTTTTTATCTTATCAGGACAACCAGTTAGAGTTCCTGGAAGACGATCTGTTCATTGACCTGCTGAACCTCAGTCATCTCTTCCTGCATGGCAACAAACTATGGAGCCTTCGCCAGAACACTTTCCGTGGTCTTGGTGTCTTGGACCGCCTGCTTCTCCACCAGAACCGCATCCAGTGGGTTGACCGCCAGGCTTTCCACGACCTGCGGCGCCTCACCACCCTTTATCTGTTTAATAACTCGCTGACTGAGCTATCTGGTGGCAGCTTGACTCTACTGCCTGCCCTGGAGTACCTACGACTTAACGACAACCCCTGGGAGTGCGACTGCAAAGCCCTGTCACTTTGGGATTGGCTACGGAGGTTTAGAGGCTCCACCTCCTCACTAAATTGTGTTTCACCACCAGAGCTAGCAGGGAAGGACCTGAAAACGGTGAAGAAAGAGGAGCTTCCAAGTTGCTTGTCAGGTGAAGGTCATGCACGTGCTGGCCCAGGTAGGGAAATGGAGCAAGGAGAATCTTTGAACCATCTGAACGGTCACAGAAATCATCACAACCACTACTTGCCCCACGGAGACCAGTACAGCCTGCCTTCACCCTCAACCCTGCCACGGCCAACTAAGGGAGGCCGCAGAAACTGTACCCGCCGCAAGGGAAAGGGGGCACTCAATGAGGTGCAGGTACTACAGGAGGAGGGTAAAAAAGACTATACTCCAGATGAAGGTAAATATGACCTTTCTGGAACCACAAGGAGGAAGAACAAGTGCATCCCTAGAACTTCTGTCGGCCCACCAAGTGGGGTCCAAAGAGCCAATAACAAAGCAGAGTCACACCTTGCAGATTATATTTTCTGTTTACCATCAGCTCTGCTACTGTCACTCATCTCGGTGATCCTATGCTGAGATGGAAAACTCTTTTGTGCTGGTGATGCAACCTTATGATTCGTTCATCTGAACCACCAGGCCCTGGCTCTTAAAATGAGGCATGTGTGCATAACCATGTGTGTACATGACTGTGTATAAAGAACATTATCAAATATCTACTGGCAAAGTATCCCTGCGGTATTAAGGCAGGAATCTTTACGAATCATAATAAAAACATGGAAGTCAGGGAAAACTATTAAGCCCATAGCTTTGATGATGTCACCAAGCGAAACGACAGGAAATCTTTTCATTTGTCTCTGTGGCATCGATCGCTTCACTGAATTTATGTACTTATAAATAAATAAAAAAAACAGGCCACAGTGATTCATCGCACAAAGAAGGCACAATAAGGATCAAAACAGTTCAAGGCTCAGTCTGTATGTTTTGCCCGTTTGACACATTAGTGCTCTCTTGGCGCGCCCTCTGTCACTCATGTTGAGACAAAGGCACAGTCGTTCATAACTGTCACACTCTTCACTCAGCAGCACCTTAAGATCCAGAATACTTACTGAAAGTACTGCAGACACACTTGGCAGTACAACGAGTCATTGTTTGAGCAGTAATAACTATAATCCCTATACATTCACTAATAAAGCGGTTTTACTCACATGTCTAACTGCAAGGTGAATCCACTTTAAAGAACAACTTATCCTTGGCACTTTGTCTAAACTAAAAAAAGCTCTACTAGAGTTGTGACACATCAATATAACTCAAACTAGTTCTGTTAAAAGGCCTGTGTTTGTCCTTGTCCTTGCATTCCATCAATTTAAAAGCCATTCAGAGCTAACCTATCAACCTGTCAAAGAGTCAACCGGTCACAGTCAGCGTAACTGAGCAAATGAGTGAATGTGTGAACATTTTTGTGTTACTGTTTGTACGAGTGTGTTTCCATGAATGCAACCCCACCAAAGCCATGCAGGTAGAACAACACTAGCAAGAGTACAAGATAGCAAGAGTGCCTAACGAGAGCCAGTGGCGGATGAGGACAAACCGTGGAGATAAGGGATGGTTTCATTCACTCTTCAACCCCACTGGCTACAAAATAGAGGCCTCAATGAGCCTGAAAGGACACCTCATGCAGGCCAAGGAAACGCTGAGGCCCAGAGCCTCGCTCGCAAACCTTCTGACTCCCAGAAACTGTTGTGCACTTTCCTCTGCTGTGGACGATAATGGAAAAAAAATATATCCTTCAAGCGGAGATGATGCTTAGTCACAGAAGAGTTTAAGATGCTAAAAAAAGGCACTATAATCAGGGAGGAGTACCGATGACCACAACACTGCAATACATCTCCTGCAATGGTATAATCGATAGCTGACACTGGAAAACAAAAACACTACAGTATCTGTGATGATCATCGCAGAGCGAAGGCACTGACAGACTGCTACTGAATTTCTTTCTATGTCTTTTCTGGTGTATTTAGTGTGCTCCAACTCAGTTGGACAATCTTGAAGCTGTGGAGCCCTTGGAGTAGGATTTTAATGCTGCTACATCCGAGAAGAGCTCTTTCAGAGCCTTGTGATTCTTCTTCAGGAAATAACAAGGACAAAGAGGACTACGGGACATGCTGCCCTGTATGAACTGAAGCGGTTCATGCACACACACGCCCCTAATAAAGCCCGATCACCTTCACAGCCTTCCTGTCTCACTGCAAACTAACCCCTGTCAGTCCAGGGCTTTGAAATCCCAGAGAAGAGCACCGGAGATATTGAACTATTTTAGAGTCATTCACCCAAAGTGTCAAGTGCTCGATTTTCCATAAGTGAAATCTGTACAGACACACACACAGACACACGCCGTCCGGGTACCTTAACTAGCCAGTAATGCTACAAGTCTCTTTAGCGTTACACAGTTATGAATTCTATTTACACAGGAGCTGTCCTTGTATGCAGAGGACGACCTGAAACGCTGACAAAAAGCACAACAATTTTATCGGTTTGGTTTTCTGGACCTGTTTTCTGGATCAGTGCGTGGTTTGCTTTGGGTGGGAATCTGACAGCAGGGGTCATGTTTGTACCCCCTGCCTGTGCAGTTTTCTTGCCGAGCCTTCCAGCCTTTTCATGTCTATCTATCTTAAATGTTGGGGACGAACAGAAGCCTGACACCGGTGTCATTCTCCTGGCATGTAGGATTAGGGACCCCCTACTGGTGAACTTGTTTGTGCTGCTGTGAACCCAGAGGTGATGTAAATCGTGTCTGTTTATTCCTGTGAGGATGACGTTTTGTAAAAAAAAAAAAATGAAAAGAATGAAAAAAGAAAGACAAAGAAAAGAAAAGATGGAAAAAAGGAGAAACTCTCCATTGTGTCTCAGTAGTTCCCTAAAAAATAAAACAGGGAGCTGGAGGCTGGAACTTTATTTTTTATTCAATATGATTATTATCATTATCAGTTATTTTTCAGTAATGTCTATTTTTGTTTTGCTGACTCATTTAAGATAAAGAGTACACTGCACTGCCCTCCTCTTCCTCCTCCTCTATTTTTTTCTGTCCCCCTATTCATCCACCCATCCTTCCCTTCTTCTCCCCTCCCCTCCTCCCCGTCTGTCTGCTTCTTCTCTCCCTCCACCTCCCCTGCTCCTTTCTCTTCCACCCTCGTCGCTCCCTTCCTCCCCTCCTATCCCCCTATTCTTCCCCCTCTCCTCTCTCCTCTCTCTTCATTTGTACAACCCAGATGTTTTGTATGTGGTTATCGAACAATGCCAGACTCAAAAGCTGTTTAGAAATAACATTAAACAGGAAGTGTTCTCAAATGGCTGAGGTGGTCTCTGTCTGTCGCCTCCCTTTTGTCAGTGAATATGCAGTTTTGTCTGTGCTCATACGTGCACGTGAGTGCGGCTAATAGACAGAGCTCCAGGATGAGCCCTGAGGCTGAATAATAAGCAAAGAAAAAAGGAAAATGGTTAAAGAGTCAAATATTGCTAGGTAATGAAATAAGTACACGAATACACCCACTGCTGGGAGAAAAACACACCCATATTTAACCTGGTACTATATTTTGGCCTCCTCCATGTCCCACTTTCACTCACACACTCAGCAGACTCACATAAAATATGCGCATGCACGCACACACTCACAAATACACACACCTTAGTGCATTAGCTATGAGGCTGCAAGGGAGGGATCCTGTGTCAAGTCAAGATGAGGTTAAAAAGAACACCGACGTTATTCTACGTCCACTTTGACTGTTTGCACGGCGTTCACATTTGTGCATGTGTGTTTGCACGCGTGTTGTACTGTACTGTACTGTATGTCCAGTAGTGTAAGTATGGACGCTGTCATGCCAGATTCGGCGTGACAGGCAGCTAGGGCAGAGAGAGAGAGAGGTGTGCCTCTGAGAGACAGTATCACTACCATTTGTAAAACAAAGCTGACAACTGGGAGAGAGCAAGAGAGAGAGAGAGGCCGAGGAGCAGCACAAGGATTTAAAGGCAGAGGGGTGGAGATATCTGTTAGAGGAATCCATGAAGTAGTTATCAGTACCACACAGGCTGGCAGCCATGGGAGAGGAAGTGCATTTTGTCAATCACTGCATGTGTCAAAAGCAAAGTCCGGGCTGCAGTTTACATTTATTCATCCATGTAGAGACGCTACATCTGATTAAGAGCAGCGTTTGAATTAAAGCACTGAGTTCCTGTCTCAATGACTTATGAAATATGAATCAGTTTGTACAGCAGAAGTCACAGGAGTAGAGAAATGACTGAATGCACTGACTGGTGAGGTTAAGAGAGGGACGGCGAGTGAACTGAAGGAGGAAAGAAACAAAGGAAGGAGCCAAGTAGAGAGGAAAGGAAGGAATACAAACAATAGAAAAAAAAATTGAAAACAACAGTGAACATACAACAATGAAGAGAATGATGAAGCAAGGGAGGATGTCATTTAGGAAGAAGAAGGAATGAACAAAGAAAGACATAGTAAACAGGATATAAGGAAAAAGCTAAAGACAAAAAAGGTAAGTGAGGAGGTAAGTATAGAAAAGGCAAAAGAATGAGGGAAGGAATGATGAGGGTAACAAAGGAATGAATAATTAAAGAATGAAAAGGGGATTGAAGGAAGATAAGTGAGAGAAAATTAAGGAATAAACCTAAGAAGCTTTAGGACGCAAAAACAAATCAAAAGAGAAGTTAAGGAGAGACGGAATTAAGGGAGACAACAAGGTACTAAGGAACGGCCTGTGGAACGCGTGATGCATGGGCAAAGAGAGAAATCATCCACAGAGACACTTGTATACAGGCTTCATGATCAAACAGACGAACAGCTCATCCACTAGTTCAGTCCCTAAGCTGAGGATCTGAAATAGCCACATGTGAATATTTATATATGCCTATGTTCCCTTCCAAAGGCAAAGAGGCCAAGCAAAATTGATTTCTCTGTGTGAATCCCTGAAGAGTTAAGACTCAGCAAAAAGAGCAGAGAGAGTGTGAAAAAAAGAAATAAAGCACAGCTACAAAGAAACAGTAATAGATTTTGTGAAACAAGCGAAAAACAAAAGAAATGGGAGACACTGTCAGTGAGATGTGAATGTTTGATGTTTTCACCAAACTGACGCATGCAGCATTTGTCTTGCATTCACTCTTTCTTCTCTCAAGAAGAATGCAGGCGTGATTTGATTTCTCATTGACGTCGTCATCTGAGCGCACAGTGTCTATCGCGCACCAGCTCACAGGCCTTACAGAGCCTTCCTGTGAGCGCCATTTAACACCAGCCACCCTACTGCTGCCATAACTCCATCAGGCTATATTACACTCATTACAGGTACATATCTAATTCTAATTAGGAAGAAGGTCAGTTTGTGGAACTGGGGGGGAGCCATAGAAGACGTGCAGCCATGGGACCACAGGCCTGCACTCTGCTAGATTTGACATGATCTGTCGGAAAAAATGAATGCCTGCATGTTTCAAGTCAAAACTTTTATCACATTCACTCGTACTTTTACATTAAGTGACAGCTCCTTTTACACAACTAAGTCTTAAGCTGCCAGACGGAGTGATTTCTTTATTCAGTATGTCTACAGAGCATATTATTGGCACTTGACAAGTCCATATTACAGTTTTAAAGTGTAACAAAAGTTCAAGTGCATATGAACAAAAAGCAAAGCAGTCAGGCACAGCTGGAGACACATCCAACCTTTTAGCAGCAAAGTCTTTCATAAAAAAATATTAAAAATGACATTTGCATATGCAGCTGATGTCTTTATCATCTATTGTGTATGCATGGGGGATCAGACACATGTCAGTATGTTTCCATTAGTTTTGCTGTGGTTTATTAAATGTTTCATCATCCTGGATTAATATTTTACATAAGTCTAGCTGCTCCGCGCTGTCGCAGAAACAACGTTTGTGTTATTAACTGAATTTTTAATGCACTGCTCCCTCAACCAAACAATCTGCAAACAGATGTCAAAATGAATTCAAACCTATCATGCACTCGCATTATTGTCACCATGCTGAATAGCGCCAGCAAACCATGATCGAACATCAAGAGCATTTGTGGGCTTAAGTAATAAATAATGTGCAGAGAAAAAAGCAAAGAAGAGTTGGCCGACATGTATTTTGAAGGACAAGAATCTACAACAATATCAGCATCCTAATACGCTCACAATTACAATACTACAGTAACATCCTGATGTTTGCCAGGGAATGTTTAGTATGTTTAATACCTCTTAACATTTCCTGAAGGTCCAGTGTGTAGAATTTAGTTGCATCTTGTGGTATAACTGCAGTCTCCTCACATCACCCTCACTTTCCTAGTGTAAAGGAGAAAGGACACTGGAAAGACCCTGTCTAGAGTCAGTATTTAGTTTGTCTGTTCTGGGCTACTGTAGAAACACAGTGTTTCAACATGGTGGCCTCCATGAAAGAGGACCTGCTTCCACTGTAGATATAAAAAGAGAATTTTAAAGCAACAAAAACAAAAAGATTCTTATTTTCAAGTGAATATACATGCATGAACACATAGTTATGAATATTATATTACATGTCTGCCTTATTCTAAAATATAGGTCCCAAATCTTACACACTAAACCAAACACAAAGTACTGTATAGTGGTAGCTGATTGGAAAGTCATAAACCAAAGTACACTTTGAAAAATTTGTTGCATGCATGTACAAAATTTCATGTCAATCCATCCAAATGCTGTTGACACATTTCACTTAAAATGTTGACCTCATAGTAGCGTAGAGAAAAAGTCAGAGAGTCACCAAAGTCAGTAGGATTCATCGTCTGGTGACCATGAATGCCGGCCAGTATTTATTGAGATATTTCAGTCTGAACCAAAGTGACAGACTAGCTCTGCCACCAGAGCCACAGCTCAGCAGGTCAGTGGTGGTCAGTGGTTGTAAATTGTGAAATATATAGCTAGAACGCACATCTTGAATGAGCCTCATGTAAACAGAAGCAGCTGTGTGTGAACATGCAGTTATATCTCACAGCTTTGCCCCCCTGACCGCGCTGCCCACAAGGACCATGCGTGATTAAGTGTTTGCCCGAACAATGACCTGCAACTCATCAGGAAGGTGTTTTCAGTTGGCTCCGCTGATTAGACCTTTACTGAAAATGCGTGACTGTCCTACATAATACGTGCCGAGATCTCAAATCAGATCGGACTCCAGTTGAGTGCCAGTGTAAAAGCATTGTTCCGTGTCCTGTGACCTGTGTGGACGGCTCATTTCAAGGTCAAGGTGTGAAAAAAGCGTCATCATGACACACAGCAGGACAGTGCTATTCAATGTGATACCATACTGTTAAGCTCCTCCTATAAAAAACATTCCAGAGAAGTATGCAAAAGACCTTTTCTGTATATATTCTACTTTATTTCTAAAAAAGTTGAGAACATCACCAGAACTCCCCCGCTAATGGGGTCCTATCTATTATTTCTGAGAGCTCTGCTGTGCTGGATGGTTTGAAACCATTCCTGGAGGAGACAGCATCTCACTTTTAGTCCTCCACGTGTCATCTAGATGCTGTCCCAACTTAATTCATACACCATAGGTTCGCCTATATAATTAATTATTTGTAGTTTTTTGACAGGGAGTCTCTCTCCTTTTAGTTTTTTATGCTCAACTTTACTCTCATTGATAAATGTCTTGTATTGATTTTTAATCTTTGTCCCTATCAAACCATTACGCAATAAATACACTTGGGTAAGTTCAGTTTTAGGGGACTGTGCCATCGTCCTTCCGACTCAGATTGATAGTGTAGTGTTTTTCATATCTCATCAGTCAGTCTGAAAGTATGAGGAAGGCCAGATTGGCTCTACTGCTTGAAATCACCTGGATAAACAGCTCCTCTCAGCTTAGTTGCTGCAGTTTATGCATTTATGTACCTGTAAATCTTACCACCTTCCGCATTGTGTTCTGCATTGTTGTAAGACTGCCAAGTCAGTACCGCCACATGAGATAGCAGTTTTGTTTTTGTTTTTTTTGTTTTTTTTTGCTACACCCATTATAATTCTGTTATGGGAGGGAAAAGGCTGTAAACCAGTCACGATGGTCGAAATCGAAAAATAGTGCTAACAGTGACACAAAGATAGTGGAAGGGCAGAAAGATTCCCTTCCTTCCACTATAAAAACTGAATGACACTGACAGAAATAGACTTAAACATACAGCCTCTGTGAGTGAGTTAGTGTTGCTATTCATGAGTAGATAAAATAAAAGGTGTTTCTCTTACTGAACCATGAACTGAACCAATAACACATCTGAAAAAGCTGCATCAAAAGACACAAAAAATTATTTAAATTTGAAAAACTGAATAGATAGAATGATTAGTAAAGAGGGGACTATGCTTTTTAAACTGGTGCTGAACACATTTCAAGGCATGAGCGCACGCACGCACGCACGCACGCACACACACACACACACACACACACAGTTGATGTTTGATGACAGCACTCTGATCTCATCTTTATCCACAAGCTGGCATCAGGCTCAGCTCAGCAGAGATCACACAGTAATGATAAACTTCCTCCAAAACCACATTAGATACACAAGCAAACACCAGATATTATGTGGATGCTGTGTGCTTATTCCCCCAAAAAGCAACTCCAACCGGTGCAGTGAATATATTATTTAGTGCACTGATATGGATAAATCTAGCAGACCAGCAACCCATCTAATCTGCAGCAGCAAATCAAAAAAATTCAGATTAATGGCTTGGATCAAACAATAATAAGCAGCAGATGACCAGCAGTACAGCTATAGCAGCAGCATAAACCATAGAACAGGAGCAGCTAAAATGTAATTAAGATATTAATAATAGTAATGCAAGATGTCACATACACCCATTAAGTTAAAATATTCATGTAATGTTTGGCTAAATATGAAGTGTGTGGACATGTTAATGTGGTGGAAAAAAACATACTGTGAAGAAATAACCAGTGTTTAATCCTGAGACCAACAATTTAGCCCTTAAACTTCATAGTACTGAAACATCATATAGTATTTCACGTCTTCATTGATCTACTATATAACTAAGTCCTGTTGTCCAGATTGAACCTTTCTTGAAGAAAGATGACCTGGATGACTGAGAACCTCCACAGTCTTATACAGACATTATAATGTCAGCCAAACATCAACCTAAAGAGGAAAAAAAGCCACAGCAAGAAAGTGATTCATCATGACTACCAATGCAATATAATGCACAGAAACAGCTGCAAGCAGATGTAATGTATTGAAGATATCAACCATAACAGATCAGCACTAGAGCTGACCATTGCTGACATATGGAGAATTTAAAATATCCAACAACAATATTTGCTGTAAACACATACGATAAGAAAGCATGTTTGACAAGGAGCCTTTAAATTAGGTTAGAATTGAGAGGATATGCACGAATACGACATGGTACAGGGTTAAACCTGTCTGACTCTTTGATGAACAAACTATATAATGAACACAGTGACACAGTGTCTAAATGATTTCAAACAAATCTGGATTTCAAGTTCAAACAACCCAATAAGGATATACTGTATCTGTAAAAAGCTTAATATAGTCTCGAGCCTGGGTCTGGGTGACCCCTAGGGGCCCTTCAGAGTTACTGCAAGAGAGGGCCACCAGTTAAATATGCTACACAATATGCATTAAGGGTCCCTGCTCTGTTCCAATGTGACCACAAACTGACGTCACCCATAGGTTTCTAAAGCAAGAAAAATATCTGACGCTGGACATGACCATGTTGTCTATACTGCTTCTTCCATCTCCCAGCTAATCTAAATATCAGCAAAGACGTACATCATCAGCGGACCAAGCTGTCGTGCTGTTAACTATGTGCAAATTCGAGCCTCAATATAATCTGAACAGGTAAATTCTGTTAGAATTTGTCATGAACGGTGAAATTAGTTATAGAGGCCAAAACTGTTTTTGTACCAGGCTGTAAACATGTTTGTTTCTGCTGTGAAGTTAGACATTTGAACATAGGGACTTATGGATGTTGAAATGTCCGAGCTGCAAATTCAAAGAACGTGTATGACTCGTCTCTCCTCTGCACCCCCCCGAACACGACACGAAAACACAACGCAGAGTCCCCGGGGGTGGAGTGGCCAGGTTACATCTTTGGTGCCGTGACCCGGATTTGTGGCGCTTTGAGACCGAAGACGAAGCGAGGCTGGCCGCAGTCCCGCAACTCCGCCGCCATATTGAACTGTGTGTGTAACGAACTGAGCAGCATATCCTTTGAAAGTCGAAGTGCATCTTATTTCTGGTGTGTTTTTGATTAACGATATGTGATATTCTGAAGAAGAGAGAGAGAAAAAAAATAATCTTAAAGCTACTTGAATAGTGAATGAATATATTCGGTGTGAAACATAGAGTCGTGTAATGACGTTTTGAGCTAAATTTGGTGTTTTTGGGTTATTAAGTGATATTCGTGCCACACTTTTTGTCTTGTTACATTCAAACACAGCCACACTCATACATAGCTAAGTACATAAGTAATAACATAAGTAATTCACACACACACATTTCATTCTGCTGCTTAAATCTGAAATAGAGAGCATTTAAGATGATGAGTGACACTCCACTTAAGCAGGGCCCCTCTGCAGCAACAGCAGGACCCCCACCCACCCCAGTGCCTGCAACAACCCACAGCAATGACACCCCAAGGAGGCCACATCCTCACCTCTCTAGTGAAAGAGCTTCCACCACTAGCCAACAGCTATCTGTGAGGTCAAACCTAACCGTATCCCCAGCCCCTGTAACCCCAAGTGCAACTCTTCCATTGTTCCAGCCGACCGTGTAGACCACCATGGCCCCTGCCCTCCTGCCCCAGGCCAGCATGCACAGACCCCCCGCAGCCACCCTGCCACCCCAAAGTCCCCCATACCCCAACTTCCCAGAGACACAAGTCACACAGCATTCCCCCCTGACGCAGACAGCTGTCCACCTTTACCCGACACAGGTTTATCAGCCAAGCCCCCAGGTCCCCACCATCGATACTGATCCCTTACCTGCACCTCAGGCCCCCATGTTGAGTTTCCCAGCACCACTTATGATGAGCACTGTGAATAACCCCTCTACAACTGAGCAGACCCTCCAAGCCACAGACTATGGACAAATCCCCCAGCTGCACATGTCACAAGCAGCGGCACACTACTCTCAGATCCCCCTGCACTCATCTGCCACCAGTACATGGAACCCCACTTCAGCTGCACCCACCCCACTGCATACCCCCACGCAGCTATCAACTACGCATCTTTCCCTCACACCCAAGCACCAGCATACCTACAGCCCCCTACTTCAGTCCCTCAAATCAGCCTCCAGAGTCCATCTCCAAGCAACTTATGGCCAGCAGTTTCTCCATCAGGTCAAGCAGAGCCATCCAGAGTGGTACACGTCTCTATTGGAGGTTGGAAGCACAGAACAAAATAATGTGGATGACATAGTGGGCCCTGCTGTGTACACTGGCCGTAAAATACACATTCCTGGAGGAAAGGAAATGGATTTAATGTGCAAGATAAAGTCTGGCCCAAAAAGAAAGACTTACACTGCAATGATTGAAAGCGACTCCTCCCTGCAGCTTCCCCGAGACCCCCTAATTTAAAAAGTCCTTGCCGATGTGAAAAGAGGATGTGTCCCTGTCAGAGTAATGAACCTGTCCCAGCATGCTATTACCATCAAGCCTCACACTCATCTGGTGTCCCTGGTGCGCAGCGTGGTGGACTTTTCAGACAAAAAGCAAAGCCAATGTCGCAAGAGTGGGAACAACGAGACGTGCATGAGTCTGGATCAGGTGGTGCCAAGTTGTGGAGTCGATCTGAGTGAAGCAGCAGTCGAGAATGAGCACCAGCGCTCCCTCCTTAAAGAGCTGGTGGAGAAGAATGTATGTGTGTTCTCCCGCATCCCCTGGATTATGGTCACACAAAGACAGTGCAGCCGAAATCCCTCTGGTTGCTTCCAAGCCCTTTCGGCTCCCTTATCGCAGGATTCCCCCGTCACAGGTGGCAAGCTGTGAGAAAGTTGGTTGATCGAGATGGAGGCTGCAGGAGTCATTCAGGCCCAGTAAGTCACATATGCTTCCGCTAGGTAGAGTTGTGGTCAAGAAAGACGGGCTATTTAAGGTTGTTATTGACTACGTAAGCTAAACTCCTGCAGCACGAGAGACGCCTTCCCCCTGCCCAGAATAGAGGAGGCCCTGGAAGCCCTGGGGCAGGCAAAGTTCTCTACACTTGACCTCACGTCGGGTTATTGGCAGGTGGAGGTGGCCGAGCACGACAAACACAAGACAGCATTTAGCACACCAATGGGGTTGTTTGAGGCCAATAGAATGCCCTTTGGTCTACAAAACGCCCCATCCACCTTCCAGAGACTGATGACCTGCTGCTTTGGAGACCTGAACTTCACTCACCTGTTGATTTATCTGGATGACCTCATCATATTCTCCAAAACCTTTGATGAGCATCTGGAGAGGCTGCAGCTGGTGTTCGATCGGCTTAAGGAGCATGGCTTGAAATTGAAACCCTCTAAATGCCAGCTGATGAGGCAGGAAGTGCACTATCTGGGTCACTTGGTGTCTGCTGAGGGAGTTCGGACAGACCCAGAGAAGATCAGCAGGGTTAAGGACTGGGTGAGATCCACGAACCGCAAGGAAGTGCTGCAATTCCTGGGGTTCGCTGGGTATTATAGGCGGTATGTGAGTGGATACTCCGCCCTGGCTGCTCCCTTATACCGTCTTACTGCTGATGACCCCCGAAAGAAAAAGAGGGGCGGGAAGAAAAGCCCAGGGCCTGACCCACCCTTTTTGTGGACTGTTGATTGTGAGGAGGCTTTCCAGACCCTGAAAGAAAGGCTGACAACCGCGCCTGTGCTGGGCTATCCTGATTACAGTCCGCCCTTTGTCCTTCAAACGGACGCCTCAGGGGAGGGGCTGGGCGCAGTCTTGGTTCAGGTTCAAGGCGGTGTAGAGAGAGTCATAGCCTTCGCCAGCAGGGGTTTGAGTCCAGCTGAGACGAGGTATCCTGCACATAAACTTGAGTTCCTCGCTTTAAAATGGGTGGTGACAGACAAATTCTATGACCACCTCTATGGGCGTAGGTTCTCAGTCCTGACAGATAATAACCCCCTCAAGTATGTCATGTCCTCTGCAAAGCTGGATGCTACAGGCCAGCGGTTGGTGTCTCGGCTGGCTGCTTTTGATTTCGACGTCCAGTACAGGAGGGGCCAGAGCAACGCCAACGCTGATGCCCTCTCCCGCATGTCCAACCAGGAGGTCAGCGAGGTCCTGCAAACGTGCCCCCACCAGGTGAGGTCCAGCGAGCCCAGGCGTGGGGTGAGACAGCACACGCAGGACCCAGTAAACCCCACAG
Source organism: Collichthys lucidus (assembly GCA_004119915.2). NCBI lineage: Eukaryota > Metazoa > Chordata > Actinopteri > Sciaenidae > Collichthys > Collichthys lucidus. The sequence goes on from CM014092.1 coordinate 1,863,407, forward strand.
CCCAGAGTACCTCTGCCTCAGAGGAGCCCCAGTCTGAACCTCACAGACCTAATGAGCCCTACAGAGACGTGGGTGTGGAGTCACTGCCTGCCATGACGAAACAGAAGATCCGTGCAGGGCAGAAGGAAGATCCTGTTATCGGCCCTGTCTTGCATTACAGGAGTCTGAACCAGAAACCAAGCCGTAGCGAGAGGATCAGTGGTGGTGGGCAGGTATGCCTTCTCTTAAAGGAGTGGAGGAGGTTAGTAATAAGAGATGGTATCATGTACCGCCGCATCAGAGACAGCCAAAGGGGAGTAGTGGAGCAGCTAGTACTGCCAGAGAAGCTGCGTGAATCAGTCAAGACAGCTCTTCACAATGATTCAGGGCACTTAGGTTTCGAGAGAACTGTGCAGATGATAAGAGAGAGATTTCATTGGCCACGAATGTTCCAGGAGATCAAGGATTGGTGTGAGCAGTGTGAGAGGTGCTGCCTCAGAAAGACCCCAACTGCAGGTGTCAGAGCTCCGCTGGTCAGCATTCACAGCAACTCCCCCATGGAGCTCGTATGTGTGGACTTTCTGACTCTGGAGAAGTCGCAGGGCGGCATAGAAAATGTCCTCATCGTCACTGACCACTTCTCACGCTACGCACAGGCATACCCCACTAAAGACCAGAAGGCCAACACTGTCGCCAAGGTGCTGTGGAGAAACTTTTTCTGTCGGTTCAGGTTCCCTGCGAAATTGCATGCAGACCAAGGTCGCAATTTTGAAAGTGCTGTTGTGAAGGAGCTGTGTAAGTGTACTGGCATCACCAAGACCCACACAACCCCCTATCACCCCCAGGGCAACGGAACCACTGAAAGGTTTAATCGCACCCTCATGAACATGCTGGGGACCCTGGAGCCTCACCTGAAGCCACGGTGGCATGAGTACATGGATGCAATGACACACGCCTACAACTGCACCCGCCACGACTCTACTGGATACACACCGTACTACCTCATGTTTGGCAGGCATCCCAGGCTCCCTGTCGACCTGATCTTCGGGCTCCAGACCACCAATGAGCCATGTGAATATAGTGAGTATGTCCAGACGCTGCACGACTGTCTCTCACAGGCCTACGCCCAGGCTAATCAGGCCTCTCACCAGGCCAAGGAACAACAGAAAAAATACTATGATCACAGAGCAAAGAGTCAAGTCTTCAACCCAGGTGACAGAGTTCTGGTTAAAGTGTGTCATGTGGAGGGGCGGCAGAAACTGGGAGACAAGTGGGAGCCCCGGCCATACATTGTGGTGAAGAAGCAGCCCAACATTCCTGTGTATGTGGTGCGCTCAGAAAATGGAAACACAGAGAGAGTGGTCCACCGCAATCTCCTTACACAGTGCATGTTTCTACCAGTAGAGCAGGCTGGTGAGATGACAGAAGGAGAGGTTGAGGCAGACACTGAGGAGAACATGGAGATGGAGGACACAGAGGATATTGCGGAGCAGGCCAGTGAAGTGACGATACAGGGAGATGAGTCAGACACAGTGGAGGACTTGACAGTAGACAACATAGAGGACAATGCGGAGAAGTGTCTACCTGAGACCAGAGATGAACAGACTGAACACACAGGGATGGAGGAAGTGGATGTGGAGACAGGACAGGAAGTGAGCAAAGGAGTGGAGAAACATGTTACAGCCAGGGGAGACAACCCGCTTCCCACGCCCAGTGTTCTGAGGAGAAGCTCACAGAGAAGTCGGCGTCCCCCCAAAAAACTGTCCTACGAGTCGCGAGCTGTGGAATCGGAGAATGATCGGCAGAAAGTAGAAAGAGGATGGAAGTTGTGGCAGAGGGCCAAAGCAAGGAGAGCAGCTGGACACATGTAGCTTGACACAGAAACAACACTTGCTTTAATAGAGAGTACAAAGACACATCACATCACACATCACTACATATCACACTCATTCGTTCTTCACATATTCATTTTGGACTGTTCTTTTTGTTAATGTATAGTAGGTGGTTCTTATTTTATTTAATTTGTTGTGATGACTGAGACTCGTCTCGCCGATGCCACGAATTGAGCCAGTGTGCACGTCGCAGGTCCACACACAGGACAGTCTGTGCAAAGCGTCAGTCAATTGAAAACCGGACATTTTCATGAACCTATAAAGAAAAAAATCCTCAGGAGCCCCAGACAGGACGTAAAAATGTCCGGCCAAAAGAGGATGTTTGGTCACTCTTTAATAAAGAAATAACTTTGTCAAACGGAAGAACTTTTATTTTGAAGAGTACCGGGCAAAGAAGCGTACGAGCCCCGCCCACCACTAAAACGGAATATGGTAGTGGAAATTTTGTTTTTGGTGATTGGAACAGAAAACGAGAAATTGAGCCGAATTTTCGTTTTTTCGTTTTTTATCAAAAACGAAAAAACGAAAAAAACACTCGTTTCTGGTTTCAGCTTCTCTCCATTATGTCCAGAAACAGAATAATAAAAAGTACCTTGGTCTGCACCGTTGCACAACACTGCCATCTGCTGGATGTTCGGTGAAGGGTGTACCGCTATTTGTATTCAAATCTGGTGGCATTTATTTGTGAATCTGGTGAGCGGTAGGAATGTCTCAAAATTAAGTCATCGCGAGAAAAGCAAAAAATGGATCCACAAATGCTGACTCCACACACAAAGTCAAGGACATTTATTTTCAAATCTCGAAAATATATTTACAAATCCACATTTATTTATACAAATTCGTTTATTTATTTGTATGTCACATTTTTATATTTGTATTTTGTATTTGGATATTTATAAATGTATGCATATGTATTTAATCATATTGTACGCATTCAAATCATATTGTACGCATTCAAATCATATTGTACGCATTCAAATCTTTTTGAGACAAAATTATCCCCATAGCAGAGTCCCCGGGGGTGGAGTGGCCGGGTTACACGAGCATAAGATACTTGTAAAGTGAATCAGAGGCCCTCCTGTTCTCAACAGGCTTTAATAGCTGATCCGGCAACGTTCAAGGATAGGGGTTGAAGCTGCAGCATGTTGTGGAACTGCACAGGATATTTTTCTGTACAAAACCGGACATCAGTTCTTTACAAAATGCTGGTGGCAGTGAGTGTTTGTAACAGAGTTTGCAGATTGCAGCAACACAATGCAGAAGGAAACAGTAGGCACAGTCCAGCTGGTTTAAAGAGACTGCCTACAGTAAATAGACAGTATGTTGTATCAACTACAGTCACATGCAACAGCACACAACCACTGTCTGCCCGAAGTTAGGTAAGACACAATTATGTTTATGTAAAAAAATATTTTTAAAAGAGTGCTGTTAAACCAGAAAGGCCTCAATTTTGACAATTACTTATGTTATTGATATACTGACAAGCCATTAGGGGTGGATTTTTTACTCAGTAACTGTCATTTTTCACTGAAATCATAACTGCCCGTCAAATTTAGACAGCTGTATCTCATGAATATTAATCATATTCCTAGTGATTATGTTAGCCTAATTCCACAAGTCAAAACTAATTCCATTAGTCAAAACGCAGACCGTTAGCAGCTAACTTTACTTCACCCCAGCGTAGATGGCTGATATTTAGAGGATGTAGAATATACCACCTAGAATAAACAGAATGATAATTGATAAATAATGATAAAGTTAACATTCCCAGTCAGTGTCGCTGTTTACAGTGGAGAGCGGTGAGTATCTCAAAGTGCAGTAGGCCAATGCACAATAGAGCCAATCAGGCCTCTGAGCACACAATACTGAGGGTGCCCTTCTTAAAGTCAAGAATGACTTTCGTCTGGCCGCTGACACTGGATGATGTTCAGTAATCCTCTTAGCCCGGAGTGCAGGTTTCAACTCTGCACCGCTCCATTTTGATCGACTGCTTCAGAACCCGTCTGTAAGATTACTTACATGGCTGACCAAAATATTTTCATACATATGTTACATCATCAGTTTTCTGCAGTGTCTGTGGCTTTTGAAACAGAGATTTTATCAGATCACACACTGTAGTCAAGTGTAAGAGTACAGACTGACATGGATATATTTAATCTGCTTTCAGTCAAAAGAATGTCAGAGCGTAGTTTGAGAGATTCACTGCTGAAACTGTAAAAGTGTATACAGTATGTTTACTATGTTTTTTATTTACATTATTGTTCCTGTATTTGATTTATTATGTTATGACTGCATTAATTACTGTATGTTAAATTACAGTACAAGTACAGTTTTTCTATTAATGCATTATAACAGGTTTTCTATTGTTACTGTAGTTGAAATGTCAGAATTATTAATGCATTCACAGTATCATTCACAAATGTGAAATACATGTACAATAATCATTGCATTTAATTGCAATATGTTCTGTAAATCTTTTTTTAATTTTTTTTTACAGTTTACAATTTTTTAAATTACAATTATGCATGAACATACCTCAGTAACTACAGCCCTTTTATCATTTAGTCATCGTATTCATTTTGAACAAATTCATTCAGTTCAAACAAAGAGATTTCCACAGATGTATTATTTCAGAAACTTGGAGCAGCAGTGGAGCAGGAGTTTATATTCTCAGGAATGCTTTCAATTAAGTGCTTCTCCCTTTCCCTTATTAATTAAAGTCTAAGAATTTGGAAAATTGATACCGCGAGAGCGAGACAGAGAGAACAATGACATAAGGGTAGGTGGCTGAGCTTTTTGTGAGTGTGAGTGTACACGTTCTTAGTGCGAGTGTAATGTTCTTAGTGCGAGTGTAATGGCAGGCAAAAATGTCAGCAGGGGGGAGGAGGCAGGATGGCAGCAGGACTCCAAAAAACAAGAGAAACAAAAGAGCTTCTTGTTGTTCTTGGCCTCATCTTCTTCTCCTACTTATAACCTTATCCTGTTTATCTGACTTCTGTTGCAGATTCCCTGATCCATCATGGTTTAATCTGATTTTTATGAGGCTGCCTGTAAGCCTGGTGTGTCTACAACACCTTAAACTGTGTGTGTGTGTGTTTCTGTATGTGTATGTGTGTGTTTGTGTGGCAGGGGGCTAATTGCAAGAAAAAAAGCAGTGTTTATTATCATCAATTCCCTCGTCACAAGACTACTCAGTGCGTCCTTAGAGATTGGGGCTGATGTAGCATTCATGTAATTCGTAAAGGCAGGAATAATACCGTCAACATGTTGCCAATCCTTTGCTAGAATGGTTGCCACGGTATTTATCATCATTACCGATAAGAATTTCACTTGGGGGGACTGCTCTTTTAGACTGGCAGAAAATAGTTTCAGGACTAGTGAATGTAAGCAAGCGTAACAGAAGTAATCCAGGAGATCATCAGTGGCTCTCGTCTGTAAAAAAAATACATGCATCCAGTATATACAGTATATGTCCTGTGTACAACCAATTCTGTGTGCAACATCTGCAAGAGATTTTTTTTTCTCATTTTCTATGTCTTTATTGAAGCAGGGACAAGACAAGCAGGTATGTACTGTTTTCAGTTCAGGTTCAGGCAACTCTTGCAGGTATTTGAATTCCCAAGTGACCAACAGTACAAAATAAAGTAGAATACAAAAGCTCCCACAGATGATTTCAGCTTCTTCTGTGCATTCTTCCAGGTAGAGTGAGTAGGCCAGTGTTGCAGTCATTTAGGAACCAGCAGAGTTTTATTGTCAGGTTGAAATTGGGGTCAATTTGCATAAAGTGGTGCATATTTAGATACCTTAATTTGATGGAAATATACTAGATGATGCAGCCATAAAAATGCGGAGTTTGAATATTTCACTCAAGTGTAGAGCTTATACAGCTTCAATGAAGATGCAGCTGATGCAAAATCTATATGTTATTATCAGGAAGTCTGGAATAAAATATTAGTGTGTGTGTACAGGTGAAATAAAAAGTATTAGCTGTTTACTTTTTCTCTGAGAAAGAATTTTTTGGATGTGCAAATTATGATCTATTTGTGTCAGGAGCAAAGGTAAACCGTGGAAGTAACAAAACAGCAGTGTCTGTACTTTTGACATTGTCCACTGTTTACATCCCATTTTTTTCAAGAAACAATTGCCTTGGCTTTATTTCAGCCATGACCACAATCTTTTCCTTAAGCTAGTACTTTTATGCCTAAACCACCCTGAAACCACAACAGTGTCATACTGTCTGTTTGACATTTGACGTCCCTGTCCTTTCGGCAACAAGTTCACCACCACAGCTATCTCCTAATTATCCCAATGAGTCCATTTGCGTCCATTCATGAAGGACCAAAGAGTCCTCAAAGTTGCATGATTATATAATAGCAGTAATAAGTAATAGAAAACATTTCAACCTAGAAATATAGATAGATATAGAACATAAATTGTTGTCCTTTAGAGTGAGTATTTCCCGAAAAGCAGAGTAAGCCTTAAGGAGGTAAATGCTATAAACACTTGAACTTAATGGAGCACACCTCTTGTATAAATCCAACTGTATCACATAACAGGAGGTAGAGATTGTTCAACAGTTCATTCTTGATCTTGCATGACAAAATAATCTCTCTTGAGATTATTTAGATGTGTCATGATTTCCCCATATGGTTATTGGATTATTAGTTATGAAATGATTTTGTCACATTCACATGAATTGTTTTTGTGAGGGTGATTAATAGGAAAAATCTGACAAAGAATGTTGTTCTGTTGATATGAACATAACATCCGGAAATGCACATATGAGTCATCTGAAATGACTTACAGAGGGCCGGCACAATAAAATCACTGCGTCAATTTTTTTTTTTGAAAAGATGCAATAATGAGTTGACTTGAACGAATGAATTGTCTTGACCCAGATTGTTAGGATTAGCCACTTTATTTGTTTATTAACATCAATAACAAATAGTGACATCCATCCATTATCTGTAACCACTTACCCTGATCAGGGTCGCAGCTGGAGTCTATCCCAGCTGAATTTGGGCGAGAGGTGGTACACTCTGGACAAGTCACCAGTTCATCATAGGGCACATAGAGACAAACGACCATTCACACCTAGAGACAATTTACCAGTCACCAATTAACCTGTTAAGTGCATGTCTTTGGACTGTGACAAAGCCGGAGTACAGAGTGTAACCTGTCAGTTTAAAATAACCAATAAGTTTAACCAATAACCAATACTTTGTTTGTTTGTTATAGGCTCCATTTAAAAAATGTATATATAAATATAATAAAAAAGTATTGTAATAATATTTAAATTGTAGGTACATCAAATCGATCAAGCCTGATAAAACCAATCAGTTAACTAAACTCTTAGCATGCCTTAAGGATATAAAAAGTTGGATGACCTACAATTTTCTGATGTTCTTCCACTTACGTAACATCCCTAAAATCAGACGCATTGTCTCTCAAGTGGATGCAGAAAAACTAGTCCACGCATTTGTTACTTCAAGGCTGGACTATTGTAACTCTTTGTTATCAGGCTGCTCTAATAAGTCTCTTAGGACTTTACAGTTAATTCAGAATGCTGCTGCACGTGTTCTGACAGGAACCAAGATCAGAGATCACATCTCTCCAATTTTGGCTTCCTTGCATTGGCTACCTATTAAATCTAGAATAGAATTTAAAATTCTCCTCCTTACTTACAAATCTCTTCATGGTCAGGCACCATCATATCTAAAAGAGCTCATAGTACCTTACTACCCCTCTAGAACACTGCGCTCTCAGGACGCTGGGTTCCTTGTGGTTCCTGTATTTTCCAAAAGTAGATTGGGAGCCAGAGCTTTCAGCTATCAGGCTCCTCTTCTGTGGAACAAACTACCAATCTGGGTTCAGGAGACAGACACGGTCAACACTTTTAAGAGTAGACTTAAGACTATCCTTTTTGATAGAGCTTAGGGCCATAGGATTAGACTGCTGGGGGACTCTCTGACTCTCTCTCTCTCTGTCTCTCCTCTCTCTCTCTCTCTCTCTCTCTCTCTCTCTCTCTCTCTCTCTCTCTCTCTCTCTCTCTCTCTCTCTCTCTCTCTCTCTCTCTCTCTCTCTCTCTCTCTCTCCATTAGAGTTTATAGTTAGTTTTTGATTTTCTGCTGCTGTGCATCTGTGTCTCTCTATCTTTGAACTGGGCTGAACTGATTCAATAGTTTGTGTATGGAAATATTTGATCAAATCAAATTTTATTTGTATAGCAAAGTACATTTGCCACTGAGGGCTTTACAATCTGTACAGGGAGTGGCACCCTCTGTGCAATAGATGTCACATGTACAGAACAAATCAACACAAATATATTGTACAATTACAATGACTGATAAAATGAGTACAGTAGCAGTGGAACCTGTGATAAATTGGTTTGTGTGTAGTGTTGGTTTAGTCATAATTTGCCTTCCTATTTGTGACAATCTTTTATGCAATAACTGCCCCCTGACTGTGTGGTTATGGTTATTTTTATGGTTATGGGTAAGGGTTATAATAAAGCTGAACCTAAATTCAACCTGAGTTCAACCAGACATGTTATGAAAAGGAGGACCAGGGAGCCCTGTGTACTGTCCTGTGTCCCTGCTACTAACATGTAGTCAACGCTGCTCGCATGAGTTTGAATGTGGCCCATGTTTAGCTGTCATAACGTGCCTCAATTTTATTTATTTGATGTAAAAGACTAGCAGAATTCTGCAGAAATTGAAGGAATCTATCCATAAGTTGCTGGTTCATGATAAACACAGTGAAATGCTCATATTGTCTGCTAAACACTCCCTGAAGAAAGCTATTCAATACTCATTGTCACTCACTGTTTCTCTCTAAAGCTTGTCTCAGCTCCCCGTCCGAGAGCCCATTAATATCTGAAGGAAAATGACAGAATTGAAATCTTTTTATTGTTTATTTATTTATTTATTTTTACCGGACACAAAAGCTGTCAGCAGATTATGTGGGAGGACAGCGAATTGACAAGATTTGTCACATTTCACTCTCTTCCTCCCTCCTGCTCTCACATATAGACACACACACACATTCAAACACAGGAACTGCAGAAAAGCCCATCACACTCACAGGCTCTAACCAAATAAATAAGAAAGCCATAAAGAAGGATATCAGGGGATAAACCCGTTGATTTAAATGTGTTACACTCTATTTCCCTTTCTTTCCCGGCTTATCATCCCTGCCTTACTCTCTGCTTTTTGTTTCCTCCATCAAACTCTCTCAGCTCCTCATTTTCTCCATCATTCTGCTTATTTTTGTCTCACTCATCCACTCTCTAACTCTGTCACCTCTCCTTATGTCTCACATCTCAGCCCCCCCCCCCCCCCCTGCCAGATGCCTATGATTCACATTCGAAGTGTTTATACCTCCTGCTGTTCCTCTCTTTCCTCCCACCCTGACACCCTTACCTCATCCTCACGCTTTCCCCGTCTCTTTCGCTTCTGTTTCTCTCTGTCTCCCTCATTCCTTCACTCTCCACATTTCTTCTTCTTCTCCCACTGTTTTCCTCCTCTGGTGCCTCTTAGATAACTGTCTTCACTGCTGACATGTTCATCACTGGAAGACCAATAGAACTGGAGGAGGGTGCAACACCCATCCATGTCCCCCTGTCCCTCCTTGTTCATTCCTCCCATCTTTTCTTCTGTAGCAGCTTTCTGAGATCCATCACTTCCTCCGCCCTTGTCAAGTAAATCAGCTTCACCCCCTGCTTGTTACTCTGGATGACTTTTTCTATCTTCTGTGACAAAGTTGCTCCTCTCATGATGGCCTCAGTACAAGGCTCTCAAGTTATTATATACTGTATATGGTTCTGTAGACCAAAACAAACAGTAGTATTATAGTTCCCCTTTTCAACACACAGTGCAATAACATGAGATATTTTAAGCATGAATGAAGTGTTTGGCTATAATCTTGCAGCATTTTGAATTTCTAATCAAGCTGCAACCTCTATTACTGGGAAATGAAGCCAATGCTAAAGTATCAAGAACTCTAATTCCTCAAACGGCCACTTGAGGCTGGCTCTAGAACAGTGTTTCTCAAACTTTTTCAGACCAAGGACCACTTTGTCAAAAAAAAAAATTTCAGGGACCACCTGACCCCGTCTTCAGCCACCTATCCATCATTGTTTCCCATCCTCTCCGTGCCTTGTTTTAGTTAAAGTTCACAGCTTTTGCTGCTCTTTTCCTTGCTTTCTTTTCCTTACTTACTGACGTGACAGCGGAATGATTTTGTCTATAGGAGACGCCGTGGTTGCTTAGGCAACAATTTGGGCACTGCTAATTCAGATTTATCTTCATATATCTATTATACATATTTAAAAAAAATATTTGTCTGCATTTTTGTTCAGAGAACAAATTCGCTTTACACTTCAAATAATGTTAGGTAGGACTAGGGCTGATATGGCCTGTAACCAATATCTCGATATTTTTAAGCTATATCGCGATACACGATATATATTTCGATATTTTTGTTGTTGTTTTGTATTGTTTATTTCTAATAGATATTGTCATTATTTCCATGATAGCATTGTAATTGTTTAGAATCAACGTAGAACAGTAGATTTACACTTGCTGTGAGACACACCTCTTTTATAGCATTTTAACACTTGTCATATTTTTTATGAATTTTTAATACATTTCATGATGTAAATATGAGCTTTAAAGCTCAATAGCTTCCAGGTCCTGTGACCTATTGGCTCAAAATCAGTGTAGAACAGTCGAGCTACACCTGCTATACGGCACACACTCTTTTTTTATAGCATATTAACACTTGTCATATTTTTTATGAATTTTTAATATATTTCATAATGTACATATGAGCATTGAAGCAGTGCAGAATCATACTTGGCCGTAAGCTAGCGCTGACTTTCCAGTTTTTTAAAAGTGTTTGCCATAAAGTCGGCAATAAGGGCGCACTTGAAAATATTGGAGCAGCTGACGTGACCACGCGAAAACGAGAGACGTGACCGCAGCTGTTTTTCTTCAGAACCAAGTCGTCCGTCTCCATCTTCTCACTTGGACTCTTGGCTTCACCTCTCCTCACTTGATACAGAAAGTACGCATGCGCGCAGGGGATGTTTCTGGGTGGGCGGGGCAGTGTGCTGCGTGCTGTGAGCAGCAGGAGTGAGTGACAGGCGAATCCCCGGAGAATTAAATGCAGACGGCTTAAAACATTTACGTGACAAGTACTCGATGGTCGCGATATAGTCATTTCATACATCTCACGTAGAACAAGCCGCGATATATCGAGTATCCCTAGGTAGGACTCCACAAACTTGTGTGGGAAATTTGAATATTTTAAGAGATCCTCTCACGGACCACTTGAGGTCGCTCGCGGACCACTAGTGGTCCGCGGACCACACTTTGAGTAACACTGCTCTAGAACATTTCAACCTCCATAAGTTCCCATGTTCAAATGTTCAACTTCACAGCAGAAATAAACATGTTTACAGCCTGGTACAAAAAACAGTTTTGCTCTCTATAGCTAATTTCCCTGTTGGGTGAATTTATTTACAACTCACCTGTTTAAATGATATTAAGGATTAAAGTTATGCAGGATTAACAAGTAGGTGCAATTACAGATGGCTTATTTGAAAATGTCTTTCGAACCTGAGGCTGCCTTTCAGGCAATTAATGAGCTTCTAGTGACCTTTTCTGAAAACAAAAAGGAAACAAACTTAAGTGAAAAAGAAAAAATCTGAAATTTGCATTGAAAATGAAGTGAATTATTAGTTTAAACTCTGCTATTCTATTATGCAGGTACTAATGCCTATGGTTAAAGCTGTAGTATGCTGTTCATGATTACAACACCCCGCAATGAGTTATCATCCTGCCCTTCCCATTAGCTCTGTCGAGTATTGGCTGTTTTGGTTTTGCAGTGGAAAAACTTGCTGTTTTGGTTAACTACTGCAGCTCTCCTGAGTGTGCCATTCAGGTGCAGTAGACAGCTGTTGTCCACTGTACATTATGCACTACCTGCTCAACACCAAAAGACAGATATAATTGATGATTAACTGGTCAATGCAGTGGAGCATTCCAGTGCCTGATATTTCCTTCAGGAGTTGGTAGAGACTAAAAACTAAGCTAAAAGAGGATGAACAGTAAAGAATGAACAGATTTACACAGTGATATCTGCTGGATCTGTAAATAAGCAAGCTCTTCACCATGTCAACTTGATGGAGCAGTGTGTAGGATTTTGTAGCATCTAGCAGCGTAGTTTCTGATTGCAATCACCAACAACCAAAAGATCAGAGTTTTGAAGCCAAAAAATAAACAAACAAACAAACAAACAAAAACCCTGTGGTTTATGCAAATGAACACATCTGTGTGTTCCATGTATGAATAATCAGGGTAAATGTGGAGTAAACATAAACCAGGGGACTGGCACACAGGCACAACAGAGGACATGACCCAAAGTCCAGAACCCATCAGAAGTCTTGCCGGTGGGCAAACCCAACACCAGGAGGGGGTTTATCTTGGGCAACAGTCAACAATATTTTGTTGATTTTGATTTATTTTTTTATTTTTATTTTTCACATTCTGTTTGATTGTAGTTTGAGTATTATAGGTTGTGAATCTGGGGAACACTCGCATCCATTTGTTGCACAGCAGGGAGGCCCCCACCAGTGGCAAGTGGTGGTTAGAGGGTTGTTACAGGACTCATTTGAAATGAGTGATTGAGTATGTGACCAAAGATACGGGGCTGTAACCAGAGGGAAGAGTTCGGCCCTTACCCACTTACCTTTGTCTTCAGTTTCGGCTTCCATCTTAAAGAGAAGTGGATTCGTGGGCTGTGTCCGAAATAGTGAGCTTAACAGAAGAAATGTTCGGACACTTCTCTTGGCGCCGGTAATTACGTCATTGCTGTCGCATAATTAAAATGTACCACATTAATGTTGTCTCACATAATACTTGTCTCATCCATCCGCCAAAAAAAACACTTATTCACACACCGTTATTCTAGAAAACTCCCGTAGCACTATAGAAATGCCATCTACTGTCAGTCTGGCTGTTTGTGTTTTATCAATAATTCAATTATTATTAATCCGAGGAGAGCTAGAATAGTGAGAGAGAGAGAGAGAGAGAAAGGTGAAGATGCGCTGCTCTTCTAAGACTAGCAAGACGTCGTCAAATTAGCACCTTTTTAATTAGAGTAAATATCATTTTCTTTAATTAATTTAATAAACCATCCTCCGTCAAACTACACCCCCTGCTGACTCCCCGTCCATCTGCCATATTTATGTTCCTTTCTGCGCCCAGAGAACTTCTGGCAATGTATGAAGGTAGATTAGTGCCATATATCTGAAGAAGAGCAGACTATGATTTGCACTTGTAAAACCCGTAATTCGCAACTTGTAAACGCGCATCTCAGAGTTTGTAAGTGTAACTTCAGATCCACACATCTGCAAAAAGCAAACTGCAAGCATATTTCACAACTTGTGAAAGCGCGTCTTCGAATTTGCACTTGTAACTTCAGATCTGCAAAGCTGCACAACATGATTTGCATGCGCAGGTTCCTATTTGCTCGCTCAGTTGCGTCATCCTTCTCACGTGAATTTTGGCACGATTCTCTCGGATGGATTTGAAGGAAACGATTTGCGCGCAGAGACCAGGAATGCCTGTTTTACCACTCTTGTCCAAGAGGTGGCAGTGTGGTTATTGGATAATATATCAATAAACGGCTCCGTTTTTTATTTATTTTTTATTTTATTATTGCAATAAGACAGAGTATTACAATGACACGTGACAGGTAGAACAGAAATTGCTGATCATTACATCAAGATAAAGTCAGTAAAAAAAAAACAAGAGATAAAAAACATACATAGACATACAAGAGGAATATATCTTAAAGAACATTTAGAAGCTTTGTGTTTTTCTTATTATGTACAAGTTTAAGAGATTTGAGAAGAGAGGAAATTTCTAAAATAAAAATATCAAAGAGAGGTTGATTCTCTTGCCATTTCTGTTTATGAATGAAAAATTTGGCTTGTAGAACATAAAAGTTAACTAAAAATTCAAATGATGAATCTGTAGAGTTCTCATAATAAAAGAAGATGTCTTTGAGAGTGAAGACATAATGGCCCTGTTGTGCAAAAAGGTGAAAACTAAGGTCTATTAGAAATTTCTTAACAGTATTGCACTCAAAAAATAAATGTACAAGTGTTTCATCTTCCTTATTACAAAAAGAGCAATGTAAATCTAGGTCTATGTCAGTATATTTTGAAATATTAACATTTGTAGGGTAAATCTTGTGGAGAATCTTAAAATGGACTTAATAAACGGCTCAGTGGTGGTGGTGGGTGGCTGGCCATGACTCTTGGTCTACGACACGGCGCCATGAGAACATGGAGAGAAGTGTTCAACAACGTGTAAGTAACATTATGGTTTACACGTTGTTGAACACTTCTCTCCATGTTCTCGTGGCGCCGTGTGTCGCAGACCATGATTCATGGACAGCCGTTTATTGAGATAATCCCTGACTTTTGCATGGCCAATAACCACACTGCCACCTCTTGGACAAGAGTGGTAAAACAGGCATTCCTGGTCTCTGCACGCAAATCGTTTCCTTCAAATCCATCCGAGAGAATCGTGCCAAAATTCACGTGAGAAGGATGACGCAACTGAGCGAGCAAATAGGAACCTGCGCATGCAAATCATGTTGTGCAGCTTTGCAGATCTGAAGTTACAAGTGCAAATTCGAAGACGCGCTTTCACAAGTTGTGAAATATGCTTGCAGTTTGCTTTTTGCAGATGTGTGGATCTGAAGTTACACTTACAAACTCTGAGATGCGCGTTTACAAGTTGCGAATTACGGGTTTTACAAGTGCAAATCATAGTCTGCTCTTCTTCAGATATATGGCACTAATCTACCTTCATAGCAATGCATGATGGGATATCTTGCTTCGGTTAGTGACCATCGGATGTTCACTACATTTCGCGGTGAATTGTGGGATACATTCAGTGCACTATATAGTGGACACTAAACATTCGGACACCACTACAAAATGGCGTGGTCACTATGTAGTCCACTACATAGTGGTTAGGGAGTGATTTCGGACACAGCCATTGTCTGCAGGGTATTCAGCAGGGATTCCATCTGGTCCTAATGCCTTGTGTGAGGGCGTTGTCTAATTCATCAAACGTTAAAGGCAGACAGCAGATTATCTAGAAATGATTGAATAGTTGATGGTTGGGATTATTTCCAGGCAAATGTAGATTACTATAAAATGTTTAAATTGTATTGTTTATGGCTTGAGGAGATTGTTTCTCTGCTGAAGTCCTAAATGTTGGTATGAGTGATTTCTCTTTGTTATGCTGAAGTAGATTTCCAGGAAGGATGCTCGCTCTTCCCTAATAAAGGTGTCAGACTGATGATCTTTAAGTATCAAATCACCATGTAGGACAGAATGTAATGTCTTCAGTCTTCAGTGTTACAGGTGCATGATTGCTAATTATGATTAGCTCGACAGAAAAAAGTCAGTTTGTGAAAATGATTGAGGTTGAGGAGAAAAGTAAGAGTATTCTTAAGTCTCCAGCTATCATCAAGACCAAAGCCATCGTGTTTTATTTTATTACTGTTGAGGATCTAGAAATTCTTGAATTGGCTGATTATGATGATCTGTCAATGAATGAAAAGTTTAGAAATCACCTCTGATTATGATTATTGAGTTAGTGCTGTGGTTCTTATGTCTTGACTTTAGTACTGCCTGTTAGGATTTGTTGTTTAGATGAGAGAAAGTGAGAGAGCCCAAAGTGCTTTAACAGTCTGTGCTTGAGAGCGCTGATGGACTTCTTTAGTAGGACTCTTTTTTTATTGCTGAAGGAGGATTATGCTCTACTGCTCAGAGTAGAAATGATCGTTAATGCCAAATTTTGTTGCTTTAGTTCCTCTGCCTTGCTTTTAATGAGTTCTTTGTATTAGTGGTGTTCCAGTTTCGTGATAATGGGTTGGGGGCCTGTGAACATGATGAAAAGTTATGTTGGTGGTATCTGAGGGAAATTTGAGCTGGAAGTGCATGAAGATTTTGAACAGAGCTTCTGGGACATTGTATGCCTGAGAATATTGGGTTGTGTGGCGTATGCGAAAGACTTAGACAGATCAAAAAACTATTTTTGTGCATAATTTTTTAAAATTCATTTAGACACGTCTAAGCTACATTGCATGTATTTTATTTGACTGTAAAAGTGTAGGGAGCAGATCAAATTTTCAGTTGATGGACTGTAGAACACTGATCTCAATTTTGTGTGTGAGCAGATCTGTGGCAGAGTTGGATTTTTCCTTTTGGCTGGGGTCATTTTGTCATCAGAGGGGATGGCTGGAGTGGCTGTGAGGGCATCTAACATGATGCACAGTTGGTTAGGTTTTCCTGGTCCAGTATATAATCCATTTTGAGCTGGTCCAGGTGTGTGGCTTTGGTGTGTCAGTGATTTTCAGTGCTTTGATGAACCTCCTCGCATTGTCTTGCAATGCTTCTTCTCCTGCTCTGCTTCTCCTTCTCCTTCTTATTGTCAGGGAGAAACCAGGGTGGCTGCAAAAACGTAAAATGCTCTATACATCCAGTGTTTAGTTTGTCTACTCTGGGCTACTGCACAAACATAGTGGATTTTGCAGTGCCTGTAGAGATAGAAGAATCTTCTAAGGTAACAAAAACACGATTGTTCTCTTCAGATTGTTTTGCATATTATTTTACATGTCTTCCATATTCTATAAATAGAACCCCCTAATTCTGATACACTCAACCTTTAATGGTTATAATATGTCAGTGTCTGCTGCTACCAAGTGGCCAAAATCTAAAAATCAGTAGATTTAGGTTAAAGCTCACTTTTTATGTTTCAAAATGTCTCAAAACAGGCAACAAACAGGATGAAGCCATCTTCTATGATTTGTGGTCTCTGGTGTGCACTAACTTGTCTTGTATCTCTTGAAAACTCCCTTGATTTATTACCTCTGCACATATGAACAGATGTTGAGTGAGCTGCTGGGCTGCATGTTTGGGCACTTACTGTATGTGTCTCTGGATTTCAGGAGTTTCAGGTGGAAAAAAACGTTTCTATGATTGTATTTTTAGATTATTTTGTTGTTATTTTGTTTTTGTTTTTTGTTTTTATTATGTGATGGCCTACATAGTGTCATTAGTTTATTTAAACATTTTTTTCACCCTGTTGAAAACCCTGTAGGAAACCAGCCTGATGTAATATTTGGTGTCACTGCAGCCAACATATTAAAGCATCCAATAAGCACATCCAGCTTCTCCACCACCGCTTCATGCTATGTGACCACCGCATAGCTGTTGTTCAAAATTTAAACGAGAGCTCAAAGAAACACAATGCGTTTCGCTTTTTTTCACACAGTTTCCTTTAATTCACAGCGAGCCAGCTTAAGTCACACATGCAAACACTTGGGTGACTCAGACAGTGTGCTCTGGTGATACCAGATTGGGGGGTTTACAGCAGGCAAATACAGCTGGCCATGCTTGCACACTGCGCTAAACCATTTGTTCTAGAAGCACACATGTCAATGCTCAAGACAACATGCCCAACACAAAAATAAATATGGAAGAATTATCCTATCTTTATTCAAGAGCGCACATTTTCAGTTTGAGAGCATGATTTCTCCTTCTCGTGCTCAGATTTATTGTCCTCGTGATCACATTTTATGCTCACACTCAAATCTATAAGTATTAATAAATTTAAAATCATAATATGACATGCAGCAAGAGTGCAACGGCCGGGATGCGAACCAGCGTCCCATGGTTCAAAATACAGCGGGTGGTGGTGTACCTAACCCCTACCATAACACAGGTATGCTTTCAGATGTATTTATCGTATACAAAACATCCCGCTGATATAAAATTAGAAACAGTCTACGATAAATGGAATCATACGGTGTCTAAACGACGATAACTCTTTTTAGAATTATTTAAGATTAATTATACATAAATAAACTGGCGTCTTATTCAAAAAGCTGGCTAGTTTGGTAAATTGGTGTATTTTTAAGAAAGGCAGTTTTACAAACAGACCATATTCCCTGCCCCTGCGAAGTGCCCAAAAAGCGTGAAGGAACACACCCAAGATTGGGCCAGACTCTAGCTGTCTCCCTATTGGCTGGTGAAACACACTAATTTAAGCGCAGGGTGGGACATCCTTCAGTCTGTGCAGACACTTCAACCTGAGAGGACGTGCTGTTTTGTGCGAGAGCAGAAAAAAATTTGAGAGCGCACAGGACAGTTTTGAGCGCGAGCACATTAGATCTGAGCGCGCACAGGACATGTTTTGAGCGCGAGCACATTAGATCTGAGCGCGCACAGAACATGTTTTGAGCGCGAGCACATTAGATTTATGTGTGAGCATAAAATGTGAGCACGAGGACAATAAATCTGAGCACGAGAAGGAGATCATGCATGATCATGCTCTCAAACTGAAAATGTGCGCTCTTGAATAAAGATAGGATAATTCTTCCATAAATAAACAGCCACAAATGCCCACATGCACGTCGTGAAGATGTTTACTTAGCAAGGTCTGTGAAAAAAAATCCATCCAGTTATGATCACTTAGGCAGCATTTCTCAGCTAAATCGCAATCATTGTTAAAAGTGATGTTTCATGAAGCCCATGAAGCCTTTTTATGATTTCACTATATTATTTTATTTAATCACCAACTTCAATATCATTCTATCTGCTTAAATTAAAATCTGATCTAATAAGGCTCCAGACTGTTCCCATATGCTGACTGCTGAACCATGTGCATGTTTTGTACCGTCCTCTCTCTCTCATGCAGGCCTTCAGTATCTTCAGGTCAGCATTTTCAACAAAGTCTCCTCTATTTTTAGCTTAAGACACAACTGACAGAAAACTGACCCAAGTTTTTCTTTCACATAACAAAACATCTTCCATTTGCGAGTCGAGCAGAGTCATGCTGTGTGAAGCGAAGCTCCATCTGGCTCCATCTTCAGTCCTCGTTATTTCTGCCTGCCCAGTGGCCCAGCACCACACAGACAGCTATTTACTGATGACAACTAACTTACTCCACAGTAAGTTTGCTCATGTTTTCTCTCAGGACTTCTGGGCTAGCAGGAACACGTACACACACACACACACACACACACACACACACACACACACAGATATAAACATGCCTCTCAGGTATTACTCTTTAGGTTATACACCCATACACACAGACATACACACATTGTCTCTGGTGAATTGTCCCAGACAGATAGTCCTGCTCCCTCATAAATGCTAACCTACATTGTATATGTGTCCTAGTTAAATGCATCCTGGGGGCCAGAGCGGGCGACATCGAGTCTTTTTTGAAACTGCTGGCTAAGGATAAACGTAGATACAGTAAGATTGTTATTCACGTCGGCGGTAATGACACCCGGTTACGCCAATCGGAGGTCACTAAAATTAATGTTTCATCGGTGTGTGAATATGCCAAAACGATGTCGGACTCCGTAGTTTTCTCTGGTCCCCTCCCCAATGTGACCAGTGATGACATGTTTAGCCGCATGTCGTCATTTCACCGCTGGCTGTCGAGGTGGTGTCCAGCAAACGATGTGGGCTTCATAGATAATTGGACACCTTTCTGGGGAAAACCTGGTCTGATTAGGAGAGACGGCATCCATCCCACTTTGGATGGAGCAGCTCTCATATCTAGAAATATGGCCAAGTTTATTAGCTGACCAAAACCATGTCGACAACCCAGAGTTGAGACCAGGAAGCAGAGCTGCAGTCTTACACGCTTCTCTGCGCCTCCATTAGAGCAGCTGCCCACCCAGTCCTTTAGTATAGAGACTGTGTCTGTCCCCCGTCCACCTACATTATTTAAAGATAAAACAAACAGAAGAGGAGTTCATCATAAAAACTTAATAAAAATTAAATCAACATCTCCAACAGTCCAAAATAAGAGAATTAAATGTGGACTCTTGAATATCAGGTCTTTGTCCTCTAAAGCTGTCTTAGTTAATGAATTAATATCTGATTATGATATTGATTTGTTCTGTCTCACTGAAACCTGGCTGCAGGAGAATGAATATGTTAGCTTAAATGAATCCACTCCTCCGAGTCATTATAATACTCATATTCCTCGAAGTACTGGTCGAGGTGGTGGAGTTGGAGCCATATTTGACTCAAGTCTATTAATAAATCCTAAACCTAAACTAAATTATAATTTATTTGAAAGTCTTGTTCTTAGCCTCACTCACCCAACCTGGAAAACTTTGCAGCCAATTCTATTTGTTACAGTATATCGAGCTCCAGGTCCTTATTCTGAATTTTTATCTGCATTTGCAGAATTTGCATCAGGCTTGATCCTTAAAACAGATAAAGTAATTATTGTAGGTGATTTTAACATTCATGTGGACAACCACAATGATAGTCTTAGTACTGCGTTTATCTCTCTATTAGACTCAATCGGCTTCTGTCAGAGTGTAAATAAACCGACTCATTGTCTGAACCACACTCTTGATCTTGTTCTTTCATATGGCGTTGAAATTGATAATCTAATAGTCTTTCCACAGAATCCTCTTCTATCTGACCATTTTTTAATAACCTTTGAGTTCATACTATTGGACTATAAGCCTTTGTGTAGAAACTTCTACAGCAGATGTTTATCTGATAGTGCTGTAGCCAAATTTAAGGAAACGATTCCTTCAGTATTGAATTCAATGCCATGTCTAACTGTAACAGAGGACTTGTCTGCTTCCTTTAGCCCCTCACAAATAGATCATCTTGTTGATAGTATTACAGGTTCGTTACGGACAACTCTAGACTCTATTGCACCTCTGAAAAAGAAGATAATTAAACAAAGAAGGCTAGCACCATGGTATAGCCAGCAGACTCGCAAATTAAAACAAGAGGCACGTAAATCTGAACGCAAATGGCGTGCCACTAAACTGGAAGAATCTCATCTAGTCTGGCAAGATAATCTCAGAACATACAGGAAGGCTCTCCGTAATGCCAGAGCAGCCTACTACTCTTCTCTAATTGAGGAGAATAAGAACAATCCCAGGTTTCTCTTCAGCACTGTAGCCAGGCTAACAGAGAATCACAGCTCTACTGAACCATCCATTCCTTTAGGTCTAAGTAGCAATGATTTCATGAGCTTCTTTAATGATAAGATTATAACTATTAGAGACAAAATCCATCACCTTCTGTCTTCAACAGGCATTGATCTGCATTCTGATACAGCAAGTTTGGAAACAGCTGTAAAACCTGATATGTATTTAGACTATTTTTCTCCCATCGACCTCCATCAAATAACTTTAATCATTTCTGCAGCTAAGCCTTCAACCTGCCTCTTAGACCCCATCCCAACCAGGCTGCTCAAGGATGTTTTACCTCTAGTTAGTCATTCGTTATTGGATACAATTAATCTGTCTTTATTATCAGGACATGTACCTAAGTCCTTTAAGGTAGCTGTAATTAAACCTCTTCTTAAAAAGCCCACTCTAGACCCAGAGGTTTTAGCCAACTATAGACCGATATCAAACCTTCCCTTTGTGTCTAAGATACTTGAGAAAGCTGTAGCTAATCAACTGTGTGACTTTCTCTATAACAATAGTCTATTTGAGGATTTTCAGTCAGGATTTAGAGTGCATCATAGCACAGAGACCGCATTAGTCAAGGTTACAAATGACCTCCTAATGGCATCAGACAAAGGACTAATCTCGGTACTTGTCCTGTTAGATCTTAGTGCTGCATTTGACACCATTGACCATCAAATTCTTTTACAGAAAATGGAACATCAAATTGGCATCAAAGGAACCGCCCTAAGCTGGTTTAAATCGTATTTCTTAGATCGATCTCAGTTTGTTCATGTCAATGATGAATCCTCCATGCATACCAAAGTTTGTCATGGAGTCCCACAAGGTTCTGTACTAGGACCACTTTTATTTAGTTTATATATGCTTTCTTTAGGGAACATTATTAGGAATCACTCTATCAATTTTCATTGTTATGCTGACGACACCCAATTATATTTATCGATCAAGCCTGATGCAACCAATCAGTTAACTAAACTCCAAGCATGCCTTAAGGATATAAAAAATTGGATGACCGACAATTTTCTGATGTTAAATTCAGACAAAACTGAAGTTCTTGTAATTGGACCCAAGCACCTCAGAAACTCTCTTTCAAGAGACTTAGTTACCTTAGATGGTATCACCCTGGCCTCCAGCTCCACTGTAAAGAATCTTGGAGTTGTTTTTGATCAGGATTTGTCCTTTAATGTCCACATAAAACAAATTTCGAGGACTGCATTCTTCCACTTACGTAACATCGCTCAAATCAGACGCACTGTTTCTCAAGCAGATGCAGAAAAACTAGTCCACGCATTTGTTACTTCTAGGCTGGACTATTGTAACTCTTTGTTATCAGGCTGCTCTAATAAATCTCTTAGGACTTTACAGTTAATTCAGAATGCTGCTACACGTGTTCTGACAGGAACCAAGATCAGAGATCACATTTCTCCCATTTTGGCGTCCTTGCATTGGCTCCCTGTTAAATCTAGAATAGAATTTAAAATTATCCTCCTTACTTACAAAGCTCTTCATGGTCAGGCACCATCATATCTAAAAGAGCTCATAGTACCTTACTATCCCTCTAGAACACTGCGCTCTCAGGACGCTGGGTTCCTTGTGGTTCCTATAGTCTCCAAAAGTAGATTGGGAGCCAGAGCTTTCAGCTATCAGGCTCCTCTTCTGTGGAACAAACTACCAATCTGGGTTCGGGAGGCAGACACGGTCAACACTTTTAAGAGTAGACTTAAAACTTTCCTTTTTGATAAAGCGTATAGTTAGGGCTGGCTCAGGCCATCCCTTAGTTATGCTGCTATAGGATTAGACTGCCGGGGGACTCCCCAGGGTTATGCCTAGCCAGGCACAGTATTGGTTAAAGATGTAGTCACATCTCCCTTACCGAAAACCCTCCCTCCTACTCTGCCTCTCTCTCTCTGTCTTTCTCTGTCTGTCTGTCTGTCTCTCTCTCTCTCTCTCTCTCTCTCTCTCTCTCTCTCTCTTTCTCTGTCTGTCTGTCTGTCTGTCTGTCTGTCTGTCTGTCTGTCTGTCTGTCTGTCTGTCTGTCTGTCTGTCTCTGGACATGTCTCATTAATGCATGCTGCTGACCAAACTTCCCCGGAGTTTCTGTGCTCTGTCGTCCAGCAGGTTTTTCATGGATCGTGGCTGCTGCTGTGATCCTGGACGACGCCCACTACACATATTACTACTGTCATTAATACTACTGTATCTACTACTGTGGTCACTTTATCATTCATTGTCATTCTGTAAGTCATTGTAACTGTACAAAATGTTTATGTTGATTGTCCTGTACACGTGACATCCATTGCACGTCTGTCCGTCCTGGGAGAGGGATCCCTCCTCTGTGGCTCTTCCTGAGGTTTCTTCCACCTAACCTAATAAGTCATCTGAGCCAGTTTTTTGTAGAAATACTACGGTACTACATATCTAATAAGATATTTCACAGATGTAAAGCAAACAACTATGGCTCTGTTTGACTTCACAATAAGAGGAATGCATCAGCCTTTTATCACTTTAAGAATAAATCAAGAATTTAAGTATGTATGTCTCTGTATCTTCAAAAGGCTCGACTACTCTAATGGTGTGTTCACAGGTCTCTCTGAAAAGTCAGTCAGTTCCGCTTTAGTTCTCAGAAAACTGGCTGCATTAAAATTAAAGAATGGATTTCAACATATACTGTATTTCTGACCTGCTGCTGCTATGTATAAGAAAGTCCAGATCACATGGGGCAATTTTGATTACTGTTGTCAGAGTCAGAACTAGACATGGGCAGAAGCAGAATTTAGTGTCTATGCACCAAATATCTGGGAAAAAATCCCAGAAAACTCTTCTCTGTTCTTTTAAACTGAAATTTTAAACTTTGCATTTGACTCTGCACTTTGCATTCATGTCCCACACTGTTTTAAACAGTTTTGTTTTTATTTTTGGCACCCATGACAATGTGAGTTGATGTGCAATAATAAAATGTCACCAATGAGTCCAGCCAAGAGTTTTATGAAATGTATTTAAAACTAAGAGTGTGAGATGTGTATGCAAACAGGGGCATGAGTTCCTCTAAAAACATGACCTGTAAAATATTAACAGTATGCTATTTCTCTGTATTTTCATTATCAATGATCATGCATTCATTTCTCATTTTATTCTTGCCATCATAAAATGTGGCGGCAGCAAATTGATTGTGCTCATCTGTATGTGAAAGAGAACTTTAACTCAGTCCCTTGTAGGCAGCCTGCTGTGCTCTGTTTTTGATTTATTACTCATACATTTGTATGTTTATAGGCAGTTTTGACCTATGCATGACAAACTGCAGATATACAGTACAGCACACAGTGATACTGTGCGCCGCTTTAGTTGGCCATGATGTATCATGCTGTGATGTTTGGTAGTTTACTTTGCACACTGATTTTAACTTATGGCCTTTCAGTAGAGCATGGATATCACAGCGTACTACCATGTAAACACAGTAGTCCAGTCTCCCACCCTGCAGCCTTGGATCAAGAGTAGCTTCGCATGGGCGAGTAAATTACTGTGGTAATAAAAGAGAACCAAGTTCATACATTTCTTTTTCTGTTCTTCTAATATGGATGTTGATACAAAAGAAAATAGTTCCCACCTCAGTTGATTGTTGATTTGATAAATGAAGAGCATAGTCAGCAAAAAATGAGGTTTAATCCCCAAATTAATTAATTATGTACAGATTATTCTCAGGTAAAGACAATTAGGGGATTCACCGGCAACATTTCACCTCAAGAATCAAAGAACCTGAGACACTTTTCCATCTAAATCACAACAAGGATTTGTGGATTTATTAACCAGAAAGAGAGAAAGTTACCAGACTTGACCAGAATATGAAGTTAGAGTGGTTTTATTATTCTCAAGTTAACTACAAGATAATCTACAATATTTTAGATTCTTTTTCCCGACTCCCCCAGTCTGCATGTCAGGCAAGATACTGAAATTACCCAAATTGCTCCTTCCTGCTCCCAGCTCCCTGCTGCACCATTGGTGTGTGAATTAGTTTGAATTAGGTTTGATTAGTTCCCTAAAATTGATGAAACCTTGCATGGCCACTGCCATCAGTGTGTGCGAATGACATATGTACTATTAAATGCCTTGAGTGGTCAGAAGCTTAGAAAGGCGCTATATAGTAAATACAGCCTGTGTACCATTTTGTGTACTCTGTTGAAACTTAAGAAATCAGAAAACTAGAAAACAAAATGATGACTGCTAATTGCTATGGGGGTAATTTTGTGAAAATAAAAGAGGATTTTTCAAGTCAGAAAGGGAAACATCAGGAAATGAGAAGAATTTAACAATATTGGTGCAAGTCAAAGTGTCAGGCCGGGACTCAATGAGGACTCAGATGCAGAGTTAGGCTGAGAGTAGCTTTTATTCAGGACTTCAATGACCCTCAAGAGTGAGGCTATAAAAATAGACCTAAACTAAGAGAAACAAAAAATCACTCCGAGGAGGAAAAAACTCTGAACTAAGTTTATCAAAGATTAACAAAATCAAAATCACTCACAACAAGGAGAAAACAAAGGCTATGAAAACACTAACTAAGGACGCTCCTACGAGGCTGGCAAAAACACTATGCTAAACACTAGGAAACCAAAAGGGCTAGACTAAGATACAACAAAAAATCACTCTTGCGAGGAAGAAAACAAAAGAACACTAGAGCTATAAAGCTACGGCTGAGGCTAGGAAATTACAACAAAAAAAATCACTCTTGCGAGGAAAAAACATCACTTGAGCAAAAGCTATGGCTGTGGGCTAAGGAAATAATTTGGTGAACGCTACATGAGACGACACGGGACAAAGGGAGACGCAGACAATATATACACCAGATAATGGGGAACAGGTGGAAACAATCAGGGCGGGGAAGACAATCAGACCGGTGACACATGAGGAAGGGCAAGTGACCTGAAACGAGAGGAGAGTTATCTTTCAAAATAAAACATGAAGTCACAAGACAAGACAAAAACCCAGCTTGACCTCACAGCGGTGTGACACAAAGATCCTCTGTGTGCAGTTAAGAGCTGGTATTCTTCCTCAAGCCATTAAGGTTGAGCAATTATTGTTAACTGACTGTGTGAGCTGAGTGATTTTTGGTGAAGTGAGAAGGGAGTCCCATTTCCTTTTGTACTGTGCAAATTAGGATCATTTTGAGAGTTAATGTTCTAATGTCTTAAAAAAAACCTGAAATACTGTGGAAGGTGGATGAGTGAAATTCAGAATGGTTGTTTAATTTGGATGTATCCAAGATTAGAATTAAAGCCTGAAAAAGAAGCAAGCTGGACGATTTAATTAATACGTATTCCATGTTGTATTGTGTTGTAGACAATGGGGGTCTGAAAAGTGTACAAGGTGCAAGCTGTGTGTATTTCCGGACGTTGTCATGCCCAACAAATGTTATTAATAACAGTGAATATACGGGCTCTAATATAGAGGCTGCTTCATTTACTGTTTCACTTTATTCTCCGCCTGTCTCCACTCTTTATCGCAGCCCTAACACTTATTATAACGGCATACTCAACCCTCAGATCAATTGTAATCCAGACACGGAATAACTTAACTGCTCTGAGTATCACCTATAAATCAGGACTCTTCATAATCACTTGATGTTAAGTGAAGTGTCAGCACTGGACTATCCACAGAGGATCGATATTCAGCTGTTTGCTGATTGGTTTATTTTAGATTCTAAATCCTACAAACTGAGGATTTTTCCGTGCAGTGCTGTACCACTTCTGTACCACTGTTACAGTATAAACTGCTGTGTCTCAGTCCTTACCTCTCTGTAGCAGAAGGAGGTGTGTCACTTATTGAAGCATCCTACTCACAACATGTTGCCTTCTGAGTCAGTGCAACTGGAAACATGACAGCCATAAATTAGTTCATCATTTAGCATCAAATATTACCTTTTTACTGTATGAGCCTAATCCTGAAAGCAGCACACGTGTATAGTATTTCCTCTCTAGTTCGCTTGTTCTCCAATTTTGGTCTAAGGGACTGAAGGAACGAGCAATATCCTTTGTGAACAATGTCATCCTGCAGTCTTAAGACAACACAATAATCCATAATGAAATATGGTATTATTCCTCTGCGAGACACCTCTTTCAGCTTGCCTTCCACAGTGTGATAACCTTCTCTCCAATGACCGTGCTCCAGAAACACGCTATGAGAAGAGAGTTCCTTGTGTTAAAGTAATCTACTGTGACTCATAAGAAGAGGTGTATTTTAACAAAAAAGACAGACAGAGCCAGAAATTAAAAGATAAAGGACAGAAAACTCAGCCATGAAAGATCTCAACATTTCATTGGTCTAATTGAAATGAAATGCCTGATTAGGTCCAACTCACAATGTTTGATGAACATAAACACATGTTAAAAGAAGCATTCAAGCCTCCTCCTTTATCAGCTAAATGCTGATAAAGTAGGAGGCTGGTTTTATAAAAGCAGGTAGTAGTGTAACAGCGAGGATGCAGAGCTATTAAGACCACCTTTTTATATTGCATATTATAAAAGTCTGTAACACTTCCTATGAAGATCACATCTGTAGTGAATTATGGTGCATTCACCTTAGAATAAAGGTAAAGTGTCTTATGACTTTAAACTAGTTATAAATTAGAAGTTGAGTGTAAGTTTACCTATAATCGCCGATATACACATCTCAACAAGGTGTACATCACTTTACTTAGCACTATGGTAACTTACAGTATGGCACTGCATGGGCTATTATACTATGAGTTCTTACTACAGTTGATTGTTGACATGAGTGTGAGTATAGGTAGTCATAATGTATTACAAGCTCCATCAGTCAACTTCTAGTTGATAACTACTCAAGAACATCCATAAGTTATAATTCATCGTGAGTATGATGTTTCATGACTGTTGATATAGTGCATCAGAAAGGATTATGTGTGTTTATGAGTGTATTAAAGGTTTATGAATGTATTATGATTCACTCATTAATGTGCTCATAGCTCATCACACGTAGCCTTTATCACGTAGGTGCAGTTTTATAAAACATCAAGAGAATAACACATTGGAATCCATGCAGAGGGGTAATGAGCACTAAAGTGGTCACAGTCTAATAGAGGTAAACTGGTGGTTAGTCTGAAAAGGTTACAGGAAATATACAACTTCAGACATGTGTACTCTCAGTCCTGCCCTGCTTGCCACCATTGGTGAACTTCATTCTCCAACACCTGTCAAGTGTAGTTGCACCCACTTTTATCTATACACGCTCCTATCTCCTGCCTCCAGCCAGGAATCATATCCAGACCAATCCAGACCAAGTTCCATTTTATATTGTACTATGACAATTAATGCGGTCACTAAACATGCATTAAATAAGGATTATGCAGGTGTAATCTACTTTATAGGCCACAGGCATTACATCGAGTTTAGGATCAAGCCAACATGAATTATTTAAAGCCACATCCCTAAAACATACCAGAAATAACAAGCACACAGTGACTACAGTGTCTCACAGTATTGCTGATGTCAACTTCAAATGGAGCGAGATGGTCAAATGTGCATGTCTGTCACTCACAGGTTTCCAAATGAAGTTTACAGCCTGTCTGTGTTGTTCACTATCATTCTAATTCGACAGAAAATCAAGGTTTGAAAAGAAAGTCACCATCACACACAATATATCTGTCTTTGAGTTTTGTCCTTCAATGAGATCAGTCTATAAACTTTACTACTAAGATATGTAACTGTCCATTAAACATGTGATTTATGGAGTAAAACGATTCATAAATAAACATTATTTTAACATGGATGTATAGATTGTGGGTATCTTTAAATAAATCGAAAACATGTTGAATCCACTTTAAATCTTAAAAAACACTTGCTAAACATTTGTTGAATGTTTTTAAAAGGTACATTTTGATCGATTCATTCATTCTTTTACATTGCTTTGAGGCCACAAATTGTATAAATGTATTAGTAAATGTATTACTGCTCTATGAGTCTGCAGGACTGTGGAGTACACACTGCAGCACGCATGTGAGGCACAAATAACGTCTGTGAATTGCTCATAAAAACAACAACAGCGCAGTTAGTGGTAAAAAATGTCCACCTTTAGAGTGTCTTTACATTCAGCCAGATGTGGCTGCCACATAAAATCACTTCCTTGAAAAGATACTCAAGTGTGTTCTCCGACAAAGCTGCGTTTTCCATTTTCCGACAATACTTTAACAGTATGCAGGATGGAAGACCAAGCATCAATTTTTAGGGCACAAAGAAAAGCAGCAGGTAGTGCCCAAAAACATTTGTACTATGCATCCTATCTGTGTTTTACTATCTCTCTCTCTTTTAATAATATCCTGCTTACCTGTTACATGCTGTAACAGGATGCAGTAATATAATTTCACAGTGATAATTAAATGTTCCTCCCCCTCTCTAATGTGTTCTTAAAGAAGGTGTAAATGGAGTTTAGCACCCTTAAACACAAAGAGCTTGATTTTCACACTGTGTGCGATGGTGACAGGTTTTTGATTGGGCTAATCTTATTCCAGTCTTTAGTTCTATGTTTTCATCTCTCCTTGTGTGTTTGTGTGAGATCGATGATTATATCAGCAGCCAAAGAGTTGACTTGAGAAGATGATGATGATAAAAAAAGAAAAAAGAAAGACATAACGGAGCTGAAATAATTGCAGCATTCTAAGAGTGTGATTGATTAGTCGATGGCTCTGTGTGTGTGATTACGTATGTGAGCTCACGTGTGGCATATGAGCGTGGGTAAAATTCAAAGAACGTCTAATAGCATGGGGAAGAAAAGATAATTTTTACACATTAACTCCAGTCTGACAGCCTCTACTCTCCAATCCCCCATTTAATATAAGCCTTCTCCCTTTTTTCTAGAAAATCTAATTTAATACAAGGTTGCAACATTTTCAGCAATCACCACCTCCTGAGGTTCTGTGTTTAGGAATGTGGTCTGCAGCATTGTTGCTCGCTACCCCCCACACCGATAATCTGGCTAAACAACTGAGCTTCAGACATGTGGCGCGTCTGTGATTAGCCACGTCCCTCTGGGAGAAAGATTTATGAGCTTCAAGCCGCATTGTTTCATTCTCAGCCAGATACCAGGTAATGAAAGCTCAACAGCAAGACAGACATGTTCTTTTATGTTCGCCTTTTCAAACGCCTCTTTTATTATTTCTATTAATACTGCCTATGGTAACATTCAAAGGGTGTCTGAATGCTTAATTAAATGTTAATGTGTCCATTTAGCTTCAAGATCTTCCCAATAACACTTCACAGATGTACCTGTGATCAAACAAGATACGCACACAGGAAAGATCCTCTCCAGCCCTCTTCCTCACATTCAGTATGTACTGCACACTTAATGTGTAACTTCCCATAAGGGTGTAATTACGTTTGTGGTGTAAACTGGGTAATTAACTGTGTCTCCACTTAGCTCTCAGCTGGAGACACGGAGAGAAGCGAGGAAAGCAGCAGACAGAAACATCGCTACATTTGCTGACTCTGATTTCATAGCAGGATAATGCATTTTCCAAATAAATCATTACAAAACACATGCTAGCATAATGAGAATGATCCATATGCTCTATACAATCACTACCGTTCCCTTTTATGTTCAGAGCCGCCTCTCGTGAAGCACCCTTTGTGAGAAAACAAACAGTGCATGGGGATGTCCTTGTAGAATTCTCCCACATTAGATTAGACTTCCATCTAATATATGTGACTGGGTTAATTTAATCATAATCAGCAAATATTGTGCTGTAGTCATATTTTTGAGCTTTCAACTGAATTTTACTTCTGATGAAAAGCTGACAGCATTAGATGCAGTTAAAGCCAGCGAGCAGACCATGAATTCAGACATTTTCAAATTTACCCAGATAAATTGAAATTAACCCTGAATAACTGCGACATGAAAAACAAAAGGCAATGTTGGCATTCATTATTTTGAATGTGAACTAATGACATGATTATGATCATTATGGTTATGTTGTTGTTTTTTGGATTCTTGAGGAATGTTTCTTTAACTTGCATGCAGTGATTGTGCATTCCTTCCAAACTTGAGATGTATAGATGATCATGTTTTGTTTGTTTTGTTTTTTGGCCACTTGGAGGCAGCTGTAAAAAATCCATAAACATATTATCACACATGCACATATTGATTAGAGAAGCCTTAAATCGTCATGCTGATGTGATAGATAGGCTTTCAAACAATATGCTACCATTTCCATTTTCCATTTCAGCTGTCCCTCACCCTTTAGCATTTCATAGCTTGATGGTGACACACACACCTGGAAGACATTGCCCATTAGGAGATAGCATAGAGCAGAAAGACTCAGTGACCCAGTGCATCCAGTGTATGCAGAACGTTGTGCACCTGTGCTGTCTTTGATTGTGTTTTTTATTGGACCCAGTTAAGATGTGGATGGCCTTTTAGAAATGTTGTTGCCAAAGCTTGTTCACGCTTGTGTAGGTTTGTACCAGACAGACAGGGTTGTGCCATAGGCCCCCTGTCCCTGTCACTGCATGTGCGCTGTGCTGTTTTAACAGTTTATTACTTTTGCTCTTGTGGTTTTGCTGTTTTTTAGGGTCCAGCAGTGTCGTAGTACTCAAAATCGCTTTTGGTCTTGAGACCGGTATCAAGACCACTTTTTAAAAGGCCTCGGTCTCACCTGGAATTGACTGCTTTTATTTTACACAGCCTCACATTTTCAGTTCATCTGCAAAACAGCATCTAAAAGAACACTTAATGAGGTGACTGAATGTAGCACCTACGCTTCACCCAAAGAGTTTTCATGATTATTAGCTACTGTACGCTATATACTGTCTTGTCTTTGTCTTGACCAGGTCTCACAATGCCTTGATCTTGACTTGGTGTCAGCCCCTGAAAGTCTTGTCTCTGTCTCAATACACTCTGGTCATGACTTACTCTCGGTTCAGTTGGTCTTGACTACAACACTGGTGTCTAGGTGGAGGCCTGTGTGTGTCAGATAGAGCCTTCAGATAACCCCCAGTGATGTCAGCCACCTACATAACCTGAGATACTTTTTATATTGCTTTTTATCATCTTTTTTTAGCATTCTGCATTTTGGCATCAGTATTGGAAATGATTTTGTGCTTTTGGTTTAGAATTAATAAATTGTCTTAAATTGTATTGTTTTGATTAGTGTAAAATAAAACTTGCATTAACTTTTTAATCCAACTTTGAGGCTCACCAGTCTCAATATCTGGCCCTGGTCACACTAAAAGAAAGTTTAGGGAAAGAAAAACTACATTCATTTCGTTTTGGTGAGCTGTTGCCACATGTAAACCTCAATATTTAAGGTAATGTAAAGGAGGAAATATCAATATTTATTAATTACAGTGTGGTTAACTAAACCACAGTCATCTGTGCAGACCTCTCTTGCTCACTCTACAATAATCTATCCCAGTAGGTGTATCTAATTCTGCAGATAAGGAAACATAACAACAGAGAGTTATCACACTCATCTCTCTGATCAGATTAGAGGTTATGAAGATAGAGGCTTAAGACCGTTATCTACTGGCTCATCCTGAAGAGACTACAGGTGCACACAGAGACTGCATCATATGGGCTGACTGTAAAACAGACAATAGATGGGTACTGCATAAGGAATTAATAAATAATAATACTTTCATATCAACATTTTACACAGATATCATCCTCCCGACACTTTCAGAGTTTTTAAGAAAAAATTGGATTATTTTCCTTCCAGGACTCAAATGCAGACACCAGGTTGGAGATTTTAGTAAAATTTAGAACAAAACAGACAGCTGAAGCATACATGCAACTGGTAGCAGGGTTGTGGCAGGTAGGTGGGTGGGTGGGTATCCAAATAGCAAACAGACAAGGCAACCCGGACAATCTGACAAAAGCCAGCAGGCGAAATGTCAGCTATATATACAGAGACACTAATGGTGAAATAAAGTGCAGCGGGTCACAAGGGCTGATAAGGGAATCAGCGACAGGTGTGCAGAGGTGGGAAAACACTAAGGGTGCCTGGTGGACAGGTGAGGAATGACACTAGTATCTCCAGTCAATGATGGTTCATCCAAATAACTACAAAAAAGAAGAAAATAAGATTTTCTTGCTTATTCTAGTAGCCATGAAGATAGTTAGCATTTATCTCACAAACACAGCATGGCCGATGATGCTGTGTCTTAATTCACATACATCCATACTTACACTACACTTGATAACCTAAGTGTGTTCGGTGTTTTGTGTCCAAATGCAGTGCACTGTGAGTACCTCAATGGTGCACTCAAAAAGTTGAGTGTGGAACGCTGGACTAGCCCTCAGTGTTAACGAAGAAGGAAAATGACCAGGGTGGCGCTGTGGTAGGTCATCCACTAATCAGATGATCTGTGGTTCGATCCCCAGCTCTTCCAGTCTGCACTGAGCAAGATACTGAACTCCAAAGACTGTGCCATCTGTGATATATAATATATATAAAGGAGTTATAGAAGTACAGTTCACCATTTATTTGTATGGCCATACTTGAATTGAGACAACACTACCCTGCTGAAGTGTACAGTGTTCAGTGTACACAGAATACTACATTGAAGTGTACTAACAGATCTGAATTGTCTTGTTTAAATGTACTCAGGTTTTTTAGTGTTACCTGATAAAATAAAGTCTAGTATTATTATTATTTGTTTACCGCCACTCTTAAAAATCTTTCTGGTTAAGAAATGAAATGTTATAAACTGTTAACAATGTGTGCTGTGGATTATCCACAGTAACAATGTAACAATATTAAATAGTTTATGTACGTAGAATAATTACTTCAAAGTGTATCAAAACTATAACCTTAATCTTATTCTTATAAATCATGCATTTACATTTGCCTTGGAAAAATGTATATCTTGTTTGTTGCGGTTCCAAATATCCAAGCAGTGCATTGCTGAACTGTACTTTCACACATGGTATGGTAATTCAGCTTCCCTTAGCTGCAGTTTGTTTACATCCGCGTCTTTGTAGACTTGCCATTCTCTTCAACAATTACAGAAACCTGCTGATCAAATATGTATTCTTTCAAATCCTTTAGCAGGAATATTAAGCTGCAATCCACTCTAAGATGTGTTATTATCTAACAATTTTCATGAAAAAAATCCCCAAAATTCTGCCCAGGGCCGGCTCTCAGAACCACTGAGCCTAACCTGAATCCCATAAGCACTCAGTATGTTCCAGTGGACCAAACCAGGGCTCGTAGCCCTCTAAACCTGACCCAAAGCCCCTAACACTGTCTCTCCAGCCCTGAGATAGCCTCCAGCAGATCCAGCAGCCCTTACAGGGCTCTGTCTCCCATGGCATTGTTCGTTGGTACTCTGCTGGAGAACCAGAAGGTGAGAGGGGGCTGTCTTGTATGGCCCGTGCCCAAGGCCAAGTGCCTGTTCTCGGTCTGTTGGAGGCATCTTGTTAATGATATCAAGTGAATGCAATACACTTCTGTACATTTGTGCAGATTTAAACAGGAACAGGTTTCTGTTTCAGTGCTAAGGGTACAGTAATGCATGTGACAAGCTGGAATTAAGAGGCATGTTGAGATGCAACACTGTGTTGTCATCGACTAAACAGACATTTTAATCATAAATGACTGTATTCTACTTTTGAGGCCAAAATATTTCAGGTATTGTCTTAAATCATATTATGTGTATGTAGGTTATACTTCTCACAAGTTCTGTTTTCACTTCTCTAATATGATTTTGTTGCTAAAGCTGGCAGGGTAAGGTAAAGATCAGGTTAAAGTATAAATTGAAGAAGTGCAGAACAGAACGAGGGTCAGGGACAGGTCAGAGAAGTGATAATTAAACTGGGGAAATGCTAACTATTAGACTGCACTGTTTAACACTCCTTCTTGTACAAGAATACGTTCAACTTAACTGTGATACTCCAAAATCCAGCCTTCCTTATTGAAGGGTCATTTGAAATTTTTTATAACAGGTGTAATAATTCATTTCATGTTTTTATGTTAAAATAGACACTATTGAAAGAGAGGAGAAAACATCGTTATAACAGGTCATATTTGAGTGATTGTTTTGTTTTTTTATTTACATATATACAAAAGGGATATGTACATAAAACTGGCTAGAGGACTTGAGGGCATTCTCTAAGCAGCATATTACAAAAAAATTACACAATTTATATGTTTCTATCAATTATTTTATGCATCCCATAAGTGGATGTAGGTGAAACAAAGATGATTTTGTGACGTCACAACTAGTTTAGAGGACAATTTCCAAAAAAAAACAAACTGTCACCTTTAAATGAATTATTGGTTAAATAATAGTGTTAAATTATAGTTAATAGTGTTTTCTGATCTGACTTTATGAATCCATCCTATCTCTGAGGGGTGCTGAAAGGGAAAGACACACCGGATACAAAGCCGATACAAAGACGATTTGCTTTGTATCTAAAAGACTGATTATTCTGTGAATCACTCTTTGCTTCTCAAACAGCAGATAAACTCGAGAACAGTTCCAGTCCTGAAAGGTAACACATTATTTGCAGGTCATATGCTGCTTTATATAACCTGTTCCTCAGAGCGGGGGAGAGAATCTGTCATTCTAGCTATAGGCTAATCTGGCTGTGATGTGAATAACTGTCATCCAACATACTACACCCTATACTCCTCGTGACATCCATCTGTCACAGTGCGGCTTTAAACACCAACTGTGCATCGTGATCATGGAGCTGCATGATGCCACCGTCAAAGAGGAAAAACTCATCTTCCCTCATCGGAATCATCATACTGAATACACCATACACTGGGTAATGTTTGTCCTACAACTCTGTGTTGACTTATTATCTCAGTTCATTTAATTTAAGGTGCCACATATTCACTCATAGAAAGCCTGTACCTCCTACACAAGAACATCATCCTCCTCTTGAAAAGAACTTTTGTGGTGAATCCGCTCCCAGCTCTCTATCACAGACTCTGCTCCATGAAGCAGAGACCGCTCCTTTAGAAAAGGAGAGAGGAAAAAAAAACATGTTTGATTGATGTTGACTGACGTGAGCCCCTACCACATCCTGATAATATATTTCTCATAATCACACCCTGTTTCCAACTGCACTTCAGTCGTGTCACACGCCTGCAGCAATGAAATATCCAAAAGTCAGCTGTCACAGCGTGATCGCAGCACTCTGCACCATTGATTTCTTAGAACAGAGCCCAGAGACACCAATTTGTCTGTCGACAGCAGCCACAGTAGACCAAAATACAATACAGTGTTTTGAGTAATGCCTGCTATTCACACATTTCTCTCAATCGGTTTCTCTTAAATTTATGATTCTCCTGCTCTCTTGATATTGCCATTGCTCTCTTCAACAACATCATAAGTTCCCATCCTATCTCTGAGGGGTGCTGAAAGGGATTCTGGGAGGTCATTAACCAAAGAGGAAGCAGTCTAACACTGTCCCAAATCTATTCTTTAAAGGCACTATAAAAGCATGCACCAACAGTGGATCTTTTTGGCAATTAGTTGATTATGAAAGAAATATTTTACTAACTGTGGCACCGTGTCAGGGACTGTGCAGGGAATTATTGGTTAAAGTGTTTTCTGAGCTGACTCCACCACTGACAGTACCACATCAACTGTTTTCTGATGTTTATGCTGCTATGGTTACGGTTTGGTTAGCTTTGGGCACAAAATAATCTGCTAAAGCTCAGAGAAGTGTTTTTTTTATCTTCTCCTCTAATTCTGATATAATCAATCAGGCAGTCTCATTGAGAATAAAATCTCCTTTACATGAGAGACCTGAAAGCAAGAAACACAATAAGAAAACATAAACAACACAACTACACAATAAACAAGGAAGGAATTTAAAAAAAAAAAAAAACAGCTACGAGAATCACAGGAAATATCAGATAATAATAAATTACTGCTTCATTAAGAGATCAGATGAGGAAGGGAAATGAAGAGTTGTCTGCTGTGTTAAATTCTGATTATTTGTTGAACCATCCGTCCACTGCAGCCGAGATTTTCTATAATAATGGCACAGTACTTCCTTCTCTGACAGAAAAGAGACACAATTATGGCCACTTTCAGGGCCATGTCACTAAAATGTAAACATATGTCACTTTTGTTGATGCGCTGGTTTTTCATGGGACGACATTTTCATAAAGCACCACCGTCCACTTATTTGCCACTTTTTAATAAGCCATGAGGAGCTATCTGGATCGCATTTTTGAGGATCCAAAATCACAAGCGCCCGGAAAAAGACTGCATGATTGTTGGCTTCGCTTAAAAATGTGTTTTGCTTATCAATTGGATAAAAGGTGTGTGTGTAATGTGGAACCTTGACACAGAATGGACCGTCCTCTTCCAACGTTGAACCGGCATGTTTCTACAGTAGCCCAGAACAGACAAACTAATCACTGTCTTTAGATTTTGTGTGTGTGTGTGTGTGTGTGTTTCATGGCCAATACTTTGTCCTTATTGCTAGGAAAGGGAGGGCGAGTATTGCCATATATTGTATGGCTGAAAGAGTTGGCTTTTTTGGTTGACATAATGAAGCATTTGAACCTCTATGGTCATTACTGGTGCTATTATGTACCTGTAGATGTGACACAAAATATAAACATAAATAAATATACTTCCTGAATGGTTTTGTTAAAGACAAAGACAAAAGTGATATGTTTTAAACTGAAATGTTAACAGACTTTGTATTACTTATAATAAGTCATGTTTAAAATGAACATGAGGTTAAGATCTGAATCAAATTTAATTTAATCATCCACCTGTTAGGTATGCATGCCTTATAAACACGCCACTGCCAATTGAGTCTGCCAGTAATACTTATATAGCCACTTGGATAGGCCACTAATGTTCACCTGAAACATCATATGGCATGCATAGAATCATTTCACCATTTAAGTCATAGTTATGTGGTTTATAAACCAGCTCAAACCGGTAAATTAAATTACTCTGTTACTGTTTAATTAATTAATTACTGTTTACGATGGAGAGAGAGAGGGGGCAATGATGGAGGGCTTATTTAAGTGGTGGTGGGTCGGAGAGAAATGAAGACAGGAGAAGATGAAAAGGCAGCGTGGAGTGAAGAAAGAAATTGATGAGCTGGGAGAGGAATGATGATGATGATGCTAGTGGAAACTATAAAAAAAACAACAGATATTGTAGGTGGACAGGAAAAGACAGATGAGCAGAATAATGGGATGAGTAAGGCATCAAATGGGGATTGGGTAATTTATGTTAAGAGTGGAGGGAGGCGAGGAGAACGGCCTCCTACAAGAGAGGAAAGTTTAGGGAGTTAGAGGCAGAGATGTTCACCTATAGCTCCCCGCTGTGAACATGTAACATGAAAGACTGCCACCTCCTCTGGAGCACTTTTTAACTGCGATGACTAAGATTATATTCATTCATACACCTAACACACAAAAACAGAGCCTATAAATACCTTGTGAGAGCGAAGTGTCCTTGATAACAGTGCGAAATTGTTGAGCAAAAACAGGCAGTCGAGCTGTCAATCAAAATGTTCTGAAGACCAGCAGAGAGGGAGGAGGGAAGGAGTCTGAGCCGAGCTTTGGGGAAAACACAGTTTCACTTCCTGCCAGTGGATGCATGTATGGATTAAACAAGAAGTTTTAAGTTATGCTTACATCAAAGCCACGTCTTGCATCTTGATGGGATTCAGTTTTTTTTTTCTCTCTTTCTCTCTCTGCTAACTTGAATCTGACCCCCTGGAGCACTTTTATGTTCACATATATATTTAAGCCTTTTCAAATATAAAAACTAAATATAAAGAGACGACGAGCCCTTTAAAACAAACCAGTGTGTGATATGTGAAGTTTTCACACTTTCCTGCTGGTTCAGATGAAGAATCAATCTTCTGCTTTTGTGCCATATTTGAAATGGCAGATCTGCCCGTAAACTAATACAAGGAAATAGACTGAACTTCATAAAGTGCTTTTCTACAAAGTTCTTAAGTTGATGTCTCTTATACACCCATTCACACACACACTAATATATCTGGGAAACAAACAGGCACCAAAAACAACGTATGTAACTTTTAAAGTGATGATTATAAATGTTTACTCCTTATGTAAGCACCAAACCAACATATGTATGTATGTTGTATGTGTGTACACATATGTATGTGTGTGTGTGTGTGTGTGTGTGTGTGTGTGTGTGTGTGTGAATGTGTATGTGTATGTGTATGTATGTAAACGTTAGCACTCTTTATTCAGAAAACCCTCATGTCACATCTACTGAAACGGGCTTGTGTAGGACCCAAATGCAGCACAACAGCAAGGGATACTTAGTATTGTTCTTTATTGAGGAACTCACAGCAGGCGATATGGCAGGTGAGAGAGAGGGAATTCGTCCTCAGATGAAGAGTCCATAGAGGACGATGGCGGGTCCACCTCGCTAGGGCCGGGGATGGGTGGGGCACCAGAGGTGCTCAGGCGGGGGTTATCAGTGGACGGGCGGATCCTGGAGTGCTGGTCCGGGTGCTGCCGGTGGAAGTCAGTAATGAGCTGAGGGTCAAGGATGTAGCTGGCGGGGACCCACGACCTCTCCTCTGGACCATATCCCTCCCAGTCAACCAGGTACTGGATGCCCCTCCCACGGCAACGAGAGCGGATAAGCCGTCGCACCATGTAGGCTGGGTCTCCATTGATAAGGTGAGGTGGCGGAGGAGTCGTGGTAGCAGGAATCAAGGGACTCTCCAGAACCGGCTTGATCTTTGAGACATGGAATGTGGGGTGTACTCGCATGGACCTGGGAAGCTTGAGGCGGACTGCAGCAGGGTTGATGACCTTCTGAATTTCGTAGGGGCCGATGAACTTGGGTGCCAGTTTCTTCGAGTCGACCCGGAGTGGTAGGTCCCGGGTTGACAACCACACCTTCTGTCCCACTTGGTAAGCGGGAGCCGAGGTGCGGCAACGATTGGCCAAGGCTGTGTAGCGGCCCACCGACCGCAGGAGAGTGGATCTGGCCTGGGACCAGGTGCGGCAACACTGGCGGATGAAAGCCTGTACAGAGGGGCAAGAAACCTCCCTCTCCTGGGCTGGAAATAGGGGTGGCTGGTATCCATAAGCACACTGGAACGGGGAGAGACCAGTGGAGGAGCTGAGGAGTGTGTTATGGGCATATTCTACCCAGAGCAACTGCTGCGACCAGTACGTGGGGTGACTGGAGACCATACACCAGAGAGCCACCTCCATCTCCTGGTTTTTCCGCTCCGTCTAGCCGTTGGATTGAGGATGAAACCCGGATGACAGGCTGGCTGTGGCCCCGATGAGAGAGCAGAACTCTCTCTAAAAGACAGAGCGAAACTGCGGTCCTCTGTCAGATACCACATCGACTGGAAGACCATGGAGCCGGAATATGTGCTGGAGGACCAGTTCAGCAGTCTCTTTGGCTGAAGGGAGCTTGGGCAGGGGAATGAAGTGGGCCATCTTGCTAAACCGGTCTACCACGGTAAGGATAGTGGTGTGTCCTTGAGATGGTGGTAGACCGGTCACAAAGTCCAGAGATATGTGGGACCAGGGACGATGGGGAACTGGAAGCGGGAGCAGGTGACCAGCAGGAGCCTGGTGGGAGGATTTGTTCCGGTTGCAGACAGGGCAGGCCTTGACAAACCCCTAGGTGTCCAGGGAGTCCCACCAGAATCGGCGCTAAAGAACCTCCTTGGTCCTCTGGATCCCTGGATGGCAGGTGAGGTGCGTGTTGTGGGCCCACTGGAGCACCTCAGAACGGAGGTGGGCCGGGACGAAGAGCCGGCTGGGGGGACAGGCGCTGGGACCTGGTTGCTCCTCCAGCGCCGTCCTAACTCTCTCCTCAATCCCCCATGTAATGGCGGCGGCCAGGTGAGCAGAGGGAAGGATGGTGTCCGCTGCCGTGGAAACCTCTTCCTCTTTCTTCAGGAACTGGCGGGAGAGGGCGTCAGGCTTAACGTTGCGGGTTCCCGGGCGATAGGAGAGAGTGAAATTGAATCTGGTGAGAAATAGGGACCAGAGGGCCTGCCTGGAGTTCAGTCTTCTGGCTGACCTGATGTATTATAGGTTCTTGTGGTCCGTCCATACGAGAAATGGTTGTTTGGCCCCCTCCAGACAGTGACGCCACTCGTCCAGTGCCAATTTGACCGCCAGAAGCTCCCGATTTCCAATGTCATAGTTCATTTCTGCGGGAGTCAGGCGTCAAGAGAAAAAAGCGCAGGGGTGGAGCTTCTGGTCATCAGTAGCCCGCTAAGACAGGACAGCCCCCATCCCGACATCAGAGGCGTCTACTTCCACCACAAACTGTCTCTTGGGGTCGGGCATACGCAGGATAGGCGCAGAGGTGAAGCCATTCTTGAGGGTCTGGAAAGCATCTGTGGCGGCGGAGGACCAGCTGAAGGGGACTTTGGAGGAGGTGAGAGCTGTGAGAGGGGCTGCCACCGTGCTGTATCCCCGAATGAAACGACGGAAAAATTGGCGAACCTCAGGAATCTTTGTAGCTGCTTCCGGGAGTCAGGAACAGGCCAGGCGGCGACGGCAGAGACCTTGGCTGGATCCATCTGGATGCTCCCCTGGCCGACAATGTATCCAAGAAAGGAGACTGATGGAGCAACAGCAAGATTTCCAGGAGCCGTTGAAGAACCCCCTGAACATGGTGGATGTGGTCCTCCTTGGTCTTGGAGAAAATTAGAATATCATCCAAGTAGACGAAGACATGCTTGTTAAGCATGTCCCGGAGCACGTCGTTGACCAGAGCCTGGAAGACGGCGGGGGCGTTGGTGAGGCCAAAAGGCATCACCAGGTATTCATAGTGTCCAGTAGGTGTGTTGAATGCTGTCTTCCACTCGTCGCCCTCCCGAATTCGCACCAGGTGGTAGGCGTTGCGGAGGTCCAGTTTGGTGAAGATGGTAGCCCCCTCCAGGAGTTCAAAGGCAGACGAGATGAGGGGGAGGGGATACTGATTCATCACTGTTATGTCGTTGAGGCCTCGGTAGTCGATGCAGGGCCTCAATGATTTGTCCTTCTTCTTGACAAAAAAGAACCCCGCTCCAGCAGGGGAGGATGACGGACGGATGATGCCAGCCGCCAGGGAGTCGTTAATGTAGTCCTCCATGGCCTT
The DNA here is from genome assembly GCA_004119915.2 of Collichthys lucidus. Taxonomy (NCBI): domain Eukaryota; kingdom Metazoa; phylum Chordata; class Actinopteri; family Sciaenidae; genus Collichthys; species Collichthys lucidus. The sequence goes on from CM014092.1 coordinate 1,905,417, forward strand.
CCTCTCTGGTGCGGACAGGGAGTATAGACGACCTCGGGGAGAACTGGTGCCGGGTAGAAGATCTATGGCACAGTCATATGGGCGGTGAGGAGGCAAAGAGGTCGCCTTCGCCTTGCTGAAAACCTCCCTGAAATCGTGGTACTCTGGCGGGACCCCCATCAGATCAGGAGCCAAAATGGTGCAGGGCCTGGACTGAGGAGCGGAGGCCTGCTACGGCCTGATACGCGGAGAGTCCAAGATGTGAAACGTGATAGTTTCGTGGTGGTTGCCGGAGAGAAGCATCTGCACTGGAACAGTCTGATGAGTGACGGTCCCCAGCAGGTGACCGTCCAGGGCGTTGGCGGGGACAGGCTGAGGCAGCGGAACCCTTTCTATCTCCAACTGCTGGGCCAGCTCTTCATTTATAATGGAGACGTCGGTGCCAGAGTCAATGAAGACGGCAAGGGAGTGGGAGCCCCCTGGTAGCAGCAGGCGACCATGGCAGAGGGGGCGTTTCTTGAGGGACAGTTCAGAGGTCGGACTCACCAGTACATCCCTCGCTACTGGTGAGACCTGGCTTTTGCTGGACACCTGGAGACGAAGTGTCCGTCTTGTCCACAGTACAGACATAGGTTGTGTCTTTGACGACGCTGGCATTCCTCTGGTGACAGAGTGGTTCTGCCAACCTGCATAGGTTCTGAATCTCCCCTCTGAGGTTCAGGCCGGGAAGAGGATACCTCCGGTACTGCACGGAACTGGGTAGGAAGAGAATGCTCAAACCGTCCTCGCTGTCTCTCCTCCCGCCTGGCCTGGATGCGCCGTCCACCCGCCGTGTGAGTTTGATGAGCTCATCCAATGTAGCAGGGAGATCATATGACACCAGCTCGTCCTTAACATAGTCCTCAAGCCCCTGTAGGTAGGCATCGCACTGGGCCTCGGTGTTCCATTTACTCTGGCGAGCCCTGGTGCGAAAGTCAATAGAGTAGTCAGCCACGGAGCGATCCCCCTGGTGGAGGTTCAGGAGAGCGCCCATAGCATCTGCACCCTGGGAAGGTGGGCCAAAAACTTTCCGGAGCTCAGCAGCGAAGTCTCTGAAGGAGCTGCAAGCAGGAGTTTGACGTTTCCATTCAGCGGTTCCCCACAGGCGGGCCCTCCCCGTGAGGTGATTAATGGTGAACGCCACTTTGGCCTCCTCAGAGGCGAATGTGTGTGGCTGCAGGGCAGACAGGATTGAGCAGTTCGTAATAAACGGATTACAGATCTCTGGGTTCCCCGCATAACGTTCCGGAGCCCCAACTCGGGGTTCAGAAATTGGACCAGGTGGCGTTGTTTGGAGTACGGCAGCAGGCGCTGTTGCAGGTAGGTTCTGGACCGTATTCTGTGAGAGCACAGCAGTGAGCTGCTGGATCTGTGAAGCTAATGCCGCTAATGTCTGCTCCTGGTTAGAGCCAGCCTGTTGTTGAGTGACAGTAGCCTGGCGTACAGCTGCGGTGGAAGCAAGCAATGCCTCGTGTCGCTGGAGAACGTTCTCCACCCTCTCCAGGCGTAGGTCTGGCGAAGCGGTGTGTGCTGGATCCATGCTGTGGCCAGATTGTACTGAAACGGGCTTGTGTAGGACCCAAATGCAGCACAACAGCAAGGGATACTTAGTAATGTTCTTTATTGAGGAACTATCACAGCAGGCGATATGGCAGGTGAGAGAGAGGGAATAAGTCCTGAGTTCAATCGGAGAGTCTGTGGCAACGAACTGGAGCAGGGGGACAGACTGCCCGGGGAAAAACCTCCAAACAGCCAGGGAAACAGGCAGACAGACACCAGAAACACTGAGGCAGAACTCGTGGTCGGGGACGAAAAGCTGAGGTGATTACCGGGGCAGATACAGACGAGCAGGTCAAAGGCAGGCAGGGTCGGCAACGGGAGATCAGTCCGGACAAAAGTGCTGGAAAGACTTGCATGACGCGAAGAACAATCTGGCAAAGAGTGTCTGGAGGTTGGTGCTTAAATACAGGGTTGATTGCTGATGAGGAGCAGGTGTGGGAGGCGGGAGAAACCATGGTGACTGATGAGGAGGCGGAGCTGACAGGTGAGTGGAAAGTTACTGGGTGCAGGTAAGAGGGAAAAACGGGCAGGGGACCGGAGTGGATTGTGACAATCTACATTTCAGGATCTGGTTATTATAGACACAGATTAAATGTTAAATATAAATATTTCAATATTTATCATTACAGTAACAGTGTTACACACATTAGTGTCTGTAAACACTCAGCATTAGAAAAATACATACGTTGGTTTGGTGTTTACATAAGGAGTAAACATTTATAATCATCACTTTAAAAGTTACGTTGTTTTTGGTGCCTGTTTGTTATATATATCCCAGATATATTAGTGTGTGTGTGAATAGGGGTATTAGAGACATTAACGTAAAGAACTTTGTAGAAATGCGCTTTATGAAGTTCAGTCCATTTCCTTGTATTAGTTTACCGGCAGATCTGCCATTTAAGTGTAGATAGAATACCTACAGTGCATGTGTCTGAAGTAGGGATGTAACGATACATCGTGACACGATTAAAATCGGTACAAATGCATGATGACTCGCATCGATTGACAGGAAAAATGAATCGCGATTCTTGGCGAATGCGAGAGAAGTAGGATATGTTCTTTTTCGTCTTTTTTAATTAGAAATAGGTTACGTTGTGGCTGCAGCTTCCGCTGCCTCGTCTGCCTTTGCCCTGCTCTGACACACACACATACACACACACACACAATCTCCGCACAGTCTGCACAGGGGATTAAACTCGGGTCAGGCGGCCGCACCGTGCGGGAGGATCCCCCCGTGGGACCTCTTCCCGGCGCTGGCTGGCCTCCACCGGGCGCATTTCCTTCGGGGGCGGTGCGCCGCGACCGGTTCTGCGTTTACAGCGCCCGGACCTCACCTTCCCGGGGCCGTGGACTCTCATTAAAGTGTTAATGAGCTATCATCCTAATTGTTTTTATTTTCAGTTAGCTCATACTTCAAGCAGAAAGGTAATGGTCAGTAATGGTTTATTTGATCAGAATTTGTCTGTAGCTCATTTTGTTTTAAAAAAATCGTGAAAAAATCGTATCGTGAACAAAAAATCGTGACTCGAATTGAGTCGTGAGTTGAGTGTATCGTTACATCCCTAGTCTGAAGTGTTTCTAAAGTGATGGTTTAAGGTCTTGATGTAAAACTGCATTTACTAGTTCTCTTTCATAATATTTCGCTCAATGTCTCACTATGGGATGCGCGCCCCTGCTGCAGACCTCAGAAGCATTAATCTCATTACGCCAATCCTGATTGGCTGGTGAAACGTGTCCGTCCGCTCCCGGTAGTACCACTTACCTTAAATAGCCCATGCGGACGGCACCACGTCATTCAAACACTCTTCTCACTCGTATCTCGCGTCCTTGGCTGTCCACAGACAGATCTTATTTAGCTTCTGTCGCTGGGCGCTACCTACCTACGAGTACCGAGCATTAGCACACCAGCTAATCTCTCGGTTTCTTCAAAGTTAGCACACCAGTTAACTTCCTCAACACCTTGCCTGCACACCAGCTCGCAAGAAATGGAGGCTAAAACCCCTCACACCAGATGGCACAGAGACTCTGGGGCCCGTCCCTGTCGCTGTGGGAACAAGATATTGAGCAGAGATCCACATCAGGTCTGCTCGAGCTGCCTGGGGCTGCAACATGCCCGGCTAGCTATCGAAGTCCCCGGCTCGTGTCAACACTGTGCGGTGTTCACGAACAAGAGTCTCCGCAGACGGCTAGCCCACCAGGCTAGCTTGTCTGGACATGACCCCCATCTCCCGGTGGTGGAACCAGAGGCTAGCGCCAGCTGGGGCTCCCAGCTTGACCTGGACGCAGACCCCCCGCATGAGGAAGAACGTCCTGGTACTGGACTATGGGGAAGATGAAGTTGACGCCTCGGGCCTCCTCATATCAGAAGATGAGGACGAGGACGACATCTTCATGACGCCGGCCCCGGCTACCCAGCCCACGGCCTCTGTTGCCTCTCGGGATGGAGATGAGGGCAGCACACCAGCTTCTCCTCTCCCTAGCTCGGACATGCTCGACGTGTGCAAACGTGCTGCTGCCCGGCTAGCCATCCCCTGGCCCGCTGTCGTAGCTGAGCCCACCAGGTCCCGCTACGAGGGGAAGAAATTGCCCTTGGCCAAGAGTGCGACGAAGCAACTGCTCCCCGTCTTCCCAGAGCTGCTGGATGAAGTGGCGCGCTCATGGAGAGACCGCCCTTACAGCAGCAGGAGCCCGATTCCCTCGACATCTCTCGACTGTGAGGCGATGGAGAGCGGTGTCCTCCAGGAGCCCCAGTCTGCCCTCTAAGTCTGACCGTTTTCAGTCGGCCCTCACTGAAAAGGCGTATAAGACGGTGGCGCTTTCGGCCAGAGCGCTCAATGTCCTCTCCCTGCTCATGGCTTATCAGGCTGAGTTATGTGAGGATTTTTTGCACTCAGGAACACAGCTTTCCCCGGGGCAGGGGCTGTGTGGGCAGAAGTGCTCAGCGGCACCCGGGAGCCATGTCACTATTCCGCCAAGAGAGGGCACCACTGCACCGCAGTTGGGGCCTCTCAGGGTGGAGGGGCGGCGGTGTGTGTCCACTCTCTCCCCCAGATGGGAGAGATGGGCCATGCTCCCAGCTCCGCCCTGGGTGTTAAAGACGATTTCATGGGGATACAGGCTGCAGTCCGCCGCCGTTCCCCCGCGATTCGCCGGTTTAATACACACCCAGGCTCAGGTAGAGTCAGCTCGTGTTTTACAGGAGGAAATCCTCTCACTGTCAAACAAAGGAGCAATCTGTGTCGTACCTCCCGCACAGTGTCAGAGCGGTTTTTACTCCAGGTATTTTCTGGTCTTCAAACGGTTTTCGCCCTTTTCTGGATCTATGTGCTCTGAACAAATATCTCAGGAAATACAAATTCAGGATGCTAACGCAGGCATCCCTGCTGCGCCTTGTGCGACAGAGCGATTGGTTCACTTCTGTCGATCTGAAAGACGCGTATTTCCACATCCCGATCGAGTACCGCTTGCTCCCTTTCAGTCTGTCTTTAAGCCTGAGGGTGTTTGTGCGGAGCACGGAAGCAGCAATAGCCCCCTTGAGAGGGCAGGGCATCCGCTTGGCCACAAACCTGGAGGATTGGCTGCTGTTGGCACAATCGGAGCAGGAGGCCAGGGCGCACACGCGTATTCTCATACGACACCTAGTCGATCTAGGTTTCGTGATAAGCGCGGAAAAGAGCATGCTGTCTCCGGCACAGGGCGTAATCTTTGTGGGATTATCCCTGGATTCGGTGACTTTCACAGCGCGCCTCTTGGCGGACTGAGTGAAAGTTTTCAGGGCATGTCTCACGCTTTTTCATCCGGGCAAATTTGTTCAATTCAGATTGTGTCTTCGGTTACTTGGGCTAATGGCCTCTGCCATTCTTGTAGTCCATCTCGGCTGCCTCCGCATAAGGGAATTACAGCTTTGGGTGGCCTCATGCGGGCTGGATCCTGTGTGTCATGGCGCACGGAGAGTGTTGGACACACCAGGGTGCGCCAGGGCGCACGCCCCGTCCTTTCTGACCCACGGGGTACCCATGGGCTCCGTCCTGTCCAGGAAGGTGGTCACTATGGACGCCAGCCTGACAGGTTGGGGCAGGATTCCAGCGGTCTCACATAAATTTTCTGGAACTTTCAGCGGTGTTCCTCTCCCTGAAACATTTCCTTCCGTCTCTCATGGGTCATCATGTCCTGGTCAGGACGTACAATACGACGACGGTGGCGACGCACATCCCGGGAGTCCTGAACACGGGCGCAGACCTGTTGTCCAGGGGTGCGCCGGTATACGGGGAGTGGTCTCTGCACCCAGAGATTGTGGAACAGATATGGGCCCGTTTCGGTCGGGCCATGGTGAATCTGTACGCGTAGAGAGACTACGCGCAGTGCGCGCTGTTTTACTCTCTGCGCACCACCCCGAAGCGATAACTTGCTTTTCAGGCAGATGCTGCTAAGTGTGCCAAAATCACTGATATGTTTGCCACAGCAGGGCCTCCATCAGCTCCCAGTGCTGATGACAGTGGTGCCGGTGGCAGTGGCACTCAACATGTTGTTGAACCTGCGGTAAGCTGGACTACTGTCAGAACATGTATGAAATGCAACGAGTAGGATAAAGCCACCCAACCCCTTGATGAATATAATAAAATGCCAGTCAAATAATTCTGTCTATTGCCCTATGGCCAAGTTGGTTAGTTTAATGCAGGTGAAATGAGCAACTGGCTGGATGAGAAAATAAGTCTAGCTCAGTAGCCTACTTTTATGTCTTTTATTCTAAATGAAATAGTCTTGTGAGAAAACTTGTTCACCATTCACCAACAATAACAATAAGTCTAATTTCTTATTAGACTATTATTGTCTGTGGGGTGAGTACTAGGCTGGCCTATTGGCTAAGTTGCTTTTTGTCCTGCAGATATAGCAGTTCTTTATGTAGCCTAGATGGTAGGGACAATGTTATGAAGGTAGATTAGTGCCATATATCTGAAGAAGAGCAGACTATGATTTGCACTTGTAAAACCAGATCCACACATCTGCAAAAAGCAAACTGCAAGCATATTTCACAACTTGTGAAAGCGCATCTTCGAATTTGCACTTGTAACTTCAGATCTGCAAAGCTGCACAACATGATTTGCATGCGCAGGTTCCTATTTGCTCGCTCAGTTGCGTCATCCTTCTCACGTGAATTTTGGCACGATTCTCTCGGATGGATTTGAAGGAAACGATTTGCGCGCAGAGACCAGGAATGCCTGTTCTACCACTCTTGTCCAAAAGGTGGCAGTGTGGTTATTGGATAATATATCAATAAACAGCTCAGTTTTTTTTATTTATTTATTTATTTTTTATTATTGCAATAAGACAGAGTATTACAATGACGCGTGACAGGTAGAACAGAAATTGCTGATCATTACATCAAGATAAAGTCAGTAAAAAAAAAAAAACAAGAGATAAAAAACATACATAGACATACAAGAGGAATATATCTTAAAGAACATTTAGAAGCTTTGTGTTTTTCTTATTATGTACAAGTTTAAGAGATTTGAGAAGAGAGGAAATTTCTAAAATAAAAATATCAAAGAGAGGTTGATTCTTTTGCCATTTCTGTTTATGAATGAAAAATGTGGCTTGTAGAACATAAAAGTTAACTAAAAATTCAAATGATGAATCTGTAGAGTTCTCATAATAAAAGAAGATGTCTTTGAGAGTGAAGACATAATGGCCCTGTTGTGCAAAAAGGTGAAAACTAAGGTCTATTAGAAATTTCTTAACAGTATCGCACTCAAAAAATAAATGTACAAGTGTTTCATCTTCCTTATTACAAAAAGAGCAATGTAAATCTAGGTCTATGTCAGTATATTTTGAAATATTAACATTTGTAGGGTAAATCTTGTGGAGAATCTTAAAATGGACTTAATAAACGGCTCAGTGGTGGTGGTGGGTGGCTGGCCATGACTCTTGGTCTACGACACGGCGCCATTAGAACATGGAGAGAAGTGTTCAACAACGTGTAAGTAACATTATGGTTTACACGTTGTTAAACACTTCTCTCCATGTTCTTGTGGCGCCGTGTGTCGCAGACCATGATTCATGGACAGCCGTTTATTGAGATAATCCCCGACTTTTGCATGGCCAATAACCACACTGCCACCTCTTGGACAAGAGTGGTAAAACAGGCATTCCTGGTCTCTGCGCGCAAATCGTTTCCTTCAAATCCATCCGAGAGAATCGTGCCAAAATTCACGTGAGAAGGATGACGCAACTGAGCGAGCAAATAGGAACCTGCGCATGCAAATCATGTTGTGCAGCTTTGCAAATCTGAAGTTACAAGTGCAAATTCGAAGATGCGCTTTCACAAGTTGTGAAATATGCTTGCAGTTTGCTTTTTGCAGATGTGTGGATCTGAAGTTACACTTACAAACTCTGAGATGCGCGTTCACAAGTTGCGAATTACGGGTTTTACAAGTGCAAATCATAGTCTGCTCTTCTTCAGATATATGGCACTAATCTACCTTCATACAATGTAGGCTACATAACTGATAGGAAATCTCACTTTTAAAAATTATATCATTTTGTCTATGTTATGTGAATGCAGCTGCAGGTATCTGTACATTCTAGTAATTCTAGCCTAGGCATATTTAAAGCCACCACCACTCACCAAAAATGTGAGTGAAAAGTGAAGAGTCAGCACCCTCAATTTTTATTTGTTCAACTAGTAGCCTTCGGGTAAGCTCCTATTTAAGCCTGGAAAACAATGGGCTGTTTTATGTAGCTAGGTGGTTAAAGACAATGTAAGTTAGCCTGCAAAGAAAGAAAATAGCACTTTTTAAAATGACATAATTTTGTTCTTTGCTAGCGTTATGTCAAGGCAGCTGTGTGTTTGTTTATATAAATATATTATAAACAGGCTGTATTTATTTATTTATGTCATGTTGAGCTAGGTTTTTTTAAAGACTTGCACAGTTGCACTGAAAAAACTGAAAAGGTGTGTTATCAAATGTTGTGGGCCGGTCTGGTCCAAAATGCCAGGGCTGATTTTTTGTCCCAGTCCGCCCCTGGCTGTGGGCCTTTCACATGACTTGTATGAATGTAAGTGGAGAGTGTTTGAGGGGTGGTGTCACAGAAACGGCCACATTCCCTTTCAGTGTCCAGTAGGAGTGATATTGTCATTCTTGCAGGACCTGATTGACAAACGAAAAGCCTTCTCCACGATTAAAGTGTACTTAGCGGCTATTGCCGCATGTCACATGGGGTTTGGCGAGCGAAGAGCAAGCCAGCACCCGCTGGTTTGCCGTTTTATGAAGGGAGCGCGCAGGCTTCTCCCTGTGTCCAGACCACTGGTACCACCGTGGGATCTGGCTGTGGTTCTGGAGGGGCTTAAGGGCCCTTCTTTTGAGCCACTGGAGGGAGCGGACTTGAAACACGTGTCTCTCAAGACAGTGTTGTTGCTGGCTCTGGCTTCGGCTAAAGGGGTTAGTGACATCCATGCGCTTTCGGTGCATCCCTCATGCGCCCCGATTTTGAAGCCCAACCCGGCTTTTGTGCCTAAGGTGGTGGGCTCATGTTCTCCTATTGACCTTGTGGCTTTTGCTGCCTCACCGGGTGAGCAGTTGTCACATGCGTTATGTCCAGTCCGTGCGGTGCACACTTATATGGATAGGACAAGGGGTTTCAGGATAAGCGATCAGCTGTTCGTCTCCTGGGCTAATCCTCTTAAGGAGAAGCCAGTCTCAAAGCAGCGGGGGCAGTGGGTTGGTGGACGCTAGATAAGCTTCAGCAATACGGGAGCAACCACATCCCATAGTGAGACATCGAGCGAAATATTATGAAAGAGAACTTTAGGTTATTTACATAACCCCGGTTCTCTGAGTAATATGAGTGAGATGTCTCACCAGACAACCCTTCTTGCTTGGGCGAGTGAGAAGAGGTGCTTATCTTGAATGACGTGGTGCCGTCCGCATGGGCTATTTAAGGTAGGTGGTACTACCGGGAGCAGACGGACACGTTTCACCAGCTAATCAGGATTGGCGTAATGAGATTAATGCTTCTGAGGTCTGCAGCAGGGGCGTGCATCCCATAGTGAGACAGGCGCGCAGATGCGCCCTGATCAGTCTATCCGGCTCCCCCTCTACCTCGTCAACCCCCCGCCCACGGGGGCGCCCGCTCCGCTGCCTTAATGAGCGGTTTCGAAAATTCGCGAGGTTATTGTCGGGCGCTCGTGTCGCCCCCCACGAAATGGCGTCCCGGGCGGCTGCCCTGTCCGCCCGTACCTAAAACCGCTACTGGCACACACCTCAGTAAACCAAATATTATGGTAATTCATATTTTGGTTTTCTCGTGATGCTTGAATCAGAAGATTTGAAGAAGACAAAGTTTAAAAAAAAACACAAAAAAACCAAAACGTTAAGCTACATAAAAGTGGGTGGGACGGATCTACAATCATTCAAAAGTGGGTGTGTCATGACACACCTGACACACCCACTAATTGCGCCCCTGTAGTGAGACATCTCACTCATATTACTCAGAGAACCAGGGTTATGTAAATAACCTAAAGATCTCTGGTATGTTCATCACAAGACTCTCTCTCTCTCTCTCACACACACACAGGCTTGACTAAACTACAGTGTGTTTTAAGATAACACTGCGGTCAGATAGACTGTGATCAGGGCCACGACCTTTGTGATAACCATAGCTCATTTCCATTTACTGTCCTTGTAGCCTCACACACATTCTGCAGATAGAGACAAACTGCATATTCACCAGACTGAAGGCCCCACAATCCCACAAAGAAGATACGACAACCTTACCAGGAATTTAGTTCAATACTGCTTTAACACGTCACATTCAGATAAAGTTCCCCAGGATAATACAGAAAAATGTATTTCTCTTAATCTCTTCACCGTGTGCCCCCTCTGTCCCATAATGCCTTGGGGCTGCAGACTGACTGTCTCCATCTTAAGTCTCAATCACCAGCAAGGCGTTAAGTTGGAAATGACTTTCTGATCTCACTGGCTCCTTTTTAGATTTGAATAGAGCACAGTGTTGAACTTGCTGCACCTGCTTCTGCCAGAAATGTAAAAAAAAAACAGTCCTGATTTGTTTTTTGACCTGGAGAGATTTCAGAGGAAAGTGAAACCTCCTATCTGTGAATCGTGAGTGCTTTAAATAACGTGGGACCATTTCCGTTTGTTCATCAGTGAATGAATCAAGTGCTACCTTTAAACATTTACTTAACTCACAGACTTTCACCACTTTCATTAGTATGTTCGACCACTACGTTTCATGCATTAGGGTGACTTGTGCTGCTAATACAAAGAGATGATTTGAGGCTGTGGCCTCAGACGACTCACAACAAAACAAAGAAAAGAAGACAGAGATAATGGAAAAAGTTAAGGGAAAAGTGACACTGGGATGAAAAAATCAGTATGTGTGTGTTTTAATCTCCCAAACCTCCACACAGAGCATGGCAGGCGGCAGACGGGAGATAGTACTGATGGTGTTTGGAAGTAAGGGCAGCAGGCAGCTTGCTGCCAACATAAATCAGTGTCATGCCCTTGAGCCACACCTTAAAAGGAAGGAACGCCTCGCTTCCTTCTGTACTTACAGTGAGCACAAAGTACTTTGAAATGTTCATACACACATTTAACTTGGAAGTGTTTCCATAGTGAATGTAAAACAGCATATGCATGGTGCATCTGAGAGCACAGTAACGAGTAATCTAATTGATTACTCTTCTCATCATTATAACAGCGTTATTGTTGCTGCCAAAAATGATTGAAGGCAGCTGTTTTTCATCAGACCAACTAGATCTCTGAGCCAAGTGGCAAAGATTCTTCTTGTTCCTCCTTCCTTGGTCAGGGTGGGGTCACGAGACAGTCGTATAAATGATGACGATTGGCTGAGGTTAAGTAAAATTCCATGGTAAGCCAATCAGAGGTGGAGTTGGGCGGGTGTTGCTTACACAAATTGTCAGACACACAAAGATCACACAGGACATTCACGTGAGTCAGCGAGAAACTGGAATGGCAAGTCTGACTAGTCCAAAAATAGAACTATAGTATAGTATATATCATAAATAACTGAACACGCACATGTATTTTAAGAGGGAATTCAAAATTACTTGAAAGTAACACAATAGTTACTTTCCAAACTAACTAGTTACTTATAATTTGTAGCTCAGTAACTACTTCAGTTACTTTCTGTGAGAAGTAACTAGTAACTGTAACTAGTTACTTTTTAAGAGTAACTTGTGGTGCTTAATAAAAATGTGATTCTTCTTCTATGCCTTCTTTTTCTGCAGAACCATTTGACCACTCTGGGGTACCGTAACAAACAGGGTGGCAAAAGATGGCGGACTTTGTGTAAGAGGACCTGCTCCATATGCAGATATTAAAGGATATGTCATAAAAACATAACTTTTTTTTTTTTTTTTAGGTGATTGTACATTTTTGAAAACATAGTTATGCATGTTATTTTCCATTTCTGCTGAACGATCACCCTAAAGTTTACACAGTGAACCTCACTGAAAAAAACAAACACTGCATGTGTGTGTACATCCTTTCACACATCCTTTTAATATCTTTTTCCTTTTTTGTTTTTCAAAGACCAGCAAGCCAAACACTCAAATCAACTGTACACATGTAAAACAAATGACAACACATCATTTCTAAAACAAAATATGAATATTAACAGAAATCGGACTCATCTACATCTTACTCAACTAACGCTGTGCATCACCGACAGAGATTTGAAACCAAAGAGACGAAGCACTCGCTTACCTGACATTAAAACAAGGACTAATAGCGTTCTATGTAATCAAATAATTAAAGCTCTTAAAATGTCATTAAATAAAAATGTCACATCACACTTCTTTAAAACTGTTCTCCTGTTGAAAGACGTGAGCAACTAAATATCAGTCTTTTGTCTGGTTGCCATTTGATCAGATGAATCAGCCACTACTCTGCTGCTTCAGTCAAATATGGCATTATCTTGCTGGTGGAAAAAGTTCATCTAGCCAGTCTGCGGATGTTACTGAGGAGTCTCCTGCTGTATTCTCTGTGGTCGATTGGTTGGACTTCCTTTACAGTTACCTTCACACGACTCTCATCCTGTGGAGGGAGGAAAAATCTTCAGTTAAGTTCAGCGAGATGTTTCCAACCTCTATGATCACCCGATTAAAAAAATAACTCAAATCAGCAAGTGTCTGTGCCTGAACAGGTTTAGACAGTGACCTAAAATCTGGTGGAAGCTGGTTGTTGTTGGCTGGCCTGCACATAATGTAGGTATTTTATGCAAAACACGAAAGAAAAAATAACAGACAGCTCACATAGAAATATGACATATAATTAGCAACACCACACTGAATGCACTACAGCACGATGAAGTGTATGCATCCAAAGCAATTTGTGCTAAATTTGTGCAAAGAAGTGTAAGCTCAGTAGATTTTACTGTACAGCCTAATTTGATTTTGTTTGGTCCTCTCACACTGTGTCAGTGTTTCTTTGAGCTATTTTTACAGTGACAAATCTTTCCATGGCCTGTTCTGATGGTCACTATCTTTGACTGCACACCTGGAAAATTCACAAGCATGTTACTATGACCGCATTACTCACTCATGCAGTCGTGGCCAGGGACGGACTGGCAATCTGGCATACCGTGCATTTGCCCGGTGTGCCAACGTGCTATTTGGGCCGACATGTCCTCGATATAAATATTTAACGAGTAGATCACACACCCCAAACACACTCTTGGGCTTAGCGATGGGCAATGTGGGCCGCGCCGGAGCGGGTGGGGGCTGGTTAGTCTAGGGTGCACGGCGCATCTATGCCGCACAAGAAAACAATTCGCCTCGAGGGGGGTGGGGCTGCTGTGGTCCAAAATGCCAGGGCCGATTTTTTGTCCTAGTCCGTCCCTGGTCGTGGCAAAAAATACTAAACTAAAAAAAAAATACAAGATTTTTGGCCATGACTGTCTTGCTAATTGAGTTTGTTAGGCATTGCAAAGTTTTCATGTTGTGACATCATTTAAACATTATTAGAAACACACAATAAATTCAAATACCAAATACAGACCATCCGTGCTTGAAAGGAGTGACAATTCATGTGGTTTAAATGTAATGAAATAATGCAGCAGTTCCTCATGAACATATAAAGCCAAAAACCCATTTTCATTATAATAACGGTCACTGTATGAAGGATTAATCTTGAGACAATCCATTAATCAATTAGCAATTAATCTAGCATAACCGACATAAAGGCTTTAACAGTTGCTCATTATCTCTTGTGATTCAACACCTGTATTAGTATTTTAAATTTGCATCTACCTGAGGATAGCAGGCAAATTAAACAATACAGGGGGCCGTTGAGACAAAGGTGCCACTTGACAAAAGGTGACAACTTATTTAAAAATAATGGTCCTTCACATGGGCCGGGTGCTGTGAGAAAGAAGGCTTATTAATTGAATGTGCATACAGCGATATTCCAATCACATTTGGAGAAAACAATTACCTGGTGGCCTAACAGTCACCCCTGTTCTAAACTCAATTTCAGATGGTGGAGTTCTTCCCTAATGAATTCACTTCTGGATCCTCACACGCTGAAGAAACATGTAGACCCACACCTACACATACGTGCCAACACACACCTCCCACCTACTGAAGCCACAACCTGACAGAGAATTAATGAGATGCTGTACTGAACAATGCGATTACATAAAGAAGGATACCTGCAGAGAGATTTGCATAATGACGCTATAAATAATATAATACACAGAGGGGTTACATGTAGATGAGAATTCAATTCAATTTACAAATGTAGCGTTTAAGCTGCTGGACCTGCTCGAGCTGTACTTTGTCTTTAATGAAAATACCAAACATAGTTAACATTAGCATATTAGTATTGTCATCATCTTGGGGAGTTTCCAGGCTCAAAAAGCTTCTGAAGTGGCTGTAGACATGTTGTGTATTTTAAAGCTACATCATTTTCTGTTTATCTCATCGTATTTAAAACACAGCACCTCTGCTACATGTGACGTCACAGATGGAAGACAAACTACAGAAGAAACACTCATTACAGTCAAACAGCAGTATTTTCTTAACAGCACCACAAACACTGTCAAGCTGAATAAACACCCCCGTCTCAATAAACACTGAGCGCAATGAGCTTCATCTAAAGTATACCACGTCCTTGTTAATCTGTCACCCACCCCGTCAAGTGCTCATTGTCAGATACAAGCTGAAGAAGGAAGTAAGAGAAATAATTAGTTCTCCTTCAGCCAGAAGAATCTTCTCATCCTTTTTTCAAAAGCTCAAAGACACAGAAAAGACCAGAAGGTGGTGTTGACAAGGCCTGCACAATGTGGTTTGCTGAGTGTGTTAAGTGTGTGTGCGTGTGTGTGTGTGCGCCTCTCAATGGCCTGTCTGTTAATATAAGACAGGGCAAACTGGTCCCATTTGACATTACTGCATTCATAAAAGAAAATCAATGAGTTCACTTCAGACAGATGCACTCGCGCTCACACACCTGTTTATACCTCCACGTCCATTTCTAATAGAGTATGGAATTACAGATCTAAAACAAGCCACCATCCAGCCTGCAATAGATTCAAAGTTTAGTTACCAAATTCTGCATCAAGTATCTTGGACTGTCTTTAGCACAACAACAAAGGAAACTGTTTTATAATGTATGTGAAGAATGTACTCATCTGTGCTCAGTAACTCTAACCCTGCAGGCCAAATCTGATGTTCACCATCATGTGAATCCCATTAACTCCACCTGTGGCAGACAGACACTGAAATCTGAACACAAGTGTCCAATTAACTGCACAGTCCTGTCTCTGTGGAGCTCTTCCACCTTAATGAAACATGACAAGCATTTAAGATAGAACTTTATTTCTATATAACAAAGTGTTATTGGAATCCAGTTTAGACTTTTATCTACATCATAAGATTATTTGTACATTTATCTATTGTGGAGATGTTACCATATTATGTGAGATATTTCGATAGCTGATGGAAATGTGACATTCTTATTTCTCTAGCACATTACAGTAATTAGCTTCCATTGCTGTGGTAAATGGACTTTGGCAGTAAGTGTCTGACCTGTTCTTTTTAAACAACACAATAGTGCCAAACATATGTGACAATCTGCACCATTATCACCATATCTAAACAAATTTCACATGTGGCCCCTCTCTGCCCGATCTCTTTTCATACTGCATTACACTGTGGCTGTTTGGAACAACTATAGACACGTTTCCTTCTAATTAGATAGTTTATAAAACTTACACAATTATTAAAGCAAGAAGGTTCCAGGTTCTCTCTGGGTACGCCGGCTTCCTCACACAGTCCAAAGACATGCAGGTCAATCTGTGACTTTAAATTGTCTGCAGGTGTGAATGTGAGTTTGAATGGCTGTTTGTCTGTATGTGCTCTGTGATGAACTGCTGACCTGTCCAAGGTTGCTTGTCCCTGCCTCTCGCCCAATGGTATCAGCACCAGCCCCCCATGACCCTGATAAGAACAAATGCTAACGAAAAATGGATGCATAACTACTGTATTTATAGATAAACCGTATATTTCAGATATTCTGTATGATAGTTTAGATATTTCATACTGAATCATGAATATGGCCTAAGTATTGTGATGTTAGGGGCGGCAGTAGGGACTTGGAGGCTTGGGAACTAAAGGGTTGCCGGTTCAAGTCCAGCATAACTAAAATATGGAGGGTGGACTGGTAGTTAGAGAGGTGGCAGTTCACCTTCTGGGCAGTACTGAGGTGCCCTTGAGCAAGCTACCGAACCCTTAGTGTGTGTGAGGTTGTATTTCAAGCTTATATGTGTAAAAACTCCAGTGAAAAATAGAATTAACAGATAGAGGGATCAATAAAGTATCTATTCATCTAGAATTCTTTTTGTTTTCTATCATTTCTTAAAATGTTTCTCTCTGTTGTAACATGAATTCTGCTTTTGGTGATTAATAATGTCTTGAATCACAATTTCAGTAAAAGAGGAGAAAATCAGACATTTTTATGAAAATGTTAATTACTTTTAACTTTTAATAAATCTGTATTCCTTATGGAGAGTCAAGTTATTGAAAAATGCAGAAGTGAATGTGAAAATGAAGAGAAGCAGCAAATACTGCGGCACCGCTGGAATCACCAACTGTGTAACAGTTGTGGTTAATATTTATAGTTGATGGCAGAGAAAACTTTTGGGGATTTAAGCACATTGCTTGTTAAGATGAAAAATCAGTGGTAAAATAAAACAAACCTTAGTTAATATGCAAGAGGAGTTTAAACAACATCTCTAAAATATGATCCTGAGCTCTATTCTTCTCTCTGTGTCCTTGTTATGAAAAATGACAAAGAACAAATTTTGTAACTTCATTAATCTTGTTAAGCTCTGACATTTCATTACATTGTTCTATTTTTGTGAACACTGTGGTAGATACCTGATCTTTTTGTCTTGTGTGTCTTGTGTCACACTCAAGTTTTTTGGAAAGAACTGAGGCTGAGGTGAAAAGACGCACTTAAGTAAATCACGGACTGATTATTCTGTGCTTGACTGTTTAAATCGCAAGCTTTGAAACTAAAACTGTCAACTTTGACTAACACCCACCGAAAATAAACTCTGAACACTGATGAGCCTCATGTAGAGTGTGTATCGTAGCTCATTATCACTTTGTGGATATTGAAATGATCAGTCCTACACCATAAATGAATTAATTAAAAAAGGTAACGTCAGAGTCATGGCTTTGGAACTGGATGCTGGTCTTGACATCACAACCTGAAAATGTTATAAACACCTGTTCACTCCTGGGCCATGTCGCACAGTTCTGTCTCCCACTCATGTATCACCTTTAATCAAGGCTGATATTTTATAAATTGAACTGTGAAGCGGAAGTGATTTATATTTATAACACATGAATTAATTAGACAACTAGGACACATTACGTATTTGTTACTTAGTTAGTAATATGCATAATTTTAGCTATACATTTGGGTGTTGTATAATGTTAAATATCACTAAATTAATGAGCCTGTCTCATTCATTCTCATCAACTCTTTTTTTTCTTTGGGTCATTTAATGACCAAAACTGCTGGGAGAGAGAGTAAATGACACGCGGTTAAGGACCACAGGCTGGAATTGAACCCGAGTCCCTGCAGCAAGGCCTTGACCTTTGTACACGGGGCGCACACTCTACCAGCTGATCTACCATGGTACCCCCCCACTCCCACTGTCTCACTCTCATTACCTCAAATACAGGCATGCACAATACAGGCTTTAATAAGAAGTGTTAGTCATTTGTTATGTTTAACTGATCTGGTGTAGTTAATATAAATTGGTCATATTTCCTAAGCTGCACCATTTATTTTGGATGACCCTATGATTTTTCTGTCATGCAGCCCCGAGGGGAAACTCTATTTTGAGCTCCTCTAGTGGTAAAAGTGCAATGAAAGCTAAATCATCAGAATGTTGTTTGTTCCGACAAACACTTCTTTACTGTGGGCTGTAATGAAAATTGCAGCATCCAGTATCTGCTGGTGGTGGTTAAGTACCTGTGGTAGGCTGACATTTATTGTAAACAGACAGCCGAGCTCACTTTACTTTAACAAACGTGTGTAAAGACCAGATTGAATAACTTCCCTCGACTTTGTGTGATAATAATCTTTTCCTCTTTTCTATTGTTTCTATGAAGGATGTGTCTGCATTCCATGTAGGTTTTCTTGAGGTCAGGACAGAACTCAGCCTACATCTCAATCAATCCCCTCAGACTCTTGGTATGCGCCCCAAGTAGCAAATTAGCCTCTGAATAATTAAGCTAATTAGGCTTAGACAGACAATAGCTAAATGCTAATTAGTGCATAATTAAGAGAAATGAATCCACAGCTGTATTTATTTTCTGTTATCCAAAGTGCACTGGCTACTAACAACTCCCTTGTGACTGTGATACTAATTGAAATGATTCTGGATTCATGTCGTGTGACTGACGTTGTGAAGAGCTTTTACTTCACTTTGCGCATCTTGCATAATAACTAACATTGATTAGTTGGTACATATCCACGCATGGCACGCAGCCTATTAACATAAACACATTGTATCGCGTCATGTTCAACTGTCTGCCTGCAACCAGCTCATCCTAAAGATTGCTGCTGGTCAGGCAGTAGTTACACAGAGTAAGGCAAAAAAAAAATACATGTTTTATCTCCTATTTTACTCTTTCAAACAACCAATCATCTACATAACTTTTTAGAACGTTTTTATTTGTCCTGGTATTAATATTGTTTCACGTGAGCCTCTTAACATTTAACAGAAAAAGACATCATACAAACAGCACCAGGATTAAATAATAATGAGTAAAACTTTTGACAAATTTCAGTCTGATGGCGAGCTGGCACCTTTCTGCATCACTATCATACTGTAATTAAAGAAAGGGAAGTTCTGAATTAATTGATTCATCACAATTATGTTAAAATATAGGATTTCAGCACCATGGTACAATCAGGCTACATTCATGATTTTGTACCTTAAAAATGAGTCCATGCTAGCTATAAGCAGCTAAACTTCAGCGCAGATACTCCGTGTTTAAATCCCACTCTGGTGTGGGTCATGCGCACACACACTATAAACAATACTATTGGCTGTAGAGTGTGACAATCTGCCAATAAAAAACATCAACCCCACATTTGTTTTTCTCCTCGGATCTATGTTGATCTCATAAACGACCCCTGTGAACTCTAAATGGCAGAAATTCATTGTAGTTCTAAATATGAAATCTTTGCCATCTCATCGTATTGTAGCCATCATACTTAAGAAGATCTGACAGAAACAGAATCCTTAAATGCCATTTCCAATCAGGACATTGTGACTGGATTGTCTTTAACACATGCTAGCACAGCTTATTTAAGGCATCTGGTTCTGACTTTTGGGTTTGATTGTGAAATTGACCATAAAAGCAACAACATTTCCTGTTTTTACAACAATGCCACTTACAGTATTTGCAGTGAGTACAGGAAAAATAAAAATGACTGCTATGGGGAATTTATTCAACACAGCGATAAGACAGCTGTTTCTGACAGACATGCACTAGCCAATCAGGGTTGCGTATTCCTGCAAGGCAGAGATCACTGAAAAAAAAAAACATTCTCATATGTCATTATCCTCTGCTCTTTTATTCCCAGGAATCTAAATGGCGTTGCATTGTATCAAATGCATTTGTGCTCTCGTTTACAGCTACTTACGTTGTACGTCTCCAGCTTGGCTTGGTTTTTAAAGATGTGAGTTGTGAAGTTGGCTTTCTGGAAGATTTCATCAAACGCAGCCTCATCCTCGGGAACAAACACACACATAAACACAAACACACAAAAACAAGGAAAATGCGGTCAGGGCCAGTGGTTTACAGGAAGCAGGCTGTTAAAGTTACACCTGCTGGAAAAATTGTAAGGGCAATTTTCTTGTCAGATGTCAACAAAGTAATTGAAGAACAACTGTGCATATTATGTAATAGTGAGTCTCACTGTGTCTCTGAGATGTCCAAGTGTTTCTGCAGTTTGACCCAACAGGACCTCAGCTGTCTCCTGGAAGCATGTCACCCACTGGTTATCCCCGAAGTCTGCTAAGTTGGCCTGAGTCAGACAGACGGACATGGATGATGAAGGGGGCAAGGGATTATTCATGTGTGTACATGTCTTGCAGAATTGAGGAATATTGAGGCAACAGGACAAAAGATCATTACTGACATGCACTGTATGCACTTACAGAAAGTAGGAGTCTGTATTTGAAGTTGGGGAACTCTCTGTTACACTTTTCGCAGCGGTACAGCCCGTTCTGTTGCTCTATGACCTTCTTGTTGCAGTCTGCAGATGGACAGGCCTGGTACAGACAATTCTCCTTACGGGTGTACAGCACTGTTGCCACGCAGCTGAAATAGTCGGCCTGAGAAGAAAGAACAAACATGGGAGAGAAAGAAATCACCATGTGGATAGAGCTAAAGGATCAATAATAAAAAACTACCAAATCCATTTAAACTGCTGCAATTTGAACATCTAACAGGCTGCAGTTAATTTGCAGGTGCTGGCCTCTTACACAATGCCGCGCTCAGGATAAGTCTAGCCTGCAGATCAAGTTACATACTAGAAACATTTCCCAAACCAAATGAGCCTTAAACACTATTTCAATTGCAGATTGTTGTTTGCACTGCAATTTGTGCATTTTATTTTATACTCAGTGAAACTCGGTTGCTCCAGCAGAGGAAATGTAAAGACAGCAAATGTTACACCACCTTAATCAAATCCTGACAAGACATTTATCAGGAGTGTTGGCAACTTGAACTCCAACAGTAATTTTACTCCCACTGGAGCTTGGAGAAAAGAATGTGGCAGCGTGATTCACCAGCTAATTAACATTGGCTTTCCAAAGCATAATTCAAGTCAATGAAAAATGTAGTAAATTGACAGAATACCGGACAACTGCTGTGGAGGGAAAGGAACTAATGATAGAGGAAGAATATGTCCACTAGTGTTAATGGCAGTGTAATCAAGACCAGCTAAACTAAGACCAAGTCATGACCAAGACCAGAGTCTATAGAAACCGAGACAAAAGCAAGACTTTGAGGGGTTAAGATGAAGTTAAGTCCAAGGTAGTGCAGGACTGGGTCAAGACCAAGACTTGATAGCATACCTAGGTAGCTAATATTCACCAAAAAGTGTGGCTGCTTAATAAGTGTTTACCAACTGTTGTGTGTTCTTTTGGATGCTGCTTTGCAGATGAACTCTTTGTCGTGTAGAAAACCAAATTTGAAAAATGCAGTCATTTCCAAAACGAGACCAAGGCCTTTAAAAAAGATGGTCAATGGTTTCACTGTTTAACTTTCAGCTTTCCTACTGCTTGTTCGTAGCACCTGCAGCTGTTAGAAACATGAAGATAACTGTAGCTTGTCCTTGTGATGGCCTTATACTTGCCTTGTTTCATTAAAATTTCAGGATGTATGCATCAGACTCTCTTTTTGAAGTCTTAGTCGAACAAAACGTGTTACCAATGTGGAAAAAGAAATGCAGAGTTCAGGTCTACACCGCTCATATACAGATATAACAGCTTCTCCTTTCATGTATATGTAATGCCGGAAATCATACAGCCACATGCATGTGGGACCATTTCAACTCATGCACTTGTAACAGAAAAATCGTATTGGCAAATATTTATGAAAACATAGACCCTCTACTGTCATCTTCTTAGAAGATGGCACATTTTAAAAACTTTCCTGCGGGTCCTGGTTGCCATACCATCTTTCCCTCGTTTTGAGCCTCTCTTTCTATCTGTACATGTCATGACATTAACAGGATATAAACAGGTGTGGTTTTACATCGCAAAGATAATCTTAAAAATGTTGAATGAATGGGACAGGAACAAGACATCTCATCAAAGCGTTTGTTATGTAGGAGGCTGCATCTTGGTAAATGAACAAGGCACCAGGTGGCTCAGACCCATAAGAACACAATGAGTAATCACTAGTCCACAGTACGAGAGTCAAAATCGCATGACGCTGGTTGGGTACAATGACCAATCTCAGAACACGAGAAGCTTGCAGTGGATTATGTCAAAGCGTAACTCTCCAGCCAACCTAAGCTTAAACATGTTTCCAGTGAGCTTAGAAACTGTCAAGAACTGAAAGAAACCCTGCCGGGTCGGCTTCTGCAGTGTGTGTCATCATCTATATGCATGGTAACAACTGTACAGACAGTGTTCATTCATTCATGACCACCGTATATCTTCAGATGATTGCTACTGTGAACAAGATAATACTAAAATCAATACAGAAAGTATGCAGAAGGGGTTCATGAAACTGCTGCTGTGATATCATTCCCATTAGACAGCTCTGGCATTTAGTCAAACCCAGCAGCAGAAAGAAACATTCACTTGTCTAACCTTTGGATGAATATTCTTAGGATGGATGCTCTGTTCTCATCCAAATGGCCTAAGTTATCCTTTGGCATGTTCTTGTATTGTCATTATTGGTCTCTTTAAACTTTGCAGCACACAGAAAATGTCATGGAACTGAAGCCCATCAAACTGAAATGAGGAAAGAGACGAGGACGAGTGAAAGTGCTCCTTCTAGTGCTGACGACACATCTTTAGCTGCTTGGGGTGAAAAAGAGAAACATTAAATGAAATAAAAATAAATTTGAGATCAAACTTGGCATCATCGGGAAAACCGTTGCCAACAAGTCAGTCCAGCTGGTAGATGCATGCTGTTTACACATCTCTATTTGACTTCCAAACAATCTTGGAACGGTTTAAAAAGACAGTGGTGGAAGTTTGAGAATTCTCTGCATAATAGATGCGAGATGAGACAAATCTCTTTCTCCCTAACTAATACATAAATTGTGCTAATGTACACACACACAAAAACACGCTAGCACACAGACATATGGCTGACATGCAAAGTTTTATGCAGAGATTCAAACGTACATGTTTGCAGTACAGGTACAGACAGTACAGTACAGACAGTAAACAAGCTAATTAAAATGCAGAAATGTTGCTGCAGTTTTGGCAGATATTAGCACCTTAAGCGTTAGAACTCACACTGCTAAAATCAACAGTTAAAAGAAAAGAAATCTTAATTCTTGAGGGGAAAAAAAATGCCACTCTCTCATCCTGTGAAGCAGCACATAATTTCCATAAATGTAGATATGAAGCACGCACAGCGGAATGAACTGTGTCTCCCAGGGAACAGGCACACGTTTTATGTTATACATGCGTGTATGTTTGCATGCATGTATACACACGCGTGATAAAATAAGATACACATGCGTGAGTGAGATAGCACAGAAAGAAAATCTCTTTTTTTTTTCTTCGCTTCAGCAGCAGGTATATGTTGTACCAGGAGAGCAGGCCTTAAACAAGATGTTGGAATTACAGCCAGAATTTAAAATGAAATGCTTTAAAATGCATTCTAAACAACAACTACAAGCTAGAGCTGGGCCAGACTCATGACTAATGTTGGCCTAAATGAGTCTATCAAAGAGTCTCTCTACACTGGCCAAATTCTCTCACACACACACACACACACACACACACACACACACACACACACACACACACACACACACACACACACACACACACACACACACACACACACACACACACACACACACACACACACACACACACACACACACACACACACACACACACACACAACAATTAGAGCACTGAATGTGAAAAGGCCATTGTGTTCTCATGGCTGACACTGTCCTGTGTCCCCACAACCTCTGCAGATAATGTCAGTCAGACTTAAAGCTATCTGACACTTTCTTCCCGGTAGCTAACACTGACTCACTGCCTCATGATCCGTCCACCCATCCACCCAGCGCCCATGCCACACAGGGAGAACCCTCCGAAAGACTTACTAAGGAGGGGTTTGTTTTAATTAAGGGAATTTCACCCGTTAGCAACAGCCCCTCTCCCCCTCAACACTAGCTCCAATGTTTCCACCCGCACGCCTGCCTCATCACATTTCGCAGACTTGGGCAGATTGGAGCTCCATCCTGGAAGAGGTGGAAAGGTGATGGGTGGGGAAGGTGTCAGGAGTATGCACGTGGTGGGAAAAAAAAAACAGGATGCTTGTATTCTGGGGCTCGTTGAGGGGCTGAGAATGTGGAAACAGAGGTCAGCGGGATTCGGACCGGTGTGATTCCATCACGACTCGACCTCGAGCCCCGCATTTGTCATCGTCTCTCTCCTTCTCTTTCTCAGCTTTTTTCCTCCATCCTCTTCCTCTGTATTCCAGAGTGTACACAGAAGCCTTGGGGCAAAGTCTTAACCTTAAGCACACTGAGGAGAACCTAGAAGCGGAGCATGACTAAGGCTGCACACACACACACACACACACACACACACACACACACACACACACACACACACACACACACACACACACACACACACACACACACACACACACACACACACACACACACACACACACACACACACACACACACACACACTTTTCAGCCTTATCACGCCAAATCCCTGTGTCACCTTCTGGCACCTAAATGCAATTAAAATTTGTATGTGGAAGGGCAACCAAGTGAAAATCTACTTCACATAATTGACGTGGTTGCACATGCCAACTTTAATGCTTGTCCCAAAATCCCAACACACACAAACACATTGCTACATTAATTAGAAATGTGCTTGTACACTTACACCCACGCACACTGATACACAAACAGGGTCACAGTCATGCGCACACATGGAGGCAAGCAGGTAGAATGTCAAATTAGGTTCCTTCAAACTAGAAACTAATGATTTGGATTCCATTATTATTACCAAAGCTGCAGCCTCTGAGTACACGATAGACAAGCTGCTTAAAGCTGTTCAATTACAGGAGCGGCTGGGGGTATGCAGGCCAGAGAGAAAAATAAGAAGACAAAAAGAAGGAGGAAAAAAACAAAAGGAAAAAAAATCAGCTTGACTTTTTTACACGTTCTCACCTTTCAGCTCCTTTCTCCACATCTGCCAGTTAACTGCTCCTATCTGTATCCTTTTCTCAATACTCCCTGTCACATTTCTCTTAGTTACTGCACTCTCCATTTTTTTCCCTCTATACTCTCTACCACCCCTGTGGCCTTGTTCCTTTCCATCTATCAGTGCAAGTTTTTTAAGTGACATGAAAGTGACTCTGCCTGGCATCTCACTCCCACGTTCTCCGTCCGTTACTGCTTTCCTTCCGGTAACATTATGCCCTATAGGCTTCCTCCACCTCCAACACATAATTAGAATTTTTATTAGAAATGAAACTGATCTTGAAGCATACTCGTAAGCGGCTTCTAATTAAACGTGAAGGATGAGAGAGAGTCGGAGATAAACTTAATTAATTAGGCGGAAAGTTTATAAGAGGCACGTACCACTTAGATGCACTCTACTTTCAGTTGAAAGCATGATAATTCTGTGTGGTAACACTTCTCAAAATGGCACAGAGATCAGTTTTAAACTTGTCACATGGTCCTCGAACTGCGTATGGCAGTAAAAATCAGTACTGCTAATATGTGAGCTTTAATGTCACACTCCCACACTGCTCACCCAAAAGAACCAGGCACAGCCTCGTTATGACTTGCTCCATCTATATGAGTTGCTCTATTTACAATGACTAGGAGAAAATATCACTTGATCTGTTCACTGAAAATCGTCCCTGCTAGTTTTATAGAAGATTCATCTGTGGGTTACACCGTATGTGTAGCTAGGGAAGTAGAAGCCTCAGTAATCGGGTTGTTAGAGCAGGCAGTCAGGACTTTGACGTCAAAGCCCGTCAATATGATGGATTCATCTGTGTGACTGCGTAAAAGTGAAGCTGCAACCCTTTGATTCTCAGGGACTGACACCAAAACCTGTTGTTTACTGTCTTTTTATTACAACACTGAAAGATTTTCTGCCATCAAACTCCACTGTACTGTAGCTACAGTACGCTGATGTTACATCATCTGTAGGGTTTTTTTTTTCCATTCGTCTTCAAACAGAAGCCAGCTGCCCAAGTGCAAGAAAGATTTTCTGACTTACAAATCAATCTGCTTCCAGCTGAAGTTTTCATAAAGGACTGGCTCAGAGATCCGTCAAAAGAAAAAAAAAAAGTGACAAAAATAGTGAGATTTAATTTTTGAAATTACAGCCCGCACGACTTCATTTCCACCTGCTCTGCTTTACATCCTATTCTGTGACTCATAAATAAGCACAGGGCAGCGCATCAATATTTTAAGAAAATTATTAGTCACAGTTGCTTGTGATTCTAATATTTCTTACATTCTGCGCTGAATCATGCGAGTGCCTAAATCCAACCAAATACTGTGAATGCAACACATTCAGTAAAATGAAAAAGAGTTTTTGTCTCCATTTCAAACACAGACTTAGTGTTCAACTTGTTATTTATGTCTATAATTAGTTTATTAATAAAGCATGAGTTCCGACCCCATGAATAAAAAGTAAACTGACTAATGGACAGATTTATCCACAGTTTCATTGTAGATTTGGATCAATTAGTTCTTCAACATTTCATATCACATCAGTGAAAACTTAACATATTTGGGCTTTGAACAGTTGGTTGTGACCAAAGACAGTATAAAAAATGTGACGTCGCATGCAGGTTTCCAAAGCACTGCTTTAAAGCTGAAAATACTAGCCTGTAAACATGTTTATTTCTGCTGTGAAGTTGGACATTTGAACATGGGGACTTTCTGTAGCCAGCCTCAAGTAGCCACTGTGGGAACTAGTTTTTGGCATTTCTCTATTGGCTTAATTTCACATTTATGACTACAAATCTGAAGGTGACACTTTCTGTCATTATAATGACCAGAGGCCTCATCATGAAATCAATCCGTATTGTAATTTATCCATGAGAATACAGCATCTGATATCGAAAAGAGGCTCATAAACTGAGAAAACATCACCAAAGTGATGGCAGATTTTCCAAATGAGAAGAAAAAACAAATCATATTGTCTAACTTACCTCTAATGTCTCACCACGGAAGTTATTTTGGTTTCATCTGGCCCGGTTTTCAGATTTCTGACTCTGATATTTATTTTAACTTGGGTGAAGCGACCATTTAAAAAGTCACTTTTGAATGTCAGTGCGTTTACACATTTTTAGATTAACACTGCTGCCTGGCTCTGTGAGGCTTATACATATATTATATGTATGCACTGTACCTTCTCTCCTTGTCCCATATGTTCATCCTTAACGTCGCTCAGTGTCTTCCAGTTCATCTTTGCTCCGCTCCCCGCTGACCTCGTCCCTGTCAGGGATTGGCTGTCGGCTGCATAGCCTTCACGGTCGTACCTGTAGTGCATTAAAATACACAGCACACATATACGAATAAATGTATTTGTAAACATGCATGTTCACCAAAGCATACATCCATGTGAAATATAATATGCATTATTTAAAGTGGAGGGGAGGAAAATAAATAAATATTAATAAACTGAAAACATGTCCAGGAGTGTGTCTACCTCTTATCAGAAACAGGTTGTGTGTGTGTTTGCATATATGAACATGTGTTACATTGACAGTGAAGGTGGTACTGCACTGGATGTGCTATTATCTAAAGAAACCATCTTCAGCCATAACTGAATTACTCCCTTAATCCCATAACTGATTGACAGCCACTTCATCTGCATCCTGCAGTCGATTTTATCTGACGTAAGGCTGTCTATCACAGACAAATGCATTCATCCATCAATGAGCTTTTAATATATTGCATACATTTCTGTCCATATACACGGTTTATGTTTGTTCTCAGAGGGAATGAAAAAACAAAACATTTCTGTCTCTTTCTGCCTATCATCTCAGTCTGTTCATATATTCATCTACCGTTTTAATATTCCCTTTAAAATCCTAATGCACCAGTGTGACACCACCAGTGTGCCGAGCAGAGCAATCTAATCAAGGCATCATCCAAATTCATCAGTTTTCTTTAATTATACAAGCAAGTCTGGTCAAAACAATCCCACAAAGCAGTGCATCGCCACAGGAACTGGAATGAGACAGACTTTGTCTTTGTAAAGTGCAGACTGAAATGTTAAAAAGGAAGTAGAATACAGCATGTCTGCTCCTTAAAGAACGTTCATTGTAATTCATTCACCGCTGTCAGCATGTAAACTGGAGAAAGGACCAAATAGCAGTAGAGATCATCGGGAAAAGCCAGGGATTATAGAAGAATGGAAGGAGGCATGAAAGGAAGGAGGGGCACTGTTTTTTGTCATTTAGCCCTTTGAATTTCAGGATGAGATGGTGTATTGACCAGAGGCTAATAAGACCAAGATTAAAGCTGGAGCAATGGAGCCTAACCCTCCCCTCTCTTATTCTATAAGCACACACACACACACTAGTAACAGCCATAACGCACACGCAAAAATGGCCAAAGCAAATCGTTCATGGAGCACTTAGCCAAATATATATAACAGACATTAACGACCGAAACAGAATAATGCCCCCCGGTACTGACAAACACCCCCCTTTCACACGTTTGATGCAATGCTAAGAATAGCTTTCAGTGGAACACACAGGCAGACTGAAGCATTGACACACACACACACACACACACACACACACACACACACACACACACACACTATAGCATTTATATTTTTAGCTGCGGCCAGAGCTTTAATGAGTGAATGAGTCATAATTTCAAATCCACAGGAAGTGCTAATAAGAATCCAGTTTGATACAGCTCCATCTTTCTGTGAAGTAAAGTAGCAGTTCAAAGCTGGAATCCAGAGATATCCCTGTTCTGCTTTTCTGTCATTCCCTCCACCCAACCCTGTCATCATCCTGACTGGAGACCCGCTGGAAATGAGGAGGCACATGCCATCCTGTCTCCTGACACGTGATCATCGCGGCTTGTGGTTAGGTTTGTTTATCTGTATGAGCATGATTGGGTTATTTTCTGTACACTAAGAAGATACAATCCTGTGTATCCCTCTGTAACTGTCTATACAGACCATGTCTTGTGTTGTGATCAAGTGAATGAATGTCCATGTGCACTGTACATGCCAGCATGACCACAACACGTGGACAATTCTGTGTGTGTGAGAGAGAGAGCATTGATGTGTGCATGCACACCAGTGACTCACCAGGCTCTCAGTCTAAAGGCCTCTGGTATGTCTGGGTTGACCATGATTGTTGAACTAAACAAAGCAGAGAGAGATCTGCCTCCGAAATCAGACAGGCGAGTTCCTTTGATGGCGACCACAGGCTGCCCAGAGCAGTCAAACTTCTCCGCCTGAAGAGAGAAAACAGTGTGTCAAAGACAGTAATTGCAGAGAGGAAGACGAAAAATAAGGGACAGCAGATAGAAGTTGTGTTATTGTCTCTTACATGATCAGTCTTTAGCTTATTGGAAAGACCAGAAAGTAATAGGCAGTATAGTTTGCTTTTATAATTGGACAACCTATAAGTTCATCTCAAAGTCATTTTTGGATTTTGGCAAAGAGGAGGGATTAGCTCTTAGACTAAATGAGCTCAGAGAAGAATAGTGCCATTTCATGCACATTCGAGAGTTATTTAGCCTTCCGATTCAAATCAAGGACTCTGGTCCAAAACACTCCTGAAGGTCACAGGAATGATTTGATCGGTCCAAATTTTACAGCACAGAAAATCCAATCAAAAAGCCTGTGAATGCAAGAGCACCCACAGATATTTTTGCATCCATGGATGGGCACCTTCATAAAGAGAGAGAGAGAGAGAGAGAGAGAGAGAGAGAGAGAGAGAGAGAGAGAGAGAGAGAGAGAGAGAGAGAGAGAGAGAGAGAGAGAGAGAGAGAGAGAGAGAAAAAATAGAGGGAGGGAGGGAGAAGTCAGAGCAAGAGATTATTGTTTTTACCTCCTCTCCCCACAATGTGACTGCCACCTCTTTGCCACTTGTGTCTATTAGGTGGAGGGCCCTCTTGGAGACTTCTCTGCTGGTCTTGGTGGTGATACGGGATATGTCCTCAACACTCTTACACACTCCAATGACATCTACGAACAGAGAGACTTATTTTATGTCTGTATAGATAGGACGCTGATTACAAAACTGTTGGGACGCTGTGTAAAATGTTAATAAAACCACAATGCAACAGGGGCGCAAATAGTGGGTGTGTCAGGTGTGTCATGACACACCCACTTTTGAATGACCGTGGATCCGTCCCACCCACTTTTATGTAGCTTAACGTTTTGTTTTGTTTTTTGTTTTGTTTTTTAAACTTTGTCTTCTTCAAATCTTCTGATTCAAGCATCACGAGGAAACCAAAATATGAATTAACATAATATTTGGTTTACTGAGGTGTGTGCCAGTAGCGGTTTTAGGTACGGGCGGACAGGGGCGCCATTTCGTGGGGGTTGCCACGACAATAACCTCGCGAATTTTCGATACCGCTCATTAAGACAGCGGAGCGGGCGCCCCCGTGGGCGGGGGGTTGACGAGGTAGAGGGGGAGCCTATCTGCCTAACCTATCTGCGCGCCTGCAATGCAATGATCTGTAAATCCTTTTTTAATATATGCAATTGCGTACAACAGCAAGAAATATAATGTACAAGCTGATCAACCTCACTGTTTTTGTAAACATACACTGAATTTGATAACTCTGATATATTTATAGCACTGGAATGTCATTTCAAATATGTTTCCTAAAAAGATTTTAGCTTCAGTATCAACCTGATGAGTCGTCATGTTCATTGACATAGTGCACACATACATCCATGACTAGTTATTAACTAAATGTGATAAATGTGAGTAAGTGGAAGTACAATAACTTTTTCAGGGACGTCCCTAGTTATTTCAGCAAGACAATACCAAATCACATACTGCACATTACAACCACACACTTTAAATAGAGGTAAAGCCTGCCTGACCTGCCTCACTTCAAACAAAACGTCAAATTCACTCAAACTACTGAAAGAGTATTTACATGAAAAGGATTGGCTTATGTTTTTATGTATGTTTTAAGCTAGGGTTACAGATATAGATAGCTCATGAATACAAATAGAAAAATAAGCTTAGAATGATGCAGAAAAAAGAAAGCAATAGTTATGTAATAAAAATATATCCACCGTCCTGGATAATATGAAGTGTTATCGCGTTATATGCAGTAAAGATGCAGCGCAGAGAGTTGACACCCCTCTGATTCTGTCAAGCCAGAGTAGACTGACATAAATGTCATAACAGGCTGGCCTGTACTCCAAATCACAACAAATACACTCACTCCTTATTCATGTTTCCTGTCATACTCAAGGTCTTAAAACTTCATTCAGGATTACTGCACTGAAGAGCAGTCAGTGCTGAGCTTACAGAAGGTGAAGAGACCTGCCTAGCATGACTAAATCTGAACAAAAATAATTAATTTAGAAAGCGCTTATTGTACAACAAATTGGATTGTCACGAGTTTACTGAAAACAAAGCAAACAAATAAAGATTAAATTAATAAACAGTAAAGCAAAGACAGGATTAGTACTCTCACTGCTATGACAAGGTTACACAGAGTGCATAAGGCCCCTCTCGTGTAGTCTTACAACGCATTTACATTCATATGAAACATGTTTATATTCAGGGTCACTCACAAGGATACACATAAAACACATAAAATGCATTGTGTGCATCCTTGACAAATGAGTTCAGTGCATTTCTTTACTAATTAAAAGTTCTCGAACATTTGAAACTGTGTTCACACTCATGTTTTCATGATTGCAGCCTCCTTCCTTGCCCTTGCCTTTGCTGGCACATTGCTAAGTTTCTTTGAGTGTCACCGGCTCCATCTGTCTATCAGTGGAAAAATGTGAAACAGGAAGCAGATGTCGGCATCGTATTGTGTACTCCACCTGAACAACATTTTTCAACAGCACTACTAGTGGTCAAAAACGCCTCCGGGCACTTTAAATAGCTTAAGAGTGATTTTCTGTCAATCATCTCATGGTGTCAGAACTAGTGACATGCATTAATAAAAATGACTGGTAGGAATTATAATATAGATTTTGCAAACCAGTCTTTCTCTGAACTCCGTCCTCCTGTATGCTAGTCTGCTAACCTTTTTCTTAACTCCCCCTCCTCCTCCTCCTCCTCTCCCATCTCCCCAGCTCTCCGTCTGTGCTCTCTCAGCGCTCCTTAATTCCATTATGATTGAGACGATGTCATCCACCTCTGAACTCTATTATCACCACAGGAACAGGCTGACAGTTCTCATTATCATGTTATAATCCCCTATTTAACAAAGGAGCAGGGAGAGAGGGAGTGCAGAGAGAGTGAATGTAGAAACAACAGATGACACACAGTACATGTAATGCTGGCCCTCTGCGACCAACACAAACACGCTCCTTCAGGCAGACCACTCAGTGCTGTGTTGCAGTGCTGGCTTGCATTCCCCATTTACACTAATGTAATTATGCAACAGAGGTAAAGCAAACATGAATCTTCCACTTGGTACAGTAGGTTGCAGTAGTTGTTGTTTAAACTACTTTACGACCAGTATTTTGTTCTCACACTTACAAGAAATAATAGGCCTGCTTGTGCTGCTGTCTGGCAATTGCTGACCCAATGCAGTGCAGCACTGCATTAATGTGCAATAAAAAAATCACACCTGGTTGTCTGAGCACAAGTACAACAGAGAGCACGGCCCTGTGCCATACAGATGAGTATCACAAACTGTCTGCTCAGGTTTTTTATCTTGTTTATTTATTCTGTGATCAAAAAGTTTCAGCTTGAACTCAAATGTGGCTGAAATGATCTTATTAGTACTTGCATGGCTTCTTGACAATTTAAGCCTCCATTGTAGTGTAAATTTTGTCACCTATTTTTTAAATTTGGTCTTGTGTCAAAGTTTATTCTTAGTCTTAGTCACTTTAAGTCTTTCACAAATCATTTTTGTTCGTCATATTTTAGTCGACTAAAAGTCTAAAATTTTAGTCTAGTTTTAGTCAAACGTGAACACAGGGTATTTTAGTTAAGTTTTAGTCAAAACATTTTAGTCCTTTTCTATTTATTTCAGGAATATTTTTTTTGTTTATTAATTCCAGTTCAATTGTCTTCCACAGCTAACATATTGATTAAATGTCTTGATTGAATTGAATTGAATAAATTCATCTTCAATGCAACTTTGCTAAGTGTCTTGTCTGTTGTTTCAATACACACTTAATATGCACTTGATTTCATTTTTTTATCTACTAATTGCAGGTACGCCCTATTATGACTGTCATCTTCAACATGCAATTGTTAAATTTCAATATAAATAAATTGATTTTATGCCAGTTGCATCTACTAAAATGTTCAAATTAAGTCCATCACTGTTAGTGTTTAGCACAAATGGGGAGGCTGGACTCATTCTTGACTGTTATGCCATATGTGCACATTTTAATAACGTCGGGCTGCAAACGGGTTCGGGCTCTACAAAGCTGTCAATCAAAACAGGCCGGGCCGGGTCATTTTTGTTCTTGCATGATATTTTCGTCTTGTTTTTATTCGTCAACAAAAATGCACATTGGCACATTTTTCGTCAGTGTTTTTAGAACATTGTATCGTCTCGTCATCGTCTCGTCTTCGTCAAGGGAAAAAGGCTTGTTGACGAACATATTTCGTCTCGTCTGACAAAATTACCACTGTGCCATTGTTAAATGAAATAAAGAGTTTTGTAGAAAAACATGTTTCTCAGAATTTAAATAAAAGCTTTATTACCAGACTAAAATTCAGTATTGAACCCATTGTAGTATTACATGCAATATTACATCCTCACACATTCACTTGCATGCCAAACCAAAAGCTCACAGAAACATGTCACTCTTGTTCACATCTTGTGCATTATCTCACTAATAAAATTGAGAAGACTACCAAGAACATGCTGTTGAATCACCCCAATATACAATTGGACCATAGGAATCTACCTGTCACCAAGATAAGACATTCCTGTCAGGCGCAGAGGGCAGGCACCTCCATAAAAACAGTGGAATGAACATTATCCTCTTTTTATCTCTTCTCTTCGCTATATGCCTGAATTAACCTTCCCTCTGACTCTGGACACCTGCTACATGACTGACTGCCATATGCTCAGTTTTTTTCCCACCTACAGTATCTAAAAAGCGTAATTGCTGGGTTGACTGAGCAGTTGGAGAGATCATCCAGCTGATAACCCAGATGTTCTAATATTGGCACCAGCTAACATGTCCTAGCCTGACGACACAAGGTCACTTTTTGGTTACTCAATAGGCCTTAAGCAAGACCTATTCGTACAAAGAGATCTTAAGAGAAATGCGAGTGATTTAAAGGTATGACTGAAATTCTAGAGTCCTGAACTGTCATACAAGTCATGTACATATAGTTTGACTGTCTCCACAGCAGTGTTGTAGTACTTGAGATTGGTCTTTAGACTTTTTAAAGGCCTCTATCTCGTCTCAAAATTGAATGCATTTTGTCGAGTTTCAAGACCTGTCAAGACCACAACTCCAAGGATGTCACTCAATTGTCTGATTTATTTATGAACTGTCTGGGAAGAGACATCAGCTGAATCTTCTGGAATCAAATTTTGGTTTCTTAAATCACAAAGAGTTCATCTGCAGAACAGTCCAAAAGAACACAGTTTAAATACTTCAAGGCAATGCTTCATGAGGTGACTCAATGTAACAACCACGTTTCACCCAAAGAGTTTTAGTCAATATGAGCTGCCTAAGTATACTCTATACTGTCTGGTCTTGGTCTTGACTTGGTCTCAACCCCTCAAAATTTTGGTCTTGTCTCTGTATACTCTTGGTTTTGGTCAAGAATTTGTCTTGTTTTAGCTGGTCTTGACTACAACACTGCTTCACAGAGGAAATTGTCCTAATCTGAATGGATTTTAAGTTTCATCATTCCGTCATTATCATAGTTTTTTAGACTTTTTTGGCATATTTTGGCACATAAACCTTTTCAGTTTCACATTACCTAATGTCGGCTATACTATTATCCTGTCTACTATCTCTGAGGCACACAACCTCCTTTTTAAATTAGTCATGACTGACTTTGCATTATCTCAAATCAGTCACTCTTTATTTCTGTCACAATGAAGGGCTGCTGTGATGGCAGCTGTACTATTAATACTTTCAAACAGTTTAGGATGCTCTAACACCAATGCACTGCTATACTGATGTTTTCTTCATTTGATTTCTTTGAGCTCTACAGTGTGAAATTCTTCTTTTTTTTCCTTTGGTAATATTTTTGTGAATGAAACCTAACACATAGGCTGAAAGCAGAGATTTAGGACAGGTTTGCACAGTTCAGAGAGTTTGGTGAATCTGACTTGGAGCATGTGTTCAACAAAGTAGAGTTTAGGATAAAGATACAAAAAAAGTTCTGGCAAGGCTTTTTCTTAGTCCAAGTAAGCTGTACTACAAAAGATTATTGGCAGCTCTTCTCACAGACATCAACATGAACCATTTCTTCACTTGACTGGACTAACACTTCCTGAGTTCTTGTTGGTCTTTGTTTCTGATTTTTTAAAATAGGCATTTTGTGCATGGCAACCTTTTAGGAACACGGAAAAAAAATCTCCTTAACTATCCACAAAAATCAATATCTGAATGAGTTTGTGGCAAAAGAGAAAACATACCACAGACTTTCTGAATCACACTTTTCCATCTTTAACATCTTGGTTCAGTTGTTCTTCACAAAGTTTGGAGAGGGAGTGAGACAGATTGCTGATTGGTTTGACACATTCATGTCTTGATCAGTTGATTATTATTATTATTATTATTATTATTATGTTTTCAAGGCTTGATTGCAAAAAAATTGTGCATGTGATCTGTCGTCTGGCTTTGTGATGCTAAAATACCAGAGTATGTCTTCTGCCTTCCCCCACTGTGTTTGGCACTAAAGCTGTACCTGCTCCCTCACTGTTCAGCGGTTCTTTCTTTCTTTTCTGTCTCATTCTACGACAAGTAGTCCTGATTGGTCAACTAGACATTTAGAACATGATCAAATGAGCATAACAGCACACTGTGATCACGTTTAAAAATATTAATCTGTCATTTCCAAGGTAATATTGGAACTGCCAGAACTGGGGCAAAAACCGAATGAAAGGAATGTAATCTTACAAACCAGCAAATTATGAAACAGCTTATGAAAATATAATATCTATTTTTATACTCAAGGCGCCATTTGTAAAAAATAAAAAGTCAGGGGGAGGGAGACATTTTTATTCATGAAAATAAATCCGAACCACAATCATAGACTCTGACCTCAGATTATTTTTTACAAATATTAAGTGACATTTATAGAATAAATTAACTGCCCCGGCATCCTCCACCAGCAGTGCTGATTAGTCTGTGACATGATGCAGATATCTTAGCTGAGCAAACAAGTGTTTGTGTTTATATGTGTGATATTTTAAGAGTTCGTTTCCATGGAAACAGAGGTTACACCTCTTTTCATTTTGAGGAAATTTCCCCACAATATGATTACATTTTTATTATATTCATTAGTATTTATTTATTATTGGCACGACAGTAATGCAGTCAGGTGCCAATAATGAAGGGAAAGCTGACCCTGCTTAACTGATAAACCCTGGCTCTTACCAATGATGGTGTCCTTGTCCCTGTTCTCCAGCTCTGCGATAGGCACAAAGTCACAGTGCATTGCGGGGACGCCCTGATTGTCATCGCAAGGCACAATGGATGAATGAGCATGGAGGGTCATCTCGTAGTCATTCTTCAGCGTGCTGTACTGTTTGTTGGCCACCTTCAGTGTAGCCTTTGTGATGTAATACACCTACAGAGAATGGGGGAACGAGGTAGAGGCATCAAGAAATTATACATCATCAGATCAGAGTTATTTTCTGTGAATCTCAAGTGACTGTTACTGGTCGAACTGGGTGACCACTATATTGATTCTGCAAGGGAAATTATTATTATTACAATACAGCTTCTGTTGCACCAAAAGCACTTAATAAGAATGAAAAAACTTACAGGTCCAACACTGAGACAGCGGTGTCATATCAGCCCCATCATTTCTCTAATTCATCAGAAAATAAGAGGAAGCTAAGAGCGAGTCAGCTAAACGGCACAATTTAAAACTCAATATGGCACACACTTCTACATTTACTCTCCCAACTCTCCAATACACCCCTTCCTCCCCCTCTGCCTCCGAGTTTGTCTCCATGACTTACTCTCTTTTCGTTCCTCTCTCTGATTTCCCCCTCACAGAGATAGGAGCATGAAGCTAATGTGATAAGCATCCTGGCCTCTCAGAGTCTGTCACACCCACTCACTGTTCTGTCAATACCCAGATCACGAAGGGAAAACTGATTCATTCCTTTATTTATCTTTGAAGGGCAGAGGGCACAAATTGGATTTGAGGATGTGTTGGGAGTCACTGCCAGTGGCTGATACCTGAGCTGGTGTGACAAGCAAAATGGTGGCTGGGGTTAATTCAGTTATTAAGCTTTGTGAGCCAGAGTGAGATGAGCAAGAGCTTTAACATGTTATAAATGCTTGTAATTGCATAGGTATATGGGAACATGTAAAGGGCAAGATATTGGTGTTTACAGTGATGAGGACCTATTTCAGCTGTTCTTTCAGCTGGTTCACCATCTAATCTGGACATTTATCACTTGTCTATTAATGATGCTTTAATTAGTTTAACCACTTGAATGAAATATTGCATATACTAAAACTGGAGGCAGAATCATCTATCTTATCCGACATTGTGACTGTTCACGTGTATTCCTATCATGAATGTAGTGGAAAAGGTTAAGCGCAGATTCCTACAGGACACCACTTTACACACCAGAACCACCTATCCCCGGTACCTACAGTGATGTCCTTTCCAAGAGACCGAACGATAAGTCACACTTAGCATCATGTGACTCTAACGACCATCGTCCACACCGGAGCTCAGGTGACCCAGATGATTCACACCAGACCTGAGTCATGTGACTTTAATTACCCTGACGACAGTCATCACAACAACAATGAGCACTAATGAACCAAGAGAAAACCACGTCCTGGTCTCCAATCATGTCTAGGATAAATACTCAGATCTCCCCACCAGCCAGTCAGACCTGAAGAAGCTTCTTGAGAGGCAAAACTTCTTCATGGGTCTATAAATCCAGTCGCACTATATTCAACCCTTCTTGAAGAAAGATAACCTTGACGACTGAAAACCTCCACAGACTGCATACTTGACTTCCCATGTGGACAAAAAACTAGTTTCATTTGAGGGCGGCATTAAATCTGTGTCCTCACATGCAGTTCTTAAATATGAATTATTCATTAATATCGATAATGATTTTAAAGATACTGTATATACTTCCATTTTTGCCGAAAATTCTGATTCGCAGCCCTCCAGCAAGGTCAGAGTTGAGTGTCAGTGTTAGTTATGCAACAGGAGCTAGAGCTGGTAGGCATTACATTTATTACTAAAGGACAGTAAAGCAGATGCTTGCTGACACAAGGTCTTGAATCAGGGCCCTCTGGTTGAAAGATGATTCTATTAACAAACGCTGCCTCTGCCATCCTTTAAGACCAAGAAGTTTCTCATGTAATAATTCTAGTAATACTTCACATGATAAATAAAGAAACCTCACATTTTTCAGGTCAATCTCAACACAATATTTACATGTCTATGTACACAGAGAGTTTTTGGTTTTTATAATCATCCCTGCTCTCCTCATAATTGCTATGAAGTGAACCCCTTGTGTCGTGACTAAACTGTACAAGAAGGGTGACAAAATCCAGTGTCCTCATTCTGAGCAAAGATGTATTGTGAATTTCAGCCAAAGCAAGTACAAAGCTTCACCATACTAAATGAACTGTTTCTTTAGAACGAAATTCCCTCTTTTCGGTTACTGAGATATGTCTCATACATCACCAGGACACAACACTAGCAATGAACTTACATGTGACTGCCAGGCCAAAATATCAGACTTAATTAGGCTAACTCAAACTGCTGAAGCCACATTAGCTTTCGCCAAACTTAAGAATGAATTTTTTCTTCCCATTTTCTTCAGCGTAGTTGCTACAAAGCGATCCCTTCATTACCAGCATGGTGAGGATGAGTGATTAGAGTGACATGTAACTTTTGTTTGAAGATAGACTTGAAAAATCCTCACCCATCCTTTACTATCTTTCAGCAATACCCGTGTGTTGGATTTAGCGGCATCTATCAATGTAGTAATGGAGTGCCACTATCTCGCCTCTGCTTCTCATTCCTAGCATGAAGAATTAACTATGGTGGCAATGAAAAACACTTAAGAATAAACTAAAAGTCACCGTTGATTATACACTCATTATATACATATTATATTCCATTTCTGCCATATTTTGTAAATAGAGTCCCCTAAATCTGACACACTCGACCTTTAAATAAATAAGGAGAGTAAAGGCTTTATGACGACGTGCTTTGCGGAAAACGTATCGTCTCATTTCCGGTATCAGCATTGTTGCCACGATGCTCTCTGCTCTGCTCACCTGAACAGATTTCTGTATATTTCTCACTTCAGCGACTATCTACTTATCTCAGCACTATTCCTTGACTTGTTCTGTCTGTGCACGAACAGGTCTCTTAACTCTAGTAACCACAAACCACCAGTTTCTATTTGCCACACTAACTAGCCTAGCGATAGCAATGGCGTCTCCCTGCTCTCCTCCTCTCTCCTCTCTTGCTCTCTCCTGTCTATGGGGATAATTTTGTCTCAAAAAGATTTGAATGCGTACAATATGATTTGAATGCGTACAATATGATTTGAATGCGTACAATATGATTTGCATACATATGTTTTTATCAAAAACGAAAAAACGAAAAAAACACTCGTTTCTGGTTTCAGCTTCTCTCCATTATGTCCAGAAACAGAATAATAAAAAGTACCTTGGTCTGCACCGTTGCACAACACTGCCATCTGCTGGATGTTCGGTGAAGGGTGTACCGCTATTTGTATTCAAATCTGGTGGCATTTATTTGTGAATCGGGTGAGCGGTAGGAATGTCTCAAAATTACGTCATCGCGAGAAAAGCAAAAAATGGATCTACAAAAGCAAAAAATGGATCCACAAATGCTGACTCCACACACAAAGTCAAGGACATTTATTTTCAAATCTCGAAAATATATTTACAAATCCACATTTATTTATACAAATTCGTTTATTTATTTGTATGTCACATTTTTATATTTGTATTTTGTATTTGGATATTTATAAATGTATGCATATGTATACAAATCATATTGTACGCAGTCAAATCATATTGTACGCATTCAAATCTTTTTGAGACAAAATTATCCCCATACCTGTCCTGTGTGCCACATGTTCACATCTTCTCTGTGGCAAAACTAACAAAACTAACAAACTACTCTGTGCTCCTTTACACCTTTTCAGCTTATGTCCTCCTCTGTAAGTCGCTTTGGATAAAAGCGTCTGCTAAATGCAATGTAATGTAATGTAATAATGTAATGTAATGTTCAGTTATTCCTCGTCCTCCTTTAGTGATAACGGTACTTGTAATAAATGTAGTTTATTTGTAGCTTTGGAGGCAAGGGTCAGTGAGTTAGAGGCACGGTACCGCACCACCGAACAGTCAGTAGCTCAGATAGTTAGCCAGTCCCCTGTAGCCGGTGCGGTACAGCCGCAGGTAGCTTCAGTTAGCTGTCCCCCTGTAGTTCCCGAGCAGCCGGAAGGCTGGGTGACTGCTCGAAGGAGGCATAACCCCAAACTGAAGCCCACGGTACACCACCAACCGCTCCACGTTTCTAACAGATTTTCCCCGCTCAGCGACACACCCGCTAAGAGGCCAACTCTGGTCATTGGCAGCTCCATAATCCGAAACGTGAAGTTAGCGACACCAGGGGCCATAGTTAAATGCATCCCGGGGGCCAGAGCGGGCGACATCGAGTCTTTTTTGAAACTGCTGGCTAAGGATAAACGTAGATACAGTAAGATTGTTATTCACGTCGGCGGTAATGACACCCGGTTACGCCAATCGGAGGTCACTAAAATTAATGTTTCATCGGTGTGTGAATACGCCAAAACGATGTCGGACTCCGTAGTTTTCTCTGGTCCCCTCCCCAATGTGACCAGTGATGACATGTTTAGCCGCATGTCGTCATTTCACCACTGGCTGTCGAGGTGGTGTCCAGCAAATGATGTGGGCTTCATAGATAATTGGACACCTTTCTGGGGAAAACCTGGTATGATTAGGAGAGACGGCATCCATCCCACTTTGGATGGAGCAGCTCTCATATCTAGAAATATGGCCAAGTTTATTAGCTGACCAAAACCATGTCGACAACCCAGAGTTGAGACCAGGAAGCAGAGCTGCAGTCTTACACGCTTCTCTGCGCCTCCATTAGAGCAGCTGCACACCCAGTCCTTTAGTATAGAGACAGTGTCTGTCCCCCATCCACCTACATTATTTAAAGATAAAACAAACAGAAGAGGTGTCTTAGTTAATGAATTAAAATCTGATTATGATATTGATTTGTTCTGTCTCACTGAAACCTGGCTGCAGGAGGATGAATATGTTAGCTTAAATGAATCCACTCCTCCGAGTCATTATAATACTCATATTCCTCGAAGTACTGGTCGAGGTGGTGGAGTTGGAGCCATATTTGACTCAAGTCTATTAATAAATCCTAAACCTAAACTAAATTATAGCTCATTTGAAAGTCTTGTTCTTAGCCTCACTCACCCAACCTGGAAAACTTCGCAGCCAATTTTATTTGTTACAGTATATCGAGCTCCAGGTCCTTATTCTGAATTTTTATCTGAATTTGCAGAATTTGCATCAGGCTTGATCCTTAAAACAGATAAAGTAATTATTGTAGGTGATTTTAACATTCATGTGGACAACCACAATGATAGTCTTAGTACTGCGTTTATCTCTCTATTAGACTCAATCGGCTTCTGTCAGAGTGTAAATAAACCGACTCATTGTCTGAACCACACTCTTGATCTTGTTCTTTCATATGGCGTTGAAATTGATAATCTATTCTTTCCACAGAATCCTCTTCTATCTGACCATTTTTTAATAACATTTGAGTTCATACTATTGGACTATAAGCCTTTGTGTAGAAACTTCTACAGCAGATGTTTATCTGATAGTGCTGTAGCCAAATTTAAGGAAACGATTCCTTCAGTATTGAATTCAATGCCATGTCTAACTGTAACAGAGGACTTGTCTGCTTCCTTTAGCCCCTCACAAATAGATCACCTTGTTGATAGTCTTACAAGCTCATTACGGACAACTCTAGACTCTATTGCACCTCTGAAAAAGAAGATAATTAAACAAAGAAGGCTAGCACCATGGTATAGCCAGCAGACTCACAAATTAAAACAAGAGGCACGTAAATCTGAACGCAAATGGCGTGCCACTAAACTGGAAGAATCTCATCTAGTCTGGCAAGATAATCTCAGAACATACAGGAAGGCTTTCCGTAATGCCAGAGCAGCCTACTACTCTTCTTTAATTGAGGAGAATAAGAACAACCCCAGGTTTCTCTTCAGCACTGTAGCCAGGCTAACAGAGAATCACAGCTCTACTGAACCATCTATTCCTTTAGGATTTCATGAGCTTCTTTAATGATAAGATTATAACTATTAGAGACAAAATCCATCACCTTCTGCCCTCAACAGGTCTCTCTCTCTCAGCAGGTTTTCGTGGATCATGGCTGCTGCTGTGATCCTGCACGACTGATACTGTGGTCACTTTATCATTCATTGTCATTCTGTCAGTCATTGGAACTGTACAAAAATCCCTCCTCTGTGGCTCTTCCTGAGGTTTCTTTCACATTTTTTCCCTGTTAAAAGGGTTTTTTGTGGGCAAGTTTTTCCTCACTCGAACCGAGGGTCTAAGGACAGAGGGTGTCATTCCCTGAACAGATTGTAAAGCCCTCCGAGGCAAATGTACTTTGTGACTTTGGGCTATACAAATAAAATTGAATTGAATTGAATTGAATTAAATAAAAGAAGAAGAGAATCTTTATCTGCAAAACTGCCAGCCATTTCTGACAGAACAAGTGTGTAAAACTGGAATTATAGAAATACAAAATCAACACATCAGTTTTCATGAGCATTCTCCCACTGTTCTCAGAGGCATACTCCCTGCCTCATATAAATGCTCATGTCTCAACTTCATCTGAGAAATTATATGGCGATTATGTTTGCAAGCGCCAATGTGAGTACAAACATTTCAATGCAGCATTCTAAGCTATTGGTGATGTGTAATATGTACAAAAGTTATCATTTTTAAGTGAATTTTCCAAGCAGCAAGCGTATCACTTCAAGTGAGGACAGATGTGTGTGAATGGGATCTGCTCACCTTGCCTTGCTCCACTAGAGAGAAAAACTTATCCACTTCTTTGTTGAAGGCTGTGATCTTGATTTCTCCCTGGTGACCAGCACATTTCCATTAAACAACATGTCGCTTCCGAATGAAAAACAGCCATGTGTGACATATATTGACATTGACATGCATGCACATACTCACACTCTCATCCATTATGTCAAAGGAGAAGAGCTTGCCCTCTCCTTTAGAGTTACTCCAGGTGCGGATGCTGGACTTGTTGGTGACTCGGGCTCGGACAGTCCACCTTGGGATGCACACAGAGTAGACAGTCAGGGGATGAACAAAACAAACCTAATAACATAATTGAATTTAGGGAAAACACATCCTAATACTTTTAATTAAAAAAATCTATAATCAATTCCCACAGAGCTACATTTAAGCTTTGCAAATACCTCATATCGTCATGTTTTCATTTTTTAAAAGTTTTCTTTGACGAACACAGTTATGTGCAACTTAACTAAATGAGATGCAGTCTAAAGGCCAGCACAAACAGCAGAAATGCTGCAGAGACACTTTAAAAAGCTTCCTTTTGTGTTAATGAGCATCCCATCTCAGCTCACATCAGTCACCAATGAGAAACACAACGGCGCAAGAAAACAATTCCCAAG
Organism: Collichthys lucidus; assembly: GCA_004119915.2. NCBI lineage: Eukaryota > Metazoa > Chordata > Actinopteri > Sciaenidae > Collichthys > Collichthys lucidus. The sequence goes on from CM014092.1 coordinate 1,949,393, forward strand.
GAAATTGGAGTGTGTTTTTGGTCTTTTCGTTCCATGAAAAAAAAACATCCAGCAACTTTCTTTTCAAAGAGTGAACGAGGTGTTGTACATCTGCCAACTCCTGGATGCATTTTAAAATGTGCTTCTTGTTCTGTTTTTAACAACAGCCAGCCAAGCTCGGCAGTTTATGCAGCAGTGAGCTTTTTGACTGTGTTGATAATTGTGCAGTGGAAGATATTCATACCATAACTTTGCCTGCAATTAAATCCCCTATCATGAGAGCAGCTGCTGGCCCAGAGTGAACCCCATTCCCTGCTCAGTATGGATAAGACTGCTACACCAAGGTTTATGGCAGCCAAAAGCCAATTATAGCCTGCTCTAGATGCTATTACTTAACACCAGGAGAATGGGATGAGAAAGCAACCCTATAATGAAGACCATGTGCACATACACAGGATCCCTGTATAATCAACTGTATGTAACATTTTGTCACACACAGGCATTTAATTACATACAATACACTTAGAAGAACAGCTGCTGAAGTCATCTGTTTTACTCACTGTAGGTTCTCCCCCAACTTCAAAGTTAGAACAGTCATCAGTTTATTACAACACCTAGAGGCACAGTTATCTTTACAGCTTGCAATTACAAACAGGATAGGTTATCAGAGCCCAAACATGGAGAGGGAGTTGACAGGGTACCTTTATTCTAATCTAGACAATCTAGACATCTTGCTTTACAGTTGTGGCCAACTTTAAGGTCAGAGACAAAGACTTGTCAGATGATACAAAGCAAGAAGGGGAAAAAATTGAAGTAAAATGGAGCCCTGCAGGAGGTAAAGAAATTGTGAGAGAAGGAAAGGGGAGAGAAAAAACAAGGATGGTCAAATCCCCACCAGGCCAAATAACAGAATCAAAACCTCAGCAGCAGACCATAAAAGACCCAGCAGTACCTGTCATTAAAGTGTCAATTTCTGAGGCAAGATCGGCCATTTCATTTCATTTCCATGCAGATGGGCTGACTATCATGCACAGGCACAAATCCACATAGCTGCACAGGTAATATATATATATATATATATATATATATATATATATATATATATATATATATATATATATATATATATATATATATATATATATAAAAAGCTCACACACACATGCACAAACACATCCACACACACTTTTCCAAACATGCCCCAAAGTGCTCCTCAGAAATGGCAGCAAACAGGGAAGTAGAATCACAGCACAAGATGATAAATAACCAGGAGGAGAAAAAAAATGAAGTGACAGAGCAGAGTTTGGCTGGAATTCAGAAGGAAATGTATACAAGTCAAGTTCAGTGCTCTAGAACTATTCACTACAGTTTAAACACATTTTACAGATCACAGATTCCATACATGTATATGAACATGCACATGCAGGCATGGACAGGCACACTTAAACTTACTTGCTTTGGTAGGGGTTGAGTTGAGCAATAGGAATCATTTTTGTTGAAGAACCTGGAGAAGTGCTAGCTCCCCTTGAGGGTGAAAACTTCGAGGGTGAAAACTTTGAGGGTGAACCTTTCACAGGTGACTTTCCCAGGAAACCTCTTCCGCTGCCCCGGGGAGGAGTAAGGACTGCAGAGAGACAAAGTGAGTACTCCAAATTATCAAGATGACAATTACATTTTTATTGGCTGATTAGTCAACAGAGTTCGACAACAATTTTGGTAACGTATGGAGAACTTAAGTAAAACAGACAAACTGGTTCTAGATTTTGTGGATGTGCTGATTTGCTTTTTGAGTTTTGGACTGCATTGTTAAAATCTTGCCTTAGGCTCCTGGAAACTGTTGATGTTTATGATGGACATTTTTCACTGTTTTCGTGACTTTTCTTTTTTTCTTTCTTTCTTTTTTTTTTTAAAATCAAAGTAAAAAAAACAAATCAATAATAATTGTGAATTGCAGTCTTGCAATTACACCATCTATTCTAGTGTGTCTATGTACAGCAATACCTTTTTTTTTTTTACTTTTCTATGTGTACGAAATATTGTACTTTACCATTCATACCTTTATTAATTATATACCAAAACATTTAACAATTCCACTCCACCAATTTGGACTGCACTTTTATAACACCGTCAGACTTATGAGATATTATATTAAAAATGGTGCCTCCATTACAAAAGAATGTATGTTGGTCACAGCAAATGTAGCCTCAAGCAGAAATGAGGAGTGGGCTACACACTCCACACACCGTGATTTTTTTTATCTCAAACTCTCCGCACTGTTCTAACTTTAAAGTTAGGGGGAGTAAAACAGAAGACTGACTCATCTCTGTACTGTCTTATTAGACTTTGGTGCTCTATTTGAGATCACTGACCATCAAATTCTACCACAGAGACTTGAAAACCTAATTGGCGTTCTACAAGGTTCTGTGCTGGGACCACTTCTATTGAGTTTATATATGCTTCCTTTAAGCAACATTATTAGGAATCACTCTATTAACCTTTGTTGTTATGCTGATGATACCCAATTATATTTATCGATCAAGCCAGATGAAACTAATCAGTTAGCTAAAATTCAAACATGCTTTAAGGACATAAAAAACTTTTCTGACACTTCTACTCCACATCATGTCTTAAGCAGATGCAGAAAAACTAGTCCATGCATTTGTTACTTTTAGATTGGATTATTGTAACTCAGAGATCAGATTTCTCCAATTTTGCTACCTTTTGCTAAAATCAAGAATAGAATTTTAAGTCTTTCTAAAGCACTTGGCACCATCATATCTTAAAGGGCTCATAGGGCTCACTACATATACTATTATGATGATTATCACTGTTACTACCCTCAGTTTATGGTTATTATTGTTTAATTGCTGTGCTTCTGTGTCTGTACGTTGATTAAATGGCGATGCTCTGGAGCCACAATATACTTCTACAGATTGTGAAACACTTATTACCTCAAAGTACATAGCAAAGTTATCAATAACAATTGCAAAGACAAATTAATTTGCTGACTCTCATACGTAATTAGTAGCACATGTACCAGTGTGCCATTAGGCAGGAGAAACTTAATTAAACACTAGTGGGAGTACTGTTATCTGGTCATGTGAGCAACTGCCAAAATGATAAAATGCCTGAGAAAGCTAAACTCTCCCTAAAGATCTCTCTGTAGAGCGATCCCTTAATTCCTTGTTAACATCAGCTTGTGCCAGTGAATTAAACTGTGTTCTTCTTCTTGGGTTGTCAATAAGTTATTAATTTCATAATTACTGTACTCGTGCCTTTCAGTCATAGGAAAAAGAATAATTAGGATTATATCTCAGAATATCAATATCAACAAAGCATCAATTTGTAAATACTAGTTTTAACCACATTAATGCATCAAGACCATTTTATATTCCGTTTGAGTCAGAGTGAAAGACGACCTTATGCTGAATTTAAAAAGAAACTTGGTCAGTTTAATACTGTAGGTAGTGCAAAATGTAATATCATGAATAAAGGAGGAAGCCTAAGATTACAGGGTATTTTTTACAGATACTTCTATTAATCAATTGAAATATATTTATGGTATTATTAGATGATAATATCTAATTAATCATCCTAAAAACATTTTAATAACACAGTATTTTGTCCTGCATTGAACTGAAAAAACTATGTTGATATTATATCTCAACTCAAACCGAATATAAAGCCTTACATACTAACAAAACGCCACAAATAGAACAGCTGCTTAGCTTTTTCTCCTCAATGCGAGAACACTTAAAGTTCAAACAAGCCCACAGAATCACAAGGTGTTACCTCACCTCCCACAATAAAGTAGCATCAGCCCCATCAGCAGTTAGTTAGACTAGATAGTTGGCTGTTGTCACAATATATTTCATACAGTGTCTCATTTTGGCAGGGATGATCTCCCATATTGAGCAGTAGCATTTGAGGGAAGAATTGTTCGGGATAAAAAGATGCAATTTCACAGAGAATACCTGGATTTAAGCTTCTGTTATGGAGCACACGAAACACCTCACCTCTGTGATACTTTCCTTTGCGGGCGGTGTGTGTGTGTCATGAGCAAATTCCTTGGGGAAAATCACAGATTGAACAGCTATTTTCAGGCGAGGGGTAATTACCATCAATATTCATGCACACACTATCTGGATGGAGTGGTAAAGGGAAGGAGAAGAAGAGGCGATGATAGGTGGGGATGGGTGGGTGGGGTGAAGAACAGAGCAAAGACTAGGGCACAGAGGTTTATCAAGGATCCTCATTGTTTGTAATTAACATCAGTACAGAGTCCTAATATGTATGCTGGTAACATATTCCACAGCCCCTGATTGTGAGGAGTGCTTGGTGGTAAGGATGCTGAGAATAGTTAGTGGTGAATAATGAATATTTTTCGACTGCACTTCAGCGAGTGCACATCTCTTTTTGGAATTTAAATATCATCTGCAAAGCAGTTTGAAGGTAGTCTATTTCAAGGATAGCTGCTGATGAATATTTAAACGGAAACAGAGGACCGCCTGTGACAACTGTGTCATGACCTTTGACTCTACACCTACTGCTGAAGGACTAGGGTTTTATCAGAATATTAATATTACTATTACATTGTCTCTTGGGACTGACGGAGCTTATAAAGCTTGCTCAAACAATAATAAATGTTGGACACATTCGAAATAATTTCTTCCAACTCTGCTGACAATGGGTGAAAAATGTCCTCTGACTACATCCTCCCTGTCCTACCCCAAGAAGTCAAGGTTCACTACGGAGCACTCTGCCTGGAGCTGAATGGAGGTTCTTTCCATTTGGCTAATTATGCTCCATCCCATCCTTGCTGATCTGTCCTCTGGCCTGTGACCTCTAAAATGATCAATGTGTGCCATCATGAAGGATAAGGGAGAGACGCACTATCTGGAACCTTAAGTTTAGGTATGCGCTTATACATGCAGCATCAGGATGGGGGACAATTATCTTAGCACGACTTTCAATGCTCCCTCTTGTCTGCTTGATTCTCACAACAATTATTTCTACCCATGATGAGACAGTTGAGATGCTGTGCGTTATGAGGAGCAGCCTTCTTGTGAAAATTACACTCAAGTGATCGAGGATATCCTGTTTGGCAAAAAAAAAAAAAAAATCGCATCTCTTTGCGGGGCATAACATTAGCCAAATATTCTCAAGAAAAGTGTTCATCACCCTCTATGGAAAGCAGCCTCCGTCATCATTACATCGCCCACACCTCGTTGGAAAGCAATTAATTTGTGGCATTTAGAAATCTTGTGAACAAACAGGCATTTATCGACTTACTCCAAAAATATTGAAAAGTAATCAAACACTCTGCCACATTCACTGGGAGAGAACACTTGTTTTTGGCTCTAATGATGAATGCAGGGTCATTTAATCAACAGGACAATTAAACAGAGCAGCAGGTTTCTGCATCTAGCGGGATCTCTGAGGTAACATGATTCAAAGGATCCAACGAGGGAAGAGTGTGATGAACTGCCTAATGCAGAGCTCCGTCTTTGCTGAGTCAAATTAGTTGACTTTCTCTCCTCCGTCTGTGCATCACTACGAGGGGATTCAGTCCACAACACAATATTCATGAAGCCATGAACTGGAGGAGCCATCAGCCCACACAAGCTCCATCAGTCACAACACACACATACAGACACACACCTACAGTTGCACAAACACACAATATATACCAAGCACTCATTATCCACCAACATGGTTACATCCTCCAACTGAGGAGGAATACTGGTACGTTTCCGCCACATAACGAAAATCAATGTTGATGCTAAGAGCATTTAGTGGTATAATATAATGGAGTTAAACAAAGAGTAAGCTAATAAAAGAAGATCTAATAAAACTCAGGCTACTTTAGACATGATACCTGGCACCAGCCATTCTGGCTAGTTGGTAGTAAAACAGTGAAAGGTGAGAGTCATGGACTCCACCAGCCACAGTGGCCAATGGGCAAAGAGATCGGAACAGTAAATACAATAAAAGTGCACATCGGGATATGAAAATAGGGCACTTGAAGTGAATGAGCTTTGATTAATTTGGCATATCCTGTGGCTACCTTCAACTCTCTGAAAAGCAGCCTATGCTGTATGATCCTGTCTTATCTAGTTCTTAAATCATGCTCAGACTAAAGCCTTTAAACACTGATGTGCGATAAATATCAAAAGGAAGGAAAACCAGGAGTTACTGTTCAGTCCACAGTGCTGGTTAAAGTCTGGTATCGTAAATGACATTGAAAACAACAAACACTCTGCTGGTCCCAAATTATGACTACAGAACAACGGTGAGAGTACTGCTCATCATTCGACAGCACCTATCTTTCAAAGGGTACATGGCTCCCTCTGTTGGCGAGAAGAGGGTTTGTTAAATAATCCAGTTATTCTGATAGTATCACTCAATTCTTCGCACAGCGCAACACTTCTGATAATGGTCTGGTGCAAACAGTCAAGAAAGTATTGTGTTATTATATTTAACTCTGAGGAGGAGACACTTGCTTACATTATCTAACTGAGAAGCTCGTATTTCATAAAGCCCAACTTCTTAAGGTTGAGCAAGCAACACCCCAATTCTCAGTACATGTAACTTCACTAAATGAAGACATTAGAACTTGTGAGGTATTTAATTGCCATAATGTGCTCAGCAAATAAGTAAGATTCATCTATTTGACATGTATTATCCATGAACCTGAGGGTTGATGTCTAAAAATGATCTATTCAGACATCTCTGCCTTGCATGAAGTGGCTTGGGAAAGCATCTATCTGTCTATATCAAATCAAATCAATTTTATTTGTATAGCCCAAAGTCACAAAGTACATTTGCCTCGGAGGGCTTTACAATCTGTACAGGGAGTGACACCCTCTGTCCTTAGACCCTCGGTTCGAGTGAGGAAAAACTTGCCCACAAAAAACCTTTAACAGGGAAAAAATGTGGAAGAAACCTCAGGAAGAGCCACAGAGGAGGGATCTCTCTCCCAGGACGGACAGGCGTGCAATGGATGTCACGTGTATACACATATTATGTTGTTGCTGTCAACACTAAAAACTTAATGACTATGATATCTACAACAAACTCTGTCTGGATTGTATTGTAAGTAGAGACTTGTGGTCTTGTTGGGAAATATTGGGGAATATGCTCAGGATCTATCTCTCCCTCTTCGCTGCAGAATATGACACCACTCAACACTAATCACCTTTGTTTTTAGTTACTGCTGCTGTGAATGAGAACTCAGCAACAAGACAAGCTGCTTATGTCATACAAGCGACTAATAAACAAGCATCAACAAGACAGAATACTCTATAAGATTTGTCCGGAACAAAAAAAAATTACAAAAATAAATAAAAATAAAATGTCAGGTTTATCACTATCTAATTATTGTCACAGAATTCATATATAATGGCTCAGAGGGCAAAATATTATAATCATCTAAAACACTTTGACGTGACACTCACTGTTCTTGTCTCCATAAGGGGATCCAGGCACTGCAGCAGATAAAGAGGATGCTGGGCCACAGAAACCTGAGGCAGACTTCTGTGGAGATGATGTTCTGTTGTCCCTATAAGAGGATCCAGGCACTGCAGCAGATAAAGAGGATGCTGGGACAGAGAAACCTGAGACTGACTTCTGTGGAGATGAAGTCTTACCTGCAAGTGAAGAAACGCCATAAAGGAGCTGTAGAAACTGTCCAATACCACTTCTAACTTCATGCATGCCCATTTAAAATGAACCGTACCCTCTGCATTATATGGAGTGGGACTTCCGATCTTCCCTCCAGTTTCCTCAGCAGACTGCAATATCTCCATGTCTGTCACAATGACCACAGTCCTGTAACACAAGAAGAAACAGGTAGAAGAGGTTTACACACAGAAATGAATAAAAAAAGGGGAGAGTATGGAAGGAGAGACAAATTAAACAAAAAATACCTGTCATCTTTCAATGTGTTAGTGACGGTCTTCTTCAATTTACACACACAGTTAGGTACCAGGAGGTTCTCTTCTGGCAGACTGTTTAACTGTGTAGCCAGCAGGAAGGCTACAAACACACACACACACACACACACACACACACACACACACACACACACACACACACACCAGTCATCGTATAGTCACAGTACATTAATCGTGAGAATATTTCTTCAGATTGATCTATTTTTACTAGCACTGCTGTTGTACTGTACATATTTTACATGTTTGTCCATCAACGTGCTGCCAAAACACAACACGTGTACCTCGGTGAACCCTGCAATCTGAGTCCTGGCAGCTGCAAGATACTCACAAGAAAAAGAGTGCTGGCCGTCACTCATCATGAGCCGGTACCTGGTCGGACCGGAGCTATTACTGATCTGACGGATGTTCTGACAAACAGATGGAAGTAAGAATTTTAGTTGTCACGTTTAGGTGCAGAAGAGAGAAAGTTTCTCTGGGCTTAACTCAAGTTTAAAGTGCAAACCTGAAGCATATGCACATACACTCAGAGTGGGAAAACTCATGCCAGACAGAAAACGCTATTCTAAACAGATGATCTCTCGTAGGCCTGTATGTATTAAAAGCTGATATATCCTAAAAATAGTAATAGTAATAGAGCCCTATGAAGCTTACATACTGGCCCTTTAAATTAGACCCAGCTTGGTTTGAATATAATTTTATATTTTTATTATATTCCATTCCATATTGCTCACTTTCAAACACTTGATAGGTTTTAAATTCACTCACCAGCAGCTGCAGCACGGGGTTACTCACATCTGAGCCTTTGGACAGGGCCTGCACAATAACACATACATGGACTTATCAGCACCTGCTGTCCATCATATTACCATGCTGCTACTGCAAAGACACAGTCTAACATATTTAGCAGGTTCATGCAGGGCTCATTCATGTGTATCGGCCCTTAACGGGACAGCTAAAGCAGACCGTCCTGACGCTTCCATCAACTCTCTGGACCTAGATATTTGGAGGGAATTAGCTGAATGTTCGTCACATAAGTAATGTCTTGTTCTCTGTCAATATTTAACTCTATTTAAAAAGGGAGGCCACATTTATTTCACCAATTAAACTGACTATGAGGCACTTTGAAGCGACATTGAACTTCAAACATTTGTTCTGTTATGGAAGCTGTCACACTAAATCTCGTTAGCTCACGGTGCTAGCTGCTGCAGCCTAAACGTCGGCGTCAAGATATCGATTCGAGACAACGAAAAAAAAAAGTAATTCAATTGTATTCATATTTACGCTTACTTCAACTGCCCCCTGTGTGAGTTTCACACTCATGTCTCCTGGGCACAGTGCTTCTTAAAAGCAGCAGACTTCAGCGTTCCTCAGGAAAAGCCAAATTAAAGGGACTGGACATCTCGCGAGAGAAGCGAGGCAAACGAGAGTTTCGTTTCACTGTAGCACAATCTGCACGTGTTTATTTACGCCTTCAAAATAAGAGCGTAAATTAGGTCAAGATATTGTAAGGCTGACAGCTCTGTCAAACTTAGAAATATACATTTAAAGACACCAGATACATAAGTTAAAATGACAGAATTAACGATGGTTAAATGTATAAGTTAATGGTGCAAGAACAAATGATTCTGGAATTGTTAATAAAAACTAAGTTACTAAATTACAACTATGTGAGTAATTTCAGTAAATGTCAGGTGAAAATCACCTATAAACTTTCCCGGTGAAACAGCTTTGTTTTCAGTTTCACACTCATTTAGTTCCAAAGTGTTTTAATAGTCTAAGTCATACTAGATTTTGCAAGGACAGGGTTAGGTTCAGATGTTTTGGCTTTTATTTTGAAGGTTGTGATCGGAAACTCGTGAACTTGAAACAGACTCAAAACAAACCGAACACATCCTTCGGTGCTCACGTGGCTTTGCTTGGAAGTCACGATGGACTTTCCGTGTGAACGGTGGCAGGAGTATGCTGCACAGAAATGGATCGGACTCGAACCCGAGCTGAAGGAGCGTTTCACATCCCTTCATGACGTAGATGATGTGTTTAACTGCAGCCTAACTCTGACAACGTAAGAAGCGAGCTCACCTCTGCACCACCGATCACTGAGAGAGCAGTGTGTGAGCTCAATAAAGGACTTTGGACCATAGATCTTGTATTTACAGACACACTTTCCTCTCTTGTTTTACTGTTGCAAACATTATATTTACTTGGTCCTCCTGCTGGGGAACAGAAGAAGTTTTTCTATATATTTTTAATGCTGTCCATGTCTGTTTCACAGCGAAGATGATCTGGACTTTGTGCAGTCCATCTGCACAGGACACTCTGTCCAGAAGGACACAGAACAAGCAGCCAAATGCAGAGAGAGGGGCAACTCGAGCTTCAAGAGTAGAGACTACACTGCAGCTGCTATGCACTACTCCCAGGTGAATGAATGCATGAGCATGAACACAGAGAAATTGATTTGATTGATTTGATTTAATCTACTGCAGTGAAATATCAAATTTCATTCCAAATCCAAGCCTGCTTTTTATTATGTATGATTTTTTGAAATCGTGTTACGTTGGTATTCACAAATGTTTTTGTTGACTTTTAAATTGATTTTTAAAGTTAGAGGTTCAGAAGAAGATGGCTGAATATGATTTTAAATGTAGTAATAGTGGGGTGGGGTTGGAGCCGGCTGATTTAAGGCGAGATGTGGGGTACACCCTGGACAAGTCACCAGTTCATCACAGAGCACATACTGTAGTGACAAAAAACCATTCACACTTACATTAAATTTTAGAGCCACCAGTTAACATGTATATCTTTCAAATGTGGGATGAAGCTGTGAAGAGTGAAGAGTACCTGGAGAGAACCCACGCTGACACGGGAGAACATGCAAACTCCACACAGAAAGGCTCCAGCGAGGTTCAAACCAGGAACATTCTTACTGTGAAGCCACAGCTAACTACTGTACCTCTGTGTCGGCCCATATCCATGATATATTATTAATAATAATAATAATAACAATGATAACAATAATAATATAAAAGATTTTACAGCTTTATAGCCATAATATGTGGAAAATAATACTTTTACCGGTTCAAAATCTTTAAAAATAAAAGTATTGATATTTTGAAAAAAACTCTAAGCCATTGTATACCTCCCAGTCCTAATTAATGTGCATGGTCAACGTCCTGCTTCTCTGTCTTTGTCTCCTGTCATGACAGGGCATATGTTTTGCTCCCATAAGTTCGGAGCAGCTGTGTCTGTGCTTTGCCAACCGTTCTGCCGCGCTCTACCATCTGCAGCACTACCAGGTGAGTTGGCGCCATCGGAAACAATTCAGTAATGATGTGGCATGGGTACTACTGTTTAACATGATGATTATAAGTGTACTTAAAAAGCAGATGATTTGAAAGAGCATGTAATTGTGTGATTTTATAATGATGTCATAGGATTTATAGGAAAACTTAAAGGAACAATATGTAATTGATACAGCTGTGCAAATTCAAAACACTGAGGAGTCGTCTCCTTTATTTGTGTCAGTTTGTTAGTGAGAGAGAAGGAAATAAGACATTAATATATATATATATATATATATATATATATATATATATATATATATATATATATATATATATATATATATATCTCATCATCTTTCCCTCCCTCTCTGGCCAAGAAAGTTCCACTGTTTACTGATGATGATGATTTTGATACTTATAGCACCTCCGAGAGCCGGATGGGTTGGTAACTTTTATAATGTCTTTGTCACTTTCCACGATGCACTGTGGGTCAGGATCTCTCTCACGACACAATCCATCCATGAGATTAAAAAGACAGGGCCTTTATATTGGGGATGCACTGCGTTGACATGGGCAGTGTGCAGAATCACAGAACAAAATACTGTCCAGTCCAGAAGGCAAATTTCAAAGAAAGAAATATACTGACTGTTTGACACAGCATGGTCATTTTCTGATTTAATACATGTAACCCCAATTCTATGTATTAAGGCTAAATAACTGACCGTACTGTTGACCTTTCAATAGAAGGGGCCTGAGTTCATATGGCTTCCAGTAAGTAGTGTTTCTATTTAATATCTGCGTTCCTTACCACAACACTTTGAAGAATTTAGATAAATAAAGGACACAAAACCAGTACACTTCAAATCCAATTATCCTGTATAAGGTATTTATTTATCAAACTTGAATTTGAAAATAATGTAAAAACAAATAAAATAATATTTTCTTTGTTGCAGTTTGTAAATTCTGTTTTATGTTACATAAATAGTTTTTCTTTAACTACCTTCAGTTTAGTAGTAAATATTATTGACATTGACATTAAAGCATATTCTTCACTAGGCCACCCTGGTGAAGAAAACTGCAGGAACTCAGGAGAGATTATTAAAGATGTACTTCTGAAACCAGGGGCTCATCCTCTATGATGCCTCATTTAATTGTAGCCCATCGGCCTCATGATAGGTAATCGACTCGACCTTGTTTCACTAATTAAGTACTCCGACTCTAATAGAGCATAAGTCATTTCAGTGACTTATGCTCTATGTGAGTCTTTTATGTTGTCATTGTCACTCTTGCTACTTGTGTGGGGCTAAATGACTCTGCAGATGAAATCTGAAAGGTGCAGGATAATCAGTTATTCAGTTTAAATAGACCAGTAATGAATCTTATGCCACTACTGATGCTACAGTGACCACTCCTCACTTATTGTCTGACAAACATAGGTTTATTATATATAAAATACTGTCTGAAATTAGTTTTTAAGATGCCATTTTGATGTGGCTCACAATCCAGTGTTTCTGTTTTACCTCAGGAATCCCTCGAGGACATGGACGAAGCTCTAAAGAACGGCTATCCCTCTCATCTTTTACACAAACTGGAGGAGCGTCGCACACAGTGCCTCAAACACCTCTCTGCAGGTCAAAAGGCAAAAGAGGATCATCACAACACTGCCTCAAAGAATCATGAAGCCCGAGACCCAGAGGGGCCGCTCACATTTGGGATCTGTCCTCGCGCATCTGTCGGTTTCAGCCTGGATAAAGGTCGACACCTGGTGGCTGCAGATAGAATAGCAGCTGGGGACGTGATCCTCCATGACAGGCCATACAGCTGTGTCCTTATACCAGGGATGGAGGAGGTGAAAGGGAAAGGAGGAAGGCAGAACAAGGAGCGACAAGTGTTGTTTGGAATGGAGCACAGGCGCTGTCACAGGTGTTTGACTGAAACGCTGCGTCCTGTGCCATGTCAGCGGTGTAGTTACAGCCGATACTGTTCAGCTTCCTGCCAGCGAGATGCCTGGGAAGAACATCACCGCTGGGAGTGTCCGCTGGGTGCAGATCTGATGGTGATGGGAGTGATGTCACAGCTCGCTCTGAGGGTAACACTGAAGGCGGGTTTAAAAAACATCAAAATGGCCAGGGATCCAATCAGAGACAAGCACACAGAGTCAGAGCCAAGCTGTCTTAACAGAGAGTCAGGTGATTCCTCTCCATGTCATACTTCGTACTGCAGTGACTCTTACCTGAGCGTGTTTCACCTGCTGCACCACCTGGATCACCACAGTCCCGGTCTGCGTTTCCTGTACGCGGTTACCGTAGCAACACTCTACCTAAAGCTGATCAAGGCAGGACCTCCACCTGCCTCCTGGGACCTCAGTGGAAAAAGCCAGTCACCAGATGAGGAGGGAGGTATCAGAGATTGGAGCTCAGAGCTGTGGCTGCTGGGAAGTGCAGTGTTGAGGCACATCCTGCAGCTGAGGTGTAACGCCCAGGCAATAGTCATGTTGCAAGACACAGGTGAGTCTTGCGTGTCACCAGTGTTGTAGTACTCGAGATCGGTCTTGGTCTCGAGACCGCTTTCTTGCATCTTCAGCTATGAATTGCTATTGACCTTTTTATTTTCCGTTTCTTGTAACTCACAGGAGCAGCAAACTCACCAGTGCAGTCGAGCATGGAAATCCGCATTGCTACGGCAATATTCCCAACTCTTAGTCTTTTGAATCACTCCTGCTGTCCCAACACCAGCCTGGTGTTCAGCAGTGGAACCGATGCTGTTTACTCTGGTTCAGATCTGTCTGCAGACCTCAGTGAGAGTGTAGCTGACGACAGAAGCACAGCCTGCGGAGTCACTGTAATTGTCAGAGCTGCCAAAGTTATCGCTCCCGGACAAGAGATCCTGCACTGCTATGGTAAGAAAATGTGGCATTTTGCCGAATCCAATGAGTGTCACTGCTTTCAACTTGCTATTTTATTACCTTCCAGCTTGTGAGTTCTAACTTCAAATCAAATCAAATTTTATTTGTGTAGCCCAAAGTCACAAAACACATTTTGCCTCTGAGGGCTTTACAATCTGTACAGAGAGTGACACCCTCTGTCCTTAGACCCTTGCTTCGAGTGAGGAAAAACTTGCCCACAAAAAATGTGGAAGAAACCTCAGGAAGAACCACAGAGGAGCGATCCCTCTCCCAGGACGGACAGACGTGCAATAGATGTCATGTGTACATAACTTTTGCTTCAAGTACACCACCATCGTTTCAAGTACATCACCATCATCCCGGTTCCAAAGAAGGCTTCTCCCTCCTGCTTTAACGACTACCGCCCCGTGGCACTGACCCCCATCATCATGAAGTGCTTTGAGCGGTTAGTCATGCAGCACATCAAATCCATCCTCCCTCCGTCCCTGGACCCCTACCAGTTTGCATATCGTGCCAACCGGTCCACTGATGATGCAATCGCCACCGCTCTCCACTCAGCTCTCACCCACCTGGACTCTAAGGACTCATATGTGAGGATGTTGTTCTTAGATTTCAGTTCAGCTTTCAACACCATCATCCCCCAGCAGCTGATACAAAAACTGGACTGTTTAGGACTAAACGTCTCACTCCGCAACTGGTTGCTGGACTTCCTGACCGGAAGACCACAGGCAGTACGGGTCGGCAGCAACGCATCTAGCACTATCACGCCGAACACAGGGGCGCCCCAAGGATGCGTGCTTAGCCCCTTACTGTTCACCCTGCTGACCCACGACTGCTCACCGACACACAACACCAACCTCTTTGTCAAGTTTGCGGACGACACGACTGTGGTGGGGCTCATCAACAAAAACGATGAGTCAAATTACAGGGATGAGGTGAGCCGACTGGCCAAGTGGTGCAGAGACAACAATCTCTCTCTGAATGTGGAGAAGACGAAGGAGATTGTTGTCGACTTCCGGAGAGCCCCCACCCAGCACCACCACTAACCATCAATGGTGCTGCAGTGGAGAGAGTGAGCAGCACCAGGTTCCTGGGTGTGCTCATCACTGAGGACCTCTCCTGGAGCAGCAACACCGCATCAATGACCAGGAAAGCCCAGCAGCGCCTCTATTTCCTCCGCAGACTGAGAAGAGCCAGAGCTCCAGTCCCCATCCTGCAGATTTTCTACCGCAGCACCACCGAGAGCATCCTGACCAGCTGCATCACTGTGTGGTATGGCAGCTGCACTGCATCCTGCAAGAAGACCCTGCAGCTCATAGTGAGACCAGCTGAGAGGATCATCTGTGCCCCCCTCCCCTTCCTCCAGGACATTTACAGCACACGCCTGGCCCGCAAAGCAATCACCATTGCGGGCGACCCCACCTACCCCAACCACCACTTCTTCAGCCTCCTGCCTTCCGGGAGGAGAATGAGGAGCCTCCGGGCGAAAACCAGCAGACTGAGAGACAGCTTCATGCACCAGGCCATCAGGATGCTGAACTCCCTCCCAGTACTGCCCCCCCTTCCTTCTCCGCCCGCTGCCCCCACAAACTCTGTACACTGCCGACCCCCAATTCAATTCTGTGTATGTCTTGTACATTTGCAGTTTTGACAATAAAGCAAACTTGAACTTGAACTTGAACTTTTGCATAATGACTGTCAAACCCTATTTTCCCTCCCTCAGGTCCCCATAGCAATAGGATGGCAACCAAAGAACGTCAGCACCTCCTGCAGGAACAGTACTACTTCCTGTGTCAGTGTGAGGCCTGCACTCTGCAGCAGGAGGAGGACGAGGAGGCCATAGAGGGCACACAGCAGTGGTTGGGTACTGATGGCAGTCCACACAAGTCTGGTCTCCTGTGTGGCAAGTGCAAAGGATCTCTCAAAGTAAGTGATGAGTGTTTTTACTGATGATGGTGATGAATGAATGAGTGGATGGATGAAAATGCTTCATACGATAAAAATAAAACCGTAAAAAAATGAAACCACAAAGACTTATTAGCATGAGGTGAGACAAAGGCCATCTTGAATTGTCTACAGAAGAGCGTTATATAATGTGCAGGGCCGGTCTTAGCTATGGGCAATGTGGGCGACCGCCCAGGGCGCAGTCTCCGTAAGGGTTGCCCGAAAAAAAAAAAAAAAAAAAGAAAAAAACCTTGCCAATTTTCTACACCGCTCATTAGGTTAGGGGAGTGGGGGGATGGCCACGGCAGAGGGGACGGCGGACAGACTGATCCCAGGCGTCAATCTAGGACTAGGGCGCACGGCGCATCTAGGGCGCACGAGAAGAAGTGCGCTCCGGGGGGGGCAAATGTGGCCAGGACTGGCGCTGTGTAACTAAACAGTGTTTAGTTTATTCACATTATTAATGTGAATCACCACTTGTAAGGCACAATCACCTTTTGTAAGCCCCAGGTCATAAGAGCTAAGTGACGATACTTCAAGCATTCAGTAGCAGCATGCAATCATACATTAAACATTCGATAAAATTATCTGAGATAAATCTATATTTAAATTAAAACATCTGCTAAAGCATTGGACATTTGCAGAGAAATGAAATAATTGTGTTAAGAAGTTAACCTGTGCTAACATCTATATAAATAATAAACTATATGTAAAGTAAAAGTAGAAATAAAATTGTTTTATAAAAATATGAAATAGAACTACAAATAGGGATAAAGGACTCTGTGCAGTTAAATGAGGCTGTAGGCAGATGAATGAAAGTCACAGCACATAGCAAAGGTCGTGCAAATGAAGTCAGAGATGACAATGACAGAATGTCCAGGAATAGTGCAAACAGAGACAGATTTTGTGCATTGTCTATTGTCCCGCCTGCCATAACTGAGAGTTGTTGTACAGTCTGCTGGCCCTGGTGACGAAAGAGTTCTTAAGTCTGTCTGCCTGACCGCGCAGGGCTCTACATGTGAAAATAAGAAGCTTAAAATCAAGAGTTGAGCAGATAAGACGGGTGTGATGTGAGTCGTCTGGCCGGACCTGGTCAGTAAACTTGCAACAGCATTCTACTGTAGAGCACTTGTAGATAAACGACTTTCCGAGACAGATGGAAAGGGAATCACAATAACAGTCACACATTATTAATTGTACTGCCTATTGATGACTTCTTTACTGCAGGTTAACCTCAGTACTGTTGACGTTATGTCATTTTCAGAAAAGCAGTGAGGACAGAGGACTAGGATTTCTATGTTCATCCTGTGGTCATCACGTGCCTTCCTCTGAAGTGAACCACAAGCTGCAGGAGATAAGGGTCGATCTGGAAAAGGCTGTGGACCTCATGGAGAGAGACAGACCAGGTAGTTGTCATACACTATGCAGATAAATTAGATATGTACGTATGTATGATTTTTTTCCATTATGTCATTCTTGTGCTCTGCCCTCCCTCAGATGAGGCTCTTAGCCTGTTGAAAAGAACCCAGTGTCAGTCCAGGCCAATCCTCGCAGAGACACACCCACTGCAGGGAGAGCTGGCAGATGCCACGGCCAGAGCATATGCTACTATGGGTGAGAATAATAAATGCATGAGTATTTGCAGATGAGCTTTGTTCAAGCACCCCTATGTTTTCATGTGGTGGTCTGTTTAGGTAAATTTACCTTAACACATGGGCTTCTAGCATATCTATATATTCATTAAATAACTCCCCCATTCACCCAAAGGTTTGATAACTCTCTACCAAAGAGCAGGAAGGTCAAGATAAACATAAAACGTAAATAAATTCTAATTTCCCCGTTCATGATAACTGTACATCTTTGCCGATATTTAGATTAGCCGGGATGTGGAAGAGGCAGTAAAGCCAACATGGTGATGGCTAGTGCTACATATGTTCAGCTTTAGAAACCTGTGGGTGACGTCTCATGCCCTGTCTCACCTAAATGATTGTGGAGTTTTGAAAACCCAGTGCGCTGGGACCATACTTCCACCAGTTGACATATCACAACTCAAAATACTTTCTAGCGGTAGAAAACACCACTGAAGGGTGAAGAAATGACTAACTTCCGGTACCAATATACTTATTTGTGACAGGCATATACTGTAAAAAACACATAAAAAACAACATCATGCAACACCATTCACTTTGAGAGAATGTAGCTCTAGTAACTATGTGGCAGTTTTAAGGAGGTCAGAAATAACCAACCTCACACTGCACTGTAGCAGACTTCAATAGGAGAGTAGTACTAACAGCTACTAGGTGTCTAATTAATTATTCTGAACTTCAGCACTAAGCTATGAGCTGAGTTGTGCAAAGTTAAGATTTTGCTTTGTCTCCTTCATTAGGCGACTGGAACAATGCAGCCTCCCATCTTGAGCAAAGCTCTGCAGCTATTGGTTCCCAGTACGGAGCAGACAGTATTGAACTGAGTCGTCAACTCTTCAAATTAGCTCAGCTTCACTTCAATGGGTGAGTGAGTCACACAGACAGTGAGGAATACTTTTTCTTGTGCAATTAATCCTAAAAGTACTAATAAAGCTCTGTTCTCCTCTTCTTCTCCAAGTGGTGCCAGAGGACCGGCCCTCGCAGTTATCCCCAAGGTCAGACGCCTGCTCTGTCTTCACTGTGGTCCTCAGTGTCCGGAATTACAGGAGCTGCAAGCTATGGAGGACTGTCTACGAGGATAGTCTTACTTACTGATTAAAATGATTCAAATCTGTGTATTCTTCTCTTTGAGAAACTAAAATGTCCCTTTTTACAAGCCCTTGTGTTTGTATGTACATGTACTTTTATTCTGATATACACTGTTCTAGAAGCAACACGCAAGTCTGCACAGCTGCCAAATGGCCACAGGTATACATGCGGTTGATTGTGGCTCTCTGACCTCTTGGTGTCAGAATGTATCCATCAATAGTTTCAATTTCATGCTTCAGTGGTGGCCGTGCAGCACGAGGCAACTTTTCCACCAGGTGCTTCCAGCTTCCATGTAAAGAATGAGACCGAAGGGAATCTGCAGGGCTTTTAATGACCATGTTTAAGAAATGGTTTAGATTCCAGCTGGTTAATCAATCTATACAATCTCCAAATACCCTCGGCTGCTACACACACATATAGGTAAGCCTCTGACCTTCAGGTGGCAGCAGTTAGCCACTGACAAATTCAATTTCATGCTCCGATGGCTGGAAAGCAAGATGTAGCACTGACTGGACCTACAGCACCCACCCCATGTCCTTAAGGACCTTTATACACCTAACTTAAAAGTCTTTAAATGCCTGTTAAAGCATGACATGTAGGTTAAGGCTTTTAGTTTTTCCCTCTCTAATTTCATAATGGATCAGTAACCCTCTTTGTAACTAGTGGGTGAAGAATAATTTCTAGTGTGTCACATAAACGGTCAGAAAATAAGGTGTCCGGTCACTGTGAGCTGCTGTAGAGGTTCACTGGTTTTCAGACATTAGAGACGACTCCTGTTGAGCAAAGACAATAAAATAGTGATCACAGCTGGAACTCTACGGCATCTGCCAGTTAGACATCGCCTGTGTCTGGAGGGCGGCCAAACTGACAGACATGGATAAGTACTTGCAGGAAGTCAAGGTTAAGTCAAAAACACCACAGAGGCAGCTGGTGAGATCAGCTGAGCCGTGTAACAGTGAACTCAAAAGGCCCCACCGGGCAGGTTCCTGCTGATCACTGTCGTGACAAGGTTGCCACAGGTCCCGGACCAATGAACAGAAAGTCAAGAGACAAACAAGTATGGTAATACCACAGGTCTTCAGAGTATTCAGAAGAAAACTCAGATCACAGCTGCAGGCGATAATTATTTTCATCATGAAAATCTGCTAAATAATTTCTCCATCTGGTTTGGTCTGTAAAACATTGAAACATCCTGATACATGTACTGATCAACACGTTTGCCTCGAGTAAGACACATTTGAGACCCTGGAATTACAAATTAAAAAACAAAACGATGAGTGATTTGATTTTCGATTTCTGTTTTATATCAACTAATCATTGCAACTCTGAGTTTACACAGGGTTGACACAACCTTCTTAAAATAAACATCAGACAATACATCAGACGTGTCCTTTCTGTAACCTGAAATGATTTTATTTTGTCTTATTACTGATCATGTTGATGCACAGTCTGTAGACAGTCAAACAATACAATACATTTTTGAATTCATTGTGAGATAGTAACTCCTTTCCATGCTCAAATCCCCTTTTAGATAATCCTCAGCACTTCTTTGTACAGTTTCTCCTCAACAAGTGGCTCCATATTAAGGTAACATGACTAAAATCTGCAAATGTTGAGCCAGAGACAACAATGCTTACAGAGATATAAAGTGATCCCACACACAATAGGACATCCCTTCATAGTTGTCATAGTAATCCTAGAGATAATAAAGCTACAGTATTTGAATGCTGAAATCCAGTAATATCCCTGTCTAAACACACTGATAAAAAAAAAGACTATTATGAGTCAGGTTTTAGTTTTAGTGTCTCTCTTTGCACACAGATTCTGATGTATTTCTGGTTGTTTGTTGGCTTCTGTGAGCGGAGCTAGAAACACAGACAGCATGAATAAGACTGCAGACGTCTTGCTGTTCCAGTATCAGATCGCAAGTTCCTCATTCGACTGTCCAGTGCCATTTGAGGCCATTTCCAGTAGCTGTGATCTCAGGCTTATCAGATGTCTTGCTATACATAATGCAATCAAAATTGGCCAGACCGCAAACAAAAAGTGTATTCTGTAACAATGCCTACGTCGATATCTGTAACACAGACAGACTGAGTTACGAACAGCCGAGTATGCCTGACTTTACGCGTCGCCTGTAAACCATTACAACCACCCTGCATGAATTATACACACAGCTGTTACCATAACAACTCAACTCAACCATGACAGCTCAACTCTGACCTTCAGTGTGAAGGTGTGACTGCAATGGTAAAGTGACACACAGTTTAAAGCATGGAATGATACAAGCTACGGTGAGATCATCAGAATAATCACAAGCTGCTTCTATAAACAAACTTGTAATGAGATACACAATACCTTTACAATGTAGCATGGATGTTTCTCATTTATGATGAGGGGTGGAATTGTTATTGTCACCTTGAAAATTTGATTCTACAAACTATAATAAGAGTAACCTGAAACTACAAAAAGAGTGTCATATTTAAGAGTTATGAAGTCTTTCAACCGGAATCACAAACAAATCCAGTGATTTGTAATTGTACCGCTATTAAGTTAGAGCACTGCTTCTCAAACTGTGGTACATGTAGTGTTGGTTGTACGCAACCTCCTTGAAGCTGTATGTGGAGGAATCCAAAACAAAGCAAAAAAACACATAATACTATCAAAGTACTAAGCTGGAATGTAACTTGAAGGAGTTTTTTTTCTTCATTTTCTAAAATATTTGGTTTCAATATCAGCTTGATATGTAGACACATTTATGGAGGTAATGCGCACACGTCCACAATTAGCTATAAGCTAAAGTTGGTGGTAAGATAAGTATGTCAGTGCAGGTAAAACAAACAGCAACCATGGCTCCAAACAAGAAATATTATTATTTATTACTTTTTCACCACACTCTGGTTCTTTATCTGCACCATTGCACTAGTCACCAGTCCTTTATCCAGTGTACAAATGTTACTGCTGTACTTACCTGTATGTACAACAGAGCACAGTGAACAGGAGTCAAATTCCTCATGTGTACACACACCTGGCCAATAAAGTGATTCTGATTCTGATTCAACTGGTTCTGTTCAGGATTCAACAACAGTCAACAAATGTCAACAAAATAATGAATCTTCTTATTAAGAATACCTGCCTCCTGTGTCAACTGTCTGCAGGTGAATTTGTATTTGTCATGATGGTGGTACTTGGAGAACTGAATGTTTTCGGAGGTGGTGTATGACGTGAAAAGTTTGAGAAATACTTAGAGGATTCACAAAAGATAGATTTAAACAAGGAGTCTGCAGCCCGCTATCTGTGAAGCTGTGATGTTTATTGTAATGAAAGTCATTACAAAGAATTCGCCTCATAATGGTACCGAATGAAAATGGTAAAAATCAATGGAGTAGTGAGATATTCTGATGTTTTGTCCTGATAAATGGTGAATGAAATGGGTTCTACAATTCCCACAATGCAACTGTTTCTTTATCTAGACCCTCAATGTCTCCTAAACTCCCTCCTGTTTCAAACTCTGCTTCCAGAGTCTAACAGGTTTTCCAACAAAAACATAATCATGATAACTTGTTGTCTTCGGAGCATCAGGAGATGTCAAACAGCCGCTTTAACAGGGACTCCTCATGACAGGTAAACTGATCCTGATGTGTTAAGCTGCTGGAGTGTCTCTTAACCTGTCTTGCTTGTTTTGCTTTTATTCAGAGTTAAGCTTGCAGACACTACTGTCAGTTTATCTGTCCAATCGAAGAGCAGAGGCTTAAAGTCACTGCCACTATACTACAGAGGCCAAGCTCCAAAAAAACCCAAAAGAAGACCAGACACTAAAAGCAACGGCAGCAAAGCATTAATGCTTAAACTGTTCAGTCACGTTTTACAGCTTTAATCATTTCGAGTTGCTGTCATTGTTGTTTGTGATCAGAATTTTCTTTCATGTTGGTTCTGTACCAATCCCTCTTACCTCCCTTTCACCACTTATCCATCAACCTCTATTTTAAATCCCCCCAGGCAAACCCCTGTGGAGGGTCTCATGTTCACCTTTATTGGACAGAATATCCCCTCTTGTTACTTTCCAACGATCCTGATAGTTACACAAGCCCCTCACTCTGCACTCTCAGAGCTCTGACCCCCTTGAGCTCTCCGATGTCTGCATCTACCTTTAAGTGGATTTGTTCCTTTAGTCGGTCTCCTCAATCTTTCAGCCCATCTCACCACAGCAGAGGACATCTGATACATGATGCAGACGATGGTAATGTGGCTGGTGCTCATGTAAAAATAAAATCCCCATCACTCTCTCACATAGGCAGGGTTATTACAGCCTATTATGGAAATGGCTGACAGTAAATAATAGTCATTCAAGACCAAATGTTAAGTACAATGATGTATTAAACAGTTTAGAAAGAAAGTTTATCTCGATCTCTGTCGGAACAAAAATAGAAACATTCATTAGTTTTTACTTGCACTTGCAGGCTGCAATTTCAACATCCAAATCATGATTAGAAAGAGACAGGAGGGGCTTGTGGGTTGAATGAGAATCACAATCTATGTGTTTGAGTGCTGGTATAATTTCAGCTGCAGAGAGAGAGGGGAGCCTTGCTAAATTTGGCACGTTTGCGTGAGAGGCGTGTATACTACTGGACAAGGTGAGGGTCAGACGGGGCACCAGACCCGCCTGCAATCACTCTTCTGAAACAGGCCACCTTGCTGGAACATAGTCCCAAACCTATGATTAAGCAGCAAGCATAGAGTTTGATAAATGAAGATGTTCATGGTTTACAGAGGATGAATCCTAATGACTTGACTTACTGATTATTGGTTATAATAATCCTTTAACTTTTTAACTAGCACCACTATCATTGTCAAATATTTGTCCAATACTTTGGTTTATGATCGTTAATATTAACAACATTCCCTCTTCTACTTTGACGCTAATTCATAAATGCTAGCATCAGCTATGACACTTATTTTGCAAAGATTACACCCATATAGGCCTACATATGATTACACCTTCTGTTTGTGTCTTTGTGAGCATATCATGATCATGTATGTGTAAGTTATCATTTAGCTAACACAGTGCAGTCTCTAGCATGGCGGTAGACTCCAATTTCTTTGTTTGTGAGTTTGGGAAGTTATGTTTGACCTTTTCTACATCAGTTGATTCCTGTACAAATCCTTAAGTAATGTTATTATTTTGTATAATTTTGATTTCACTGTCATCTTACACAATGAGAGGAGTTGTTGTCGACAGACTCCCTGACTACTGTCGCTTTGCTTGTTGTGATGTTCCTAGATATGAAAGTTGAATATTGCTGACATTATTCATCACCACACCAATAGCCCAAGTGACATATTCTGAGCCCTCAAAAAGCAAATAAAAAATATTGACTGGAAATTCGCCCTTGGGGAAATTTATTTATTTACTTTATATTTATATTATACTTTACAGTTTATATTCTGTGCTGTCAGCTCTAACCTCTGCAGCCTAAAGTACTAAATGTGTTAGAAGAATAAAAGGGCTGCAACTCCTTTTCTATCTTTTCTCATAACTGCTATAAGAGTGTATCAATCTGACAAAGCATGATAATAGAAGTGGGACATATTTTGTGTGTTTGATGAAGCTGTAGTCGAGTTTTCTAAAACAGGCTCACATAAAACCGTAGATCTATCTTGTCGAGCCATGGGGGTAAAAGCTAAGAATAGGTCCCTCTCTCTCTCTCTGCTCTCCAGATAAAAATAATGACCTCCCCTTTTTAATAGGCTCCGCCATAATAAATGTAACATAATCTCTTCCTCCTCTTCCTTGTCCATCTATCCATGCCTCCGTTTTCTCTGCAGATGTCTCACTCTGGTCATAGCCGTAATAGCATGAGTATTTTCAGCACCGTGGTCAAACGTGGATGGCTGATGAAGACATTTCCCTCTATGACCACTCATGCTTCTCCTTCATCAGCTGTCCCTCCCTGTAGTGTAATATGATCCTTTATTGCTCTCTGTAGAGACATTTCATTTTCACTTTTTCTTTGATGAGGGAGTAATGTCAGGTAGGCCAGGCCACAATGTATGAGTTTGTTCTCAAAAAAAAGTTCACATCCTTTATTTGTCCTTTTTATTTAATTGATTTAAAGTGATTAATTTGAGCTATTTGTATCTAGATAGGCTGTCGCTGGTATTTAACGATAAGGTAACTGGCATCAACACACTTGATTCGTCACTTGATGATCTGATGACCTATGGACTCTGGAAACTCACTCTGCCCCTGACAAATGTTACTTCTGACCTCAGTCTGATTGTATACTTAAACAAAGTACACAGACTTTATGCTGAGCATCGTATTAATGCATATAAATAGAATGTGACCATTGATGATACAGTACCACCATGTTATTCAACTCAAATAAGTGAAAGAGCACAAACAGTACAGTATTTATAGTATAAATATCTCTCATACAAATCATTTTATCCTTGTAGTGGCACTGAAACTGGATCACCTGGAACTGATTAACCCCTTCTAATAGGACTGGCGACAGGCCAGTGTCTTGCCCTGAGTCAGGCAGTCGGTTCACTTTCCAAGGGTGTCACTGATACACTTCACCCTTCAGTGTGAGTGCCTTAACTGCCATGGGCGTCAGTCGATGACAGCCACAAGGACAAATAGCGGTCACCTGAACATCAGATATCAACCGTTTTGTAATTCAATCTAAATAGAGACATTGCAAATCCGAGCCAAGTATCCATATCGTTTGTCGTGATCAAACTCAATGTTCATTATGGACCAGGAAGAGACGTAAACTAATCCAACTGGCTACAGGAGGAGTCATTGTGTAATACTAACTGTGTAAAGGCATAGGACCTTGGGGGGGGGGGTTAAAATATATACAAACACAAACACATTTGTTCGCACTCAAGTCCTCAGACCTGAAGGTTTCATTTTGCAGCCCAATAAACAGGATTAATTAACAAAGTAATAAACCTTTTTGACCAAAACAATGCCATAATAACCCAAACAAACTGTTGTGTGGAACAAAATCAATTCATTATTACATGATTATTACATAATTAACTCACAGATATCTTAGTAAAACATTACAAAAACATTTTGGTGTAGGGATGATTTTAAAATTTGTTACATGAGAGTCAAAATTAGCTCTTGGATTTGGATCAATAGTATAAAGTATAACCTGTGAATGTGCAGCTGTAATACATGCTCATGTGATGAATTCTAAGACCCGCATATTTAGAAAGTGTGTGAATTTGATCTTCACTTCCTCCTCTGGACTATTGATTTCATATCAGATTACATTCAGACCTCCAGATTAGAAGAGTTTGAGGACTGTGGAGTACCACTGAGAGAATGTGATGCATCACATGAAAGTATGTCCCCCCAGTCAAGACTGTAATGTGAAAAATTATAAAGTTATGTATCAGTGTGACTATAAGGTTCGAAAACATCGTTCATCTACAACCTTGAAATGGAATATTAAATTTTTATTATATGCAGGAGATTTGGTGGGCAAGAAAGATGGTTAATGGAATATTATATTTATTATTATATTATATATAAAGAAAGAAAAGAACCGATGTAAGAAAAAGTTAGGAATTTTACTTTTCCTATCTGTGTTTATGTATCAACTAATATAATGTTTTCACCCTATCTTTAGAGATCCCATATGAATCTCTAAACAACTAATAATAATAATTATAACTCATAATTTACTGCTGTTTGTGTTATTATATTAGTAAAATACAATTTATTTCGATTGTTTATATTAATAGCATAATCCAACAAAGAGAATATATTCCAGAGAGTATATTAGCAGCAGTAGCTCAGTTTGTAAGGACTTGGGGAACCAGAGGGTGGCCAGTTCAGTTTAGCACAGACCACAGTATGGTGTGTGGAGCAATAACTGTATAAAGAATGGATAGTGCATGAGTGATGTAATCCACAAACGAAGACATGAATCATCAGCAGACCCAAGGCAGTCTTAAATGACTCCTGAATCTTCTAAGTGAAAAATAAATAATCCCCATTAAGGGAATAAGATAAGATATAATAGACTTTAATGATCCCACACCAGGGAAATTCACCTGTCACAGCAGCTCGTATACACAAGGATGATAAGAAATAACTCGGAAATAAAAATACATATAAAAAGTCATGAAGTCATGCTAAAGAAAGTCATGAAGTCATGCTGAAGAAAGTCATGGAGTCATGCTGAAGAAAGTCATGAAGTCATGCTGAAGAAAGTCATGAAGTCATGCTAAAGAAAGTAATGGAGTCATGCTGAAGAAAGTCGTGAAGTCATGCTAAAGAAAGTAATGAAGTCATGCTGAAGAAAGTCATGGAGTCATGCTGAAGAAAGTCATGAAGTCATGCTGAAGAAAGTCATGAAGTCATGCTGAAGAAAGTCATAAAGTCATGCTGAAGAAAGTCATGAAGTCATGCTGAAGAAAGTCGTGAAGTCATGCTAAAGAAAGTCATGGAGTCATGCTGAAGAAAGTCATGGAGTCATGCTGAAGAAAGTCGTGAAGTCATGCTAAAGAAAGTCATGAAGTCATGCTGAAGAAAGTCATGAAGTCATGCTAAAGAAAGTCATGAAGTCATGCTGAAGAAAGTCATAAAGTCATGCTGAAGAAAGTCATGAAGTCATGCTGAAGAAAGTCATGAAGTCATGCTAAAGAAAGTCATGGAGTCATGCTGAAGAAAGTCATGGAGTCATGCTGAAGAAAGTCATGAAGTCATGCTGAAGAAAGTCATGAAGTCATGCTGAAGAAAGTCATGAAGTCATGCTAAAGAAAGTCATGGAGTCATGCTGAAGAAAGTCATGAAGTCATGCTGAAGAAAGTCATGAAGTCATGCTAAAGAAAGTCATGAAGTCATGCTGAAGAAAGTCATGAAGTCATGCTGAAGAAAGTCATGAAGTCATGCTAAAGAAAGTCATGGAGTCATGCTGAAGAAAGTCATGAAGTCATGCTGAAGAAAGTCATGAAGTCATGCTAAAGAAAGTCATGGAGTCATGCTGAAGAAAGTCATGAAGTCATGCTGAAGAAAGTCATGAAGTCATGCTGAAGAAAGTCGTGAAGTCATGCTAAAGAAAGTCATGAAGTCATGCTGAAGAAAGTCATGAAGTCATGCTGAAGAAAGTCATGAAGTCATGCTGAAGAAAGTAATGAAGTCATGCTGAAGAAAGTCATGAAGTCATGCTGAAGAAAGTCGTGAAGTCATGCTGAAGAAAGTCATGAAGTCATGCTGAAGAAAGTCATAAAGTCATGCTGAAGAAAGTCATGAAGTCATGCTGAAGAAAGTCATGAAGTCATGCTAAAGAAAGTCATGGAGTCATGCTGAAGAAAGTCATCAAGTCATGCTGAAGAAAGTCATGAAGTCATGCTGAAGAAAGTCATGAAGTCATGCTGAAGAAAGTCGTGAAGTCATGCTGAAGAAAGTCATCAAGTCATGCTGAAGAAAGTCATCAAGTCATGCTGAAGAAAGTCATCAAGTCATGCTGAAGAAAGTCATCAAGTCATGCTGAAGAAAGTCATGAAGTGTTAAAGAGTGTGACTGTTACTAAAGGAGCTGTTTAAGACCTCCACAGTCTCATGCAGGAGGTGAGAGGAGCATGTTTATGTTCATGATGGATGTCACATCATGAACATAAACATGCTCCTCTCCCCCACTTCCTCTATGGAGTCTAGGGGGCAGTCCAGGATAGAGCTGGACCTCTTCACCAGTTAGTTGAGTCTTTTCTTAAAATAAAAGTAAATTTTCACCTGCTCTTACATGTTAAATTATATTTTAAGTTATGACATAGACTGTCAGAGTGATTCATCATAGTTTTCCATTCTGGCCACACAGAGTGATCAGTGGCAACAGCTAACTCCTCTGATTGAGTGACTTGGCTTTGTTCGGCCGGTTGTGTCCGTCTGGCTATGGCTCACTCTATTACAAGTCTAAATGACTAATTAATGGTCCCGAGACAGTTGACACCGGCTTCCCAAGATCTATTTACACCCTCATCACCACGAGGCTCTAACTGGACTCCCCTGCACTTCTCCCTCACCCTTATCCTCTCCCCTCCATGCATCCCCTTATGTCTTATTCATCTGGTGGCGGAGTACTGTTTAAGAAGCAGGTCTGCGGATAGACAGATGGGCAGATTGAGAGACAGGTGATCTAGACAAATAGAGGTAGAGACTTCATTTGGCATGGGAGGGAGAGAGATAAAAAAGAGCGAGGCGGCTGATGTGTTACTATCTTCACTGGTCTTTTCAACTGTGAGGTATTTTGCAGTCCTGAGGAGAGACAGATGAACCCAGATCTCCACCTACCTATGAGTGCAGAACACCCACACTTCTCTCTGAAGAGTTTATGTTGGTCAGATAGATAGTATTCAGCCCTGTGTGTGTGTGTGTGTGTGTGTGTATGTGTGTAAAAACACATTATTCACAGTTTCTGTGAGTTTCTGCAGAGTCCTTCAACTTCTCACCCCCAGTTGCTTTTTAAAGTGACAGACACTATCAAACATTCACACACAGAGTGCAAGGAGAATGACTTAGAAGGATTTTAGATAAAACTACTGGTATCCATGGGCACCCTGTTGTACTAAAGTATATCCCCTGGCACCTATCTAACAGACAGCAGCAGTATAAGTGTGTGTGCCTCTAGCCAGTAATGATCCTACACATACAAAAACTCCTTGAGTCAATTTCATAGCCAACAGAGTTATGTCTCTGCAGAGAGGAAAGGAAACATTCACTTTTCTGAAGTTAGTCTGAAAGTCCTTTTCATGCAAAACTTTAAGGGGCATTGCTAATCCATCAAAAGGTAAGAAGAAGGGCAGAATCCATTGATAGGGATAGAGCTGTGTGACAAAGTAGTTAAAAAGACCAGCCTGTTATTTAAAGATCATGATTTCAGAATGGGTTTTTGAGTGCAGCTCAAATATGGGAGACAATAGAAAGGGAAGCTGGTACAATATTATGCAGTGTAATAGACCAGCACCACAAACTACTGCCTTAACCATTATTTGCATAGCATCTCTTTGAAAACTCCACATCATATGCATTATTAGCACAGTTTTTCATAATATCATGGACATCCACACTTTATTTATAAGTGTAGCTCCTTTATTCCTCCTTGCTATGTTCATGTCATTTGCTGCGTAAGAGAATCAGATAAAAACACTTTTACAAGGGTCAACATGTAAACGTCAGTTCTAAGCACAAGTACTGAATAATTTTTTGGCTTTTTTTATGTACACGCAGTGTTCTCACTGTGATATTGTGCCAGAGAGATGATCAAGGTGCAGATTATGTCTCTGATGTACTGAGAACATCCAGGGATTGGATGTGGAGATGCTGGGAATAGTGGGGAGGAAGTTAGCAAAGCTGACATCCATCATGAACAACTCCTCTCACCTCCTGCATGAGACTGTGGAGGTCTTAAACAGCTCCTTCAGCAACAGACTGCTACTCCCACCATGTAAGAAGGAGATCTACCACAGGTCCTTCATTCAACAGCTGTCACATTCTTTAACACCGCATGACTTCATGACTTTCTTCAGCATGACTTCATAACTTTTTCTATAGGTTTCTTACTTGTGAGTGTTTTTTCTTTTCTTATCTGCACCTATTCCAACTATTCTGCACCTTCTGGTACCTGCAGGCCTCATCATCAGTATGCTTGTGTCCTTTACCTGGGTAATATCATATTTAAGTCCACCATGTGTCAGTCATCTACTAGCTGAGTGGAGGACGACAGACAGATCAGCTTGGCTGTTAAAACAAGGTTAATGAATGACGAATGACACAGCAAGAATGAAGGAGGAAATTAAAATGTGTGACTGCAGGAGCAATTTGATATATCCACATATATCATTTTATACACAAAATGTAGTCGTACCTACCCACAAGGCAAAAACAGTATGCAGTATGCAGCATGTGTGTCAGAAATAACGACACACCTGAGAGTAGAAGGAAAACTCGCCTGCCAAGGTTATTGCCATCTGGTCACCCACAAGTTTACACACACACACACACACTGTAGTCTGGAGATAGGGATGGGCAGCCTTGAGTAAATCAATTACAAGGTTCAGTGTCAAGTTGAAGGCCATGAGGAGGGCACCATAACAATATCCCAGCAGCAACCTGTGAATAGCAGCCACCACTAAATTAGCTCTCTGGACTGGCAGATAGCGCAGACACCTGTGGAGCAGGCCGAGGGGTCCAGAGAGGGAGAGAGGACTGAGCTTATGTCCTTGTTTGTTTGGAGAAAGAAATACTATCCCATATGCCTTAATAGGCAAAACAACCTGACGTTAATATGGCCCCTTGTGCTTATCAGGAGCAGCAGCAGTAAGGCCATTCTCCATCATTCTCTATCTCTTCCTGTCTCATTGTCTCTCTGTCTCAGTTTCTCATTCTCACTGTTTCCCACTATCTATATTTACATCCCCACCGAAAGCCATTTCTGTCCATCCGTTCCAGATTTAGTGGGCATGACAGCGGAGTGCAATCAGCCCAAGACTGCAGTGCCATGGCCCCCATTAAATACAAACAAACACCAGATCTTAATGTCTTCTATGGTTCCCGTTGTCCTTTAAAGCAGTGGTCCCCAACCCCCGGGCTTATAATAAAGGGGGACTTACTACTTCAACCACAGTTGGTAGGAGAAGAAGAAAATATTAAGTATAAATGTAAATTACAAAAGATAATTAATTGTGCGAGGTAGTTAAGTTATTAACCACATTAAAGCACACGCGCTTAACTTGCATCTGTTTGAGCAGCTCTGTGAGGAGATGGACGCGGAGCACAGACGTCTTCTCTTATACACAGAGATAAGATGGTTATCTCGTGGGAAATCACTGGCCAGAGTGTTTGAACTACGAGAGCAGCTGCAAAGATTTCTCTCAGAAAAGAAGTCACCGCTGGCAGCACATTTCAGTGACGAGGAATGGGTCGCAAAACTGACTTATTTGTGCGACATATTCAGCTTGCTCAATGAACTCAACCTGTCACTCCAGGGAAAAATGACAACTATCTTTAAGTTGGCAGATAAAGTAGCTGCATTTAAAGCCAAACTGGATTTGTGGGGACAACGTGAACAGAGGCATATTGGACATGTTTCAAACATTAGCAGGGATTTTGTGTGAGACTGAGCCTACGCCCTCACTCACCAAGCTGGTGCACGATCACCTGTCTTCACTGTTAAAGGAGTTTGAGCGCTACTTCCCAACCTCAACGGACCCACAAGCTCAGGGCTCCCATTGATTTGGCGTTACGGACAGTGTTTGATGTTATAATAGCGTTATATTGTTGGAGCAATGAGCAATGTGCTAATAAAGTTATTATTTCCTAATGTTATAATAGCGTTATATTGTTGGAGCAATGTGCTAATAAAGTTCCACATAAGTACACCCCCCACCCGGTCCGCATTAAAATTGTCAAGCGTTGACCGGTCCGCAGTTAGAAAAAGGTTGGGGACCACTGCTTTAAAGCACCAATGTGTCACTTTTCTACCATACAATAACAGATTTTAAATCATTTTGATGCTACACTGACTTGTGATGAGGTGAATGTTGCCTCTGTCATTCACACTTTGTGCCCCGTACGTCTGTTCTCGCACTATGTAATGTATATATTACACATCACCAAATATTTCACTGATTTTGTTAAACCATATCTTATGGAGAAAATGATTTCTGATTTCCTGTTCCTTTCTGATTTACAGAAAAGAAAGCTGCTGCCAACTGTAGCTGCTGTTAGCTAATGTTAGCTCAATTTGTTAGAGGGTATGTGACAGAAGAACCTAAGAAGAGAAAAGGAGAAAGTGCCCAAGTGAGATGCTGTCGGACAAGAGTAAATCTGGGACTGACCTTTAGTCTTTGGCGAGAGCTTGGTGAAATAAAAGGCTGAAAGACAGATGCCGAGCTGGGCTGACTGCTGTTGGAGTAATTAGTATTATTAGCTGCTGCTGTGTCTGCTGTTGGACTACATTCTCAGAAAAAATAGCCCTTGATAAGTGCTCTGGAGCACTTTGTGATCACTGGAAAACCTTTTTGTCTTTAAGAACCTCTTTAGAGAACTGAACTCATTTAAGTTGCGTCTGCAGCACTTTTGATGCATAGAATATATTTAGAGACAATATATTTATGTGTATTTTTTTTCCTTTTAAATGTTCTTTGGAAAACGTATTAATAAATAAAAGGTTCTTTGTGGAACCGACAAAGGTCTAGGCATCACCATGATAAACCACTTTAGGTTCTAACTGTGACATAAGTAATATTAGCTGGCTGCTATGGTTGTTGCACTTGCTTGACGTTGAAGCTATTTTGTGTATTTTTGGACTAGGGTTGTTGTTTTTTCATAATTTGAAATAACAGCATGCTTCCAACTTTCTGGCAGCAGTTTGCAGGAAGTCCTTTCATGTTTCAACGTTAAAAACACACTCAGGTCCTAAAAAATATGGTTTTCACAGTTTGATGTGGAAGAATTTGCCTGACCTTCACCTCCTGCAACGCCTTTGGAGTAACAGCCATTTGTGAATTAGAAAATGGCTGACACTGTGACTACAAAACAGGCCTCAATAGCATTGAGGATCTAAATCATTAAAATAATGAATAACAAGCCAAGATGATGTTCAGCAATCTTTTGTTTTAATAAGCCAGTTACTGTTGTATACTGTATGTATATTTTGTTTTTATGTGCGAGCCTGGGGACAACTGAAAAAGCTGGCACTTAAATAGAAGACATATCACTGTTACACCTTTTTACTTTATCTGGACAGGAAACACACACTATGGTCTGATGCTCTGTGCCTTGAGCTCTCACTCACTCGAGCAAACACACACACACACACACACACACACACACACACACACACACACACACACACACACACACACACAAAGTGCTCATTGTGACTGTGACCAGTTCAATGACAGCTTCCTGTTACTCTTCATCTGCTCAAATTAACGAAACCCCAAATGGTTTGATTTGAACTTGGTTTTTTGGTTTGTCATCCTGAAAGTTATTTTTGTATCCAGCGTCTTTTAAAAATGGCACCATGCACGACCACATGTGGCAGTGAGAGATGATACTGTTAGGATAGATGTGGCTTTTCTCGCCTTCCTTGATCAACCATTTCCTTTGCTTTGCTTCTCTGAGCTTAATATCTCTCACTCTTTCTGTACTTTCCTTCCTTCTCTTCATCCTCATGTCCTGCTCTGATGTGTGAAGCCATTCGTGGTGCTGAACCTCTCTGTTTCACTGACCTCTTTCCTGTCTCCTTCCTTCCTTCTTTGACTTCCTCAGCTCATGTTGCATTTGTTGTCAGATAAATGTATATTCCTCCTTTCTTCCTTGTTTCATTTCATCCTTCCTCTTGCAGGATACTTCTGATCTTAAACAGCACTTGAGCTTTCTCTGTGCATACTTCTTTTCCGTCTTTCTCTTCCTTTCTTGCTGACCACTAACACACTTTCTTAAACTAACCACTTTGTTCTGCACAGCGTTGTCTTGGTTGGTGGTGGAGCAGTGAAAAGATCCACTGTAGCATGGCACCTTGAAGATGCCATATTGCTTAATTGGTGGTAAAACTCATTTTACCCTTATTACTTCCAGGCTTCAGTATAAAACTTTGTTGTTTCATCTGCTTGTTTCTGGTTGAGTAATGACATACCAGAAGTCAGTCAAGCACAGCATACACCATGCAAATCTGTGTTGGAGACTTATGTATTCAAGCATAATGATTTGTTTGCCAACTCTATACTGTAGACCTGGAGAGCATGACCAACTCCTCAAGAGGGAGTTTTTCATCCTTTGGAAAATGGATCAATCAGAAAGAACCAACCAAGGCCCTATTAAACAGGCTCCACTTAATTACGGCAACTGATTTGCAACACAAGAAGCCGTAAATTAAGGCTGTAATAATGGAAATTAAGGAAACGAGCGACTCTCTGGGAGTTTAAATGCTCCTGCAGCCATCTGGTGATGATGAATGAACTCATTCTGTCCTTCAAACTGGGAGAACTGGGTTTGACGAGACAATAACTCAAGAGACAATGTCTTCAGGCAACATTAAAACCATTTTATTCCATTCATATATACAGTATGGCCTACTCTGCCAATCCTATTTTAAAAGCAATAACTATCATTTAGAATGGCTGCGGAGTACTTGTACGTGTATCCATCTCTCCCCCTCTCTCTCCCTCCCTTCCTCTCCCTCCCTCCCTCTCTCTCAGTGACAGGCGTCAAAAATACCACCAAGGGAGCGCACATCAGCAGCTTTCCACGCAGCCACACTCCGGCTGCTGTGTACCGTCCAATGCGTGAATATCCCACAGAAAACTCGTCTTTCCTCCAGACTCGGACTCAGCGCCGAGATGACCGCGAAGAACGCGTCTTTTCTGTCCTGATGGTTCATAGTAACCGGTGCCCGGCCGATTTGACTCTACATACATGCCTGAGAGGATTCTAGTCGGTCCTTTGCAGACAGCATCAGCGTAGACCTGCTTTGAGACTATACCATGAGGGAGAACATGTGGATATTTCACAGTGGCGACCATTCAAAGTGTTTTTTTTCCGTTTGGAATCAGTGGTACTTGTGTTACGCAGCGGTGGTGTGTTTGTTGTGCTTGCCTGTCAGGACGGATGATGCCTGCCCGTCGTCCTGCATCTGTGCCAGAGACTCCGGGATCGTGACCTGCCGTGATGGGGAGGACACTGAGGTCCCGGGAGACATCCCGGAGTGGACGTCCACCCTGATAGTCACGGGGAGAAACATCTCAACTTTACAGCGCGGCGCGTTCATGATCAACGGCACCGAGTTGGAAATGACAACACTCTCACTGTCCTCTAACAGGATACAGGTTATTGAACCTTACGCCTTCCTGGGACTCCACCGATTGCATTTGCTGGATCTGAGCCACAACCAGCTTGAGTCTATCTCGGCCAGGGCTTTCCACGGGTTACTGGAGCTGCGCTCTCTTTGTCTAAATGATTCCCTTTTACCTGCGGCCACGGCGCAGCTCTCCAATGCGCTCGACACACAAAGTTTGCGCAACCTGCACAGGCTGGAGTTGGCGGGAAACAGGCTGAAGTCTATACCCCTGGTGACAGTAGATATCTATAATTTGCACACGTTAGTGCTGATAAATAACTTAATAGAGAGCTTCGGATGGGAGAACGTAACCAATTTGTACCAGCAGAGAAACATCCGAGTCTACTTGTCTTTAAACCCGTTTCGGTGCAACTGCGACCTGGAGGCGTTTTATTACTGGGTGAAGAACTCATCCCAGTGCCCGGATGCGGGGCGTCTCCTGTGCAGCGAGCCGGAGACCAAGAGGGGGATCCCCGTGGAGAGGCTCCGGAAAGAGGACGTGGATTGTATGAACGAGAACCTTGAGGCGGTTTCTTACGTGTTCCTCGGTATCGTGTTGGCTCTGATCGGTGTGGTGTTTCTCATGGTGCTGTATCTCAACAGGGGAGGCATCAAACGGTGGCTCAATAACATAAGAGAGGCGTGCAGAGACCAGATGGAGGTCTATCATTACCGCTACGAGCAGGACTCAGACCCGAGGCTGGCCAACGTGGCAGTTTAACCTGCTGAGCCATCAGCCCTGCAGTGTGTGAGAGGGCAGTGTGTCAGTGAGAATTGAGAGCTGGATCAGGACTTTATCAAAAACGACTGAGAAGGTTTCCTGGCAGCTCCTGTTACAATCGAAATCAATAATAAAACAATAAAAATAAAAACTGCAAGTGTCCCTCTCACACTGGGATATGCACAAAGCCAAAGACACTTAAGAGACTATAACTGTACATATTGTATAGAAATATGTCCTCAAGACATGAATGCTTTTCATGCATCATGTCAACTCAGTCTTGCAGCTTGTCAGACAAACTTAGTATTATTCATCTTATTAACCAAGTGATAAACATATATAGATTTTTTGATTTGGAAACTGCAGCCCAAACTGGTGCAAACTAACTAGTCTGCATTCAGGAAACCCTCCAGGGAAAACAATGTATTCCTGTTTCCACTAAGGGCGTGCATAATGCAAAAGGTGACTGAGAAGGGGGTCTACAGTAGGCTAGGTAAGGTTAAGCGAAGATGTTTGTTGGAGTGCCATGTTTGAGCAAGCGGGCGACACTGAAGTAAACTGTCACGTTTAATCATTAAAAAAATATGAAGACAGAATCTAACCATGCATGTGATTGTTGTAGGCATAGAAAACCAACCAACACA
Organism: Collichthys lucidus; assembly: GCA_004119915.2. Taxonomy (NCBI): domain Eukaryota; kingdom Metazoa; phylum Chordata; class Actinopteri; family Sciaenidae; genus Collichthys; species Collichthys lucidus. The sequence continues at coordinate 1,986,421 of CM014092.1, forward strand.
TTAATAAAAAAAAAAAGGTCCTATAAACATGGAGAGTTAGCTGTGTTCTTTTTGTCAGTATGTCTTATCGTCACTGTCAGCAAATTCACACAGCATGTGTTGGACATTAAACGCAAGAAATGTTCCCATGTTCTATTTTGTAAAATGAAATTTCTAAATTTGCTGGAAGCAGATGTGAGCGAGTGCACCTTCCTGATGTGACTACAGTAAGATGTCACACCGTCACCTCCGGGTTCACCAGAAAAGGTTCAGACTATCTTGTCTGCTTCTTTTTTAAAGCAACAAAGAGTCCAAGGATGGCAGAGGTCTGCATGGAGACATGCATAACAGAAAGGAATGGCAGTGTTAATCTCATCAGCACTGTGACTAATAAACCATGGAGAATGATGATCGACCTGTGAAGTCTGTATCTCTATAGCCCGGAGCTCATCAACCATCTTAACGAAAGATCTGCATTACAATCAGAGGGATTTTTGGAACCAAGCACAAAATGAGAAAAGTGAGAATGTGTGTGAGAATATTAATTTTAGTCACGTTTAAAGAAAACAACAAACCTATAAGTCCATCAGAGACTGTAACGATGATTATTTGTTTCAAAAAGTAATAGTTTGAATTTATTTTTATGTTTGTGCATGGGAACAAATGTCTGACAGAACTATCCAGAATCTCTGTGAATTCACCGGCTATCACTTGCCTGTAAATGTTAATAAATGTGCTTAATACACCCAATTTAAGACAACAAGGTGAGAAATTAATCATCTACAGTAGACAACTATGTGACAAGAAGTGTGATGATAAGTAGCACTGGACACTTTGACGCTCACAGATCAAATAACTAAATCCTCTTAATAAATAAAAAGAAAAGGGAAGCTATAAATAAGTCCTATTATTTAACACTTAATAAGATAGATAGATAGATAGATAGATAGATAGATAGATAGATAGATAGATAGATAGATAGATAGATAGATAGATAGATAGATAGATAGATAGATAGATAGATAGATAGATGAAACTATGTCATAGCTGCTTTACATAACAGCGAGACATTGTCACTTGTTATACTAGGAACATGTCAGCATGCCATATACTGTCATCTTCTATATGTAGGCTGAGGAGAGACATCTAATCATGAGGATAGCCGTGTTTAAGGATAAGAATATGTTGACTTGACCCGTTTTGACATCATACACAGTATATTCATAAGTGCTTCTGAGAAATTTCCCACCAGGCTCAAGAGCTTTAGGAGATGCACACCGCGACATCCATCAGTACAGAAACAAAACAGACACCTGGAGCACCCACTTGTGTGTGTGCGGGCTTATGGAGTATATAAGTCAGAAAAGGTATGATAACATACCTCAAAGAACATATAGCAGTATGTGAGAAATGTGTTATGACATTACCTGTAGCCATCCTGGCCACGCTTTGCAAGATTGTGCTTACATCAGCATGCTAACATACTCACAGTCAAAATGCTAACATGCAGGATGTTTAGCAGATGTTTACAATGTTCACCATGTTCGTGTGCTAGATAATTAGCATCAAACACACATTAAGGCTGAGGCTGATGGTGATGACATTAGTTTGGCAGGAATTCAACTCAAATATTTGACAAACAGAAATCTTAAGATCTATCCTCTGGGGACCTTGAATGGCTGTTCTTCTGTTTTATGGTATAGATTTATTTTAGCTCACAGATAGAGAATGCCACATCGCTAGTATGGCTTAATGTCTCTAATTAATTCAAACAGTCAAGTGTTGATTGCAACTATCAGTAAATGGCTGTAAGATGTCTGGATCTGTTGTATAGTTTTGGGTTAGTCTTAGAAATGTGTCACACATGTACCAAACAGAGAAATGACACACTGACACACTATTGAACACATGCTATTTGTATGGTTGATTATGATAATTAGCTGAGATTGGATAAATAACACGAGGCATCAAACAGATGAAAAACCCAAAACATAGAAATGACAATTCTCATGTAGCAGAGACATAGAAAGAAAGAAACAAAGGAAGATCTTACTTGCCGTTTCAGCACAAGTGCTGGGATTAATGGTTCTGTACTGTACTTAAAATCTGGAAATATCTGACCTCAAAAAGTCTAGACACACACAGACACACGCACACACACGCACACACACACACACACACACACACACACACACACACACACACACACACACACACACACACACACACACACACACACACTCTTTGCCCTAGTCTTTATCACAGTATTAATGCTAAAAAAAATACATTGCTTCTTATACAATTTTACACCATGTGTGAAATTAAATCGACAAAACTCTTTGTAACTGATATTTAATGATTCTGTGTAGCAGTCTTCAGGCTGCCTTTGCTGCTCTCTTCTCTCTCTTCCCCCTGTGTGGTGTTTCTCTCTTCAGCCGTCGGTTTTCTCTATTTTTTGGAATTCTGGGACATAAATAAAAGAGGTAGAAACAAGACAATATTCTGTTATTGGTCAAAAAGACAAGGCCGAGCTTGTCTTTTTAAAGTATTCAGACTTCGACTCTGCACTCTTTCTGTTCTATCTCCATTTTGCTACGTTCTCCTCACAAATACAGCACTTGTCAAAGACATCCTCTCTGCCCTCCCTCTATCTGTCAATTCCCCTCTCTCGCTCCTCTTCATCCAGGTAAATGACTTTATCCAGTTGAGTGAATTTGTAAGGACGCGGGGACAAGGTTTAGGCTGAGCCCAGCAAAAAGGAAGAATGCAAAAAAAGAAAGATAAAGAAAAGGGAAGTAGAGAAAAGATTCATTAGAGTTCTTAGTCCAGGCACCAAATGTCCTCGTCTTATGCAAAGCGATGAGTCATCGTCTTGGTCTATATATGAACGCCTGGTAGGCCAAAGCCCAACTGCAAACTAAGGGAGATGTCTGAAATGAAGGTGAAAATATCATCTTTATTGCTGAGCAGCTGCTGCTATCAGGGAATTCAATCGCATCTGAACATTTTTTAAAATGTCCTCCATAGGAACACTTTCACTATGATGAGTTGTCTGAGTGTGTGATGTCTCACAGACCATCAACCACTGATTAAACAGGATTGCTACCTTCACACATGCATGCATCACTAGGTGTTGCAAATGGAAGGTGCAGTGAAGCCACTGTGGGCGAATGTAAGTAAATGTTTGCTGCTCTCCCCACACGAAACTGGTCTTGGGAAGCAGAATGTGAGAAGTTCATGATGTGACATATGGAGATGTGTTAGTTTGTAGTCTGATTATTGATTGCTGGATGTGCCATGGCTGCTGCCTGGAGATAAGATAAGGGGTTTGGCACTGTAGGAGAGGTGAAGGAGAGGTGTTACTGTGGGCAGGAAGTCACGGGTCACATCTGTCTTTTAGACAAAGCTTAAGAGGTCCAATAGCAGAGGATGGATAAAGTTTCAGAGTAAACCTTATATACTATGAGCTGAGAACAAGTTGAAATTACATCTCCATTGTGTATTCTAATGTCTGCATTGTGTTGGGATCAAATTTGTTGTTCTGTTTCCCTCCTATCAATATCCTATACAAAACCAGCAGGCAAGACTTCCTCCTGCATCTCAAAATACACAGCAGAACATAAATCACAGCGACCAGAAATTTATTGCAGCTTTGATTCAGTGTTAACAGAAAAGCTTATGAGTAGGAGAAGGAGACAGCAGCTGTTAATATAGATGAAAAAAGGGGTCAGTGGAGGACACATCATGGCGTACAAATACTGAATCATTTGACATTGCTTTTTATGGCTCCTCTGCACTGAGTATTACAGTATGTCACGTAGTTGAGGAGCAGGGGTCCAAGTGGCGCAGTGGACTGAAAATTAAAAGCTTCTACCCTCATCACCACCCTCAGAAAGACCTCCAAAAACTTTATAAAAATGTGTGTCCCAGCTAATACTAGATTTTTCAATCAATACTGAGAGGGGATAGATTTATCATGTCCCATTGTTGGTAGTGTTGGAGAGGAGGTCCTCTCTGAAGAGCTGAAGGTCTTTAGGAGGTTTTTAAAGGAGGGACGTTGTTGCTCTGGTAGGAACTGGTAGGACGTTCCACCAACGCAGAAAAATAGGCGAGAAAAGTTTAGATTGCTCTGAGCGAATGGGTGGCAGAGCCAGACATCGTTCATTTCAGGAGGTAACATATTGAACTAGGTGGTAAGGCAAGTGATTTGATTTGAATTGGTAGCCAAGGGAGACAGGTAGCCAAGGGAGCTTGATAAACTGCGGGGTAACGTGACCTTTTGGTTATGCATCTTTTGATCCATTACGGATCATCTGAAAAGGTTTCACTGTGCAGGCTGGACCACAGCCTGTATCAGGAGTTGGGTAGCATGAACTAGGTAAGGCCTGACTTTCCTTATGTTGTGAAGTGCAAAGTGGCGTGACTCGGCAACATGATCAGAGAAGTTCAGTTACTCATCGATCATGACTCCTACGTTTCTTGCTATCCTGCTAAGGGTGAGACATAGGGAGTCAATTTTAATGTTGATGTCATGATGCATAGAAGGTCTGGCTGGGAGGAGCAGCAGTTCAGTTTTTGCGAGGTTCAGCTGGATGGTTGTGTGCCCTCGTTCATGTATATATGTCTGAGAGGCAATTAAAGACCAGTGCATAGATTGAGGGGTCATCAGGTCAAAATGACAGATAGAGCTGAGTGTCATCTGCATAGCAGTGATACGAAAAGCAATGCAACCTAATAATCAGAGGTGGTGTAAATAACAAAGAGAAGGGGCCCCAGCACCGAGCACTGGGGCACCCCTGTGGTGAGGTGGTGAGGTGGTGAGATGTGGACAACTGTCTAAGCCAGGATACGCTGAATAAGCACCCTGTGAGATAGGATTCAAACCAGCAAAGAGCGGAACCAGAGTCCATGCTTACTCTCCCCTCAGTCCTTGAACGGTTGATCTCACAGAAGTCCAGTCGAGATCTGACTTCAGATTTTGAAGGATTGAACTTGAGCTAGAAGAGGTATTTAACTGCTGCTGAGATGCACACCGTCCTGAATGTGTGTCACAGAAGAAGAAGAGCGGTTCATTTGTCAGTTATCATGTTTACTTTAAATGAAGCGGCAGCTTTACAGACCAACGTTAATGACTCATTATCATTTTGTGCCCCCACAAATTCCCTTCCAGTTTTAATTGTTAGAGTGCAAGCTCAGGGTGCCTAACAAGTTCTTATGAGATTAATTAAGCTTAAATTCGAAGAGTAAAAGGTTTGTTTGTTACAGGCAAGGTCATTAACTGGCATTCACTGGTAATGTCATCATAAAGGAAGCTCATTAGAAAAACTCCCAGGAGTCAAAGGCCTTTTGTCTGGGGTCACAGTGTCCTGTTTGGTGATAAATGGACCTCAGGGAATACTGTACATTTGGTATGTCATCATTTCATTTGTGGACTTACTTCCCACCCATCCAAAGCTCACACAGTCAGATCAGATCATTAAAACTAAATTATGAAAATAATGATTCAGTCTCAGCTTATAGCTTCACTGCTGCACTCAATATTTCAATTTTCTACTCTACAGTGTGATTACAAACCATGGGAACTGAAGTCTGATTGTGTCTATTGTGAGCTTCTGTCTGGCCCCTAAGCTCAAAGGTCATGTGTGTTTTGACAACTTCAGTCTCAGGCCTGGGTTTTGATCCATCGTGGACTGTTTAGACTTGTCAATTGGCCTTTGACCAATAGAACAGATTTTGTGTTAATTAGGTGTACAGGTGCCTCTAATCTATACACTAATTAGCCCATTGACTTGCCTGTTAGTTTCTAAAATGAACCAGCGTGTGGAAGGAGCTTATGAGAAACATACAGAGAGCGTGTTCTGACCTTAATCTCTTGCTGTAGGACACACATTAGTTCATCAGATTTCACACGTTAATTCCAATCAAGCTCTTTCCTGGCAGCGAGAGCTCAGCTGCTCATTTTGGATCAGATAAATCATTTAACAAGGATCATTAATATCCCTTACATCCCAGGTTAGTGGAATGATTGAGAAGGTAAAGCTCAAGATATAACACAGCACTGCTGAAGTGATCCAAACTCACAAGTGAGAACTGAAAAATCTGCTTCTTTATCTATCACAAAAATATTTTATGACCTTATGTCACCGTCATTTCATAAAAACCTTACAGCACTTTTTACAAGTTGCTGTCTACTGTACTGAAAGCACCTCAGCAGCTGCCTCGCCACTAACAGGTATTAATTAAGCTTTTTACTGGCTGGGCTGTCCTCTCAAGGACAAGCAGAAAACACTCTATCAGTATGTGGATGAATAATTGGAGGTCTAAGGTGTACAGTTATTGTGGACTTATTATGGCATGCTCAGCAGGAAATCTTAGAAGCAGGATATCACTCATCTTTTGTCTCCCTCTGTGATATCTTCAAATTGAAAAAAAAGTGTTTATGATTCTTTTCAGTCATTTAATTTATGAATACAGATGAAATTCTCATCTAATTTGAGAAATACTATTTATGGGTAATGTGATAGCGTTCACAGATCTGCACTGTGCTTGTGCTTCTAAACAGAATTACAGCTCTACATTTCTTACTTGTAAATCATTTACTTATTTTAGTGGTGGTACGTTGGGGAAAACCAAACCACTGTGACACACACACACACACACACACACACACACACACACACACACACACACACAAATATCATACAATACATTGTTTTTAAAGCAATGAAAAATACTAATTTAAAAGCCTTATAATAATTATTTATCTTAATTACCAAATGTTTAGTGCTCATTAAATCCCATTCCCATTAATCACACCCTCATCAGGCTGTAGCTCTGCCTAATTAGCTGATTAGCTAATACATGATGGCAGTCTCTCATTCAAATGGCTGTGAAAAAAAAGCAGTCTCAGTAGTTTGAATTTTTCATGCTGTCCTTCAGTGAAGAGAAGCCGCCTATCGGCTGACTCGTCATAACATTGACCAGTTACCTCAGAGAAAACAAGCATCAGCTCTGACAACCTGTCTGTCACTTTCTGAACATCCAAAGAGTTCTTTCCTCTCAGCATACACCTCAAATTTCAACCTGCGCCACTGAACAAGCCTTTACAGTACAACATTTTTTAAATTTATTTATTTTAACCCTAACCCATTTATATTTTTAAAAAATTGTCACAGTGGTTTCATGTCTTTACCTCTCCTGGAGTCTGTAGATCCTATAATATTAAACTGACATGTACAGCTCCAACATTGCTCTGCAGAGAAGAGCATAACCTTCTTATATCATCCACTAACTTTTTTGCACCACTTCACTATTAAAGTCTTTACTGCTACTGCCCTCCTGTGGGCACTTGGCTAAAATGCAGACAGACAAAGTCGACTGGCATGTATTTTTATTGTGTAGGTAAGAGCTTAGCAAGCTAATGGTTGTATTTAATCTGATTTGTCTGAAAAAGTGTTGATAATGTTGTCTCAACAACTGGGTAATTATTATTATCCTTACTTTTTCATGTATTTGCCATGACGTCTAACTGTTCTGTATTACAATCTACACCAACACCAGAACACAGAACATCTTCTGTGATATTCAAGTCAAGTCATGTGGGTCTCATTGTCATTTCCGCCATATACAAGAACCATGGTGCTACATGAAACATGAAACATAGTGCAGACAGGAATACATTAAAGTGCACACATTACAACACAAAATACAACAAGTGCTACATAAAGTGCTGCATTTAGTGCAGTATGTTTCCACATACAGAGCCTTGGAGGTGTATGTACACCCTTAAGGTGCCATAAGGAAACCTTTTTCAGTCTGCAAGGAACCTTTTACCCATTCAATATGGTAGGCACACAGCAGCCATTAGTTAAAGCTATATGTACTTCAGGTTCACACAATATAAATATAAAAAAATATGTTCAGACTGTTCCTTTGTTGACTTTCATTAAAACAGAGCACATTGCTGCAAAATCAGTATGAATGACACTGAATTGGTTGTGACTTTGGATGCCATCTAGTGGCTGGTTTGTTGAGAGCGAGGTAGTGGGAAAGAACTATTAAGCCTCATAAGCTCCACCTGTGCACTTCTTCACCTGTGCACCTCCTCACCTGTGCTCATCTCCATTGTCTTTTGTCTTTTCGGTTGGCGCAGTGTCTGTGCGGCTGTGTGTGGTTTTTGTGTGTTTGTTTGTTTTATCCATGGTGAGTAGGTTTTGTTTGAATTATGTATTGTAATTATATACATTTTTATGTTAGTCTGGTCTGTTTAAGTTTGTTTATTGTTATTAGGAGGCAGACGGTTCCCAGACGGCACCTTCAACGTTGTAAAAATACTAGCTCCCTTGGTATTGTGGAGCGAGGTATGTGGACCTCAGTTTGTTTGTGATTTCCTTTGCCCTTGGGATGTTTGAATTTGTTTTGTTTGGCCCTGAAATTGCAGAACCTTAGGAGACACGATTGATACAACACGCTTACAGAATTTCTACAATGGGGGCAATTTATATATAAAACAATTGAGAGGGTTAATTATGCATCAGCTGACTTACATAAAACATGTGAAGCTCTGAGGCTGTTGTCCTATATAGAAAATAAAGTGCTCTCTTATATTCTGAGAGATGACTCAGTAACTCTACATAGTATAATAATCAGAGAAATGATGTCTAATTTCATGTTTGATTTAATTAAGATTACTATGCATTACCTTGGAATGAAAAGAATCATAAATCAACGTTTTAAAGAAATGTAGATCAGAAAGTTTAGGTGCAGCCATAAATTATTAGTTAACAGTGTCAGGCCGGGACTCAATGAGGACTCAGATGCAGAGCTGGCAGACAGCTGTTTTATTTAGGTCGACAATATCCTCGACTGAGTGCGGCTATAAAAATAGCCGAAACTAGAGGAAACAAACAAAAAAAATCACTCCAAAGGAGGAAAAAACACTGAACTACTCTTATTAAAGATTAACAAAATCAAAATCACTCACAACAAGGAAAAACAAAAGGCTATGAAATATTAACTTAAGACGCTCAAAAACGAGGCTGAAAACACACTAGGCTAAATACAAAGAAACAAAAAGGCTAGACTGGGAAGTACAAATCAAAATCACTCATAGGAGGTAGAAAAACAAAAAGATCACGAGAGCTAAGATGCTGTGACAGTGGGCTATGGAAAAAAGGCTTTGGTGCACGCTACGAAAGACGAAACACTTCGGCACGGGACAAAGGGAGACGCAGACAATATATACACAAGGTAATGGGGAACAGGTGGAAACAATCAGGGCGGGGAAGACAATCAGACCGGTGACACACGAGGAAGGGCAAGTGACCTGAAACGAGAGGAGAGTTATCTTTCAAAATAAAACAGGAAATGATGACATAACAAAAACCCAGCTTGACCTCACCGCAGTGTGACAAACAGCAGGAGAAGTTTGTTAAATCTGATTTTCACAGAAAAAAAGTTTCACACATAAAAAGTTAGTGATTTGTGGTAAAACATGATACTTTGACAATGAGTTTCTTTTTTTTTTATCAGCCAACTCTTTGATCAAAACACATGCTATAAGTCACTCTGCATGGCCCTGAAACTCTGAATTCACTGTTTGGAGGTCTTCTCTACAATTCACAGAGGGTTTCTCAGTCTTGCCTTGTCAGGAGCCTGTAGTCTAGGCATTTATTTTTACCCAATAACCTACATAAATCAAAGCCCAGCCCAGACTCATAAGTTCTGTCCCAGTGCAAATCATCAAGTCAGGGTTTGTCATGGGTGAGCCAAGGTTAGAGTACTATTCAAACACTGATTGACTCAAACACGCAATACACACACAAGAGAACCCAGGGGACATTAATTATATCATTATTTCTTGACACTTTCATGTGATTCCCTTTGGAGTTTACAACTTGTGTTCATTATATTATTAAAAAGGACATGATGACCCAAGACAAAAGGATTGTGTTTGTTTAACCCCTCAGAGTCTCTCTTATGAGTCTCTGATGGCATCACAGGGCAATGATGCTTAATGACCGTGCCTGTAAACAAACAAAACCTTATACCTTTTCCCTAATTAATCTTTTCCCGCATTCATGAAAAATGGAGAGGGAAATTAAGGTTTGAGACAGCTTTTATTTGATGTGTTCTCATGGATCCTGCTGGGCTCTTGGCTGGGACTTATCACCAACCATTTCTATTTCCTTTTTCATGATGGTCTGGAAAAAACATTTTCAACAATGTATTGCACTGTTGGTCTTGCAGCCTCCTTTGAAAGTACAGAAACACCCTATTTGTAAGATTTCTGTTTTGCTATGCAGTGCATCTAGAATATTGTTAGGATATTCTTTTTGAAACAGACCTCAATGTCTGAAAAGACCACAGTTGATACAAAGACATGTACTACATCTTTAGAATCATGTCTCATAGTACTGTCAGTCGGTGAATGTTCTGTCACATGGGCAGAACGAGAGGTGGTAAAGGCTCAATGACTACCAAAAGCTAACCCTAACCCTTTTAACCTTGAAACTTTCAACTTTTTTCAATATTTTCCCATGTTTTTTCTGTCTAAATGACTAATAGGGACAACAAGTGTTAATTGTCTGACAACATTATGTTGTGGTTTTGTTAAAAAGTAAAATGTTTTTAGTATTTCCAGAGACAGGCCGTTATATCGCTCTTTACAAAGAGAGAAGTTCACAATAAAGAAAAACAGCTGCTGGTCTATCACTGCCTTGATCAGTTCAATTATTTGTGTTATTATGGTGAAGATGCAAATTGCAACTGACTGAATAACCCTCACCTCATTGTTTCGTTTTAAGCATGGAGAATAAACTACAGTGGCTGTGAAACTCATGAAAATCACTAAAGATCCTTTGTATTTGGTTTGCCCCTTCTGGGCTGCTGTAGAAACAAAGTGGGTCAATATGGTGCACTCCGTGGAAGAGGACCCACTCCCTCTGTAGATATGAGAACCTCATTCTAGCGTAATATAAACATTATGATTCTTATTTTCAGGTGATAAAATACTAATGAAAATCAATCGTTGTTTTTCCCTTCTATATTTTTATTTTTTTTATACCACTTTTCAGGGACAAATAAATACCATTGGTTGATTACACTTCATTTTTCAGGTTGTTTATAAGCATTTCAGTCTCCAGTGAAAGCCTTTAACTTAGTTGATTCTGCAGCGCATCGTGTGTCCAGTACAACAGACTAAACTATAGACTAAACAAACTAAATGTCAGTCTAAAGTTTAAAGTGCCATTAAACTTTTGATTGTTTGTCGCATTTAGCCGACTAATTATAGAAGTGCAGCATCAGAAAGAGCATTAATTGTGTGTAGATCTGAGCTTGCAGGCCTATCTACTGCAGCCCTTCAGGGAAGAGATGACTATTAGATAATTAGGGGGTTTACTTGAACTTTTAAAAAACACCAATGACTCATTAAAATCAGTGCACCACCCTACCCATTACGGTTTTAATTGCAAGTGTGCAATACGTCCTAATGGATGCAGATGAGATTAATTAGGCTTAAGTCTGAACAGTACAAGGTTTGTTTGTCAGAGGCAGGCAGTCATTAACCAGAATCTTTTGGTAATGACATCACAAATAGGGCTCATTACCAGAGTTCCCATGAGTCAAAGAGGAAGTAGAGGATCCTTTATCTAGGGTCACCATGGTGATAAAAGTCCTCTCCAAGAATATTATTCTGTTAATATTACATTTATTTCAAGTTTATACAAAGTTAGGAAGATTTGAACAGCCTTGTGTGGCTGTATGCACCAATCACTGATCTCTGTGTGCATAGTCAGTCAGTTAGTACTGTATTTTTATTAGTCAGGGTAGAGACCAAGGATAGTAGAACAGATGATCCTGCCTCTGTGAAATTAAAATTACAGCTTTGATCATTTATTGACTGCCTAGTTGGACAATCAATTGTATTTTCAAGAAGCCACTACAAGATCAACTAATGTGTTACTGTACCGTCCCTCCTGCAAGACCTGCTAATAGATGCAGAGATTAATTAAACAATGATTTAAACAGTAAAAGGTTTGTTTGTTATAAGAAGGATCATTAACTTGCTCGGGTGATGAAATTACTAACTGGGTTCATTACAAAATCTCCTCAGAGAGGATGATGCATGGGATGTTTGTTTGTTTTTCACTTACAAGTTGTTCTAGTCTAAAGTATTCAGGTCCTAAGTTTTTATTAACATCAGAATAACACATCAAATATCTGTTTGTGTAAATGCATCTTTACCTGATGTCTTGAGGACATCTCTCCTGCTGGTCGTAGAGCACCATGTCTAGTTTTGTGAAACCTGGACTTGAGGTGGACATTAACAGTCAATTAATCCCATCTCTCAGTCAATTTCTGTGTTGTGTTACAGAAATGTACAAACATTATGAATATTACAAAACATGGTAAAAAATGGGGTCCTTCGCGGGACAGTAAAACCAAGACTGCCTGACATCTCAGCATCAAACCTGACGTTATCAATTCATTTTCAATTATCCATTATCCTCATCAGGGTCATGAGGGGGCTGAAGCCGATCCCTGCTGACTTAGGGCGAGAGGTAGGGTACACCCTGGACAAGTCTCACATTCACACCTACGGCCAATTTAGAGTCACCAGTTAACCTGTTATGGTTCATGTCTTTGGACTGTGGGAGCAAGTCAGAGTACCCAAAGAGAACCAATGCAGACATGGGGAGAACATGCAAACTCCACACAGAAAGGCCCCAGCTGAGGTTCAAACCAGGCACCTTTTTGCTGTGGGGTGACAATATTAACCACTGCACCACCGTGCTGCCAACCAACAGTTATATTATATTTAATATATAATTGTTTAAATGTCTAATTAAAGGGCACAGTGAAAAAAACGGTCATGGTATGACAACAATCTGAATAATGAATGTTGCCGTTGGAAATAAAGGATTGTTTCAATCACTAATATTTGAAAAGACAATAATGTATGTAAATATAGGTTATTTTTGTTCCAATCCTTTATAATTAGGTTTTGTTTTTCTTATTTATTTGTTTATTCTTTATACTTAGCATGTTTTCCTGTTCTTGTGATAAAGTGTAATGATAATGATTGTTGTGGAGAAATTGCTGAAGTCAAAGGTCAATGGTGAGGTCAGGAGGGAAGAAAGTGATCAGGCGCCTTTGATGTCTTATGCTGTATTATTTATTGACGCTTGGCCAAGGAGAATTAGAGACACTCTCAAAGTTCATCAGAGGTGCCTGAGTCAGTCTCACATTCTACCGAACTCGTGCTGGTGGATAGACAGAGATCACACCACAAATACTACACACCCCAGAATTACTCAGAGAATGTCTTTACCAGAGATGTATAGTAACGAAGTGGAACTACTTAAGTACTGTACTTAAGTACTAAAATGCAGTATCTGTACTTTTTTGGAGTATTATTTTTTCCCCCGACTTCTACTTTTACTGCACTACATATTTTTGATGAATTTAATACGTTTACTCCGATACATTTTTCATGTGCTAAATCGTTACTCGTTACTATTGTAGTGTCCAGCCGGACGTGTGATGAATGACGAGGCATTATTCAACAAACCTGCATTTATTATTTATTATTACAGTTATTTTCATTTAACCCCCCCCCCCTCCTGTCAGCATATTCTAGTCTGAGACACAGACGTCTGCATAATACATAATATATTATGTCTAGGAAGGCAGCAATAGGTCTCTTCGACCCTGGCCACCACAGTGTTGAGATAAATTGGCTCCTACGGTTCTCAACCAAAGCCAAACAACTAATACTGCAGAGAACCTCAAGGCCCACACATGACCTTGTGTTACCTAAGGATAGAAAATTCCATAACAATAATGATAATTATGCTTTGTGTTGGAACTGTTTTATGCTATGTTCAGCCGGCCCACTAGATGGCGCTAGTAACAATTGTGGTGATATATTCAACCAGTAGGTGGCCAGAGAAAGAAAAACTATTAGCTTGGAGAATAACAGTCCGTGTTTCAGAGGTGTTTTTTCTGTCTGATGTGAAGCCATCCTCTCATTTCCAGCCCTTTGAGTGGGAATATGAGTAAGTTTTATGTTAATTATGAATGTTTGCAGGTATATTTGTTGCACTTTGTCATAGTTTGTGATATTTTATAGATGGTATCTGCGTTTGAGTTGTCTGTGATACTGCCCAGCCACTGTTAACCAGTTAATTATCTATATAGTGTAACTTTAATATACACTGTTGATTTTACTGAATACTTTTTTGTATTTTGTATCTTTGCAGTTTCACACTTTTTTGCATTAAATCCTGGCCAAATACAACACTTGTCTGTTCCTTGGAGGAAATGATGCCGGAGAGAGTTTAGCTGGCTGTGAATCTCAATTAGGACACGGGGTCACGTTGGGTGCAACAGTACAGTGAAATCATAACACTCTGCGAGGGACGGTGAGCGGTTGGCGGAAGAAAACACGATCAACGTCAAAATCCTGCTAAAAGGCTGCTATGGAGAAGGAAGAAGCTAAAAGTCAAAAGTCACATTCCTCTCACTCATTAAAGGCACCTTTATCAAAGCTTTCAATATGTTCAGGAAATCTAACTATTCGCTTAAAACCTGGGGCATCTACAAAGTCGTCAGCTTCAAGCCGAGCCAGTATGGCTGCAGCACGCGCTTAAGCAGAGGCTCAAGCCGCAAAAGCCAGGCTAGCCTATGCTGAGAAAGAACTGAGCATCAAAGTGGAAAAAGCACGATTAGAAGCAACTCTTGATGTGCTCAACCTCCAGAAGGAAGCAGATGCCGCCGTAGCCAAAGCTGAGGTGATGGAGGCAGCCGCAGCTCAGTATGAGGACGCAGGGAAAAGTAGCGAACTGGGCTTCTTGCCCCTACAACCAACTACAGATGAGAAAGTGAGTGAGTACATAAACAAACACAGTTACAACAATGAGCCTACTCAAAATAAAGAGACTTTTCAACACAGCTCTACATTTCAGGAACAATATCAACCAAATGTTTACACGTCGTTCCATGTTAAACAAGAACCAAACGAATACTCAGTCCAGCCACCAGATGGTGCCAAACAACCACCACTAAGAGACATAATAGGTGGGTTGCAGTTACGTCATCACGGGAGCGCTCGAATTTGAAGTGGTGGACAACCTGCGCTTGGAGCCATTGAAACCCATTCAAAACTTAATTTTTTCGATCTGACACAGAATGTTTGTAATTAAAGGTAGCCCACTTTAAGTGCGGAATTACTTTTCTAAAGATAGCGTTTTGTTTCCTTGGAAACGGGCGTGGTTTATGTGTTAGTCATTGTTGGTGGACAGGAAGCTCCTGGAAGCGAACGGGGCACCGGCGGGCGCCGTAGCTGGGGAGATCCGCGAGAAGGGCCCGGCGCACGTCCAGAGTCGCCGCCGCCGACCGCCGTACCCGGTCCCCTCCGCCGGCCCGCCTTCCTCGCGGCGTCGGGGGTTCTTCGCGGGGCGGTGTCCGACGCCGCGAGGCGCCGCGCGGACCGCGGAGAGAGGAGGGCGACGGGGCGACTGCTCCCCCAGCCGCGGCTCGAGCCCAGCCCCGCTTCGCACCCCAGCCCGACCGACCCAGCCCTTAGAGCCAATCCTTATCCCGAAGACACACATACCTTTAACAAAGTGGTCGCCGCAGACACGAGCATAAGCAGTTTCAGCTCCCTTAGTCTTTAAACGAAGATTAGCTATCCACTTTTTACGTCGTTGTTCGGACAGTTTTTTCCATTTTTCACCTCTATGGACGATTACCTTAGGTACTCGGTAGTAACCCTTTCCCTTCTCTCGGTTAGACCGATTGGAACAGCCAAAAACTGCACAAAATTGAGGCATTGTGGAAGCTGAAAACACTGTGATATCAATGGGCTGTGCCACCAGTTGACCACCACTTAAGGTTCGCGCGCAGACGTGACGTAACGTGCAACCCACCTATTGAACAACCGAAGCAGTTTTCAAAGCCAAATAGTGCTGACAACACAACCAGTGACCTTGCCAGATTTCTAGCCAAAAGTCAACTAGTAACTGGAGGGTTAACTAAATTCGACGATAAGCCAGAGAGTGATCTCAGCTGGAAGGCTACCTTCCAGAGCACTATCAGAGACCTGGGTCTTACGGCTAGCGAAGAAATGAACCTCCTCATCAAATGGCTTGGCCCTGAGTCTTCTGAACATGCAAAAAGATTAAAGGCAGTGAACATCAAATTCCTAGATGCTGGTCTGAACATGATATGGGTGAGACTGGATGAATGTTACGGCTCTCCAGAAGCAATAGAAAACTCCCTTTTCACAAGGTTACAGAACTTTCCGAAGCTTTCAAGCAAAGAGCCTCACAAGCTTCGTGACCTGTCGGGTCTGCTGTGTGAACTGGAAGCTGCAAAATTAGATGGATACCTCCCGGGTTTGACTTACCTTGATTCAGCTAGAGGAGTGAGTCCAATTGTGGAAAAGCTGCCCTTTCACCTTCAAGATAAATGGGAAATGGTGGGGTGGAGGTATAAAGAAGACCATAATGTAAGCTTTCCACTCTTCTCTTTCTTTGTGGACTTTGTGAAATGCCAAGCCAAAGCGAGGAATGACCCGAGCTTTACCACAGCTTACAACCCACCGGTCAACCCTACAGTCAGTTACAAAAAAGGAAAGCCAACAAGTAACTACAGCCAAAGACAGTCTGTCACAGCACACAAGACAGAAGTGTTAGAGACAGACAAGACAAAAGAAACAAGAACAGACATTCAGAAGGAATGCCCCATACATCACAAACCACATCCGCTGAAAAGATGTAGGGGTTTCAGAACAATGCTGCTGGAAGAGAGGAAAAAGTTTCTCAAAGAAAATAACATCTGCTATCACTGCCTCGCTTCTACCAGTCACCAAGCTAAAGAATGTAAAGCCACAACAAAGTGTGAAGAGTGTGGCAGTGAGAGACATCTAGCAGCTCTTCACCCAGGTCCAGCACCGCCAACGTCCAAACCTCCTTCATCCCCCAAAGAGCATGGCGGGGAGCAAGAACTTGCACAGGAGATTGATGTTACGGCCACATGTACAGAGGTATGTGGGAATGAGATCACTGGAAAGTCCTGCTCCAAGATCTGTTTGGTGCAAGTCCACCCCAAAGGTGAGCAACATAACATGAAAAAAATGTATGCAATAATAGACGATCAAAGTAACGAGTCACTAGCAAAGACAGAGTTTTTCGACATGTTTGCAATACAGGACACAACTATGCCATACACACTAAAAACCTGCTCCGGTGTGACTCAAGTAAGCGGCAGAAGAGCCTGTGACTATGTTGTTCGGTCATTTGATGGGAAAATGAGCTTTCCTCTCCCCATGCTTATAGAGTGCAATGCTATACCAAACAATAAGGATGAGATACCCACTGCAGAAGCTGCTTCACACCACCCTCACCTGAGAGGCATAGCTGGTGAGATACCACACCTTGATCCACATGCCGACATTCTGCTGCTGATTGGACGGAATCTTCTGAGTGTCCACAAGGTCAGAAAACAAATATGTGGCAAGAATAATGACCCATTTGCACAGAAGCTTGACCTAGGCTGGGTCATTATAGGGGATGTATGTCTGGGTAATGCCCACAAGCCAAGTGAAGTAAACGCTCTCAAGACACATGTACTGGACAATGGTCGCCCAAGCTATTTAACTCCCTGCAACAGGCGCTTCAACGTAAAAGAGAGCTTCACACTGAACCAGTCCAAAGCCATTCCCAAACTACTGCCACCTTCAAGCCTACAAGCAAAGCTCACAGATCAGAATTTAGGAGAGACTGTTTTCTGCCAAACCGATGAAGACAACCGCCTTGCACATTCGGCTGAGGACCTTATCTTTCTGAAAAAGATGGAGCAGATCTTCAAAGATGACACTAACAGCTGGGTCGCAACACTCCCATTTCGAAGCCCAAGACGTCTTCTCCCAGACAACAGGTGCTACGCCCTTAAGCGCTTAGAGTCACTTCGACGCACACTCAACAAGAAGCCAGACATGAAGACTCACTTCATTGAGTTCATGCAGAAAATGCTTGACAACAAGCATGCAGAGCTTGCACCACCCCGCACCAAGAATAAAGAGACCTGGTATCTTCCCACTTTTGGTGTTTACCACCCGCAGAAGCCTGGGAAGATCCGTGTGGTGTTTGACTCCAGTGCTCAGTTTGATGGAGTGTTCTGCTTTCTGGCCCTGATCTCAATAACACACTTGTGGGTGTGCTCCTACGATTCAGGAAGGAACCTGTTGCTATCACAGCGGACATTGAGCAGATGTTTTACTGCTTTGTCGTCCATGAGGATCACAGGGATTACCTTCGTTTCCTGTGGTATGGAGACAATGACCCAACCAAGGAAGTGGTGGATTATCGCATGAGGGTGCACGTCTTTGGTAACAGCCCCTCCCCGGCAGTGGCGATCTACGGATTGAGGATGGCAGCAAAAGAAGCCGAAGGTGAATATGGAACTACTGCTCGCAACTTCATCGAGCAAGACTTTTATGTCGATGATGCACTGAGGTCTTTCCCTACAGAAGCTGAAGCAATTGATGTCTTACAGAGAGCCCAGAAAATGCTTGCCCTCTCTAATCTACGTCTCCACAAGATAGCCTCCAACAAAGTGGAGGTGGTGAGTGCTTTCCCTCTTGAAGACAGAGCAAAAGAGATCAAAGACCTCAATCTAACAACAGATGAGCTCCCAGTCCAACGCAGCTTGGGTGTGATTTGGAACACCACATCAGACACATTCATGTTTGATGTTCCACAAGAGCAAAAGCCTTTCACTCGACGTGGTGTGCTCTCAACTGTAAATAGTTTGTTCGATCCTCTTGGGCTGCTCGCACCTGTAACTATCAAAGGCAGACTGCTACTCAGGGAACTCACTAGCCGCAACCTTTACAACTGGGACACCCCATTGCCACAAGACATGTATGATGATTGGAGAAGATGGCAGGACTCGCTGCAGCACCTTGCAACCTTGCACGTTTCTCGTACCTATGTCTCTTTTTCCATCTCACAAGCCATCTTCATTGAACTCTGCGTGTTCTCAGATGCTTCAGTGAAAGCTATAGCAGCAGTAGCCTACGTGAAAGCAGCACATGAAGATGGGCACAGCGAAGTGGGCTTCCTCATGGGCAAAGCCAAACTTGCTCCTATGCCAGAGCTCACCATTCCCAGATTAGAGCTTTGTGCTGCAGTGCTTGCAGTGGAGCTGTCAGAGTTTCTCAAGGACGAGCTGAAGATCAAATTTGACAAGATCACATTTTTCACTGACAGCAAAGTGGTGTTGGGATACATCTTCAACAGGAACAGGAGATTCCACATATATGTGAACAATCGTATCCAGAGAATCAAGCAATCTTCTCTCCCAGAGCAGTTGAAATACGTCCCAACTGAGCACAATCCAGCTGACCATGGTTCTCGCTCACTGGCGGCAGAGAAAATTGAAAGCACAACATGGTGGTCTGGCCCAGCATTTCTTCTCAAGACCAAGAGTGTTGCTCCTGAAAAAGGCCCATTCGAACTCATTGACCCAGAGTCAGATACTGAAATCCGTCAGAACGCTACCGTGCTTGTGACCAGAACCTCATCAAGCAGCTTAGGTTCAACGCGCTTTGAACGGTTCTCAAAGTGGACCTCTCTTGTCAAAGCAGTGGCATACCTTCGTCATATAGCTCACAGTTTCAAGTCCAAAGATTGTAAAGGCTGGCACCTCTGCAAAACAAGTCTCACAGAAGAAGCCTTAACTCAAGCAGAGTACACTATCATCAGATGTGTCCAAAATGAAGTGTATGCTGAAGAAATCAAACGCATTAAGGCAAAACAAGATCTGCCACGCAACAGTCCTCTGTACAAGCTCAAGCCAAGCATTGATGACAAAGAACTACTCCGTGTGGGAGGACGCTTGTCAGAGTCCAAACTTACCAGTCAAGAAGCCAATCCTATTCTGATCCCGAGAAACCATCACATTGCTACCCTGGTAATTCGACATCATCATGAAGCTGTCAAGCATCAGGGAAGACACTTTACTGAGGAAGCAGTGCGAGCAAGTGGTTTGTGGTTGGTTGGTGCTAAGAGATCTATCAGCAGTTTCATCCACAAATGCGTGACTTGCAGAAAGCTTCGAGGAAAAACAGAGCTGCAAATAATGGCAGATCTGCCCGCTGAACGTCTACAAACCGATCCCCCATTCTCGTATGTTGGCCTAGATGTATTCGGACCATGGGAGGTCATTACACGCCGCACTAAATGTGGTCATGCCAACAGCAAGCGATGGGCTGTTCTGTTTTCTTGTATGTCTACAAGAGCAGTTCATATTGAAGTTATTGAGACGCTAAGCTCCTCAAGTTTCATCAGTGCTCTTCGTAGATTGTTTGCTATCAGAGGGCCTGCTAAACAGTTACGGTCTGACTGCGGTACCAATTTCATTGGCGCGTCTAAAGAGCTGAAGTTGGAATCTCCAAAGCTTGGTGACACTAGTGTGGAGGACTATCTACGTGAACAAAGGTGCTCCTGGGTGTTCAACCCCCCTTACTCATCCCACATGGGAGGCACGTGGGAGCGTATGATAGGAATCGCACGTCGCATTCTTGACTCTATGCTCTTGCAAGCAGGAAATCCGTCACTGACTCACGAGGTTCGGACGACATTGCTGGCTGAAGTAACAGCTGTCATCAACGCAAGGCCTTTGGTGCCTGTCTCCTCGGATCCTGACGCACCTTTGATCTTGACTCCCATGACACTCCTAACTCAAAAGACAAAGGCAATCCCAGTTCCACCAGGAGATTTCACCAACACGGACATGTTCAAATATCAGTGGAAAAGAGTTCAAGTCCTTGCCGACACCTTCTGGGCCAGATGGCAAATAGAGTACCTTAACATGCTTCAAAGTCGTCAGAAGTGGCAATGCAACAAACCAAATCTAAAGGAAAAGGACATTGTTCTTCTGAAGGACAAGCAACTAAAACGGAACGAATGGTCCATGGGAATCATTGTGAAGACTCTACCAAGCAAGGACGGAGTTGTGAGGAAGGTTGAGGTCAAAGTGGCACATGGCAAGACTTTGAAGACCTTCTTCAGACCTATCTCAGACTGTATTTTACTGTTATCATCCACTGTTTAATTGGTTTATAGTGGCATTCTTAAAATAATGCCAGGCGGGGAGTGTGTTGGAACTGTTTTATGCTATGTTCAGCCGGCCCACTAGATGGCGCTAGTAACAATTGTGGTGATATATTCAACCAGTAGGTGGCCAGAGAAAGAAAAACTATTAGCTTGGAGAATAACAATCAGTCCGTGTTTCAGAGGTGTTTTTTCTGTCTGATGTGAAGCCATCCTCTCATTTCCAGCCCTTTGAGTGGGAATATGAGTAAGTTTTATGTTAATTATGAATGTTGGCAGGTATATTTGTTGCACTTTGTCATAGTTTGTGATATTTTATAGATGGTATCTGCGTTTGAGTTGTCTGTGATACTGCCCAGCCACTGTTAACCAGTTAATTATCTATATAGTGTAACTTTAATATACACTGTTGATTTTACTGAATACTTTTTTGTATTTTGTATCTTTGCAGTTTCACACTTTTTTGCATTAAATCCTGGCCAAATACAACACTTGTCTGTTCCTTGGAGGAAATGATGCCGGAGAGAGTTTAGCTGGCTGTGAATCTCAATTAGGACACGGGGTCACGTTGGGTGCAACAGTACATGCTTAGAATCACAAAACAGTGATGACATATTTGTTTTGCACAACGAATGCACGATTCTCCATGGAATGATCATTGATAGGGCAGTGCATTTTTCATGCAAATTATTCTTAATAATAAGACTGTAGGTTATCTCTCGCGATCAGTAAGGAAGGTATATTGTCTACCGTTCACAGGTCAGCCGAGCAGACATTTAGTGGCTGCTTCAGCCATCGTATGGAGTCACAGTCATGAAATAGTGTCAGCATAACAGGTGAGCCACAGGAACACCGTATTCTGTTGCTTCCTTTACCTAAAGATAATAATATATTATACTGAGTGTATATGTGTTCATTTGAGGTATTTGATGAGATGTGATAAGTAATAGGATGTGTTCTATTCCTCATTTTGAGACTGGAGAGCTTTTACACACTGTGAAGCAGAGGCTGTGCTCCGACACACAGTCTGTGGACTTCAACTATGTCTTTTCTCAGCACTGTTTTCAATGACTCTGTCATCATTCATCCTCCAGGATTCTATATCATCGGATTTGAGACATTCCCCTACATCAGTGTCTACATCATCTTCCTAACATTTGTCTATGTGGTTACACTAGTGTTCAATATTTTATTGATCTACATAATTGCCCGTGACCACTGTTTACACACTCCAAAGTTTCTGGCTGTGGTCAACCTTGCAGTAATTGATGTACTCTTAAACACAAGCACTATTCCCAGCATGATAAGGACATTCCTCTTTAAGGATAACTTCATTCCATTCAACCTTTGTCTGTTACAAATGTATGTCTACTACTCTGTTGCATCTCTGGAGTCATATGCACTCGCTATACTTGCCTATGACCGCTTGATTGCAATTTGTTTCCCTCTGCGACAGAACTTATTCAACACAGTCACAATCATGTCGTGTATTGTCGGTCTGACTTGGATCTACAGTCTGGGCAGAGTAGCATACAGCACCATCATCATGACTCGACTGTCTTTTTGTAATTCTGTCAGAGTGTTCAGCTATTTCTGTGACTATGCTCCTGTGTTTAGACTCGCCTGTAATGATTACACACTGCAGTGGTCTGTGGCTTCAGCTTCTAGCATGGTGAATCTGATGGCTCCCTTTTCTTTCATAGTCCTGTCTTATGGCAGCATCCTGGTGACTGTGTTCAGAATGAAATCAGTAAGCAGTAGGATGAAAGCTCTGGCAACTTGTGTTGAGCATCTAGTCCTTGTTGCTATATTTTACATTCCGATATTTAGCATTTTTTTGCTCGGGCTTTATGTGCGAGCCATTGACCCGGACCAGCGTGTGTTGAGTCTGTCACTGGCTTCTTGCATCCCACCCTGTGTCAATCCTATTGTCTATTCTTTGAAAACTAAAGAGATTAAAACCAGAGCCCTGGCACTGGTACACAGAACAAAAATAAGTGTTTGACTGTGTGTAGTAAGACAAGAGGTCTGTTTTAGTGATGACTGTGACTGATTTATCAGCATTTAAAATCAGCCACAATTCCAGATGTGTCATATGTCTTCGCTATTATTCAATAATGTGTTTTTTCATATTTACTTCCACTATTTCAACACTGACCAAACAATAAAATACAGTACAATTTCTGACTGTTTTTGTGAAAAAACGCTATATAAAACACTCATGACATTTATTTCTGTATCTTACATATGCAGCATATATATGTGGTTGCTTAGGGACATGACTGCTAACAGGGGCCACACATTAACATAGACTGCTGTTGCCTGCTCCTCACTTTGTACAGTGTTAAGTTGACTGACTTGTTCAAAGGCTGCAAACTTTCACACAATGGCCATTAGACCTATGCATTTTTCATATGCTCTCACGCCACACATCCAACAACCTACAGATTCAGATTTATTCCTCCTGATGGTCTGAAGTCTGCTTGTCTGTCTCTCTGCTGTCTGCGTCTGTCAGCATTGTCATGCTGCAACGTCATGAGTTATCAATTAGCTAAAAACATGTGTGGTCATTTTGAGACCTGTAAGGTTTTGTCAACGTGAGAGAACACGTCTGACACGGAGAGTCTCCTGTTGTGTGTTACATGTGAAACTCTGTACTCAGTCTGCACTTGAAGTTTAGCTGTATAAACAGCTTCATTCAGTGTCTTTTCTTCCCCTCTTGCACTGTGAGTTACTATGGTTATGGAGGTGCCCTTAAAATTTATAATGACTGTATAAATATTGTTTAGACAGGACCTCTGGTTAATATCTTCATTAAGGAGATGAAGTGTCTTTGTAGTCATCAGTACTGTAAATATTCAGTTAACATGTGTGACCACAGCCCCTCTCACACAAGAAATGGGAAAAATATGATAAATGTACATTAAAATAGTTCAGATAAAAACTCTCTCTTCTGTTTCTGGACTGACTTTCTAGTTGAATAAGGATTCACAGTCTGTTCTTCTCCTTCATTTACATTTCAGACAGTCACTGTTTGTGGCTGTTTGTCAACTCTCAAAGAAAGTAAAAGATTTATATAAATTTATTTGTCCATCTGTGTGTGTGTGTGTGTGTGTGTGTGTGTGTGTGTGTGTGTGTTCATTTAGTTATTAGCGGTGTGTGTGGTTTGTTGTCTATTCTAGCGGTGTGTGTGGTTTGTTGAGTTTTTGTTTTTTTGGGGGGCCACAAACAAAAACTTGTTCAGGGCCACTAAAAGCTTTCAGGGTTCATTACATGACAAAGAGGGCATGGCCCTCCATATAAAAAGATACAATTGTATGTTTATTTCTGATTCTATTAAAATTATGCAGGAGAGATAGAATGAACTGTATTTATTTAAAAATGTAATTCTGATGAACCTGTTGGCTGTCTAGAGGTCTGGCTCCCGGTCCCTTAATCTTTACACATACATTTAAAAATCGATTTGTCCCCATGGTTTGAGAAAATCGACTTCTAACATCAATATGAGTAACACGCAACGAAAACTTAAATCCCAAAAGGGAAAAGAAGAAGAAAAATCAAATTACTTCATCAAGGCTAACACATCCACGCCAGGCAAGCTAGCTTCAACCGGAGAGGCTAGCAACGTGGAAGGATCCTGTGGCAGTGACATGAATGTCACCATCATTACTGAACTTAGAAGGTTTCGGCAAGAGGTAAACGAGACACTTGAAAAACTCTCTGAACAAGTCTGGGGGGAATAGTTTCCGAGGGTGGAGGAACGTGTAAGCAATGTGGAAGATGAACATAGCCGACACGGGCAACTGCTGTCCTTCCTCCTACACCGCGACAGGCAGTTAGAGGCTCGGTGTGATGCCTTAGAAAATGCTCAACGAAGAGAGAATTTGCGAATATACGGGATTAAAGAAGGCTCTGAGCAAGGAGATACAGTCGAGTGGATTGACAAATTCCTCCATGAACTTCTGAAAGTGCCGCCCGAGTTTGAGTTACGACTGGATCAAGCGCACAGATCCCTTGTAAAGAAGAAGCCCGCAGGCTCTAATCAATCGGGCAGCCCCAGGTCATTTATCGTGAAGTTTCACAATTTCTGGACCAAACAACTCGTACTGCAGAAGGCCTGGCAGGATAATACTTTAACCTACAAAGAAGAGAAGATCACACTAAGCCACGACCAGTGATGCCAGTAACGCGCTACTTAGTAACGCGTTACTGTAGTCTGACTACTTTTTTCAGTAACGAGTAGTCTAACGCAACTACTATTTCAAAACCAGTAGTCAGACTACAGTTACGTATCTAATATTAGATGCGTTACTTTTTCGCCCCGACCGCGTCGCGTCGCCCAGGGCGGGGACCGGCCCACGTACAAGGAGGCGCCAGGGGTCTGCGGCGATGTCGGCAACCAACCCGACCCGTCTTGAAACACGGACCAAGGAGTCTAACGCGCGCGCGAGTCGGAGGGTGCGGTGGAAACCCTGTGGCGCAATGAAAGTGAGGGCCGGCGCGCGCCGGCTGATCGCCATGATCACGTCTGCCTCTCGTTTGTTTTTGTGCAGTGGGAACTAAATTCTCACTTGAGAAATTAACTGTCTGGGAATAAAACAGCAGGCACTCCGGCTACATGCTGACATAATTTATATTGTCCTATTGTTTGCTCTTC
Organism: Collichthys lucidus; assembly: GCA_004119915.2. Taxonomy (NCBI): domain Eukaryota; kingdom Metazoa; phylum Chordata; class Actinopteri; family Sciaenidae; genus Collichthys; species Collichthys lucidus. Next base: position 2,012,179 of record CM014092.1, read on the forward strand.
TCCTTCCTTGTTTTCCATCTATCTATCTATCTATCTATCTATCTATCTATCTATCTATCTATCTATCTATCTATCTATCTATCTATCTATCTATCTATCTATCTATCTATCTTTTTATTATATAAAAAATTGTAGGTGAAAGCCTTTTTCAGGACGTAGTTTTCAAATGTCCCTGTCAGTTTTGTTTGTTCCAGATGTTTTTGACATTTTGTTGTTTTTGATGTCAATAAAAGTGAGTATTGGCATAACCGGTAGTCATTTTTATGTTGAGGGGGTGGGGGATCAGCCTCTGCTGTAAGTAGGGTGGCCAGATGTCCATCTTTTAGGCCGGACCGTCTATCTTGTCAATGTCTTGCCCAGCCTCAGGGGCAGCATCAAGCCAGACATCTAATTCAGTAAAATGCAGGAATTTGCATCTAAAGGTTACAAAATGTATCTGCCCCCCCAACCCCCCCACCCCCCGTTAAAAAATGTCTTCCTTTTTGGTGCTAGGCCTATATGCGTCAGTAGTCAGATTACTGTTTCAAAGTAACTGTGGCATCACTGGCCACGACTACTCCCCTGCCATACAAAAGAGAAGAATGGCATATGGGAGTATTAAAAAGCAATTGAAAGCCAAACACATCAAATTTCAGAGCCACTATCCAGCGAAGTTGAAGGTGTTCGCAGATGATAAAGAGCTCGTCTTCGACTCTGCGTGGGAGGCAGCAGACGGCCTGCGACACCTGGGAATCGAGGTAGAACTGTCCAGGGAGGAACAATGCGAAAGGGATTTGTATTCCATTGGATGGACTGTAAGTAGCGGGGAAGACAGCCGAGCGCGCATGAATGACAACCTGGTACGTGAAAGACTTTCTCCGTTAACCTGGTGAGACCATTTCAAATCTATAATGATAGCTGATTATTACACTATAAGAATTTTTTTCTTCTTCTTCAGGATGTGCCAGCCATTTATTTCCCTCTCTTCATTTTTTTTGTTCTATGACCTTCCTTTACTCATATTTTGAACACACTTTTTTTTTCTTTAATATGGAGAGATGGGATAAAGGACATGAACACAAAAAAAAGTTTTCTTCCTCCCTGGGGGGAAAAATTAAGGAAAAAAGAGAAAAAAAAGACTTTCTTTTTGCTGGCATGATTAGGCTGTTTAGCCAAATCTTATGTGTCTGAAGTACTTTATTTGTATGATGGTATGTGTGGGGATGGGCCGGGGCGCACTATACTTCTGGCCAGTGCCGGTCCTGGCCACACAGCGGTATAAGCACCCCAAAGGTAAAGACTTTACATTTTACTCTCATAGACACTCATCATACTCACGCATTGACCTATTATTTACCCCCAGGGCTGAGGTGCATAGAATAAAAGAATGTAAAATACTTCCAATTACAATATCTGATCACTCTCCAGTGTTAATTGACTGGTGCTTGGGGAAGAAAAAATATACAAAAACTTGGAGATTGAATACATCCTTCCTCAATGACCCCGGCTTTACAGAATTTGTAAAATCAGAAATATACTCTTATCTGGAACTGTGAGGAGTTTACCAACTTACTCGACACCTGTGAGAGACCAGAGCAAATGAGAGTCAGACACGAGAGCTTTACTTTGTACAAAGGGCACCCTGCCACTGCAACATCTAAGCTACAGATAGCAGAGAGGCGCAGAGCAGTTCCTTGTTCCTTTATTTATAGAAGTTTACATGACATGTGACTGGACAGGGGCAGTCCCTGTTCCAGTAAAATAAAACATTTGATTCATCATGAGTACAGTGTAGTAAGATGAGTACAGTGTAGTAAGACTACTGATGCTGGGGCATGTGACATTCTTTTAGCCTTCTAACAGGAACTTAACGATAAGGAGGACACTTCCCCATTGATACTATGGGATTGCGCTAAAGCTTTTCTAAGGGGTCGTATAATTTCCTTTTGCACTGCCAAAAAGAAAGAAAGAGAACTAATATGCAAACAGCTGGAAGGTGAAATTGAGTCCCTTGAGAAACAACATAAAACTACCCAATCATCAGATATACTGAATTCTCTATTAGAAAAGCGAAAGACACTAGACAGTATACTTTCTGATAAAGCAGAGGGATGCCTAAGATTTACTAGACAGAGATTTTATGAACATGGGGCAAGGGCAAGCCGCTTACTTGCATTTCAACTGAGGAAGGAACAGTCCTCCAGAATTGTGACAAAGGTAAAAACCAACAATAACCCTCCTGGTAACAGATCCAGAGCAAATTTCAAAAGCCTTTGCCAACTTTTATAAAACACTATACACCAGTTCAGATGTCTCCACCTGCGAGGATGATATAAAAATGTTCCTAGACCAAATTAACGTAACCCAACTACCCGACAATGCGCGCAAAGAACTTGATAAGCCCATCTCCCCCCTTGAGTTAGAAGAAGTCATTAAGGATTTAAAAAATAATAAAAGTCCAGGCCCTGACAGATATGTAAATGAGTTCTATAAAAAGACCTAGTGTCACCTCTCTTACTTAATGCGTATAAATGCCTTTTGACTGAAGGTATGCTAGCCTCATCGTGGCGAGATGCCATTATTGTAGTCTTGCATAAAGAAGGGAAAGACCCATCTGAATGTAGTGGATATAGGCCTATTTCCCTCCTTAATGGTGACCTGCGTATGTTTACATCCATTCTGTCCTGTAGGCTTAACAAATACATTGCAGAAATAGTACATCTATTTTATTTTAGTTTATAACATGGATTCGCATCCTCTATTTTGAACCTAGGGCTAGTGTTAGGGTCAATGGATATGGATCTGAGTATTTTACTCTGGGTAGAGGCACACGCCAAGGCTGTCCCCTATCTCCGGCCCTCTTTATGTATTGAACCATTTGCCCAAATGATAAGAGATAATGTAAATATTACTGGATTAATAGCTGGTGAAGAAGAACATAAAATATCATTATATGCCGATGACGTACTTCTATACTTATCAGGCTTGTTGCAGTCCATCCCAGCGCTCATGCAATCAAGTATTTGGATACTTTTCTGTGGCAACTGAGGCATTGGACATCAACCATTGTATTCCAACTGCGATAAAGATTCAAGATTCAAGATTCAAGTTTTTATTTGTCACATGCCTAAAAGTACAGGTACAGTGGCAGTGAAATGAAGGTGACTGTCGCGACTGTGCAAAAAAACACTCAAAAGGATGAAAAGAAAACAAGATAGAAAAGAAGAATAAATAAAATGTAAGATAGAAATAGCAAAACTAGAAAAATAAATAAACTAGAAAAAAGATATACACCACTGTGTGTTACTATTATTTACAACTATGTACATGACCCGTATAATACAAATTAGCATTATATAAATATGTAAACAGAAAAATCTCACTATGAGAGAGCAGTGATGTGCAGATGAATTGGTGTGTGTGTAATGTAGGTGTAGTAGAATTGGTGTGTGTGTAATGTAGGTGTAGGTGTAGAATGCCACAGACTTCCATTGGCCTGCAGAAGGTGTTAAATACCTTGGCAATAATAATAACACCTAGAACAGAAAAACTATACAGTGCAAACTATGAGAAACTAATTAAAGATATTAAGCAGGACCTTGCACGTTGGTCATTAGGGATGTAACGATACACTCAACTCACGACTCGATTCGAGTCACGATTTTTTTGTTCACGATACGATTTTTTCACGATTTTTTAGAATCAAAATAAGCTACAGACAACCTCTAAATAAATAAAATTATCTTTTTATTTGTAGGAAAAAAATGTCTCTTTACAGAAACTCTCTGTTTGTGTTCTTATTAGGGCTGCCAGCAAGCAGCTGATCTGACCATTACCTTTCAGCTTGAAGTATGAGCTAACTGAAAATAAAAACAATTAAGATGATAGCTCATTAACTCTTTAATGAGAGTCCACGGCCCCGGGAAACGGCGAGGTCCGGGTGCTGTAAACGCAGAGCCGGTCGCGGCGCACCGCCTCGGAGGAAATGCGCCCGGCGGGTGCCAGCCAGCGCCGGGGAGAGGTCCCACGAGCAGATCCTCCCGCACCGTGCGGCCGTCCCTGACCCGTTTTAATCCCCCGTGCAGACTGCGCGGAAGTTGCGGAGAAGTTGCGGTGAATGGTTAAAATTGCAACACCGCCCTGAATTCACGGGGATTCACTGAAGTTGCGTTGAAGTTGCAAATCGCAACATCGTGAATTTCTGGAGGGTCTGTGTCATGGTATCATTTACGGTACAGTCAGGCCTGAGGCAGATTACCACTACTGCGCATGTGTGTAGGGGTGTGTGTGTGTGTGTGTGTGTGTGTGTGTGTGTGTGTGTGTGTGTGTGTGTGTGTGTGTGTGTGTGTATCTACCCTGGTTACACGACTCACGCTTCGTACTGATGTCCACAACAATTTTATTCTCTTGGCCAAGTTACAGAACACCGTGAAAACTGCAGTAAAATAAACACATACATATACATCATTCTCAGGTTATTTCTTACACAAAGGTACAAAATTTTCATCCTTGAGAATAATTACCGTGTACGCCTGCTTAACCAGCAGTAGACAGTCCTCTCGTCTCTTTCTCTCTCTCTAAGTTACGGCGCTACTAGGACAGGAAGTAACCTTTCAAAATAATGGTTTCTTAAACATTTCAACAATATAACCAAAGAATGAAATAAACTGTAGGAAGATTTCCATAAATGTGTATAACATAATAAAGAAAACACGATCAGAAATAAAATGTGACAATATCACCCTAACTTCCGGTGTTGCCATAGTAACACATGGTTGTATTGCTGGCGTCAGCTACACTCCCACCAATTACCTTAATTAATAGAAATGAAGTTGAAATACACTGACACTCTTCATTTAACAATTAATGGTAATTTCAAAGCACTGATCTTTGTTTCCTTAACACTCTGACATTTGAAACCTGTATGTACTGTAAACTGCATTTTTCACAACGAATAAATTCAACAGCACAGATAAACAACAGAATCTACCTCTCTACATATAAAGAATACCCACTTGAAAGTGAACTTCAGTATAATGACCACCTTTAGTTTAAAAAAGGAGACATTTAATTAATGGCTGATCTTTCCCCCTTACTGGTTGCTCTTCACTAGAACCACTAACTTCTGAACAGGTCTTTGAATTATGGATGGCTGCCTGAGGCGTTCACCCCCTTTTCCCAGCTTCCGTTCTCCAACTTGCACTGTCACTTTCCGTACCAGTCCATCATCATCCTCCTGTGCTTCAACAACTTTAGCAAGTTTCCATTCATTGCGAGGGACATCCTCCTCTTTGATGATTACAATGTCACCCACATTCACATTATGCCTTGGCGCATGCCATCGCTGTCGTAGAGCAATGTTTGACAGGTACTCCCGCCTCCATCTGTGCCAAAACTGTTCAGACAGATATTGAATCTTTCTCCATCGTTTTTTAGCATACAGGTCTTCCTTGCTGAACTTTCCCGGTGGGGGAAGTGGAATAGAAGATTTCATTGTAATCAAATGATTTGGTGTGAGTGGCTCTAAACTTGTGGGATCGCTGATATTGTCGACGGTGAGAGGACGGTTGTTTACGATGCTCATGGCTTCATAAAAGAATGTCCTTAAGGAAGTATCGTCCAATCTTCCAGCACTTTTGGCAATGACTGTGCTCAATACGCTTCTCACCGTTCTGATTTGTCGTTCCCACACGCCTCCGGTGTGGCTTGAATGTGGTGTGTTCATCTGGAAGTCGCACTGATTATCTGCCAGGTATGCAGCCACTCTTTCCTTATTGAGTTCTTTCAGAGCCTTTGCCATTTCATTTTTCGCTCCCGCAAAGTTGGTACCCTGATCCGATCTAATGTGTCTAACAGTTCCACGAATAGCGATAAAGCATCGCAAGGCATTGATGAGTGCATCTGTCGTCATATCCTCCAACATCTCTATGTGCACTGCCCTGGAACAAAGACATGTGAAGAGGAGGCCATATCGTTTTTGTTCTTTACGGCCCTGCTTGGTGTGGAAGGGACCAAAGCAGTCCATGCCACAGTAGGTGAACGGTGGTGTGGGTTCAACACGGTCACTCGGTAAGTCCGCCATCCGTTGTTCCTCTGGTGGTGCACGCACCCTCCTGCACCGTACACACTGCCTGATGTGATGGGCTACAGCTTTACTTCCACCAACTATCCAGTAACCGTTGGCTCTTAGTTCATTGAGGGTTTGTCCTCTGCCTTGATGTTGTATTTTGTCATGATGATATGCAATGAGGAGGTTTGTGACAGCGCCATCTTTAGGGAGGATTGCCGGGTGTCTTAACTCAAGAGGCGCAAATGCCTTTCTCAGTCTTCCTCCCACCCTCATTATACCATCTTGGATGAACGGGTCAAGCTGATAGAGTTGGTGGTTGCAAGGCAGCTTTCCTGATTTCTGGCTGAGCATGTTCAACTCCTCTTGGAAGGCATCCTGTTGTGCAAGCTTGACAATAGTCAGTGCGGCTTGCCTTCTCTCTTCCACATTTACTGGTTCGGTTGTCTTAATTCTCTTAGCCAACCGCAGAATACGGCCAATGACCCTGACCGCTGTAGGCCATCTTGAGAACCGTAACAGGTGTTCCTGAATGTCAAATTGCCTTGCAGCCTCAGTTTTTAGTGCCTGGGTAATCTTCACCTCCGGATCTCCCACCAACAGCTCTGTTGTGACCTGGTTTGTGGCTATCTCCTTTTCCCATAAGAATTTAGGACCAGAGAGCCAGTTTGAGTCTATGAGATCAGCCACCTTGAGACCTCTGGAGGCGTGGTCGGCAGGATTCTCTCCTGTATCGACATAGTGCCATCGTCTTATGTCTGTGGTTTCTCGAATTCTCTGGACTCGGTTCGCCACAAAGACATGAAACCTTCGTGCCTCATTATTGATGTAACCGAGAACCACTTTAGAGTCAGTCCAATAATACTCCTCATCGATCTTGAGGTCCAACTCCTCCCGTAGCATGTTGCTTACGGCGGCTGAAGTTACTGCAGCAGTTAGCTCCAACCTCGGTATGGTGACTATTTTGGTTGGCGCGACTCTCGCTTTTCCCATTACCAAGGAGCAGTACACTTTCTCTTTGCTTAACAACCTGATGTACGAGCACTGTCCATATCCTTGACTGCTCGCGTCAGAGAAATGATGCAGTTCGACTCTCTGGACCTCTTCAAAGCTGTCAGGTATGAAGCACCTTGATATCTCGATCTTCTCAAGGTTTTCTAAATCCTTCATCCAAGCCTCCCACCTTAGCTTCAAATCTCTAGGTAGTGGTTCATCCCACCCCGTACCTCTCTGGCACATCTCCTGTAGCACTCTTTTCCCTTCGAGGATAAATGGCGCTAAAAACCCCAAAGGATCATACAAAGAGGCAACGACAGAGAGGATACCTCGTCGTGTTGCTGGTTTCTCATCAAGTGTCACTTTAAAGGTGAAGCTGTCACTTTCTGTGTTCCATCTTATACCAAGCACCCTTTGCATTGGTAAGTTGTCATAGTTGAAATCAACATTTTTTACCTCCACAGCGCGTTCTGCAATGTCAATGGAATCCAGCACCTCTCGACTATTAGAAAGGAATTTGTGAAGATGCAACTTTCCTTTGGAACACACAGCTTGAGCTTCCCTCACTAGCTTGATTGCCTCACCAACTGATTTCACGCTTATGAGGCCATCATCCACATAGAAGTGCTTCCTGATGAAGCTGGCTGCAGAAGGGTACTCTTCCTCATTTTGACTAGCAAGATGTTTCATGCCATAGTTGGCACAGCCAGGGGAAGACGACGCTCCAAACAGGTGCACCTTCATGCGGTACTCCGTGGGTTCTGAGTTTGTGTCTCCGTTTTCCCACCAGAGAAACCGCAAATAATCTCTATCCTCTTTGCTGACATGGAACCTGTGGAACATTTTCTCCACATCACACATGACTGCGATGGGATGTTTACGGAAACGGCAAAGTACAGCTGTGAGGCCATTTGTTAGGTCGGGTCCTGTTAGCAGATGATCATTCAGTGAGGTGCCTTCATACTTGGCAGAACAGTCGAAAACCACCCGAATCTTGTCTGGTTTCCTCGGGTGGTAAACCCCTTGATGTGGGATATACCATGCTTTCCCACGCACTGGTTGGGTGTCTACCTTCTCTGCATCACCATCCTTGAAAACACCTTCCATGAACCTCACATAGTCGTTTTTGAACTTGGGATCTCTGTCTAGCTTCCTTTTGAGATGCTTTAGCCGAGCCAGAGCCAGCTTCTTATTGTCTGGGAGGTGAGGACGTACCTTAAAGGGAAGAGGCATCTCAAGGTTGCCATGCTCATTTTGCTGAATTCCTCCTTTTAGTATCTGCAGGAAGCAAATATCCTCTTGAGATATGCTTTTGTCACCTGATTTTGTATCTGCAAAGTCAGACTCAAGAGCCTTAATAACAGAAGATGGCGTTAAAGGTGGTAGTTCTCTGACAGATACTCGATGACAAAGGCCAGTTACATCTTTAGCATTCACCTGCTGTGGCGCGCTTCCCACAATGCTCCAACCAAGATCAGTTTTAATGCCGTAGGGCTCATAGTCACCCCCACTGATGACCTTTCTTGGAATAAGCGCTCTGGAGCAGTCATAGCCAATCAATAATCCTACACCACAGTCCAATAATGGGGGGATCTCATGGGTTATGTTGACGAGATGCTTCCACTTTTTGGCTGTTTGGCAGGTGGGTATATGTGCGCGGTCAAGTGGAATGAAGTCTCTCGTGTAGGCTGGAGGTAAGCTGAAGGAAATGTTTGAGGAGAGACCTCTGACTGTGAGATCACATACTCTTTGGCTCATCACGATTGAATCTTTCCCCATCATAGTGGAGAGCTTCAGTTTTACTGGCTGCATTGTTGCCTGAAGCTTTTCGCACACCTCTTGATCAACAAATGTGTGACTGCTTTGTGTGTCCAGTAGGGCGTATACTAGGGTTTCAGTATCAGGTGCATTAGGTGCTGAAATCCACACTGGCACAACCATAGATGTGCTCCCACCTTCTCCTCCATTCACGCAGCAAGATAATGAGGCTGTACTTTCTTCAACTGTACCTTGCTTTAATTCTGCTGGGGAACGATCTTCATGCAGTGGAGTTGGGTGCGCCTTTCTGCAAATGCCACACATGGCTCTGTTTCTACAGTCTTTAGAATTGTGACCTTTTCTCAGGCATGCAAAACACAGCTTATTTTCATGTATGTATTTTTTCTTCTCTTCTACAGGCATTTCTGTTAGCTTTTTGCATCTATGAATGGAGTGATTTTCCCCACAGCAACTACACTTGGTCATGTTTGAGTTTTGTGATGGTGTGCTCCATTTCTTTGGTTTTTCTGTATCTCTTATCTGGATTTCATAGAGGTCTGGTTTGGATGTGGAGCATGTTGAAACTGGAGCCTTCACATTTGTGACAAACGTGTTTGCTTTTGAGCGTTTCACCTCTCTTACAGGTGTCTCTGCAGGGTGCCTTAAAGCATGAAGGGATGACACTGGATTACATGCAATACGTGCCTCTTTAGCTATGAATGAAGCGAACTCATGGAAGTCTGGATAGTCTTGGCCTCGATCCAGCTGCTCTGTGACGTAACGGTTCCATCTGGATGTCACCCAATCGGGAAGCTTGACCAGCATTTTCTGGTTCTCCTCACAGTCATTCAGAACCTGTAAACCATCTATATGAGACATGGCGTTACTACATGTTTGCAGGAAATCACTGAATTCTCTCAGTTTGACATACTCTTTTCCACCAATCCTGGGCCACATATTTAGCTTCTCTCTGAAAGCCCGTTGCACTACAAAGGAATGGCCATATCTTGCGTTCAACCTATTCCATGCTTGTTGATAGGCTTCTTCATCTTTTCTGTAGAAGCTGCCCTCAAGAAAAGATTTAGCTTCTCCTGCTATGTATCTTTGCAGGTAGAACAGCTTACTTGCAGGGTTGGAGCATCGTCTCTCTATAAGAGCTTTAAAACTCATGCTCCATTCTGTAAACTTAAGAGGATATGAGAATATAGTAGGTTCTGGGGTTGGAAGACGAGTGAGAGCTAATGATTCTTGCAATACCTGGACCAAGGATGTCTCACTTTTCACAGCTTGCTGTTCATGACCTGGGATGGAGTGAGTGAATGGGTTCGTACCATTAACTTGTTTACCTACGGGACTGCACGATCCATCCCTTTCTTTTGTCTCTTCTTCAGTGTAAACATTTAGTTTTGCTTGAATAACATGAATGTCTCTCTGATTTTCAAGTTTTTTCAGCTGCTGACGTTGAGCTTCAATAGCAGCTTGAGGTGTCTGCCATGGATGCATAGTCTTTAATGTTGAGGTGATTAATGTTGAGGCTGCTGTAGACATGTGTTTTATTCTAAGATACCTATGCAGACCACTCTTGAGCCAGGGCCTATTCAACAGGGGTTTACTTCACAATACATGTTTAGTCACAAGCTGGGATATTGTCCACTCCTAAGCCAGAGGTTATTTAACCAAGAGGTCAGACAGGTCGGTGCCAACCAGATGTCCAGAAGAAGGAGAGACTTCTTTAGATATTTTGATTAGGAGTCAGGTCAGAGGTTAAGCCTGTAGGGGGTCTTCCTGAGAGAAGAGTGACTATCATCTTTCAGTTTCTTTTCTTTAAAGTAACTTCATTGACTTTTGTGCCTTGAGCTGTTGTTAATTACATGTCAGGGGGAGGCACAAACTGTCTATATAAGAGCTTGTCCGGCATGAGGTCGGGAGGGTTCTCTCATTTTTCGGCCTGAGACTCTCCAGGTACTTTGTACTTGTTTCGACACTGTGCTTGTTGTAATAAACTTGTTATACGACTAAGACGGTGTCGGCGGCATTTTCTCTTTAAACATCTTCATCTGCATCACCACCGGAGGATCACAAGGAGTAAGAAGAATACACCACAGAAATGGCGTTGTCGGCAGGATCCGTGTTGCGACCGAGGCGCGGCTGGACGCAGCTCTGCTTTCCTCCTCTCATCCCAGGTGAGCGTACTCCGTTCTGCTGCTTGGGGGGCGGCTGTTTGCTGTAGTCTGGCTGTATTGGGTCGCACCGAGACGGTCCGGTGTGGGTGGTCGTGTGTCATGCTATGTTGATGTTTATGGGGAAGTTCCGTTTAAATTTGTTTACTCTTCATCATTTTACTGCGTTGCTGGCAACGGGGTAGGGGGGAGTGATGGTAGAGTAAAATTATGGTTCACATTAGAACAGTAAGGTTGCGCAATAGGTAAAGGAGAGGATGCCTTACAATTAGTATTGCTAGGGAATTAGGAAATTCCACAGTTTGACTGAGCGTACAGGATTGTAGGCGAGGTGAAGGCATCTTACAATCCGTAACGCCAGAGAGTTGGGAAACTCTACAGTTTGACTGGGCGTGACGGATTGGGTAGTTAGAGGTAAAAGGCAAAAGGCCTTATAACAAGTAACGTTAGCTAGAAGTTTGGAACTCAGCAGATGGTCTGCGGCAGCGTGAACGTTTGAGTAGAAAATAGGAATAAGGATTTAAGGTAGCCGCGAATTCGGTAAAGCCCTCTGGGAGGCGGTTTTAGACGGGCCCTAAAACCCGGACAGTTCACTAGGTGATGTTCAGGTCAGTTATAAAAGTATAACTGGGAGTGTAGGTGAAAATATTTGTAGATAGATGACCGCTCTGTCGTGGGCTGACGAGACACGACTGAAGTCGTTTTGTCAGATATTCTGCACTTCATGAGGTAGCAGAAATTTAGATTAAAGGAAAGGGACGCGGCTGAGCATGCTCAATTAGGACGTATGAATGAGTTGTCTTTAGGATAGATTGTCGATCGTGATTTGTCTTTCTGTTTGTTATATTATGTGTTAAAGTTAAGTGTATTGATAAGCTGGAGAGGGACCCCTCCTCCCTCTCTCGGTCTCTGTGTCTCTGTTTCTCTGTCTCTGTTGAAAGAGACGTCAGCACTGCAGGCTGAATTTTGTGTGTGTGTTTGAAGTTTGACCATTTCTGTTTTGGAAATGTGATTATTCTTCCAGTGTTTATCTAATGAGCCTCTTTTAAGGACTTAAAAAAGGACGTTTCTATATGCTAATGATAAGAGTTAATAATTTGTTTTGAGCTTCCGAAACAGATTTATTAAGATATATAAGGAGTGGTGACAGTAACGTATAACTTTTTAGAAATAACCATGATCGAGAAGAGTGAAAAGTGTTGAGTGAGTGCTGAGGTTGAAGGCTTTACGGGTGTGGAGTGCACTGTAAGTCTGGTGTTGAAAAGAATGATGTGGAATAAGGTTCGGTGCTGAAGAGCGCAAAGGTAATATTAAGGTTATGATATACATAGTTTGATGTATGAAGCTATGAGCCTTTTTAGAGACATCTCTATAAATAAACTATATGAGCTCCATAAAGATGGTCTCTATAAGATTCATGAGAAATAAATAAATAAATAAATAATAGATAAAGATCTATTTAGGATAAGTAAGGAGATATTGAGTGAGTTTTGATGTGGTCAGTAACCCTAAAGTGTTGACAGAAAAGAAAAGGTGGATTACTAAAGAATGTGACATTAAACTGTGATGATATTAAACGAAAATCTAATTCTTGCTGGTTTTCCATTGTTCTTTGCATCTGTGGGAGAGACACGGAGAAAAGGCGGAGACTGAACAGGGGGTTAAACGGACCAGTTCAGTGACGTCAGACTCCAAACTAGACCACTGCACAAGGCCAGTACTGCTTTTGTTCACGAACTCCTGCCATACCTGCTGGTTTTGAAATATGTGTATATGCATTTATGATCACTAGAAACTGAGATCTATTTGCTTATATATGTATGATTAGATGTTTATAGCTTGAAGTGGGAAATAGCATTTTCTGTTTTGCGTGCTATTTTGAGCAAGCTTGGCAACTGACTGATCAGTTAAACTGTTGTATTGTGGATTGCAATTGTGATGTGTTGCTGTTTGTGCATTGTCCTGCTGTTTGAGTTATTCTGAGCTGACTTGTGTCGTATGATTGCATCTAAGATTCTTTAGGGGCTAGAAGTAAAAGCTGTGATTGTGGATACTTGCTTTGTGGTACATAGTTACTATTGATGTCTGTTGGCATTTAGAGATTTTGCTGATAGCTTTTTGGGCTAGAGAGGCATTGTGTGGATTTAGTGGTGTAATTTTATTGCATTGATAGATCCTTTAAAGTCCCTTGGAACTGGTGAATTTCCTTCTAGGGTTCATTGACTGTGGCATAGCATATTTGATTCAATTGATTGATTAATTTGAGCAATTGATAGTTTGATTGACTTGATAAGTTTAAATTAATTTATTTGATTAATTGATTAATTAGTTTACTGGTAACATAAAACAGTTAAAATGGAAAAAAGAACAATAAAACCATAAAAGCAATTACACCACTTGATATAGTTCAAAATAATAATGCCTTAATAAAAGAGGTCTCACGAACCTCAGCAAAAATGGTCCCGCCGTTGGCCAGGGACTGATCAACCCTGACCAGTGGAAGGAACCTTTAATCCGGATGTCATTAAAACACTACAAGTGCTTGTTTATAAGGCATCATCTGTTACAATGGGGTATCCGGTGACTATTCTTACGCATCATAGTCTCAGGAATCTTTTGAATGAATTAGGGTAAATATACATTGACCATGCCGAGGCTTAGTGACTATCATAGGCTTCTAGTGCAGGAAGATGTTACTTTAGCGAGATTTGCCACAGTGAACCCGGCTGAAACTTTGCTAACTCCAGAGGACGGTGAGCCACATGACTGTGTTTATGAGGCAGAAAAGTATTCGAGACTTAGATCTGACTTACAAGCCCTCCCATTGCATGAGGCAGACTTGGAGTATTGGATAGATGGATCTTGCTATCGTGTGGGAGATAAGTTGAGTGCAGGATATGCCATAGTGAAAGCACAAGCTGATGGTTTTGTTGTGGAAAAGGCTGAAATAATACCACAGCCTGCGTCTGCACAGCTTGCAGAGCTTGTGGGCCTAACTGAAGCATGTTTGTTAGCCGAAGGTAAGCGGGTGACAATCTACACAGATTCTGCTTATGCTCACAATGTGTGTCATCTATTTGGGTCGGTATGGAAGGGCCGTGGGTTTAAGAAAACCGATGGTTCCCCGATACAACACCACGCTCAAATAATAAAGCTGTTGCATGCTATGATGAGACCTAAAGAGATAGCAATAGCTAAATGTGCAGCTCATAGAGCAGATATGTCCAGAGTAACGCAAGGTAACAAAGCAGCTGATGAAGCCGCAAAGGCAGTCACAGGAGCAGATAGAGTGGGTAAAGTTTTGTTGGTCACACATGAAGTTGATTTGGAGGATAGAGTCACTTTTAGGGATGTGTTTTTATGCAGAATGTAGCTTCTGAGATTGACAAACAGTTGTGGAGAGACAGGGGTGCCACCCAGGATTTTGGGGTTTTTGGAAGAACCATGCAGGGCTGATAATAGCTCCTCCAGATCTGTTAGGATGCACATGAGGTAGCTTATGTTGCAAGGGGGGAAGTTAAGAGAAAGATTATAATGGAGTATGGATTTTGGGCACTATGTCTACTTGCACAGATTGATTTGTCATAGGCAGATGCACAAACTGTTCAGAAAATAACGTTCTAAGGGGGGTGATGGTTCCACCTGGTCAGATTCCGACTCCAAGGGGTTCTAGTTGTGAACTAGTTGGGGACTTTGGTGATATGATCAGACCAGTTGAAGGTAAAGAGGCATATGTTGGTTGTTGTAGATCGGTTTTCAAGATGGCCTGAAGCTTGTTCAACCAAGCAGAGGGATGCTCAGTCTTTTGCCAAAGTTGTTGCAAAGTTTTTGAAAGTTTTTGCAAAGTTTTGCCAAAGTGTTTTCCAAAGTTTTTTATAAAGAAAAGTCATAAGCAGGTTTGGATAAACTAAAGAGTTCGTGGACAAAACAGTAAAATTGATTTTGTAAATTGTGAATAAAACAGTGTTTTGGTGCAGTTTTATCATCCGCAGAGTCAAGGAATGTGTGAAAATAAATGGGGTCATAAAAAATCAAATTCCAAATCAAATTGTTACATTGGGTAGTAGCACTTCTACTAGCTCAGTGTTTCGCCTAGCAGTAGTTTATGTGAATAAAACAGTAATGCAGTGATTGCATAGTTAAACGTGGGAAAGATGAGGGAGAGGCAAATAGAGAAGGTTTCTGTATGTGGGCAAAAGCTATAATATTGAAATGGGTTGGGGTAGTGATGCCAGGAGACCAGGTCCAGATGCCACTAATGCAGAGGACTGAGTCAGACAAGGATGAGAAAGTAGGGTTAGAAGGTGAATTGGAGGAGAGATACCAATTTTAAACATGTATAACACATCTATAGTTTAACATATATTTTAGTTGTCTAGTTATTTAGAGTTATCTAGATACTTAGAAGGGATACTGTAGTGATTAATTATAAAAGGGGGGAAGTAGCCAATGCAATATATATGTTTGCATAGAATTTATATTAGAGATAGAAATATGAATTATATCCATAATCTGAATTGTATATGTCATTTCTGTATATGTTATTTCTGCAAAGATACTGGTTGGTGTTTTCTTTTTCCCTTAGAACAACAGTGGGGGAGGACCACCATGAGGGTGGTTGATGATTCAAGGATCCCAAGCTGTTAAAGGGATTCAGAGACTCCAATAAGAACAATCAAAAGGACAATTAAGCCTGAACTCTGAACAAGGACATTGGGAGGATGCTCAGAGCAAACATCAACTTAATCAACACTGTGGAGGAACTGTGGGGCTGATCCATAACAAAGAAGAACGGAAATGAAGTAACATATATATGTAATACATGTATAAGATGTTGTTTTTGAATGTTATGGTATACCATTTATTATGTTGAATTGTATGCAATGTGTGGCTCATATGTTGGAACCTCAGTTGTTATTTTTATTTTTCGGTCCGACAGGGAAATTGGGAATAGGCAGGGATAGGTCCATTGGAGGGTACGATGGGTTGACTAGCCTGAAGGTGGATATTTTTGATTTTATTTGCTGAGGTCTCCATATGTATCTGCCTTAATGATGTTTGACATACAATGAGTAAAAGTTCTTTAATTAGATTAGATTGGAGTACTATATGTGGCCGCCTGAGGCAGAGGGGCCGTGAAAGAGTTTTCCTGTCCAGATTGATAAGAAGGACATTTCAGGAAAGATGGCTGCCAGACAGGTTTTTCACTTTCACATTCCATGTATCATTCGTTTATCGGGACTCTGTGAAGTCCCGAAGGGGGGAATATGAGGTGTCTGCCATGGATGCATAGTCTTTAATGTTGAGGTGATTAATGTTGAGGCTGCTGTAGACATGTGTTTTATTCTAAGATACCTATGCAGACCACTCTTGAGCCAGGGCCTATTCAACAGGGGTTTACTTCACAATACATGTTTAGTCACAAGCTGGGATATTGTCCACTCCTAAGCCAGAGGTTATTTAACCAAGAGGTCAGACAGGTCGGTGCCAACCAGATGTCCAGAAGAAGGAGAGACTTCTTTAGATATTTTGATTAGGAGTCAGGTCAGAGGTTAAGCCTGTAGGGGGTCTTCCTGAGAGAAGAGTGACTATCATCTTTCAGTTTCTTTTCTTTAAAGTAACTTCATTGACTTTTGTGCCTTGAGCTGTTGTTAATTACATGTCAGGGGGAGGCACAAACTGTCTATATAAGAGCTTGTCCGGCATGAGGTCGGGAGGGTTCTCTCATTTTTCGGCCTGAGACTCTCCAGGTACTTTGTACTTGTTTCGACACTGTGCTTGTTGTAATAAACTTGTTATACGACTAAGACGGTGTCGGCGGCATTTTCTCTTTAAACATCTTCATCTGCATCACCACCGGAGGATCACAAGGAGTAAGAAGAATACACCACAAGCTTCCATATCAATTTCAGCTTTCTTTGCTGCCAACTGAGCAGCGGTTTCTGCCCTCTTAGCTGAAATGCTAGGTGATTCTGAGAGACGCTCCGAATGGTGACAGCTACGTGCGGTAACTTTGGAGGCTGTGGATCCATATATGGATCTAGCATATTCATTGTCAAGTAGCATGCATAACCTTGCTCTCTCTGCCTCAGCATCAAACTCGCTTCCTCCTTCAGTGAGGCGCACTCGCATCAGTTGCAGTAAGTCTGCTGTCACCGCTGAGCATGCATCAACTTTCCTACGAATTTCTTGACTTGGTGTGACTTGGAGTCGGATACTATCATACAGCTCCTTTAGCTCAGAGTCAAGCTTCTCAGCCTCGTCCATCATGTCATACATGTCGTCTTCAGAGCACTCTTGTTTCAACCTTGTACGAGTCCCTCTTACACTCTTTTTTCATTTCTCGTATGTTGCTTTAAACTTATTCTCCCTTTGAATTAACTCTTGCTCTTTTAGTTCTTGCATTTTAGGTGTTAACCGTCTGTCACGAGAGGATTTTCTGATTTTACCCTCATCTAGCTTCCCTGCATCTTTCCCTTGTGACATGACATCAGATTGACTATCACCATTTTGAGACATGTTGAACCTTCAAGAATTATTACAGGGAAGAAGCACATAAGTAAGATAAGTTACAAGGATATGATGGCTATAATTAGCAGCGGATAACCAAATTACACAACATGACACCCTTGACACTTATTTAGGACTCAGCATAAACATTTTCCAACCATAGAAAAGGCTCTTTTAGCAGAACAACACCATAAGAGTTATCCAAGCATTTGAATGTTCAGAATCCCTTTAATGTCTTGTTTGTTATGATCAACAGTAACTTCGTTCTATCCATCAATTTCCTGAGGCGTAGTAGTTGCCCAGTTTAGCTAGAGGACTCACGTTGTGGCCTGAAGCTGCTCCTCTGAGTGACCGCTGGGACCTGTGCTGCGGGATCGGAGACACTGATGTCGCCAATCTCCGTAGTTTGTTGCAGGATGTAGACACCGCCGCCTGTAGTGGCACCGTGGCTTGTTGCAGGATGTAAACACCGCCGCTCGTAATGGCACGTGGCTTATTGCAGGATGTAAACACCGCCGCTCGTAATGGCACGTGGCTTATTGCAGGATGTAAACACCGCCGCTCGTAGTGGCACGTGGCTTGTTGCAGGATGTAGACACCGCCGCTCGTAGTGGCCCGTGGCTTATTGCAGGATGTAAACACCGTCGTCCGTAGTGGCCCGTGGCTTATTGCAGGATGTAAACACCGCCGTCCGTAGTGGCCCGTGGCTTGTTGCAGGATGTAAACACCGCCCTCCGTAGTGGCCCGTGGCTTGTTGCAGGATGTAGACACCGCCGCTCGTAGTGGCCCGTGGCTTATTGCAGGATGTAGACACCGCCGCTCGTAGTGGCCCGTGGCTTATTGCAGGATGTAGACACCGCCGCTCGTAGTGGCCCGTGGCTTATTGCAGGATGTAGACACCGCCGCTCGTCAGCCTCGTGATGGATTAGGTCACGTTTTCACTGTATCTACCCTGGTTACACGACTCACGCTTCGTACTGATGTCCACAACAATTTTATTCTCTTGGCGAAGTTACAGAACACCGTGAAAACTGCAGTAAAATAAACACATACATATACATCATTCTCAGGTTATTTCTTACACAAAGGTACAAAATTTTCATCCTTGAGAATAATTACCGTGTACGCCTGCTTAACCAGCAGTAGACAGTCCTCTCGTCTCTTTCTCTCTCTCTAAGTTACGGCGCTACTCGGACAGGAAGTAACCTTTCAAAATAATGGTTTCTTAAACATTTCAACAATATAACCAAAGAATGAAATAAACTGTAGGAAGATTTCCATAAATGTGTATAACATAATAAAGAAAACATAGTGCCATAGTAACACATGGTTGTATTGCTGGCGTCAGCTACAGTGTGTGTGTGTGTGTGTGTGACACAGAAAGGCAGACGCGGCAGTGGAAGCTGCAGCCACAACGTAACCTATTTCTAATTAAAAAAACTTACTCTCGCATTTGCCAAGAATCGCGATTCATTTTTTCTGTGAACCGATGCGAGTCGTCACGCATTTGTACCGATTTTAATCGTGTCACGATGTATCGTTACATCCCTATTGGTCATCACTCCCACTGTCTTTGCTTGGCCGTATAGAATCTATCCGTATGAACGTTCTCCCACGCTTATTATACCCTTTCAAATGCTCCCTATTGATGTTCCAAGGGGAATTTTTGATATGCTTGACTGTCTGATATCCCAATTTATATGGCAGGGAAGGAGGCCTAGAATTAGATTGAAAACACTACAGCTCCCTAAGTCAGAAGGAGGACTTGCTCTGCCTTCCTTAAGACTATATTTCTGGGCATCTCAGCTGAAGCCTATAGTGGCGTGGATTACAAATGATGTCTCTACGAGGTGGGTTAATATAGAATCATCACAGTGTGAAGTTACATTACAGCATTTAGCATTTTCAAAAACATCTCTGAAAACATGTAAGGTAAATATTTGGACTAGACACACTACTCAAATCTGGAGGGAAGTACAACGAAAATATGGGCTGCCAAATACAGTATCAAGTCTGACCACAATTAAATTTACTCCAGGCTTCAAGCCACTAATGTTAGACACAGGATTTGGTATGTGGTCCAGATATGGTCTTTCATATGTCCATCATCTGATCGAGTCAAATAAAATAAAATCTTTTTCCCAAATCACAGAGGAATTTGGTCTTCCTAGTACAGATTTCTTTAGGTTTTTACAAATAAGGGAATTTCTTAGTAAACATGAAAACACTGAAAAAAAACTGGCACCCTCCGCAATAGAACTCTTTTTTGTTAAAGCCCAACTTGGTTGTAGCAGTAAAAGGGCCATTTCTTCTTTATATACCAGTTTACAGAGCATGGAGACACACGATACACTATACATAAAATCAAAATGGGAGATAGAATTGCAGCAGGATATCACCCCAGAAATGTGGACACAAATATGTACTGAGGCACATAGGGTTAGTTCCTCTAATAGCTGGAGGGAATTTAGATGGAAAATGATAGCGAGATATTTAAGGACACCACATATAACATGGAAGTATGGAGCATCAGCCACCAGCTGCTGCTGGAGAAATTGTGGAGAATTGAATTCCAATTTTGTACACACATTCTGGTCCTGTGAAAAGCTGAATAAATACTGGGAGGACATACATTCAGCACTGCATGACATTTTTCAAGTAGACATCCCTAAAGAGCCTTTGTTTTCATTGCTAGGTGCAGTCCCAGAGGGCTTTGAAAGCAGAGATGACATTTACCTGTTACAAATCCTACTGGCAGCTGCCATTAAGGGAATTACTGTTAACTGGTTAAAACCTACAGTGCCAACATTGCAAGTTTGGAAAGATATTGTATCTGGGCTCTATAGAATGGAAGTAATAACATTTAACTTAAGACTCCAGAGGGAAAAATGTTTGAAAAGATGGTACCCTGCATTTGTATTAATAATGTAATAACGCTAATGAGCAAGAACCCCTCCCCACCCCCCACCCATCCCCTCTGTCTTTTTCTTTCCCCCTTTTTTTCTACTTTTTTTTTCTTTTTTTTTCTTCTCTCAAGTGTATATGTATTCAAGTGTGTCTTAAGTCTTGTCTTGTAAACTGATTAATATTTTCAATAAAAAATAAGTTCCAAAAAAAAATGTAATTCGTTTAACCTTTTTAAAAAGTAAACTTAGATCATGCAGTACTGCTATAGACACAGGATAGGTGGATATTATCTACAGCTACTTAAACAGTTCAGTGAAGTACTCAAGGAAAATATGAGCAGATTAAAAACTGAAGGTGCCAACTGCTCATCAGTTTGAGGAGCTAACCATTCACACACATTTACACACTGATGGCACAGCTTTCAGGACATGCAGACTGGAGGGAATCGAACCGGGGTCATCTTCTTATCATCTGATTAGAGGATGACCCGCTCTACCACCAATCTACACTCACAGAAGGAGCTTTACCTTATTAGTTATAAATGACTGCACTAGAGCCAGGCCTGTGTCATCTGTAGATTTAAAAGACTTATTTGCAGGAAATAAAAGCACTTTTTTTTATTAATAAATATTATATTTTTGCCATGTTCAGTTACTATAACTACCCACATCTTAATTGTTTTTCCCCTAATAGGTGCAACTAAGATCAATTAGTCTGAAACTTAAAAAGTAAATGGTTTGTTTATTTGCCAAAATCAAGGTCATTAACCAGAATTCTCTGGTGATGGCTTCACAAACTGGGCTCATTAGAATTGTTTTGTTTTGACTCAACAAGGCCTGATTAATGTTAAATACATCCACAGGGATCATAATGCAGTAAGTGAGTCATTAAATGTATTTGTCTGTTAATTAGTACAAACACAGTTCATCATACGTGTAGTTCTCACAGTATGAAAATGAAATGAAAAGTAAAATAGTCTGTACATTCATGAAATTTCTTCTCACATGCTCCTGGATGATTCTCATTTCTTTGCTACATGAAACTCTGTCTGCTGTCTGTTCACAAGAGGTCATGAAGGTCATTGTGGAAGTACGCTCTGACAATGAGGCATTAACTAAGAGTACAAATTTTGCAAGGTACTGCTGTCAAAATTCTGGAATTTAAGCAAATAGCTTAAAAATTACACACAAAACACACACATTGTTGTGTTTTTTCTAATGTAATGCATAAAAACTGTGAAAGTGTTGATTTGTTTTATATCTGATTTCCCATATCATGAGTGATTTGATATTTGAAAAAATAATCTTACTAAGTTTTGAATAATAATGACGATGGTTCAGGCTGTATCACTCAGCCTTCATTCTTAATTTAGAGAAAACAACTGCAAATTTCCACCACAATGTGACAGCGAGCAAAATGCAAATCAAAGATTATTTAGACTGACTTTATGTCTGTCTTTCATGGAACTTTGAACAGTGAAAGCAACATGTCTTCCATGATCCATCATCTTTTATTTTATGTTACTAAGCCTTTATTTTAAATGTTTAGTCAAATAAAAAATATGTTGTTACTGTAAATGTAAATTTCATGCATGTCATGCAAGATCCAAAAGAATTAAATTGATAAGATATTGCACAGTGACTTTGTCACTTTCACTTCAAGGTTGACTGATCTCTAGAGCTCAGTCAAACAGTCACTCAGAGAGTATATCTACCACCACCCACAGACCATACAGGCAGCCGCCTGTAGGCTGTTTCAGTCAGCATCACAAGTTATTGCTAAACACTTCTCAAACAGAGAATCAGGTAAGCCTTGATGACTCATGAATGTGTGATTTAAAAACATTTTAGTAACCTATACCAAATCCCTGTTTTATCTGAAGGCCTATACTAGTTTCCTTCGTCTGATCTATCCATGCTGTTTATCAATTATCAGAGAAATTTGCTTCTTTTAAAATGTAATCTCCAGTAATTTTCAGTTTAATGACTGCTATTGATAATATATTAAACAACAATGGTTAAAAAGTAACTAATACTTTGAGTAGTTTTTTAATTAGAATACATTTATACTTTTGATTTTTTACCACTAATAGTTTACTTAATGTATGCATACCTGAGTATAGATTTTAAGTATTTTTTGCTAGCAAATAACTGCTTGGTTTCAGAATGGCATAAAATTGTGCATGTTATGCATTCGCTTTTATAGAAGTTAATGCTATATAGTAAATTATGATATGATCCACTTGTTCTTTAGACTGGAGAGCTTTGAAGCGGAGGCTGTGCTCCGACACACAGTCTGTGGACTTCAACTATGTCTTTTCTTAGGACTGTTTTCAACAACTCTGTCATCATTCATCCTCCAGGATATTATATCATCGGATTTGAGACATTCCCCTACATCAGTGTCTACTTCATCTTTCTAGCATTTGTTTATGTGGTTACTGTGCTGTTCAATACTTTGGTGATCTGTGTAATTGCCTTTAATAATTGTTTACACACTCCAAAGTTTCTGGCTGTGGTCAACCTTGCAGTAATTGATGTCATCCTAAACTCGTGCACTATTCCCAGCATGATAAAGCTATTTCTCATTAAGGATAACTTCATTCCATTCAACCTCTGTCTTTTACAAATGTTTGTATATTATACATTTGTATCACTGGAGTCATATGCACTCGCTATACTTGCCTATGACCGCTTGATTGCAATTTGTTTCCCTCTGCGACAGAACTCATTCAACACAGTACGGAGCATGTTGTGTATTGTTGGTCTGACTTGGTCTTTTGCTCTGGGAGTAACAGCGTTTACCACAGCTATCATGACTCGACTGTCTTTTTGTAATTCTGTCAGAGTGTTCAGCTATTTCTGTGACTATGCTCCTGTGTTTAGACTTGCCTGTAATGATTACACACTGCACTGGACAGCAGCCTCTTTTCTCTCGGTTTTGTTACTTGTAGGTCCCTTTTCTTTCATAGTCCTGTCTTATGGCAGCATCCTGGTGACTGTGTTCAGAATGAAATCTTTAGACAGTCGGGTGAAAGCTCTGGCCACTTGTATTGAGCATATCATCCTTGTTGCTGTATTTTACATTCCTCTCATGACCATCTTTATTGTTGGGTTTTATTTGGGATCCATTGACCCAGACCAGCGTGTGTTGAGTCTGTCACTGGCCTCTTGCATCCCACCCTGTGTCAATCCTATTGTCTACTCTTTGAAAACCAAAGAGATCAAAGTTAGAGCCCTGGCTCTGGTACGGATTAATAGAATTGGAATTGACCAACGTAAAAGCAAACCTTGGAGAGTTAATGAAATGTTGAAAAAATCCAGGCTCTAAATGTTTGTGTGGGTCAAAAGCCAAAAGGACTCCTTTCTATATGAACGTTTTTGGTTTAAACAGGTTATTATTTGGCACTTTCATTGTTCATTCATCACTAATCGGAGATCTTTTTGCTTAAAATGATTTATTCTCACCAGTGATACTTTACACATTTACCGTGTCCCATCTGGATGTTTTATTTGAGGTCATTGACCATATTGGGGCAACTGGAGTTTTTCAGTTGTTCAGTTGGTTCAGTTGGTTTGTTGTATTCAAATATTTTATGGTAAGTGTGCTAAATGTGAAGCATGTGATGAATAGATTTAATTATAATTTTAATGACATTTCAAAATTTAACTTTTCATTTTTCAGACTGCTTAAAATACTCAGCAATGTTATATTTGACCGGATGCTTCTCCTTGAGGCTACTGAATTATTACTCTATCAGGGAAACCATCAGAAGCTTTCAGATCAGCTGATAATCTGTTACTCTGATTTCTGTTTCAAACTTTTTTATCATCTTCTACCAGTTTGTGATTACATGTGTCTGCTGTCTGGTATCATGTGATCACCATGCAGACGTGTTCATAACATAAACAGGTGCAACTATTTCAGAACTATACTTTATGTTATGTTATGTTATGTTATGTCACGTCACGTCACGTCACGTTACGTTATGTTATGTTATCTTTTATGTTATCTTTTATGTACTGAATTACCAAAATTTGGTAAATATTATAATCTGTTAGATATTACAGTATGTCAACACTGATTTGAAGCATGAGATGAGACACACTATTGATGAGGATTAAAGTGATTTCATATTTTTGAGTCAACCTGTCAAAACGTTTAAAATTAAAATAAATACAACATCACGTGATTTTCTGTGTACATAAACATATATACATAAATACTATTTAAATAAATATTGACAATATTATGGGTAAATGTATATAAAGTAGCTGATTTCTTTTAGTTTTTGGTCGTATTCGATCTGACAATAGTGACCAATGCATTAGCTCCATTATGTAAATGAAATGTATATCAAAAAGGGACTATAGGAAGTCCTCCAAGCAAAGAGGTCGTATTGGAGGAAGTTTTGTGGATCGATTGGGAGCACCACTAAGATAGAAGAAGTCTGGGGAATGTTGAAAATGTGGAGATAGAAAGGATTGGAGTTATCAAGTCCTAAGTTCTGGAAATAAATTGGCTGTAACCAATAAAGAAAAGGCGGAGTTAATGGCTAAGACTTTTGTTTTCTTGCACAGCTCAAATAATTTAACAGAGGAGGGAAGACAGGGCACAGACAAAACTAGAAATGAAAACAGAGAGGTGTTAAAAAAAATGATAGTAGGGAAAACAAATTAGATGTCCCATTTACCATTGGAGAAATGAAAAGCAATACTACTACTTTTAGCAATAGCCAAAACAAGAAGGAGTGCACCAGGTAAAGATCAAATATGGTAAACTATGATTAAACATCTAAGTGATGGGGGATTGATGAAAATTATACATTATACAATGAAGTCTGGAAAGAGTGTAAAGTCCCACGGAGTTGGAAGGAGGCGATAATCATCCCAATCAGGAAGCCTGGAAAAGATCCAACTAAGACAATAAACTACAGACCCATAGCACTTACATTACATATAGGTAAAATAATGGAGAGAATGATTAATGAGAGACTCATGTATTATATTGAAAAAAGGGGATTGGTGAATAAATATCATAAAAGTGGATTTAGTAGGGGGAGGAGCACAATGGATCCAGTATTGTGTTTAGAAGACGACATCAGGAAAGCACAGGTAAATAAAGAAACGGTGGCAGCAGTGTTCTTTGATGTAGAAAAAGCCTATGACATGTTGTGGAGAGAAGGTTTTCATGATTAAAATGCATCAAATGGGAATTGAGGGAAACTTATTTAACTGGGTTATGAATTTTTTAAAGAAAATAGTTATTTAGGTTAAAATTGGATCAGAGATATCAGAAAGCTATATTGCAGAGAATGGTACACCGCAGGGGAGTGTTATAAGTCCTATACTATTTACAATAATGATACATAATATATATTTGATAATATACCTACAGGAATGGGAAGATCTCTGTTTGCAGATGATGGGGCATTATGGAAGAGGGGAGGCAACATAGATCATATAGTTAAGAAAGTACAGGAAGGGATAGATCAAGTGGAAAACTGGGGAGCAGAATGGGCTTTTAAATTCTCGGTGGAAAAAAGTAAAGTAATGTTCTTCTCAGAAAAAAAAATCAGTGAAAATAATAAGTTAAACTTGTATGGAAAAAACTTAGAAAGGGTAAACAGCATGCGATTCCTGGGATTGATTTTTTATTCTAGATTAACATGGAAAGAACAGGTGAACGGATTAGTTAAAAAAAGTAAGGGAGTATTAAATAGTATGAGGTGTTTGACTGGGCTAAATTGGGGAGCGGATTTTATGTCCTTAAAATATATATACAAAGCATTAATAAGACCTAGAATAGACTATTGTAGTGTGGTGTACGGATCAGCAGCTAAAACGATATTATTCAATCACGAGCACTAAGAATATGTCTCAGAGCAATGAAAACAGTTTGTTCCCTTCAGGTGGAAGCAGGAGAAATGTCATTATGGATAAAGCAGCTAATAGCCAATTACTGGATACATTTAAAAGGACATAAGGAAGACCATCCAACAAAGAGAGTCTTGGAAATGTGTTGGGAAAGGGGAAAAGAGCAAAAATCAAGGGGTGGGTCAGTGAGGGAATAGTAAGGAAATAATAATAATAAAGGAAATAGAAGTCAGCCCAACAGTTCTGTGGACGACAATACCAGAATGGACATTACACGAAGCAAGAGTAGATCTAAAAATATGGGACATTAAAAGAAGAAATAAAACAGTGGACTTGGTACAAGAATTTTAGAACTATACAGATGAAAAGTATGGGGAATATATGTACTTGTATACAGATGGATCAAAAAGACCAAAAACAGAAGCAACAGGTGCAGCAGTGGTGGTTCCTAGTCATAATAACTAAGTATTAAAAAGAACTTCAGATCATTTAAGTGTATATGCAGTGGAACTATGTGCAATAGTATAGGCAATAGAATCGGCGGAGGACAGGGCGGATAGGAAGATAATCATATGTAGCGATTCAATCTCATCACTCTTAAGCATTAAAAACAGGGCAGCAAAAACACATCAGGGGAGGGAAATAACATTCATGTGGGTACCAGCCCATTTAGGAATACAGGGGAATGAAAAAGCAGATCAAATGGCAAAGGAGGCAGCAAAGAAAGAAAAGGTGGAAATGAAAGTAAAATTATCAAAAGCAGAATGGAAACGTTTATTATGGAAAGAAATAATTAATCAATGGAAACAATATTGGAAAATTCAGGAAAATGGGAGACATTTATATAAACTACAAGATGAAGTAGGTGAGGTGGGGTGTTGTGGAGGTAGCAGAGGTGACCATGAGCAGACTAAAAATAGGGCACAGTAAACCGAATAACACACTCAGTATATCAGGAAAACATCCAACTGGTCTATGTAGCTGTGGAGAGAGAGAGAGACAGTGAAGCATGTGATGGTGTCATGGATATGAAAGGGAGAGGGAAGAGATGATGGCAGGGTTGCAGAAGACAGGAGCAGTGGAGAAAAGTTTCAAAAGTATAATAGAATGTGGGAAATGTAGAGAAGGGAGGAAAATCATAATGGGATATCTTGTTTTAACTTTGTTAATAAAATAATTTAAAAAGGAAAAGAAAATAAGTAGTAAAGAAGTAAAGTCCAGAAGAGTGCGGTATATGGAACTATAAGGATGCCGACTGCCGTAAAACACCAAAGAAGAAGAAGTTTTTGGTCATAGACACATGTTATGTATACATAAACATATATACATAGACCCCGCATTGAGCGGGTTGGTCGTTGGTCGCGTTACGTAAACGGCGCCGCCATATTGGTTCGGGCAGATCTGCCGGTAAACTAATACAAAGAGATGGACTGAACTTCACAAAGCGCCTTTCTACAAAGTTCTTTAAGTTAATGTCTCTTATACACCCATTTACACACACACACACACACACTAATATATCTGGGAAACAAACAGGCACCAAACACAACGTATGTATGTTTACTCCTTATGTAAGCACCAAACCAACGTATGTATTTTTCTAATGCTGAGTGTTTACAGCTACTAATGTGTGTAACACTGTTACTGTGGTGATAAATATTGAAATATTTATATTTAACATTTAATCTGTGTCTATAATAACCAGATCCTGAAATGTAGATGTGACATGAGGGTTTCTGAATAAAGAGCACTAACGTGTAAATTACATATGAACATATATACATACATATAGTACACACACACACAGACACACACATATATATATATATATGTGTGTGTGTGTGTGTGTGTGTGTGTGTATATATATATATATATATATATATATATATATATATATATATATATATATATATATGTGTGTGTGTGTGTGTGTGTGTGTGTGTGTGTGTGTGTGTGTGTGTGTAAATGTTAAATGTTAATATAAATATAAATATAATATGAATATTTCAATATTTATCATCATAGTAACAGTGTTACACACATTAGTAGCTGTAAACACTCAGCATTAGAAAAATACATACGTTGGTTTGGTGCTTACATAAGGAGTAAACATTTATAATCATCACTTTAAAAGTTACATACGTTGTTTTTGGTGCCTGTTTGTTTCCCAGATATATTAGTGTGTGTGAATGGGTGTATAAGAGACAATAACTTAAAGCACTTTGTAGAAAGGCGCTTTATGAAGTTCAGTCCATTTCCTGTTATTAGTTTACCGGCAGATCTGCCCGAACCAATATGGCGGCGCCGTTTACGTACGATTCAGCGCTCAATGCGGCGTCTATGTATATATGTCTATGTATGTATATATGTTTTTTGGTCGCCTGTCCGCGGAACTCATGTATGGTGTATCGTCGGAACTATTTTACGGTTGCACGTTCGTCCTGCGCTCTCACGTGTCCTCCACCTTAGACATATATACAAATGTAGATATGTCTATGTCCTCCACCGTGTGGTTGCTTCTCTGTGAAACCGGAAGTGAAGGTTATGATAAATTAATTTCTCATTGTCACACAATAACTCGGCGGGAACAAGGTAAAGAAGATTTGCGTAAGCTAGCTGCTAGCCCCGCTCTTGATCATGTTAGCTTAGCTTTGTAGCATCAGGCGGTTGACACAGTGCAGAGTGTGTTGAAGTATACTTCTGTATATGTATGTTAAGTAATCAGCAATACAACCATTTGCAAAAACAATCCATTACAAGCCAGAGTCACATGACGTCGAGGTCGTGTTATCAGAGAAGTGTCCTCGCTGTGTTTTATATCTCCTTATTATCAGTGACGCGTTAGATATTTTCATATCTTACACGATGGATTCCCATGATGCATCGTTACAGGTTCAACAGCTGTCAGTGAACTAACAACTCATTTTAATAATTCATGTCGTCATCAGATATTTAGTATGTAAAAAAGGAGCTGTGATTGACTGCATGTCAGAGTCAGCACGTGTTATTTTCTAATGAGGTGCTGTGAGTGAAATAAGTACCTTCAAATGAACTTGCATATTATAAATTCTTCTTATTTTTACTATTACATATTATACATGCATATTATGTATTGTACTATGCATACTGTGCAGTCCTTGAGTATACATGCTTATATTCCAACACCTCTGTTGTGGGCCAAATTTCTATGTGCACAAATCATATTAACAAATGATCGTTAATAAAAGACAGGGCAGATTCACACCACACACCTGAGGGGAAATTCAAGTTTTCATTTTTTCTTTCATTTTTAGTGTTGTATTTGCTTTCTCATATGCACTGTGTGAACTCAGAGTCAGCAGTACAATGAAATGTGTTGGACGATGAAGAGGAAGCGCTCATCTCAGCATTAAGAGTGTGGAACAAACAGAAAGAAGCTAAAGGCAATACTACAATACTAAATACAAAACTATGAAACAGTAGAACATGAAATAATAATCTTATATACACTATCTTCTCTACAAAATATGTATCTAATCTGTAAATATATATAACTTTTTACAAAGCCAGGTAAATGACTAGATGTTTAGCAGCTCTGCAGTTAGACATTTCAGTGCTAAGAGTCTTAAACAGCAAAGTTGTGATAAAGGAACACTCAGAATGTTCTGTGCTTGTTCCTAAAACTGTATTATCATTTCTTTATTAATGGTGCAGAGAGATCGTACTCGTACTCAAAGAACAAAGACAGATTCAGAATGGAGTCTTGATTTAAAATAGTTCTGTTAAATTACATGAGGGGCGTACAGAGGGTGAAAAAACGTACACATGCTTTAGTCATGTTGGACTGTTGCTCAGTGCCAAATGAAGCCTGCCAGTCCCCTGTATATAAGTTACTCTACAGGTGCACCTAGTCAGTGATCTGGGTTAGTTGAACACAGCAGGTCAAGTCATTGGAAATCCATCAGAAGATAATAATAACATAGCATAATGTTTTTTACTGACATCATGTGTTGTCTTTAGCAGAGACACTGAGTCAGCACCAGGAACTGAGACAAGATGGCGTCTCCGTCGCCACACGATCGCAGCCGCAAAGAAGACGTCAACGAAGATGACCCCGTTGAACAGATGATATCCCGCACTGGCTGTGCTGAGCAACACTACACTGTGCAGGAGTGCATAGCTGAACACCAGGACTGGCGAGCGTGCCAGAGCCAGGTCCAGACTTTCAAAGACTGCATGATGAATTTCCAAAACGCCCGGAAAGAACAGCTGAGGAAGCAGCATTTGAGCTCAACTCAGTCTGCAGCCACCTGAGCTCAAACACTGCACACACTCACACACACACCTGCACACTGTGTGTGTGCTTGACATGCCTAAGATGGAAAGACTGCATAATTGAATTATTTGTAAAGAAAATAAATGAGCAGCTACAAAACATCCTGTCTTGGACTTTGTGGTGAATAGCTCAGCTGATCAATCTGAGTTACTGGCAAATAGATTATTATTGCAAACCCTTATATGTAACAAGATATAGATATGTAGTATGGAAATGTCAAAGACATGTTGAGGTTATTTGCTCTTTGTTTGAGAGCTCATGGAAGTTAATTTTTTCAGCTGTGAATTGTCTCATCTTACTCAGCACATATCTCTGTATATAGTATAGTATAGTATAGTGTATATAGTATATATCTGTAACTGTAATGTTTAAAAAGACAGTTTCAGGGGAACAATATTTAACTGTAATCTTTTTGTAATTCACATAGATCTACATCAAAACTCCAGACAAAAATACAGATGCATTATTAAAACGGAATAAATAATACTATCACGAAGTAAAACACATGTTATTATATACACTCTTTGTGTTGTGCTGACTTAATTACATCAGTGACAAACCATTCCAGAATGACTTCATACTGAAGCAGATGACTGATGTCAGAGGAATTTAGATTTAGGGTGAATAAAATGTTTCATTCCAGTGTCAGCAGATGCACGTAAAAGTGTTCCATACATTCCATGTGCACAGGGCATCATGCCCAATGTGAGTCTAAATAATTATTCTATTTAATTAAATCCTTATTCTGTTTTCACTTTGTCATTATGGGGCACTGAGAATGGGTGGATGGGGGGGTTTTATCATAAGGCAGCAACATAACACATACAATAGAGTCTGATTACTTGATGACTGAACTGTACATGACCCGGTGGCTGCATAGACAAGGTTTTTAAAAATCTGAGTAACAAATGTGAACGAATAATGTCTCCCACTACAAAAATGTAAAATGCTGTGTGTATTTTTAATAATTGAGTGTGCCTGAAAGAGCACGCTCTTTAAAACCTCTCGGGCTTATTGAGTGTGCCTGAAAGCGCACACTATATGTTATCTACCGCGCTTATTCCGCTTATTGGTATCCAATTTGGTTATCCAAATCTTTATTGAGCATGCGTGTAAGGCGCACACTATATGTTATCCACCATGCTTATTGAGTGTGCGTGTAAGGCGCACACTATATGTTATCCACCGAGCTTATTGAGTGTGCCTGAAGGAGCACACTCTTTAAAACCTCTCGGGCTTATTCCGATTTTTATTATTATTGAGTGTCCGTGCAAGGCGCACGGTATATGTTATCCACCGCGCATATTATTAGTGTGGATGCCCAGAGGGCAGTAACAGTAATAATAATAAATATAATAATAATGACAGTGAATTGGTTAATTGGCAACAGGTCAGTCACATGACTGGGTAAAAAAAGGAGCAGAGCCTCTCAGGTTCAGCAGTCTGACAAACAAGTTTCAGAAAAATGTTCTTCAATGGAAAAAGACTCAAAAGACTTTGAAGATCCAGAGTAAAACATCATCAAACATTCAGAGAGTCAGACGAGTCTCTGCGCAAAGGACGAGGTCAAAGGTCAAACCGGATGCTCGTGATCTTCAGGCCCTCAAACTGCTCGGCATCAAAGACAGGCAGGATTCTCTGCTGGACATCACTGCACGGCTCAGCTAGTCTCCACACACTACAGACATTACAGACAGTTTTAAAGACAAGGGATGCTACACGATGATGATCGCTCTGTCCAAACGTTTTGAGATGTTTTGCTGCCATCAGTTTCAAAGTGAGCTCATGTTCTCCATGAAATGATAAAATGTCAGTTTTAACATTTACATTTTACACAAACCTGTTGCTGCTCAAAACTCACTGCGTACAGCTGCACGCACGCCAGTTCCTCGCTCTGCTTCCTGTCGCAGACGTTGTAGATGGCGTCTTCGCTCGGCGCCTGCAGCATCAGGCCGTGATAAGAGGCCAACTCATTCATGTGTCTTCATGTCTGTGATCTGGCCTTAATTTGACTGAAGAGCTTTATTGACAGCAGCAGGTCAGAGAGGAAACTCTCTTCAGGACACACACAGCTCACACTGGCCACGCTGCTACACCAGCTACACAACAATCTGATGGCTGCTCCGCCTCAACACTAGAACGCACAGTGAAGTGAAGTGCTGGCAGCTTATTTATTAAGACGTGCAACTAGAAACATCTGAGTTCATCCGGGTTCATCCGCTGGGGATCATGAAAGTCAGAAACAATAAAGATTCCAGAAATAAATGTGTTGAAA
Source organism: Collichthys lucidus (assembly GCA_004119915.2). NCBI lineage: Eukaryota > Metazoa > Chordata > Actinopteri > Sciaenidae > Collichthys > Collichthys lucidus. Next base: position 2,045,042 of record CM014092.1, read on the forward strand.
AAAAAATATTTTCTTGTACCTCTCATGGAGTCCAGGTGATGACGTGGATGGCGCTCTGAGCGCTCCTCCTGATGTCCTGGTCCTCCTCAGACTCCGTCCTCGCCTCCAGCACGAGGAGGTGCCGGCTGCCCGGAGCTTTAGCCAGGGCGGTCAGAGCGCGCAGGGAGTACAGGAACAGGGCCTTCCTCCTCCTTCTCCTCTCCTCATCCTGCTCCTCTTCCTCCTCCTTCTTCTTGCGTACAAAGTCGAGGAGGACTGGGAGGACATCCAGATCCAGACACTGCTGCTTCCCTGCAGGACAAGGACATTCAGTGACACCTCTGCTCTCTCCTGATTGGTCAGGAGAAGTCACATGGTGCAGTAAAAGTCAAGTTCACTTCCTGTTTGTTTTTCACCGCTTGACCTCTCTTAATAACATAATTTATTTATCATCACTGTTGTGGAGAAATTGCTGAAGTCAAAGGTCAATGGTGAGGTCAGGAAGGAAGAAAGTGTTCAGGAGCCTCTGATGTCTTATGCTGTATTATTTATTGACGCTTGGCCCAGGAGAACTAGAGACACTCTCAAAGTTCATCAGAACTGCTTGAGTCGGTCCCGCATTCTCCTGAACTCATGCTGGTGGTCTCTTTAAACCCTCATAGATGACGCCACAAATACTTTACGCACAAAATAGTCAAAGGGAATGCATTTACCCATGTTCGTGTTCACCTTCAACACATTCTAGTCTGGAGACACTGTTGTCTGTTCATGCTAATGGAACGTCAACAATTAGCTATCTATTATGTCTAGGAATGCAGCAACAGGTCTCTTCGACCCTGGACACCACAGTGTTGAGATATGGTGGCACCCAGTCAAAGACAAACATTTAATACTGCTGAGGACCACAAGACTCACACGTGACCTCGTGTAACGTAAGGACAGAAAATTCCATAACAATCCCCTCTTATTGATGATAAGATCAATACTAACTACCGAATAATAATAATTACCAAATCTAGAGGCCACCATGGAGTACAGTCAGAATTATCAGAATAATCACATAGAATTATTCAAAAGGCCATTCATAAAAATCATCTTTCAAACAAAGCAGTTGGTTTAGATTAATTCATACAATTGGTGAGAAACTTTAAGAACCCCTCTTATGTACCCCATCATCCCATTCCCATGATGTGTGAGTTCCACTTTCAGGTCAACAAGGGCCTTTAAGCTAGCGAAGATCACCTACAACACAAAGGTGTTAAAGAAGGTCATCAGGGAGGTCACAGATCATGTGCAAATATGCCACTGGGAGAGGAGAAAGATCACCTAGTAGATAAAACCCAAGCAATTAGAAGGAGTTCCATAAAACAATTAATTTAATATTGTAGATCAAAATGTATTTCCTTTTTCCAATCAAAAATAAAAATTAATCACAACAATCATTGTTGCAATCAAGATATTGCAAAATCTTCAACCCATGTACATTATGTACAGTTGAGGGTCACCACCATGGAGAGGTTACTAGCATATACGATGCATGGTGGCGTGGAATCCATCTTCGTAGAAGATTTCCATGAACAGTCGTTATCCATCAGTTGCATATCATCATAACATAATTGTAACTTTGAACTTTTAAACATGTATTACATTACTGTGAAAACCATCATTGAAAATAGATTTTTTTTTAACTGATTCATAAAATGGCAATTTCTAAATGATTAAAAATAACATCTCTTAGAATACTAAACAACCAGTAAAGCCAGAATTATCACATAAAGTTAACCTAAAATGGAACACACAGGTAACAGAAAACTGATATTATCCCAGAAGATAGAAAATATTTCTTCTCAATTTTATTTATTTTTATTCATCCACTTAACCCCCCGTTGCTCCATAGACACCATACATTTACAGACCATAGGTCTCCTCTTCACCAACTTCCCCCATCATCTGGGCCAAAGCCTCGAATCCTTTCCTCAAAACCTTCAAGATCATAATACTGCTTACCCACCAGATTGGCAGCTTCTGGGTGTACACACACCTGGTTTGAGAGGTTTTGAACAGTTTGTTTGGGCCAGAACTATTTGAACTCTATATTCAAAACCTAATTTTAAATACTTTTGTGTATAATTAATGTGAAAAGTTGTAGTATAACTACTTAGTAGGTACTGTTGATTGACTGTTTCAGCAATGTATAAGGCAATTTCAGTATTATGTGGAGACTACAGGGTAGGCAGGAGTATAGCTCTCATCTGCTTCATCTTCAAATCTCGTGGCCAAATCATTCCAGTTGAACACTTTTGATCCGCTCTAGTGAATGGAATTGGATGAGACATTGGTGAGTGTATGGACGAAGGCATATTTTGACATAGCCAACAATTACTGAGATTACGATCGCAAGCATAATCATTCATTAGACTGAAGGCCGAATTTATTTTTTGGAGGTCACCTGTACCTCTATCACTCCTTGTTGATTTAGGTTTGGCTACCTCAAGTGTATTTATGGAAGAAATTGACCAATATATAGAAAACTATCACCCTTATCAGTTTTCACCATAGTACAGATCTTACCGCTCTGCACCTCCCCTGGAACATCTCAGTAATTAACAGCCCACAGTTTATAATCAGGATTACTTTTCAATGGCTGTTTAGTGAAACACCACAGCTCCAGCTGTTCAGTCAAAGGTACAGCAGCTGTGAATGTTACCTTCATTACCTGGGTACACTCAGCACTGTCCTAATCCGAGCTTTGTCATGTATTGTCCACGACCATTTACCTTGAGAGAAAGTCAGGGGGTAAACAATATAACAGTCATCACATCTGTCAATTGGACAGTCAACCATAATAGGGTTAACAGTTTGGTTAGTTTGGTTAATAGGCAGTTTGGTTAGAGCACAGGAAATACTAAGTCCTTATGGTCACCAACACCTGGTTCCACCTGGAAGAGAAAAACATTTTTTTTAAATATTTGATTAATACAAAATGTCCGTCATTAAAAGGATGAATTGGTTCCTCCAATGGTTTTGTGAGCCGTTCAGACACGTAATGATAAAATTCAAAACATCGGTTAATCTTTTTACATATTCAGCCATAAACTCATCCGTCCAAAGCAGAGAAGGTTTGTTTGGTGTCAGAGGTTACCTTGTCCCTGTGGACATTAGTCTCCACATTAACATCTCATGAGGACTCAGTCCTGTTGTTGCACTTGGTGTGCTTTGGATGGAGTACAGCACAATAGGCAGTGCATCAGGCCATTTCAGACCTTTTGTTAGTACTGTTTTGGTCAACCTTCTTTGATAGTTGTGTTTATTCTTTTAACTTGACCAGAACTTTGTGGGTGATACGGAACATGCAACTGCAACTTGAACCCTAAAATTCCTGACATATCCTGCATGATTTTTTTATACAAAAACTAAATTTTGTCACTATCTATATTCCGTGACACCCCAGACCTGGGGATTACTTTTTTAGCAGACACTTAACAACTGTTTTTATGTCTTCTTTTCTTGTTGTGAAACCCTCAACTCACTTTGAGAATCGCTCAGTTATGACTAACAAATATTTATTGCCTTAACATATTTTTCATTTTTCATTTTCACAATTCACATTATCATATGTACAGTCTATTTGCAAAAATAACCTGACAGAGGTTCCAGATGGTCATGCCTCACTGTGTTCTTCTTCTATCTGGTCTGTTGACACGTCATACAACTGTCTACAAGTGTTTGTGAGACTTGTGTAATGCCTGGTGCAAACCATTGTGAACGAATAACATTATTTATCACCCCTCTTCCGACATGTGTTGGTCCATGTGCCACACGTGCTAAGACATGTAGTAGAGCTCTTGGGCAAACTGGTCGCCCATCCGGGTGGAGCCACAAACCAGACTCCGAATCAACTGCACAACCTTTACGCAACCAAATACTTCTCTTCGTTATCAGCGTGATCTTGCATTTTCACGACATCATTAGCGGAAGGTACTGGAATTGGATTGATGGGTTGTGTGGCGGTATATTGATGGACCATGGAGGAGGAGGAAAGTGCTGCTTGTTTGGCTGCAGTATCAGCCATTGCATTTCCTCGTGAAACATGATTATTTCCTTTAGTGTGGGCTGCACATTTTACAATCGCAAGCTGTGACGGACGCAAAATAGCCCCTAATAGATCATTTACTAACGCATAATGCTGTAATGGCTTACCAGAGGATGAGACAAAACCTCTCATTTTCCATAATTGTCCAAAGTCATGCGCAGCGCTGAATGCGTATCGCGAGTCAGCGTAGATAGTGGCAACTTTACCAGAAGCAAGTATGCAGGCTCTACTAAGAGCATACAGCTCAGCTGCTTGGGATTAAGTTCCATAAGGCAAAGACCCCGCTTCAATGACTTCAGTATCATTTACTACTGCATAACCAGCCAAATGTACGTTGTCAGATGGTCTGCTAGCTGAACCATCAGTATAAAGAACCATATCAGAATTTGGCATCTGTGTTTGCAGCAGATCTGGTCTCGGAGATGTGCACATTTCAATAAGGGTGATACAGTCATGCTCATCATCTGTATCAATCAATGGTAGCAGAGTAGCTGGATTTATTGGAGGTGAGCGCTTTAAAGTTATGTGGGGACTTGATAGAATTATTGCCTCGTAACCTGAGAGACGTGCTGCTGTCATGTGTTGTGTTGCAGATGTGTTCAAAATGTGTAATACTGCATGTGGAACGTGCAGGACACAGTCATGAGCCAGTACAATGGGAGAAGATTTGTCGATCAAAATGGCAACAGCGGCCACTGCTCTTAGACAACCTGGCATACCGAGAACTACAAGGGTCAGTCGAGAAGAGTAGTACGCAACGGGACAATAATGAGAACCATGTTTCTGTACCAGAATGCCAGTGGCGAAGCCATCTCTCTCATGCACATGTAGATGCTAATGTAGTAGAGGCTGATGATAATCAGGCAAACCCAACGCTGGAGCCATTGTGAGAGCATTTTTCAGATCTTGAAAGGCTTTAAAGGCTTTGTGCATCTCTTCAGTCCACTGTACCACGGGTGGAGCTGATTGCGGTGTGGCGGCTCGCAAAACAGAGTCCATAGTTATCCATATTAAAAAATCCAGTGTCTGCAGTAATTAGCCATCCCCAGAAAAGAGAGCATCTGTTTCTTTGTTTGTGGGGGGGGGGGGGGGGGGGGGCATGTTTACTAGCAGTTTCACCCTCTCCGGTGACAATAGGCGTTATCCATCCTTCAGAACATGAACCAAATATGTCACCTCTGGTGGGGGGGGGGGGCATGTTTACTAGCAGTTTCACCCTCTCCGGTGACAATAGGCGTTATCCATCCTTCAGAACATGAACCAAATATGTCACCTCTGGTCGACAGAATTGCAACTTTGCCAGCGACACTCTGTGACCACACTCGGCCAGTCTCCGTAGCAGCAGGATAGAGTCTGTGTGGCAAGCTTCTTTTGATGGAGAAGCTATTAGGAGGTCATCAGCGTACTGAATGAATGAATGTAAATACAAACAGATACTGGCTATTTGGAGGCAACGGTATCGAGAAAAATGCAGAACTCAGATCAATGACTGTGTAGTGCGTGGAGTTAGGTGGTAAAGAAGCTAAAATCTAATTGGTGTCAGGCACAATTGGAGCTGCAGGTACCACTATATTATTAATCGCTTGCAGGTCCTGCACGAACAGCCATTCATCAGGGCGATTTGCTTTGGGCTGGTGGTTTGAACTAGCACGTCTTGATCCAACAGAGACTGAATGAAACTTTCAATTCCTACTACAGCTCTGTGAGGCAAATTGTATTGTCTAATCATAGGTAACTTAGCATTAGGCTTAAGTGTGACTTTATGTGCCGGAGCCGAATTTACAAAACCCACATGATTTTTATGTTTAGCCCACAAAATAGGTGGAACCTCAGACAATTCAGAGGTCCATACTGTGCGGGAAGAGGCGGCTGATGAGTAACAAATGTAGACATCTGTAATTGCATATGTTCATCTAAAGACAACATATACAGTTCCTCCCCTAAATATGTTACTGTTTGGTGTTAAGAATCTGGTACAGCTTCTCTCAATGCCTGGCACCGAGCCACCATGTGTCCAAGGTATTTCAGCTCACATCCAGGTGTGACAGCCACAACGATATGTGAATATGAACTTTCAACATTAAACAACCTCTGCTGTTCACTAATTAGTTGGACTGGTATGGCACATCCCTGCGGACCAACAAACAAACATTGTTCACATTTTAACCCCTCTTGTTTACTTAAAAACCTGGAAACCAATTGTTTATACTGCTCAGAAGGGTTAAATGCTGCAGTACAATGACAATGCAAAAGAGGCCTCATTGTAGACATCAATGTTGCACATGTTGGAGATAATTTGGGATTTTCTGAATATCTGAAACAGTGGACCTGGGAAGCATATTAAAACCTATCAGTTCCCAGCAATACAAACTGTCTTCCGTACTCTGCAAATACTGAAATGCTAGAGTGGCTTTTTCATCAGGGAGAGTCAAAAACAATCCATCCGGGGTGCACTGAATAGTAGCATGCAGTTTACAAAGCAGATCCCTCCCCATGAGATTAATTGGGCTTTTATCAGATATCAGAAAAGAACGCATCACTTCAGAGCCTTCAACAGTTATTTTAGTTCTTTGAGATAACGGTTCCACAATGGGAACCCCGGAAACGCCTACAGCGGAGGTAAAGTTGGATGTAGGTGTGCATACATGCTCTGCAGTTTTTACAGTAGAAATAGTTGCCCCACTATCTACCAAAATTTCAACGGTATTTCCATTAACTTGAACAGGCATTATCGGGTCTTTGGCAGGATTACTAGAAAGTTGAATAGTTGCAGCTTGAATATGAAATGGTTGTTCTGATCACCGCCCCTCCATGGCCTTTCATTGTGATTCATTGTCATTTTATCATTCATTGTGATTCATTTTCATTTTGTCATTGTAATTGTACGATATGTTTGTGTTGATTTGTCCTGTGCACGTGACATCCATTGCACATCTGTCCGTCCTGGGAGAGGGATCCCTCCTCTGTGGCTCTTCCTGAGGTTTCTTCCACATTTTTTCCCTGTTAAAAGGGTTTTATGTGGGCAAGTTTTTCCTCACTCGAACCGAGGGTCTAAGGACAGGGTGTCACTCCCTGTACAGATTGTAAAGCCCTCCGATGCAAATGTACTTTGTGACTTTGGGTTAGGAGTGGGCGATATATCGAATATACTCGTTATATCGCGGCTTGTTCTACGTGAGATATATGAAATGACTATATCGCGACCATCGAGTACTTGTCACGTAAATGTTTTAAGCCGTCGGCATTTAATTCTCCGGAGTTTTGCCACTCGCTCCTGGTGCTGCTCACAGCACGCTGCCCCGCCCACCCAGAAAAATCCCCTGCGCGCATGCGTACTTTTTGTATCAAGTGAGGAGAGAAGTGAAGAGCGAGTTAATCAAAGATGGAGACGGACGACTTGGTTCCGAAGAAAAACAACTGCGGTCACGCCAGCCGTCTCTCGTTTTCGCGTGGTCACGTCAGCTGCTCCAGTATTTTCAAGTGCGCCCTTATTGCCGACTTTATGGCAAATACTTTGAGAAAACTGGGAAAGTCAGCGCTAGCTTACTGCAGCGTGTGGACACTTCCGGTTTTCAAAATAAGACGTGGGTGGTAAATGTATTAAACGTTTATTTATAAAATATGAAGAATGGTTAAAATTTGATTTTAAAAAGTCATAAGCCAAGTATGATCCTGCACTGCTTCAATGCTCATATGTACATTATGAAATATATTAAAAATTCATACTATGACAAGTGTTAAAATGCTATAAAAAGAGTGTGTCTCGTATAGCAGGTGTAGATTGACTGTTCTACACTGATTTTGAGCCAATAGGTCACAGGACCTGGAAGCTATTAAGCTTTAAAGCTCATATTTACATTATGAAATGTATTAAAAATTAATAAAAAATATGACAAGTGTTAAAATGCTATAAAAAGAGGTGTGTCTCATACAGCAAGTGCAAATCTACTGATTTACACTTCTAATTACAATGCTATCAAGGTAATAATGACATTATTATTTATTAGAAATAAACAATACAGAACAACAACAACAAAAATATCAAGATATATATCGTGTATCGTGATATAGCTTGAAAATATCGAGATATTGGTTACAGGCCATATCGTGCAGCCCTACTTTGGGCTATACAAATAAAATTGATTTGATTTGATTTGATTTGTTGGTTCTGGTTATTGGATTTATTTAGACGACGACGACGCTCTTACACTCTTTAGCCCAATGTCCCGCTGGACCGCATTTGTGACAATTTCCATGTTTCGGATTATCCCTGTTTTTGTTATTGTTTTGACCACCCTGCTGTTGTACATGCTGCATAATTTGTTTTGAGCCGGGAGCACTATTACCAGCGGAGAAAACATCGTTCCTATGCATAGCCATTATTTTGTTTGTAGTTGACTTCCAGTCGTTGGTGCTCCAGTCAAGGACTGATAGCTTATAAGCGGCTTGAACATTCAGTCTTAGATTTTGCACAAAAATTTGCACCATGAGACATTCATGTTTATCTCGCTTTATTCCAGCATTAATATCCCATGTTTGTATGAATCTCTGGATGAATTCTGGCACTGACTCTCCTGTTTCTTGAACGCAGTGAATTACCTTTGAAAAGTCAGCACGCTTTCATGCACATTTGGTTATTGCATTTTTTGCTTCCACATTTAGCCAAAGTTTTGGGTGAGGCCATTACCCACCCACAGCTGCTCAGGGAAAACAAACTCATCTTAACACAAGATGCACTCAGTTCTACAAGTGAACTAGATTAAGTGTTTTTCTGGTGAAGTCAGAAGTGCATGGTTTTCAAACTGCTATGTTGTCAATAATTATTTTTACAAGCATTTATTGAAGATGTCTGTGACACTTCAGAGGCAGGGGCAAAGTTGTTTTCCTATGTGCCTCTGTGTTTCTGGTCTGCCTAATCGAGTGTAACATCAGATTTAGGCATTTATGTAGTAGCGTAAACAAAGTGTGCTTTTAAATAGAGCCAGTTTGATTTTTTTAGCTTGACATTGCAGTTATTTCTATTATTATTTGAGCACAAACCGCACAATTATCGATTCATAATGAGCACCATGATTGGAGTTGAAGTTGATTCTGAGTTGATTTAAAGTGTGTGAAACATATTCATCAGGTTGAAACATGTGTTAATCAAGTTTAAAGAAGATTGTACTACACCAAAATAGTATGCGATAATTGTTACAATACTTAACTTCAAACACTTAAAACATTTTTTCTTTGCAGTAGAAATAACCTATATCCTATGACAATTTAAGTAAAAGGGTTACTTTTTAAATGAAGTTAAACAGAGCTACCTTTAACAGTATAATCCTTGAAGAGGGAGAGCAGAGATGTTGTTTTGTTTTGGCTTTACAATCTGCACTTCCTCGTCACTAAAGTCTGTGTAAGGCTCCTTCTCTCTGGGCCTGGCTCCTTCTCCTTCTAAATCTGACAGAGAGTTATATTGCACACCTTTCGTCAAATTTTGACAGTTTTACGACTTTGAACTTTCACTGAACTTTTACCTAGAAACCCAGTGAACTATTACCCAGAAAGCCCCCCCCCCCCACACCCCTGTACTGACAGCTGTGCTGACATCACACACGCACACACACACGCACACCCTCCCACTCACACGCACCCACCCACTCACACACACGCACACACACGCACACACACACACCCACCCACTCACTCACTAGAATAGAATCATTAGAATTAGAATATTGTAGAATTGTAGAAAAAAATAAAATTTGTAAAAACAACCAATGAGAGAAAGGAGGTGTGGAAAACACTTTGCACGATTCCTTTAAAACGGGTGTGCGTCTGAGAATGAGTGAAAACCATCTTGGTGAAGAAAGAAACTCATCATGCCGCTGAAAAGATCTACTCCCGACAGAGCCAATGATGTTTCTGACTCGAGCAGCGAAGAAATGCAGAATTTACAGCAGAAGAGAGTCATCACAGCTCTGATATCTGAGACGCCTGTTACAATCTTTGAAGAATCAGGATTGAAAGCGGCTGCTGCTCCAAAGAAGAGCGTCGTCTATCTGTGCCGGCTGCAAGCGCCCCCACGCGATTCTCTGCATGGGGAATGGTCTTTGGAGTTGTACGGAGTGCAAGGCTATTGGGGCTATGTGTTCAAGTATGAAACGAGTGAGCTTTGGCTGTATCAGAGAAATGAGGGTGAAACAGTGGGGCCTCTGTCTGCTGTAGGGATGCTGAGTTCCAACGACTGGGCAGTGCTGAGACTGGTGATTCCAAATCACTCAGCCCTAATCAGCCACACCGAGGATCCCCAGGACCAGGAAGGCGCTGCAACCGCTAAACAGCCCAGATTGGAGGCCGAGGCCGAGACCAAGGCCGAGACCAAGGCTACTTTCAACGCGGTCTGGCAATCGAGAACCAATCCCTCCGGTCGCTGGTTCTTACGAGCCACTCTCCAGACAGAGAGTGGAGCTACGGAGCACTTTGTCTTGGAGAGTTTTAATTCAGACTGCGGCGTATTCAAGACGTTGCTAGATCTGCCGGGAGCTGCGTGGAAGGAGAAGATGGAAGAAATTGGAGAAAAAATTACGACTCTGTTTACCGACTGCCGTAAATGGAATGACATCCTGGCGGTGAAAAAAACTCTGTCCTTTTGAAACCACACCCCCTTGCCCCTATGCATAAAAGCAGACACAAAATCGGACGTACCAGCACAACCCCACCGACTGGCTCAACCTGACTGAAAGACATGGCAGATTTGAACCGACGCTACAACCAGAGACGGCTCACCACCACGTGGACCCCCCTGTCCCCGAATCCTGAGGCTTCACCCGGGCTTGCAGTTTCTTCTTCTCCGGCCTCCACGACCCCGCCGAAGCAGAGAGAACGCTCGGCCTCTGCACCCCCGATCCTCTCTGCTTCTCCGGCCTCCGAGACCCCGCCGAAGCAGAGAGAACGTGCGGCCTCCGCACCCCCGATCCTCTCATCCGACGGCTGTCCCGATACAGAAACAGATGACACGGACATCGACGGGGAGTCTCAACGCTCCTCCTCCCCCGACTTAATGACACCTCCCCCTTCACCGGTTACACCCACTCCTGTAAAAAGCGAAGACATGGCTGACGAGATGGACGGGGTGGCGTCTTTGGCTTTCTTCAACGCCGTAAAGGCAGCCGTCATCCATCTGCTCAACATCACCCTTCACAAGTTTCGACGCGAGCAGTGCTTCGGGTGTCAGATCAACCATCCAAGCCAGAGACATCACCCGTGTCTGGAAAATGTGGAAGATCATTACTACCAGATCAACTTTCGCGGGATAATGAAGATGCTTTTTACCCCTCACTTGATTCCTTCCATCCAACGTCTCCTGACCGCACGCAACATCCGAGAGGACGACGCCAGAGTCAAAGCCGTGGCACAGACTCTATTACACGAGCTCAGATCCACGAGGAACATCCAGGATTCCATCGGCAGCATGTACGACGAGCTGATTGGCGAGGACGTACTCAAAATTGGAGAACTGAAACTGGTGGCGGATGGCTGGGAAAGCGAATAAGTTTGTTCTCTTGTTTCTGATTGTTTATTAATCATGGGTAATTATTGGAGAAAACTTGTAACCTGTGTGAAAGAGAGGAGGATCATCACCCATCTGATACAGGATCTTTGCAACAGAGTTTCAACAGATAGAGACGCTGTCACAACACCGGTTGAAATCAGACGACTAAGCAACATTATGAACATAGTTCGTTCTCACACCGGACATACGGCTTGGGAAGTCATGGTGCAGAGTGCGAGTGCATCTGATTTGTCAGAGACCTTTGAAAACATCGTAAAAGATTGGGTCGAGGACTCTTTTGTTATAACACCCTGTCATTTGCTCACTCTGTACACTTTGTTTGTGGATGTGTTGATTTTTCATTTGCAGAATAACACGTCTGTGAATATCCCAGGCGAACTGAAAAGATTGCACGACATTCTTCAGACTAGTTTAGATCACAGTGTGTTAGTTCAGGTTTTAAAGATGATTAAAGACTAGTCGTCTCCTTTTATGCAACCAATGTACACCTTATCTTTTATGTATCTTAACTTTGATGTATCCTATTACAATACAATCATTAAAATGTATTATACCTTATCTTTTATGTATCTTTATCCTGTATGTATCTTACCCTTTGATGTATCCTATTACAATACAATCATTAAAAGAATTAAATGAGCGATCCAGAGTGGTGTGTTTTTTTTTTTCAGAAAACCCTTAGAGGCGGGATCCTTCTCAAACCGCACCCCTTACCCGTGCAACACTCAAGGACATAAAAGAACTGTTCAATGCAGTAACCCAGTTGTAGACCTGCCGCGTGAGAGGACATACCCCCCTGGAATGGAGACTTGTAGCAAGCCCGAATCGTCGCAACCCAAAAGTGAAAAAGCTCAGGATGAGCCTGACACTAGCCAGAAGACCTCCTGGACATTGACTCCCGAAAAGTTTATTATGAACCACTTTAGAAGACAAAGCGACCGCTGTGATGAGGACACGTGCATGAGACTCAAATGTGAGACCCTCCCCGCTCTTAGTCTGAAGGTGGTGATAGACTCTGAAACCTACGGGGCCAGCGTGACACCTTCTGGATTACTGGACCTGCGACTAGCCGTGGCTTCAATCTACTCGAACGCGCCGTGTTACCATGAATACTTTACCCGGCTGCGCTCGGTGCACATGCTGATAGAGAGGCTCATGTCAGATCTATGCTCCAAATCTGAAGAAGCCAAGGCGATTTTCTCAATGACTGTAGACAGTACTCTGATCCCAAAAACACACGTGAGCATTTATTACCAGAACGAATGCTTGAAACGCAGGTTAGAGCAAATCGACTACGAACCTGTGTGGGCACGCATGAAAGATGTTGTGTACTATGTGATCTTACTGATGTTGGCAAAGATCTTCATACGGTGTTCTAAAGACTAGTTTAGATCACAGTGTGTTAGTTCAGGTTTTAAAGATGATTAAAGACTAGTCGTCTCCTTTGTTTGTTTTTTTGCAACCAATGTACACCTCATCTTTTATGTATCTTTATCCTGTATGTATCTTAACTTTGATGTATCCTATTACAATACAATCATTAAAAGAAATAAATGAGCGATCCACAGTGGGGTGTTTTTCAGTAAACCCTGAGAGTTTGTTGCAGGCAGGCAGGCGGGATGGCGGTGAGACGGGTCATGAAAAGAGTGTATTACAACCCGGCCCATCCGGCTAGTTTTGGAGGTGTAGATCGACTGCATAGGGGTGTGCAAGATGAAATGGGAAAGAAAGTCAATGTGGAAAATGTTAAAGATTTTTTACAAGAGCAAGATACCTACACTCTGCATAAACCAGCCAGAATATATTTCACCAGAAACAGAGTTTTTGTCCCTAGGCCTTTAAACCAATTTCAAGCAGATCTTTGTGACATGCAAGCTTTGGCGGAACACAACGACGGGTTTAAATATTTATTAACGGTCATAGATGTATTTTCAAAAAAAGCATACGTGCGTGTTTTAAAGAGAAAAACCGCAGACGAGGTGGTGAAGGCCTTTGTTTCAATCTTCAAAGACAGTCAGATCCCTGAAAAGTTACAAACGGATGCCGGTAAAGAGTTTTTCAACAAGAGTTTTGATGCTTTGATGAAGAAGCACAACATTGTACACTTTGCCACAGCAAGCGATCTGAAGGCCTCTGTCATTGAGAGGTTTAACCGTACGTTAAAAACTAGAATGTGGAGATATTTTACGGCTAACAACACAAGGCGATACCTCGACGTTTTACAGGATTTGGTGAAAAGCTACAATCACAGCTTTCATAAAAGTATAAAAATGACGCCTATGCAGGTGATCTCCGAGAATGCCTCTCAAGTGTTTCAAAATCTGTACGGCACGTTTCCTACACGACACCGTGATGCGGTGCAAATGAAATTTAAAAAGGGTGATCTTGTCAGATTATCCAAGGTCAGAGGGGCGTTTGATAAAAAATATGAACAGAGTTTTACGGACGAAGTGTTTACGGTGGAGGCCTGCATTCCTCGTACTCCCCCTGTGTACAAACTCCAAGATTATGACGGCGAGCCTATCGAGGGTTCTTTTTACGAGGCAGAGTTGCAAAAAGTAAAAATGTCTAAAGACAGGACGTATCACGTAGAAGAAATATTGAAACGACGTACCGTCAAGGGTGAAAAACAGGTTTTGGTGCGTTGGAAAAACTGGCCCAGCAAATTCAATAGCTGGGTCAAGGCCTCGGATCTGAAAAATATATAAAAGCCACGCTCAACGACCCGGACCGATCATACCGTCGGATATGGCGACAAACGCAGGATTTTATGTCACCTTACCTTCCAACGCTAGTAAAGACGTGTTTAAAAATAACACCAGCTCAAATTACACGGTAGACTTAGCCAAGGCTATCGAACTGAACGGAGAATGGGAGGTGGGATTGTGCGAAATCATTTATCCTCACACGTGGTATACTTTACCCCGAGATAACGCTTATATCGAACTAATGGAAATCTCGGATGAAGCTATAATGCCGTCTGAGAAAGATGATCCTACTCATAATTCAAAAGTTTAGTCGGGGAGGATATTATGACAAGCCGAAAGACCTCCTGGATCAAATCGTACCGAAACTCATAAAATATGACCCCACAGCCGAGGCTGTTTACAACAACGTGACCAAGTGCATCGATTTTAAAGGCAGCGGTCGGTACAAAATCCGAGCGCAAGCCCCCTTGGCCTACATGCTGGGTCTTAAACCGGGTGAGTGGTGGGCCCTCTCTCCCCGTTCGGCTACATACCCGTGCGATCTCAAAAGAGGTATTTATAACCTCTTTATTTACACAGACATCATTCAGTATCAACCGATCGGTGACAGCTATTCGCCGTTGCTGAGCGTGGTGAACGTTAAAGGTGGTTTCGGAGACGTGGTGAGTCTCAGGTACAATACGGTGCATTACGTGCGCGTGTCTAAAAGTTACATTAAAACTATTCATATAGAGATTAAAACGGATCGCAACCGGTGTGTGGACTTTGTCTACGGGAAGGCTATTTTAAAACTTCACTTTAAACCAGCCGCTGTTCAGCATCCTGTATAGAAATAAATAAAAAACATGGAACAGGTACGTCTGAGAGAGGATCCTCATCGCTTCATAAACTATTATGAAAGTCAAGTGGGAGGCGCTTTACCCGGTTTTTATGGAGCACCGGTCATGTACGGCCGGGGTATAGGCTCCATCTTCTCGAGATTGTTTCGTTTTGTCTCTCCGCTGGTGAAAAAAGGCTTTGCCATCGCCAAGCCACACCTCAAATCGGCCGCGAGCAACATCGCCTCTGATGTGATAAAAACTGCGGTGGGCAGTATGACCAATCGACAGAATCAGGAGGGATCCGGAGGGATTATGGTTTTATCGCGTAGACAAAGGAGGAGGCCTCCGGGGGATCGTGTTTTTTCGCTCCCTAATAAACGTGCGAGTCATAAAAGAAAAAAATCAGTCGGGAGAAGCAAGCCCAAGGGGAGGAAGTCTGCCAGAAACGGCGATATCTTTTAGACCTAAATAATACAAGAAGAAAAAGAAGAAAAGAAATTTCAGCAACAACAGCAAAAAAAACAAAACAAAACCAAAACAAAGCAATATGGCGCTTTTACACCAAAAATCACCCGAGTGCACCCTGGCGGAGCTGGATTTATTTTCAGCCCCCATGACGCAGAAGATAAGGTCTACACTGAAATTCTTCCTCTATCGGCCATCAGCGACGGGGGCCACATTGAGTTCTTTATTCCCGGAGATGGTGAAAAGTATTTGGATTTGAACGATACCTTGCTGCATCTCCGCTTGAAAATCACCAACGCCGATGGTACAGATCTGGCGAATGACGCCGCTGTGGGCCTGATCAACTACCCTCTGAATACAATGTTCAGTCAGTGCGACGTTATTCTGGGGGATAGATTAATTTCACAGTCTAGCGCTACACACCCGTACAGAGCCATGATCGAAACCCTACTCAATTACTCTGAAGATACGCTCAAGAGTCAATTCAGCGCGGGTCTTTTTTACAAAGACACAGCTGGAGCACTGGACTCTATTGTGACCAACAACGGTCCTAACCGCGGTCTTAACTCCCGAGCAGCCTTCTCCGCCAATTCCCGGGAAATACACCTGTTTGGCCCCCTCCACGGGGACGTATTTTTCTGTGAGAGACTCCTTCTGAATTCGGTGGACATGAGAATCAAGCTGACCCGAGCCAGCGACGCCTTTTGCCTCATGGGAGCTCGCGATTCTCTTTTCCGACTGAGAATACTAGGCGCCTCGCTGTTTGTTAAAAAAGTGACAGTCTCCCCCGCGATCCGTCTGGGTCACGCAGCAGCTCTGCTGAGGGGTAACGCACTTTACCCCCTGTCGCGCGTCAATGTAAAAACCTACTCCATACCTGCAAATTCCAGGATTTGTAACCAGGAGAACCTCTTTCTGGGTGCTATGCCCAAATACGTGGTGCTGGGTATGGTACACCACGAAGCTTTCACAGGACGAAGAGACCTGTCGCCCTTCAATTTTGTCCACAACAACGTAGAATATCTGGCCCTCTGTCAGGATGGCAGACAGGTTCCGGCTAAGGCTTTCCAGCCCCAGTTTAATCAAGGCAGCTCAGTCAGAGAGTTTTACAACATGTTTATCGCCACGGGAAGACACCTGAAAGATCTACCTCTGAGCATCAACCGTGAAGAATTTAACGACGGATACTCTCTGTTTGTGTTTAATCTCACCCCGGGTGATGACAACGATGCTCTGTCCCCTGTTTCCAACGGGAATTTAAGATTGGAAATGAGATTCAGAGTAGCCTTACCACACACCACCACTCTGATCGTCTACGCCTGTTACGATTCCATTCTGGAAATTAACTCTAAAAGACAGGTGCTGGTGGATTATTATTAAAAAATCAAAACATGAATAATCATGAACTGGAAAGTCTTTCGCATCGTCTGCTAGGAGATGTATTCTGTGGCGTGTGGGCTTCTGATCAGCTGCCGTTACTGACACGTTCCTTTGACACCCCAGCCTACTTTATAGTCAACACACACCCTGCGCACCTGCCCGGTGAGCACTGGCTCTCTTTGACTCTGGAAGAGGACGACGTAGCCACCTTTTTTGACTCTTATGGTTTTCCTCCGGACTTTGCTCATTACCCCTCAAGCATCTTACAGTTTTTGGAGCAGCGTTCTGACCGGATATTGTACCACGATCGTCAACTTCAACACACCCTGTCCACCGTATGCGGTCAACACTGCATTTATTATCTCTGCCATAGGGCCTGCGGAGTACCCTTTGAACGACTGTTGTCTCTGTATGACGACGATGTGATAAAAAATGATCAAACTGTATCTCACTTTGTGGAGAAATATCGACGCTGTATCAGAAATCGAAGCTCCGGATGTTTTAACCATGGAACTTGTTCTTTGCAAATGTTTAATCAGCGTTACAACCTGTGAATTAGCTTTTCATTATATCTATTATTACATAACGTATCATATACATATATCATGAAAATAACTCTCTGTAGACTGATTGTGGTCAATAAAACCTTTATTGAGAAAAACAATTTTTGTACGTTTACATTCATTTAGGGAGAAAAGGGGATCCAGGGAGATTTATTCTTTTTACGCCGTCTACGTTCGCGTTCTTTTTCCTGTGGAGGAGCTATTGTGTTTTGCTCTTGTTCTTGTTCTTCTTCGTTATCTTGCCCCTCTGGTCTGCTCCAGCGTGGGGAGAGGGTTACCGTCCGTTTGGAGACTCGTTTGGCCTCTAGAGGAGCTATTGTGTTTTGTTGTTGTTCTTCTTCTTCTTCATTATCTTGCCCCTCTGCTCTGCTCCAGCGTGGGGAGAGGGTACTTTCACCCATTTTGAGGCGACGATATTGATCGCGAGCTCGAGGGTTATTCACAGAGGATAAGGGAATGTTGAGGTCTGACAGAGTATTTAAGAAACTCATCCAGCCTCTAGGTGGTGGGGTTTGGGCTTTTTTTTTATAGGGAAGGGAGATGTTTTTAAATAAATCAATCATATGAGACCCTTTTACGGTTTGTCCTTTATAAATAAATTCACCTTTTGAATTCCATCCGGCGTTGCTTTTGGATAATTTCTTCATAATGTACTCGGCATTCTTGCGGTCGCGCTGGGGAAGGCTTTTTATGACATCACTCAGTGTGTCATCTGGATCGGGCCTTTCCGGGTCAGCAAGATGGCTAGGCGTAAGATCCGTTGACTCTTCTCTCGGGTCGCGTTGCAAAGTTAAAGTCACCCGACGCTCCTCTTTTTGACCTTGTTTCATCAGCGTGAGATATTTCTGCAGCAAGGTGTCGTATTTTTTTATTTTTTCATAAGAACTCAGCCCCGGCTCATTTAATATCGCTCTCATTTTTGCGTCTAAATCATCTTCGGCCGTTTGTCTGATGGAGGATTCAGGTTGAGTCAGACGGTTTAACTGATGAGGTGCGACGAGAAACATTTTTTGCGACGTTCTCAGAGCCATGTCTTTTTTTATTTATTTATTTTATTTATCTTCTTTTAACAAGTCCTCCTATAAGATTTCCGAGGATGGGTACCGCAGCCGAAAGCAGAGGTAAAATAAAACCTCCCGACTGTTTCATCAATGTTCTGCGTTTCTGATTTAGACTTGTCCTTTTATTAGCCAGCAGTCTGATAATTTTTCTCCGGCTTTTCAGTCTTTTGTATTGAGGAGAAGACAGTGGAATGTTGCCTTTTAAAAGATTCAAAGCAATCTCGCACAGAGCTTGGAGAAAGTCCGGGGAAGAGTGGGCAAGAATGTCTTTACGTTTACGAGGTGTGGCGTGGTATAGAGCTTTTAATAAGGGTGCATTTCTTCTTATACGCGCCGACATGCTGCTGCTGCTGCTGCTGCTGCTGCTGCTGCTGCCTGCTGCTGCTGATGAGACTTACTTTGTTCTGGGAACATATACAACCGGCCACTGTGGAGGCAGTATACCCGTCCTCAGCCTGTAAGGTTCTGGACAGGAAGGTGTGAGATCGACCAATAAATACCCGCGGGGGTCTTTGGTGGCGTCTTCAAAACTCTCTAAAAAGAAGGCTTTTTGTGAGGGGAAGATTTGATGCGCCAATATATTCATCTGTAATTTGTCCCTAGGGTTTTTAAACAACACCAGATAATTACTGTTCAAACTCATGGTACGGCTGTGTTTACCTCTGTGAAATACATTTTGCGTCAACATAAACACACTCATATTTCTATGATGTCTGTACTGAGTAAAAAGTTTGACCACTTCAGGATGGTCGGAGGCTTGAAAAATAACATCGTCCAAAATAATCAAATGGTTCTGATCAGGAGGAAACAGCTCTGTGTCATCAAAAGAATCAGGCAGTCCTTCAACAAACTTAATCTTTCTATTCATTTTTTGCAGTTCAGCATACATGGGTTGAAAGGAAGTATAAATCCACACAATATTTTTAGGTACATCATTTATTACATGTTCACAATTTTCAATAACACTTTTTACAAAATATGTTTTCCCACACCCGCTGGGACCCACAATCATACATGAAAAGGGTGCCGCGAGTCTGGGATCAAAATGAACTTGCTCCACGTTAGTAAGGTGTGACATTTTTTTTTTTTTTGGTTTGTCTGATTGTTTGTTTGTTTCTCTCCTCCTATTTCAGTAGCCAAAAGGCAGAGTTGTGCCGTCGCTAAAGAGGCGTCTCTTGTCATACACCACTCTAAACTTTTTTTGAAATGTGCAATTTTTCAAGAGAAAGCTCTTTTTATTACGTCTGATGTTATGCTGTGGGGTCTCAATAACGCCCCCTCGAGAGCCCTTAAGGTAACCCTCCACCAGCTCTCTGACGCTGTCAAAGTTGACCTGCTCACAGCACTCTGTAGTCTGAGTGATACCTTTGACACGCAATACTACCTTTTTCTTTTGTCTCGTCTGGTAGGCGTAACTTTTGGGACCAGCGGCTGCAAATTCTTGAATGCTGTCACCGTCCAGCTCATCTGTCAAATCCCCCAGATAATTCCCCAATTTCAGAGGCGTCGCCCCGTCTTTCACCACATATATCAGACTGTCAGTATCCATGTAGAGAACATTTTCCTGCACCTGCTCTAGATAACTGTACAGCTTGAGACGGGCATAAGCGGTAGTGAATGCAGCGATGAACACATTATTAGCTCTACCTGGAGGCATGACGCACCGCTTGTGGTAATTCCACTGAATCATAGCGGTCTTGTCGTTCAGAAAGTTAAAGTATTTCACATTGTACTGACCGGAAAACATGAAGCGGAGAAAGTCTTCAGGGTCGCTGACCAGGGTGGTCTGAGGCAGATTGCTTCTCTGCGCAAACTTTCCCCAGAAACTGTTGAGACACAGTTTAGCCACCTGTCTCTTTGCAGGGTTCACCTCAATTTTGTCAGCGTCCAGCCGCACGCCTTGATGCAGCTCATAGTCCCTGATGTACTTTTCTCTGCTTTCCTGATCAGTGGCCTCAGGTGGGTAGCCTGAAGCTTCCTGCTTACCTTTCAGGAAGGTGTGCATGTAGCCCACAAAAATGGAGTCGCTACGCCTGTCAAAGTGCCACACTTCAATGATCTTACCTACTCTATAACCAACCTCAAGAGCCTTGTTCACTTCAACGCTGACCCACACTCCCGTCAATGCTCTGGCCCGCTCGTCGTGTCTACACGGACCCGCCTGATTGTTGATTTCAGCGCAGCTACGACAGAGGGTGAACACCAATTTACCTCTAGATGTTTTGTAAGGTAACACGGGGAACAAGAGCCCTCTAGGAGGGTGGATGGTGGCTTTGATGAACCCAAAGTAGTTTTGAGGGTGATCAAAGTCTTTGTGGATGATGGTGGGGTGACCTAGCGGATAAGAAAAGTTACACTTTACATACGGATACAGAGAAGTGACATCTACATAGTGCACGGTCTCGTTAGGCCCAGCCGTGTACCTCAGCCTCACAGCGCTCGTTCTACCACCAAAGAGAGCGTCGCGGGGGCACAGAGGTTCGGGAGGAAGGAAACTCCCGAGAAAAGCTTTTACACCCGCATGCACATTTTTCAAAGCGGACCATTCATGCTCCCACATGACAACCGTCTGAACACCGTAAACAGATTTCAAAGCCTGCATTTTCTCCTCACTAGCCGCATGCAGCTCCTCAAACGGGACTCGCCTCAGAGGGCAAATGTCGTGGGGGTTAAAACAAGACGGGCAACCGTGGTAAAAGCACCCCAGAAACTCCCAAGCATAAGCAACACCGTCTATTTCGGCAAAACCGTCAACAAAGTACGGTCCTACCTGTTTCTCCCCCTTGTTTAACGCATGCTGGATAAAAACATTAGTGCTGCGTGCTACCCACTCCAACCACTGAATGGAGGCGTGGGAGTAGCTTTTGGTCTGGCACCTGTAGTTATCCGGCGAAGGTACGGCCAGGGTTTTGGGTGGGAGGAATTTTGTGAGAAACACCTTCATGCATGCGGAGGCGATAGTGATGCAGCTAAAAGGATCTACGCCTGTGTCAGTGAGGAACTGATTTCTGAACAGGACGCAGCCCTTGGCAAGAATGTCAACATCATTTTCACAGTACAGCCGAGCTTCCTTCTCAAAGTCAAACGTGCCCTGACTCACCTCTCTGTACCAGCCGTAAAACTCTTGCTGCTGAGCACGAGTCATACGTTCCACGCCATAATTATGCGGCGGGGGATAAGCTCCGATATACTGCAAATTCTTTTCTGAACTGAAACCGTGAGGGAAATGACCCTTGGTCTGATCAGAGAAACCCAACGCCTTGGGCATGGCGCTGAGACGCATGGTGAGGAAAGACAGAGAGTCGATAAATTTTAGATTAAAATCAGGGTCTTGGAAACAGAGAATTTTACTGCCCTGCATGATGAGAGAAGGTTGCATTCCCATCTCTATCATGGTGTTGAGGATCAGATAGCTGTCAAAACCTTTAGCATTGTGAGCTACAAACACACTGTTTAGGTACGCAGGCCTCCTGAAATGCAGGAGAAAGTCCCTGACACAGTTCAAACCATAAGACGCCCACCGCACGCCACTCAGTGTTTTGGTGCAGACAAGAAAAGGCTTGTGCACGTTCTGTTGAACAACAAATGTTTCACAGTCATAAAAAATCAATTTATCTGTATGATCTCTAGTCGGAGGCAAAGGCTGAATGAAGCAGAGGTGATCACCGGCGTCAGAGTCTAATTTCTCTCCGCAAATGTTGCATTTAGGCCGCTGGCATTTGTGATTATGAGATGTGGTCATTTTTTTGCAACTCTGACATCTTTTGATTTTGTTGCATATACTGCTATGTGTTGCACCCAAAGGTCTTTCTCTAGGCTCCTTGTGCCTGTCAAAACACAGAGGCGTACGACACGTCCTGTTGCAGTCACTGCATGCTACGGGTTTGAGCTCCTGCTTAATACAATCAGGATTGTTACACACAGAGCAGTGACCTTTGCATTGGTGTGCGTAGGGCTTTGTGTAGCTTTTGTAGCAGTAATGACAGACGTACGGAACCCCGAGAAAGGCTTTCAGATTTTTTATACCGTAATAATGGTTCTGGAACAAAAAGAGAAACAGAGGATTTGATCTATCGGAGAAAGCCGTCTCAAAATGAGAGAGCGGCTGCCGATCTGGGCTTCTGTAAAAAATAACAATTTTGCGGTTCAGAATTTTTTCAAATTTGCACACGTCAGTAAAGGTGACGGGGGTCTGAGGTGTCAGACCGACGAGTCTCTGAAACTGTCTCCCTTGTTCTAAGGCCTGATTATCAGTGATTGGAGGATCGTTTACATGGGCCAAGTTAATGGCAAAGCAGAGGTGATCATTCCTGTTGTCCACAATGTACAGATGTTGTCTTTTAATTCGTATTATTTCACAGTCTAAAGTTTTGTCCAGTTTGCGTTTAACACCGCCTCTAGGATCATGCACGACCTGAACCACTAATTCTAACCTAGCATCTGACGCTATCTCAGCGTTAGATTGAACCAAGCGCTCCAGCAAACCCTCAAAAGCAGGTAAGATGGCATCACCATGTTCATCCTCAACAACCACAGAGACATGATTCTGAACATTCTCACCAATAAGCTCTAGCTGTATTACATCATTACGCCCAACCTGTGCTCTGACAGCATCAGCCATTTCTCTAAGAATCAACATCACATCGTCATAAAACTGTGCAAGATCCGGTATGTTTCTAGCAGGGGGAACGGTGAACACTCGCCTCAACTCCAGATTGTTGAACCGCTCGCGGGGCACAGTCGTGATGTTGGAGGCGGAGGAGGTGGACGGCCTGGGGGGTGAATCAGACAGACCTCTCCCTTCGTCTCCTCCCCCTCCGTGCTGGGCGTGGACTTGTGGGTTAGGAGGAGGAGAGGGAGGGGGGACTTGGCTCTCATTTGCATGTGAGCAGGAGGAGGGGGTGGGAAGAGGGGATGAGGAGGAGGGGAAGGGAGAAGGGGGTGAGGGAGAGGGAGAAGGGGATGAAGAGGAGGGGGAGGGAGAAGGGGGTGAGGAGGAGGGAGGGGTCTGGTCAATCTGATGCAGAGCGAGTTCTAAAGAATGGAAATAATTTTCAACATCGGAGGAAGATGGGTTTTGATTTAGAAGGAGCAGAGCGTCTTCTAATGGTTGGAAATAGTTATTAGCAGTCGATGATGACGGTTCACCCACATTAGCAACGGCTAGATCTACAGGAGGAGGTGGGGAGATTTGATTCAATTGCTCAACCATAAACTCTAAATCAGACAGACCAAAAGAAAAGTTTTCTTCATCCATTTTTTTTGTTTATTTTAAATGTCACACGACACGTTTATGGCTTTTTCCTACTGTAATCAGCAATTTCACAAAGCGCATCCAGCCTTTGCAGTCTCTCAAGATCGTCCGGTTTCTTAATGAAATCAGCAATTTCACAAAACACGTCAAACCTTTGCAGTCTCTCACGTTCGTTCGCAGTCAGTGGGTGTGAGTTAACTCCCTCCCTCACAGGCTGCACTTCTGACTCCAAGGATCGCGTGTCAGGTTCTCTGCGACGGGCTTCGGGGTCTGTAGATCCACTCTCACTGTGCCGGGCTTCCCGCGTCGTGTCCCCGCCGTGAGGCTGGACTGGTTCCAGGGTTTCGGTCCCACGGCTCCTTTGTTTCACAACTTGGAAAAAAAACAAAACATATTTTAATTCAATTTTAATTTAATTCAAAAAAATCATCAAATCATTTTATATTTAGAAAAACATTGCCTACTTTGTTGACGGAGGTTGGGTTTTTTTGCTCTATGTAGCTCTAACACAGAAAGTGAAGGCCTGGGCTCTGTATAAAACATCATTGAAATCCAAACGTCACTCTTTCCATCGTCAGAAATATATAATATATATATTTTCTTTATTAAATTTTTGCGACTTACCCGATGCTCCACTTGCCGTAGCGGCAGAGTTTCCTGCATCACCATCTAATAGATGGTTAGATACAGGCGTTCTAACACTCTGGAGCTGCATCGCTCCGTCTAGAAGATCTATATATGAAAGTTTGGAGACGAGGAAAAAGTTTAAATAGTTACATCTCATCAGTTTACTGACAAAGTCAGAGAAAATAAAGAGCATATAATAGACTCACCGAGATCTGATTGCGTGAGATCGATGCCCTGAAACTCTTCAGGAGTCACTTCAAGAAATGAAAAAGACATTCAGTGTAGAAAACAAAATCCTGGATACAGCCCAAAAAGCATAAAAAATGTCTTATAACACAGAAAAACATGTTAACATTACCGGCTAGTTTCTAAAATGTGTGTAAACTTCAGAAGTTACTCAAACTAGTCAGAAGTCACTTCAAGAAATGAAAAAGACAATTGTTGCAAAGCAGAATAAAAAAAAAAGAAAAAAAGGTAAATCACTTACCAGGAAATATGACTTGTTGGTCAGAAGGAGAAGTAGGAGGCTGAACCTCGGACAAATTGTTATTTTCTAAAAATAAATATATATTATAGTTCACTTTTTTTTTTTTGGTAGAAAGACAAAAGTTTAAGTTAAAGCTGCATACCATGCTCCATCTTCGTCAAGCGTACGTTCAATGACTTTGGTGTCCGCGTGAAACTTTCTGCGTTCACTGACTCTTGAAGTCTAACTAACCAACTCTAAGGTATGGCTTTTATGCCCAGAAAACGAATGCTGAAGACAATTTATTAGTTTATGGTGTTTCAACCATTTGAGGTGTTAGCTTGCATCTCTACAACACCAGATGTCAGCCGAGTTTGTTTTCACAACTGAGTTTCCCACCATTTCATTTCTAGGGTGTTGTGTGGGTCAGAGTGTAAGATACGCTTTTATACCCAGAAAACGAATGCCAGACAACCGTTTACGTTAATGACTTTATTTCAGCCATTTGAGGATTAGCCTTCCACCTCTCTAACCTGGGATGTCGGCCGAGTTTGTTTTACAACTGAGTTTCCTGCCATTTCATTTCTACAATTGGGGGTCTTGTGTCCTGTGTGTGTGTGTGTGTGTGTGTGTGTGTGTGTGTGTGTGTGTGTGTGCGTGCGTGTGTGTGCGTGTGTGTGTGTGTGTGTGTGTGTGTGTGTGTGTGTGAACCCTTTCTGGGTTCAAAGTTGTAAAACTTGTTGCTGTTGTAACACTTCTTCGCTGCTCGAGTCAGAAGCATCATTCCTCTGATACAGCCAAAGCTCACTCGTTTCATACTTGAACACATAGCCCCAATAGCCTTGCACTCCGTACGACTCCAAAGACCATTCCCCATGCAGAGAATCGCGTGGGGGCACTTGCAGCCGGCACAGATAGACGACGCTCTTCTTTGGAGCAGCAGCCGCTTTCAATCCTGATTCTTCAAAGATTGTAACAGGCGTCTCAGATATCAGAGCTGTGATGACTCTCTTCTGCTGTAAATTCTGCATTTCTTCGCTGCTCGAGTCAGAAGCATCATTGGCTCTGTCGGGAGTAGATCTTTTCAGCGGCATGATGAGTTTCTTTCTTCACCAAGATGGTTTTCACTCATTCTCAGACGCACACCCGTTTTAAAGGAATCGTGCAAAGTGTTTTCCACACCTCCTTTCTCTCATTGGTTGTTTTTACAAATTTTATTTTTTTCTACAATTCTACAATATTCTAATTCTAATGATTCTATTCTAGTGAGTGAGTGGGTGGGTGTGTGTGTGTGCGTGTGTGTGCGTGTGTGTGAGTGGGTGGGTGCGTGTGAGTGGGAGGGTGTGCGTGTGTGTGTGCGTGTGTGATGTCAGCACAGCTGTCAGTACAGGGGTGGGGGGGGGGGCTTTCTGGGTAATAGTTCACTGGGTTTCTAGGTAAAAGTTCAGTGAAAGTTCAAAGTCGTAAAACTGTCAAAATTTGACGAAAGGTGTGCAATATAACTCTCTTCTGACTCATTAGACTGTCTGCTGTCTTCCTTCTTCTGTCTGTGCATAATCTTGACTTTCCTTTCTAATTCACTACTGGAGCTGTTAGTAGAAAAAGTTCATCCTCTGTCTTAGTTTGTGATGTGATTGGTTGTTCATCTACAGTATCATTGCATTGCAAGATTGCCTTGTATTTAAAAGTTGCAGAAAGACGAAGAGCGTTTTTCCATTGTTTTTTTGTTGTTCCGACAGTGTTATCCCGACCTTGGCTAAATTATTCAACAAATCACATGGAGCGGGAATCTTAGCTTGGCGCTTTGCCCAGCCATACATCATAACTTTTGCACAATTTTCCAAATTATCAACATGTCGCTGCTTTATCTTAGCCATTTCTAAAGTCTAGTTTGCAACTCAGCTTCTAGTACTTGCATTGACACATTTGGCACTTAGATCAGTTACCTTTTTAAGTCACTGGATTCAAACTTGCAGCTTTTGTCACTCATTCTCACACCAACACTACATCTTTTTACAGACCAGTCAACCACACTTGCATACATGATTGGATGCATCTGGACTCACAGGATGGATTTCCACCATTAGGGTTAACATTTATCTCAGCCATTAGCAGCTTTTTTTTTCTCAAATATTCCCTCATACGGTCACATGCCATTCATCCATTCACACAAAAGAGAAGTGAACGGAGATGCGAAATCCCATCCTTTCAATCTACCGACAATTCCAACAGAAAACATCGCCTTAAACTGTGATGCCTGGTCAGATGTGTGTGTGTGTTTGTTTTAGCACACTGCTTATCAATGACAGGTTGACCATCTAATTTCACATTGGTTGTTTTTTTACAGAAAAATATTTTGTCTTTGACTTAGCTTTTGCTGAGTCAGTTTGCATATTTTCAGGTTTGTCTACTGCTTTGGACAGATCATTACCCATTTTCGCTTGCGCAGTAGGACATTACACATACAGACAAATAGATTTCAAACCACAATACAGCAGCATCAAAGGTCAGTCTCCACACCTTTTTTAAATACAGCAGTGGTGATCTGAGGTGAATGGATGAAAAATGTACTTCTTTTTCTCTCGTGTATACACATTTAAAATCAACGTTTCCCAAAGGACACAGAGTAGATCCCAGATCTTGATTCAAACGAGGGTGTATTTAAACTCCCTCGAAAATGTCTTTTCTATAGTTTAAACCTCAGGTGGGTCTCTCTGTGCCGAGTGCAGCCCGAAACTGCCCCGGAAACAAACAGCCACGTAGTGGCAATGCAGTGGGTCATAAACCCAACCTGCCCCCCTTCAGATCCACACACTGTACACTGCTCTGTAATCAGTTATTGTCACAGCTCCATTATTTTTTTAAAGTCGTTTTTTAGCTTTCCTAATTTCTCACTTTAAATCAATATGCCGAATTGAACATCTAACTGGGATGTTTGTATGACACATACGTTCCAAACAACGCCAGAGGTTTCAGCCAGGACATTGTCCCCAAGACACTGAAGCTCCTGACCCCTCTTAGATGTTTTTATATTCCAGGCAGATTAAATAAGCTAATAGTTTTTTATGATTTCGTCAAACGCAGACATGGTAAGGCATAGTAATAAAACTTTGCACTTACCACGTCTTTGTTCTGTTGAAATCCTGTTCGTGACGCCAATTGTTGTGGAGAAATTGCTGAAGTCAAAGGTCAATGGTGAGGTCAGGAAGGAAGAAAGTGTTCAGGAGCCTCTGATGTCTTATGCTGTATTATTTATTGACGCTTGGCCCAAGAGAACTAGAGACACTCTCAAAGTTCATCAGAACTGCTTGAGACGGTCCCGCATTCTACTGAACTCATGCTGGTGGTCACACTTTAAGCCCTCATAGATGACGCCACAAATACTTTACGCCCAAAATAGTCAAAGGGAATGCATTTACCTATGTTCGTGTTCACCTTCAACACATTCTAGTCTGGAGACACTGTTGTCTGTTCATGCTAATGGAACGTCAAAAATTAGCTATCTATTATGTCTAGGAATGCAGCAACAGGTCTCTTTGACCCTGGACATCACAGTGTTGAGATATGGTGGCACCCAGTCAAACACAAACAATTAATACTGCCGAGGACCACAAGACTCACACGTGACCTCGCGTAACGTAAGGACAGAAAATTCCATAACAATCACAGTAAGTGTTACACACATTAGTAGCTGTAAACACTTAGCATTATAAAAATACATACGTTGGTTTGGTGCTTACATAAGGAGTAGACATTTATAATCATCACTTTAAAAGTTACATACGTTGTTTTTGGTGCCTGTTTATTTCCCAGATATATTAGTGTGTGTGTGAATGGGTGTATAAGACACATTAACTTAAAGAACTTTGTAGAAAGGGGCTTTATGAAGTTCAGTCAATTTCCTTGTATTAGTTTACGGGCAGATCTGCCTTTTCCAATATGGCGTCGACGTCGACGTACAATTCAGCGCTCAATGCGGCTATGTATATATGCGTCTATGTATATATGTCTATGGTTCTGACTGGTGAAGTGGCGCCACCTATTGATCCTCCCGTAAACCGACCGCTAATACTCACTCAAACAAGAACACTCATATTTTATTTGGACTCTAAAGGTACGGTCCAATAGTCAAGAAAATCAGCTATATTTTCAGAGGTGATGAGGACAGATGTGAAGGAGAAGTGTGATGAGGACAGATGTGAAGGAGAGGTGATAAGGACAGATGTGAAGGAGAGGTGATGAGGACAGATGTGAAGGAGAGGAGATGAGGACAGATGTGAAGGAGAGGTGATAAGGACAGATGTGAAGGAGAGATGATAAGGAGTTAGGAGACGACTGCTCTCACTCTAGACTACGTCATGAAGCGACAGTGAATGTTGTTGACATGATCTGTGTTAAAAATACAAAGTCTAGAAGATGGGCTACAAAACGCTCATCTGAGATCCTTCCTAGATCCTCCCCGCGCTCTGACCGTATTGTTTGATGCAGGAAATCTAAAAATGTGACGTCATCATTAGAGTCAGAGTGTCAATAATAATGAACATTGTCCAGCTGTCACAGAAGGCAGATGAAGTGTTTGTTAGCTGGTATGCTCACTCACCCTCCTGTCAACTCACAGAGAAACATATTAGCAAGTTATGGCAAAGATATGTGATGAATCAGCAACGGGAACTTGCGGGGGGGATCTGCAGGACACTGGATGTAGGGCTGGGCACCGAAATTCGGTTCTTTCATGGCACCGACTGAAATGTGTCGGTTCTTATGCGTATGAAAACATGCCTCGTCTTTCGGTTCCACGTTTCGATACCCAAAGGTTAATCATGTGATTAAAGATGAGTTCATTTTTAGGTGAAACAACCCTGAACAAATAAATGGCGGTCTATTAGAAACTCAGCGCATTACATTTCTGAAGTGTAACCAAATATTATATACAGCTATTTATGAAGATCTAATCCCATGGCCAACCAGTAGACTAGTTATATTAACTCGCTATTTAGAAAAACTGAAATGAATCGCCAGTATTGATGTATAATGCACATACACAACAGGTTATCCTGCGATGCTATGGGAAAGGAGTGGTCAAGGCCAAGTTTCCCAAAGGAGAACTTCGATGTAAAGTCAAAATTTGAGTATCTAAACATCATACCGAGTTTTATAATGTTTAATATGTTTGCTGAGCAGCAAGACTTGGCTAGCACACTGCAATCAGAAATCCACTATTTTTCACTTTGAACAGAGTAATGCATGTTTGTGACCTGAAGATAAGACTATTGTGAAACAATCCAAAGGAGTTCACAGTTGCTGAAGACTTTGTAGGTAGTCTTGAGTGCCCTGACATTCAACACAAGATATTTGGGGACTTTGTGAGGCTATAAATCCTTTATTAAAGTGTGACCTAGAACAGGCTAGGTAGCCAGTCCTTGGATAAGCAAACAACACACCGCTGCTATTTTTACAACTACACCTAAACCATGAAAAATGCTGGAAATTGCTCAGCACTTTTGTGGTAGTCTAAAGAGGGTCATGGCATTGAAAACGAGGCATTTTGGAAATATGTAAGTGTATAAATAGTTTATTACAGAGATCGTTTTATGTGTGTGTGTTTGTTATTGTAAATAACTTGAAAAAATAAACTCCAATATGTGAAAAAGGATGTGTGATGCAATTTTCATTTTATTAGAATTAATCTCATAAAATAGGTATTGAAAAAGGTATCGTTTAGGAACCAGTATCGAAGTGAAGGTATCGGTACCGATTATTGATACCCAGCCTAGTTGGATGGCACAGTTCCGAAAAGTTTGGACTCACACATCACCTCCTTTCCTTTCCTAAAGGATGCTCCGTGTATCCTCTGCTAAAGGAGATAACAAAGGAAGAATTTAAGCTCCTTTCCTTCACAGTCAGAGGATTCAAACAGCTCTTATCATAACGGATCTCCAAAATTCCAGTTGATTAGCTAGACTTATTTTACTACATTACTTATTTATCTGTTGTATTGATTGATCTTCGAGTGTGTACCTGTGGTGATGGTCACAGTGAACATGATGACTCCCACGGCGTTCACCTGATCCTCTAGGTCTTCATCCTGCAGCAGATCCACCAGGACAGGAAGTAAGTTCTGCTCACACACCTGCTCCTTCCTGTCCCTGCAAACAATGAAGCAGCAGACCGGATCAGAACAACAAACAGACGCGCAGACTGAAGCGCTGAAAGGAGTTGAAGTGTCACCTGAAGGCCATCAGGGCGTCGGCCGCCTCCCTGCGGATGTTGGTGGAGCGATGGGAGAGGATGTGGCCCAGCAAAGAGATGCCGTCGTTGGCCAGAGCCGACCGAGGGTCCTGATAGGAGCAGGAGCTGAGGGTGGAGAGGATCAGCACTTGCGCCTCCTCCTCCTCCTTCTCCTGTCGGAGCTTCAGCATCAGTTTAGGGACCAGAGTGAGGAGAGCGTCTGCTCCTACGGTGAGAGAAATCTAGGTCAGACTCATTCTGACATCACACAGACCTCCTGCTGCGCTGCAGATCAGAACCTCAGAATGTGACGCTGCAGTCTGGACTCTAGTCTGAGTTCACCTGCAGGCAGCAGAGTGAGGCGCTTCAGCACTCGGTGGATGCTCCTCCTGCAGGAGGACGACGGGTCGTCCAGCAGCTGAGACAGAGGCAGGAGGGAGGAGGAGGAGGGCCTATCTGCAAGGAGGAGACATGGAAGAACGCAACGTTTCACCAGCGTTTCACCAACGTTTCACCAACGTTTTACCACCGTTTCACCACAGTTTCACCAACATTTCACCAACGTTTCACCAACGTTACATCCTGTAAACACCTGTATTGTAATGGGATGTTTTGTACATGCATGTCTGTGCTCAGCTCACCATGTGTCTTCACTAACTGAAGCTCTGACTCATCACTGATGTTCCTCACACTCTGCTGTATGTTCACATACACTTTAACACCACCCAGTGTCATCACATGATCAACCAAACTCCACCACCTTAACACCTCTGCACTCCTTATCCACATCCTCCACCATCGTCACCAACACAGGGTGAAGTCCTGAGCCCGTTTCTGTTCACCTCTGATGACACTGACAAACTGAGTCTATCAGTCATCTGGAAGTGATCGTCAACATGAATGAATGATCCATCAGATACTTCAGATTCACTCTGGACGATAAACTCAACTTTCATCATCATCTTCAACATGTCAGCTGCCTGAAATAAGAACATGCCGACACACATAATCCTCTCAGACCTCAACAACAGAGCACTGAGCCCAGCAGCCTCCTCCTCAGCCCATCATTCATCCTGCTTCCATCTGCTCTCAGATTCAGCTCCCCGACCTGGAAGCGTGCTCGCTATGGCAGGAGGTTTGTATCTCAACAAAGCCCCCGGTAACCGTCACAGGCGGGAACGATGTAAACGAGATTGGTGAATAAATGTGATTAATGTCTGTTGTTGTGGTGTTTCTATGCATGTATGTTTGAGGCTCTGTGCAGACTGCAGAAACTCATGTGTGTGAACTTGTTTGGACCAAATGTTCAGACAGAACTTTGGCGAGCTCATTTGGATTCTTGTCACTGTTTTAACGAACCTTTAAAACTGATTCTGAATCCATGTTTAAAGACCTGGAGGCTGAATCACTGCAGTTTGAACTGATGCTGTTCAATTCAATGACATGAGTACAGAGAAAAGAGATTTGGAAGCTGCTACATAAATACACTTCATTATTATATCTGTGTGTGTGTGTGTGTGTGTGTGTGTGTCTGTCTGTCCTCTGTCTGTGTGTGTGTGTGTGTGTGTGTGTGTGTGTGTGTGTGTGTGTGTGTGTGTGTCTGTGTGGATTTGGAAGCTGCTACATAAATACAGTTTATTATTATTCATACATATGTCTGTCTGTGTGTCTGTCTGTGCACTGCAAAAATTAACAATCTAGCCAAGTCTTCCAATCTTGTATCTAGCCAAAAAGTGTTTTTTGATCTTGTTGTGAGAGCAATATACTATGCAAGCACAGAATGTGTACGATTATTATTCCTGTTCTGAGACTATTTGCCTTTTTATTTCTTAGTCAGTAAGTAGATCCTAAAACTATATATTTTTCACAGAAAGTAAGCCGAATTATGTCAGATACTCTTTCATGACTACATCCTAGCTTAGAAAACTTGTTTCAAGACCTCCAAGTAAACATTTACACATACTCTGGTCACAGTTGTAACAGCAACATAACCAAGATAATATTTTGTCAGAACCATCAGTAATTTATTTACTGAAGCATGTGACCCGAGAGGATTGCAGATCTCTATTTCATCAGTGTATGAAATGATCTGTAAAGCAGAAGGTTTCACTGAAAACAGTGGGTGGGATTTGAAAAGGCTCCCATCAACAATATCATACAAAAATCCATCTTTGTGGCAACTCTGTGGCATGGTGCGGATCGTTGTGTTAAAATTCTATAAAAAGAGGTGTGTCTCATACAGCAGGTGTAAAGGTGTAAATCGACTGTTCTAGACTGATTTTGATACAGCAAGTGTAAATCTAATCTACATTATATATATATATATATATATATATATATATATATATATATATATATATATATATATATATATATATATATATATTCTGTTTTCTGGGCATGATAGACACAAGCTGAAACCAGAAACGAGTCGTTTTTTCGTTTTTTCGTTTTTGACAAAAAACAAAAAAACTAAGCTACTTGCTAACATGCTAATGATAACCTGCTAATATTGACCTGCTAGTAGTAATTGCTAGCACGTCAGAGACAGCAGAGCAGCTAGCGCATTAGCGCTAGCTGTAAAGACATGCTAACTGGTAACATAAGCGGCCAATGCTAAAATTAATGCAAATGCTAGTTGCGCGTCAATGCTAACAATTAATATTAGCCTCTAAGAATAAAATACATGCTCATTGCTAACATCAGGCGCGCAGATAGGTTCGAGAAACTGGGGGGGACGAAGCTGCCCCCCCCCCGGGACGGAGATTTTCTCGTGCGCCCCTGGAAGCGCCGTGCGCCCTGATCAGTCTGCAGTGATGCCAGTAACGCGCTACTTAGTAACGCGTTACTGTAGTCTGACTACTTTTTTCAGTAACGAGTAGTCTAACGCAACTACTATTTCAAAACCAGTAGTCAGACTACAGTTACGTATCTAATATTAGATGCGTTACTTTTTCGCATGTTTCGCGGACTGTCCTCAGTGGGCCCCGACCGCGTCGCGTCGCCCAGGGCGGGGACCGGCCCACGTAAAAGGAGGCGCCAGGGGTCTGCGGCGATGTCGGCAACCCACCCGACCCGTCTTGAAACACAGACCAAGGAGTGTAACGCGCGCGCGAGTCAGAGGGTGCGGTGGAAACCCCGTGGCGCAATGAAAGTGAGGGCCGGCGCGCGCCGGCTGATCGCCATGATCACGTCTGCCTCTCGTTTGTTTTTGTGCAGTGGGAACTAAATTCTCACTTGAGAAATTAACTGTCTGGGAATAAAACAGCAGGCACTCCGCCTACATGCTGACATAATTTATATTGTCCTATTGTTTGCTCTTCTCCTTCCTTGTTTTCCATCTATCTATCTATCTATCTATCTATCTATCTATCTATCTATCTATCTATCTATCTATCTATCTATCTATCTATCTATCTATCTATCTATCTATCTTATTTTTTATTATATAAAAAATTGTAGGTGAAAGCCTTTTTCAGGAAGTAGTTTTCAAATGTCCCTGTCAGTTTTGTTTGATCCAGATGTTTTTGACATTTTGTTGTTTTTGATGTCAATAAAAGTGTCAAATGTCCATCTTTTTGGCCGGACCGTCTATCTTGTCAATGTCTTGGGCAGCATCAAGCCCCCCGCCCCCCGTAAAAAAATGTCTTCCCTTTTGGTGCTAGGCCTATATGCTGCAAGTAACTAAAAGTAATCTAACTTAGTTACTTTCAAAATCAAGTAGTCAGTAACGTAACTAAGTTACTTTTTCGAGCAGTAGTCAGTAGTCAGATTACTGTTTCAAAGTAACTGTGGCATCACTGTCAGTCTGTCCGGCTCCCCCTCTACCTCGTCAACCCCCCGCCCACGGGGGCGCCCGCTCCGCTGTCTTAATGAGCGGTATCGAAAATTCGCGAGGTTATTGTCGGGCGCTCGTGGCGCCCCGGGCGGCTGCCCTGTCCGTCCGTACCTAAAACCGCTACTGGCACACACCTCAGTAAACCAAATATTATGTTAATTCATATTTTGGTTTCCTTGTGATGCTTAAATCAGAAGATTTGAAGAAGACAAAGTTTAAAAAAAAAAAAAAAACGTTAAGCTACATAAAAGTGGGTGGGACGGATCTACGGTCATTCAAAAGTGGGTGTGTCATGACACACCTGACACACCCACTATCTGCGCCCCTGGCTAACATGTTAATGCTAACATGCTAATGTTAACATGTTTATGGTAACCTGCTAATAGTAATTGCTAGCACGTCAGCATATCAATTAGATTGGACTGAATTTTTCAATTTCCACTTTGCGTGCTACAGCCAATCGAAATCAGTGTCGAAGGTAGCGATTTTGATATTAGCTTATATCTCTGGAACGCTTTGGCGTAACAAAACCAAATTTGATGCGATGCTTCGAGGCTCTGTCCTATGTGCAGGAACGAAATCTGGTGTCATTCGGTCACTAGGGGGGCGCTGTAATCAGCAAAAATGCGTTTTTGCTTTTTTCTCTTGACGTGTTTGGATGTGAAACAAAATTTTCATGTATGCTGACAATTACTATTATTACATTACATGATCGCCTGATCATGGGCCCCTCATTGCTACTTGCAGCTGTATTTTTATTTGGAATTGGTCGCGGCAGATGGCCACTACAATTGTAATGGAGATTTTTCAAACTGTCATCACAGAACTTTATGATTACAACATTATATTAAACACTTTGTTAATATCGTATAATGTTTTCTGGTCATTTCACACTTTATTACAAAATTCTATTTTTACATAGAAATTTCCACATTTGCATCGGGCATTTCAGCAGAGGGCATCAAAACTGCAGGAAATACAGTGTATTTCTTATCCCCTTTCACAACTTTTTTAATCAAACAGTTAATTTTTAACATCCGAAATCTCATATGAACACCTGTTGAAAGCTTGATCTGTCACATACCCAAACAATAGTAGAAGTGATATTCTGTAAACTACTCAACAGTGTCAATGATGTATGGAGAAGAGTCACAGGCCAGAGTCAGGCACACTCAAAATTTCTTTAGAAATTTTCTAGTTTGAAATATTGTGTTTCACCTGTGAGAAAATCCAAAGCCATTCACAAGGCCCGGGAGGATTTGTTTGCTCACTCTGTCCAGACCAACTGCACAAACTGTTTGTAAGTTCTTATATTTTTATAGTGTATAACAGTATATATTAATCAATAATGATTCTATACAAATTTCTACCTCCTCTGAGTCACTCACTAACAGAAGAGCTGTTACACCCTGTCTGCTGTCACAAAAGGTCACTGAGACAGTTACAATGTAAGAAAGTAAATTACCATTTTTTCATTGAGACTGGGTCAACAACTGTCCAAAGTGTTTGTGTCCATGTATTAAAAGTGCTAAGAGCTGCTCAAATCCACAAACCTATGATTAAAATTATAGATATAATAATATAATTATAGTTTTGACTGCAAGACAAGTTCAGTGATAGTAACCTCTCGCTTTATGAATCATTAATGTCATTAATAGCACATTTATCTCAAGAGATCAATGTGGAAAAGTATATCTTTCAGTGTGCACAGGTCAGACATTCAGTCAGCTGTTTGCTGCTCTTAGATGCAGCATCAGACAGAGCTGCTGTGGAACAATCCTTAAGAGAACATCGGGTAAGCCACATTCACAGATTTTTAGCAGAACATAAACAGTGAACACACTGAGAATCTGTTTTTTATTTTTACTGCTGAATTTAAATGTGCTCATCAAACTGCCATGAAAATGATACACATGATTTAAACCTCTGAAGAGGTCTAATGCTGAATATAATATGATTTCCCTGTTCTTTAGACTGGAGAGCTTTGAAGCAGAGGCTGTGCTCCGAAACACAGTCTGTGGACTTTAACTATGTCTTTTCTTAGGACTGTTTTCAACAACTCTGTCATCATTCATCCTCCAGGATTCTATATCATCGGATTTGAGACATTCTCCTACATCAATGTCTACTTCATCTTTCTAGCATTTGTTTATGTGGTTACTGTGCTGTTCAATACTTTGGTGATCTATGTAATTGCTTTTAATCATTGTTTACACACTCCAAAGTTTCTGGCTGTGGTCAACCTTGCAGTAATTGATGTACTCTTAAACACAAGCACTATTCCCAGCATGATAAAGACATTCCTCTTTAAGGATAACTTCATTCCATTCAACCTTTGTCTGTTACAGATGTTTGTGTATTACTCTGTTATTCCTCTAGAGTCATATGCACTCGCTATACTTGCCTATGACCGCTTGATTGCAATTTGTTTCCCTCTGCGACAGAACTCAGTCAACACAGTACGGAGCATGTTGTGTATTGTCGGTCTGACTTGGGTTTACTGTCTGGGAGTAATGGCATTTGCAACAGCTATCATGACTCGACTGTCTTTTTGTAATTCTGTCAGAGTGTTCAGCTATTTCTGTGACTATGCTCCTGTGTTTAGACTCGCCTGTAATGATTACACACTGCACTGGTCTGTGGCTTCACATTTTAGCATGGTGAATCTGATGTGTCCCTTTTCTTTCATAGTCCTGTCTTATGGCAGCATCCTGGTGACTGTGTTCAGGATGAAATCAGTAAGCAGTAGGATGAAAGCTCTGGCAACTTGTGTTGAGCATCTAGTCCTTGTTGCTATATTTTACATTCCTTTATTTAGCATTTTTTTGCTCGGGCTTTATGTGCGGTCCATTGACCCGGACCAGCGTGTGTTGAGTCTGTCACTGGCCTCCTGCATCCCACCCTGTGTCAATC
Organism: Collichthys lucidus; assembly: GCA_004119915.2. Classification (NCBI taxonomy): domain Eukaryota; kingdom Metazoa; phylum Chordata; class Actinopteri; family Sciaenidae; genus Collichthys; species Collichthys lucidus. The sequence continues at coordinate 2,082,996 of CM014092.1, forward strand.
CTATTGTCTATTCTTTGAAAACCAAAGAGATCAAAGTTAGAGCCTTGGCACTGGTAAGAATAAATAAAATTGACACACAAAAAAGGATTAATAAAGCACAGAAATAGTTTATACTGTGGTCTATGAGGTCATCAATGTAAGCTTTATGAACAGATTTGAACTGTGAACTGTTTACCTGATTTTAACAGTAGTCACCATGTCAGAGATCACTCAGTCATTCAGTAGTCATGCTCTCCTATAGAACCTCTGACATAATGCACTACAGTAGATACTTTGGTCCGATCTTGTAAAAAGTGTTGAATTATATCTTCTTTATTCTAATATCAAATTAAAATACAATATAACAATACATTGCACTGTAGTTTAAGATGTCAATGGAGGACATTGGTCTGATCATAGTGAGTGCCTGCCCTCTACTGGGATTATGTGAACAGTGCAAGCTGTGCCGTAAAGAATGATGACAGCACTACATGAAACATTAGAAAATTTAAATAAAGTTTTACTTGTATTACTGGTGTTACAGTTTTTTCATTCCATTTCACCCATACTTCAGATACTTTTTCTAAACTCTTAACAGACTCACACCTACAAAACACAACTGTCCAAATGGATTGTTTGCGATTGAAAAAAAAACTATTATCAGCTGAGATATATTGTTTTTGGACTGATATCATTACAGATATATTACAAGGTTCGGAATATTATTTTTGGTATTGTGGGATGTTGTGTGTTAACATTCGTAAATAATACCAAAACAATCCATAATTTTGTTGAGAGATATAGCTTGTCTGTTAAGAAAATGGAAGCATTGTTGAAATGTGTTCACTGACTGTATATTGTGTGAAAACAACATGAAATGCTTGAATAGCATTGCCACAAAAGGTCGATGCTGTGCTAATTGTGTTTAGAGTTTTCAAAATGTGACAATTGGTTGGACAAGAGTGTGGAGTCAACAGCTGACAGTAAGTATTTCTAGAATTCACTTATTCTAATAAGCTGTAGCATCAGCGGAAGGCGTCAACCCTCGTCTGTAGCCCCCCTCGTGTGAAGACCTACTCGGGTAAAGACAAGCGAGTCTACCTGCGCGAGTCCACCGAGCAAGGCAAAACTATCCTCCATCTGACCTATCTATATCACTATGTGGTTTTGAGAAGATCCCCGTGGTCTCTACTGCACGGAGTCCCCTCCGCCGCAACCGTCGCACCAGGAATCTACTTAACCTCCGGCCACTGGAACAAGGTGGACTTTATCCCGGCTTATGCCAGCAGTCTATCCCTGTACCTACTGGCCCTCACCGAAACCTGGCTTAAAACTGAAAACACCACTACTCGGGCAGCACTCTCCGCGGCTCACTCCTTCTCCCATACCCCCCGTCTCTCCAGGCGAGGAGGAGGAACTGGGGTGCTGGTCAACAACAAACTATCAGTGGCTGTGGCTCGATTCAGTGGCTGCATCGACATCTAGTGGAGAGAAACTGTTGGGGGGGGGGGTTAATGAGTTAGACACTCTATTGTCCTCAATCCCTGAACTAGAGTGCCCGCTGCTGGTCCTCAGTGATTTCAACATCCACCTGGGCAAAGCTTACGCCGCAGACTTTCTATCACTCATCAACTCATTCGACATGCAACTAGTCAGTACTCCCCCAACTCACAAAAATGGCAATCAACTGGATCTCATCCTCACAAAAAATTGCAAAACTGATGACGTAATGGTCACACTATTACATACCTCGGACCACTTTTTCATCCGCTTACTGGTTTCCCTCCCAGAGCTACCTACGTCCCCTCAACCTATGACCACCTTTCGACGCAATCTCCGCAACTTGTCTGCCGCCCACTTCGCCTCAGTCGTTGCTGCTGCCCTTCCCCCTCTCAACAGTTTCTCTCCACTAGATGTCGATGCAGCCACTGAATCTCTCAGTTCCACACTAACCGCATGCCTGTGTCCTCTTTTCAGCAAACCTGCACGATCAACTCAGCCCCGCCCATGGTTGACTGATTCCATTCGCTCGTCACGTACAGCCCTCCGTACAGAGCTGCTGAACGGAAATGGCACAAATCCAACAACCCTGCTGACCTAGGAGCCTTCCAATCTCTCCTAGCGTCATTCTCCTCAACTGTCACGACTGCTGAAATGGAGTATTACAACAAGAAAATCAGCAGCACAACTGATTCACAGAAACTCTTCTCCGCCTTCAAATCACTGCTCAATCCTCCCCCACCCGCTCCCCCTGCCACCAACCTCACTGCTGACAGCTTTGCCTCCTTCTTCACAGACAAGGTGGCGACTATCAGCAAACAATTTTGTGATCCCCTCAGTCACAACCTAATACCTCCCCGAAACAATAGCGCAACTCTCTCCTCGTTCACCCCTCTCTCCGAAGACGAGGTATCCAAACTGATCATTGATAACCGACCCACCACCTGCCCGCTAGACCCCATCCCCTCTAAACTCCAACAAGATATCACTCCTACGGTAGTCACACCGATCACATCCGTGATTGATGCCTCAATGTCCTCTGGCGTATTTCCAGCTGCCTTCAAACAAGCCAGAGTTAAGCCACTGCTGAAAAAGACTACGCTTAACCCCGCCTTGGTTAAAAATTATCGGCCGGTGTCACTGCTTCCCTTCCTCTCAAAAACCATTGAGGGGGCGGTCTCTAAACAAATCACTGCCTTTCTCGCCCATCACCACCTACTTGACCCAAATCAGTCGGGTTTCAGAAGTGGCCACTCCACTGAGACAGCTTTACTATCTGTCACAGAAGCCCTAAAAACAGCCAGAACACGAGGGCAATCATCTGTGCTCATCCTTCTTGACTTATCGGCTGCCTTCGATACAGTCAATCATGACATACTCCTATCCACACTCACCAACATGGGCATCGCAGGCACTGCCCACTCCTGGCTCGAGTCCTACCTCGCTGGATGCTCCTTTAATGTTTCTTGGCAAGGTCGTCTGTCATCGACTCATACCCTCTCCATGGGGGTGCCGCAGGGGTCTGTGCTGGGCCCCCTTCTGTTTGCCATCTACACCACCTCGTTGTCCCATGTTATCCGCTCACACGGCTTCTCCTACCACTGCTATGCCGATGACACACAGCTTTACCTGTCGTTCCAGCCGGATGACACCACGGTCTCCGCACGCATCTCCGCCTGTCTCTCTGATTTGTCAACCTGGATTAAAGACCACCATCTACAGCTTAATCTGTCAAAAACCGAACTCCTGGTCATCCCTGCCCATGAGTCAATGCGCCATGACATCAACTTGAAAATTGGCACTATTACCTCTAACCATGCTGCTAAAAACCTGGGCGTGGTACTAGATGATCGCCTTTCTTTCTCTGAGCACATTTCCTCCGTAGCGAGGTCATGTCGCTATGCTCTGTACAATATTAGAAAAATCAGACCGTACCTGACCCAATATGCCGCTCAGCTCCTGATTCAGGCTACAGTCATCTCCCGCCTTGATTACTGCAACTCGCTCTTGGCTGGCCTACCTGCTTGCGCGATCAAACCTTTGCAAATGGTCCAGAATGCCGCAGCGCGACTGGTTTTCAATCAACCTAAAAAGTCACATGTCACCCCCCTCTTCAGCGACCTGCACTGGCTGCCTGTAGCTGCCAGAGTTAAACACAAAGCTCTGACGCTAGCCTACAAAACCACCTCAGGATCTGCCCCTGCCTATCTCAGCGTCTTAATCAAGGCTCACGTCCCGACCAGGGCGTTACGCTCAGCTCATACAAACCGTCTAGTTGTACCCTCGCCTCTCACAAAGCGAGGTCACTCTAAACTCTTCTCTGTGGTCGTCCCCAAATGGTGGAATGACCTACCAACAGCTACAAGAACTGCAACATCCCTTTCTACCTTCAAAAAACTTCTAAAAACCTTTCTGTTTCGAGAATGCTTCCCTGCCTAACAAAACTAACAAAACTAACAAACTACTCTGTGCTCCTTTACACCTTTTCAGCTTATGTCCTCCTCTGTAAGTCGCTTTGGATAAAAGCGTCTGCTAAATGCAATGTAATTTAATGTAATGTAATGTTGCTATGCATTGTACAATACTAAAAAAATCAGACCATACCTTACCCAATATTCCGCTCAGCTCCTGATACAGGCCACAGTCACCTCCCGCCTCGATTATTGCAACTCGCTCCAGTCCAGCCTACCTGCTTGTGCAATCAAATCTTTGCAAATGGTCCAGAATGCTGCAGCGGGACTGGTTTTTAACCAACCCAAAAGGACACACGTCCCCCCACTCTTTAGCGACCTGCACTGGCTGCCTATAGCAGCCAGAGTTAAACACAAAGCTCTGACGCTAGCCTACAAAACCATCTCAGGATCTGCCCCTGGCTATCTCAACGTCTTGCTAAAGGCTCACTTCCCGACCAGGGTGTTACGCTCGGCTCATTCAAACCGTCTAGTTGTACCATCTCCTCTCGCAAAGCGAGGTCACTCTAAACTCTTCTCTGTGGTTGTCCCCAATTGGTGGAATGACCTACCAACGGCTACAAGAACTGCAACATCCCTTTCTACCTTTAAAAAATGTGTAAAAACCTTTCTCTTTCAAGAATGCTTCCCTGCCTAACAAAACTAACAACTACTCTGTGCTCCTTTACACCTCTTTCAGCTTATGTCCTCCTCTGTAAGTCGCTTTGGATAAAAGCGTCTGCTAAATGCAATGTAATGTAATGGACAAACGCTTGTTAGCAACTGTAAAGAAAATTCAGTTCAATTCAATTTTGTTTGTATAGCCCAAAGTCACAAAGTACATTTGCCTCGGAACGGTTTACAATCTGTACAGGGAGTGACACCCTCTGTCCTTAGACCCTCGTTTCGAGTGAGGAAAAACTTGCCCACAAAAAAAAACCTTTTAACAGGAAGAACCTCAGGAAGAGCCACAGAGGAGGGATCCCTCTCCCAGGATGGACAGATGTGCAATAGATGTCACGTGTACAGGACAAATCAACACAAACATATTGTACAATTACAATGACTGACAAAATGACAATGAATCACAATGAATTATAAAATGACCACAGTAGCACACATGGTTGCAATAATGACAGTAATAATATGTGTAGTGGACGTCGTGCAGGATCACAGCAGCAGCCACGATCCATGAGAACCTGCTGGACGAGAGTGCACAGAAACTCCGGGGAAGTTTGGTTAGTAACATGTAGGGGTGGGCGATATATCGAATATACTCGATATATCGCGGCTTGTTCTCCGTGAGATGTATGGAATGACTATATCGCGACCATCGAGTACTTGTCACGTAAATGTTTTAAGCCGTCGGCATTAAGTTCTCCGGAGTTTCTCCTGTCACTCACTCCTGCTGCTCACAGCACACAGCACACTGCCCCACCCACCCAGAAAAATCCCCTGCGCGCATGCGTACTTTCTGTAGCAAGTGAGAAGAGAAGTGAAGTGAAGAGCCCGAGCGAGTTAATCAAAGATGGAGACGGACGACTTGGTTCCGAAGAAAAACAACTGCGGTCACGTCTCTCGTTTTCGCTTGGTCACATCAGCTGCTCCAATATTTTCAAGTGCGCCCTTATTGCGACTTTATGGCAAAAACTGTGAAAGTCAGCGCTAGCTTACTGCAGCGTGTGGACACTTCCGGTTTTCAAAATAAGACGTGGGTGTTAAATGTATTAAACGTTTATTTATAAAATATGAAGAATGGTTAAAATTTGATTTAAAAAAGTGTCTCATAAGCCAAGTATGTGTTAAAATGCTATAAAAAGAGTGTGTGTTGTATAGCAGGTGTAGATCGACTGTTCTACACTGATTTTGAGCCAATAGGTCACATGACCTGGAAGTTATTGAGCTTTAAAGCTCATATTTACATTATGAAATGTATTAAAAATTCATAAAAAATATGACAAGTGTTAAAATTCTATAAAAGAGGTGTGTCTCACAGCAAGTGTAAATCTACTGTTCTACATTGATTCTGAGCAATTACAATGCTAACAAGGTAATAATGACATTTATTTATTTATTAGAAATAAACAATACAAAACAACAACAACAAAAATATCGAGATATATATCGTGTATCGCGATATAGCTTAAAAATATCGAGATATTGGTTACAGGCCATATCGTGCAGCCCTAGTAACATGCATTAATGAGACATGTATGTCCACAGACATGTATGTCCACAGTTTTTAGTAAGGGAGATGTGACTGGATCTTCAACCAATAGCGTGCATGGCTAGGCATAACCCTGGGGGGAGGGGAGGGAGGGGGAGTCCCCCGGCAGTCTAATCCTATGGCAGCATAACTAAGAGATGACCTGAGCCAGCCCTAACTATAAGCTTTATCAAAAAGGAAAGTCTTAAGTCTACTCTCTTAAGTGTTGATGTCTGCCTCCCAGAATGGTAGTTTAATGATAACTGTGATACTTTATTATGTGATACTGTTCTTGCCTTGTTTCACACTCAACAGTTCTTTCCCTCTCTACCTCCCTACTCCCATATTTTCAGTGTAATTAATTTGTCAAAAAGTGACAATATACATATAAAGATGATTTAGCCATTTTATCATTTTTAGTCTTGCATTTGGAAACCTTTCACCCTTGTGTCATTTTCTACATCTGAAATTATCCTACACCCTAAAACCTTGAAGATTCTATTGGGATTTTTCATCAGCTTTTGCAGAAGGTGAGTATTTTTGTATGTGATAAAAAATGATGAAAAGGTTACATAAGTTCTTAAATATGTCAAAGAATTACTGGTTTTATAGTTATCAATCTCACAATGCATGCAGATACAATCATCTTGTTCTTGACACTAGATTCAGAGGGAGCACACAATTCTTCAGTCCTCGTAATACAAAACAATACTTTAAGTTTACTTTTACAAATTTAAAAATATAGGCAGGAGATTAAAACTTAATGGTTCCTTATACGACTGCTGATGCAAAATAGTGACATAGTAATCACTGTGACATGGCAAGTCACTCTGTCTTGGTTCATACTACAACTATAATCCACAACTCCAGTAAGGTACAAACAAAAACCACTAGATGGTGCAAGCCTACCAAAGCTGTAGACCCTGTGGTCTCTTTTACAGTTTTTTTCCAATTGCTTAAACACAATTTTGCAAACTAGGCTGGTTTTATCAAAACACTTCACCAAACCACACACCCAAACTGAAAAATACCTCATATATCCCACAAAATGAAGCACCACAACCAAAATCAAACTTTTACACCAGATGGCACACACTTCATTCGTATTACATATTTTTGTCTAAGAAGTTTAAAGTGTAGAAGGATTGTAGAGACTGTTTTGAGACTGTCCTGAGACTCACTTGTCCAGGTGTGCAGCAGATTTTTATTGTTTCAACACGATGATGTCGATCTGTTTACTGAGCGTCTGTTCAGTGTGTGTGTGTGTGTGTGTGTGTCTGCGTGTGTGTGTGTGTCTGTGTGTGTGTCTGTGTTACTGTGTTTGTGTGTGTGTGTGTGTGTGTGTGTGTGCATGCTTGTGACAGCTGTGCATGCACAGTCCCTCTCCCTCTGACCCTCTGACACAAAAGTTTCAAATGAAGTCCCTCGAAGAGAAAATCCAGTATTAATACAACAAGCTGTGCCATCATTGCCTTCTTACTGGGCTCTTATTACTGGGCTCTTATTTTTATTTTGAAAAACTGTGTGTGTGCATGCGTGCGTGTGTGTGCGTGTGTGTGTGTGTGTGTGTGTGTGTGTGTGTGTGTGTGTGTGTGTGTGTGTGCATGCTTGTGTCTGTAGAAATGTTCTAAATGAATTGAATCTAAAAAAAATGTTGAATAAAAGTGTAATAGTACAAGATCCTGTTAAAATGTGTAGTTTGAATTAAGTCTGTGTGTGTGTGTGTGTGTGTGTGTGTGTGTGTGTGTGTGTGTGTGTGTGTGCGCACATTTTACACAGACGAGTTCAAATGAAGTGCCAAGAACTACAAAAATGGCTGGGTGAGCTGCAGGTCAGATTAATTAGACACAGGTGCTCCATGCAGCCTGTCTGTCTCACTGAAATGCACAGTATATGTCTGAATGATCCCCCTCGAAGAGGGCCAAAAAAAACCTATAAGGTATGCCTCAAACCAAAATCTGAAATGACCAGAAGAATGCTCGTCTTGTGTATAATGTCTGTGCCAAGTTTCAGGCGAAAATTGTATAAACTTTGGCCTCTAGAGTCAGAGCAAGCACAGGTGCGCCCTGCTCCTTCTGGTAAATTCTCTGCTTCAAAAACCATGGGAGTGAATGAGGCTGTGGATGGGAGTAGTCGATCAATTAGCGTGTAGGCACCCAAAATATAAAAGAGACAGCTTCAACAGTGGTATCACTGCGATCACCTCGAATTTTCCTACGTTTCTATGGATACATCGTGTCTGTAGTGGGGCATTTGAGACCACGGTAGTGAAATACGTTTTATTTTTTCAGTGATTTTTCTCCCTGCTCCTCACTCTAGCTGATGATGTCATCACTCTAGGAAACCACATACACACCCATTATAAACCCAGAAATTTGACTAAAAACCTGCTGAACTTTGAGCCTTGATAGTTTAAAAACGGTAAAAGATTTTGAAAAAAGTTAAATACGAGTTTAATAGTTGAACAGTTTGTGTAGAATTTGAAATTTGAATCAAGTCTGTAGTAGTAGTACAAGTTGTTGAAATTGTAGAATGTTTGTAGAAGTTTTGTAGAATGATTTGAAGTTTGTGTAATGCATTTTAAATAGGAAATTATTTGCAGAAAAAGTTGAATAATTTGTAGAATATTAATAGTAGAATGTAGAAAAGTAATAACAGCTGTGGCATGAATGAGCTGAATCTAGTGGTATAATTTTTATTTTTGTGGGACAAAATTTGTAGGAGTAGTTAGAGGCCAAAAAACGTAGGGAAGAAGAGAAATAACTAGAAAACTGCATTTCCTGCGGAAAGTGCGGTGTGGGTGCCCTCTGCCGCCGCCGGCCCCAGCGGCGCACCTGCTGCCCTTTTTCTGCATGTCTTTTCCCTGTCTCTTACACTCTCTCTCCCCCTCACATTCCTGTCACTCTTCAGCTGTCTCTATACTATAAAGTTTAAAAAGGCCATAAGAGATATATCTTAAAAATGTTGAAATTGGTTGAAAAGAGTAGAATAGTATGAAGTGATACAATTTTGTGTAACACTGTAGAAATTTAGATGAAAAGGTAGAATTGTAGAGAGTAATAGTTATAGTACAAGATCTTGGTGAACTGTGTAGTTTGACTGAACTCTGTAGTAGAAGAAGAGGTAGTTTAAATTGTAGGTCTGTATAAAGATTTGAAGTTTGTATAATGGATTTGAAATGGAAAATATTTGTAGAAAAAGTTGAATAATTTGTAGAATATTAATAGTAGAATTTAGTAAAATAATAGTGTGTGTGTACATGCTTGTGACAGCTGTGCATGCTCAGTCCCTCTCCCTCTGACCCTCTGACACAAAAGTTTCAAATGAAGTCCCTCGAAGAGAAAATCCTGTATTAATACAACAAGCTGTGTCATCATTGCCTTCTTACTGGGCTCTTATTTTTAAGGGACTCTTATTTTGAAAAACTGTGTGTGTGCTTGTTCTATGTGTGTGTGTGTGCATCTGCCTGTCTGTCTGCCTGTGTGTGGTGTGTCTGTCTCTCTATCTATGTGTTTGTGTTTGTGAGAGACAAGGATAAAATGGCCGACATTAAAAATGTAGTCTTGATAGTCTGATATCATACACAGACTTCAATAAAGTTAGTCAAAGGCATGCTTGAGGTTGCCAAGCAACTAGGGTGAGCTCACCTGTCAAGGTGTGCAGCTCAGCCTGTATTGATCGTAGATCAGCAGATTTTTATTGTTTGAACACAATGATGTCGATCTCTTTACTGAGCGTCTGTTCAGTGTCTGTGTGTGTGTGTGTGTGTGTGTGTGTGTGTGTGTGTGTGTGTGTGTGTGTGTGTGTGTGTGTGTGTGTGTGTGTGCATGCTTGTGTCTGTAGAAATGTTCTAAATGTCTCGCTCTGAAAATAACAGCAACATTTTGTCACATTTAGCTAAAAACAATGTTTAAAAAACTGGTTTGAATTTTTGAGTCACTTTTTTGCACATTTCGACAATATTTGTGAACTTAGAGATAATTTAAATATTTAAATCCATATGTTGAATGTAAAATATAAATGCTTTGTTCATCTAGGTAGTTCACGATAATCCATATCCAAGAGTCCATTTCCCCGGATAAGATGGGTTTTATTCGTTATTTGCCACTATAAACACGCTCTGATCTCCTCGAGCTCTTATTTTGGCACTTCCGGTTACCGGCATTTGAATTTGCATTTTAGCTTAATATTTAGTTTCACCCAAAACATTTAGCTTCAACATTTATATTTATATTTAACATTTAGATATATATTTAACATTTAGCTTCAATATTTAGATTTATATTTAACCTTTTTATTTAACATCTAGATTTAGATTTAACATTTAGATTTATATTTAGCATTTATATTTTACATTTAACATTTGGATTTAAATATTTAAAATATCTCTAAGTTTACAAATATTGTTTGAAATGTGCAAAAAAGTGACTCTCAAAAATTCAAACCAGTCAAACATTGTTTTTAGCTAAATGTGACAAAATGTTGCTGTTATTTTCAGAGCGAGACGCTTTACAAATGGCACCCCATAAGGGACATGTAACCAAATATTAACATTGCTGTATGTATATTTTCGACCCAGCAGATTTGGTCACATTTTCAGTTGACCCATAATAAAGTCATAAAAGAACCAAACTTCATGAATGTTTTTTGTGACAAAGAAGTATCTGTTCCAATCACTCTATCAGAGAAAAATTAGAGTTGTAGAAATAACTGTAAACTCAAGACAGTCATGACATTATGTTCTTTACAAGTGTATGTAAACGTTTGACCATGACTGTACCTTATATGATGCTGTTTAATTTCCTAGATAACAGAGGTTTATTGAGACCAGCATGTACAGTTGATCATTAATTTTATTAAATATTATTATTTGTTACTACTTTTGCTTGATTAATCAATCAGAATCAATCAGTCAGAAAATAGTGAAAGATGGTGGTTATACAACTGTCAAGATCCATTGAAATCTTTGTTTTGTTTAACTTGTAAAACAGCAATTTCAGTTTATTTTCACATATAACAAAGAAAAGCATCATATCAATACAACTGAGACAGTGGAACCAGATAATGTGTTGCATATTTTCTTGAAAAATTGCTAAATACTTAATCAATTATCAGAATAGTTGGCAACAACTTTTCTTTTTTAAATCAGATATAAATTAAACATCTTTGTCTAAAATAATTGTTATCTTAAGCAGTGTACACTATCAACATTTCATAACACACTGAAATCCCAAGATTACACAGATACAAGAGTTCTAAAAACAATTATGTTTTAACACTCTACACTACACTGTGTCATTATAGCAGTGATAAAGATTTCACCTTTCGGGACAATGTTGTCTTGCTAATTCTATTTATTTTGCAAAGTTTCTTGATAGATTTTAGCACGTCTTCTGTTTTTAAAGAGTATATGATAGGATTGAGTAAAGCTGGTACTGTGTATGTTAAAGAGGTGTTTACAATCCTGCCGATATGATTGATAGAGGAGGCTGCTGTTGCTATCTTGGTACCCAGTATTGGTAAAAAGAAAATAGCCACAAGAATCAGGTGTGAAGTACACGTTTTCAACGCTTTGACACGTTCCTTTCTTAAAGCAGTCCTGCTCAGTGCTATGGAAATGCAAACATATGTCAATGCTATCAATACAAGAGGAAGACAGGTTACTATAATAAAAGAAACATATCCAACTATTCTATTTAAGGTTGTGTCATTACAAGCCAGGCGATGTACTGGTCCATGGTCACAGAAAAAGCTGTTTATCACCAAAGATCCACAGAAGGACAGACGATCAATAAGCCAAACAGAAAATGCTGCTAGACTAAATATAAAAACCCACACAGATAGAAGCATTGCAACAATAGCTGGTGTAGTCACAATACTATGGTACTTTAAGGGGAAGCAAATTGCTATAAATCTATCATATGACATTATAGCAAGTACCCAGGATTGCATACCTGTATATAATAGAACAAAGGACATATAACTTAAGCAAGCCTCATAGACAACGTATCTTCTGTCAAACAAAAATGTATCTAAGAGTTTTGGGATGAGAGCAGTGCTGCCACACAAATCTGTCAGAGCCAGGTTAAACACTATCATGTATTTAGGAGTGTGAAGAGTCCTGACCAGGTAAATGACAGACAGAAGGAGGCCATTCCCAAGAACAGTCATGATGTAAACAAAAAACAGAAACACACAGTAAAACGTCCCATGAGGGATGCTGGAAAATTCAATGAGATAGAATTTTGCTGGTCGAACAAATGTGGCATTAAATGTGGTAGCAGCTTTCTCTTCTGAGCTCATCACAAATATGAATGTTTGAAAATGTAAATTGTTTGAGGAAAGTTGATGAAATCAAATTCACTTCAGAATCAAGTGTGCAATTTGCTGAACTGTGCAAGACCTTTATACTTTCCCTCTGTAACAGACATGGTCATGAATTAGATATTGATATGCTTCATTATATAATCGTCTCATAGTGTCATGTGATGAGCTGATGCAACCGACACTAAAATTATTGTCATCAAGGCATCATTACACAAGGGTTTTTTAACAGAACAAATACAATGGTAAGTAAAAAAGGTTTTACAAGATAAATTTGATTTTTTTTTTTAAGATTAAATATGTTTCTATTCTCATCTAATTACACACATAATCCATAACCCCACTGTAATACTTACATGAAACTTAAATACAAATTTCACAATACAAAATAAGAAAAATGAACTGTCATTACCATTATAGCACGGAGCAGAGTCTTCATCAGTAATCATGCTGGTCATTCAGCAGTCATTACATTTACATTGTCACACCGTGGTGATGTCAAGCTGGGTTTTTGTTATGTCTTGTCATTTCAGTGAGAGAAGCAGAGTTTTAGTTAGTTATAGTTCTGGTCAGTGTAGCCATTTTTGTTGTAATTTTTGTAGACTTTGTTCCAGCAGCTCGGAAACAATAAAAGTTTCTTTCAAACCTGCATATTCCGCATCTGAGTCTGCCGCTTTGTTCTGGGCCTGACATACATTACATTACATTGCATTTAGCAGACGCATTTATCCAAAGCGACTTACAGAGGAGGACATAAGCTGAGAGAGGTGTAAAGGAGCACAGAGTAGTTGTTAGTTTTGTTAGGCAGGGAAGCAGTCTCGAAAGAGAGGTTTTTTAAAGGTAGAAAGGGATGTTGCTGTTCTTGCAGCCGTTGGTAGGTCATTCCACCATTTGAGGACAACCACAGAGAAGAGTTTAGAGTGACCTCGCTTTGCGAGAGGCGATGGGACTAGACGGTTTGAATGAGCGGAGCGTAACACCCTGGTCGGGACGTGAGCCTTTAGTAAGACGCTGAGATAGCCAGGGGCAGATCCTGGGATGGTTTTGTAGGCTAGCGTCAGAGCCTTGTGTTTAATTCTGGCTGCTATAGGCAGCCAGTGCTGGTCGCTGAAAAGTGGGGTGACGTGTGTCCTTTTGGGTTGATTGAAAACCAGTCGCGCTGCAGCATTCTGGACCATTTGCACAGATTTGATTGCACAAGCAGGTAGGCCAGACAGGAGCGAGTTGCAATAATTGTGGCGGGAGGTGACTGTAGCCTGTATCAGGAGCTGAGCGGCATATTGGGTCAGGTATGGTCTGATTTTTCTAGTATTGTACAATGCATGCATGACCTTGCTACGGAGGAAATGTGCTCAGAGAAAGAAAGACGATCATCTAGTACCACGCCCAGGTTTTTAGCAGCATGGTTAGGGGTAATAGTGACAGTGCCAATTTCCAAGTTAGGGTTAGGGTTAGGGTTAGGGTTAGGGTTAGTTCGGTTTTTGACAGATTAAGCTGTAGATGGTGGTCTTTCATCCAAATTGACAGATCAGAGAGACAGGCGGAGATGCGTGCAGAGACTGTGGTGTCGTCCAGCTGGAACGACAGGTAGAGCTGTGTGTCATCGGCATAGCAGTGGTAGGAGAAGCCGTGTGAGCGGATAACATGGGACAACGAGGTGGTGTAAATGGCAAACAGAAGGGGGCCCAGCACAGACCCCTGCGGCACCCCCGTGGAGAGGGTATGAGTCGATGACAGACGAGTCACCAGTCCATAGTAAAAAAAAAAAAAAAAAAGCTAAGGAATTACAGGCCTATATCTAAACTCGCACTTTTGTCTAAAATTTTAGAGGAGGTTGTTCTCAGTGCTGCATTAGAAAGTGTGGATTTCAGGATTTCAGAAAAAGCACTCTAAAACTGCTGTTCTACAGGTGCAGGTGATTGTTTTATCTTCATACCTTTTGATTGAAGCTCTGTGCTTGCCCAGTACACTTGATCACAAGGTTACATGACTGAGATGGCATATCAGGCATAGTATTAGACTGTTTTTTGTCATATCTCACTGACAGAACTTTTACTGTCTTAATTTGTGTCTGATTCCTCTCCACTTGCTCCACTTGGGGAATCTGTTATTTTCTTTATATTTTCTCCCATTGGGACAGATCATAAAAAGATTAACTCAATATTGCTTGTCAAATATTCGCCAATAATATCCAATCCTGTTGCTCAATTAAACCTTGTTCGAGAAAAAGCAACAAGCTTTCTCCTGTCTTCTGCTGCCCAACTGTGTAATTTAAGCACAATATTTGATTAATCCCTGTTCTTTGGGGCCATGTTAAGCAGCCAACCAACTCATTTTTTTTTCACCTAAACAACATTATTAAATGAGATCCATAGTTTCAACTGCTGAACTAGAAATGCTTGTATATGCTTGTATCTCATTTCAAATGTACTATTATATAGCACTCTTCTAATCCCTCAATATGGTGCTCACTTCTCACGACTCCTAGATGGTCTCTACTACTACTCTACTTAGAAAGGTTTCACTGGTTCCCTGTTGTGTACAGAATCCATTTCAAAACTGGTATATAAATAAATCTGGCTTACTTTTAGTACTTAAGACATAATTAGTAATAGGTTACTAAAGACAATTGTTCTATTGTAACACTCTTGGATATGCAGTCATGGTATTCAAAGATGAGTCATTACAAGCCAAATTAAATACTGGTGCATGATCACAGTAAAAGCTGTTTATCACCAAATTTCTGCAGAAGAAGAGATGATCAAGAAAAACCACTGATAATGCTATTAGACAGAATACAAAAACCCACACAGACAGAAGCATTGCAACAATAGCTGGTGTAGTCACAATACTATGGCACCTTAAAGGGAAGCAAATTGCTATAAATCTGTCATATGTGTTACAGGAATTTTTAAAGAAGAACCCTTGAATAAGGAAGACTGGATTAAAAGTATCAAAGTTTAAGTTGAATTTATTATTCTTGTAAAAGAAGGAGCGTTTAACAGTGCAACACAGTAAAGGGGTTACAGAGAAAAGTTGGTTCTCTTTTTAAAATGGGCTGTCTCGGACACCTCCCCACTGATACAGATAACATCACAACATTCCTTCCTCCTAGGTCAAATAGATGGTCTCTACTACTACTCTACTTAGAACTTTCACTGGTTCTCTGTTTTCTCCATTTGAAAACTGTTATATAAATAAATATGGCTTACTTTTAGTATTTCAGACATAATTAGTAAAAGGTTACCAAAGACAGTTGTTCTATTGTAACACTCTTGGACGATTGAATGTACTAGTGATCAAGAGTACTTTTTGTGTTAAATAAGTACATTCATTGCCCCAAGTAGATGCAGCCAACTGACTTGTTAGCAAGGCACAACCCCATTTCCAAATAAGTTGGCATGCTGTCTGTTCTATAAACTATGTGGCTGTGGCTGAAGCACTGTTCACACAAAACTACAAGACTTGTGAACAGTCTTATGTAACAGTGCTTCAGCCACAGCCACATAGTTTATTGAAGCATTTAAGTACTGTCATTTAAGTGGATGTAACTTTTAATGATTATTCTGATTATTTTCTTGATTGATCAATCAAATGTTTTAAAGATATGCCAGATGATAGTGAAAGATGACCCTTACCCAGCAGCCTGCCGAGATGCATTCATATCAAGACAAGCCATGGGCCCCTCACAAAGTGTGCAAGCAGTGTGTCGAGAGTTTACGGATGTGGACTAAAGGAACACGTGAAGAGTTGGTATTTGGTATCCCTATGGTTTGGCAAGAGCAAAAAGATGATAGGACTGTTACTTTTGTTTAGTGAAAACATCAGGTTTTAACAAGAAAAATAAAAGTCAAATAGAATATTCTAATCTACTGTCAGCTATAAGACCAATGCCTCATTCAGCTGAAATTCCAGTGCCAGTTCTCAAACAACTACCCAAAAATTAGTTAAAAACAGCTGTCAGACCTAACTCAACAAAAATGTTCAGTATGTTCCCCAGTGTTATCATTGGCAAAGTCTTTACTGTTATGTTTGTAAAAATAATTTATTTTTATGCATTATCAGCTGAACAGAAGAGCTCTGTCTGAGCACTCGTTCCATGACCATGATTACTGGTCTGGTGCGAGTTGTTTAAAGGAGATGCATCCAATTTAAGACATGCTGGTAGATCTAAATATATCTAATTTATACACAATTGTGAATGTGCATTGTTTTGATTTTACTGTTTCTTTTGTATGTTTTCAATTGGTTTTAAGTATGTTGTTTGCAATCTTTTATATGTAGCTCATCTACGTGCTAGATATCAACAGACCTGGTGCAGAAATCCTTGTGAAGGATGGAGACGTCTGTCTGACACAGGAGGACTTCTGGAGCCTGGGCATTCCCCAATATATGGAATCAAATGTCAGTATAGTAAAGTTTTGACGCCCATCGTATCAGGTTTCAAATGAATGCACAAGTTAGTTTCCTTTGTTACACTTTGTTATAGATTGGAAACGCATGCTTCAAACTTGTAAAGGAAGCGGCCATGTGTATACATGTGTCTGAGTCTGACAACTGAGTCTGACACCTAAGTCTGACACCTGATGCCTTTTCGTCTGAGTCTGACACCTGAGTCTGACACCTGATGCCTTTTCGTCTGAGTCCGACACCTGATGCCTTTTTGTTTCAAAAGGGTCTGAGTCTGACACCTGAGTCTAACACCTGAGTCTGACACCTTATGCCTTTTTGTCTGAAGATGACAATGGTTTTTCTGAGACTGAGTGACTTTTAGGTGACTCTGATACCTATCGTCTGAGTCTGACACCTGAGTCTGAGTCTGACACCTGAGTCTGAGATCTGAGGTTGTCCTAAAATGAACACTGTAGGCCTGATTCAACGCATGACTCATTCAGCACGGTTGGGAACAGGCTGGAGGCTGGCACGGTGCGCGATGGGTGGCTTCTGGGTGAGTAAATAGTTTATTTGTTTAATTGTCCCGTCTATAAACCAGCGACCTGAGAAGGTGTGCCACATTGGAAGTGGCATGTAACAACCTCAAAATAAAAGTAGCGTGCTAACTTATTGTCATGCATAATAAAGTTTTTAAAAAAATGAAAGAAAACATCATACACTATTATAGGCTACCATTCTCTTTCTACACCCATGTATGGTTCACATTTATTTTACTTTAAAATTTAGTGAAACTATAACAGCTGGTTGTTTTGGGAGAACATAATACATAGTTATAATTACTTAAGCTGAGTGTGTGAATGCACATTTTGGAAAACTTTTACCCGAATTACATTCTCTGCCTAAATCAAATGAAATCAAATCAAATTTTATTTGTATAGCCCATAGTCACAAAGTACATTTGCCTCGGAGGGCTTTACAATCTGTACAGAGAGTGACACCCTCTGTCCTTAGACCCTCGGTTCGAGTGAGGAAAAACTTGCCCACAAAAACCTTTAACAGGGGAAAAAAGGTGAAAGAAACCACAGGATAAGCAACAGAGGAGGGATCCCTCTTCCAGGATGGACAGACATGCAATGGATGTCACGTGTACAGAACAAATCAACACAAACATATTGTACAATTACAATGACTGACAGAATGACAATGAATTACAGTGAATGATAGAATGACAATGAATTACAATGAATGATAAAATGACCGTGAATTACAATGAATGATAAAATGATTCCAATAGCAGTGGAACCTGTGATAGAGACAGAGAGACACAGATGCACAGCAGCAGCAAATCATTAACTATAAACTGTAATGGAGATATGATAGATAAAGAGCATTTATAAAGTCACCAACAGAGGTCCCCATTATGCACAGTCAAGACTGACATGGCATCACAATAATAGTGTTTATAATCATAATCATATTAATCATGAAAATGAGAACTTGTGAAGTTATGACTTCAGTGCTGATGTTTAGCCACAGGGTGGTGCAGTTATTACATGAAGAGTAGACTTGAGGGCTTTAGTAGTAAGGAGGCTCAACAAAACCTATAACCCTGGTCAGAGTTAACTGGTGTTATTTTCTCTGTGTTCACATCAAAGGAGCTGCGATCGCGAGCTGCTTATTTCAGCCAAGAGAAGCACGTTGTTGTAATGGAGAGCTGTGAGGAATACAAAAAAGTGATCACAGCCAAATATGACAAGATGCTGCTTTCTCGGGTCCCACTGAGCATTTTCTAATTCAAAATATGTAAAGTAAACACAATAACCCCTGTCTTATGAAAATTTAGGAGAATTAAAAAAACTTATAATCATTAGATTTATATAAGAACTGATAAACTAGCTCATTTATTGTTTTTTAGCTGCATATCCTTTGCATGTCATGACTTCCTCCTCTGTGACACATTCAAATGAATTGGATATAAAATAACTGACAACGCATTACTATGGAATTACAGTTGCCTGATGGCCAAATCAGACATATATATGACCACGGCTTATGTCAGTGTAAGTAGGCTTTACCAGGGAGTCAGTATTTGGAACCAATCCCTTTCAACAGTTCAACACAGCATACCCAGACTTTGGGAGTCTGTTTGACAGTGCTGTGAACCAACAGCCTTGCCCCTTCCTGTGATGGAGCTGATTTCTGTTTCGCAGAGACAGCAAGTCTAGAGGGAGATATATGTTTTGTTAGGTAGTGATTAGTATACTAATCTTGTTTTGTTTTGTTCGTAATTTTCATGGTTTCTTTTAGTGGTTAATTTTGTTAGTTAGATTGATCTGTTGAGATTGTGTTCTGAATAAATGACAATTTGTTAGTACTCTTTTGTTTACTGAGTACTCCTTTGCTTCCTGAGTTGTGCGTTTGGGTTCAAGGTCTAGTTCTATTAGATAAGCCACACAGACATGAATACAGTTGTAGGACAACTTTGACGTACTAGTAGGACAACTACATCTTACTAGTGAAGCAAAACTGTGCACTAGTTGGCAACTGTGCGCTACTGGTACTACTAGTGACACAAAAAAATTCTACTAGTTAACATCTACCGCCTCACTAGTAGTACTAGTAGTGTGCAGATGTCAACTAGTGCACAGTTTTGCTTCACTAGTAAGATGTAGTTGTCCTACTAGTACGCCAAAGTTGTCCTACTAGTGTGCAGAAATGTCTTACATGTTACAGAAATGTCTTACTAGTTGAATGAAGTTGCACACCAGTAGTGTGCAATTGCGCACTAGTAGCGCGCTAGTTGCGCACTAGTAGTGTATTGTGTCATACTAGTACAACCAAACTCCTTACATGTTAGTTCTGGAGGCTCACTAGTAAGACAAACTTTGTTCTACTAGTTATACTAGTAAGAAAAAAAATATATGTCACTATGTAGTAGTGATATCAGGGATATCACTGATATCAAGGATATCACGGATATCACGGATATCACGGATATCACGGATATCACAAATATCTAGGATATCAAGGATATCACGGATATCACGGATATCACTGATATCAAGGATATCACGGATATCACAGATATCACAGATATGCATATCCAGGACATCAGATATCTGACATCCTTGATATCATTATAACATTATAACATCATTATTGTTCTTCTTATTACCATCAACAACAGTAAACGCTCATCAGGCTTTATGGGGTTAAGTGTTTGCTGGGTGGAATCCTTTCAGAAGAGCCAATAGGAAACCTCAATGCATGTGCTGTCCCCACCTCCCAATTAGCATTTTATTCCACCAGTTCTACTAGTGAACATTTAGACCCTTACTAGTACTACTAGTAGGCCAAAAACACCTTACTAGTACTACTAGTGGACACTTTTGCCCTTTCTAGGACTACTAGTCAGGAACAAAATAACCCAACTAGTGCAACTAGTGGTTGCTGTGGCTCTTACTAGTAGTACTAGTAGACAATTTGGGCCTTACTAGTACTACTAGTAACAATAAGAATGCCCACTAGTAGTATTAGTGAGAGTCACAATGTCCACTAGTAGTACTAGTAATGTCGAAAGAGACATACTAGTATTACTAGTAGACATTTTGGCCCTCACTAGTAGTACTAGTAATGTCAAAAAACATCTTACTAGTGCTACTAGTGGACATGTTGGCTCTCACTAGTACTACTAGTAGGCATTTTTGCTGTTACTAGTAGTACTAGTAAGGTAAAATATACCTCACTAGTACTACAAGTGGACATTTTTGTACGTACTAGTAGTACTAGTGAGGTCAAAAATGCCTCACTATTGCTACTAGTGGGCATTTTGGTGCTACTAGTAGGGTCCAGGAGGCTACTAGTGCATGACACATGCCTACTAGTAGGGCGTAGTAGTGTTACTAGTGCAGCACAGTAGTTTACAAGTAGGGTTTGATTGCGAACTAGTAGGCCAAAAGTGGCCCTAGTAGTGTAAAAAACGTTACTAGTAAGACACAGTCGTTCTACTAGTGTGCTCTAGTAGTTCTACTAGTGCGAAATATTGTCTTACTAGTGAGGACAAAAAGCTTACTAGTACATGGACCTTAAGTCCGATATCAAGGATATTGAATAAATGCTCAAACGGCTTTCCATACACTGCGGTACCAAACACCTAGGGCAAAGCATGTTATAAACGTGAACAATAATTGTCACATACGGGGCACTCCTGAAAACAACAGTCAGTACACAGTGTATACTAGTGTCGTACACAGTAAGCAGTATGTGGTTTTAAATACAGCCTAAGTTTCATGAGTGGGCCATATTTACTTATATTTTTAGACACCTCTGAGCTAAGCCCTATATATGTCTCAGCATGCCAACACAAATATCACCTTGATTGTTAAAAAATGCTATTTCATGACAGCATATCTGTGTTTGTGACAACACTGTTTTACACACTGAATTTTCATTTTCTTTAAAGGATGACACCAGGCATGACACTTTGACCAGACAAGCTACTGCTATCATGTTGACTGCAAGAGAAAAACACCATCTTTCTCAGGTTTGTCTACATACAACATTATTACATTTATTTCATCAGAGGCTTTGTTGATTATCTGCATGACAAATCCAGTCTTGGAAAAGGTCAAAGCTAGTAGCCTTGAATGCTCTTGCTGTGAAGTGTAGGCTTACCTCTCACACAAAACATTCTGTTTAAAATATTGTGATGTTTACAATCAAAAACTTTTTAAACATTCAGTTATCCTATTAGTCTCCCTTAGCTGCAACATAACTTGTATCAATCCATGAGATGTGATATATTATAATGCCTTGTATTTGCTCCCTACTAAGATAAATCCATATTTTGAATTTACTTTTAATTTCTTATCAATTAGTTGAAAAAGTACTGTTGTGTTTAATCTCCATAAAAGGAGTTGTATGGTAATTTTCCGTATAGGAAGCATTACACAATAATTTTAAAACTGGACTGTTTGGAATTGATTTGCTCTCCTTTCTTGTCTGTTTTTTCAGCGAGGTGTGAATGACGTTTTGGCAGCAATGCAGCAATACCAAGCTCTGTTGGTGACCAATCTAAGGAGTCAGCTACAAATTGTATTCCAGCAACATCAAGGAAGTGAACTTGAAAAGGAAGCGATGGTAGTATTTGACCGGATTGAGGATTCATTTGTCTCTGTTGCGACAACATACAAACAGGACAATGTGATTAAGGAAAATTTTAATTTTGTGGAGTCAGAGAAGGTTTCCGTTGGGTATACTGCCTGCTTGAAGAAAAAAGGGACAAAAAGGGTACTCTCTACAATACCCAAATGTTTTCATTACATACCTCTGATCAAAAGTTTAGAACAGTTATTGTCCCATCCAAAGGTTTTGGAAATGATAGATCAGCCGCAGAAATACAGAAATGGGTATTTGTATGACATCATAGATGGAGAGTTCATGAAATCACACCCTTTATTTTCAGCATGGCCCTCTGCTTTACAGATAATCATTTGGCTGATGAAATTGAAATTTGCAACCCACTTGGATCTCATGCTTCCAAGAATAAGTTGCTAATGTTTTATTATACATTGGGAAACATTAATCCAAAATATAGATCAAAACTAGCTGCAATCCGTCTACTTGCTATTGCAAAGAAGAGAGAGCTGTCTGAATGTGGAGTTGATGGAATTTTGGGCAGGTTGTATGAGGACTTGGTAATGCTATATGGTGGTATTAATGTTCAAACTGGGAATGGTGAGCGTGAAATATTTGCAGCATTGGTTTCAATATGTGGAGACACATTAGCACAACATGATCTTTGTGGATTTAAAGAGGGTGTTGGCTTTGCCTATAGTAATAAGTGCCGGCAGTGCGAATGTTTGTTTGAGGACATGCAAATGTATTTTGACAAGGACAACTTTGAGCTCAGAACACTAGAAAGACATGTTCGGCAGTGTGGTGACATTGAGAAGGCAAATACTGAGTATCTTAGAAACCGTTTAAAAACTACATTTGGCATCAACAGAAGGAGCAAGCTGGTAGAATTTCCTGCCTTTAACTTGATCCAACAAACACCCCAGGATATGATGCATATAATTCTTGAAGGCATTGCTCCATTAGAAATCAAGTGTGTGGTAAAACACTTTGTTCTTTTAGGTCAGCTTGACTTAGATATCCTCAATACTGCATTAACTGGATTTCCCTACTCTCCACTTGATATCAGAGACAAACCAAGCCCTATAGCTTACAGCACATTAGCTTCAAGTGATAATAAGTTGAAGCAGTCCTCAGGCCAAATGATTGATCTACTAAAAATATTACCATTTCTTATTGATACAGTTAAAGATAATGAATACTACAAAATAATTCTTGAACTCATAGAAATTGTTCAAATTTTGTTTGCTCCTGTCATTGGTCTACAGACAGTTAGCAAGTTGAAAACACTAATTGAACAGCATTTAAAACGTATGAAAACTCTTTTCCCTGATAACAACATTACCCCAAAACAGCATTATTTGATTCATGCTCCTTCACAGATAAAATTCCTGGGAAAAACATTTTTTTTTTCAAACAGTGGGCCTCAAAACAAAATTTTAGAAATGTTTGCAAGTCTTTAATAAAGCATAATCAAATGTATGAATGTTGTCAAAATGTACGTCATTCTGAACACCCATTTTTTTTTATGAGTGTGCATTGGGACCAACATCAGAAATGCATATTTAAGAGGAAAAATGAGGGCTTTCCTTGGAAATGATGACATAAACAATGCAGGGTCTGTTAAATGGATTAATCTAAATGGTAATAAATATATACGGGAGAAGACATTACTTGACTGCTGTTAATTCCAATGATTTACCTGAATTTGGACTCGTGAGCAATATCTATGTAATTAACTCATCATTATATTGTTTCAAGTTCCAGCAGCATAATAATGTTTGTTATGATACAAATTATATGGCATATACAATAGAGATTCCAAACATGGCACAGGCAACTGAACTAATACTGGCTGACAGTCTGGTAGATTTTACTCCATATTATAGTTATACACATACTGTATGTTCCTACAAAAATATTATCTAGGGGGATGTACTTAGGCTACACAGAGCCTCATCTGAAGAATTGTAAAAGGAACACTGTTTAATGTGTTGGCCTCTCAGACAAACTGTTTCTTAAATGTTTTTTGTTGTTGTTGTTTTTTTGTTTCATGATTGTTTCTTCTTTTCATGTACAACATTTCAGATGGCCTTAGACACAAAATGGAAATAAACAACCTTTAATTGTTCTTGTTTCTTGGCATTCTTAAATTGAGAAATTGTGGTCTTACTCTTAAAATAGGAAAAATAATCTTGTTGCTCCACTGGGGTTTTTTTGTAAAACATTTTTATACCCTGTTACTGGTTTATTCTAGCTCAAAATTAGCTGGAATATCCTATTAAGAAAATGTTAGCTGTACTTTCTTAAAATTAGATTATTTCTCTAATGCAAAACATGCTTGACAAGATTAATTTTCTTTTTGGACAGAAAATAAGAATTATTTCTTGATTCAAGCCTTTTTTTACTTTCTTAAAATTCCTTTTTTGCAGTGCAGAGCTAGCAAGCTCTGGGAGTAGTTGACGAGTGCCATAGGCCATATTGTTCTTCTGCGTGTTTCATGGCACTGATATTAATTTTCCGCCCTTTTTCGAATATTAATGCGGGCCGCAGTGGTGAGAGGAACCCAACAAATTATATATCAAAACGTGCGTCTTGATCCCGAATCGATTGCTATTACTTTTCTAAGAGATTCACAAGTTTTTTGCAAAATTATTTGCGAAAAACTGTGAAAAATTTCCCATAGCGAATGAATGGGGAGGCCCGAAAAAAATACATTTCAACAGACATTTTCAACAATGAACTGCTCTGGCATACTTTCACAGAGAGACTTCATTTGAATTTAAAAACTTAGGTATGCTTGCCTTCTCTTCAGGGATTCACTACACTCATTGACAGCTTTTACTGTTTTTAAACTATCAAGGCTCAAAGTTGAGCAGTTTTTTAGTCAAATTTATGGGTTTATAATGGGTGTGTATGTGGCAGAATGTTTGTGCTAGAGTGGATGACATCATCAGCTAGAGTGAGGAACAGGGAGAACAATCAGTGAAAAAAAAATGTATTCGACTGCTGTGGCCTCAAATGCACCACTACAGACATGATTTATACATAGAAACGTAGGAAAATTTGTCGTCTCACTCACATTCGCCTGCTAAAACTGTCAGATATATCGTTTTGGCGGGAAACGCAAAGATGCAGCAGCAACCCCCCATCCACAGCCCATAGGCTGCCATGTTAAAAAGGCGGGAAATTTTCTGGAGGATGGCAGAAGTAACGTTTCTCTCCTTTGCTCCCGAGGGCACATTTCTTCATTTTTTAACACCAAAAAGTATGTAAAACGATCAGGAAGGTCTCATCCTGCTTGTGGTTAAGCCGGCTCAATGATTGGAAATACGGTTTTGGCCAGGAATCCTTCCTGTTCGAGAGGAGGTGTCA
This sequence comes from Collichthys lucidus, assembly GCA_004119915.2. NCBI lineage: Eukaryota > Metazoa > Chordata > Actinopteri > Sciaenidae > Collichthys > Collichthys lucidus. The sequence continues at coordinate 2,108,361 of CM014092.1, forward strand.
GCATTTTCTCTCAATTTCTAAGTGACATAACTGCAGTAACTGCTCTGCTGAGACAGAAGCCGAGCGCAGCCATTTTTGTAGTTCTTGGCACTTAATTTGAACTCATCTGTGTAAAATGGCAGACAGAGACAGAGCATTAGCGCGCGCACACACACACACACACACACACACACACACACACACACACACACACACACACACACACACAGTAACACACACACACACATACAGTCAGAGAGGCAGGAGACACAGACACAGATTGAAACACATAAGACAAAAGACTCCCTTCAAAATAAGAGTCCCTTCAAAATAAAAGACTTAAAACTCTTCTTAACAGCTCTCACCTACTTCCACAAATTTTGTATTACAGAAATAAAAATTATATCACGACATTCAGCACATTCATGCCACTCCTGCTATTACTTTTCTACATTCTACTATTAATATTCTACAAATTATTCAACTTTTTCTGCAAATATTTTCCCATTTAAAATGCATTACACAAACTTCAAATCATTCTACAAAACTTCTACAAACATTCTACAATTTCAACAATTTCTGCTACTACTACAGACTTCATTCAAAATGTACACAATTTTATTCTATTAAACTCGTATTTAACTTTTTTCAAAAAAATTTACCGTTTTTAAACTATCGAGGCTCAAAGTTGAGCAGGTTTTTACTCAAATTCTGCGTTTATAATGAGTGTGTATGTGGTTTCCCAGAGTGATGACATCATCAGTGTGAAGATGACAAAACGATCAGTGAAAAAATAAAACGTTTTCGACTATGGTGGCCTCAAATGCCCAGCTACAGACATGATTATACCATCAAAACGTAGGAAAATTCGAGGTGGTCGCAGTGATAACACCGTTGAAGCTGTCTCTGATTATGGTTTTGGCTCTCTACGCGCTAATTGATCAACTACCCCCTCCCACAGCTTCATAGACTCCCATGTATTTCAGAGCAGAAATCTTTCCGGAAGGAGGAGGCACCACAAGTGCTTTCTCTGACTCCTACGGCCAAAGTTTATGCAATTTCCGAAACTTGGCACAGACATGATCCACAAGACGAGCATTCTTCTGGTCATTTCAGATTTTGGTTTGAGGCATACCTTATAGGTTTTTTTTGGCCACCTTCGAGGGGGATCATTCAGACATATACTGTGCAATTTAGTGGGACAGACAGGCTGCATGGAGCACCTGTGTCTAATTAATCTGACCTGCAGCTCACCCTGGTTGCTTGGCAACCTCAAGCATGCATCTCTTACAAACACAAACACATAGATAGAGAGACAGACACACCACACACAGGCAGACAGACAGGCAGATGCACACACACACACACACAAAATAAGAGCCCAGTAAAAAGGCAATGATGACACAGCTTGTTGTATTAATACTGAATTTTCTCTTCGAGGGACTTCATTTGAAACTTTTGTGTCAGAGGGTGAGAGGGAGAGGGACTGAGCATGCACAGCTGTCACAAGCATGCACACACACACACACACACACACTCACACACAAACACACACACAGTAACACACCAGTGATGGGGACTCGAGTTAGCGACTTGGACTCGAGTCGGACTTACGTCGCGCAAACAAAGACTTCCGACTTGACTTAGACTTGCTCCCGAATGACTCGAGACTTGACTTGGACTTGTCTGTTGTGACTCGTGTGTGACTTGTAAATTTTTTTAATTTCATTATAAGTAGAAATGTTTGCAAGGTCATATTTGACAATGAAAACCGGAGGCAGCCTGAATATTTCCCTCCATTCACTCACTACCCATGCGTGCAGCAGCGAAGGAACAGACGTCAGTCGACCGATGGTAGATAATGGCAACAGCGGGTTCGTCTCGACCTGTGCCATTTGTCATTTCATTCGGATATAAAGAGTTCACACAGACTGGTAATAGACGAACAGCATCGTGCAATGTGTGTGGGTCCGTGGGGTCGGGGAAAGGGCGGGGCTGGCCCCCGTCGTTGGCCCGCACGATGTCGGTCGCGGCTGCAGGTGGACGCCCGCGTCTCCGCGCTGACCGCGCCCCGCGTGCGCCGGCCCCGGCAGGGAGAGGAGAGGGTTCTTCGGGTGGGCGGCGGGTCGTGCGGCCGGCCGGTCTCCCCAGCTCCCTGACCCACGGGTGAAAGTGAGCCTCTCCGGGGGACGTTGGGACGAGAGCCACGCTCTTCTCTCCGGAGAAGCCCCTTTCGACTACGACCTCAAATCAGACGAGACAACCCGCTGAATTTAAGCATATTACTACCAGGACATGGTCATATTTGTTGCCAAAGATTTTTTGTTGTAGGTTCAATTTAGACACACTACAGTAGCCTCTTTATTTGCTGCTGTTCAAGTTCAAGTAGCTGAGTCATCTTGTTGGCTTTGGTTGGCCATGGTTGGTTAAATTAAACAAAAAAATACACTAATCAATATCAAATGCTAACTAACAATAACCATTAAAAAAACTTTGTTTGAACAAAGCTTTCAGGATGTTTCTTCACATTAGAATAGCCCTAATTATGTGTGCCTACTATTTTAAGGTTTCGTTTGGAATTGCACAGTAGCCTACCTCTTAACAAGGCTCCTGTTCACACATACTTTGACCTTCTTCAAATGTTTGATATCCCCGGGAAGCTTTAGCAGATTTCATTAATGTGGAAAAAGTAACTGTGTTGGGCACTGACAAAGCGACACAGACAGATCATAGCATTAAATAAATGGAAGTGTCCACATTCTAGTCCCCAAGTGATATGATGCTAAGTGAACATGCTCTGACCCATTTTGATATTGCATTTTGATATAATAATAATAATAATTAATAATAATAATTAATAGGTTATTGTAAATGGACTGCATTTATATAGTGCTTTCCTTACATCGTACCATAATGATAACGTTTATTTCGGTCATTTGAGACTTGATTTGGGACAAAAGACTTGAGACTTGACTTGGGACAAAAGACTTGAGACTTGACTTCAGACTTGACTTGGCATTGCCGTCAAAGACTTGGACTTGACTTGGACTTGACTACAGAGACTTGAGACTTGACTTGGACTTGGAAAAAATGACTTGTGAACATCACTGTAACACACACACACTCACAGACACGCACACACACACAGCGAGTAACACAGACACACACACACAGAGACACACTGAACAGACGCTCAGTAAACAGATCGACATCATTGTGTTGAAACAATAGAAATCTGCTGATCTACGATCAATACAGGCTGAGCTGCACACCTGGTGAGTCAGGTGAGTCTCAGGACAGTCTCTACAATCCTTCTACACTTCTTCATTCTACAGACTTTATTCAAACTACACAGTTCACCAATATCTTGTACTATTATTTTACTAAATTCTACTATTAATATTCTACAAATTATTCAACTTTTTGTACAAATATTTTACCATTTCAAATCCATTATACAAACTTCAAATCTTTAAACAGACCTACAATTTAAATGACTTCTACTTTACTAAAGACTTAATTCAAACTACACATTCCCACAGGATCTTGTACTATTAAACTTTTATTCAACATTTTTTTTAGATTCAACTCATTTAGAACATTTCTACAGACACAAGCATGCACACACACACAAAGTAACACAGACAGGCACACACGCACACACACACAGAGACACTGAACAGATGCTCAGTTAACAGATCGACATCATTGTGTTCAAACAATAAAAATCTGCTGATCTACGATCAATACAGGCTGAGCTGCACACTTAATATTAATATTCTACAAATTATTCAACTTTTTCTACAAATATTTTACCATTTCAAATACATTATACAAACGTCAAATCTTTATACAGACCTATAATTTAAACTACCTCTCCTTCTACTACAGAGTTCAGTCAAACTACACAGTTCACCAAGATCTTGTACTATTATTTTACTAAATTCTACTATTAATATTCTACAAATTATTCAACTTTTTCTACAAATATTTTACCATTTCAAATACATTATACAAACTTCAAATCTTTATACAGACCTACATTACATTACATTACATTACATTACATTACATTACATTGCATTTAGCAGACGCTTTTATCCAAAGCGACTTACAGAGGAGGACATAAGCTGAGAAAGGTGTAAATTAAATAGGCCCTGGACTTGAGATTCACCTCTTTGACCGTTAAGATAACGCGATGAACAAAGGAAAGAAAATGAATTTCACAGAGTCTTAGCTAGATATTCTAGTGAATGAAGTGGAGATTCTGTTTGGTTCGCTGTCAACAGGGATAAATATGACCAAAAAAAGACGTGAGTGGGAGCGTGTGTGTGAGGCTGTAAATGCCATGGGATCTGAGCAGCGCACACACGTGTGGACAGGTGTGGCGCCACGGCTGACATTTTACGCCCGCTTTTACTGACAAGAATACTGAACACAGGGAGACGATCAGGGGCTTGTTAGAAAGCTCTGCAGCTCTAATTTAACCATTAGAAAATAAAGAAAACCAAAAACATGATATTTGAATGCACACATGCCCAAATGTGCATTGGCACACCATGGGTGGTTTCTGGGTAAGTAAAGAGTTTATTCGTTTAATTGTCCCGTATGTAAACCAGCGTTACATACGGGACAATTAAACAAATAAACTCTTTACTCACCCAGAAGCCACCCATCGCGTACCGTGCCAGCCTCTAGCCTGTTCCCAACCATGCTGTTAGTCATAATGAATGAGTCACACGTTGAACCAGGCTACCTTGCCGCGATGTTAGTTAGCTGCATTTGCGCATCACATATGATTTGAACATTGATGGAATGAAAATGTTTCTTACTTACATAAATAAATTCATCCTGTGATAGCACTTTTATAGCAATGCGTGTGCAGTCAATAGCTAGATTACATTAGGGAAACCGACTCTTGCTGCAAATTGCGCTTTAATGCCGGCCTGTTCAACAGCACTGTACGGGAATCTGATGTACCAGGAAGAGATTCGGATAATTCCGTACCACACAGTTAGCATGGCTCGGCTCAGGGTTGACTGGCACACTCCTGACCAATCGGCCAGCTCCCGCTGGAATGCTGTGGTATATTTTGGGCCTGCTTTAGTTGAACGTATAGGAATTCGCAGAGTAAACAGATGTCTTAAGTATAATGGGAGAAAGCTTTTAGCACCATAGAAGGAGCGATTGGGGGTCATCTTAATGTCAACTATTTTCTGTAGGTCTCCCCATTTAAGGTATACATGTGAGGATTGCTGTAAGCCCTTGAGATGACAAGATCCAGGCTTGTACCCCTGGTCATCATTACCAAATATGGAAGAATGTATGGTGAAACGTTCATAACATTAATATGTAATCGCTTCATTTGCATTTTAGTATATAGCAGGGCAACGCCTTAACACAGTGGGAGAATCGGGGCTGCAATCTGACCATAGGGACCTCAGCAGTCTTTAATCTGACTTCAAGGATTCTCTTCATGCACGCAGAGTATGTGATGGCTGATAATAAAAGGAGCATTACTTTAAGAAAGAAGCCTCGTGTTCTGCTTATTCTTTTTTCACTCAAACAAGCACGAGGAGAGTCGTCAATACACGACAATGCCCCTGTTGCCAGGAACCCCAGCATAGTCAGGCCGCCGGCCCGCTGGCCCCCGTTGCGCTCAAGGCCCTGCCGCAGGTCTGCGCACTACTCCAGTAACACTGGCCTTGGTAACCGAAATCGTCTTATGAGCCAATTATCATTGTTTGCAAGTAAATCCTTGCGTTGCTTAAATACTTGATCACGACGTATTGCACCATTTGCAAGGTCCTCTAACAACGCTAACGCTGCCTTTGTTAATACATTTTCTTCATCACATTGCGCATGCTTTTATATCCACCTATATAATTGCAAACATGTGGGTGTGTTAATTGTTCATAAGTGTGTCTCTGATGTGTACATCACTCTGATGACTACTTGTTTTCACATTATTGACAGTTTCCCAGCGTCACCTCTAAGGAACAATAGCTGTAGAAACGTGTGTATGACAGCTATGAAATTGGCGTGGGGCACGCACATTTCTACGATTGTTTCACATTTGATACATTTGAACGTGAGCGTGAAAAAGGACGTACGCCCCTTTTTTGTGCGTACGCATGCTTTGTACATGAGGCCCCAGGTCTTTTCAATATATCTTATTATTGCACTCGTTGCAGCAAATACTTGATTCCACTGAAGTGTTGGAATAGTTATTGATACCCACAGAACACAGGACAGTAACACTGACCAGCTTGAAAACCAGTATTGCAGTAGGAAAACCCGTTCCTGTCAGGTGATGCGTTAAAACTTTGTTTACCTTGCCTCTGTTCTATTGAAGCTAGAACATTTTTTTGTTCCATCTACAGCAGTAGATGGGTTGAGGAGCTACACTACCTGCTGAGTACTGTCTGGGTAAAAAGAAGAGGTTGACATTTATTAAAAATAAATTTGTTGAATCAACAAGATGGTCTGATTGTATGCATCATTGAGATTGTTGAATAGAAAAATTAATCACTAAAATACATACATTTATTGCATTTTGTTTGAAAGTATATTTATTATGTATTTCAAACACATACACAATCATCTTGAATAGGTAACCTAATAGAAAAACATAATTGGATATTAGTCATAAAAATACATACATTTAATGTGTTTGATTGAATTTAAGCTTAATTGGTATGTATTTCAAACATATACACATTATTCATCTTGAATAGGTAATCTAATTACTATGTAATTCAAACAAATATACTTTATGTATTCTGAATACATAATCTGATTAATATGCATTTAAATTCAATACATTTTATTAATTCTAAATACATAAAACTGGTGAATGTGCATTTCAAATGAATACATTCTATTACATTGATGTATATGCATCATGTAAAATGTAAATGTAAAAAAATTAAATTGAACTTTGTCATGTAATTATTTTACATAAATCTTAAAAGTTAAGGTTAAATATTTCTGTGAGTGTAACATGGGCCCAACAGTGAGGAGGACCACGACATTATCCATCCAGGGTCCTCAGGAAGAACAATTAAAACACCAAACTGATGAAGACCTTCTACCACACGTATTGAGAGCCTGCTGGCATTCTGTATCACAGTATGGTATGGGACCTGCACTGAGGCCGACAGGAAGAGGCTTTTTTAATTTATTTTATCTTTTATAATGATGAATCTAATTAAATTTTTCAGTCTGTTGCTCTTCATCCTTATTAGTCTGTCCTGGTTGGATTGTCATCTTGTAAAGCATTAAAATAACTGTGTTTTAAAGGTTAACATCTGAGTGCCACTTCCGCTTCCGTCATATTAATAAATGAGAAACAAAAAAAGGAATTTGCAAAAAACAAATTTGGGCCGTTATTTGGTTTTGTTTTTTTGTTTCTTGATGCTGAGAACAAAATCCATTTTTGGTTTAAAACGAAAAAAGGAAAAGGGAGCACTGTTTCCATTTTTTCGTATTTTGGTTTTGACAGTAAACAGATTCGACTTTAGTACCTGAGACAGTAGAACCATACAATATTTACTATTTTTGTTTGAAAAAAAAAAAGTTAGAATAGAATAGTTTGCAACAAATTTTCCTAAATTTTAAATCAGATGTAAACAAAGTGATGTGCAACCACTTTGTCAACAGTATTTGTTATCTAAAGTTGTGTACTGCCACAACAATTAGTTGACACAGATCTGACAGAGATCTCTGATTTAATTTTAGATACAAGATCAAACATGATTGTTTTTACCACATGAAAATGTGGGTGAAAATTAATTTTGGCGTGTATTAAAAAAAACTCTAGACCAGCTTGGCCGGTGATAAACAATCCACCATCTATTTCGTGGGACGTATGAACGTGGTTTCTATGAGAACACATCGGTCAAGGCTCTCTCTCTCTCTTGGGTTAAAAAAAAAAATACAAACACAAATACAAATACAGACGCAAACACAAAGAAGATGTGTGGATGGTTGGGACAGCCTGCCTACCAAAGAGGTAGGGGAGGAGGAGGATATTGGACCTTGAGAAACAAAAAAAGGAACTTTAACTGTAAATTACATTTTTGTATATTCAGGGTCACATTAAGATAAATCATCACATTTCTAGGTAAAAAGAAATGTGTAATGAAATGTTAGGATCATTTTTGTATGTACTTATGTTTGATTTTATTGTAATCATTTTAATTAGATATACATTATAAGTTTATTTAAAGGTTTAGTTTATAAAATGATTCAATGAATTCAGTGGCTCTCATAATTTTTTTTTTTTGCATGGGAAAACATGTGGCTAGTGGAAATTCTGAATGGCTGGTAACTTCAGAAACTTACCAGCCACATTGGCTGGTGAACAAAAAAAATTAGAGCCCTGCTTTGACTCGTTCCTTTCCTGAAGCAGTCCTGCTTAGCGTAATAAAAATGCAAACATATGTGAATGCTGTCAATGCAAGCGTAATAAAACCAGCAAATGCAATTATGGTATTTAATGATGTGTCAGGCTGCAATGCCTGACTAGTGTTAGTGTGTTGTTTTTGCTAAACGTACTGTAGTGCAAGTTTTAATATTTTTCATACTTGACAAATAGTGTATGTGGCGATCATCAACACCTCTTCACTCCAGACTGTTGGAAAGCAAACCAGCACTTCTATGATCCACCTGATCTGTTCTACCCAAACCGCTCACCTGCTCCACAAATACTAAGAGCACAGAAAACAGGAAAGCACGGAGAGGTGCGACTGACTATGTCAAAGAGAAAAAAGGCAACAATTACTTTCTATTGAAGGGCCCCTGGGTTGTTTTACTTTGGACACATGGGTGTAGAAGAATCAATACTAATAACTACATCATTCAATTGTCATGGGTTTTTTTCTATAAATGCAGAGAAAGTGAATCTTGAATCTTGTACTGAATGCCGAAGACATGAATATCATAAAAGACATTTTATCTTAACTGATTTCATATCTGGTTAAATACTTTAAGTAGATTACTGCAGGTCCTAATTCTAGTCCCTGTAATGGAAGAAGTGAACGTGAGAGGATGAGAATAAAATTCATTTCCAGGTGCTAAGAAGATAATCTATCATGAAAAAATGACAAAAACTCTTCAGTCACAATAAGTTGTTTATTCCCTGATTTTAAAAGTTTATAACGACATCTGCATCTGGATTTAAACATTAATGATCAAAGATGATGAATTATAAAAAAAGAATCTTGATGCACACATTCTAAAATTATTTGCTAAAATAAGTTATCCCTTTAAATAATATGTAACACCCATCTCCGTACAAACGAAATAAACACAGTAATTTAAATAGAAATTAGGGTAATACATAAAAAATAGTTTTGTAAATTCCTTTTGCGTAATTTCGAGAGGCATTTATGTTAAGATCTCTGTTATTATGGCTTTAGACACAGTATGTTCACCTTTGTTCACCACATTTGAATTAATCTTCCTTCAAAGCACTTCTTATAGTCATCCTGTTGAATGCATGCACTCGAGTCTTGTCACTGAAATCTTGTTGCAGGCTTGAATTACTCCCTCTTTTTTAACAACTTTTTCACAGATTCTTTGATTTCTTGTGTCTGCAGAACATAAATAATTGGGTTCAACATTGGAGGAAAAACAGAGGTTAGAGACAGGTTAATGATCCTGGCATTTGGATGTATGTTTGCCATCAAGGTGAATGTGATAATTATTGGGAGGAAATATATTGCCACTAATGACAGGTGAGATGTGCAAGTTTTAAAGGCCTTCACTCGTTCCTGAACTGTGGCCACTTTAGACAATGCATAGCCAATATATGAATAACTGAACAAGATGAATATCAGAGGTAGCCAGAGAATAACAAGTGGTAACAAGTAAGCAAGGATTAAGTTGGGAGTTATGTCATTGCAGGCCAGACGATATATTTGGCCATGGTCACAGAAATAGCTGTTAATAACCACAGAATTACAGAAGGAAAGTCTTGTAAGAAGGCCAACTGCAAGAAGTACAACAGTAATGATAAAGATCCAGAAAGAGGCAATCAAAGAGAGCATGAACCTGTGGGTCACTTTCACTTGATAATGCAGTGGGAAGGTGATAGCTATCAGTCTGTCATAGGAGAGGGCAACCAGATTAAGAGCCTGCATTGAAAGGCAGGTGAAGCAGAAGAACAGAAATGTCAAGCAGTCGTTGTACGGGATGTAGTGATGGTTAAACAGAAAGATGTCAAGAACCTTCGGCACCAGAGCAGAGTTACCAAACAGGTCCACAAACGCTAAATTAAATACTGCAATATATTTTGGAGTTCTCAGATTATGATCGAAGCATATTACTGCCATCACAATAGTGTTTCCCAGCACTGAAATGATATAAACAAAAAAGAGAAAGACATAGTAATATTTTACATTAGGTATCCCAATAAATCCACTTATTATAAAATATGCAGGACGCACAAAAGTGATATTTTTCCCAAAAGCTGAGTTGAAAAACTCCATTTGAAGACTTGTTGTCAAGGGTTCACCGATTGCAGCACAGTGGTTCATGTAGAGACTGTTCCCCTTCTGTGTTTCAGAATTCAGAGTCAAGCTTCTCTCGCTCTCTCTCTTATGAAGGGAAGCAGTGACGTTGTGGCAAGAGCCCTTCGTGGTCCCACGGCGAGTGGGTGACGTTGATTATGAGCTTGTGCAATCTGACAGGGGAGGGGCGACACAGATTTATCACCTCAACCTCCTTTAAAGCTTGGAGAGAGGCTGAGTCTGTTTCCCTGGTGACGACAATTACAGAGAGAGTTGAGTTGGGGCCTGAGGTACTAAAATCGACCAATTCTGCCTCGCTCTGTTGTAAAAACCATCTCTCACTGTCCCAGAGAGCAGATGTTGCCAGGTTGCAGCAGCGTTACGCTGATGTGTTTTCCCCCCTGCCAGGACGCACAAACCTTATTCAACACCATGTTGAGACGTTCACGGCCCTATTGGCTACCTGAACACAAGAGAAAAGTGGTTCAGGCAGAATTAAAAGCCATGTTGGAGATGGGTGTAATAGAAGAGTCTCACAGTGCCTGGTGTAGCCCTATCATTCTGGTAGTCAAAAAAGATGGGTCTATCCGGTTCTGTGTGGAATATCGCAAGGTTAATGATGTTTCATGCCTATCCAATGCCCCGGGTCGACGAACTCCTGGGTCGCCTGAGCACTGCCCCTTTTTCTCCACTCCGTACGGTTTGTACCAATTTGTCACACTTCTGTTTGGGTTGTTCAGGGCCCCAGCCACATTTCAACGCCTCATGGACCGGGTGCTGCGGCCGCATGCTGCATGCTGCTGCCTACCTGGATGACGTCCACAGCAACATCTGGGCGGAGCATGTTCAGCAGGTGGCCACGGTGCTCGAGTCGCTGAGGCAGGCGGGGCTCACAGCCAACCCGAAAAAGTGTAAAGTTGGACGGAGGTAGGTATGGTATCTGGGGTACCACTTGGGCGGCGGGCAGGTGCATCCACTGGTAGACAAGACAGTAGTGATTGCAGCCTGCCCAAGGCCCAAGACAAAAGAAGAGGTGCCGGCTATTACCCACCATTTATCCCAAACTTTGCGGAGCTGACCGGCCCCTTGACCGACCACAATCAAAAGGGTGCCTCAGATCCAGTCCAGTGGATGGAGCAGTGCCAGGTGTCGCTTGAGAGGGTAAAGCAGGCCCTCTGTGGGGAGCCTCTTCTCCACACACCTAACTTCTCTCTTCCTTTTGTCCTGCAAACCGATGTGTCGGGCAGAGGGCTGGGGGCCGTTATGTCCCAGCAGGTGTAAGGCATTGACCGCCCAGTGCTGTACATCATCCGCAAGCTGTCCAAGACGGAGGCCAGGTACAGCACAGTGGAGAGGGAGTGCCTGGCCATTCGGTGGGCGGTCGATGCTCTGCGGTACTACCTGCTGGGGCACCCATTCACCCTCTGCTCGGACCACGCTCCCCTCCAGTGGGGGGGTTTGAGAGAGTAGGTTAAGCCAGACGGACGCTCCCCGGCCTAAGTCGGGTGGTGGAGGTATGTGGATGGGGGGCGTGGTGCATCGGCTGCAGGAGAGAGATGTGGTGAGGGCTCAGAAGAGCAGCGCCAGGTGAGAGTGATTAACACCTGTAGCCAACTGCCTAATCACTCTCCCTCTTTTACAACACATGAGCGTGCTGGACCTAGAGGAGAAGGAAGACCAGTACGGGCAGAGGGCTGGAGATACACGCGGCAGACGGCAGCAAGAGGCCTGTGAACGGTTGCATTTGTGGCGTGAGCCGACATCAATAATAAATCCCTTGAGAAACATGCTTTGGACTTGGTCTCTTTTCTGCTGAGAGAACCCTAGTGGCAGTGAGCATGTCACAGAGGTCATTTGTAATTTTGACTAGTTCGTTCTCTGTGCTATGATACACTCTAAATCCCAAATGAAAATCCTCAAACTGTTCCTATGGAGAAATTCACACAGTTGATTAGCTACAGCTTTCTCAAGTATCTTAGAGAGAAGCGGAAGGTTTGATATCGGTCTGTAATTGGCTAAAACCTCTAGTCAGATTAATCATATCCAATAAAGAAGGGCTAACTAGAGGTAAAACATCCTTAAGCAGCCTGGTTGGGATGGGGTCTAAGAGACAGGTTGACGGCTTAGATGAATAAAGTTATTTGATGAAGGTCGATGGGAGAAAAACAGTCTATATATCTATCAATATATATCAGGTTATATATATATATATATATATATCCAAACTTGCTGTATCAAAATTCAGATCAATGCCTGTTGAGGGCAAGAGGTGATGGATTTTGTCTGTAATAGTTAGTAATAGTTTTATTATTAAAGAATCTTATGAAGTCATTACTAGTTAGACCTAAAGGAATCGAGGGCTCAATAGAGCTGTGGCTCTCTGTTAGAAGAGAAACCTGGGATTGTTATTATTTTCCTCTATTAATGTAGAGTAATAGGCTGCTCTAGCATCATGGAGAGCCTTCCTGTATGTTTTGAGATTATCTTGCCAGACTAAACAAGATTCTTCCAGTTTAGTGGCATGACATTTACGTTCAGATTTACGCGCCTCTTCTTTAATTTACGAGTCTGCTGGCTATACCATGGTGCTAGCCTTCTTTGTTTTAATTGTCTTCTTTTTCAGAGGTGCAATAGAGTCGAGAGTTGTTCATAATGATCCTGTAGTACTATCAACAAGATGATCTATTTGTGAGGGACTAAAGGAAGCAGACAAGTCCTCCGCTACATTGGGACATAGCATTTGTCAAGTGAGTTGAGATCCCTGATCCGCTGACACAACGGAAAAGTTAAAATAACAACCTGTGAGACGGATGACAGAGTGTCTCAATGTCTGGCTTAGCAAATGGGGAAGTGAAACTCCCCAGCAGACGGCCTGAAAATGGGGAACGAAGGGACTTTTCATTCATGCCAGTAATGGTAAGCCTTTGGACATTTAAAAAATATATATGAGTATGTGAGTAATGCATAAAGATAAAAATGAGCTAAGCTAAAATGTGATTAATGATGATTCTGTGTTTAAACAAATGCAAAAATGAAATGTTGAAATGAGTGTAACCGTAAGAAAAGATTGTGATTATAACTGAAGATTCTGACTACTGGAGATTGAGAAATCATTGCAACAGCTAGTAGCAAAAGAAGTAATAATAACTAGAAAATTTCTAAAGAAATTTTGAGTCTGCGTGACTCTGGCCCCGTTGTCCCCATGCATTATTACTGACACTGCTCAGAAAATTCAGTACTAAGAAAGAAATTTTGAGAGTGACGAGTGGGCTGTTGTTGGGGGTCTGTATCCAAAAAGCACACCTCAAATAGTAATTTTTAACATGTTTAGACACAGGAGCAGCTAGCGCTTACGTGCTAGCAATTAATATTAGCATGTTAGCATTAGCATGTTAGCATTAGCATGTGAACGCTGATGCGCTAGCAGTTACATTAGCATGTTAACATTAGCATGTTAACATTAACCTGTTAAAATTAGCATGTTACGTTAACATGTTAGCATCTGACTAATGTTAGCAAATATGATGTCTTTACAGCTAGCGCTAACGCGCTTTGCTGTTATTGCTGATGCGCTGACGTGTTAGCAATTAACATGAGCATGTTGACATTAGCATGTTAGTAATTAAGATGTATTTAATTCCTAGTGGCTAATGTCAATTAGCATTAATTTTAGCATTGGTCGCTAATGTTAGTACATAGCATGCTAACGCGCTAGCTGCTCTGCTGTCTCTGTCTACCATTTTACACAGACAAGTTCAAATTAAGTGCCAAGAACTACTAAAATGGCCGCCGCTCAGCTTCTGCTGGCCCCTCCCTCCTCTTTTCCTTCAAGCAGGCTGAGGTTGCCAAGCAACCAGGACCAACTGTAATCAGGGGAGCACCTGTTAGAATGTCACTTAGAGACTGAGAGAAAATGCTGAGACCTCCTCTCGAACAGGAAGGATTTCTGGCCAAAACCGTAATTCCAATCTTTGAACTGGCTCAACCACAAGCAAGATGAGACCTTCCTGATCGTTTTACATACTTGATTCCTTCAGTATTGAATTCAATGCCATGTCTAACTGTAACAGAGGACTTGTCTGCTTCCTTTAGCCCCTCACAAATAGATCACTTTGTTGATAGTATTACAAGCTCATTACAGACAACTCTAGACTCTATTGCACCCCTGAAAAAGAAGATAATTAAGCAAAGAAGGCTAGCACCATGGTATAGCCAGCAGACTCGCAAATTAAAACAAGAGGCACGTAAATCTGAACGCAAATGGCGTGCCACTAAACTGGACGAATCTCATCTAGTCTGGCAAGATAATCTCAGAACATACAGGAAGGCTCTCCGTAATGCCAGAGCAGCCTACTACTCTTCTTTAATTGAGGAGAATAAGAACAACCCCAGGTTTCTCTTCAGCACTGTAGCCAGGCTAACAGAGAATCACAGCTCTACTGAACCATCTATTCCTCTAGGTCTAAGTAGCAATGATTTCATGAGCTTCTTTAATGATAAGATTATAACTATTAGAGACAAAATCCATCACCTTCTGCCCTCAACAGGCATTGATCTGCATTCTGATACAGCAAGTTTGGAAACAGCTGTAAAACCTGATATGTATTTAGACTGTTTTTCTCCCATCGACCTTCATCAAATAACTTTAATCATTTCTGCAGCTAAGCCTTCAACCTGTCTCTTAGACCCCATCCCAACCAGGCTGCTCAAGGATGTTTTACCTCTAGTTAGTCATTCGTTATTGGATATGATTAATCTGTCTTTATTATCAGGACATGTACCACAGTCCTTTAAGGTAGCTGTAATTAAACCTCTTCTTAAAAAGCCCACTCTAGACCCAGAGGTTTTAGCCAACTATAGACCGATATCAAACCTTCCCTTTGTGTCTAAGATACTTGAGAAAGCTGTAGCTAATCAACTGTGTGACTTTCTCCATAACAATAGTCTATTTGAGGATTTTCAGTCAGGATTTAGAGTGCATCATAGCACAGAGACCGCATTAGTCAAGGTTACAAATGACCTCCTAATGGCATCAGACAAAGGACTGTACTTGTCCTGTTAGATCTTAGTGCTGCATTTGACACCATTGACCATCAAATTCTTTTACAGAGAATGGAACATCAAATTGGCATCAAAGGAACCGCCCTAAGCTGGTTTAAATCGTATTTTTTAGATCGATTTCAGTTTGTTCACATCAATGATGAATCCTCCATGCATACCAAAGTTTGTCATGGAGTCCCACAAGGTTCTGTACTAGGACCACTTTTATTTAGTTTATATATGCTTCCTTTAGGGAACTGTTGAGGTAATCTTAATTCACCTCCCCAAATTGGTTGATGCAAGATGAGCACTCAGAAGACGTGGATCCGTTCAAAGTCTTTATTCCAGTTATAACAACAGCTGTTGGAGATCCTACCACAGAATATACCTCTGTTACAGCCAAACGCCAAGTAGGATCTGAGGAGTTCTTCCTGCTCCCTGTTCTTATACCCCCCACACCTGTTTACCAACATCACTTCTTGCCTTAACTTATATGGTTATATGTCCCTTTAGTCTTTAACTGCTGTAAATACTATTTTCCCTTTTGAGGGCGCAATCCTTTTGCTCTATCTTGTGCAAACCTTTTTACGACACTCCTAAAATAGCCCTATAGTCAAGACTGACTGTTTTTTCTGCTGAGTCGTAAACTCCATACATCTGTTCCATGCATTCACTCTATTATACCTTCCTTAAACATTGTATTTACTTGAATAGTTAGTGGGTTTGTGCTCTACATCTATATCCACAATTCCCTCTTTTGATCTCCCACAAGGAGATCACATTTTCCAAATCTCTAATTACCATGACTAGTCCTATTCAGAATCCATAATATCAAGTGGTTTGTTATCATTCCTAATAACGCCTAAGGACGTCTTTATCACTCTCCACTTGTGGGTCCTCCAATTGAACAAGTGGCATCATCCCATGGATGTCTTTTTTCTCTATTGCAGCTGTTATCAACCTTAGTGAGAGGGAACGGATACAGGGAATACAGCAACAAACACACGTAACTATAATGGCTAAAAACATAGAAATGGAAATCATAAGGGACATAATAAGACCTTTCCATTGACCAAACATGCCTGCCATCCATCGTTCTAAGGGATTATCAATCCCTGAGTGTTAATTCCGAGAGAGTCCGTAGTCCTTCTAAGGCCTTAGTCACTGAGCCATCTGGAGCTGTGTTATTAGGTATGAATGTGCAGCACATATCACCAAACATAGCACAGACACCCCCTTTTTCAGCCAAAATCATATCTAGAGCCATCCTATTTTGTACTGCCATTAAAGAGGTAGCTCCTAGCTGCTCAGCTAGTCCTTCGACTGCATCACGGGTGAGATTTGCCAATCTTAAAATGTTGTAATGCACGTAGTTGATCCGATCTACGTTCTTATTAGAGGTAACAGGGAAGAATGCTGACACTATAGGAATGTTTTCAAATCCTGCTGACACCTGATCTGCCAATTTATAATTCATTTGGCACTCCTCTTGGTACTCCAATTGCGTCCATGTATGTGGGGGAATTAACCGACAGATCGAAATTGGTACTTCGACGAGCTCTCATCACGTGGCGCCTAAGCCTGCTAGTGAGAGTGCCCTGCATATTGTCTGCTGTAGGAGTCAGTTTTTTGCCAATCATCATCAGAGGAGCCTTTAAACGTACCATAGCACAATAACCTATAGATTTGGGAGGGATGCGTACTAACAATCTTGACCCTCCACAGTAGTAGTACAAACCTGCCCGTGCCCAGTGTCCTAATAGGTCACCATTCACGGTACAGCTGCACCAATCCGCTGGGATAGTGCCCAGACTGAATTTCACCTGTGTATTAGAAATATTAAAACACGTGTACGCTCCATTTCCTCTGCTCGGGATGAATGGCCCTGTACGTGTAAGATTGTCAATCGGAGGGAACAGGGTAGCCAGAGTGGTACAATTTTTGGGTGTGTTCTCACGAGTTAAACCTAACATACAATTATATCCCCAAGTATCATTAGAAAACAGGGGAGCTGGGTTAGTCAACAGATGTGGACGGGCAGTGGCGCATGCCACACAATCACCCAATTTTTAGCTCTTTAGCATTGTGAGCTATCCATTTAAGCCATAAATTATCATCGGTGTAACCTGTTGCCATTTGTATGACATCTAGGGGGTTGAGCTTAGCATAATCTATTTCTACTACCATTTCGGATGATTTAGATCCATTCAGATCTTCCGATGTCGAGATATTAGCCGTTGGTGGGATAGGAGAGATGTCATTTGGGATACCCGGTGAACGCTTTAAAAAATTAATCTTTATCAGGGCTCCAGGGTCAGTACCACTTACCTCAACCCCCAGGATGAGATACAACACTTTTGAGCTAGAATGTGAATCTGTGAAGAAGCCATTGTACATAGATTTGATAGTCAATAACAAGGGATTTACGCCTCCCATGCCACCGGTATTAAGTTGTGCCCTAGCCAGGCTGATTTTAGCGGCTTTAGCTTTTCACCCATACCTGTAGGATGGAGTCCGTTGGCCGGTATATCCAACTGCCTGACCCCAGTCGCTACACCTAGACATACACCCAGTACATGGTTTCCTCCCGTTCACACAATCAATGTTCAGGTATGGTGTAGCACATAAATATACATCATATCCTCTCCAGGAGTTCGGGCTGCTCCCACACTCTATGACCGAACATAAATCGAATTGAAATGTTGTGGTGTCCCCTTCTGCGTAGTCTAACTCAATCCCACCATAGTGACGGAGACAGGTGTCTGATTGTGTCCCTACTCCTCGTTTGGTATGGAGAAACGCAGATGACGGCACGTGGTCAATGGAGTGGCACAAAATAAAAATTAACGTTACAACTACTGCTGACAGGAGACCTAGTCCTATCATCCACCTCCAACTCCCGAACATATTAACCTTTTTATCTTAAACCTTTAGAAAGAATGAAAATAGCAAGCTAAACCTTCTGTTTAGTAACAACATACGTCTATATCAAATTACATATACCGGAAAACACTATATATAGTAAGTAATAATATATATAAATATTTAACTATCTAATACAAATCTTAATCTTACTACACCCGGGTCTGTCCTGTGACACCCAGCTTACTCATTGCCCACATAAACATCCCTAGAATAACACACCACATGTAGGAGAGGCACGCTTATTTCACCTCCTCCCGTCTTCCAGCTCTTCTTTCTTCGGGCCCCAGGGGTAGACTGCCCTGGTGCCCTGATCACCACCCGGGGATTATTCTGCCCCTGTGCAGGTGGGATCTATTTCTAAGCCAGCCGGCTCAGTGCTCTCAGCTTGAAGATCCTTCTGGACCTCAATTAGGGAACGTTGTGGTTCCTCAGCCACGGCACACTGGCTCCAGTGGAACCAGGTCTCACCTTTACCCTTCAGACGCACAGCGTGGGAGGTCCTCTCCGTGACCTGGAATGGCCCTGTCCAGCGCGGTTCGGACCACTTTTGTTTGATGACTCTCAACAAAACCCACTCTGCTTCTGGAGGTGCTGTCTTCGTGGCACTCTCCTGTTGGGCCTTCACCTGCTTGGAAAATGCTGACACCAAGCCCTGTAGTTCATGGAAATAAACTTTAGAGGTTAGGTTTTGATCATCACTTTCCATCAGGGGTAACTTAGAATACGGTCCGGGGAAAGCCCTCCCCATCTGGAGTTCATGTGGGGTGAACCCAGTACTCTGATTGACTGAGCTCCTAATAGACATAAGAGCCAGAGGTAAAGCATCCACCCAATTCAATTTAGTCTGTGCACAGATTTTTGCCAATTTGCTTTTTACTGTTTGATTCATTCGTTCCACTTTTCCTTGTGACTGTGGGTGATAGACGGTACCAAAAGAGTGTTTCAACCCCAACATTACCTCTACCTGCTGGAGATTCTGATTTTTAAAATGTGTCCCATTATCGGATCTAATCTTTTCAGGAAAACCATGCCGTGGAATATACTGATTTACCAGAAACTTAATTACCGACTTACCATCTTCCTTCTTGGTGGGGCATGCCTCTGGCCATCCCGTATACGCATCCACACACATCAACACATACCTGTACCCTCTGACTAAATCTATCATATCTGTGTAATCTATAGTAATTTCTCTCCCTGGTTTTGTCTCTAAGGGGTACCTACCTGGTTCTGGTCTGACAGTTGGTCTAGCGTTGAATTTTGTACATTGTTCACATGTTTTGATTAAGTACTGGGCCATATCTTTCAAGAAAGGATGCCACCAACTTTGAAGGTTTCTCATCATTTGGACCACACCCACATGTCCCACTCCATGTGCCTCCTCCATAACTGTCTTACGCAGCCCCGGGGGTATAATGGGACGGCCATCTGGTCCTCTCCAGAGGCCTTCTGTCTCCGTGGCCCCTCTGGCTTTCCACATGGTTTTCTCCTGTGGAGAAGCTTTGGCCTGTAATTCAGTTAGTCGTGTCATGTCCAGTCTTGGTTCCAGTTCTGTCTCTGAAGTCATTAAAAACAATTTTGTTGAGTAACCCGCCGCCTGTTTTGCTGCTTGATCCGCTGCATTGTTACCTCTTGCCACTTTAGTATTACCTGTGTCGTGTCCTTTGCACTTTATGACTGCTAATCTCTCAGGGAGTAGCAGTGCTTCCGCCAGTTCTTTCATCTCAGTCTCGTGTTTAATGGGTTTGTTGGTTATCGTCAAAAAACCTGTCCTCATCCATTGTCCTAGTTCTACGTGAACTGCTCCTGCTGCATAGGCTGAGTCTGTATATATGTTGACTTCCTGGCCCTGTCCTAGCTTCAATGCCTCTTTTACTGCCACTACCTCTGCTCTCTGTGCTGATTGCTGTCCTTCTAGTCTTTCTGCCTTTTGTATCACTATATCTCCACCTATGTCTTCCACTACCGCATAAGCTGCTTTTAGGCCTTCCTGCTCATGTCTAAAACAGCAGCCATCTGTATACAAATCTCTAGCTCCGTCTATCTGTGTGGCCTGCAAATCTGTTCACCTTTTCTTCCTTCAATACCTTCTCTGCACATTTATGTGGCTCTCCTGTCCCTATTTGATCGGCCATATTGATTCCTTCGTGTGTAAACAAAATATTTGGCGCTTCTAATACTTTGCTAAGTCTCCTTTGTCTCAGTGTTGTGAGTGTAAATGCCTGTGAGTTCACATATGCCACTACACTGTGTGTTGTTAAAATGTGTAGCTGGTGTCCCATTTCCATATGCGCTGTTTTTTGTATTAACTTCGCTATCCCTGCTGCATGTTGTGTGCATAGTGGATGCCTTTTCTCCATGTTATCCAGCATAACACTTATGTACATCAGTATTACTCTATCTCCCCCTTTTCTCTGGAACAGAATGCCATTAACACAATTTCCTGTTCCAGAGACATCTAGATAGAATGGTAAGTGATAGTCTGGTGTAGCTAACTCAGCAGCCGTCGCAAGTGATTGTTTAAGTGAAATAAACGCTGCTTCAGCCTCCTGAGTCCACTCCAAATTTGCGGTCAGGTTACGCATACCCTGTTGTCTGACAAGGTCTCTTAGTGGTTGTGTCAGTCCGGTGTAGTTGGCTACATAACTACGGCTGTATCCTGTCAGGCCTAAAAAGGAGAGCATGTCTTTTACCCTAATTGGCTTAGGGTGATGTAAAATAGTTTATCTGTGTTCTCGAGACATGCTGACCCGCTGACCCGAGGCTGCTGTAGGTGTGGCTACCAGTAGATCATCTACATACTGTACTAGTGTTATATCTTCGGGTAAAGGACAGTCACTCAGTGCTTCTTTGAGTACCTGATTGAATAGGCCAGGAGAAAGTGCAAACCCTTGTGGCAGCCGGGTGTATCGCAACTGGTCACCCTTATAGGTGAATAAAAACAGATCTCTGCATTCTTCTGCTAGGGGAAGACAAAAGAAAGCGTTAGCCAAATCTATACAGGTAAACCAACTCTGAGAGGGGTCCAGGTTTGCTAGAGCCACATATGGATTTGGTACCGGTACAGTGGGTGTGGTCAAAATGTTGTTAATTGCCCTAAGGTCATGTGCCATGCGGTATTTACCTGTCCCTTTCTTCTCCACAGGGAGGATGGGTGTGTTCCAGGCTGACTGAGAGGGTTCTAACACACTGTTCTCAATTAGTCCTTCTATTGTGTCCTGGATCCCTGTCTCAGCCTGTGGTTTGTGGGGATATTGACGTACCCACAATGGTGTATCAGTATTAACTGAGAATGTGATAGGTGCGCAATCTGTTAGCCCTACATCTGTGGGACCTTGTGCCCACAGATGGTCAGGTAATTTGTCAATCATTTCTGCTGTCAGGTAGTGGTCTGTCTTCTCCCTACCATGGTGCCTGGTAATGTGGTCATGCTCCATGACAGCAGAATTAGATGCTGTTATCGCTATTTTGTATGTTTTAGCCAAAGCAGAGTACTGTACTTGTGGTATGTTAGTGTTCTGCCAATCAGTCTGGGCTAACGCCTTCTTTACCACACCTCCTAATTCTTTAGCTTGGTGTTGTGGATGCACAAACCTCTAGTCAGATTAATCATATCCAATAAAGAAGGGCTAACTAGAGGTAAAACATCCTTAAGCAGCCTGGTTGGGATGGGGTCTAAGAGACAGGTTGACGGCTTAGATGAATAAAGTTATTTGATGAAGGTCGATGGGAGAAAAACAGTCTATATATCTATCAATATATATCAGGTTATATATATATATATATATATCCAAACTTGCTGTATCAAAATTCAGATCAATGCCTGTTGAGGGCAAGAGGTGATGGATTTTGTCTGTAATAGTTAGTAATAGTTTTATTATTAAAGAATCTTATGAAGTCATTACTAGTTAGACCTAAAGGAATCGAGGGCTCAATAGAGCTGTGGCTCTCTGTTAGAAGAGAAACCTGGGATTGTTATTATTTTCCTCTATTAATGTAGAGTAATAGGCTGCTCTAGCATCATGGAGAGCCTTCCTGTATGTTTTGAGATTATCTTGCCAGACTAAACAAGATTCTTCCAGTTTAGTGGCATGACATTTACGTTCAGATTTACGCGCCTCTTCTTTAATTTACGAGTCTGCTGGCTATACCATGGTGCTAGCCTTCTTTGTTTTAATTGTCTTCTTTTTCAGAGGTGCAATAGAGTCGAGAGTTGTTCATAATGATCCTGTAGTACTATCAACAAGATGATCTATTTGTGAGGGACTAAAGGAAGCAGACAAGTCCTCCGCTACATTGGGACATAGCATTTGTCAAGTGAGTTGAGATCCCTGATCCGCTGACACAACGGAAAAGTTAAAATAACAACCTGTGAGACGGATGACAGAGTGTCTCAATGTCTGGCTTAGCAAATGGGGAAGTGAAACTCCCCAGCAGACGGCCTGAAAATGGGGAACGAAGGGACTTTTCATTCATGCCAGTAATGGTAAGCCTTTGGACATTTAAAAAATATATATGAGTATGTGAGTAATGCATAAAGATAAAAATGAGCTAAGCTAAAATGTGATTAATGATGATTCTGTGTTTAAACAAATGCAAAAATGAAATGTTGAAATGAGTGTAACCGTAAGAAAAGATTGTGATTATAACTGAAGATTCTGACTACTGGAGATTGAGAAATCATTGCAACAGCTAGTAGCAAAAGAAGTAATAATAACTAGAAAATTTCTAAAGAAATTTTGAGTCTGCGTGACTCTGGCCCCGTTGTCCCCATGCATTATTACTGACACTGCTCAGAAAATTCAGTACTAAGAAAGAAATTTTGAGAGTGACGAGTGGGCTGTTGTTGGGGGTCTGTATCCAAAAAGCACACCTCAAATAGTAATTTTTAACATGTTTAGACACAGGAGCAGCTAGCGCTTACGTGCTAGCAATTAATATTAGCATGTTAGCATTAGCATGTTAGCATTAGCATGTGAACGCTGATGCGCTAGCAGTTACATTAGCATGTTAACATTAGCATGTTAACATTAACCTGTTAAAATTAGCATGTTACGTTAACATGTTAGCATCTGACTAATGTTAGCAAATATGATGTCTTTACAGCTAGCGCTAACGCGCTTTGCTGTTATTGCTGATGCGCTGACGTGTTAGCAATTAACATGAGCATGTTGACATTAGCATGTTAGTAATTAAGATGTATTTAATTCCTAGTGGCTAATGTCAATTAGCATTAATTTTAGCATTGGTCGCTAATGTTAGTACATAGCATGCTAACGCGCTAGCTGCTCTGCTGTCTCTGTCTACCATTTTACACAGACAAGTTCAAATTAAGTGCCAAGAACTACTAAAATGGCCGCCGCTCAGCTTCTGCTGGCCCCTCCCTCCTCTTTTCCTTCAAGCAGGCTGAGGTTGCCAAGCAACCAGGACCAACTGTAATCAGGGGAGCACCTGTTAGAATGTCACTTAGAGACTGAGAGAAAATGCTGAGACCTCCTCTCGAACAGGAAGGATTTCTGGCCAAAACCGTAATTCCAATCTTTGAACTGGCTCAACCACAAGCAAGATGAGACCTTCCTGATCGTTTTACATACTTGATTCCTTCAGTATTGAATTCAATGCCATGTCTAACTGTAACAGAGGACTTGTCTGCTTCCTTTAGCCCCTCACAAATAGATCACTTTGTTGATAGTATTACAAGCTCATTACAGACAACTCTAGACTCTATTGCACCCCTGAAAAAGAAGATAATTAAGCAAAGAAGGCTAGCACCATGGTATAGCCAGCAGACTCGCAAATTAAAACAAGAGGCACGTAAATCTGAACGCAAATGGCGTGCCACTAAACTGGACGAATCTCATCTAGTCTGGCAAGATAATCTCAGAACATACAGGAAGGCTCTCCGTAATGCCAGAGCAGCCTACTACTCTTCTTTAATTGAGGAGAATAAGAACAACCCCAGGTTTCTCTTCAGCACTGTAGCCAGGCTAACAGAGAATCACAGCTCTACTGAACCATCTATTCCTCTAGGTCTAAGTAGCAATGATTTCATGAGCTTCTTTAATGATAAGATTATAACTATTAGAGACAAAATCCATCACCTTCTGCCCTCAACAGGCATTGATCTGCATTCTGATACAGCAAGTTTGGAAACAGCTGTAAAACCTGATATGTATTTAGACTGTTTTTCTCCCATCGACCTTCATCAAATAACTTTAATCATTTCTGCAGCTAAGCCTTCAACCTGTCTCTTAGACCCCATCCCAACCAGGCTGCTCAAGGATGTTTTACCTCTAGTTAGTCATTCGTTATTGGATATGATTAATCTGTCTTTATTATCAGGACATGTACCACAGTCCTTTAAGGTAGCTGTAATTAAACCTCTTCTTAAAAAGCCCACTCTAGACCCAGAGGTTTTAGCCAACTATAGACCGATATCAAACCTTCCCTTTGTGTCTAAGATACTTGAGAAAGCTGTAGCTAATCAACTGTGTGACTTTCTCCATAACAATAGTCTATTTGAGGATTTTCAGTCAGGATTTAGAGTGCATCATAGCACAGAGACCGCATTAGTCAAGGTTACAAATGACCTCCTAATGGCATCAGACAAAGGACTGTACTTGTCCTGTTAGATCTTAGTGCTGCATTTGACACCATTGACCATCAAATTCTTTTACAGAGAATGGAACATCAAATTGGCATCAAAGGAACCGCCCTAAGCTGGTTTAAATCGTATTTTTTAGATCGATTTCAGTTTGTTCACATCAATGATGAATCCTCCATGCATACCAAAGTTTGTCATGGAGTCCCACAAGGTTCTGTACTAGGACCACTTTTATTTAGTTTATATATGCTTCCTTTAGGGAACTGTTGAGGTAATCTTAATTCACCTCCCCAAATTGGTTGATGCAAGATGAGCACTCAGAAGACGTGGATCCGTTCAAAGTCTTTATTCCAGTTATAACAACAGCTGTTGGAGATCCTACCACAGAATATACCTCTGTTACAGCCAAACGCCAAGTAGGATCTGAGGAGTTCTTCCTGCTCCCTGTTCTTATACCCCCCACACCTGTTTACCAACATCACTTCTTGCCTTAACTTATATGGTTATATGTCCCTTTAGTCTTTAACTGCTGTAAATACTATTTTCCCTTTTGAGGGCGCAATCCTTTTGCTCTATCTTGTGCAAACCTTTTTACGACACTCCTAAAATAGCCCTATAGTCAAGACTGACTGTTTTTTCTGCTGAGTCGTAAACTCCATACATCTGTTCCATGCATTCACTCTATTATACCTTCCTTAAACATTGTATTTACTTGAATAGTTAGTGGGTTTGTGCTCTACATCTATATCCACAATTCCCTCTTTTGATCTCCCACAAGGAGATCACATTTTCCAAATCTCTAATTACCATGACTAGTCCTATTCAGAATCCATAATATCAAGTGGTTTGTTATCATTCCTAATAACGCCTAAGGACGTCTTTATCACTCTCCACTTGTGGGTCCTCCAATTGAACAAGTGGCATCATCCCATGGATGTCTTTTTTCTCTATTGCAGCTGTTATCAACCTTAGTGAGAGGGAACGGATACAGGGAATACAGCAACAAACACACGTAACTATAATGGCTAAAAACATAGAAATGGAAATCATAAGGGACATAATAAGACCTTTCCATTGACCAAACATGCCTGCCATCCATCGTTCTAAGGGATTATCAATCCCTGAGTGTTAATTCCGAGAGAGTCCGTAGTCCTTCTAAGGCCTTAGTCACTGAGCCATCTGGAGCTGTGTTATTAGGTATGAATGTGCAGCACATATCACCAAACATAGCACAGACACCCCCTTTTTCAGCCAAAATCATATCTAGAGCCATCCTATTTTGTACTGCCATTAAAGAGGTAGCTCCTAGCTGCTCAGCTAGTCCTTCGACTGCATCACGGGTGAGATTTGCCAATCTTAAAATGTTGTAATGCACGTAGTTGATCCGATCTACGTTCTTATTAGAGGTAACAGGGAAGAATGCTGACACTATAGGAATGTTTTCAAATCCTGCTGACACCTGATCTGCCAATTTATAATTCATTTGGCACTCCTCTTGGTACTCCAATTGCGTCCATGTATGTGGGGGAATTAACCGACAGATCGAAATTGGTACTTCGACGAGCTCTCATCACGTGGCGCCTAAGCCTGCTAGTGAGAGTGCCCTGCATATTGTCTGCTGTAGGAGTCAGTTTTTTGCCAATCATCATCAGAGGAGCCTTTAAACGTACCATAGCACAATAACCTATAGATTTGGGAGGGATGCGTACTAACAATCTTGACCCTCCACAGTAGTAGTACAAACCTGCCCGTGCCCAGTGTCCTAATAGGTCACCATTCACGGTACAGCTGCACCAATCCGCTGGGATAGTGCCCAGACTGAATTTCACCTGTGTATTAGAAATATTAAAACACGTGTACGCTCCATTTCCTCTGCTCGGGATGAATGGCCCTGTACGTGTAAGATTGTCAATCGGAGGGAACAGGGTAGCCAGAGTGGTACAATTTTTGGGTGTGTTCTCACGAGTTAAACCTAACATACAATTATATCCCCAAGTATCATTAGAAAACAGGGGAGCTGGGTTAGTCAACAGATGTGGACGGGCAGTGGCGCATGCCACACAATCACCCAATTTTTAGCTCTTTAGCATTGTGAGCTATCCATTTAAGCCATAAATTATCATCGGTGTAACCTGTTGCCATTTGTATGACATCTAGGGGGTTGAGCTTAGCATAATCTATTTCTACTACCATTTCGGATGATTTAGATCCATTCAGATCTTCCGATGTCGAGATATTAGCCGTTGGTGGGATAGGAGAGATGTCATTTGGGATACCCGGTGAACGCTTTAAAAAATTAATCTTTATCAGGGCTCCAGGGTCAGTACCACTTACCTCAACCCCCAGGATGAGATACAACACTTTTGAGCTAGAATGTGAATCTGTGAAGAAGCCATTGTACATAGATTTGATAGTCAATAACAAGGGATTTACGCCTCCCATGCCACCGGTATTAAGTTGTGCCCTAGCCAGGCTGATTTTAGCGGCTTTAGCTTTTCACCCATACCTGTAGGATGGAGTCCGTTGGCCGGTATATCCAACTGCCTGACCCCAGTCGCTACACCTAGACATACACCCAGTACATGGTTTCCTCCCGTTCACACAATCAATGTTCAGGTATGGTGTAGCACATAAATATACATCATATCCTCTCCAGGAGTTCGGGCTGCTCCCACACTCTATGACCGAACATAAATCGAATTGAAATGTTGTGGTGTCCCCTTCTGCGTAGTCTAACTCAATCCCACCATAGTGACGGAGACAGGTGTCTGATTGTGTCCCTACTCCTCGTTTGGTATGGAGAAACGCAGATGACGGCACGTGGTCAATGGAGTGGCACAAAATAAAAATTAACGTTACAACTACTGCTGACAGGAGACCTAGTCCTATCATCCACCTCCAACTCCCGAACATATTAACCTTTTTATCTTAAACCTTTAGAAAGAATGAAAATAGCAAGCTAAACCTTCTGTTTAGTAACAACATACGTCTATATCAAATTACATATACCGGAAAACACTATATATAGTAAGTAATAATATATATAAATATTTAACTATCTAATACAAATCTTAATCTTACTACACCCGGGTCTGTCCTGTGACACCCAGCTTACTCATTGCCCACATAAACATCCCTAGAATAACACACCACATGTAGGAGAGGCACGCTTATTTCACCTCCTCCCGTCTTCCAGCTCTTCTTTCTTCGGGCCCCAGGGGTAGACTGCCCTGGTGCCCTGATCACCACCCGGGGATTATTCTGCCCCTGTGCAGGTGGGATCTATTTCTAAGCCAGCCGGCTCAGTGCTCTCAGCTTGAAGATCCTTCTGGACCTCAATTAGGGAACGTTGTGGTTCCTCAGCCACGGCACACTGGCTCCAGTGGAACCAGGTCTCACCTTTACCCTTCAGACGCACAGCGTGGGAGGTCCTCTCCGTGACCTGGAATGGCCCTGTCCAGCGCGGTTCGGACCACTTTTGTTTGATGACTCTCAACAAAACCCACTCTGCTTCTGGAGGTGCTGTCTTCGTGGCACTCTCCTGTTGGGCCTTCACCTGCTTGGAAAATGCTGACACCAAGCCCTGTAGTTCATGGAAATAAACTTTAGAGGTTAGGTTTTGATCATCACTTTCCATCAGGGGTAACTTAGAATACGGTCCGGGGAAAGCCCTCCCCATCTGGAGTTCATGTGGGGTGAACCCAGTACTCTGATTGACTGAGCTCCTAATAGACATAAGAGCCAGAGGTAAAGCATCCACCCAATTCAATTTAGTCTGTGCACAGATTTTTGCCAATTTGCTTTTTACTGTTTGATTCATTCGTTCCACTTTTCCTTGTGACTGTGGGTGATAGACGGTACCAAAAGAGTGTTTCAACCCCAACATTACCTCTACCTGCTGGAGATTCTGATTTTTAAAATGTGTCCCATTATCGGATCTAATCTTTTCAGGAAAACCATGCCGTGGAATATACTGATTTACCAGAAACTTAATTACCGACTTACCATCTTCCTTCTTGGTGGGGCATGCCTCTGGCCATCCCGTATACGCATCCACACACATCAACACATACCTGTACCCTCTGACTAAATCTATCATATCTGTGTAATCTATAGTAATTTCTCTCCCTGGTTTTGTCTCTAAGGGGTACCTACCTGGTTCTGGTCTGACAGTTGGTCTAGCGTTGAATTTTGTACATTGTTCACATGTTTTGATTAAGTACTGGGCCATATCTTTCAAGAAAGGATGCCACCAACTTTGAAGGTTTCTCATCATTTGGACCACACCCACATGTCCCACTCCATGTGCCTCCTCCATAACTGTCTTACGCAGCCCCGGGGGTATAATGGGACGGCCATCTGGTCCTCTCCAGAGGCCTTCTGTCTCCGTGGCCCCTCTGGCTTTCCACATGGTTTTCTCCTGTGGAGAAGCTTTGGCCTGTAATTCAGTTAGTCGTGTCATGTCCAGTCTTGGTTCCAGTTCTGTCTCTGAAGTCATTAAAAACAATTTTGTTGAGTAACCCGCCGCCTGTTTTGCTGCTTGATCCGCTGCATTGTTACCTCTTGCCACTTTAGTATTACCTGTGTCGTGTCCTTTGCACTTTATGACTGCTAATCTCTCAGGGAGTAGCAGTGCTTCCGCCAGTTCTTTCATCTCAGTCTCGTGTTTAATGGGTTTGTTGGTTATCGTCAAAAAACCTGTCCTCATCCATTGTCCTAGTTCTACGTGAACTGCTCCTGCTGCATAGGCTGAGTCTGTATATATGTTGACTTCCTGGCCCTGTCCTAGCTTCAATGCCTCTTTTACTGCCACTACCTCTGCTCTCTGTGC
The DNA here is from genome assembly GCA_004119915.2 of Collichthys lucidus. NCBI lineage: Eukaryota > Metazoa > Chordata > Actinopteri > Sciaenidae > Collichthys > Collichthys lucidus. Next base: position 2,138,254 of record CM014092.1, read on the forward strand.
TGATTGCTGTCCTTCTAGTCTTTCTGCCTTTTGTATCACTATATCTCCACCTATGTCTTCCACTACCGCATAAGCTGCTTTTAGGCCTTCCTGCTCATGTCTAAAACAGCAGCCATCTGTATACAAATCTCTAGCTCCGTCTATCTGTGTGGCCTGCAAATCTGTTCACCTTTTCTTCCTTCAATACCTTCTCTGCACATTTATGTGGCTCTCCTGTCCCTATTTGATCGGCCATATTGATTCCTTCGTGTGTAAACAAAATATTTGGCGCTTCTAATACTTTGCTAAGTCTCCTTTGTCTCAGTGTTGTGAGTGTAAATGCCTGTGAGTTCACATATGCCACTACACTGTGTGTTGTTAAAATGTGTAGCTGGTGTCCCATTTCCATATGCGCTGTTTTTTGTATTAACTTCGCTATCCCTGCTGCATGTTGTGTGCATAGTGGATGCCTTTTCTCCATGTTATCCAGCATAACACTTATGTACATCAGTATTACTCTATCTCCCCCTTTTCTCTGGAACAGAATGCCATTAACACAATTTCCTGTTCCAGAGACATCTAGATAGAATGGTAAGTGATAGTCTGGTGTAGCTAACTCAGCAGCCGTCGCAAGTGATTGTTTAAGTGAAATAAACGCTGCTTCAGCCTCCTGAGTCCACTCCAAATTTGCGGTCAGGTTACGCATACCCTGTTGTCTGACAAGGTCTCTTAGTGGTTGTGTCAGTCCGGTGTAGTTGGCTACATAACTACGGCTGTATCCTGTCAGGCCTAAAAAGGAGAGCATGTCTTTTACCCTAATTGGCTTAGGGTGATGTAAAATAGTTTATCTGTGTTCTCGAGACATGCTGACCCGCTGACCCGAGGCTGCTGTAGGTGTGGCTACCAGTAGATCATCTACATACTGTACTAGTGTTATATCTTCGGGTAAAGGACAGTCACTCAGTGCTTCTTTGAGTACCTGATTGAATAGGCCAGGAGAAAGTGCAAACCCTTGTGGCAGCCGGGTGTATCGCAACTGGTCACCCTTATAGGTGAATAAAAACAGATCTCTGCATTCTTCTGCTAGGGGAAGACAAAAGAAAGCGTTAGCCAAATCTATACAGGTAAACCAACTCTGAGAGGGGTCCAGGTTTGCTAGAGCCACATATGGATTTGGTACCGGTACAGTGGGTGTGGTCAAAATGTTGTTAATTGCCCTAAGGTCATGTGCCATGCGGTATTTACCTGTCCCTTTCTTCTCCACAGGGAGGATGGGTGTGTTCCAGGCTGACTGAGAGGGTTCTAACACACTGTTCTCAATTAGTCCTTCTATTGTGTCCTGGATCCCTGTCTCAGCCTGTGGTTTGTGGGGATATTGACGTACCCACAATGGTGTATCAGTATTAACTGAGAATGTGATAGGTGCGCAATCTGTTAGCCCTACATCTGTGGGACCTTGTGCCCACAGATGGTCAGGTAATTTGTCAATCATTTCTGCTGTCAGGTAGTGGTCTGTCTTCTCCCTACCATGGTGCCTGGTAATGTGGTCATGCTCCATGACAGCAGAATTAGATGCTGTTATCGCTATTTTGTATGTTTTAGCCAAAGCAGAGTACTGTACTTGTGGTATGTTAGTGTTCTGCCAATCAGTCTGGGCTAACGCCTTCTTTACCACACCTCCTAATTCTTTAGCTTGGTGTTGTGGATGCAGCACTAGAGAGACATGTGGTGCAGCTTCATCTGACATCATGTACCACTGCAACAGCTCAGGACTCAGATCTACCCCCGCAGCTACTCCTTCGGGTGCCACAAAAATATTTCGAATTTCAATTGTCCAACTTTTACCTTCAAGCTGGTCCTGAAATTTGTCTTGGTACCAATCTGTTTCCAATCTGTCATAAAAGAGGGTAACGTGAGAGGGATCAGGAGGAGAGACATACGGCTCGAGCTGGGTGATCCAGGGCTTCCACTCCTCATAAACAGAGAGGATACCACGTTTCTCTGGAGTTTCAGGTGTTAGCATTCCCCAGTAGATGTCAGCATACTGTTCTTCCACAGATCTGAGGAGATACTGCCCCTCTGTGTTAGTACTGGCACACTGAAACTCAGTTCCATCTGGCAGAGTTACCACTAGTCCATCAGGGTGACACAGAATAGATACCCCCAACTTAATGAGGAGGTCTCTCCCCATTAGATTCATCGGCACTGTAGGTGAGTGCACATATGGATGTTTTATAGTCTGTCCACCTGGCTGGGTGAGAAGTGGCACTGTGATTGGCAGAGTCTGTTTTTCCCCAGAGAAACCCATTACCGTAATAGTCTTTGTTGACAGTGTGTTTGGGGCCGTGTGGATCAAGGTGGAACAAGTGGCCCCGGTGTCTACTAAAAATGACAATTTTTTCGTTCCCACTCTTAGGGACAGCATTGGGTCTGCCATATTAATGCTGTCTGGGTCTCTCTGTGGGTCGTGTCATTGCTGTTGATGCATTCCCCACTCCTCCCATTGGTCCCATCCTGAGACTGGCAGTTGGTGGTTCACAGGGTGGGTGGTGGCTTGACCTTTGATTGGGCATGGCACGGTGTCTGAGCCGCAAGGTAGAGGCAGACCATGTTGTCCCCATTTGCGTCCTGCCGGGTTTGGGTTACCCAGATCTTCCCTGGGATACAGGTAGGGACAGTCACATACCCAATGTCCTTGCTCCTGACAGTAGTAACAGCGGCCTCCTCCTGGCACTCCTCTTGGTGGTCCGCCCCTTCCTCGACCCCCTCTCCACATGCCTCTGCCTCTCACTGGTCCGACCCCACCTCCCCGTGGAAACTGCTGAGATGGTTGTGGCACCCAAGGGGGAACAGGATAAAGATCAGGTGTCCCTAGCGGCTCAGCGGCTACCATCACCTTAGCCTGTGATTTATCTGTTTTTTTCTTATTATTCACTTTTTGTTTCGCCTCTAGTATCTGCATCCTCAACAGCTGTGCCTGTAGATCTTTAATTGTGTCTTGCTCACCCTCATGTGTGTCTTGTGCTTTAGATAAATGATGTATAAGATGTTTTTCCCACACATGTGACTTACACCCTAGCATGTCCGGATTATTCTTCATAGCATTTCTCACTTCCTCTGGAACACCCTATAAAATGGCCTGTCTATACCACTCTCTCTGTACCCCTGTCTTTCCTGGATGACAGCCTGTATGTTTTACCCACGTGTCTTTACCTTTATCTAAGAATTCACGTGGGTTCTGTTTTGGATCCCGTTTTAACTTAGGCATAACTGCTGCATTAGGGAGGGGGTACTTCTCTCTCATCACTCTCCCTACTCGTGTACTAACCTGTGTGAACGGCATGCTATCATCTGTAAGTTGGGTTTGGGCCTGTTGTTCAATCTCGTGTACATCTGCCCCTGTCAAGCATCTAGCTATCACTGCTCTGAAATCTCCCAGAGCTAACCTGTGTCCTGCTGTGAGACCCAACTGGCTTAGCCATAAACCCCCCCCCTTCTGCTACTGGGGGTAATTTATCCACTAGGGCCTGTACGTCACCTTTTCCAAAGGGGCGATATTTATGATGGTTTCCTGTGCCAATTAAGGGGTATTGGAACGCTAGGGGCTGTGTAGGGTTTCTGTGGGATCGGGTCCTCATGTGGTGGGTTCTACCTGTGGCTTGATCAAGCCCATAACAGTCAGTTATGTCAGGTAATAAATCCTGTTCCTCTTCTTCCCCTGGCTGTTCTGATCCTTCTGCCTCCCACATTCCTTTCATGAACCCTGTGACGTCTGCCTTTTTCCCTATTTTCGGCCCATCCTCCCACTTTCCAGCTGCCCTAAGATACACCTTCACCTGTTCTCGGTCTGCTTTGGGAATGCGGGGGGTACTTTGGGCCTTTCGGGCTGCCTCTATTTGCTTTCTCTCGTCTTCTTCTCTAGCCTCCCTGTCTACCTGCCGTATTAGTTTGGCCATTAGCTCCTGTTCCTGCCTTTCCTCGTCTATTTGTGTGCGCTCTAATTGTTCTTCTCGTGTTCTACGTTGTGCAAAGGGATCGTCTTTCTCAGTCTCAGGCACTTCTGGCTTCCGAGGTGTACATTCTATAGGTCTATATTTAGTTGATGTGGTGTCAGCGTCACTTCCTTGTCCAGTCCAGTCTGAGTCTGGGTCATCGTCAATGTGTAGCTTACCCTCTGTAGGCTGTATAGTGGGATAAATACCCACCGTAGGCGGTGCACTAGGAGGGGCATATGGAGGTGGAGATGTAGGTTGTGAGTCTGGTCTTACCTTATGTTGGCATGATGGCTTCCCTTCATCCTTATTCAAATGTTCAACGCTTTGCCACCAAACTGCCAGCTCAGACCATCCCCGCTGATCTTAAACTAGATCTTTCCTTTCCTTTTTCCACTTGCCTTTCTGCAGTCTACCTGCTTTCTTTTCCTTCTCTTGTGCCTCATCTCTCCTGACTGCACATTCCTTCTCTTTCTGCCATAGCCAGGCTCCTAAGGAGCCTGTATCGGAGAGCCTTTTTCCGTTATATTTAACTAGCTGTTCTAGCTGTTCCCCCACACTCTTTAACCTAGCCTCCTTATCTTTTCTCTCTATAACTCTGGCCGCAGCTATCATTACATTAGCAATTTGTTCTTCAAACGGCTTCCAGGTCCACACGGGGCCCCATCCGCCGTTATTTTTATCAAATTCACCTTTCATTCTACACTATCCTACTAATCCTGGCTAAACTTTGAAGCCAACTGGTTTGTATGGAATAGCCCCAAACAACCAGTCCTATTCAGTAGTAGAGTCAGAGCAGCCAGTCAGTTTATATGGCATAAACCAGAGCAACTGACCTTTATGACAAAAATAACCACTTCTGTTCACACCACAAAGGTTTCCTCCGTCTGTTTTTTTTTTTTTGTCAAGACACTGCTCTATATGACTCTTACTGAAGACACTTCAAAGTTATAGGTTTTACACACTTAATTTCCCTCACAAAACACAAACAGACAGTTAGAGATCAAAGATACAGCAACATTTGCAATTTTAACACAACATTTAACACAATATTTCAACACATAATTTTCAGCTGAGCCTTTAAAACACATTTACAATTTAATTATACCTCATGGGACCCTGTCCCAGCCTTTGTGGCGATTTTTACGGGATTTAAACCCAACAGACTTTCCTCTAGAATTTCCGGAGATAATACACTCCGAGGGCTTCCGTCCCCCCAAAGATTTACGGAGATCTTACACTCCGATGGCTTCAAACCATTGAATTTACGAAGTTCTAGCTTCGAGGGACTCTAACCCACTAGAATTTCCGGAGATATTGCACTCCGTGGGCCTCTTTTCCCCACAAAAGTTTACGGAGATATTACACTCCGATGGCTTCAAACCTAGTCGGATTTCGGGGGCCTTGAACTCCCCAGGTCTACTAACCCAGCCGCTCCCTTAGAGCACCGTCCCTGCGTCCACGGACGGCTTTGTCCCGCCACGACCAAGGCAGTCTGATATTTGTCTTTTTTGCCAATTGAGGTATTTTACACTTCTTTACTCTTCTTATTTTCTCAATCTCATTAATTATCTCTCATTAATTCTGGCCGTTTACCAAACTTTGCAACGATCACACGCTTTAAATTTAGAGACTTCACACTCACAGATCCAGGACACTTAATTTAGCTTTTTCAATATGCAGAATTTGAATTAAACAGGCTTCTGCTTACCTTCTGTTAGACCTGGTCTGTGTCCTGTCTCGCTCGTGTGTTGTCCTTTAAGCCAAAACCAGCTCTTCCTGCATCCCGGGCGAGCCCCCAAAACTGATGAGGCAATCTTAATTCACCTCCCCGAATTGGTTGATGCAAGATGAGCACTCAGAAGACGTGGATCCGTTCAAAGTCTTTATTCCAGTTATAACAACAGCTGTTGGAGATCCTACCACAGAATATACCTCTGTTACAGCCAAACGCCAAGTAAGATCTGAGGAGTTCTTCCTGCTCCCTGTTCTTATACCCCCCACACCTGTTTACCAACATCACTTCTTGCCTTAACTTATATGGTTATGTCCCTTTAGTCTTTAACTGCTGTAAATACTATTTTCCCTTTTGAGGGCGCAATCCTTTTGCTCTATCTTGTGCAAACCTTTTTACGACACTCCTAAAATAGCCCTATAGTCAACACTAACTGTTTTTTCTGCTGAGTCGTAAACTCCATACATCTGTTCCATGCATTCACTCTATTATACCTTCCTTAAACATTGTATTTACTTGAATAGTTAGTGGGTTTGTGCTCTACATCTATATCCACAGAACATTATTAGGAATCACTCTATCAATTTTCATTGTAATGCTGACGACACCCAGTTATATTTATCGATCAAGCCTGATGCAACCAATCAGTTAACTAAACTCCAAGCATGCCTTAAGGATATAAAAAATTGGATGACCTATAATTTTCTGATGTTAAATTCAGACAAAACTGAAGTTCTTGTAATTGGACCCAAGCACCTCAGAAACTCTCTTTCTAGAGACTTAGTTACTTTAGACGGTATCACCCTGGCCTCCAGCTCCACTGTAAAGAATCTTGGAGTTGTTTTTGATCAGGATCTGTCCTTTAATGTCCACATAAAACAAATTTCGAGGACTGCATTCTTCCACTTACGTAACATCGCTAAAATCAGACGCACTGTTTCTCAAGCAGATGCAGAAAAACTAGTCCACGCATTCGTTACTTCAAGGCTGGACTATTGTAACTCTTTGTGTAGTGGGAAAATTCTTTTAACCTCTGTTTTATTGTTTTATGCTTACTTCACTTGACAATTATATTTCATGTTTAACTTTGTATGAACTTTGTCCTATTTAGGAGACTGCCTCCTGATGGTTTGATATATATTTGTGTCCTGGCATTTCTCTCTGTCCCTGAGATGTTGGTACCAGCCACGGTGTAGAAGGGGAGTAAAGCAGATATTTACGAGGGTAACCCCTGATGCACTTAGGGTCTCTCCTTTGATGACCTCAGAGGAGAGGGAGGGGGAGAAATGCCTACAAAAGGAGTAGTTAAATGTATTATCAGGAGAGAGAACTTTGCGACTCTTGTACGCACACTGTTGTCTCTCCTTGGCCAAGAATAAAGTTCTCATTTAATACTGATTGTGTTCTCAGTCTTTATCGAATTTCCACGACAAACTTGGCGTTGTCGGCAGGATCCCCCGACCGGTCGTCCGGACAGTGACCAGTGGAGTGGCTTCCCCGGATTAGAAAAGAAATCCGGCCTCCAACCTCGATCAACAATTAAGAGACGGGAGGACTGATTATTTTGTCCGTGATCGCCGGCGTTGGGATTCAACGAACACAAAAGAAAAAGAAATTTGGTGAGACACTTTCAGTTTTTTTTTTTTTTTTTGAGAACAAAAAAAAAAAAAAAAAAAGAGAGAAAAGAGGCATAGTGTGGTGAGGGGGTAAGACCTGGCGAGTGGTGACCAGACTGACCGGGTTGGTTAGAGTCCAACCTTAGATCAAGATTGGTCTGGGACCAATCTTAGATCAAAATTGATCTAGGATCAATTTGGGATTGGCTAGAGTCCGATCTCTGTACTTAGGGTACAAGCCTTTCTGGAGTGATTGAGGCTTAAAATCGAATCACCCTTCTCCGGGGACGCCTGTGAGAATAAGTGAGAGCTCTCACCCATTTTTTGGAAAATGGGAATAGGAAAGTCTAAGTCGCTGACTCCTCCAGGAGGCCCCATCGTCACCATTATGACCTCAAAATATGGTTCTGAATGTATTGATTGTCTTAATGTATGGACAAATGAATTTGGGTTCCCTAAAGGGGGATCCCTGAGCATGAAAGAGATAAGACAGTTAGAAAGTAAATTAGACTACAAGGAGTCAGAAATGAAAAAGGGAAAGAGCGTAAAGGTGAAGGATTTAAAAGAAATAGAAAAACATAGGAAGTGTTTGAGTGACTGGAAAGCAGAAGCTGACAGACGAGAGAGATTGCAGTGTCAGAAGAAATTACCAGAGAGAAAGAATAGTGAAAAACAGAAAATGAAGAAAACACAAGGTCCACCACCATATGTTCTTTCACCTCCCACTGCACCCACTTCTGTGTATCCTGTTACAGAACTGCAGGCCCTGAAGGTGAATCCTGACCTGGACTCCTGTCCCTTTCAACAAAAGCCTGCCGTGTCCGGAGCAATGGGAGGATACGACGAGCCAGATCAACATGTGAAAGAAGAAGAGAAGGAAGAATATGGAGATGTCCTGCTGCCTGCATCACTGCCACCTTCCGCACCACCAGCATTCAAGTCATCAACACACACCATGCAGACCAGACAACAAACCGCTCAGACTGACACACCGATTGCTTCGACCTTTCCCATGGTCGAGGTGGCTGGACCGGATGGTCCTATCCTCGTGCATCGGCCATGGACAGCGGCTGATGTAAGAGAGGCGGCAGAACACCTGCCAGATCCACGCAACTCTGGAATTAAATTTGTTGAACAATTTCAGAATTTTTGTCAAGAATTCCGACCTACAGGAGTTGAAATACGAAGAATTCTGGCAAAGAGACTTGGGCCAGGAGATCTGCTTAAAATCTCCCAACATATTCCCAGGCCTGAGTTGAAAATTGTTCACGTAGATTGGGCTCATGCCAAAAACATGGAGTATCGAGATGCGATTTTCGAGCTAGGTGACGCACTGAGGAGAGCCTTTCCTCCCAAGGTTGATATGTCTAAAATAGCCAGCTGCAAACAAAAACCAGAAGAACAGGTCGATGACTATGTATCCAGATTGACTGCCATCTTTAACGAACATAGTGGGCTGGAGCAGCCAGGGCATATCGGTGCGCAGCCTGAAGCATGGGAGAGCCACCTCTGCAATTCCATCCTCGCAGGTATGCTCCCTGAGTTATATGATATTGTGATCCGCACATATGTGGGGTGCAAAGAAGAATGTCGACTGAATGATCTCAAGCGACATGCACGCCATGCACAACTGACTCAGCAACAGAAGAAGAAGGCTAAGCAGGAAAAGACTGAGAAAGAACTGCACATGGCAGCCCTCACTATGTATGCATTGGCAACCACGCAGGGACAGCGTGGCCGAGGACGAGGCAGAGGCAGAGGCCGTGGACGTGGGGGAAGAGGAGGTGGAAGAGGAGGTCAGCAGGGACAAGGCTTTCAAGATCCCAATGCCTGTTACAGATGTGGAGAAATTGGACACTGGTCTAGAGACTGTCCCATGAACGCTTCGGATGAACAGGCACGAGCACATGGCACATCTGATTGACAGGGACAGGACGAAGGGCGAGGGACATCACCCGAAGGCCCTGCAGAACAGGGAAGTGAAACACACACACAGCCACATGCATGTTTACATAATGATGATAGCCAGGAGCACACACACCAGCATGTTCATGCTCATGTACATAATGCCATAAGATATCTTGAACAGAAAAACACACCACAGGCTGAAACTTATGTACAATATGCAGGTGATCCTAAGTCTGTTTTTCCTTTATATGCACTGACAATAGAAGGGACTGAAGTGATGTTTTTGGTAGATTCAGGAGCTACAACTTCTGTGATTATGGCTTCCACATTTTCACACACACCAAAAATGACTGGTAACCATGTGTATTCTATCGGAGCATCTGGCCAATCGATTAAAGAGAGAGTGACCGCTCCTCTGCGTTGTATTACACCAGAGGGGGAGCAAATAAAGCATGCATTCCTATTCTCACATCTCTGCCCTGTTAATCTGCTCGGCAGAGATCTCATGTGTAAATTGGGGATATGTTTGATATCGACTCCGGATGGGTTAAAGGTGAGTTCTCTCACCTCCCTGACAGGACCCGATGAATCATTGACAGCTGTTAAGCATGATCCCCGACAATTGATGTATGCATATCAGTGGAAGTTAGAGGCTTCTGCATCCACTGATCAGCTGATACAAAAAATAAGAACACTTGTGTCTCCTACAGATACAGATTTTCTAACAATCAATGAATTACATTGCACATCTCATGTGAATCTTGGCCCGGACCCTGACTATGAACACACATGGCTCCAAGTGACACAAGAACGACTGACTACGGTCTCCCTTTTCTGGGATGACCACCGCGCAGCGTTTTCTGTTTGTTTGACTGAGAATCAGAAAAGACTTTTTGATGCAAACAATTGTTTTCCTCACGTGTCTTTTTCCAAACACGTAAAGGATAGGTGGGAAGATTTGGGGTTGTTTGTAGAAAGATGTGTACATATTCAAGACTGGCAAAGTACAAGTGACCCTTTGGTCACTTACTCTCCCCAGCTGCAGGTATATAAACAGTCATTACAGTCTTCTTTCCACGGCACACGCACTGTGCAGTTGTTGCCGCTGAATGACTCATTCTCACACAAGAAATATGTCTTACTATCAGCAGAAAATGTTAAGCATGTACCTGCTCTGAAAGAAGTGCCTGATATTTTGTGGGCAAAGCATAAATATGATGTAGGACTAATTCAGGGTTGTGAGCCAGTAATGATAACTGCAAAGTCTGACTTTCGCCCATGCAAACAACAATATCCTTTAAAACAAGAGGCTATTGATGGCATTACTCCAGTGTTCAATCACCTTTTGCAAGCAGGTGTAATTGTTCCATGTCCTGATTCTCCAGTTCGCACACCTTTATTCCCTGTCAAAAAGATTAGGGATGAAGGCCAACCAGTTGAATGGCGATTTGTACAAGACCTACAGGCTGTGAATGCTGCAGTACAGCCACGTGCTCCCAATGTTCCAAATCCCTACACTATTTTATCACAAGTGCCTGCAGATGCTAAGTTTTTCTCAGTGGTTGATCTCTCAAATGCCTTTTTCAGTGTGCCAGTGCACCCTGATAGTCAATTTTGGTTTGCTTTTACCTTTAATGGCAAACCATACACATTCACTCGGTTGTGTCAAGGTTATTGTGAGAGTCCAACTATTTACAATGCAGCTCTTAAGGACAGCTTAGAGCCCTTGGTCCTGACTCCTGGGACAGCATTGTTGCAGTATGTTGATGATTTGATGATTTGTAGCCCCACTAAAGAGCAGTGTGAGGCTGATACAGTGACTCTGTTAAGGCATTTGGCTGATCATGGGCATAAGGCCAGTTTGTCTAAACTTCAATTTGTACAGCAGGAAGTTGTTTTTCTGGGTCATGTGATCACAGCAGAGGGCAAATCCCTCTCACCCAAACGTGTAGAAGCTATTCAAAAACTACCCAAACCTCTGACAAAAAAACAACTAATGTCTTTTTTGGGAATGTGCTCTTATTGTCGACAGTTTATCCCTAACTATGCTGAGTTAGAGGCCCCGTTGGGAGCCCTAATTTATGGTAAAGGTCTACAATCTTCAGACCGTTTGACCTGGACTCATGATGCAACACAGGCATTCACTGATCTGAAGCTTTTATTGCAGTCAACTCCCACATTAGGCCTCCCAGACCCACTCAGGCCTTTTACTCAGACTGTGGATGAAAAGAATGGTTGTATGACATCAGTTCTTTTGCAGGAACATGGAGGGCGGTTGAGACCAGTGGCCTATTTCTCTTCCAAGTTAGACCCAGTGGCTGCTGGACTGCCTCGCTGTCTCAGGGCAGTAGCGGCTGCAGAGAAAGCTGTTTTAGCTTCTAGGGAAATTGTTGGGTATTCTGATCTAACTCTTCTTGTTCCCCATGCAGTCTCTATGATCCTGTTGGAACAGAAAACCTCTCATCTTTCAACAGCACGTTGGTTAAGATACAACACTGTTTTGTTGGATATGCCTAACATTACTGTGAAAAGATGCACTGTTCTTAACCCTGCGACTCTTTTACCTTCTCCAGATGATGGTGAAGCTTCATGATTGTGTTGCTATTCTTCAACAGGTTTGCACACCTAGACCCGATCTGCGAGAGACTCCTCTTATTAACCCTGATCTTGTCTTTTATGTTGATGGTTCTGCCTTTCGAGATACTCAGTCTGGGTTAAACAAAGTGGGCTTTGCTGTATGTGATGATCACTCCATAGTGCAATCAGGCTCTTTGCCGTCTAACTATTCGGCACAGGCCGCTGAATTGATAGCCCTCACTGCGGCTTGCACACTAGCAAAAGGTCGCTCAGTGACTATCTATACAGATTCTCGCTACGCCTTTGGTGTGGTGCATGATTTTGGCGCACTATGGAAACACAGAGATTTTCTTAAATCTGATGGAAAGCCTATCTTACATCATGACAAAGTCTTAGCTTTATTGGATGCTATTCTTTTGCCAAAACAGATTGCAGTTTGCAAATGTCAAGCCCACACAGGTGACACAGACTCTGTATCTAAAGGCAATGCGCGAGCTGATGCTGCAGCCAAGCGCGCTGCTGATTTATCACTCCCTCCTCCCCCAGCTGAGGCGTTCTGTTTTCTCTCACAAACACTCCCAGACTCCCTCTCTGCACTTCAGTCATTTGCCTCTCCTCCTGAAGTAACCCAGTGGAGAGCATGTGGAGCTCAATACAAAGATAAGGTTTGGTTCGGTCCGGATGGACGGCCCTGTTTACCTAAACACTTTTTTCCTCATTTTGCTAAATTGACACACGGGTTAGACCATGTGTCAAAAGAGGGAATGTTACAGGCAATAACACAACACTGGTTTACAAAGGGTTTTGCAGCATATGCACAGAAATATTGTCAATCTTGTGTTATTTGTGCAACCTACAATGCAGGAAGAGGTATTCCTGTCCCTGCAGCAGCACACCCACCACCAGACAAACCATTTGATCACTTAATGATGGATTTCATAGAACTAACTCCAGACAAAGGGAAGAAGTATTGTCTAGTGATGGTAGATATGTGGTCTAAGTGGGTGGAAGCTTTTCCAGCAAAACATGCTAACAGCCATGCAGTCACCAAGGCTCTGTTAACAGAAATCATTCCACGATGGGGAATTCCATCAAGAATCAGTAGTGATAACGGCACACACTTTGTAAATGCTGCAGTGGAGGCAGTGGGACAGTTCTTAGGCATTGACATGAGAAAACATTGTGTATATCATCCACAGAGTGGGGGAGCAGTGGAGAGAGAGAATGGTACGCTCAAAGCAAAACTTGCTAAATGTTGTGAAGAAACAGGTTTGTCCTGGACGGATGCACTCCCCATTGTTTTGTCTTACATGAGAATGAGACAGAGAAGTCGGGTAAAACTCAGTCCATTTGAGATCCTATTTGGACGTCCTCCTAATGTTGGCATGGACCCCTATAGAGACAGACTGCCAACCACTTCTTTGTGTGATGATAACATGATTGAGTATTGTAAACTGCTCTCTGGTATGCGGTCTCAAGTTTCTCAACAGGTTAAAGCAGCCCTCCCTCAGCAGGCCGCAGGTCCCCTACACTCGATCAAGCCTGGCGATTGGGTGGTGATAAAAAACCTGCGAAGGAAGCACTGGAGGTCTGAGAGGTGGCAAGGGCCGTTCCAAGTGTTACTCACAACACACACAGCGGTGAAGGTCGCAGAGAGAGCAACTTGGATCCACGCCCACCACTGCAAGAGGGTGCCCAACCCCACGGAGTCGTAACCCCACCAAGCCTGCAGGAGTACACTTGCATGCACACACGTAAAGCGAGGCTGCGTTGATTCATCACAGTAAGCAAGTGAGAGCCTAGCGCCGCTTCTACTGCACCGGTGATTACACTGTACACAATACACTTCCAGAGAGCACAAAAACACGAGTCAACTTGATTGACCTTCGAGGGATGATCATCATGGCCGATCAAAGACGATATTTGGGTTGTGGGATGAGATGCATTCTGTGGTTTTCTTTTGTGATTGCATCTTTGATTTTTCCACTGTTATGGTTCTCATCACCCCAACATGGCAAAGTAACTGAAGACTTTGGCAGAAGGCCAAAGCGCAGCCTGACTGTATCTTCACCATGGAAGCCATGGGAGTGGAAGGTTGAGCAGACTGAAAGCCCTGCATATAACGTCTGGTGGGAGTTTCTCCACTGGACTGTTAAACAGGCATTCCCAGATACTACAGTTCTTTTAGCATTTCGCCCGCCTGTAACTGCTAAAAATCTCTTTTCTCTCCATTCGAACGAAACAGAGTGTTCTCATCTAGCAGCAGTGATTATTCTCACGGGACTGCGGTCATACCGGCCTCCAGAAGTAACCAGCGTATATAAAAGTCCTGAGGCCTGTAGGGTAATTATGGAAGTTTTTGTGACTAAATTTCTTTGGCGCAAAATGACCCAAATGGATAAATCATGCTTAGCTTGGCAGTGCACGTATGGTCTACCTTTTCCCATCCGCAATAATACAGGGGATGCAAAACCTTTTCTCGTGGATATACCAACTACAGAGAGAAATTTCTCTGTATGTCATTGTAATGATGGTAAGGGACAGTTTATGGGTATATCCCTTTGCAATAAATCATTCGCATATCATCCCTCCCATTTAATCTCTAATTTTGTTATAAAGATATGTGAGCACTCTATTCCAGTGTATAGAGCCGGGTATAACGTGTCCTTTGGAACTGGCGTGGTAACTAGGCAAATGTGGCGATGTGGTAGAAACCTTTATGTGTACTTGCCAAGAGAATGGTCAGGTTGTTGTGTTCTGTTAAATCACACCATGTCTGGTTTGGCTGTATTGGCAACAGCGGTCCAACCACCGGAACACCACCGCCTTAAACGAAGCATGGCAGAATTTCATACCATTGATGCCTATCATTGGCGGATTTCCCTTGGGGAAAAGTGGGGCATTGGTCTTTTTCCCTGGTATGGAGTGACATTTTTGGCAGACCACCTGGATAATATCACTTTTTCCATGTCTTTGTTTGCTAATCAGACTATAAATGGCTTTAGACTTCTTTCAACTACTCAACAATCTCATCGTATGACCTTGCTGAAACATGAGATGGCCCTAGATTATCTTACTGCACGGACCGGTGGTTTGTGTCTAACTCTTAATTTGACTGGTGATGCATGTGTGACTTTAATTCCTGATAGCAATGATAATATAACATCTGTTATTCATGCACTTGAGAAGATTCGAGATGAGTTTGGGCCCTCTGCTTCGGCAGGAACCTCCTTTAATGCATGGTTGAGCTCTAGATTTGGACCCTGGGGTGCAATGGTTTTTCAACTTTTGTTACCTGTACTTATCACCCTAGGAATAATATTATTCTTTTGTACATGCACCCTGACCTGTATGAAAGCCTTGATGCATCGCTGGATAGGCGAGACAGTGACTGGTCAGTATGCACTCTTGTTACAGGCTGAACTTTTGTCAAAAGAAGATCCTTTCCCTGATTATGGTTCCTCAGCTTCATCTGAGGATGAGATGTAAACATATGATTTCTTCCCCTTATTTTCTTTATTTTTCTTTACGTATACTTTTGTAATCAACACAGTAGGGTGTATCCTTCACAAAAATAGTAAATGTCTATTTCAAACAGGCAATCTGTATGATGACATGTCTTGAATCCTTGAGAATTGTCATGTTTGATGTAAAATGATTGTCTGTATTTTTTTTTGATTAATGTGTAATCAAAAGGGGGGAAGTGTAGTGGGAAAATTCTTTTAACCTCTGTTTTATTGTTTTATGCTTACTTCACTTGACAATTATATTTCATGTTTAACTTTGTATGAACTTTGTCCTATTTAGGAGACTGCCTCCTGATGGTTTGATATATATTTGTGTCCTGGCATTTCTCTCTGTCCCTGAGATGTTGGTACCAGCCACGGTGTAGAAGGGGAGTAAAGCAGATATTTACGAGGGTAACCCCTGATGCACTTAGGGTCTCTCCTTTGATGACCTCAGAGGAGAGGGAGGGGGAGAAATGCCTACAAAAGGAGTAGTTAAATGTATTATCAGGAGAGAGAACTTTGCGACTCTTGTACGCACACTGTTGTCTCTCCTTGGCCAAGAATAAAGTTCTCATTTAATACTGATTCTGTTCTCAGTCTTTATCGAATTTCCACGACACTTTGTTATCAGGCTGCTCTAATAAGTCTCTTAGGACTTTACAGTTAATTCAGAATGCTGCTGCACGTGTTCTGACAGGAACCAAGATCAGAGATCACATCTCTCCCATTTTGGCTTCCTTGCATTGGCTACCTGTTAAATCTAGAATAGAATTTAAAATTCTTCTCCTAACTTACAAAGCTCTTCATGGTCAGGCACCATCATATCTAAAAGAGCTCATAGTACCTTACTATCCCTCTAGAACACTGCGCTCTCAGGACGCTGGGTTCCTTGTGGTTCCTATAGTCTCCAAAAGTAGATTGGGAGCCAGAGCTTTCAGCTATCAGGCTCCTCTTCTGTGGAACAAACTACCAACCTGGGTTCGGGAGGCAGACACGGTCAACACTTTTAAGAGTAGACTTAAAACCTTCCTTTTTGATAAAGCTTATAGTTAGGGCTGGCTCAGGCCATCCCTTAGTTATGCTGCTATAGGATTAGACTGCCAGGGGGGACTCCCCAGGGTTATGCCTAGCCAGGCACGGTATTGGTTAAAGATGTAGTCACATCTCCCTTACCGAAAACCCTCCCTCCTACTCTGTCTCTCGCTCTCTGTCTCTCTCTCGCTCTCTGTCTCTCTCTCCCTCTCTGTCTGTCTGTCTGTCTGTCTGTCTGTCTGTCTGTCTGTCTGTCTGCCTGTCTGTCTGCCTGTCTGTCTGCCTGTCTGTCTGCCTGTGTCTCTCTCTCTCTCTCTCTCTCTCTCTCTCTCTCTCTCTCTCTCTCTCTCTCTCTCTCTCTCTCTCTCTCTCTCTCTGTGGACATGTCTCATTAATGCATGTTACTAACCAAACTTCCCCGGAGTTTCTGTGCTCTGTCGTCCAGCAGGTTTTCGTGGATCGTGGCTGCTGCTGTGATCCTGCACGACGCCCACTACACATATTACTACTGTCATTATTACTACCATATCTGCTACTGTGGTCACTTTATCATTCATTGTCATTCTGTCAGTCATTGTAACTGTACAAAATGTTTATGTTGATTGTCCTGTACACGTGACATCCATTGCACGTCTGTCCGTCCTGGGAGAGGGATCCCTCCTCTGTGGCTCTTCCTGAGGTTTCTTCCACATTTTTTCCCTGTTAAAAGGTTTTTTGTGGGCAAGTTTTTCCTCACTCGAACCGAGGGTCTAAGGACAGAGGGTGTCATTCCCTGTACAGATTGTAAAGCCCTCCGAGGCAAATGTACTTTGTGACTTTGGGCTATACAAATAAAATTGAATTGAATTGAATTGAAATTGTTTGGTGTCGATAAATAAAGAAATGTGGCCGTAGGAGCAAGAGAGAGAAACGTTACTTCTGCCTTCCTCCAGAAAATTTGCCTCCTTTTTAACATGGGAGTATATGAGGCTGAGGATAGGAGTTGCTGCCACATACTTGTGTGTCATGCCAAAACTATATGTCTGAAAGCTTTAGCAGGCAAATGTGAGTGAGACGACAAATTTTGCTACGTTTCTATGTATAAATTGTGTCTGCAGTGGCTCATTTGAGGCCACGGTAGTCGAATATGTTTTATTTTTTCACTGATCGTTCTCTCCCCTCTCCACTCTAGGGAGTATGGAGAAGGGGTGAGAAGGGGATAAGTGAAGCAAACAGGAAACATCTGGAGGAACAAACAGAAAGGATGAACTATGACAATCACCACCTAATATGGTTGGACTCCGGCAAGTCCAGTCATTGTAGCCAGATAGGGGGAAAATCCAACAAACGGGGGGTATTAGAGCCACTGCACAACGGAGATCGGGGTTATTCTCGTCAGCTGGCACCCAAGTTCGAGACATGCTGGACGACCGACCACAACGGGAGCATTGAATCTATGGACTTAGACTTCAAACCACACAGAAGGAAGAGATGAACAGTCCAACATCGCAAGAGAAGAATCCGGTGAGCCACAGCTGGCAAGAGGGAGCCGAGCCAAGTAGGATAACCACCCCCAAACCAGCTGTGGGTCTCGACTGGACCAACCGAAATTATTTGCGTGTTCATCCTGCCAATGAGAGACTGTGGACATCAGGGACTTTCTGGGCTTTGGACAAAGCCAGGGACTCTTGATAAAATCCGGCAGTACGGCAGTTGTGAAAGGATTGGAACGACTGATTACCGCTTCACCTCTTCCCTCCCTCTCTCCAAATTGAACCAACCTCAGTAACTCAGCAACAGCCTTCATATCAGGTTATCAAATCTATTAATATAGGGATAGTGATTTTAGGGAATAGAATTAATCATATTTGAATGAATTAAACTGTATGCTCGCCCTTGCTAAACTTTGCAATAAATATATCCACTGCAGTTATAGATTAAGTTGTGGACCTCACTTTTATAACATCGCCTACAGGGTGTAATCATGAGGTATAGTGTGTTCAACATCTAATAAGGTTCTAACAGGTTACTCTAGCCTACTGAAATTAACAGACCCTTGGGGCTCACTGTCCGAGCCACTAAAAAATATCCTAGCAACCATACCAAGTGCACAGATCAATGAGAGGAGAACTGCCGTGAACGCACGCGGCTAGTGTAGCATTTGGCCCACAGGGGCTATTCGGTCAGGTGCTATACTAGAGCAAGCAGGGTAGACGTGCGGATGAAGGCAGTTAAAAGCTAGGCAAATCTCCTCGCCACCAGCTTAAACAGTCCTCTGTACAGTCCCAAGAGGGGCTTGAGTATCGGACCCGTGAGACGGAGAGCTGGACCGGTACCACCTGTACAGGGGTTAACTCGGGATCTAACACATTAAATTCAATGCTAAAGGAATCACCTCCTTCAGCAATGGTGGAACATTAGCAAGAACCCAATAAACAGCAGTGATTTTGTGCTTTTTTTCTTAGGCACATTAAATATGTGTGACAGGTTGTCTCTTTCCCTGCCACTATATGGCACTGTGCCAATGCGCAGAGCGTCTTGATGAGGGGCGGCACAATGCGCCCTTATATATAGAGGTGCAGACACAGCGGTGATTTCTTCTTTTTATCCGCTTTCTTTCTGTGGCCTGCTGCCGTGGCCTTGTGGTAGTTGGCGTGGCTGTTGTAGGTGTACGGTCCTTTCATTCAGGTAATGCACTCCACCAGTCTCCTGTTGTTTTTTGGTGCGCGTAAAACGTGCAGTTTGGTGATGCAATCTCTGCTTGTAATAGTGTGACCAGCCTGTTACCGGCCAGCCCTGTCCTTTTAAGACAGTGGCCAGGCGCGTGTCTGACGTACAGGTGCATAAATGTAAACACAGGATGGAGGGGTACACATTCACTGTGGTAGATGTACACAGAACAGTTAGCTCACATGAATGTCCGAGAGTTTAGCCGCAGCAGTGTCCAGTCAGGATTTGAATCGGCCTGTGATGCCGTTCGGGCTTTGCAATGCGCTGGCCACATTCCACGACTTATGGATCGTGTCCTGGCTGGGCTGCAGTGGGAGATGTGCTTGGCTAGGCTACCCCCTCGACAGCGCCTCGAAGTTATTTCTCGACATAGATGCCAGTGACTGGGGAATCAGCGTGTCCTCTCCCAAACACAAGGGGGTGAGGAGAGGGTTCTGGCCTTTGGAAGCAGGCGGCTGTCAGCTACAGAGCAAAATTACTGCATCACCAGACGCGAGCTCCTAGAAGCGGTGGAGTTCACCTCCCACTTTAGGCAATATCTGCTAGGAAGGCTGTTTACCCTCTGGACAGACCACAGCAGCCTGCGCTGGTTGACTAGACTGAGAGAGCCAGAGGGCCAGCTTGCCCGCTGGTTAAAGAAACTGGCAGAGTACGATTTCCAGGTGATCCATCGCCTCCGGAGACACCACCAAAATGCTGACGCACTTTCCAGGAGGCCGTGCCGTGAGTCATGTCCATGTACGGTGCCAGAGCCTAATCTAAGTGTCCAGTGTCAGCATAAGGCGGTGCAGTGCAGCCCAGATGATGGTCCAACTGCAGAAACTGCCATGGAAACATTTACAGAGCAACCTCCAGTGGGGGTAGTGGAGCTTGATGACTGCTGTGGGGGCCGTTTAACAATTAAGCCAGAGTTTCCTCCAGTGGGGGTAGAGGACACCTCCAGTGACGACAGCTGTGGCTATGTGCCTGCCCGTCTACCGGACTCGGTCCTCCAAGATGCTGACACCTGGGCACCAGTGGAGGTGTTGTGGTATATTTTTGAGCCTGCTTTAGTTGAACGTATAGGAATTCGCAGAGTAAACAGATGTCTTACGTAAAATTGGAGAAAGCTTTTAGCACCATAGAATTGAGCGATTGACTGTCATCTTAATGTAAACTATTTCTGTAGGCCTCCCAATTTAAGATATACATGTCAAGATTGCTGTAAGCCCTTGAGATGACAAGATCCAGGCTTGCACCCCTGGTCATCATTACCAAATATGGAAGAATGTATGGTGAAATGTTCATAACATTAATATGTAGTCGCTTCATTTGCATATTAGTATATAGCAGGGCAACGCCTTAACACAGGGGGAGAATCGGGGCTGCAATCTGACCATAGGGACCTCAGCAGTCTTTAATCTGACCTCAAGGATTCTCTTCATGCACGCAGAGTGTGTAATGGCTTATAATAAAGAAGGAGCATTCCTTAAGAAAGAAGCCTAGAGTTCTGTTTATTCTTTTTCACTTAAACAAGCACGAGGAGAGTCGTCAATACATGACAGTGTTGCCACCTTCACCAGACTCCAGCTCCCTCACTCCAGACGTCGACAGCCGTGACCTAGTCAACGCTTCGTCAGACAGAATGTAGCTCTGGAGGCCCTGCTGAGTCTCTACTCCTCATCTCCAGACCAACCTAACAGCAGTCAGCTTCCTGTTCTTCCTGCTATGGGAAATGTTTGAATTTATAATGTTCCATGTTTGCTTTTTTTGATGTAACATGCTGGAGTTATGTTAAAGTTTTAATCATCATCCAGAGTGGGGGTAGTGTTACTGGCCAGCCCTGGTCTTCTAAGACAGTGGCCCGGCGTGTGTGTGTGTGATGTACAGGTGCAAAAATGTAAACATAGGAGGGAGGGGTACACATCCACTGTGGTAGATGTACACAGAAGAGTTAGCTCACGTGAATGCCCAATCCCCAACTGCCGCAGCAGTGTCCAGTCAGGATTTGAATTGGTGTCGGTGTTGTCTTCTGCTTTTGATAAAGAGAGGAATTAAATGTGCGGTTTTGCACGAAAGCCACTACTTCGTCCTCCTTTCTTCCCACACTTTTGCCCAGACTCTAATACGCTAGTTACCAGCAACGAGCCAAAACATCAAACCAGCTCCCGGTTCGTAGTGAGAGAAGGTTTAAAAAGGTAACAAGCTGTTGGGGCCGTGGGGGACGCATCGCTTTACCAGAAGCCCTTCCTAGGTGCGCTTGCTTGCCCCTGTTGGTAAGTATGAAATTGTCTGCTGTCCAGCGGCTCTGTCACTCAGCCCCCAGCTGATTATTTCTTTGTGTTTTGGTGTAGCTGGGTGATTGACCCGCAGCATTGAGCCCTCTGTCTCTCTGGGGTGTCACTGTAGCTTTGTGAGGGGTATGTATGAGTATTTTTCTATGAATATTAATGTTAATTATACTAATTGATGTATTAAATCATAGTTTGTGCCCTTCTTTTAGAGGCTGCGGTAATTTGCTGGCCTGCATTCTGTCACTTTTCCTAGGACCCATGCTGTTTTGGCTCAGTTAAACCTTTGGCTATTTTAACTCCACCTGACCCATCAGTGTATGACTACGCCCTCAATAGGCCGTTTGACTTAAGACAAGTCATTGTTTTTAAATCATTGTGTGTGCTATGTGTATTCCTGAATTGTGTTGTCATTAATTTGTGTTTCAGTGTTTTCAGTCTTTGTTTATTTAATTTAATTGTTGTTCACACCAGTCCTGTGCAGCACTATTGGCATGTTTTAACTTGTTTTCTATGGAAGAATTATCCTATCTTTATTCAAGAGCGCACATTTTCAGTTTGAGAGAATGATTTGTCCTTCTCGTGCTCAGATTTATTGTCCTTGTGCTCACATTTTATGCTCACACTCAAATCTAATGTGCTCGCGCTCAACACATGTCCTGTACGCGCTCAGATCTAATGTGCTCATGCTTAAAACATGTCCTGTGCGCTCAGATTTTTTCTGCTCGCGCTCAAAACATGTCCTCTGCGCTCTCAATTTTTTTTTGCTCTCGCACAAAACAGCATGTCCTCTCAGGTTGAAGTGTCTGCACAGACTGAAGGATGTCCCACCCTGCGCTTAAATTAGTGTGTTTCACTAGCCAATAGGGAGACAGCTAGAGTCTGGCCCAATCTTGGGTGTGTTCCTTCACACTTTTTGGGCACTTCGCAGGGGCGGGTATATGGTCTGTTTGTAAAACTGCCTTTCTTAAAAATACACCAATTTACCATACTAGCCAGCTATCGTCACCTATTTAAGAAGCCAGTTTATTTATGTATAATTGAGTGTGCCTGAAAGTGCACACTATATGTTATCCACCGCGCTTATTCTTCTTCTTATTATTATTCTTCCACCCTTTTTTTGGCTTGCTTCTCCTCCCAGAGTTTTTGTCACACACACACAAAACGGGTATCAAAACGACCGGCTTGGCCTGGACATGTGTGCTATGTCTTTTCTAAGAGATTTGCGTGTTTTTCGCGAATTTATTCGCGAAAAACTGAGAAAAATTTCCCATAAAGAATGAATGGGGAGGCCCGAAGAAAAATAAATTTCAACAGACATTTTCAACAATGAACTGCTCTGGCATACTTTCACCGAGAGACTTCATTTAAAATTTAAAACGGAGGTATGCTTGCCTTCTCTTCATGGATTCACTACACTTATCGACAGCTTTTACCGTTTTTAAACTATCAAGGCTCAAAGTTGAGCAGGTTTTTAGTCAAATTTCTGGGTTTATAATGGGTGTGTATGTGGCGGAATGTTTTTGCTAGAGTGGATGACATCATCAGCTAGAGTGAGGAGCAGGGAGAAAAATCTGTGAAAAAATAAAACGTATTTCACTACCGTGGGCTCAAATGCCCCACTACAGACGCGATTTATACATATAAACGTAGGAAAATTCGAGGTAATTGCACTGATACCACTGTTGTAGCTGTCGCTCGTATAGTTTTGGGTCCCTACACGTTGATTGATCGACTACTCCCATCCACAGCCTCATTCACTCCCATGGTTTTTGAAGCAGAGAATTTACCGGAAGGAGCAGGGCGCACCTGTGCTTGCTCTGACTCTCGAGGCCAAAGTTTATACAATTTTCACCTGAAACTTGGCACAGACATTATACACACGATGAGCATTCTTCTGATCATTTAGATTTTGGTTTCGAGGCATACCTTGAGGGTTTTTTTGGCCCTCTTTGAGGGGGATCATTCAGACATATACTGTGCATTTCAGTGAGACATACATGCTGCATGGAACACCTGTGTCTAATTAATGAGACCTGCAGCTCACCCAGGTTGCTTGGCAACCTCACCCTGCTTGAGGGGGGGGGGGTCAGCAGACAAGCCGAGCGACAGCCATTTTTGTAGTTCTTGGCACTTCATTTGAACTTGTCTGTGTAAAATGTGCGCGCACACACACACACACACACACACACGCACACACAACAGTAACACACACACACACAGTAACACACACACACACAGACAGTAACACACACACACACACACCGTAACACACACACACACACAGTAACACAGACACAGACACACACACACACACACACACACAGTAACATAGACACACATGTAACCCAGATAAAAAAACATGTGTATTAAAAAGGTATATTTTATATCTAAAAGAGAGAGAGAGAATATGTGAGTTAAAAGACTGTCAAATTCATGAAGAAAAGACTATTTGTGGTTATTCTTGTAGAAAAACTAGGGGAACTTTAATTTGAAAGGGATGAGTTGTGGTCCCGATCTGTCATACAGTCGGAGGAGCAGACGCAGTCTGTAATCCCACCTGACGCAGGTTCACATTTCGCCGTAGCCTCTAGAAGGAGCAAGAGGAAGCATGTTCTGGACACGGTCTTAATGTCAGGACGGAGAAAACATGAAAGTGGATAAACTGGAAAAAAGTGATTAAAAACTCGGACAAAACCAAAGGAGGAATCTCCCCGGACGACCACGATCTGCAGGAGTGCAGTTGGAGGATTCGCTCGGGTGGAGAATCGCAGCGGTGAGAGATCGTCCTGCTGTGCTAATGCTAAGTGCTAAAACGCTAATTCTACAAGCTAAACGGCTAACTCCGTGAGCTAACCACTAGCTCAATGCTAATATCGGAGCGCTAGCTCCGGGGCTAATCAGCACTGCCAGTCACACCAAGCTCTGATGTAACAATTTTGTCTAGCTTTTACTTGAGTTATGGTGTGCCATGTGTGTGACTGTGAACATATTTGTTTATTTTAAGCACATTAAGTTATGGTTTCTTACTGTGAACATTACAAGAGTTTACATTTTGGTTATTTGTGATAATTAATATGTTAATTGCTATGTTAATAGCATATATATATGTGATGGTACTGTTCGAAAAATAATCATTTGGTATCATAATATACTTTGAATTATTCACCTTTTGCTACTGAGAAATTGTTATCTTATTTTGCAATACAAGTTAGTTAAAGCACTTATCCTCTACATAATATAGAGACAATTTAAAGTGATTCATGTACAATAATTCATAATTTAAGATCTGAGAAATTGAAGAAATATGTTCTGATCCTTCTTATTGTAGGTCAGGTTTTTGAGGAACCCTTGGATTTGGATAGAGCCTGTCTGGAGGACGGAGCCAGAGAGAGACGTCGATGGCGAGCCGGACCCTGGAGGATCTTAGACGTACATCGTGAATTGAATCCTTTTGCTCACTTTTACACATACACACACACCCACACAACCGTGTGGCTGGACTAACACCTAAAGGGTGCACATATATTGAAGTGAACAGAACAATAAGAAAAACCACACGCAGCTGCAAAAACCTTTATTTTGTTTGTTATTCTCTATACCTACCCGGGTAAGGCTGTTGTATGTATTTCATGTGTTTTATTATTCTCCCCAGCTTCATATTAAAATAGGGGAGCATTGTTCTCATTAACAAAAAGAGCCACAGTGTCGTGTCGTTCTTGTGCATCAGTTGGTTACACCTGGGCTCCGTAGTCGAATTTAAATCTTCTGTTTCTTATTCTGGCCATTAGTTAAAGTTATTATTATCATTACTAATACTTTTCTGCTTCAGAAGGGTTACACACACACACACACACACACACACACACACACACACACACACACACAGCAACACAGACACACACACACCCACTGATAACACTGTTGAAGCTGTCTCTGTTATAAATGTGTCTAAATATACATGTTAAAAATGACTATTTGAGGTGTGCTTTTTAAACACAGAACCCCGGCAACAGCCCACTCGTCACTTCCAAAATTTCTTTTCTAGTACTGTATTTGCTGAGCAGTGTCAGTAATAATGCATGGGGGCGACAGGGCCAGAGTCAGGCACACTCAAAATTTCTTTAGAAATTTTCTAGTTAATCTTAAATAATCCTAAAAAGAGTTATCGTCATTTAGACACCGTATGATTCCATTTATCGTAGACTGTTTCTAATATATCAGCGGAATGTTTTATATACTATAAATACACCTAAAAGCATACCTGTGTTATGGTAGCCCAGGGGTTAAGTACACCGCTACCTGTTGCATTTTGAACCATGGGTCACCGGTTTGCATCCCGACCGTTGCACTCTTGCTGCATGTCATATTATGATTTTAAATTAAAATTAACTGATGACTGTTACCGTAATATAATCTGTGTAATTCTCTTATTGTAACGTTTAACAAGAGATGGTGGGTGAATAGGTTAGCCCACGTGATTAAAAAGGTATAATATAAAATACGCTATGATGATAATGACTTGAGGATAACATTGGTAGCCTATTTACGACGTACGATTCAGTGCTCAATGCGTCTACGTTAATATGTCTATGATTACTTTGGCGGCCCCCTGACTAGGCATGATTAACCAATATTGATCCTTATATAAGGCGCACTGTCGGCTTTTGAGAAAATTTAAGTCTTTTAGGTCCTTATAGTGCGGAAAATACGGTATACCTTTTTTTTTGTCCCTGCCACCTGGTAAGCCCAGCCCTTTCCTTTAGCTCTCATTTCTCCCTGGTGCTAATTTTTATGTGATTATTTTTGCAGGTACTTGGTGTGTGAACTTCTGATTTAGTTTGCTAATTACTTATTTCTTTGCTGTTTAATAAAGTACTTTTCTTAATGTGCAAACCGTCTTTTGCGCCGTGGTATTATCGAACCTGTGGCCTTGTACATTAAAAGTCAGGGAATGTTATTGCTCATTCAAAACATGGGCCAGCCTTAAATCACACGTCATAGAAGTCATTCCCTTCATTTTCTGTGGGTAAAAATACCCCAGGTAGCATTGTTGCAACAGTCTCCTTGCTCATGCCACATATGCTTTGTAATTTCAGAAAGAGGTGGGCTAGATTTGGTTTAATTAAGTTAGGCAATTCTTTCATTTCTTTATCATAAACCTGTCCTCTCAAAATCTCCCTCATCAGAAGGATCAGATTTGTGAACAATATTTGAGAGTAATGGTTATTTTGTCTATATAGAAAATGTTTTAGATCTTTGAGGTTCATCTCATAAAAAATAGAGCAAAAACAAAAGTGTTCCATTTATATTTTTGTTTAGTGCAGTTTGTGTTGAACGATGCATGCAAATCAACAACCTATCACTTCTCAGTAACAAAAAGAAATTGTGGGTATAAATAGCCAAAATAAAGGCTTATGCATCAAAAATACAAATGTGTAATGTAGGGCTACAAAGTGAATATGCAAGACTGGCCAAGAATAGGATGCAGATAGATATTTTAGTTGAACCAGCTCAATATTGTGACTTGTTGAGCTGTTGTGTCAGCCGCAATTGGCCCGCAGGCTGCGAGTTTGAAGCCCCTGCACTAAAACATACAGGCTTTCACATTTGGCTTAAGTGGACTAAATCTGACTTCAGTTCTTTTATGATTATTACCTCACTCTAAATAAGCATATCAAACATTTATGCAAATTAGCTGTTTAATCCTGCAGAATCTCAAAAGTCAACATATACAGGCACAAAATGAGCAGGTCGACTGCACAGAAGCTACACTTTTTTGTAGCTGCTTCATAATAAAATTCTTCCCCAACAGAAACACCAGTATACCATACACCCGAATGACTGGACAGGTATAATATAAAAGATGACTGTACAGATTGCTAATGGTTTTCTCATTGTAAATCATAAAGTGAAATTTATTTTCTAGATATAGACAGAACGTTAAATAATGATGCAGAGAAACAGCAAAACATTTGTAAAAAGTAACCAACTTAGCACTGGTTTTATAATAATAATAATAATAATGATCAAAAGAACAAACTTTATATATCACCTATGAAAACAGTTACGAAGTGTTTTACAATAAAACAGAACACAGCACGACAAACCCAATAACAATAAAAATAAGTTAAATCATGAATTAATTAATTCAGGAACACAAAATTCAGTTCAGTTATTTATATTTATATTATTAATATTTGGATTTTTTTAGCCAAGACATAAAAACAAAAACAAAATTAACTTCCACATACAGAGTCAATTGGATAATCCAGAATGGTTACATGCATATAGACAATTGTTTTGATCACAATAACTTGCTTGCTCAATTATTAATTTAAAGAAGACAAACCTGCATGCATAACTTTGTAAGATCTTTGCTTTTGATGCAGGCATATGAAGTCTCTATCTGCTTCACAATTCTGTTACTCTAAGAACCGTTTTAGTGTTAGCTGTATTTCAATTCTATAGCCTCTTTTAGAAATAAATTGAACAATAAATTGAAGAAATGACACAAAGAGGTAATCAGTTTGCTTTTAAAAATAATAAAAATTAAGACAAAAAATAATAAAAAAAGAGTCACTGTAATCGTTTCTTTATTTTTCTTTCTTCTTTTACTTTTGAAAACTTTGTAGAGCACATAAATAGTTTTGTGGATTAAATCAATGATTAGTATTTCTCATAAATTATTATTTCTAAAATATTAATTGTTTTCTTTAAAATATTTTTTCTCTCAGGCAGAATCTTACATCAGTAGGCTCAAACACTACATACAAAAAGGGGTTGTTCAATTTCAAGACTTGTACTCAAATATCTACTTGATTAATAAACTTGATTTGAAAAGAGACAGTGTAGAGCATAGACAAACGGTCACATTGTGATTAATTTTTTGACTGCAATTCTGGATTTCCCTCTGATTCTTAGTAACTTTTTCACAGATTCTTTGATTTCTTGTGTCTGCAGAACATAAATGATTGGGTTCAACATGGGAGGAAAGACAGAGGTCAGAGACAGGTTAATGATCCTGGCATTTGGATGTATGTTTGCCATTAAGGTAAATGTGATTAACAGTGGAATGAAATAGATTGCCACCAGTGAAAGATGACCTATGCACGTTTTAAAGGCTTTGAGTCCTTCTTGAACTGTGGCTACTTTAGCCAAAGTATAGCCAATATATAGGTAACTTACCAAGATAAAAGCAAGCGGAAGCCAAAAAATGAGAACTGGGTAAAAACAACTGAGGGCATAATTGGGAAAATGGTCATTACAGGACAGCCGGTATATCTGGCCATGGTCACAAAAATAGCTGTTAATAACCACAGACTTACAGATGGAAAGTCTTGTAATGAGGCCAACTGCAATAAGAACAGCAATTATAACAAAGATCCAGAAAGAGGCAATCAAAGACAGCATGAATCTGTGGGTCACTTTCACTTGATAATGCAGTGGGAAGATAATAGCTATCAGTCTGTCATAGGAGAGGGCAACCAGATTAAATGACTGCATTGAAAGACAGGTGTAGCAGAAGAAAAGGAATGTCAAGCAGTCGTTGTACGGGATGTTGCGATGGTTAAACAGAAAGATGTCAAGAACCTTCGGCACCAGAGCAGAATTACCAAACAGGTCCACAAACGCTAAATTAAATACTGCAATATATTTTGGAGCTCTCAGATTATGATCCAAGTATATCACTGCCATCACAATAGTGTTTCCCAGCACTGAAATTATATAAACAAAAAAGAGAAAGACATAGTAATATTTTATATTTGGGAGGCCAGATAAACCACTTATTATGAAATATGCAGGATGCACAAAAGTGATATTTTTCCCAAGAGCTGAGTTGAAAAGGTCCATTGTAAAAGAAATCAACAGCGCACAGAATTATGAAGAGAAGTGTCCTCTTTTGTCCATCAGCATTAGGTCTGCGTTGTCTTCTGTAGATGGAGATGAGCTCTTCTCTCTTTCTGGTGACAAAGCTCTGCCCAGGTATAACTATCCTCGAAGGAGTGGCTACAGAAGCACCTCCTCTGCAATGTATAAGATGTCAATTCCCCTGTATCTATTCTATGTAAGCCCTCATCTTCTGACCAATCTATTTCAATCCGACTTTCCCATTGCAATCACGTTATAGTAGAGTATATAGAGTATAACTTAATTATATCATATATCCCAAAGATTTTCTAATCTTTGGGATTTCAGTTTTAAAATGTGTGTAAGGGGTTCTGCAATATAATTAGCTGCTAGGTTAAAAAAGAAATGATCAATAAGATCTGGTCTCTGTGCCATTCTTGTGTTCAGAGCACTCAGTGCTTTATGTACGTCCTGCACAGTAAAAGGAGAAAAACTAAATTGGTGCCCACTATTCAACAACTTATGAAAAGTTGATTGTTTTTTGGAAAATGACATGTACATTTTCATTTTGATGTTTTCAAAAAAGTGTTATGTTCTGTTCATCACATTTTTACATTAAGAATAGAATTTAGATTTAGAACTATTTAAAGGAAAAACCTTGCCTTATAGGGTGGGTGTTGGGAGGTGGGTGTTGAGGTGGAGGTTTGAGGGGTGTCAGGGTTTTATTGAGTGAAGCACTTTGTGTTACATATTTTGTATGAAAGGGCTATACAAATAAAGTTTGATTGATTGATTGAGATTCCGTCTGTGAATATCACATCAACAGAATCAGGGACAAGGTACAACCTTGGCAGAGTCTAACACCCACTGAGGACTTGAATACAAGAATACAAACACAACTCTCACTCTTGTTGTACAAGGACCCGAGCATAGCATCGGCACTGATATCCCATATGCCCTCAGTGCTCCCTACAGTAGCCCCCAGGGGACACAGTTGTAGGCCTTTTCCAAATCCAAAAAACACATGTAGACTAGATGGTCAAACTCCAATGACCCCCTGGCCCCCAGCACTACACCTATCATTCTTACATATCAACATATCAATAGCTGATGGGTTCCAAGATTGATCATTGTCTATCATGGGTGAACTTAAACCAATCAGATCAACAATTTACTTAATGTAGTGAAACATTTACGGAAAATCAGTCAGAAGTAATTTAGATACTCTTTCTATACTTGTAAAAACAGTTCCCAACATTTGGTATTTGTCATCAATAATGGTGTGTTATTACAAAAAGGAAGCAAACTGCCGCCTTGCCATGTCTGTTTGCACTTTCTCAGCCCTCTCCTGTAAGCAGATTTTAAAGCGTAAAAGCGTTTAAAAGAGTAAAGATGAATTTTCATTCTAAAAGTTTAAAAAGTAAACTCTAGGCTTTCAAAATCAGAGCAGAATCCAAAGTCCTGTGATAGACATGAATTATCCACTTAAGCTGAACATTTTAAACCTGCTCATTCAAGTTGCACATACCACAGGGGGCATTGTATTGAGCTACAATCTAATTTAGCCGCTTTTAAATAGCTAAATTGCTTAGGGCTACTATGTCATCTCTAAAAAAGGCACCTCGCTGAATATTTGAAAACAGATTGCTATAATGAATAGAATAATTTTGACTAAAACATTTTGACTGGGTTGCTGGCAGGCATGGACTGACATGGATCTGGCATACTGTGCATTTGCCCGGTAGGCCAACGTACTATTTGGACCGGCCCATAACCAGTAGATCACACAGCCCAAACACACTGATGAACAACCATCCCGTTCTCTTTGACCCCGCCTACAGGCAAAAAAAAAAAAAAAAAGGCTGCGCAAGACTTTGTTTCCTTATCACTGGCCCTAAGACATATCATGAAACACCCTCTTTGGCTTGGTGAGCCGGTGTGCAGTTTATTGATGGGTGCAACGTTATCAGTTAGAGATGGAGAGAAAACGCAAAAGTGGCGCAGAAAAACTCAAAAAGAAGCTTGCTCTTCGGGCAGATGCTGCGAAGTTGGCCAAAATCACTGATGTTTGCCACAGCAGGGCCTTCATCAGCTCCCGTCGCTGATGACAGTGGTGGCAGTGGCACTCAACAGGAGCATGTTGTTGAACCTGCGGTAAGCTGGATTACTGTCAGAACATGTATGAAATGCAACAAGTAGGATAAAGCCACCCAACCCCTTGATGAATATGATAAAATGTCAATCAAATAAGTCTGTCTATTGCTCTATGGCCAAGTTGGTTAGTTTAATGCAGGTGAAATGAGCATTAGCGTTATTTTGACTGTAAAACATTGTAGGCTACACTGGCTGGATGAGAAAATAAGCCAAGCTTAGTAGCCTATTTTTATTTCTTTATTAGCCTATTGGCTAAGTTGCTTTTTTGTCTTGCAAATATAGCAGTTCTTTATGTAGCCCAGATGGTAGAGAGAGACAATGTAGGCTACATAACTGATAGAAAATCTCACTTGATGAGAAAAATGATATAATTTTGTCTATATTATATGAATGCAGCTGCAGGTATCTGTACATTCCAGTAATTCTAGCCTAGGCATATTTAAAGCCTACATTGTCTTTTCTTTGTATTTAATGTGTCCACTCTCACTGAATCCTGTTAAGTCATTGCATGGCTCAAGGTATGTTGTTTTAAAGACTTGCACAGTTGCACTGAAAAGACTGAAAAGGTGTGTTATCAAATGTCGTGGGCTGGTCTGATCCAAAATGCCAGGGCTGATTTTTTTGTCCCAGGTCACCCCTGGTTGCCGGACTAACACTTGTGCTGTGCTTGTGCTTCCTTGTGATTCACAAGTCATTCTCAGCCCAGCCAACACAACAGGCTCACGAAACTCAGCTCAAACTGTCAAACTATCCAATGCTCATCAAACAAGAATCAAGATTCTGTTAATGCACTGCCTATTTACTACTTGGTATAGTTAAAAAAGAGAGATTATTCAGAAAAAAGAAGAGGACAAGAAAACAACACATGTCTCACTTTTTAAATTAAACATAATTATACTGGAAGGTATCCATGACCATAAAGATTAAAGTAAAAACACTACAGCATTTTTCTTGTCTGATCGTTGAAACACAAAAGTCAGTCATTGTATGTTTTAAAGTTTTCTCCAAAACATGAAAAAAGAGAGCAATATACATTTTTAGATATACGATAGACACCATTGAGTCAAACAAGATCACATGAACTTGTTTGCAATATATCCTTGAAGTTATCACACTTAAGCACAACTTAAAACCAATGGACTTGTTGGACAGCAAACATTTTGACTTATCAAAGCAAGAAAAACACAAGTGGACAGAATAGTAAGACAGGTTAGTTCCAGTAAGTTTCCTAGTAACTGCAACAGTGAACAAGCACACACAATAGCAGTATGATGCAGCAGTGAGTGATACTTGTGAATTTACTGCTGTGACCAAATGTCTGTTATGCAACCAGTTTGTTAGCGGAATAGAAGTCTGAAGTCTTCCTGTTTTATTTTGGAAATTAACTCTCCTCTCATTTCAGGTCACTTGCCCTGCCCTCATGTGTCACCAGTCTGATTGTCTCCCCTGATTCCTGATTGTGTCCACCTGTTCCCCATTTCCCTCCATGTGTTTATAGTCTGCATCTCCCTTTGTCCTGTGCTAGTGTGTCATGTCCTTTGTCTTGAGAACCAGCAGTCTTGTTAGAAATATTCTTGAAATCTTTTTTTTCTTAGTTGTTTTCATCTTGTTCCTCGTAAGAGTGATTTTTTGTTGGCCTTTGCCTTTTTGTAGTTTAGTTGTAGTTTAGTTGTAGTCATCTGCATCATCCCGTACTCTGTCCTCTGTCTCGAGTTCCCCGTTGTCATTCTAGAAGATATACTTTATTAATCCCACAGTGGGGAAATTGTCTTTTCACTCTATTCTTTATTGTACATGCAATTTTAATCCGGACACATACACATGCAGTACACGGCATAGACATGCAAACGTGGAGAGAGATGGTGGAGTAATGGGCAGCCGGCCAGACCAGCGCCCAGTGAGCAGTTGGGGGGGTCGGTGCCTTGCTCAAGGGCACCTCGGCAGTGCCCAGGAGGTAAACTGGCACCTCTCCAGCTACCAGCCCACCTTCCATATTTTGGTCCATGTCCATTGGTCCATGTCCATGTCGGTTCAAGTCCCCATGTGGGACTTGAACCGGCCACCCTCCGGTTCCCAAGCCAAGTCCCTATGGACTGAGCTACTGCCGCCCCGTATGTGTCATAAAAACATCCCAGTTAGATGTGTAACATTGAATTTTCTGTCCTTAGGTTACACAAGGTCACGTGTGAGCCTTGTGGTCCTCGGCAGTATTAATTGTTTGTCTTTGGCTGGGTGCCAGAATATCCCAACACTGTCGTGTCCAGGGTCGAAAAGACCTGTTGCTGCATTCCTAGACATAATAGATAGCTAATTGTTGACGTTCCATTAGCATGAACAGACAACAGTGTCTCCAGACTAGAATGTGTTGAAGGTGAACACGAACATGGGTAAATGCATTCCCTTTGACTATTTTGGGCGTAAAGTATTTGTGGCGTCATCTATGAGGGTTTAAAGTGTGACCACCAGCATGAGTTCAGGAGAATGCGGGACCGTCTCAAGCAGTTCTGATGAACTTTGAGAGTGTCGCTAGTTCTCCTTGGCCAAGCGTCAATAAATAATACAGCATAAGACATCAGAGGCTCCTGAACACTTTCTTCCTTCCTGACCTCACCATTGACCTTTAACTTCAGCAATTTCTCCACAACAATTGGCGTCACGAACAGGATTTCAACAGAACAAAGATGTGGTAAGTGCAAAGTTTTATTACTATGCCTTACCATGTCTGCGTTTGACGAAATCATAAAAAACGATGTGTTTATTTAATCTGCCTGGAATATAAAAACATCTAAGACCCACCAGGGGGTCAGGAGCTTCAGTGTCTCGGGGACAATGTCCTGGCTGAAACCTCTGGCGTTGTTTGGAACGTATGTGTCATAAAAACATCCCAGTTAGATGTTCAATTCGGCATATTGATTTAAAGTGAGAAATCAAGAAAGCTGACAATAGTGTATAAAAACGACTTTAAAAAAATATTGGAGCTCTAACAATAACTGATTCCAGAGCAGTGTACAGTGTGTGGATCTGAAGGGGGGCAGGTTGGGTTTATGACCCACTGCATTGCCACTACATGACTATTTGTTTCCGGGGCAGTTTCAGGCTGCACTCGGCACAGAGAGACCCACCTGAGGTTTAAACTATAGAAAAGACATTTTCGAGGAAGTTTAAATACACCCTCGCTTAAATCAAGATCGGGGATCTACTCTGTGTCCTTTGGGAGATGTTGATTTTAATTGTGTATACACTGGGAGAAAAAAAGAAATACATTTTTCATCCTTTCACCTCAGATCACCACTGCTGTAGTTAGAAAGGTGTTGAGACTGACCTTTGATGCTGCTGTATTGTGGTTTGAAATCTGTTTGTCTGTATGTGTAATGTCCTACTGCGCAAGCGAAAATGGGTAATGATCTGTCCAAAGCAGTAGACGAACCTGAAATCATGCAAATTGACTCAGCAAAAGCTAAATCAAAGACAAAACATCTTTCTGTAGAAGATCAAAGAACTAACGTGAAGTTAGATGGTCAACCTGTCATTGATACGCAGCATGCTGGAGCAGGTACACCCACATACACTTCTGACCAGATATCACAATTTAAAGCAATGTTTTCGCCGCATGTGCCAGCTGGACTCATCGGTAGATTGAAAGGATGGGAGTTCGTGTTTCTGTTCACTTCTCTCATGTGTGAATGGACGAATGGCATGTGGCCGTATGAGGGAGCATTCGTGAGAGAGAAGATGCAAATGGCTGAGATGAATGTTAACTCTAGTGTTGGAAATCCATCCTGGGATTTCAGGTACATGAATGAGTGTATGCAAGTGTGGTTGACTGTGGCCCAAGAAAGATGTGGTGTGAGAGTGCGTGACAAAAGCTGCAAGATTGGACCGGATGATTTAAGAAAGATGATTGATCTGACTGCTAAATGTGTTACTGCCTCTCATATGCCTGTAATAGAAGCTAAGTTGCAAACTAGAGCTTTAGAAATGGCTAAGATAAAGCACCAACATGTTGATAATTTGGAAAAATTTATGTATGGCTGGGCAAAGCGCCAAGCCAAGATTCCTGCTCCTCATGATTTGTTGAATATTTTAGCCGAGGTCGGGATGACACCGCCGGAACAACAAAACAATGAAAAAGTGATCTCTGTCTTTCCGCAACTTTCAAATACAAGGCCCTCTTGCAATGCTGAGATAGATGAACAACCAAGCACATCACAAACTAAAGCAGATGATGAGTTTATCCTAATAGCAGCTGCATTAGAAAAAGAAACGGTCAAAAAAGCCACTGAACAAAGGAACAGACAGAGACAGGCCGCTGAAGAGAGGGCAAGGCAGGCTCAGGCAGCCGAAAATAGGGCGAGAAAGCAACAGGAAGAGATGGAGAGACAGCTCAGAGAAAAAGAGAGAACCAGGCAAGAAAAGAGAAATAAAAATGAGAGGGACAGAGACAGCAGACTTAGAAAAACTAGTCAAGGTCAGACAGAGACAGAAGAAGGAAGAGAGCAGGCAGTCAAGTGAATCAGACTCGGAAGAGGAAAGAGCCAGGCCCAGAGAGGAGGAGCCTAACACAGACCTTAGTGACGAGGGGGTCCAGGCTGTGAAACCAAAAACAAAGCAGGCTGTTTCTCAAACACACACGGGACGAGGGAGAGGCAGAATGAGAGGGTATCTGACTAGGAGTAGCAGAGTTACAGAAACCCACAGAAAAATAACATCAGAGACCCCTATCTCCGAAGAATCACAAGCTTCTCCAATAAATGCTCCTAAAATAATGATTGGCAGCAAAGCAGTCTGTAAACCAATGACTCCTTCTGAAATCATAGATATGACAAGCAGAGCTCCCAATCCAATTACAAGCCCAGATGAATATTGGATTTGGCTAGAACAAGTTTGTATGGTTTATAGCTGTCTGATACCTGATGTTCAGCAATTGGTCCGATTTACATACAAAACCGAATGGATCATTGTAAAGATGAGTTTGTTTTCCCTGAAGCTGTTGAGGGTGGCCAGTGGCCCCCAACCAAAACCTTGACTGATTGGTTAAATGTGGAAGCAAAAATGCAATAACCAAATGTGCACAAAAGCGTGCTGACTTTTCAAAGGTAATTCGCTGCGTTCACGAAGCACGAGAGTCAGTGTCAGAATTCATCCAGAGATTCATACAAACATGGGATATTTATGCTGGAATAAAGCGAGATGAACATGAATGTCTCATGGTGCAAATTTTTGTGCAAAATCTAAGACCGAATGTTCAAGCCGCTTACAAACTATCAGTCCTTGACTGGAGCACCAACGACTGGAAGTCAACTATAAACAAAATAATGGCTATGCATAGGAACGATGTTTTCTCTGCTGGTAATAAGGCTCCCAGCTCAAAACAAATGATGCAGTATGTACAACGGCAGGGTGGTCAAAACAAAAACAAATAATCTCAAACGTGGAAATTGTCACAAATGCGGTGCAGCGGGACATTGGGCTAAGGAGTGTAAGAGCGGTCGTCGTCGCCGGAATAAATCCAATAACCAGAACTGACAACAAGCCACTACATCATTTCCGGCTCTACCCGTTTCACAAGCAACTACGTCATTTCCTGCTCTTTCAGCCCCACCCACACAAGCTGCTTACATGCAGCCAACATATTAAAATCAAGCATAGGGAGGCCATGGAGGGGCGGGATCAGAACAACCATTTCATATTCAAGTTGCAACTATTCAACTTTCTAGTAATCCCGCTGTGACAGGCTTGCTGCTGTAGTATATATTTTTTTAAGTCTCCTTGTCCTCAGTTGCTCTTTCGTGGGAGTGCAGTGTTTAAGTTGAGGATGTGCAGACCTGAATGGTTTATGCCTTTTGGAGAGGTTGTTTAAGTTAAGGATGTACAGACCTGAATGGTTTATGCCTTTTGGAGAAGATGTATGTCCCTGAGTGTTTATGCCTTTTTAGTGTGGCGGCACGGGGGGGGTTAATACTTTATTTTTATTACTTTATTAGTTGTTTAATACCGACAACGCCACCTTGGGTTAAGGCCCAAGGACCCATACTAAGACTAAACTAGCACCAATTGAAGGACACACAGGTTCGTTAACTCAGGAAGAGCAGGAGACAGAGTTCAGTGTTTACTTACAAAAAATTTATTTCATTAAAATCAACAAGTGTTTGACGTAAACAAGGAGACCTAACAACAGAAAAAGGGGGGAGTACCCGCTGAGGCTTACCAATCGGGGAAGGGAGTCTTAAAGGAGAATGAGGTGAAGTCCAAAGAAAGAAGAGCACCCCACACACAACAAAAACGTGATGTGCACACGAAGAAAATGTCAAACGGGGATCACGCACACACACAAGGGGATCACCACCACCCTGGAGGACCACCACCACCACCACAGTCGGCCATCAGCTCTGGGGGACAGGGGGAAACAAATATTAAGAGGGCTCCAGGTAAAGAAACAAACCAAACAATAAACAAAAACATGAGATTAAATCATTAGTCTGAACCAAATAAACAAAAACAAACCAACAAGGTCTCTGGCCAGAGATATTAAACCAATACTCTTTGAGAGTCCCAATAGAAAATAAACAATAAATTCCCCAAAACAAGATAGTAAATTGCCCCGGTATACCCAGAAACTTAATCCATTCAACAGATAAAAGTTAACTAATACGCTCGGTCTCACATGCACACGCACACCCACACACACGATGTACAGGATCAGCTGCAGGAAACCAGTCGATCGGTCAGACGACAGAACCCAACACCAAGCCGGTGAGGCGGTAGAAGCCGCGGGGGAGCGGCCGCAAAATAGTAGCAGCGAAGCAGTAGCAGCGAGCCGTAGCAGCGAAGCAGTAGCAGCGAAGCAGTAACAGCGAAGCAGTAGCAGCGAGCCGCAGCAGCGAAGCAGCGGTAGCCACAATTAATCAGTGCTCGCCTTACTCAGTTCAGCGTCCCACTAAAAGTCCGGTTCAGTCCGGCTACATAGCGTCCCGTCTAAAGAGGGAGAGGAGTGAAGAATCGGCGTAGCGGGGGGAGACAGCCACCACACGGCAAAGCGATCAGCTGACTGTTAAAGGGAGAGGGGCGAAAGGAAGACTTGGCCACCTGGCTAACAGCAAGTTAAAGGGTAAATGGTAAAAGTTCATCGTAACTCACCGATGCGCTGATCGACGGCAGTTATCAATATATCACCCGGGCTGCGACGGAGATGCCGGCTCTATTAAAGATTTACATTTAAGTTCAGTGAAACGCTCCCGACCATACACAAGCAGCACACTAAGGTGCACCTACCTGTGCTCGGATGCAAGCAGCACACACAGCGACCCGGAGGTGGACGGGCTGAAGAGGCAGGAAGCGAGAGGTCAAGGAGAGGGGCATGACCTACTTTTATCCCCTCTGCTCGAAAAGCGATTGGCAAATAGGCCAGGGAGGGCGTGATGCATAAAAACCCTATGCTCGAGGTGGCAGCGATGCCTCATACCACTACAATCCATCCCCCCCATTTTCATCGTCGACCCGACGATGCGCTTTAAGTACAGGTCTCAACTCTAAGACCACGGCCTAAAGAAAGCTAAGACTGCATTTGACTGAGCGGCTGGGGCCTCAGCCTGACTGACCTCATTGGCAGGCCTAGGTAAGTGATGGAGATTTGAGTGCTGGCCAGCTCTAGATCAGGCTGTCCGCCGCCGGACAGCCTCCACATTCCTTGGAGAGGAGGCTGCCAAGGGAGTGGCACAGGCAGAGTATGGCTGTACTGTCGACGGGGCAGGAAGTGCCGAGGGCAATGCTGCCATCTGACGCCCAGCGGTGTCGCTACTTCCGGCAGACGGAGCAACCGGAACGGCTGACAGGGCAGAAGGCGACTGGATAGTTGAAGCAACAGGTGTCACCGGAGCAGGAGCCTGTTGAGCTTCAACATGGTGACCCGTGGGTAGGGGAGTAGCATCCCTTACCACCACCATCAGGTCCTCACCATCAGATGAACTCTCAGATGTTGCAGGCTGGCTAGGTGAGATGGAAAGAGGAACAGAGTTGCCATCTGTCACAGCTGCCCTAACTACAACCTTAAGCAACGTTCGGTGTACCCGTTTGACCTTGGACAGGTCGTCCTCGGGTGCGACCGTATACACTGCACCGTTATCACGGGGAGCTTTAATCACCCGATGCACGACAGGATTCCACTTATCCTGGATCTTATGACGACCCATCCAACCAAACTCTTTTAGCAACACCGATTGGCCCACCCCAAGCGGTTCTGATCGAACAGACTGATCATGTTTTTCCTTCCGACGTTGGGCTGCCCCCTTCAGCCTATCCCGAACACCTTCAAAAGCCATGTGTAACCGGGTTTGATGCTCCCGGACCCAGTCGTTCACTGTCCCCCCAATAGGTTCTTGCACTCTACCCAGCAAGAAGTCAACAGGGAGCCTTGCCTCCCGACCAAACATGAGGAAGAATGGTGACTCCCCAGTGGAATTATGCGGCGTGGTGTTATAAGCGTGCAGTACCTGAGATAGACAAGAGTGCCAATCATGCTTTCGAGAAGTAGGCAAGGTGTGCAGCAAATCATGAAGGGTGCGATTGAAACGCTCGCACTGGCCGTTACCGGCGGGATGGTATGGTGTAGTGCGGGACTTTTCAATGTTATAAAAGCTGCACAGCTGTTGGATGAGCATGCTTTCAAAATTGCGACCCTGATCAGAATGAATACGTGCTGGCACACCAAACTTCGAGAACCACTCCGTGACGAGCACATGTGCCACTGTAGAGGCACGCTGGTCACGAGTGGGGAAGGCAAGAGTGTATTTACTGAACACGTCAGTCAGCACAAGAACACTCTCCAGCCCATTACGGGTTGGTTCAAGCAGCGTGAAATCCATTGCCAGGATTTCATTAGGCTCGGCTGCAAGCAAATGTCCCATGAAGCTACGAGCTGGTGGCCCAGAATCCTTTGCCACCTGACACCGCTCACAAGTTTGACACCAACGCTTCACATCCCGAGACATTCCCGGCCAATAGCACCGCTCCCTAAGCAATTCCAAAGTCCTGCCCACCCCCTGATGGCCATGATTTTGATGGACCTCCATGAGGACTTTGTCCTTCAATACAGCGGGCAAAAGCACCTGGAGGACTGGTTCGCCTCCGTCGGAACGAAACACTTGGCGGTGTACCACCCCAGCTTGTTCAGACAAACGCCCCCACTGTTTGAGGAGCACCAAAGCTTGTGCAGATAACCGCTTGCGCTCGACAGAGTTCGGGTATCGTTTCTGATGCCAAAAGACAAGTACTTCCCCGACCACCGGGTCAGCTTGTTGAAGTTCGCTGATATCGACAGGCAGATGTTGAGGCAAAGCCTGGATGGCAGCCTGATAGGCAGCAGGCCCTCGGCTCTGGAGAGCCTGTTTCAATGGCAGAGGAAGTACGGTCCCAGAAAAGAGCATTTCAGGACCTACAGTTCTGGGAGGATGCAAGCGAGACAGTGCATCTGCATTTGTGTTGCTCTTTCCAGAGCGGTAACGGAGCTCAAAATCAAAGGACGCAAGTTGGGCTGCCCAACGTTGCTCAAGGGCTCCCAGTTTAGCCGTGGACAAATGGCTAAGCGGGTTATTGTCCGTGAAGACAATACATTTGTGCCCAAGCAAGTACTCACGAAACTTGTCAGTCATGGCCCATTTTAGAGCCAAGAACTCCAGCTTCATGGAGCTGTAATTAGCTGGATTTCGCTCAGTCGGTCGGAGACTTCGGCTAGCAAATGCTATAGGTCGGACTTTCCCTTCCTGCTCTTGGGAAAGCACAGCACCCAAGCCTCCATGACTGGCGTCGACCTCCAAGATGAATGGGAGCGAAAAGTCGGCATATGCGAGAACTGGAGCAGTAGTAAGCTTGGATTTTAAAGCATCAAAACGCTGCTGATGTTCTGCAGCCCACTTTTCAGAAACCCGGTGTTCAGACTGCCAAGACTTGGACCCCACCAGCTCGGCGACCAAACGATGTAAAGGAGCAGCCAACTTGGCGAAGCCCTCTACAAAGCGGCGATAGTAACTAGCGAACCCAAGAAAGGACCGAAGCTCCAAGATGGTAGTAGGGGGCTGCCAATTAGCTACCACTTCGACCTTGCTTGGGTCGGTGGAAACACCCTCTGCCGAGATGATGTGACCCAAATAACGCACCTCTTGCTGGAAAAATGAACACTTTGACAGTTTCACCTTCAGGCCTTCGTATTGCAACCGCTGCAAGACCACTTCCAGTCTCTCAAGGTGTTGTTGGAAGGTAGATGAAAAAACCACAATGTCATCGAGATATAGGAGCAGTGATTGGCATTGCCGATCTCCAAAAACCCGTTGCATGAGCCGCTGGAATGTACTGGGTGC
This sequence comes from Collichthys lucidus, assembly GCA_004119915.2. NCBI lineage: Eukaryota > Metazoa > Chordata > Actinopteri > Sciaenidae > Collichthys > Collichthys lucidus. The sequence continues at coordinate 2,179,938 of CM014092.1, forward strand.
ATTACACAACCCAAAAGGCATGCGGTTCCATTCGAAGAGTCCGAAAGGAGTACAAAATGCAGTCTTGGGTCGGTCGGCCTCGGCCACTGGGACCTGATTGTACCCGCTGGCTAAATCCAAAGTGGAAAACCAGCGGGCTCCGGTGAGTGCGTCCAAGGACTCTTCAATCCGAGGAAGGGGAAATGCATCTTTTCGAGTCCTGCTGTTAAGTTGCCGATAGTCTACGCACAAGCGCAGACTACCGTCTTTCTTCTTAACCAGCACGATCGGCGAAGCAAACGGACTGCAGCTTTCCCGGATGACCTGTGCACCAAGTAACTGATTTATATGCTCCTTGACCACTTCGTATTCTGATGGTGGAATGCGCCGGTAGCGTTGACGGATGGGGGTATCATCGAGAAGCGGGATTTCGTGTGTTATAAGGTTGGTGCAGCCCAGATCACCGTCATGAGAGGAGAACACTGAAGCGTATTTCCACAGAAGATGTCGGGCCCCATCCTGTTCCTCCACAGACAGAGCGGACAGGTCGACTGCATCTATTTGGTCTTGCAGCGGTGAAACTGCAGCCTGAGATGCAACAGTGGCAAGATAGGATGGAACCTCCTCAACACCAGAAGGTAAGCTCACCACAGACACCTCACGCACAGCACCAATCTCTGTACGAGGGTAAAGTAGCACGTCGGAGGTGCCCACATTTACCACAGGTATATATGCAGTACCTCCTTCAACTCGAACAAGTGCTGGAGATGCTAGAAGTCCAGCAGGGAGGCCCTGATCCAAGGGCTCAACAAGCACAGTAGCCCCAGAATACTGGGCAGAACAAGTAGCTGGGACAAACTGCATAGTGCCACCAATGATACGGCACGCTTTCTTGCCTCGAAGCTTGACCTTACCAATGACATCAGGAGGAGTCAGAGAGGCTTGATGACATCTCTGCAGTGCCCGCACCACAGATTTTGGTGCTTCCGTGACGGTGGGCAAGTCGAACAGAGCAGCGCCATGTTGCCCAAACAAAACGTCATAACATCTTCGTAAGATGTTCATCCCCAAGACGCCTGGGGCTGGAGGAGATGCATTAGTTGGAGGATCCTTAACAACCAGTAGCCCACACCCTGGTAAAGTCTTACCACAGAGTTCAACCTCAAGCTCCAAGTAGCCGAGGTACGGGATGGGCAAACCATTGCCCGCTTGAAGCTGGAGCCAGTGGCATGACCTAAGTTTCTCTTGTCCCCAAGTCTCAAAGTATTGCCGGAAGAAGCTCTCTCTGATAGTGGACACCATGGACCCAGTATCCACTAAACAGGGCACCGTTACTCCCCCCATAACTACAGTGAGATGTGGACAAGAACTGATCAACCTAGCCTCCCCCCCATCCCTTAACACAACTGGTGAGCCAGTAGTAGCTCCCCCCGAACTTTGGCTCCTCGGTTCGACGGGCGCTAGTTTTCCGATTGCCGAGCTGGCCCTCGCTGAGAAGTTGGCTGCGGGAAAGAAGAAACTGAAGGTTGAGGAGGAGCACGTCCCCCCCTGCACTCCCGGGCAAAATGGCCAGGCCGCTGACACCGCCGGCAGAGAACTGGGCCGCGGTAAGGAGAATGGTCACGTGACTGATTGACCTGCAGGTGAGCAAGAGCTTCGGAGAGACGGTTAAGCTGCTCCTGTTGGAGCTTCAGCATCGATTTCACCTCCTGGAGCTCTGAGGCCTGGGGTGAGCAAGCCACAGGAAAAGCAGTCTGAACCCCACACTGCAAGCCCGTTGTCAATGGAACAGAGTGGCTCCGGCCACGCACACCCCCTGGCAATCCCTCTCGCTCCCACCTAATTGCCTCTGCCCGGGCGTCCAGCAGAGAGACAGTCGGCTGCCTGCGTGCAAGTTGCTTTAATTCACGACGAAGGGAACCATCAATGACATTTTCAATGAACTGATCTCGCAACAAGACATCAGCATTTGGCATCCCATTAGGAGCATTCTGTTTCACTGCAGACATTAAGCCCATTAACGCGAGGGAGAACTCTTGAAGGGTCTCCCCATCTTGCTGCCGCCGTGAGAAAAACGCCTCCTGTAGCGCAACATACGAGTCAGAAGAACCGTACAGCTCTCGCAGAACTGCAATAACTTTATCTGGATCGCTCCTATCTGCAGTTGGGCGATATTTTATTTCTTCACGTGCCTCTCCCTCTAAATGGTCAAACAGAAAAAATGCTTGATCGAAGGTGGACAGGTGGCGGGCTCTCATACAAGCTTGGGCTTCCTCAATCCACTCATCTAGCCCTATGCCTACTCGACCCCTAAACACTGGGCACTTTCTATCGCGGGGTACGAGGACTAGTCGCTCTATTGCAGGAGCAGTAGAAGTGCATGTTGCTGGGAGAGCTTGAGCAGGAATGGAGGGTGCAGCGCTAGGACCAGGCACAGCCGCAGCCTGCTCCTGCTGCAACCTGTTATTCTCTGCCCTCAACTGTGCCACCAAATCCCTCAACTCTTGGAGCTCTCCTTCCATTTTCCTAGAACCACAGCTAAGCTATGAGCACTAATGCCACGGCTATATATAAAAAAAAGACAATGGACTCACTGCTGGTTCGCCTTAGGCTGCAGCTCCTTCACACAATCATGCAAGCAAACACACAAGCAAACTGGAAAACAAAGAGACGAGAAAAAAAAACACAGCGCACACGTCTCCAGTTCCCTGAGTATAGATCCTGCCGACAACGCCAGGTTTGTGGCGGCACGGGGGGGGTTAATACTTTATTTTTATTACTTTATTAGTTGTTTAATACCGACAACGCCACCTTGGGTTAAGGCCCAAGGACCCATACTAAGACTAAACTAGCACCAATTGAAGGACACACAGGTTCGTTAACTCAGGAAGAGCAGGAGACGGAGTTCAGTGTTTACTTACAAAAAATTTATTTCATTAAAATCAACAAGTGTTTGACGTAAACAAGGAGACCTAACAACAGAAAAAGGGGGGAGTACCCGCTGAGGCTTACCAATCGGGGAAGGGAGTCTTAAAGGAGAATGAGGTGAAGTCCAAAGAAAGAAGAGCACCCCACACACAACAAAAACGTGATGTGCACACGAAGAAAATGTCAAACGGGGATCACGCACACACACAAGGGGATCACCACCACCCTGGAGGACCACCACCACCACCACAGTCGGCCATCAGCTCTGGGGGACAGGGGGAAACAAATATTAAGAGGGCTCCAGGTAAAGAAACAAACCAAACAATAAACAAAAACATGAGATTAAATCATTAGTCTGAACCAAATAAACAAAAACAAACCAACAAGGTCTCTGGCCAGAGATATTAAACCAATACTCTTTGAGAGTCCCAATAGAAAATAAACAATAAATTCCCCAAAACAAGATAGTAAATTGCCCCGGTATACCCAGAAACTTAATCCATTCAACAGATAAAAGTTAACTAATACGCTCGGTCTCACATGCACACGCACACCCACACACACGATGTACAGGATCAGCTGCAGGAAACCAGTCGATCGGTCAGACGACAGAACCCAACACCAAGCCGGTGAGGCGGTAGAAGCCGCGGGGTAGCAGCGAAGCAGTAGCAGCGAGCCGTAGCAGCGAAGCAGTAGCAGCGAAGCAGTAACAGCGAAGCAGTAGCAGCGAGCCGCAGCAGCGAAGCAGCGGTAGCCACAATTAATCAGTGCTCGCCTTACTCAGTTCAGCGTCCCACTAAAAGTCCGGTTCAGTCCGGCTACATAGCGTCCCGTCCAAAGAGGGAGAGGAGTGAAGAATCGGCGTAGCGGGGGAAGACAGCCACCACACGGCAAAGCGATCAGCTGACTGTTAGAGGGAGAGGGGCGAAAGGAAGACTTGGCCACCTGGCTAACAGCAAGTTAAAGGGTAAATGGTAAAAGTTCATCGTAACTCACCGATGCGCTGATCGACGGCAGTTATCAATATATCACCCGAGCTGCGACGGAGATGCCGGCTCTATTAAAGATTTACATTTAAGTTCAATGAAACGCTCCCGACCATACACAAGCAGCACACTAAGGTGCACCTACCTGTGCTCGGATGCAAGCAGCACACACAGCGACCCGGAGGTGGACGGGCTGAAGAGGCAGGAAGCGAGAGGTCAAGGAGAGGGGCATGACCTACTTTTATCCCCTCTGCTCGAAAAGCGATTGGCAAATAGGCCAGGGAGGGCGTGATGCATAAAAACCCTATGCTCGAGGTGGCAGCGATGCCTCATACCACTACATTAGGAAGGATAGTATGGGGCCCCTGCAGAACTTCATGCCCCTCTTCAGAGTTTATTATGCATTCTTGGGGATATAAGACCTAGCCCAGAAGCGGGGAGAGGGAAAAAAATTGGGAGAACTATTGGGACAACTTGGCATGAGGCTTGGAAGAGATGCATCTCAAACTCACTTGTTTCTTTGAATAAAGTCCTAATTATTCAAGTCAAGAAGAGTTGCAGTTCTTTTCTTTTCAAGTATCCACAGACCGACTTTGGCAGCCACGGAAAAACCACTACACTGCCACCGTGGGTTCTCCGCACAGACTAGTCAGAGACCAAAGCCCGTTTACAAGGGATTCTTTTATTAACATACGAATCAGTCCTACACTGCAGCCGTTCGCAGGCGTCTTGCTGCCGTCTGCCGTGTCCTTGTCTGTCCGTCCTGCTTCCTCAGCCGGTCCAGCCCGCTACGGTACTGGAAAAAGGGGCGAGAGTGATTAGCCACTTGGGAACCGGTGTGCCAATCACTCTCACCTGGCGCTGCTCTCCTGAGCCCTCCCCACACCTCTCTCCTGCAGCTGATGCACCACGCCCCCGTCCACATGCCTCCACCACCCGACTTAGGCCTTATCTACCTGTGGACGCACCTGCCCGCCGCCCAAGTGGTACCCCAGTTTCGGGTTGGCCGTGAGCCCTGCCTGCCTCAGTGACTCGAGCACCGCGGCCACCTGCTGCACATGCTCCGCCCAGGTGTTGCTGTGGATGATGACGTCATCCAGGTAGGCGGCAGCACCTGGTCCATGAGGCGTTTAAATGTGGCTGAGGCACCGAACAACCCTGAACGGAAGTGTGACAAATTGGTACAAATCGTACGGAGTGGAGAAGGCCCTTTTCTCCTTAGACCCTGGAGACAAGGGAAGCTGCCAGTAGCCCTTGGTCAAATCCAGCGTCGCAAAAAAGCGGGCAGCCCAGGCGATCCAGGAGTTCGTCGACCCAGGGCATTGGATAGGCATCAAACTGTGAAACATCATTCACCTTGCGATAGTCCACACAGAACCAGATAGACCCATCTTTCTTGACTATAGTAGTAGCAACTTAAAAGTTCCCATTCAAGCTGAACACCAGCTGATTGGCAGCCGTCTTCCAGCTGAGTTCCAGCCAGCTGCCTGCTAAGTCCCGAGAAAGGAGAGACCCCCCTCCTTCTCCTGGGCGTGTCTATTTTTTACTGTAACTCCACCCATTCATGTGATTACAGGGTATGACCAGGAGATGGCGCTTCTCTCACAGAGTTCTTTAATGTTGTTCTACCTGGAGATGACGTAGCTTACACACATTAGCATTCTTGTTGCTCAATCTTTTGTTTGCGCTTACAGTAAAAGGCTTTTTGGTCTCCCAGTGTCACAGATCACAGAGCGGAAAATGGAGCTGGTTTGAGTACTGTACACTATACAGTTGCCGTATGATTTGAGCGTGTTCATGAACTGAAATTAAATTGAAGGTGTTTATATCTAACATGTCAGCATTCACCAAATCAACAACATCTAGGCTGTTCTGTCTTTACTAGTGGTTGATCGTTGTGAGACGCCATTTAAAGAGGGAGAATACCTGGTGATTAACAGCCCTTTGGAAGCCCTTTGTTATGTACTGTAGGTATCAACCTTTTTTTTCGCACTTAATGCTGTTTGCACTTAATTTTGTTAACTTTGTGGCAAATGTCCGTCAGCGACTGAAGCCAGCGCAATTCACATTCTTCCCCCAACACTTATAAGCGTCAAATGGAGTCAGCGCCATGAATGAATGAATGTGTTTGTGGGGTTTACCTGGCCTAAAGCGTGCCTTAAATACCTACATAACAATATTTGAATATTTGATCACAGTTTGATCGTCTGGAAACAGCTGATTGCGCTAATGCCGGTTAGCCGGACAGCTGTTTGGCGCATTAATCTATGGCCACCACTAGTCTTTGCATGATTACAGGAGCGTCTCTTCTCTCTCTCGCGCTCATCTGCATGTAAACAACAAACTAACCCTTAAAAAAAAAGTTACAAAAAACGGTTCTGACGTCACGGGGCTGCCAGGCCTATGTGTAAGACCCGCAGATACAAGCGAGCGAACAGTTTATTTGGAGGGGGGGGCTCGTTGTTGTTTGGAAAGCCCTTTGTTATGCCCCCCAGTGTCACACAAATCAGAGCGGAAAATGCAGCTCGTACTGTAATTCAGTTTGCAGTATACGCTTATGAAACCGTCATGTGTGATGATGGACGATGGTGATGATGGCAACAAGTTTCTGTTAATCCCACAGGCGTAATGAAAACTCCATGAAGCAAGAATCTTTTTTGCAATTTTTATGTATTTAAGTGCACAGGCGCGCATGCAAATCAAACAAAACAAACGTATAATAACACTTCTAAAAATGTAAGTATAATATATATATATATATATATATATATACACTCGCGCCTCTCTCTCTCGCTCATCTGCATGTAAACAACAGTTTATTTGTTTATTTGGAGGGGAGGGCTTGTTGTTGTTGTGCACGACATAGAGCATTTTGGAAGCCCTTTGTTATGCAGGTATTTACTGTAGTGTACGCTTTAGGCCAGGTAAACCATACAAACCCCTCATTAGCATTAGCATTGTTTGCACATGATGGGCTTTTCTGTCTCCCAGTGTCACACAGATATCTACCAAAACTATCTACCAAAATGATGTCGTGAAAATGCAAGATCACGCTAATGACAGGGAGAGAAGTCTTTGGTTGCGTAAAGGTTGTGCAGTTGATTCGGAGTCTGGTTTGTGGCTTGTTGTGGAAATTTTCTCTTCTGCTGCTGGTGAAGAATGAAATAGAGACTTCTGCCGGCCGACAAGGTTTTATTTTCTTTGCAAAGAAAAGGTCGATCAACACGCGAGCGGTCAAAGTGAAGAAGGACCCCGAGAATGGGGAGACCTGAACATTTATACCCTCCAGAACCATGTGAATGCCCTCCAGAAACATGTGTTAGATGTTTTACAGTCCTTTGTCTCCTGTGGGTGTTGGCGCCCGTCGTCTGGCCATATGCTTTTCACCTGAGGTGTCCTGCAGGATCTTGCATTGATGTGTAGATCTGAGTCTGGGCAACGCAATTTACACAAGACAAAAGGCTTGATACCTCATGTTTAAGGAGGGTGGGGCTTGCATCTGTAGTGGTTGAAACAAAGGCTTAAATTTACATCGGTAGTGGTTGAAGCAAAGATTTAAATTTACAAAGGCTTAAATTTACTATTACAGGCTCCACCCGGATGGGCGACCAGTTTGCCCAAGAGCTTTCCTACATGTCTTGGCACGTGTGGCACATGGACCAACACATGTCGGAAGAGGGGTGATAAATAATGTTATTCGTTCACAATGGTTTGCACCAGGCATTACACAAGTCTTAAAAACACTTGTAGACAGTTGTATGACGTGTCAACAAACCAGAAAGAAGAAAAGCACAGTGAAGCATGACCATCTGGAACCTCCAACAGGTCCCTTTGTAAATTTGCAAATAGACTTTGTACATATGCCAAGTTGTCAAGGCTACAAATATTTGTTAGTTGTGACAGATCGATTCTCAAAATTGGTTGAGGCTTTCGTGACAAGGAAAGAAGGCGCTAAAACAGTTGTTAAGTGTCTGCTAAAAGAGGTGATCCCTAGGTTTGGAGTACCACAGGGAATAGATAGTGACAGAGGTCGGGCTTTTGTATCAAGAATAACGCAGGGTCTGTCAGATATATTAGGGTTCAACTGGCAGTTGCATGTTCTGTATCACCCACAAAGTTCTGGTCAAGTTAAAAGAATGAACACAACTATCAAAGAACGGTTGACCAAAACAGTACTAACAAAAGGTCTGAAATGGCCTGATGCACTGCGTATTGTGCTGTACTCCATCTAAAGTGCACTGAGTGCAACAACAGGACTGAGTCCTCATGAGATGTTAATGGGGAGACTAATGTCCACAAGGACATGGTAACCTCTGACACCAAACAAAACTTCTCTGCTTTGGACGGATGAGTTTATGGCTGAATATGTAAAAGATTAACTGACGTTTTGAATTTTATCATTACAGGTGTCTGAACGGCTCACGAAACCATTGGAGGAACCAATTCATCCTTTTAATGAAGGAAATTTTGTATTAATCTAAAAAAAAAATGTTTTTGTCTTCCAGGTGGAACCAGGTGTTGGGGACAATGAGGACTTGTATTTCCTGCACTTTAACCAAACTGCCTATTAACCAAACTAACCAAACTGTTAACCCTGTTATGGTTGACTGTCCAATTGACAGATGTGATGACTGTTATTGTTTACCCCCTGACTTTCTCTCAAGGTAAATGGTCGTGGACAACGCATGACAAAGCTCTGATTAAGACAGTGCTGAGTGTACCCAGGTAATGAAGGTAACATTCAAAGCTGCTGTACCTTTGACTGATCCTCTGGAGCTGTGGTGTTTCACTAAACAGCCATTGAAAAGTAATCCTGATTATAAACTGTGGGCTGTTAATTACTGAGATGTTCCAGGGGAGGTGCAGAGCGGTAAGATCTGTACTATGGTGAAAACTGAAAAGGGTGATTGTTTTCTATATGTTGGTCAATTTCCTTTTATAAATACACTTGAGGTAGCCAAACCTAAATCAACAAGGAGTGATAGAGGTACAGGTGACCTCCAAAAAACAAATTCGGCCTTCAGTCTAATGAATGATTATGCTTGCGATCGTAATCTCAGTAACTGTTGGCTATGTCAAAATATGCCTTCGTCCATACACTCACCAATGTCTCATCCAATTCCATTCACTAGAGCGGATCAAAACTGTTCAACTGGAATGATTTGGCCACGAGATTTGAAGATGAAGCAGATGAGAGCTATACTTCTCCACTCCACTGTAAAGAATCTTGGAGTTGTTTTTGATCAGAATTTTTCCTTTAATGTTCATATAAAACAAATTTCGAGGACTGCATTCTTCCACTTACGTAACATCCCTAAAATCAGACGCATTGTCTCTCAAGCGGATGCAGAAAAACTAGTCCACGCATTTGTTACTTCAAGGCTGGACTATTGTAACTCTTTGTTATCAGGCTGCTCTAATAAGTCTCTTAGGACTTTACAGTTAATTCAGAATGCTGCTGCACGCGTCCTGACAGGAACCAACATCAGAGATCACATCTCTCCAATTTTGGCTTCCTTGCATTGGCTACCTATTAAATCTAGAATAGAATTTCCTCCTCCTTACTTACAAAGCTCTTCATGGTCAGGCACCATCATGTCTAAAAGAGCTCATAGTACCTTACTACCCCTCTAGAACACTGTGCTCTCAGAACGCTGGGTTCCTTGTGGTTCCTATAGTCTCCAAAAGTAGATTGGGAGCCAGAGCTTTCAGCTATCAGGCTCCTCTTCTGTGGAACAAACTACCATTCTGGGTTCGGGAGGCAGACACGGTCAACACCCCCCCCCCTCTCTCTCTCTCTGTGGACATGTCTCATTAATGCATGTTACTAACCAAACTTCCCCGGAGTTTCTGTGCTCTGTCATCCAGCAGGTTTTCGTGGATCGTGGCTGCTGCTGTCATCCTGCACGACGTCCACTACATATATTATTACTGTCATTATTGCTACCATATCTGTTACTGTGGTCACTTTATCATTCATTGTGATTCATTGTCATTCTGTCAGTCATTGTAATTATACACTATGTTTGTGTTGATTTGTCCTGTACACGTGACATCCATTGCACGTCTGTCCATCCTGGGAGAGAGATCCCTCCTCTGTGGCTCTTCCTGAGGTTTCTTCCACATTTTTTCCCTGTTAAAAGGGTTTTTTGTGGGCAAGTTTTTCCTCACTCGAACCGAGGGTCTAAGGACAGAGGGTGTCACTCCCTGTACAGATTTCAAAGCCCTCCGAGCAGCGCCGGTCCCGGCCACATTTGTGCCCTGGGCGCCGTGCGCCCCGATCAGTCTGTCCGCCTGGCTTCTGTGGATGGCACCTTCTCAGCAAGCAAGGCAGGGCGCCTGCAGTTAGGGGGCGCCAATGTGCCGATTGCAGCGATATGATACAAAAGGTTTTTTTTTTTTTTTTTTTTTTTCCCCACGAAATGGCGCCCCGGGCGGCTGCCCTGTCCGCCCGTACCTAAAACCGCTACTGCCTCCGAGGCAAATATACTTTGTGACTTTGGGCTATACAAATAAAATTGATTTGATTTGATAAGACCTCAGAGGCTCCTGAACACTTTCTTCCTTCCTGACCTCACCATTGACCTTTGACTTCAGCAATTTCTCCACAACACCAATATACATATAAATGGTCAATTTTTGATTACTTTCTTCACTGTGCTTTTGGATTGCTTTCTGATTCTTAATAACTTTTTTGCAGATTCTTGTGTCTGCAGAACATAAATGATTGGGTTCAACATGGGAGGAAAAACAGGGGTCAGAGACAGGTTATTGATCCTGGCATTTGGATGTATGTTTGCACCAATTGTAAATGTGATCAACAATGGAATGAAATATATTGCCACTAATGACAGGTGAGCTGTGCACGTTTTAAAGGCCGTCACTCGTTCCTGAACTGTGGCCACTTTAGACAATTAAACAACAAATTAAAAACTGCAATATATTTTGGAGTTCTCAGATTATGATCCAATCATATTACTGCCATTACAGCTTTGTTTCCAAGCATGGAAAATTTATAAACAAAAAAAAAGGAAGACATAGTAAAACTTGATATTAGATATGCCAACAAATCCACTTATTATAAAATATGAAGGACGCACAAAAGTGATATTTTTCTCAAGAGCTGAGTTGAAAAACTCCATTGATTATTTACACTGTGTCTTGTCATGTAAATGAAGGTGACAATCTTAAATGTTTTTCACTCCCTTTCTGATCCCTGGAGTCTACTACACCAGGGAAAAAAAATTACGTGAATGTATTGCATTTATACAATGTAAAGACCCAGCTCTCTATAGAAAGTCTTGTTCCTTTCTTTTTAATCACAAAAAATATTAAGCACATGTGCAGACATTAAATTATTTGATCAGAATTACATGTTACTTTCTCTGTGAACTAAAGCAATATATTTGGCATGTTTCTGTAAGCACTTCCAACCAATTCATAAAATACAGGAGATTAATTCAAAGAAAAGGTAGACGAAAATTAGATGGATTGGACTGGAAAAACAGCATGATTACAATGTTTATTGATTACAGTGTTTTTCTTACACCACTGATTTTGGAAATAAAAAAATCAAAATTTTCCTGTGTTATAAATTTTGCACCTGCACATAAAAAATCTAACTTTCAAAGATACGTTGTTGTGTACAAGTTTGCAGTATATCCTTGTAGTTATCACAAAACCAAAAATTAAACCAATTAGCAGAATCAAGGTCTTTCCATACGTGAGCCCAACAGGTGTCACACTATAGACTGCAGTTTTTATCATGTTGAGCTGTCTTTAAAGTAGTTATTTCATTTCTATAATTAAGGGAGGGAACTGATTTTACTGATACCAATGCCATTGCCAAATCTGCTAATTAATGCAATGTCATCATCCAAGAAGGATAAAATGAGAGACTATTTGTACATTTATTTTCTTAGCCACAGATAAAATCTGCTCAGCCTGTCTGCATGGCTACTTTCCATCAGCAAAGATTAATGAGTTGTGTTGTTTTGCGAAAATGTCAGAAAAACAAGGATCAATAAAAGAAAGTGATATGCTCAGACGCATATGATTCCAATGTACTGGACAAATTGGAACCATTCTCAGCTGGAACTGGTTAGTATCAAATGTTTACAATAGCTGTTGTTTTACTGTAATATACAGAAAACACAAGGTACAAGGTATACACAAATGGTAATTTTATGTTTACTTATTTATTGATTGATTTATTATGATTACTGTAATTTTGGATTGCTTTGTGATTTTGAATAGCTTTTTCACAGATTCTTTGATTTCTTGTGTCTGCAGAACATAAATGATTGGGTTCAACATTGGAGGAAAAATAGAGGTCAGAGACAGGTTAATGATCCTGGCATTTGGATGTATGTTTCCCACCAAGCTAAATGTCATTAATACTGGGAGGAAATAGATTGCCACTAATAACAGGTGAGATGTACAAGTTTTAAAGGCCTTCACTCGTTCCTGAACTGTGGCCACTTTAGACAATGCATAGCCAATATATGAATAACTGAACAAGATGAATATCAGTGGAAGCCAAAGAATAACAAGTGGTAACAACTTAGCAATGACAGAGTTGGGAGTTCTGTCATTGCAGGCCAGACGATATATCTGGCCATGGTCACAGAAATAGCTGTTAATAACCACAGACTCACAGAAGGAAAGTCTTGTAAGAAGGCCAACTGCAAGAAGTACAACAGTAATGACAAAGACCCAGAAAGAGGCAATCAAAGACAGCATGAACCTGTGGGTCACTTTCACTTGATAATGCAGTGGGAAGGTGATAGCTATCAGTCTGTCATAAGAGAGGGCAACCAGATTAAGAGCCTGCATTGAAAGACAGGTGTAGCAGAAAAAAAGGAATGTCAAGCAGTCGTTGTACGGGATGTGGTGATGGTTAAACAGAAAGATATCAAGAACCTTCGGCACCAGAGCAGAGTTACCAAACAGGTCCGCAAATGCTAAATTAAATACTGCAATATATTTTGGAGCTCTCAGATTATGATCCAAGCATATTACTGCCATCACAATAGTGTTTCCCAGCACTGAAATGATATAAACAAAAAAGAGAAAGACATAGTAATACTTGACATGAGGTATACCAATAAATCCACTTATTATGAAATATGCAGGATGCATAAAAGTAATATTTTTCCCGAGAGCTGAGTTGAAAAGGTCCATTGCAAGATCTTTTTTTGCTTTCACCATCCGAAGCACAGTGTTTACTGAACAGGGAACTGTACACACAGAACAGTACTGTATGTGAGCACTAATGTAGACAGAGATAAGTACTTCTATCCCACTGATGCATTCCACATCTGGGTTTATGTCATAATGGCCATTTCTGATCCCCTGAGTGTACTGCATCAGAGATAAACAGTTTTGATCCAATTATGTCCTGTCTATCTGTGTTGGGAAGTGCAAGGCTCTGTCCTATTCCGTGGCTAGTCAAGAGTTTTCTAACAGGCTTAGATATGAGTTTTCTCAATAGAGGTAAACGGGTTCAGGATGACCGGACTGGTTGGTATTGCTTTGTTTTAGGAGATAGATCAATATGTTGGAAGAGAGGATGGAGATGTTCAACACTGATGCATGTCTGATAATAGTGTATGATTGAGGCGGTGAACTCCTAAGCCTAAGAATGCCAGGAACATGGATTTAAGGTCCATGCTTGGAGACAGGTATCCTTTGCGGATGGTTTTGATTCATCAGGCTAGCAGATGGGAAGTGATGTGGAAACGCTAAGGCACGGGACGTGGTTCAGTCCTCTAAGAAGCATGCTGACATGGGTGTAGGAAAAGGCAGAGTAATATATTACTTAAGATAATTTGATGAAAAAGTTGATTCCACTGATGTAAGATTTGAGTTTGAGGATCGAATGGGCAAATGTCTTCTTCTTCTTTCGTATGTCCTTAGACCTCCATCGCAGCAAGCCAGTCCAGTGTGTCACTGTCTAGGTCAATTAAGCCACGATCTCCATTTGGTGGCCGATATATGGGGCAGCTGGTTGTCACATGCTCCACAGTCTGCAGTGGGTCCCCACACTGGCAATGGGCACTGTCTGTAAGACCCCACTTCTCCATTGCTGCATCGAAACGTCACACCTGTCCTCAGGCGATTGAGTGTTGTCCACTCCTTACGGGGGAGGTCCTGGCCAGGAACATCTGTCGGGTCCTCGATGAATTAGTGAAGCCTGGATGATACTGCTGCCTTCCACTGGTCCCTCCATCTTGCCTTCACCTAGGCGGCCTTGGAGGTGTCTACAGGTGTTGTGCGAAGTAGTTCCTGGGCGTGTATGGCAAAGGGGCGCCAGGACTTGAGGCGTGCGCACTGTGGTGTCTCCGTGACAGCCTTGTGGAGAAGGTGGAATTCGTTCAGCTGTGCCTTCCGAGTGAGAGCAAGTGTGGCTGCTTCTCGTCTGACCTCTGCTGGAGCGATTCCGGCGAGGATAGGCAGTTGGTTAGTTGGAGTGGCTCGTAGGCATCCGGAGACAGTTCGTAGGGCAGTGTTGAGGGCAGCATCCAGCTTCTGAATATGAGTGCTGCGGCTCAAGACTAGGGCAGGTTTTAGTGAAACTAGCTTTTCGGAAGTTCCACCTCTGCACATCCCTCCCTTGCACAGGCTAGACCAACGATGGAATGGTGTTGAGTGACGGTTGGTGGTGTGACTGTGGGAACATGTCCAAGATGCATCTTACAGGGAGGGACAGGTTGTTATGGCATTTCGCAAATGCCAGGTCTGGGTTGGTGGTGCTGTTCCATTGTGCAGAGTAGAATGTGCATGGCTCCTTTGGATCGTATAGGAGTATAGCGTCTACAGTGGAAGCCCAGTCTACCAGGGAGTCGCCGTCAGCGTTACAGCTGCTGTAACCCCAGTCTGTGTGGTGGCTATTGAAGTCGCCAGCATACCCAGTAGGGGCTGGGACATCAAGCCGGGACGATGGAATTAGTCTACTGGGTGGTGGTTTGTAGATGTTGACAATGGTGGTGTTTTGTACTTTAGTGGCGATCCATTCTATCTCTGCACCCTCTGGAGATTGACCGGCGGCTGACCAGCCCATGTCTTTGCGAACAAAAGTGGCAATGTCATGTTGTTTATTGGCGGTCTGGCCAGCTAAGGTGTACCCAGGGACCCTAAGGATGTTCTTATTTTCCTGATGGGTCTCCTGCAGGGTGATCACTGTCACATTGTTTGTGCTGGCTAATTGCACAAGGATGTTTATCTTGGCAATGGTGAGACCTTCGACGTTAAGCTGGAGAAGCTCTAGCGCCGAGGCTGTGGTAGGTGGACATTGTGAAGACATTAGTTTCGATTAACAGCATGCAACCTTGCAACTACTCTATAGCTACTCTCAGGGGGGGCCATGTGGAGGCTGTCTTCTTCTTCCCCATGGGCAAATGTGATGAAGCTGGAGGAGGTGAGGACGTCGCACAATGATTTTTATAACATATTATAAATATGATCTGCCAGATTGTCAGTTTTGGCGTTTTTGGTTGACATAACAAAGTATTTGAAAGTTCTAAGGACATAACTGCTAGTGTTATGTACCTGTAGATGTGACACAAAATATTACTGAGGTAAAAATTTGTATCAACTTCATGCAAGTTTAACATATTACATACAATTTGCTCTGTGTTATCTGACTTCAGATGTGAAAGAACGGACACGATTGTTTTTTTAGATTTGTTCAAGGCTGATTGGCTTAGATTTGGTTACTGTTCCCAGCCAGCATGTCAATGCGGGCCCCACCAGGGTTAAATACGGGCTATGTGGGTACTGAGTGGGCAAGGGCTTGAACTGGGCAAATTTTGGAGGTCCCACGTGGTTTCAGTAACATGGCCCCCACCTGTGAAGCCCATGTGGGCTGGCTGTATGAGCCCCATAAAGGACGTAAGTGGGCATGGGCATGAACAGGGCAAATTTTAAGGGCCCCATATTTTTTCAGAAACGTGGGCCCCACATATGAGGCCCACATAGGCTGGCTAAATGGGTAAAAAGTATATATGTGGGCTAAGTGAGTCTGGGCTGGAACTGGATAACATGGACATGGGCCTTATATGGAATATAAGTGGGCTAAGTGGGCGTGGTATGGAACTGGGAAAGACTATGTGGGACCCATTTGGTTTTAGTTACATGGGTGCAACATGGGGAACCCATGTGAGCTGACTACATTGGTCCTATAGGGAATATAAGTGGGATAAGTGGCCATGGTATGGAACTGGAAAAGACTATGTGGGACCCATTTGGTTTCTGTTACTTGGGTGCCATATAGGGCGCCCACATAGGCTGGCTAAATGGGCCCCATAAAGTTTATATGTGTGTTAAGTGAGTCTGGGCTGGAACTGGGTAAAATGGACATGGGCCTTATATGGAATATAAGTGGGATAAGTGGGCGTGGTATGGAACTGGAAAAGACTATGTGGGACCCATTTGGTTTCAGTTACTTGGGTGCCATATAGGGCGCCCACATAGGCTGGCTAAATGGGCCCCATAAAGTATATATGTGTCTTAAGTGAGTCTGGGCTGGAACTGGGTAACATGGACATGGGCCTTATATGGAATATAAGTGGGCATGGTATGGAACTGGGAAAGACTATGTGGGACCCATTTGGTTTTAGTTACATGGGTGCAATATGGGGAACCCATGTGAGCTGACTACATTGGTCCTGTAGGGAATATAAGTGGGATAAGTAGGCGTGGTATGGAACTGGAAAAGACTATGTGGGACCCATTTGGTTTCTGTTACTTGGGTGCCATATAGGACGCCCACATAGGCTGGCTAAATGGGCCCCATAAAGTATATATGTGTGTGTTATATATATGTTATATATATATACTCTGACACTACCTCAGGGCCAGATTAATTCTGTGCTTACACCTCTGGGCCAGATACAGATGATAGGAAAGAAATGTTTACACCTTTAAAGCCAATGTAAATGGGGCTTAGTTTTTCAGATACTACCTCAAAACCGAGTGGTAGAAGAAAAAATCCTGAATGCTTTGCTGAGACAGAATGCATGGTTTTATACTGCAATGACAGTAAAACATTTAGTTTTCAGGAAAGTGAATGAGGCATTTTTGGCCACACAGGTGTCCAGAGGGAGTATTTGGCACTGCATAAAAAATACTAATGCAATCAGATAAATTTTGTTCTTCAACATATCCAAGACACTAATCGCCACCAAACCCCACCCTCCCACTATTCATTATATAGAAAATAATAAAAAAAATTGTAAAAAAAAAAAACAAAAAAAAAACTATGTATGTATTTAAATAGTTAAACTGGCATTTTAAGGGTTAAAATCCTGAAAATAGTTGAATGTTTGGTAATTTTGAGCAAGTATGAAGTTGCTTAGGAGATTGTAGATGTATATATGCAGTTATCTGAATTGGGTCTCTCTAACCTTAGTAAGACCTAGTAAAATAATATAGTATAATTATTGCTAAAAGTGGGAGGGCTACAAAAAGTTAGTGCAGAAATGGCAGGGAACAAGCTGTGTTCATTTATTTTGAAAAGGTAAAAAAAAAAGGACAGGTGCATTCCCACATATGGGCACGGTTCCACCCCACTGTAACCTTCCACTTTACCAAGTAGTCCTACATCAAATTCAGTTTGTGATGGTTAAATTTCATTTGTTCATACGTGATTCAGACAAGTTATACTTTGACCATAATTGTCATGGGCGTTGCAAATATTCGAATTTGAAGTAAATTAGTTCAGTGAATACCTTTTTTTTATAAAGGGTTCTGTGATTTACATTTCTTTTAAGATTATTAATTTTATTAATTTAACTGTTTGTCTAATTTAAACTTTGATTTAACTTATGGCTGCACAGTATACAAAACTAGAAATTTATTAAATTATTATTGACAATGCTCAGCATATTCACTAATAATACAACAAACTCTCATCATTGCCTCGTCTACATATATAAATTATATGTGGCTAGGAAATTGGACTTTTAGAGCGACTGAAGAAACTGGTACCTCTGCTTTCCTCCAGACATTTTTCCACCTTTTTAGCATGTCACCTTTTTTGTGTATGTGCAACGAAAACCGCGGGAGGAGAAGCACATCAGAATACGGGCAGAAAAATTATAGGAATAAGGGCGGTGAATATATATCAAGCACACTCAATAAAATGGTTTGAAGCATGTGACAGTTTTGCCATTAAAGTGTTGATCTTATGAACCTTGCAGCATGTCCCTCTTCAACATTATGGAGTTCTGAGATGAAGAATCAAGAGAAGGGAATTCTCTAGTGGATATAATCCCATCATGTTGGTTTACTGATGAGGACAAGACAGAGTGTTTTTGGCCATCGGGCCAAAGTCTTAATATCACTAAGGCAGTTAAGCAACAAGTCCAGCCAGATGCTTCATAGAAGACATACAGTGTGTGTGTTATTGGAAATACAGGTAAAAAAAACATATTTTTGGGGTGTGGGATAAGTGAAGCTGTATGAGATTTGGACTAACCTAGGCTTCTTTTTTTTCCTTTTTTTTTTAAAGATACATATGGAGATGCTCGGTGTAAGCTTGCACGAGCAGAGTTTACATCTGATCTCCAAACAGACAATGACGTACCAAAGAAGCGACAAAGAAGGTAATGTGAATGTACTTAAACCTGTTATTTTCAGTTAGCATCACAAAAAAAGTTCCTGCCTGTCATCACTGACACGATCTATTATTTCACATTTTAGAGTGCTCTGAAATCAACTGTTTCTTTTATGTGTTATTTTAGTAATTGCTGTAAATATGTCACAATTGGCCAAAAGACTAATTTTCATCTTTAGTGCCAGGCAGGTTGTTGCAGTTTCATGATGAACCATGGTAAACAACATACTGTATACAACAATATCAATATACAGTATAACATGGTGATAGGCCATTAAAGGCTCATATTTTATTGTGCTTCCTTAAACTTCTATGTGTATGCCTGTAGTACTTGGACCAAGAGACAATACTGACACATTTTAGTCCACCAAATTCTAATGTTTACAAGCTGACTTAACTATCCAAAACGAGACCACTCCTTCAATAATGCTTAATTGATAATTAAACATTATCGTCGTTTGGCTCTCAAAGAAGGCGGTCGCATCTTCTCCTCCTCTCCTCTCCTCCCCTTGGCCTTGCCTGTTTTGCTCTCTTGTCTGTGTCTAGTCTTTTGTCTACTGTTGAAGAGACTCTTCCTGTAATGTTCTCCAATCAATCAAGCATCATGGATTTGATCAACTGGTATCTAAGCGCAATTGACACCATCTTCTCAACGAGAAGCCCAGGTTCGAGGGAACCTGCATGTCCTGCCGGAACGTTTACAGCTGGTTACTCAAGGGGGGAACAAGCCTTCACCGATTGTTCCCCCCAGCCTGACAAGGCAGGTCTGTGTGTCCAGCGCCCTCTGGCTGCAGGACCGGATGGCTGCTGTGTCCGTGCTGGATTACTCAATCTCCCCATCCCCTATCCCCTGATTGCTAGTGATGTGTCTCATGTTGTAGAGTGTATTTTATATGTGCTATAACTGCTGAGGTGTTTTTGTCCTGCTCCCAGAGTGTACTCCTTACAGGAGCACAGACTGGGGGTTGTTCTTTTTTTCTCCTCCCCTCTCCCCATGTTGTATCCCTTTTTTCTTTCTTTTCCTTTTGGCTACCATCCACTGTCCTGCCCTCCCCCATTTGTCATATTACATGTATTATTTGTATGGACAGACTGGTCTGCAATTTCGTTGTACTGTACTTGTACTGTTACAATGACAGAAAGCCCCTATCATCATCATCATCATCATTAATATTGTTCCAGTGCATTTACCAAGACATTGCTATGTGTAAGGAACTTAAAAATAACCTTTAAGTGTTCAAATTTTTTATTATTTGCTAAAGTATCTTTTACCTGAATGTAGGCCATCCAAAAGAACCCAGGTTCTGTCAAGTGAGGAGGAGGCTGAGTCAGGTGATGAGGACCAGGTGCCACACCCGCACCCCCCACCCACTGAATTCGCTGAATTTGACTTTCAGCAGTTGGATACAAGCCTTATATCTCCTCAAGAGTGAGTGGCTACAGTGTGGCCCAGAGTGTTCGAAACCACAGCGCAACCCCAAGTGTTCGAAGCCCCGGCTCAAGCCCAAGTGTTCGAAGCCTTAGTGCTTCCTCAAGTGTGAGCAGCCACAGTGACATTGAAGGAGCCATGTTTGTAAAATTCCTAACTCTCCTGGAAGATATGAAGGACACTCAAAGAGTACATGGCAAAATGTTAAATACACTGCTGAAGCAGAAAGTGGCCATGCCATTGTTGGAACCACCTGAAGGAGCAGTATTTCCATTGACCACGATCCAAGATGTGCAGGCCATGAACGAGAAGCTCAGTGACTCAGAGTTCATGTCTGGAGCCTGATTCACGTTTAATTTTATTTGCATTTGGTGCTGAAATATAATCTAAGCTGTTAATGATTACTCTTCTTTCTTTCCTGTGCCTTTCACTCCATACACTCAGATTGCTGTGGTGGGAGAAATAGGAGGTACTTCATTGGATGATGCCACCAGGAGAATGATGGCATTCCTCATGTCCAATGAATTGGCACTCCAGTTCAACCTTTTTGGACGCCATGGCAAGAACAAGTTCCGAGAGCTGCGTCTTTTTTGACGTTATATACGATAAATTTCAGTTAATGTTACCTCATGTAACTTCCTTTATCTTTGTAGCTTAAAATGTTGACATTTGGCAAAATATTTGATCTACATAAGTAGACCCTCCCCTGCACATCGGAGGGACAGCGGCGGAAGTGGTCTCCAGCTTCAGGTACCTGGGCGTGAACATCGCAAACGACCTCACCTGGAGCACCAACACTTCCTATCTGGTTAGGAAGGCACACCAGCGCCTCTACTTCCTCAGGAGGCTGCGGCGCGCTGGACTGGGGAGCTCAGTCCTGACCTCCTTCTACAGATGTGTGGTGGAAAGCGTCATGTGCACCTGCATCACCGTGTGGCACGGCAGCTGCTCTGCAGCAGAGAAGAAGGCTCTGCAGAGGGTGGTCAAAGCTGCACAGAGGACTGTGGGATGCAGCCTACCCACCACCACGGACACTTACACCTCCAGGTGCAGGAAAAGGGCCTCCTGCATCATGAAGGACCCCACTCACCCCGCACATGCTCTGTTTGCCCTTCTCCCCTCGGGCAGGAGGCTGCGGAGCATTAAGAGCAGGACCACCAGACTTAGGAACAGTTTCTTCCCAGAAGCTGTGAGACTGTTGAACTCTGGAGGACCCCTGTAGCCCCTGCCCCTCATCCCCATTATTAATTTATTTAACAGCTTGGGAATAATTGTGATGGTTAACTACGGGGAGAATGGAGGCTCTATGCCTTCCACCTAGCATCTCCTGGCCGAAAATCAACCCTGCAGGATCAGTGCTTCTGACCCAGTTCTCATCTCGACGGCACCACAACACAAACGCCCTATAACCCGTAATCTCTTGTTTATGACAGATAAGACTACACAAATATACACATCATAACATTGTTTATGATAAATAACATTATTCACCACATCATGGATTGTGTTCTTGTCGGCTTTGTTAAAAACAAATTCAATTCAATTTTATTTGTATAGCCCAAAGTCACAAAGTACATTCACCTCGGAGGGCTTTACAATCTGTACAGAGAATGACACCCTCTGTCCTTAGACCCTCGGTTCGAGTGAGGAAAAACTTGCCCACAAAAACCCTTTTAACAGGGAAAAAATGTGGAAGAAACCTCAGGAAGAGCCACAGAGGAGGGATCCCTCTCCCAGGACGGACAGACGTGCAATGGATGTCACGTGTACAGGACAATCAACATAAACATTTTGTACATTAACAATGACTGACAGAATGACAATGAATGATAAAGTGACCACAGAAGCAGATATAGTAGTAATAATGACAGTGGTAATATGTGTAGTGGGCGTCGTCCAGGATCACAGCAGCAGCCACGATCCACGAAAAACCTGCTGGACGACAGAGCACAGAAACTCCGGGTAAGTTTGGTTAGTAACATGCATTAATGAGACATGTCCAGAGAGAGAGAGAGAGAGAGAGAGAGAGAGAGAGAGACAGAGACAGACAGACAGACAGACAGACAGACAGACAGACAGACAGACAGACAGACAGACAGACAGACAGACAGACAGAGACAGAGAGAGAGAGGCAGAGTAGGAGGGAGGGTTTTCGGTAAAGGAGATGTGACTACATCTTTAACCAATACCGTGCCTGGCTAGGCATAACCCTGGGGAGTCCCCCGGCAGTCTAATCCTATAGCAGCATAACTAAGGGATGGCCTGAGCCAGCCCTAACTATACGCTTTATCAAAAAGGAAAGTTTTAAGTCTACTCTTAAAAGTGTTGACCGTGTCTGCCTCCCGAACCCAGATTGGTAGTTTGTTCCACAGAAGAGGAGCCTGATAGCTGAAAGCTCTGGCTCCCAATCTACTTTTGGAGACTATAGGAACCACAAGGAACCCAGCATCCTGAGAGCGCAGTGTTCTAGAAGGATAGTAAGGTACTATGAGCTCTTTTAGATATGATGGTGCCTGACCATGAAGAGCTTTGTAAGTAAGGAGGATAATTTTAAATTCTATTCTAGATTTAACAGGGAGCCAATGCAAGGAAGCCAAAATGGGAGAGATGTGATCTCTGATCTTGGTTCCTGTCAGAACACGTGCAGCAGCATTCTGAATTAACTGTAAAGTCCTAAGAGACTTATTAGAGCAGCCTGATAACAAAGAGTTACAATAGTCCAGCCTTGAAGTAACAAATGCGTGGACTAGTTTTTCTGCATCTGCTTGAGAGACAATGCGTCTGATTTTAGCGATGTTACGTAAGTGGAAGAATGCAGTCCTCGAAATTTGTTTTATGTGGACATTAAAGGACAGATCCTGATCAAAAACAACTCCAAGATTCTTTACAGTGGAGCTGGAGGCCAGGTTGATACCGTTTAAAGTAACTAAGTCTCTAGAAAGAGAGTTTCTGAGGTGCTTGGGTCCAATTACAAGAACTTTAGTTTTGTCTGAATTTAACATCAGAAAATTATAGGTCATCCAATTTTTTATATCCTTAAGGCATGCTTGGAGTTTAGTTAACTGATTGGTTGCATCAGGCTTGATCGACAAATATAATTGGGTGTCGTCAGCATAACAATGAAAATTGATAGAGTGATTCCTAATAATGTTCCCTAAAGGAAGCATATATAAACTAAATAAAATTGGTCCTAGTACAGAACCTTGTGGGACTCCATGACAAACTTTGGTATGCATGGAGGATTCATCATTGACGTGAACAAATTGAGATCGATCTAAAAAATTCGATTTAAACCAGCTTAGGGCAGGTTCCTTTGATGCCAATTTGATGTTCCATTCTCTGTAAAAGAATTTGATGGTCAATGGTGTCAAATGCAGCACTAAGATCTAACAGGACAAGTACAGAGATTAGTCCTTTGTCTGATGCCATTAGGATGTCATTTGTAACCTTGACTAATGCGGTCTCTGTGCTATGATGCACTCTAAATCCTGACTGAAAATCCTCAAATAGACTATTGTTATGGAGAAAGTCACACAGTTGATTAGCTACAGCTTTCTCAAGTATCTTAGACACAAAGGGAAGGTTTGATATCGGTCTATAGTTGGCTAAAACCTCTGGGTCTAGAGTGGGCTTTTTAAGAAGAGGTTTAATTACAGCTACCTTAAAGGACTGTGGTACATGTCCTGATAATAAAGACAGATTAATTGTATCCAATAACGAATGACTAACTAGAGGTAAAACATCCTTGAGCAGCCTGGTTGGGATGGGGTCTAAGAGACAGGTTGAAGGCTTAGCTGCAGAAATGATTAAAGTTATTTGATGAAGGTCGATGGGAGAAAAACAGTCTAAATACATATCAGGTTTTACAGCTGTTTCCAAACTTGCTGTATCAATGAAAATGAAAATGAACATGGTCAGGTGGGGGAGAGAAGAGGGTTAGCAAAACAGTGAAAAAGTCACCAGACTTGCATAGTTCACCTTTAAATACCACTGCCTACATGTTTCTCAAAGAAATCACATTTTCCAAATCTTTAATTATCATGACTAGTTTTATTCAGAGTCAATACTACTAGGTGGCTCGTTATCATTCCTGTCACTCTCCACTTGTGGGTCCTCCAATTGAATAAGTGGCATCATCCCATGGATGTCTTTTTTCTCTATGGTAGCTGTTATCAGCCTTAGTGAGAGGGAACGGATACAGGGAATACATCAACAACCACACGTAACTATAATAGCTAAAGACTTTTCCATTGTTTTTTTTGTCATTCTTTGCTCACGGCTGCTGGATGTTGTCTTTTTTCTTTTTTGAGTTGGTGGTTTGGCACACCACATGTAGGAGTGTTATGTGACCAGAGTAGGACCCCAAAGCAGAGACAGATTACGAGAAGGAGTTAAACCAAAAGTCACTTTAATGTTGCAAGGTCCACAAAATGAAAATCAAACAGGTAGATAGGCATTGCAATGGGCCAACGTCCTCAAAAAATCAAACATAAAGCGACCTTCTCAGGTGGAAAACAGCCGAGGAATCCTCTTTCGGGAGAACAAAGGAACCAGACATGTGGTTGGAGCTCGTGGGAAGTAATACTCTGGCACAGGAAGTCTGGAAAAGCCGGGCCTAAAAGGAAGAGGGAAGAAGCTGATAGGCTGATAGGTGAGTCTGTAGGCAGGAGAAGGGAGGAGCCAATCACACCTCTGCACCAGCAAGAGAACAGGAAGGAGGGGGGGGGGGACAAAGGAAAAATAACAGCACAAGACAGACAGAACCAAGCCATGACAAGGAGAGGAGCGCTTATTTCACCTCCTCCCATCTCCAGCTCTTCTTTCTTCAGGCCCCAGGTGTAGACTGCCCTGCTGCCCTGATTACCACCCCGGGATTATTCTGCCCCTGTGCTGGTGGGTTTGGACCACTTTCGTTTGATGACTCTCAACAAACCCACTCTGCTTCTGAAGGTGCTGTCTTAGTGGCACTCTCCTGCTGGCCCTTTACTGGCTTGGAAAATACTGACACCAAGCCCTATAGTTCATGGAAGTAAGCTTTAGAGGTTAGATTGATCATCACTTGCCATCAGAGGTAACTTAGAGTATGGTCCGGGGGAAAGCGCTCCCCGTCTGGAGTTTATGTGGGGTGAACCCAGTATTCTGATTGACTGAGCTTCTAACAGACATAAGAGCCAAAAACAGCGCGTATACCCAATTCAATTTAGTCTGTGCACAGATTTTTGCCAATTTGCTTTTTAGCGTTTGATTCATTCCTTCTACTTCTGGGTGATAGACAGTACCAAAAGAGTGTTTTAACCAGGGGCGCAGATAGTGGGTGTGTCAGGTGTGTCATGACACACCCACTTTTGAATGACCGTAGATCCGTCCCACCCACTTTTATGTAGCTAAACGTTTTGTTTTTTTTGTTGTTTTTTTTAAACTTTGTCTTCTTCAAATCTTCTGATTCAAGCATCACGAGGAAACCAAAATATGAATTAACATAATATTTGGTTTACTGAGGT
This sequence comes from Collichthys lucidus, assembly GCA_004119915.2. NCBI lineage: Eukaryota > Metazoa > Chordata > Actinopteri > Sciaenidae > Collichthys > Collichthys lucidus. The sequence continues at coordinate 2,205,378 of CM014092.1, forward strand.
GTGTGCTGATGTGCATGCGTTGTGTGTAACAACGCGTACGCTTCAAGCAAGTGACTCGTTTGGACTGTGCAGCAAAGAGTGTGGAGTCGTCGTCGACTTTGGTTGCCATGGTTACCAACTGATCACTTGGACAACAACAACAAAAAAGCAAAAGACTCTTGCGTCATTTTTTCAAAAAGTCACTTCTGTAAGTAAATTGTACTTTTTAAATATATACTTCATCACACCACATTGCATTTCTGAGAGTCTCGAAGCAATGTCCTCTCGTGAAAGTAAAAGGCATTGGGGGCAGCTTCGTCCCCCCCAGTTTCTCAAACTCTACCTCTACCTGCTGGAGATCCTGGTTTTTGAAATGTGTCCCATTATGTGATCTGATCTTTTCAGGAAAACCATGCCGTGGGATATACTGATTTACCAGAAACTTGATTACTGACTTACCATCTTCCTTCTTGGTGGGGCATGCCTCTGGCTATCCTGTATACACATTGTCAAGTGAGTTGAGATCCCTGATCCGCTGACACAACGGAAAAGTTAAAATAACAACCTGTGAGACGGATGACATAGTGTCTCACTGCCTAGCCTTGCAAATGGGGAAGTGAACCCCCCCAGCAGACGGCCTAAAAAATGGGGAACGAAGGGACTTTTCATTCATGCCAGTAATGGTAAGCCTTTGGACATTTAAAAAATATATATGAGTATGGGAGTAATGCATAAAGCTAAGCTAAAATGTGATTAATGATGATTCGGTGTTTAAACAAATGCAAAAATGAAATGTTGAAATGAGTGTATCCATAAGAAAAGATTGTGATTATAACTGAAGATTCTGACTGCTGGAGATTGTGAAATCATTGCAACAGTTAGTAGCTAAAGAAGTAATAATAACTAAATCATGCTGAGGGGTTGAGGAAGTGAAACTCGAGCAACCGGTCTGGAGAGAGGGTAAGAAGGGGATAAGTGAAGCGAACAGGAAACATCTGGAGGGACAAACAGAGAGGATGAACTATGACATCACCACCTAATATGGTTGGACTGGCAAGTGACTCATTGTAGCCTGACAGGGGGAATATCCAGCAAACAAGGAGTATAAGAGCCACTGCACAACAGAGATCGTTGTTATTCTCGTCAGCCGGCACCCAAGTTCGAGACATGCAGACCTCAACGGGAGCATCGAATCTACGGACTTAGACACCAAACCACAGAGAGGGAAGATGAACGGCCCAACATCGCGAGAGAAGAATCCGGTGAGCCACGGCTGGCACGAGGGAGCCGAGCCAAGGAGGATAACCACCCCCAAATCAGCTGTGGGCCTTGTCTGGACCAACTGGAACTCTTTTCATGTTCATCCTGCCAAAGATATTACGGACATCAGGAACTTTCTGGGCTTTGGCCAAAGCCAGGGACTCTTGACGAAAACCAGCAGTACGGCAGTTGTGAAAGGATTGGATTGACTGATCACCGCTTCACCCTTTCCCTCCCTCTCTCCTCTCCAAATTGGACCAACCTCAGTAACTCAGCAACAGCCTTCGTATCAGGTTATCAAATTTATTAATATAGGGATAGTGATTTAGACAATAGAACTAATCATATTTGAATGAATTAAGCTGTATGCTCGCTCTTGCTAAACTTTGTAATAAATATATCCACTGCAGTTAAAGATTAAGTTGTGGACCTTACTTTTATAACATCTCCTTTAGGGTGTAATCATAAGTTATAGTGTGTTCAACATCGAATGGTTCTACCAGGTTACTCTAGCCTATTGAAATTAACAGACCCTTGAGGCTCACTGTCTGAGCCACTAAAAAATATCCTAGCAACCATACCAAGTGCACAGATCAATGAGAGGAGAGCTGCCGTGAACGCACGCGGCTAGTATAGTATTTGGCTCATAGGGGCTATTCGGTCAGGTGCTATACTAGAGTAAGCAGGGTAGACGTGCGGATGAAGGCAGTTAGAAGCTAGGCGAATCTCCTCGCCACCAGCTTAAACAGTCCTCTAAACTGTCCCGATGGAGTTAGACCCACGGGCTTGAGGATCGGACCCGTGAGACGGAGAGCTGGTCCGGTACCACCTGTACAGGGGTTAACTCGGGATCTAACAACATCCACACACATCAACACATACCTGTACCCTCTAACTGAGTCTATCATATCCGTGTAGTCTAAAATAATTTCTCTCCCTGGCTTGTCTCTAAGGGGTACCTACCTGGTTCTGGACTGACAGTTGGTCTGGCGTTGAATTTTGTGCATTGTTCACGTTTTAATTAGGTAGTGGACCATATATTTCAGGAAAAGATGCCACCAATTTTCAAGATTTCTCATAATTTGGACCACACCCACATGTCCCACTCCATGTGTCTCCTCCATGTTATCCAGCATGACACTTATGTACATCAGTATAACAATAACACAGTTTTCTGCTCCAGAGACATCTAGGTAGAATGGTAACCGATAGTCCGGTGTAGCTAGCTCAGCAGCCGTCACAAGTGATTGTTTGAGTGAGATAAACGCTGCTTCAGCCTCTTGAGTCCACTCCAAATTCACGGTCAGGTTACGCATACCCTGTTGTCTAACAATGTCTCTTAGTGGTTGTGTCAGTCCGGTGTAGTTGGCTACATAGCTACGACTGTATCCTGTCATGTCTAAAAAGGAGAGCATGTCTTTTACCTTAATTGGCTTAGGGTGGTGTAAAATAGTTGATCGGTGTTCTGGAGACATGCTGACCCCCTTTTGTGATATCCTACGCCCTAGGAATGAGACCTGTTTTCTAGCTACCTAAAGTTTGGTCTTGCTTACCTTGAAACCTTTGTTTGCTAAGTGTTGTAGGACAGAACGTGTAGTGTTGATACAAGAGGCTGCAGTAGGTGCGGCTACCAGTAGATCACCACATATTGTACTAGCGTTATATCATTGGACCCTTGTGGCAGCCGGGTGTATTGCAATTGGTAACCCTTGTAGGTGAATGAAAACAAATCTATGCATTCTTCTGCTAGGGGAAGACAAAAGAAAGCATTAGCCAAATCTATGCAGGTAAACCAACTCTGAGAGGGGTCCAGGTTTGCTAAGGCCACATATGGGTTTGGTACCGGTACAGTGGGTGTGGTCAAAATGTTTTGTAATTGCCCTAAGGTCATGTGCCATGCGGTATTTACCTGTCCCTTTCTTCTCCACAGGGAGGATGGGTGTGTTCCAGGCTGACTGAGAAGGTTTTAACACATCATTCTCAATTAGTCCTTCTATTGTGTCCTGGATCCTTGTCTCGGCCTGTGGTTTGTGGGGATATTGACGTACCCACAATGGTGTATCAGTATTAACTGAGAATGTGATAAGGGAAACAGGATAAAGATCAGGAGTCCCTGGCGGCTCAGCGGCTACCATTACCTTAGTGTGTGGTTTGTCTTGTTTTTTCTTATCATTTACCTTTTGTTTCGCCTCAAGTATCTGCATCCTCAACAGCTGTGCCTGTAGATCTTTAATGGTGTCTTGCTCGCCCTCATGTGTGTCTTGTGCTCTAGATAGATTATGTATAAGATGTTTTTCCCACACATGTGACTCACACCCTAGCATGTCCGGATTACTCTTTATACTTCCTCTGGAACACCCTTTAAAATGGCCTGTCTATACCACTCTCTCTGTGCCCCTGCCTTTCCTGGATTACAGCCTGTGTGTATCCCATTTTAGCTTGCTGCATTAGGGAGGGGGTACTTCTCTCTCATCACTCTCCCTACTCGTGTGCTAACCCGTGTGAACGGCGTGCTATCGTCTGTTAGTTGGATTTGGGCCTGTTGTTCAATCTTGTGTACGTCTGCGTTGTGCAAAGGGATCGTCTTTGTCAGTCTCAGGCTCTTCTGGCTTCTGAGGTATACATTCTATAGGTCTATTTTTGGTTGACGTGGTGTCAACATCACTTGAGATCCAGTCTGAGTCTGGGTCATCGTCAATGTGTATCTTGCCCTCTGTAAGCTGTATGGTGAGATAAATACCCACCGTGGGCAATGCACTAGGAGGGGCGTCTGGTCTTACCTTATGTTGGGGTGATGGCTTCTCTTCGTCCTTATTCAAATGTTCAACGCTCCGCCACCAGACTGCCAGCTCAGACCATCCCTGTCGATCTTGATCTAGATCTTTCCCTTATATTTGACTAGCTGTTCTAGCTGTACCTTTACACTCCTTAGCCTAGCCTTCTTATCTTTTCTCTCTATAACTCTGGCCGTAGCCATCATTATATTAACAATTTGTTTTTCAAATAGCTTCCAGGTCCCCAAGGGGCCCCATCTGCCGTCATCTATTTTTCTATCAAATCCACCTTTCATTCTAGACTTTCCTACTAGTCCTAGCTAAACTTTGAAGCCAACTAATTTTTATGGAATAGACCGGAACTACCAGTCCTAGGGCCTCAATCCCCACTAAAATTTACGGAGTTATTGCACTCCAATGGCTTCGAACCCATAGAATTTACAAAGTTCTAGCTTCGAGGGACTCTAACCCACTAGAATTTATGGAGGTATTGCGCTCCGAGGGCCTCAAACCCAATAAAATTCGGAGGCTTTGAACTCCCCGGACCTCCAATCCAGCTGCCCACTCAGGGCACCGTCCCCGCGTCCACAGACGGCGTTGTCCGCCACGACCAAGGCAGTCTGTTATTTATCTTTTTTGCCAATTGAGGTATTTTACACTTTTTTCCCCTCAAAACTTCACTCCATTATTTCTGGCCGTTTACCCAACTTTGCAACAATCACACGCTTTAAATTTCTTCACACTCACAGATCCAGGACACTTAATTTAGTATTTTCAACATGCAGAATTCGAGTTAAACAGGCTTCTGCTCACCTTATTTAGACCGGTCTGTGTCCTGTCTCGCTCGTGTGCTGTCCTTTAAGCCAAAACCAGCTCTTCCTGCATCCCGGACGAGCCCCCAAAACTGTTGAGGCGATCTTAATTCACCTCCCTGAATTGTTTGATGCAAGATGAGCACTCAGAAGATCCTACCACAGAAAATACATCTGTTACAGCAATGAGCCAAGTAAGATCTGAAGAGTCCATGCTGCTTCAGTCTTCTTATACTCTTCTACACCTGTCTACTGACGTCACTTGCTCTCTTCCTGTTCTACAGGTGGCTGCCCTATATGGTTATATTTCTTTGAAGTCTTTAGCTGCTTAAAATAGGATGTTTAGGTGCAGTCCTTTTGCTCTGTCTGTGCAAACCTTTCTGAGACATTCCTGAAAAAGCCAGTAGAAGAAATATAAGTTGTCAGCATGAGTGTGTGTCCCTGCTGAGTTGCACACTTCTTACGGTTACATTCATTTGCTTCATTATACATTCTTTAAGCATTATGATTACTTGAATAGCTAGTGTGTTTGTTCTGTACATCTATATCCACAATTTCCAGCATTTAGTGTTCACATAATGTTATATTAACCCGAATATACTTCTCCCTTTGATTATACTTGTTTCTTAAGAAAACAATTAACCTTTGAAGCACCCATTTAAAAAAAAAGACAATTGTGAGTATAAACTGTTACAGAACAGTGCATTTGTATGTAGCTTTTTTTTTCTTTTGTAAAATGTTAGTATTGGCCCCAGGCATCTGGAAACCCCTGTCTTAGACCATTCGTGCTCCCAAAGAATGGTGGAGGAAGAAGGATATGGGGTGTTCTTTTGGACACTTCAGGTAGCTTGGATTTATGGAATATGGCAGCACTGAAGGTTAATGTATTTCTTAAATTCTTAGTAGTTAATTTGCTTCTTTATTTCTCCACACGTTTCTTGCAACCTCATTTACCTTTTTGACCTCATTTACAACAAAAGGTTTGATTGTTCTGTGATCACAGCTAATACTATAGCTACTTCAAGAGTGCTGCATTGCTCTAAAAGGCATTTTACAATTTTGTTCAGTTTATATAGCTTGGAAATGGAAAATATGCATCAAAATTATGATAAGGTCAAAATATTCCATGTGATTCACAAAGACCTCTATCTCCGACCTCTGAGACGGAGTATGAGGAGCTGCAGGACCTTACTCGGACTAGAGAAAGGAGAGGAGAAGAGAGGAGCTCTGACTGTAGTGTGTGCTTAGGTCCAGACGCTCCAGCAATTGGTGAAATTTCAGCAACCCAAATTTTCCACTCCGACCATCCTTCAGCCACAAACGCATCCAACTGGACAGTTGTCCGCCTCAAACAGTCTCTAACTTTACCGAAGTGCAGTGGCCAATAAGGCACCTTTCCCTATCTCGTAATTACAAGATCAGGTGTCTAATTTATTTTTTTCAAGTGAATGCAATACGCTTCTGTACTTCTTCTTCTTCTTCGCTCACATAAAAAACTACAGGTGCACCGGCAATAATAGTCCCCGGTAATTCACTTCCGTTGTGGAGTTTTTTGTTTGCAGTGCTGTTTTTTTTTTATTTGCAGCGTTGTTTCTTTCTTTTATTTGCAGTGCTGTTTCTTTTTGTTTGCAGCATTTCTTTTATTTGCAGCGCTGTTTCTTTATGTTTGCAGCGTTTCTTTTATTTGCAGCATTTAGAGTTCCCGGGCCACCGTAATAAAGTCATTGCAGTGAGAAAATACCTGTTGACTGTGCCTACAACCTGTTGTGAAACAACATTTCAGACCCACTTCTTTTCCGGCACACAGCACTTTCAAAGTCACTATCGAAGAAAAAAGTATGTTATGCGTGATATATAATGCATCAAGTCAGTGGCAATGCAGAAATATTTAACACTTACAGGGGATTTACACAGGGAACGGAAGCTCCGTGGAACTGCTGCGCCACAGTTTTGCTCCTTCCTCCGTCAATTCACACCGGGCACGTGACGGCAGCGTAGCAAGCCAGCCGCGTTCACGTGAGCTCATGCGAGAATCTTGGATGTGCGTGAGACCACACAATAAACTGTGTATAAAGACAAACAACAACAACAAATAGCTTACTTAGCTTCTCCGACGTGGAAGAGATTATAAAAAGGTTGTCTGTTGTGTCATAAATTATTGTGTGTTGTTCCACAACAATTAGTCCCTTGTCATTCATGTTGAGACCCTTTGATTGATTGACCGCTGATCTGATGCTACCGGTCATGGCGTAACGTTGATGTGAAGTTGTGATAGACTACATGACCTGCGTATTGTGTTTTATTTTTAAAGGGGGCGGAAGTGTATTATGTTGATTCTGTGTTGGATTTCCTGTCTGGTGCAATCTGCTCTGTTGAAATTCACGCGGCTTAGCAAGGGCTCGCATCAAACATAGAAGTGCTACGGAAAGATAGTGCTGCAGCGCGGAGAGTCACTGCTGGGATGCTGCTTAGACGTTCTGCGGCGTGCCTGGTGGGAATGGTTTCATTGATTAGACTGGCAGCGATCAGCTCCAGTGACGCGGTGCAGCCATTCCACAGCGGTGTGAATAAGGCTTAAGTTAACCTGAAAAAAGGCTGTTATTTATGTAAAGAAGCAGAAAAAGCAACATACATATTTTTGCTTCTAATACATTGAATGTTGCCCATAACTGAAACTCTGTACTGTAATATAAACAGTTTACCTGTACAGGTTTGTGTATAAATGCCGTTATATATAGAGAAGTGGCTGAATTAATCGAGGCAACTTCTTTTTCACTCCACAGAAAACTGCTGGAGACGTTTGGTTCATTAGTCTTTTGCATCCCTTGACTGTACTCAAATACTTAAATGGGAATAGCTGGCCCATAAATAATGCAAACATTCTTCTGAAAATTGTAGTCATTTCTTCTCTAAGTTGTGCTTCAGACCAGTAAGATGTAAAGGAGATCTTCCCAATAAGGCCATCTTGTGCTAAATGCAGAATGTTGATGCTGAAGAAAAAGGCAAGTACACATCTCTTGTATAGTGTCTACAGGCTTTGTTTTTTCTCACAAAACGTGAGTGTAGCAGGCCTTTGAGGAACTGATGAAAGAGGAACCTGAAATCAATGAAAACACACAGACACCTGTGCATTACAAGAGAGCAATACATTTTTAGTTCATAGGAAATGCAAACTGTAGATGCAAACCAACTAACTAATAGCATCATTAGCCGTGATCAGGGCCGTATTAAGCCAATGTGGTGCCCCTGGGCCCCACCTAACAGGTGCCCCCCCCCCCTGTGTATCAATTCAAACAGCATCCAACTATACACAGTACATGTAGGCATATTCAGATGCCTCAATTTCAAATGTGTATCAATTCAAATAGCCAAAATCATTAAGTGTTAGTGTACATCAACTCAGCAGACAAGCCAAAAACACAAACAATACATTCCCATTATCGTGGGAGAAAGTTTGACATAGAAGAAAAGTAACTTTTTAATCCAAAAAAAATTATGTTTTAATTAAAATAACATCAGTAATTTAACTTTTCCTTGTCTCTGACATGAGTTTTCAGTCTCCCCTCATGGAGGATTTGCGTCTCCACAAGCAGCTTGGCACACATGATCATGAGGTCGTTATACAAATATTTTTGTCCGACCTTGTTGCTTAATCTCCGCTAATTAGTTTGGAAACGTGATTATCAGTCCCGCTCGGTGCGCCCTGCCCTGCTCACCCCGGCTCTATGAGACGCACATCGGGATGGTGTACGAGGCTCTCAGCCTTTATGTCTCTCGGAGGGAAACAGGAGCCGCAGTTTAACCCTCAAATGTGAATTTAAACAACTTAAATCGGATTAGGCTGCAAACAAAGAGTGCGCAAAACGCAGGAAATACCCAAAATATATGACAAGCGAATTTGTTTTATGACTCGGGGTCAGAATCGTTTTTTAAAGTATCGACGCATCGGTTTCAGTCAGCTCATTTAAATAATTAATATCAGTGGGTACCGTACTTGTGGACTGACCCAACTGACAGATTGGGGAAAGGGGGGAAGAATGGTCATGTAATCTCGATTTGTTTAATATTATCATTATTATTGTTTTTGTTATTATGAAATTAGTGTTCATGGTGAGTTATATATGGCCATTTATCATTTTCAAGTGAATAACACAAACATACAAATTAACGAAAATTATTTTTAAAGTTTGTGTCATGTGGTGCCCCCCCAAGTGGTCGTGAATGGTTGGTGCCCCTGGGCACTGTGCCGCAGGCCCATATGGTTAATCCGGCCTTGGCCGTGATTATGAAAGTATAAAGATCGGTATGATGTCCCAGTGGAGGTGGTTGGTGTGGCTGGCCCAGGTGTGTTATTGTAGCTGGTGAGAGCCTACATTAGCAAAATATTAGCAACATTATCTTTCATGTGTTTTTAATGTTTATACGCCCAGCCGTCAAAAACCACGGATGTGATTGGCAAAGGACAAAAAAGCAGGAAAATGTAGAAACAAAGAGAGATAAACTTTATGCTTTTCTACAGTATTCACTGGTGCCTTATTCACATTAAATTAAATGTCTTTATCATGTGACTTCCTCTGTCCTCCATTGGCATTACTCTCTCTCTCTAGCCCAGCAGAGAACAGTTTTATCTTGTGAGTAAAGGTCATGTAGTCTGGAGACACAGATGTCTGTTTACGCAGATTGGAACGTCAATGGCAAGCTATCTATTATGTCTAGGAAGACAGCAATAGGTCTCTTCAAACCTGGCCACCACCTTGTTGAGATAGACTGGCACCTAGTCAAAGCCAAACAATACTGCCGAGAACCTCAAGGCCCACACGTGACCTTGTGTAACTTAGGAATAGAAAATTCCATAACACACACTACAGTCAGAGCTCCTCTCTTCTCCTCTCCTTTCTCTAGTCCGGTCTCTAGTCTGGTCCTGCAGCTCCTCCTAGTCTGTCTCATAGTGGTCTTTGTGAATCACATGGAATATCTTGACCTTATCATAATTTTCATGCATATTTTTCATCTACAAGTTATATGAACTTAATTGTTAAAAAATGTAAAATGCCTTTTAGAGCACTGCAGCACTCTTGAAGTAGCTATAGTATTAAGGTGTGATCACAAAACAATCAAACCTTTTGTTGTAAATGAGGTCAAAAAGGTAAATGAGGTTGCAAGAAACGTGTGGAGAAAAAAAGTACAAATTAATCGCTAAGAACTACCAAGAAGCTACCAGGAATACATTAACTTCCAGTGCTGCCATATTCCATAAATGCAAGCTACCTGGAGTGTCCAAAAGAACACCCCATATCCTTCTTCCTCCACCATTCACGAAATGTACCCTGTCATCTCGCAGCTATTCTTTGGGACCACGCAGGGATGGACTGGGACAAAAAATCGGCCATGGCATTTTGGACCATAGCAGCCCACAAGCCTCCTCCTTTTCTTCTCGTGCACCACAGGCACGCCGTGCGCCCTAGCCTAACCGGCCCCCACCCGCTCCGGCGCGGCCCACATTGCCCATCGCTAAGCCCAAGAGAGTGTTTGGGGTGTGTGATCTACTCGTTAAATATATATATCGGGACTTGTCGGCCCAAAAAGCACGTCGGCCCACCGGGCACCGGCAATTTTCAGTCACAATTATCTTTTTAAATGGAAATGTAATGTAGTATAAAATGCATGATTTAACTTTACTCAGACTTTACTCTTGTTTAGACAGATATTTTTAAAGATTTTATGGAAGGATAAAATGAGAGTGACTTTTGATGGACCAGATGGATGGGCCATGGCTGGATCACAGAGCAAGGTGATCCAGCACTGTGAGAACTTCACTTGGATTCAGATGCCAGCAAGATGGAGATCTGCTATTATTAACAATGCCCCCTTCCTTCAGGCCCCCTTCCTCACCTGACCCAAACATGCATCTAATCATGCTGATTGTTATAAAATAAATAATATATGTCAGGAAAACCTTTGCTGCTCTTTACTTAAGTTCTAATTGTTTGCTTCTTGCAGTAAGAAGTTCACAACTGAACTATCTGTTATTCCCTTGCCAAATGCTGGAACAACTCTACCTAATGAGACTGTTAATGAGTTGTTTGTCGACATTGCTCTTACAAGATGATGACATCCATAACACCAAGGTAAACATTTTGTCCCAAACTGCAGGGAACAGTCAAGAGAGAGGGATGAGTTGTGTTAAGCCAATTGGGAGCCAGACGAAGTTAGAAGAAGTTACATTGCTTCATGCAGTTAGAAACTTTTCATGATTTGGGTTACATAAGTCATGTGTAATGTCAGTTGACTTATTGTATTACTAGTTTGTGAAAATAATTATAAGAGGACAGCTCTGAATTAAATCTGCAACTAAATTCTGTCAATGCACCCAGGTTGTACACAATTATTGTAATCAAAATTATTTGTGAGTTCGCTAAACATTAAAGACCCAGGAACTTTCACTGCCCACTGTGTTCCACCTCAGAATACATTTGACATTAAAAAACAGTGGGCCAACCCTGTTGAGCTTGGGAAGGGTCACACAGGAGGAAGGTTTATTCTGGAGGTTTATTTTTTATTTTATTGACTGTTCATTGCGCGACATGACTATGGAGCAGATGATACTGAAACAAAATATTAAAGCATCGCATAGTTTTAGTTTTCATTCAAATTCTTGTTGTCTTGATGGTATTAAATGTTTCTAAACTCATTTACTAAATTATATATATTTCAGAGATCCCTTTGCATAGCACTCAAGGGAGCTGGCATAACACCAGTTGTCCTTGTCTACAGTTTGAGAACCAGTGATTTAGGATTTGGGGAAATATACTGCAGCACATAACCCTGTAAAGTTACAAATAGATGTTTTTACATTTTGGCTTTTTGTATTAAACAAGTGTGATATAACATTCATTTATAATTCAGCCAGAATAGCAGTTCGGGTCCTTCAGTACAGACATGAGTGCCATTAATCTTTTATATTTCTAAAATATAGAAATACTAGAAACTAAAAAACTAGAACTACTCTGTTAAATTGAGTGAACTTGCATGAAGACTGTGTGACCTTGCTTTGTTATCATACACTTCAGGATTACATCATTACTTTATTTCAAGATGAACAACATCAGCAGGTCTCATTAGAGGCCTAATTACTGAGCAGCATTTCAAATAAGGTAGAAGGGAAACTTACTTTACATGTGATACAAAAACATTTATGATTAAAAAAAAATCTATAGCAATTTTCAGATTCATGTTTTAACTGAACCAGTTAAGCACCTTAAACCATATGAAAATCACCAGGTGCAGTTGTTGATTGCAACCCTTCACCTCACCCTCGTGTTCCGTCACAAAGGAGAAACTACAGTGGCAGTGAAAGGTGCGAAAAACGCAAATGGGCCCATTTAGAGCCAGGGTTTAGTTTATCTGTTCTGAGCTACAGTGGCCCAGCAATGTAGGAGAAGAGGCCTGTATAAAAAAGGTTAGTTCTAATGTAATGAAAGCATAAGGATTGTTTTTTTCAAGTGGTTACATACTAATGTAAATAGCTCTGAATATAATATTTATTTCCTGCCATATTCTGTAAATAGAACCATCTAAATCTGACACACTGGACCTTTAAAATAAAAAAAACTGGAAACTAAAAAACTGCAAGAGGGAGATGGACAAACTCCAACTTCAGTCTTAGAGAAAGCACATTCTAAATTCCTGGGAGACGCACGTTAATAATTCTTATCAATTCCATCTGGCTCTGTGTGCTGTGTCAAAAACAATATCAGAACTGACTCATGGGATTAATAAAGCTCCAGAGCCTCAAGATCTTTAAACCCAAACTATTACATGTATCAGTATTGACCGTAGGGATTTACTATTGAGGTATTGTTGCCAAACTAATGAAATGATCTCCCTAGTGTCAGTGTTTGAATTATCCCACGGAGAGAGATCACCTCTGAAAATAAATAATAAAGAGAATAAAATGAGGGGATGCATCCACTGCCTCGGGTCTGCAGAGAACAGTTCATTAGACCATTCTATGTTCTGCCCCCCCAAAAATGCTCACAAATTAGCCTCCTGGGGGAATGAACCACTTGTTAATCTGACAACATTATGAGTTTTTTTTATTATTTCAAAGTGAATCATAACATATAACGTTTCATGACTACTTCTACTGCACCTTGACCATCTTTACACTTTCTTTATCTGTTTTTTACAAGTAAGAAGGCCACAAACAATCAGCATGAATTGCACAGTTAACTTACTTACTTTCCTCTATTGCAAACAAGTGTATCAAGCCTCCTCCAGACTGACCCAGGGGAATCCCTCCACAAGCCCCATGTATGTTCACATCTGCCCTTAGGAGACCTGATCTGTTTTTTACTCGTACCAGACTGCTTCCTGGAGGACAACACTCCTGTTTACACCTTGTTATGACCAAACCGACTAATTGATCCTGAGAGAGTTCAGTCCCTCCTGCACATGAACACACAGATGCAAATATTTGTCACAGAAGTGGTGCAGGTTGTTGTTGTTGTTCCAAAGCTTTTGTTTTTGAATTTGAGATAATATGGCAACTTGTGTCCTTGGTTGCAAGTAATTACTTATTGTAACTTCTAGAGGTTAATTAAATGGGTGACATTGTGACTTAGTGCCCACAAAGGCCTTTTTGGCAATGGGCCCTCAAGAATGTGTGTTAAAAGACATCAATTAATTTCTAAAAGTAAAAAGTTATGATAAAAAAGGCATGCTTGTGCCATTTTCATATCTTTTTCAGACCCAGTTGTTTTTACAAACACTTCTTAATAAATAATTAATAAAGAAAGGTACCCACAGGAAAAAAGAGAATGGAGAGAAATATGAAGCTGCAGATGGCTGGGAAAATTAGGCCAATATGGTCTCTGCTCTGCAGTTAACTTTTACTCTCAGTCAACAGTACTTTACATCTTTTGTAACAACAGCCATGGGGGAATGCAGAACTTCTTAAGCTAGCAGAAAATTCTGACATACCAGAAATTCATATGATTGGCCTTTAACCACATTATTGACCCTTCAGGCATCTACTCAGGCACCTCAATCATCCTCAAACTGAATGTCAAACTGATCTGCCAGGCAGATGGCAGAAATCAGCTTGTGTATTCTTGGCGAAAGTCATCTGCTGGTGAGATACAAATATATGTTAACTTCAAAAATATTCTGAACATCCACCTGAAATTTAAAAGAAATTTCTGTAAAATCTTGTGCATGTTTTTATGTGTTCTGATCTACTCACTGCCATGAGCTTCAGGAGGGTCTTTGGTCTACCTACTCAATCCTGAGCCTGCTGTACGAAAGGGGTGCATGCATTATAGTTCAGCCAAAGACAATTTGAAGAGTCAGTCAGCTGGTTTAAGTGTCATTTGTCAGTTTCTTCTGTGTGTTGGTCTGACTCACATAGGCCTAAACAGTTAAAAGTATAGACAAAATATTTTCTACTGCAGAGAACAGTGAGTGATAAAAACAAGATAAGAGGCGAAAACAGGGTGCAAGCTGCAAGGAGCTGTGAGTGTTAATCAGAGGTGTCACTAGGTTTTAAGGACAGGGGGCCTTAGCCTCGAAGAGATGCACAGGATGTGAGCAAACGTAGTGCGTGACCACAAAATTGGCAAACAGCTAGTAAAGACTGAAAAATTATTTATTAGTATTAGTAGTTATTTATTAGTATTTATTATCAGTCTTTTTTTGCACAGTAGCAGTATGTTTACAGCATTAACAAGAATATGGCTACAATTGCAAGTTACTTGGTGGGTGGAAGCATCAAAGAATGTTGTCTGTTTTTAAGGGTGGCAAATCGGTCTATCACTTTGTTGTGACTCAGATGCTGAAGCTCAGCTTTTTCAATTGACATGACTGCAAGACTGTGTGTGTGGCTCTTCAGATCTACCTGTATGGGCCCTTCTTTGTCACCTAAATAAAACCCTGTAGTGAAGTGAGCTTCTGTAATTGCTTCATCATTTTTCCTCTCTTTGTCTGTTTGCTCTCCTTCTCTCTCTGTAGTAACTTGATCTTCCTCTACCTCTGGATCCCCTTGCTCTCTCTGACTTGACCTTTGCCTGTTCTCCCTCAGCATCTCCTTCTGCCTGACCCTTCAAGATACACAATGAATTAAATTAATAACTGATCAACATAGAGGCTAAAGCCATGACGTTTGCTCAGAACACAATAATTGTTTGCTCCTAAATATTTTGAAATCACACACACACACTGATAACTTGGCTTTCTCCACTTTCTAATTACTACTTTCAAATAAAAGCTCGAGTTAAATAAGTCTTATATGGTGCACCTTGACTGAAATGTTTCAGATTTCATATTCAAATTGAGTTCCATATATTTCCAAGACTGTCTGCATCACAAATGACTCTATTCTGTGAAATCCTTCAGACTCACTTTCCAGTAGAGGTCTCTCCCCTCTCACTCATTAATAACATATTTGATATGTGCACATCTGAGAAGCTGGACCTAGTTTCAAACAGATGCAAATGATTAGTTCAAATAGTTGCATATTATTTTTCCATTGATTGATTTTTTAAATCAACTAATTGTTTCAACCCAGTCAAATTGATATATAAAATACATTAAATCAAAATAAAACAAAAAAAAAAAACATGTCTAGATGTGGTCTAATGATGTCTGGACAGAGAAAATGTTACCATTCTAATTAAACATGGTGCAATGCAAAATATGTTGCTTTATTATGTCTTGCTGATGAATTGTTATGGTAAGATTATTCGGACAACCTGCGTGTGCTACTTTTAGTCTCTTGTGGATTAAGGTTTAAACATGCTTTTCACTTCCTGCCTGTCACAAAATCTTTATAAAACTGACAGCTGCTGCTCACGTTTCTCACATCGTCAAAGCTGTGTGGTGAGGAAAGCACTGTTAGACATCTAAAACTATCTCTGAACTTACAATTCAAACACAATCCCTCTCAATCACATGCTGCACTGGTTGTATTATTTATTTTAACACTGCCTTCAGTATGTTTCCGGTGGATGATAACTACACACGTGTGTCAGAGTTTGTTATTGTGGGCTTCCTGAGTCTCCAGCCAGAGCATTTTGACCTGGTGGCGTGGTTCTTCTTCCTCTACAGTATGTAACCACGTTGGTGGGCAACCTCTTGCTGGTACTATTTGCTTTGGAGCAGAATCTCCAGAAGCCTATGTACATTGTCATTATCAGCTTGGCCCTCTCAGATATTGGTCAGTATATTAATGATTGTGGCTAACTGTCATACATCTTGGGTATTAAGTGTTATGCAGCTTTTATGAAAAATTTTTATCCCCAACAGTCATCACTGGCTCTTTGAAATAGCTGTAGAAACACTGATGGACTGTACTGGATTGAGAAATGTCAAGACTTGATCAGGAAATATGAGTGTAAATAACTGACAGTGCAGGTTTCTGCTGAAATAAATCAACAAAACTAATCAACTGACATTCCAATTTTGTTTCAAGCATCTGGTTATGAAGGATATAAGGATATAAAGCTGCGAACAGTTTACTGAACATTGTGAATATGTCTCTCTATTAGTTTAAATTCATCCTTTTAAATGTGACAATAAATGTGATCTTGACATTTTTGAAAAACCATCCTTAACCATGAAATAGTTTAAAGAAAATTAAGAAAAACCTCTGCTTTGCTTTGCCTTCACAGGGCATCTCTCACAGGGTATGTGCAATATGTCATACCTTTTGTTTATGTATTTATTTTTGTGACTTTGGTGTGTGATTTGATTGTCTGTTTGATTGCAGCTGTGTCTCCATTGCATATTGATTTTCTTTCAATGAAGTTTCTTATCCCATGGGCTTTACCCAAATTAATTGCTCGCTACTGGTGGAATGATGGGAGTCTTGGCTTTCAAACTTGCCTTATCCAAATGCACATGATCCACTATTATTTTTTACTGACAATGGCCCTGGGCCGATATCAGGTAAAGAAAATTTTGATTGTTCTTACCTTGTTGTTTTTCTAAGCCCTTGAGTAAGATTGAAAATACATCTCCTATCCTTCATTCTTTCTCTCTCTCTTTTTCTCTTCAGATACCCAATGGTGATGACAAACCAAACCATGTTAGGCCGCGCACTCTTCTGCTGGGTGGTGGCACACATCTTCTTTGGAATTAGCACCTTCCACTTCACCATGATGCCATTTTGTGGGCCCAACCAAATCGTACGCGCTTTCTGTGACACCATGTCTGTTATGGCTCTAGTGTGTGGGGACACCAGCAAACAATTCCGCGATGCCTTTGCTGGAGCGATGCTTATTCTGTACGTTCCTTTAGCCTTTATTGTCATCTTTTACATTTGCATCATTATCTCAGCATTGCACATAGCCACTGGACAGGTAAGGTTCAATCATTAGATTATACTAATATGGGGAGGGGTCACGTGATCCGGATCAAGATGGACGCTTGAGACTTTTCTCCGCTCCAGGCTACAATTAAATTAATAACTTTTTCCATATAAACTAAACACCGTCGGTCAAATTGTAACTCAGCCATGCCTAAACCGCAACACGATAAAGATTTTCCTATTTTTTCACCTTCGGGTCCCGCCGCTAAGAAGAAAACCACTCGACAAACGGTCCCGCGTGTCCCGAGTGAGGCCAGTCAAGGTGAAGCTAGCGTGTCAATGCTACAGCTAAACAATCAAGCAACTATGGAGCAGATTTTAGCTAAAAATAAAGTCTGTTGCCTCCCGGGTCAACGACATGGATGAATCGGTCGGCGCTCGCCCGGACACCATTGACGGGGCACTGCACGAAATAAAAGTATCTGTCGCTTCGGTGGAGAGCTCCTTATCGGCTCTGTCCGCCCGAGTGACGGACTTGGAAAAGCGCGTGGAGGAGGTCGAGGAGAGGCTTTCCGCCACGGAGGACAGCCGCAGTGCCCATGACACCTGCTTGGCCGCCGTGGAAAAAACAGTGAAGCAGCTGCTGCTGAAAATTGACGATCTAGAAAACCGTGGTCGTCGCAAAAATCTGAAAATTATCAACCTCCCAGAGAAAACGGAGGGCAACATCCCGCTTGCGGACTTTCTTCAGACAACATTACCAACTTTAATCGGCCTGCCTGCTGATTACCCCCCGCTGGAGATTGAACGCGCCCATCGGGCCCTGGCTCCTGCCCCGGCCCCAGACAAGCCCCCGAGAAGCGTCCTGGTCCGGTTTCTGCGATATTCCCAAAGAGAGGCTGTGCTCAGAGCGGCGTTAAAGAAGCGCGACATCCACCACGGCGGCTCCCTGCTCCGGTTCTACCCCGACTTGTCGGCAGAGGTCCTGCGAAGGCGGCGAGTGTTCGACACCGTGGGGAAGGCGCTGGCTGGTCTTAATAAATACCGTGGTTTCGCCTACCCAGCCCGCCTCCGGTGTCTCCATGAAGGGCGAATTCACCTTTTTAGCACCCCTGAGTCTGCGGCTGCATTTCTGGATACCCTTAAATGAGGTAACTTCTTCTGCATCGCTGTTGTTACCAGTTACAATGGAAAAGGACAAACTTTACATGCACATGAGCCCCCATTGAATGTTGTGTATTTTTTCTTTGCGACCACTACATGGACTTTGAGAGAATAGTTTAATATCAATAGAGCTGATTGATCGACTTGTAGTTTTTTCCCTTGGGTAGAAGGTGTTTTCATTTTTATTCTCGTTTGGTATTAGACTCTGTGCGATTTCATGCTCTGCTGCAGTGCTTTAAAATATATATATATATATATTATTATAATTATTTATTTACTCTTTTATTCTGTCATAAACACAGCACTTGCATTTTCAGTTTTAATTCTGTTAATTCAGCATACCCTTTTTCTATCAGCTCTGTGAGTAGTCTGCATTCAAAGAACACTTTGCGTTAATGTTGTGGTCCAAGTAAAACTTGGAAACCTACTATTCTGGGGTGTCTCTTAGTGGTGTCATACAGCCTCGGATGTGGACTTTGTTTTGAGTGTCTTATTTGTTACTGTGATCTACCTGCTAATCTAGGATTTAGACTAGGTTAAGTATGCTCAGTGACATCTTATGGGGTAGTTTTTTCCTGTCGTTTGGGGACAGGATAGGGGGGGGTGAGCACTGCTGTCTATATTTTTTGTGTTTTATTTTCCTTTTGTCGAATGGTTGGAGCCTAGGTTTACTTTTTCGTACATCTGCCTGCACTTTGATTAATTTCCCTGCACTCAGCACCTGTTATCTAATTACTTTCCATTTTTGTGGATCCCATGTCTAGTTCACTTAAACTTACTACTTGGAATGTCCAGGGATTGGGCCATGTAATTAAAAGGAAGAAGATTTTAACATATCTGAAAAAACAAAAATCCGATATAGCATTACTTCAGGAAACTAGGCTATCTGACATAGAACATTCGAAACTTAAGAGGGATTGGGTAGGCAAAGTTTACTTTTCCTCCCATTCACAGAATAAAAAAGGTACAGCCATCCTTATAAATAAGAACCTTCCATTCATTTTGGAACATGAAGAAAGGGACTCAGAGGGGAGATTTATTTTGATTAAAGGTTTGATTCTCGAACAACATATAACTATTCTCAATATTTATGCACCAAATATTGATTCACCCCAGTTTATGTCTCAAATGATTTTGATGTTTAATCATCACTGCAGGGGCCTGGGCATCCTAGCCGGCGACTTTAATTGCATAATGAACATTTCTCTGGATAAATCCTCTTCTGCAAACATGTCTAACCCGCGATCGTCTGCTGTCCTTAGAGATTTATGCACAGATACCGGATTAATAGATATATGGCGACATTTAAATCCTAAATTGAGAGACTACACGTTTTATTCACATCCCCACAATTCGTACTCTAGGCTAGACTATTTCTTTATTCCCAAAGACTTTTTACATTCTGTCCAGACCTGCCGTATGGACTCTATTGTCTTATCAGACCATGCTCCGGTGCATCTGTGCATTAACCCATCATTTAATATTCCTAGAACTCCTATCTGGAGATTTAACACGTCATTTTTAAATAGCGATTCTTTCTGCACTTTTGTCCGGAACAACCTATCACAATTCTGGCTCGACATTAAAGCTCTCCAGTGTCCCCTGCTATGATCTGGGATGCAGCTAAGGCCACTTTACGGGGTCACCTTATATCCTACAGCTCTCACCAGAAAAAGGCCTCGGAAGAAAACAGAAAGAATCTCGATAAAGAACTGACCAGGCTGGAGCAGATACATAAACAGACACCTACCCTGGCAAACCTAAAGGCGCTAGTCGCTGTTAAGACGGCACTTAACTTGGATCATACTCGCCATGTTCAGAAATTATTACTTTACACTAAACAGAAATACTATGAATTTGGCAATAAATCCAGTCGCCTGCTTGCCCACCAACTGAAAAATCAAAACAATGATCGCTCAATTAACATGATAAGAACACAGAATGGGGATGTCACATACGATCCAACGACTGTCAATAGTACATTCCGGGATTTTTATAAATCCCTATATAGTACAGATAAGGTCGATGAGGCTGATATTGCCTCATACTTGAACAATATCCCTTTACCTACTATCGCGGAGGAGGATCGCTCCAGTCTAAATGCTGCATTCACTCCAGAGGAGGTCTGGTCTGCAATCTGTCCAGGCCCTGACGGGTTTCCACTGGAATTTTTTAAGAAGTTCTGGCCAGAGATCCACCCAATTTTTATGCCCGCTGTTAATGGTATCTTGAGAGATGGTATTCCCCCTACCTGGAGATACGCTTCTATTAGTTTACTCCTAAAAAAAGACAAAGACCCTTTAGACTGTTCATCATTTCGGCCTATTAGTCTCCTCAACGTGGACTACAAAATTATCGCAAAGGTATTGGCTCGGAGATTGGAAAACATTCTTCCGAAAATAATAAACCCAGATCATGCAGGGTTTGTAAAATCCAGATACGGCACAGATAATGTACGTCGCGTTCTTAACGTTGTTCAGTATCTTAACACACATAAAAATCCAGCACTCATAGTCTCCTTTGATGCCGAAAAGGCTTTTGACCGAGTGGAATGGTCCTTTCTGTTTCTGGTGTTAGAGAAATTTGACCTGGGCTCTAATTTCATTAATACGATTAAATCCTTTTATTCAGACCCAATGGCCACAGTTAATACAAACGGCCTGATGTCTGACGGCTTCCCGGTGCGCAGGGGATGCAGACAGGGGTGCCCCCTGTCACCTTTACTGTTTGTACTGTTTATCGAACCTCTGGCCGAGGCCATCAGGACTAATTCTGGTGTATCTGGGATTGGGGTGGGTGAGGTAAGCCACACTATTTCCTTATTTGCAGATGATGTCCTTTTATATATGTATAAACCTGAGAAATCAATTCCGTCAGTTTTGAAATCAATAGCCACATTCAGTGCCTTGTCGGGCTATAAGATCAACTTGGGGAAGTCAGTTGTCACACCCTTTAATATCCCCCACGATATGCCTATACAATCCCCTTTCCTGGTGTCTAGGAGGGGTTTTAAATATTTAGGTATCTTTGTCACCCCTGATTTAAATAATCTGTTTGAAACTAACTACTCACCTCTAATTCAAAGGGTTAAGGATGACCTGAAAAAATGGGCCTCCCTACCAACTTCTCTCATTGGGAGAATCAATTCTATAAAAATGAATATTCTTCCTCGATTTAACTATTTATTTCAAAATTACCCGTGCTATTTGACCTCTGCATTTTTTAAATCTCTGAATTCTCATTTATCTCGCTATATTTGGAACAATAAACACCCAAGAGTTAAGTTTTCTACACTTACCAAGCCAAGGGATCTCGGTGGCTTGTCCCTGCCTTCCCTACAACTATACTATTGGTCAGCACAACTTAAAATGATGTCAGACTGGTTTTTGAATAGGAAAGATTCCTTATGGTTGGGTCTTGAATCTCATTCTTGTTATCCTAGAAAACTTACTTCCCTTCCCTTTATCAATAATATAGAACATTTAAATCATCTCAAGAATAACATAATTGTCTATAACACACTATTAGTTTGGCGAGACGCGAGGAAATATCAGAATATTCCTCCTGTTTTCTCTTTTCGTTCTCCCCTGGCTCTGAATCCAGATTTACCAGTACAGATCAGGAATATTGGTCTGATGGAGTGGGCATCTAAGGGCTTGTCTAACTTTATGGACCTGTTGGATTCAAACTCTGTTAAATCATTTGAGCAAATCAGGGCTAATTTTAATATTTCTCACAGAGACTTTTACAAGTATCTCCAAATTCGTCACTTTTTAGGGTCCCTCATGAGGACAGGCAAGATTCGCATGGGACTGTCAGAGTTGGAAAACATAATAATTTTGGCTAAGTCTCCCAAAAAACTGATATCAAAGATTTATGTTTCATTTCTTTATTTTGAACCATCAGGATATGACTCTTTGAAGCCGATATGGGAGCGCGACCTGGAGGTGACGTTCAACCCTGTAGAATGGGATAGGATATGTAGTGGGGTTTTCCCTAAATGTACCTCAGTCTCCATACATGAACAGAACTTTAAATTTTTTTTTAGAACCTATTACACGCCTGTTCGCCTCCAGAGAATGTTCCCGGACACCTCTAATCTTTGTTATAAATGTAAAATTCATAAAGGTACATTTATTCATTTGTTTTGGTCGTGTGACCGTATCCAGACTTTCTGGAGGGGGGTACACTGTAATTCAGGAGGTCACGGGTAAACAATTTTTGTTGACTCCTTCTTTCTGTCTCCTCAGTCATACCCCAGACAATTTCTTTGACGCAGACACTAAATCTTTGTTGACAACCCTTTTATTCCTGGCTAAAAAATGTATTTTGCTGAGGTGGTCGACCCCCCAGGTCCCTACAGTTGACATGTGGTTAACACAGATTTCTGCTCTTATTCCTATTGAGAAGTTGACTCATGACCTTAACCACAAATCAGTCAAGTTTTGGAGGATTTGGGAACCGGTACACTCCTTCCTACAGCAACCATAACTCATTATTTGCTTTCTGGGAGGGGAGGCCTAACTGCCTTTTTATGTTATTTTGCTTCATCCTATTCATTTTATACAGGCCTTTCACTTGCCTGTCTCCTGCCATCTTACTGTTTTTGTAGGTATGTACTTTTGTGTATGTATGGAGATGTGCGTGCGTGGATGTATATATATGCAAGGACACATGTTGCAGTGCTCACTGTTAGTTAAGGGTGGGTTTTGTTTTGCTTGCTGTTATTATTATCGTTATTTGTTTTGTTTTGTTTGTTTGCTTGTTCTGTATGTTTTGTTATCTGTTTTGCTTTCCTAATGTTTGTACCTAAAAACCAATAAAAAGAGTATTAAAAAAAAAAAAGATTATACTAATATAAATACTTTCAGAATTAGGATTATATGTTGAGGTTTTTTGATGTGGGGTTGTATGGAGTACTTACACACAGTCATTGTGCTACCTGTAGTAGACAGGGGTCAGCTCCCAGTATGAAGAAGCATATACAAGACCATAGACATATACATAGACGCCGCATTGAGCCGGTTGGTCGTTGGTCGCGATACATCAACAGGTTGGCCATATTGGATAAGGCAGATCTACCCGTAAACTAATACAAGGAAATGGACTGAACTTCATAAAGCGCCTTTCTACAAAGTTCTTTAAGTTAATGCCACTTACACACCCATTCACACACACACTAATATATCTGGGAAACAAACAGGCACCAACAACGTATGTAACTTTTATATATATATATATATATATATATATATATATATATATATATATATATATATATATATATATATATATATATATATATATATATATATATATATATATATATCCCTGTGTTCTCTCTGGGTACTCTGGCATCCTCCCACAGTCCAAAGACATGAACCTTAACAGGTTAACTGATGACTCTACATTGTCTGTATGTGTGAATGGTTGTTTGTCTCCATGTGCCCTATGATGAGCTGCCAAGTTGTCCACAGTGATAGCTGGCTCTGTTTTATCCAAAGCACCTTCCACTGTTTATGCCAGTGTGAATGTGGATATAGTGGATATACAGGTCTTTTGACACAAGATGGCAGCATCCTCAAACCTCACTGCACTCTGTTCTTGCTCTCTCTCTCTCTCTCTCTCTCTCTCTCTCTCTCTCTCTCTCTCTCTCTCTCTCTCTCTCTCTCTCTCTCTCTCTCTCTCTCACACACACACACACACATAAACATACACACACACACACACACATACATAGCAAAGAAAACCCACATCCTGCAATGGCATTTGACTAATGTTCAGTGGATGTTACACCATAATTACATTTTTGCCTATATAATCCATCCAAACACGAGTAATGAATGTGTGAGTGCAGCTTTATGAAAGGTGTTCCCCTGTTACATACCACCCTGTCAATTCTTTTGATTAAAGTTTTTTTATGTTTACAGTCATGCCTTAAGTGTCACTGTTGTAAATGCCACATATATTTAAATAGTGCTGCAAAATGTTTACTAATGCAGAATAATTTGTGTGTATGAAGAGAGTGCTGTTTTGTTCAGAGGCCAGACAGCAACAATACTGACTGGTTTAATGTCACACAAACAGAATGAGCCATCTTATACTGTAACTACAATGTTTTCTGTCTGCACACAGACTCTTTATGTGTATGTGTGTATAAATAAGTAAAGAATAGTTGTATTCATGTTGAATATCTGACCCACATTACAGTCACTGTGTGGACACAGCATGACTGCAAGGAGGAGGGATGAAAACAGGGAGGAGGAGAGGAAAAAAATACACATGAAGGCAACAGAGGCGCGGTCATCATCCTTTAATAAAATGAATTCTTATCAGAACTCGCCGTCATACTGCGCTGCCATGTAACAAACTTGATGTGATATTCAAAGCTGAAATGAACTTTATGTTCCACACTGTTTTTTCTGCTGCACTTTGGTCTGCTGACTGTTGTGACTTCACAGCATCACATGGTTATCACAGAGAAAAGAGTTGTTCCCACACTTCATTAGCTTGAATGTTAAGATTTGGGGCCTTAAAGTAAGATTTTTTTTGTTTTTGTTAGGATTGTTAGACATGGCCTTTCAAGTGTTGTTTCTCCTTTACAGTAGGGAGGTGGGGGTGATGTGAGGTGACTGCAATGCAGCAATGCACCTTGTAAGGTCCAGTGTGAAGAATTTTCTTGCATCTAGTGGTGTAATTTACTTTGTCTGTTCTGGGCTGCTGTAGAAACACGGTGCTTCAACATGGTGGCCTCCATGAAAGAGGACCCACTTCCACTGTTGATATAAAAGGAGGATTTGAAAGTAACAAAAGAAAAAATCTATTATTTTTTAATTTATGAATATTATATTCCATGTCTGCCTTATTCTGAGAGTAAAGGCCTCAAATCTTACACTCTGCACCTTTAAACCTCTTCATTCTGGGACTTTTGATGATCCCAAGCAGATTCTCTTTCTCAATCTGTTGACTCTTAACTCAAAAGAAACTACACACTTCAATACACTGCTAATTAAATAATTGCTCCTAATGGATAAATTCTTTTTTCATTCAAGTCTTACATGTAAATGCCCAAAATACAACTGCACACACACAAAGTGCTACATGAAAATGTGGAGAGATGGTGGTGTGATGGGCAGCCCTGGCAACAGTTAGGGGTTCTGTGCCTTGCTCTAGAGAATCTCAGCAGTGCCCAGAAGGTAACCATAGACTTCTCAGGCTGCCAGTCCACCCCCCATATGCTGGACTTGAACCAGTTTCCAAGTCAAGTCCCTATAGACTGAGCTACTGCTGCCCCGAGTTGAGTTTAGTTGCTTATATTTTAATTTCATGCAACTTTAAACTCTATACATTTCTCTGAAAGCTAGAGTTGCATCACATATGAATATTGAACACACAACATGTATGGTAATCTCACACAGTAGTGGGAAAAAACTTTCAGATCTTTTACTTAAGTCAAAGGGCTAATACAACAATTTGAAAATATGCTGTTTAAAGTCCATCCATCCATTATTTGTAACCTCTGATCCTCTGTGTGGGATAGAGCCTATCCCATCTGCTGCTTCATTTAATATTCTATTTAAGTAAAAAGTAGCAAAATATACTGAAAGCACTAGAAGTAAAATATGCAGAAAAATGATCTGTCAATGTTATAGTATTATCACATTTTTAATACTGATGCATTCATTCATAATCATTTCATTAAGCTAGTTTATGTACAGTCAGGTAGATTAAATGATGGTTCCCAAACTATGGATCAGAAAACAAACTGACGGGGTTAATGTGGCAGAGATGAAGAAAAAAAAATCATCTGCAACACAGATGTATTCTTCTTTTTTTTTTTTTTTTTACTTTTTGCTTCATGTGTGTGTGTAAAATATTTTACTTTCACCTTTGATATTTAAATAAAACAGACATTTCGAGGGTAACAGTGTAGTGTAGTTGTTCCAACCATAACTGCTTTTTAACAGGGGCCTATAATATACAGTAGATTTGTATTACAAGTGCCTCTAAAACATACAGAAGTACAGTACTGCCACTTACCACTAATCTTATAAAATATGCTGCAGTGTTTAAGTTTCTCAGCAGCTTTTTGCTCCCAATACCATTAAGTAGCAGAGGTCACCACATACTGTGTTCTAGAACTACCTTAAAGTACACGAAGTGATGATGGCATGATGGTACAGGTACATAAGAATGCTGTTTACATGTTAACACATTTTACTGAGCACACTTGTGAATCCAACATCAAATGAAATGTGTCATGTGCATTATTGTTCATTAACAGTTTATTTCAGCAGAAATACTTAAGAACTTGACTTCCACAGAGCTGTCAGATATGTGTCAGATCAGCTGCCAGATAACTGTTGTGTAATAAGACATGACAAAAGGCGGTGCACTTCAATAACCTTTATTTAGATTACAGATGTATTCTATTTTGAAAGTTTGGAGGGGGGAGGGGAGCATTAGTGCTATTTACAATTGGTTTGAAAACGTTTATCTCTGTACAGATTTGAACCCTGATCAATATAAACAATATTTTTTTTTAAGACCTAGTGCTGTTATAAAGCAAACAACCCACAAAAAAGGATTACATTAAATTATAAACAAATGAAAAATAAAATAATAAAAGCACACAGAAGAAGGAAGAAAATAAAAATACAGTCTGTCGATGATTAGGGAGGTTCTGCTGCTGTTAAGCACAAGACATTGTCAGCGAGTGACTGTGACTGGCTAGAAGCTAACCATATACACAATCATAGACTAAACACCAATATACTGTATATCAACAAAATCTAGTCATCATGTTCTATATAAGATTCATATTAAATATATTCTACACATTACCTTAGTTTGGAACATTACTTCCATTCGAAAAATATAAAATAAAACAATCTAACTTTTTATACATTTTTATTTATCTGATAAAGGAGCACATGCTTCAGTTGTGCAAAATTGACTTTGTTAATGCAGAGAGAGAATTCAGGAGAGAAGCGAATTAAGACAAATAAGGAACATTAATTCATTCTGAGTTAATTTCCCTGCTTGGACAGCAATTGTCAAGAGAGATCCTTCACAACACTGTTAAAAAAAGAAGGAGCACAATGAGCCTTATCCTTGGAGGAGAGAGGGGGTGGTGCATCGGGGAGGGAAGAAAAACTGACGTGACGTTTTATTAATCACAACACTGGTCGGTCAGTAATATGCATGGACTGTCAAAACACAGTCACAAATGTCATGGAGAAACAAATAAGTGAAACAACCACCAACACTGGCTGTTTGTCTATTTGTTTGTTTGTTAGGCTTCGAATGGCTGAAAGATGACGTCTGAACGAGCGGGATGTGTTTGGTCTGTATGGCGCTCTGCAGACAAAAATGGAATAATTTCTCTCTTGTGACCTTTAAGGGCACGCGCAGAGGAGGGCAGTAAAAAGGAGACAGGTGTGTGTGTGTGTGTGTGTGTGTGTGTGTGTGTGTGTGTGTGTGTGTGTGTGTGTACGTGTGCTGTATGCGTACGTGTGTGTGTGTGTCCTGGTTTGAGTTCTCTTATGAGGCACGTCTAAGCTTCGTCTGCTGCACCGAGGGAGATCACACAAGCACATACTGTATGGGTGGATGTGTATGGGGGTGTCATAGTGTGTGTGTGTGTGTTGGTATGTTGGTGTGTTGTTAGTGGTTAAAATTCTCAGCGGTCTCTATGAGAAAACAAGGCCACACACAAACTCGGGCACTGCATTAATATGACAACCAGCTAGAATGAGGAATCAGAAAGATTCAGACTTTTAACTGACTGGCTAAGGATATGTGTATATGTGTGTGTGTGTGTGTGTGTGTGTGTGTGTGTGTGTGTGTGTGTGTGTGTGTGTGTGTGTGTGTGTGTGGCAGAAGGCTTAAAAAAGGTACGCATTAAGAAAAAACGGAAAAAAAAACATGCAAATCCAATTTCTTCCTCTAATTTTCAGTTATGACAAATCAAGTACAACAAAGGACTCAACTCTGTTGTAAATCAATTTCCAGCTCCCAACTCTGGTCCTGGATCAGCCTGAGCCTGCTGCCTTATTACATATGTGTGAGTGTGTGAGAGAGGGGTAAAAAAAAGAGAGATAAATGTGTGAGTGTGTGTGTGTGTGTGTGTGTGTGTGTTTAAATGCATATCCGCATTGTGGGCAGGCTTCAGGACAGGGAACAAGCTCATTAGGGCCAGGATGTTGAGGCCGAGAACTGGATGAGAAGGATGGTGCGCCAGCAGCGGTGGTGTGTATTTACAGAATGACACAGCAGTTACTCTCCCCGGTCTTCTCTCTGTTCCTCTGACCTGGGAACACACACAAACGTCATCATCAAGACAAACACTGATCGTACACAGTACCCAGCTTACACACACTGTATGTGGTGCTGAAATGTGATTAAATGAACTCCACCTGAGGCACTGCATTAAATTATTTTATTTTTTTTGATTCGCTGGAAACAGTGTTGTAGTACTTGTACTTGTAGAGATCAGTCTTGGTCTTGAGTCCTGTCTTGACTCGGTCTCTCAATAACTTGGTCTTGGTCTTAACTTGGTCTTAGTTCAGTTGGCCTCGACTACAGCACTGGCTGGAAGGCAGCTGAGGCAGGACTGCCAAGAGCCACGGTCAGAGCCACCACACTGAGTGTGACAACAGCTCTTCAGACATCCTCCAGACAGGCAATGTCACAGATATAAGGTCCATGTTTTATACTGTCTGTTTACTACAGAGCCGTGTTCCTGTTTTAACCATTTACTGTAACAGTCAGGTATACAAGCCAACATTTCCTTATAACTGACAAAACATGACTCTATTAGTGGTGTGTGCACAATATTGTGGGTATGTGCATACACACTGAATTTTGCCGTAATGTTTTTGCAAAAGGTACAGTTTAAACTGAGTTGCTTATTTACTCCACTTTATGTTACATTATGCTTATTACAGCCTGAATGCCAGCAAATTGAAGATAATATAACTAGACAAACTAGAGCGCTTGGTGCGACCAGTGAAATTAAATGTCCATCTGAACCCTGACTAGCCTGTCTAGGCATACAATGACCCTCTACCACACAATCACAAAAAGGAGACCTGTCACCTAATATGATTTATGCTTGCTGTATATTCTACACAATATGCTGCATATTGGGAATAGACTTAAGGGAGTCAATTATTTGCACCAGTGGCTGTTCCTAAAACAGAAGCCATGTGTAGAGATAAATAATGGCTGGGAGCAGAATGTTTAAAATTGTTCAGTGTGTGAAAGGCCTGCTGAAAGGAAAGAAGGGAGCCGGAGAGCTGGTTACCTTGGGAATTTGGCTCAGGCAAAGTCTCTCTGGCAACTAAATGCATCACTGTGGTCTTTCCCAACGGCAGTTTGAGAGCTGGTGAAAGGCAGACAGAGGAGAGGTAAAGGTTATTCAATGAGCTACAGTATGCCTGTGTTTACACCATCAGTATCACCTTCACAATACAAATTATGCTACAGTGGAAAGTGTTGAGCAACACTGAAACTACAAAAGAGAGATAAGCTACATGCTATATTTCAGCTGGTTCATTATTAATACACTATGGCTAAAGGTGTCAAAAACACATGACTGTCACAGACTAATGATCTTTCACAGGTAAACCAACACCAAAACCACACCTGGCACGTCTCGTCATGGACCCTCCACCAGGAGCGTCTCAGAAGCATTTTGCCAGCCAGACTGTGTTAGCTAGCTCTGTTATGTAGTTAAATGGTTTCCCTTTTGGTTGATTTAATGATCGAACATTTGTACAGGGTGTTTTATTTTGAAAATTGACCAGATTCTACACAGAGAATACGGCGAGGCCCGCTTCTGAAACACAACGCAGTGAACCAGTGGGGTTTGAAACACTGGCTAGAACGGCTGTGATTAGCTCTGGTTGTCATGGTGCACACTGAATGCATAGTATCCGTACCCAGTGATACTGGAAAACTATCCTTGTCAATATTCTAAAACTGTTTTCAAACTACTAACTTTCACTATGTCTAAATTTCATCTTAACTCGTTTTCGTGCCACAATGTCAGCTGAGCATGATGTTCACTGTGAGGGATTAAAGCTATATATCAGGTGATATTTACACCAAAATCAATAGAAATCAATGGCTGCCCATTCCTGTTTTGGGGGTCATCTCATTGTTGTTACACCTGTTGTTAATGTCAATAACAACCCCTGCTACTTTACTGACCGGATCAGTATCCCAGAAGTTGAATTGACTTGATACGATACTCTGAGTGTATAATAAGCAGCACTCATCCTTTGGTCATATTTGATTAAAAAAAGACCTGTGTAGATTTTAAAGGCACATTAAGAACACACAATAAATTGTAGTTAATATCCGAGCTGTGATACTTGTCACACTGTTAGTCCCCAAATGTGTTTATCAGTCACTTTATGTTGCTCTCACACATGCGTGCAGTGTCCATGTTTGCGTTTCCAATCTGCTGGAAGTTTTGGCTCAACTTCAAGAAGATTCTGTGTCAGCGTCCAAACACGTTAAAACAACGATAAGGAATCATCAGATAGATGTCAGTAATGGGGTGAGTGTAAAAGGGTCACAGCCATAAGCACATTAACCACACAAACACCAATCAAATCAAAATCGGGTTACGAAAAAAGCCTAAAAGCCGAGCAGAGGTAAAGTGGGCTGCCTGAAAATACTGACGTGACTACTCTTCACTCATGGCATTCATTTTCACACCTCCCCTCCCTTTCTGCCTCTTCACTATGCTGCTTGTGGTTCACTCTAACGCCAGTCTTGCCCCCTTCCTGACCAGTCTCTTTCCCCTTTTTTTTCTGGATTTCCTTTCTCCTCCCTCTCTCCGTCAAAGCAGGCTTGTCCGGAGCACTGAGGTACCTCTGTTCTGCGGCTCAGGAAAGGGATGACAACAGCAAAGAACTTTCCAGCAACACACTGCTGTGATTTTGTGTGCATGTCATAACATGACATAAAGTTGTTGTTTTTTTGTAGTGGTGTACTTTCTGTGTTTTTCTCACCTCCTAGTGTTACGTTGCCGTGTAGAAAACGGCCCTGGTAGATCAGCCTCAGGATGTTAGGGCTGCTGACCTGCTCTTCCTCCCAGTCTGAAAGGAGGGAAAAAAAAGCAGAGACGGACGGAAAGTTCAACACAAAGATCAACAGGGACACAAAAAGATGACAAGCTTATCTCTTCTCTTTATCCTCTTACAGTTTGTTTTCAGAATTATTCTCTTTGCCTGAGTTTCCACATCATTCCAATAAAACGTAACCATCGTCATGATTGCATAATCTATGAACATTTCCAAATAAGGATCCAGTTTAGACAGCAGAGCAGATACGTCAAAAAGCTTTGAATTTCAGTTAGTTCCCCGTTCTGCATCTATCTAATTTACTGTAAACTGCGCTGTGGGGGAAAAAAAAAAATAAATCAGTCATGACATAGTAGGAAAAAAAAAGACCACGACAACCGCACTGAAGATATTTTAAGACATTTAGGGCCTTTATTTCGGATCATTATATGCAGAATGTATAACGTGGGCTTTGCGGGATGCACTACAGAATGTGAGAAAGACTCGGAGCAAAAAAAACACGAGGTGTGGCTTGGGAAGAGCTGAAGACAAAAAGTGAAGGCATTAAATAAAGAGAGAAAACAGCGAGGGGAGGTACGGCACGGCAGCAGAGTCTGGCCACCAGATGTTTGTCTCCGGCTGAGCGGAGGGTGTTGGTGCTGACTGAGTGCATGCTCAGGGTCTCACATGGTTCAGATCTGTTGTTTGGAAGGAACATGGGGTGCTTCCAAAACTGACAGAACAGAAAGAAAAAAAAGTCCTCTTGTCATGAAGAATCTATCGGTATAATTTATACATGGCCACAGTGCATGCAATGTGGACTATATTTACAGCACCGTGGGAAAAGGCTACACTCTGTGCAGATTTGAATGTGCCGTGAGGTCGGCAGTATCAGATGAATTCTAACACTGGTGTAGCAGCAGTTGGGGAGTGGGTGTGTTTCAGAGAAGTGGCTATATTGCGATCCCAAATTCCTGTCTGCAATGATAATCAGGAGGAGCACATCCTCATTACCTTCCACTAAAGAGCAGCACATTCCCACAGAGCTTTGCAGACTTCATGTGAGTAATCAGCAAAGGGTGTGAATGATCTTAGCTCTCAGCAGAAGTCAGATCATCATTAGCAGCTTAATTGTTAGCAATTATTGCTAACACACTGCAGCTGTGCTCATGCAATGATGTGGCTGATTTGTAAAATAACACAATATGATTTTATATTACCTATATGCACATTGTGCATAGCAACATCTGTGAAATGTTTAAATTTAGCAGTTAATGTAAAGCAGACTGTGCACGTATACTGTATCTCTCACCTAAAATCACTCCACTCCTTTTCCATGATGAAAGGATGAGTCACATTAAAGCTGCATTCATCAATGATGGACTGTAACTATGTAATTACATGTACTCCTGTACTTGCAATGCAACTTTGAGTTACTTGAGTATTGAAAAAATGAAAACATCAGATGTTAGAAAAACTCTACAAAGCCATTCTGCATCATGACTTCTTTACTTTGGATTCTTCAAGTACATGATACTGTTAAGATTTTTACTTAAGTAGGATTTTGAATGCTGGACTTCTACTTGTAACGCAGTAGTTTCAATGATAATGCTACTTCGGTAAAACTTCCCAATCTGGCAGTGGCTTGGAGATGGAGTGGGTTGTCCACTAATCAGAAGATCGGCGGTTCGATCCCCTCCAGTTGGCGTTTCGGACTGTCCTGTCAGTATATGAATGTGTGTGAATGGTTAGCTCCTCAAACTAATGAGCATTTGGCACCTTGCATGTGCATGTGTGAATGAGATATGTATTGTAAAGTGCTTTGAGTAGTCGGAAGACTAGAATGATGTTATCTAAGTACAGTCCATTTACCATTCCTTCTTCTACCATTGGCTACTTTGAGGCCAATGGGGGTGGTCTGTTTTGGCAGTGCAAGCCGGGGGGTGTCCGCCAATAAAACGCAGCGACTTGCAGTGGAGAAGTTCAGTCAGATCCAACTTTTGGAAAAACGCAGCCCGACATCATGCTGCGGCCGCCACAGTCAGCCTGAAATGTCTCTGATACTCTACCTGTTGTGTTCTGGCTTTGTTTATTTCAACTGCCATTGCCAGTACGCTCACTGGGATATCTAAATACTCACCCATCGGCCAGTTGTCATAGACATGTTTAGCGATATCTGCCGCCGAGTCGTTGGGAGAGAAGAGGAATTCTTTTGTCTTCCCGCTGACTAAAATAAGCCGCAGGTTTATCTGCAACAGAAAAAAAACACAGCTATGTTAGAACTGTGTTTGAGAAACATTATTGCATACATTAAATGGAACGTAACACGTAACACATGTGCCATATATCACATAAAGCATAGTCAAATCAGGAAACACGCAGGTTCAAGTAATTTAATAGGAAACAGGAGAAGGATATGAGGGCCCTGAGGAGCATCCTTCAACTCCCATTTGTCTCTCCAACTTCCTCCTCTCTTTTCTCTCATTCCACTCGTTCTCTTTGTCTCTGGTTCCCAGTTCTGTCATTTTCCAGCAGTTTGTCACTTTCTCATCTCTCCACTCACAAGCCAGATGTTTTGCTCTGCTTTGTTCCTTTATCTGGCCACGAAACCCAACATATACTTTATTACATATATATACAGATATTCTTCATGGGACTAAAATACAAGTTCACTCTGCAAACTGCAAATTAGAGGCACTATGCAACATATGGCATTTTTATGTTTGTTTTTTTTCCTGAATGGGAGCGTGGTGTTAAAACACTCTGGCTTGTCAAATGTAAATTTAGATGACTGAATGAGACTGAGTATCAATGCGTGTTTCAACACAACCAAACCTGCTTCCCACAGTGTTTAACAGCCCACAACACAGAAACAATTAGCGGGTTCTGGAACTAACGGCTGTTAAAATGTTCTCCGAATAGCTTGTCTCAGTAGTCAGTAGTGACAGCCAAGTATAATAATAAATGAATAATAGTGTGAGACTGTCCCCCTTTACAGAGAGTCAGCTACTGAATTGTTTTTATGGGGTTTGTCTTACGGACAGTATAAAGAATGGACAGTGTAGGCATGACGTCACCCGTTTTAAAGCTAAAAATATGTAACGCTGGCCTGCCTCTACTGCCTCCTGGCTAATCTAAAAATCATCTTCTGCTGGGAATTTAATACAAGGAGCCTCAAGTGGCTGCTTGAGGAACTGTAGTTTTGGCACATTGGCTTCATTTCCCAGCCACAGAGGATGCCACTTGGGTTTTGTACAGGATATTTAAGGTGGGCACAGTCCACATTAAGATCAACAAACATGAGTTATCAGTCACGTGATCAGTCATGATCAGATTTCTTTCCCTCTGACAGTCAGAAATATGTTAAATGATGAGAAAAAAATCACAGATCTGAACACGCTGGTTGGCGATGGTAAAATTCAAATCCTGATAAAACAAATTCTTGCACATTCCTTTCCAAAAATAGACATGGACATCCATCAGAGGCTGCTTTGCTCCTTTGCGCAGTTTTTTTGCAGAGAAGAATAGATAGAAGAAGGTGAAACGAGGACTGTAAACTTTTCAGAGAGGAGGTGACTGACCTTCAGTGTGGCTGAACCTCATTGTCTGGATTATTGTCACTCACAGCACACTGCACTATTTCACAGATTCCTCATTTGTTTTTTAATAATTTCTCCCAGTATACTACAGTAGTCCTGACTCCATCCAGCCATTATCTGTAACTGCTTATCCTCATTAGGGTCACAGTGAGGCTGGAGCCAATCACAGCTGACTTAGGGCGAGAGGTGGGGTACACCCTGGACGTCACCAGTTCACTGCAGGGACAGACAACCATTCATGCCTATAGGCAATTTAGTCACTAGTTATTCGTTAAGGTTCACAACTGTGGGAGGAAGTCAGAGTACCCGGAGAGAACCCACACAGACACAGAACATGCAAACTCCACACAGAAAAGCCCCAACCACTGCAGTACCATGCCGCTCCGTCAATGGTCCTGACTCCTGCTGTACAAATCAAACACTGCGAAAGAACACCACACACTGTGCGAGTATCAACCCGATCTGACTCAAATGATTCTAATTTGTGACGTCCAGACTATAACAATAAACACCCACCACCTTTCATGGAGAAACCAATTCACTGTTTACATTTGATTGGTGTGACTGTGCTGGAAATAATCACACAAAGAGGACCAGACAGGACGTGTGCTGCTCATCACCATTTTTTGAAAAACACTCCAACATTCACAGTCACGTGGCATCAGGATACACAGTTTCTCTTGAGCGTCGTAATGTGTGTGTTTAGCGTCTGTGTTTGTTTACTGTGTTTGTGTGTCTTGCCTGCAGTGCATGCATGGCACAAGCACGTGTGTCATGTTTCCTAGTGTGTTTCCATGTGCCGAGCATCTGTCAGCCCTCTACACCACCCCCCTCCACCCCTGTGCTCCACAGAACCCACTCTGCCGAGCAACACACACACGGTATACTGTATTTATACACATTTTTGCACAGAGAATGGGCTGCAATGATGTAACAGAGCTAACACCAATGGATTGAAACAGAGATCTGTGTGAGCACGTTACCAAATCAGCTTTTAGGTTTAAGAATGAAAGAGCCATACAGAGACATACACACACATACATGTATATATGTAACACACAGCCACTGCCCTCAATGCTGACCCCATAAACACGCAGCTCATATACACGGGCAAAGAACCAGCAACAGTAAACCAATACAATCTCACCTAAAACAACCTCGCGAGGAAGATTTAGAGCGTACAGATGAGACAGATCATAAAGCAGGAATCTGCAGAATGTTGCCGAGCGACTATCTGAATTTTTTTATCAAACACACACACAAACACACACACACGCACACACACACACAGGAAGTCCCTTTACATAAGCATGGTTGTGCTCCTTCCTGGTCGAACACCTGGTCGTTGCTATGGTGTCACCATGGCGACAGCCAGTAGTTGGTGGCTTAACCTGATAACACCTACAGGATAGCTTCACCCCACCCCCCTCTGTGTTTCCCTCCTGCCAATTTCCCACCGTGTCACGTCATACTGTCTTCCTCTCCTTGCAGCAATCTCCGCATCCCATCCCTCCATCCCTCCCTCTGTCTGTCTAACTGTCTCTCTCCCACCTCTCGCTCTGCACAGCGTACAGTGGAGGAATGTACAAGGCCAGAATAACAAAAGGCTCCGAGCTAGCTTCAATTAGACACGCTCAACTCAGCTGATCAACTCGAACGGCTTTCAATCTCATAATTTACTTCTCTCCCCCTCTCCATTCTTCTTTCCTCTCTCTCCATTTTATTCCAAGAGACAAATAAAAAATAAAAAAAATAAATGAGAGATACATAATAGGTCTGTGTGGTCTGCAAATGATCTGATGACAATCAGAATTTGTTAAAATGATAGATCTCCAACAGCAAACATAAAACATAAAACTGGGTGAATATCTTTTCAAAGAGCGGTGTTCAAACCTCCTGTAGAGTTCAGGTACGTGCAGAATCAATGAAAAGTAACACTGATGCTGGTGTCTCGTTGAGCAGCAATGTCTAGATATAGTGTTTTTTCTTTTCATTTGTCACCCAGCTGTAGCTCTACAGGCGAACTTTGGCTGTCCGCTTTTTTCTCTTTTTTTCCTCGTCACCCTTTATTCTCATTTGAACTGAATCAAGTCTTAACTCTTAGCTCTTTCTTCCTCTCTTACCTGCCACCCCCTTCCCCCCCGAGGGTCTCTACGCCTTCTCCCTGGACTCTCATCCGTGGAGTGGGTTGGTAATGAGGTTTCACAGCCAGTATATTCAATTGCCATCTATTCTCTGTAACGAATGCAAGAGCTCCAGGTATGGGGAGAGCTGTACTTCGTGCATTCATGCATAAACATTATACAGCGCAAATATCTGGAGGCAAACAGCCAGTTACTCATGCATACGAAAGGCAAGTCCTTGCCTACAACCAGAGTCCACAACGTTAGAAAACGGCTGTGTGAAGTGTGCACCAGTTTTTAGAGCTTGTGGAGGAATAGAAGAAGAAACGTAGTGAGTGTTACACTTCCCCTGATGCGAGCATGTCAAAGTATTTGTAAGCTCAAACATCCTGGTGCAGCAGCTTCTATTTTTGGCAAATTCTAAAAAAAATAAAATAAATGACTTGTGCATGAAGTGGGTGAAACAGCTCCCTGCTTGGGGAGCCTCTGCTACAGACGAGACATTCAGACACACTACCATAATGTGACCCTGCTGCCAAGCAGTGCCATGGTATAAAAATGTGAAGCAAGCAAACCCTCCTGGCTAAACACTGTTTGCACACGGCGGAGAGCAGGAAACTTAATGCCATCTATAATTATGCCTCCCTGAGTACCGCTCTCAATTCTTTCTCAAGGCAAGAGCGTGTGTGTGTGTTTATGTGTGTGCTTGTGTTTATAAGAGTATTAAAGAGTATTGCTGCTCTTTAGACCCTCTGCAGCAGTCAAAGATTAGCCATTAAGCCTTCCTCTGGGAATATATTAGAGCAGCTTTATAGGTAGTAAATGCAGTAAGGTTAGCCTCCGCTGTCAGTGGATTCCACAGTAGTATGAATTTAGGAGAGGAGGTGGGCGATTAGGCTGACTGGGGTCTGTTTAAAACAAGCCAGCTGGATCCTGCAGCTAGCCCGCTTTGTCTTGCCCATTAAATCTTCAGAAAGCTTGTCTGTAAACTCAAGACTATAGCAGTACAGCACTTTGAAGACACAAATACTACATGAAATATCAGTCGCTGATCTTACCGATAGTACGTTGTGGGCACTCGCCTGTCTGGCGCTGATTTCTGGCTGTCAACAACTTTAAATGAATATTAACGGCTTCAAAAAAGAGAGACTTAATCGGCCATGTTGTGGCTTATTGAACAAACTGTGAACAGACGAAAAAGAAAAAGAGCAGCCTGAAAGAGTCTTGCCCCATTTTTTAATTAGTCAAAACTGAGTCAATAAAACAGCTTTGTAAGCTCTTAGTGATCCTGTAAATGAAGAAAAGCAGCTGCTGCAATTATTAGCCTCCATTAACACGCAAATCCTTTCATGGAGCCATTGTTTTCTTTAATTAACAACCCTGAACGGTGTTTTTAGACAATACCTTATGCAACGGCAGGCTGAATGCACGTATCAAAAGCTGCAGCTTCATTTCCTCAGATATTACAGCAGCTAACAGGGTTCATCAAATAGCCTAATTTTGAGTCGGACATCTTTAATACAACATTATATAGAGAGCGTATTTTTTTCTGTGTAAGTTCCATACTTCATATGCACGCATACTACATACAGACAGAGCGGTTATGCAACAGCAGCTGACTGATGATAGTGTGATACGA
Organism: Collichthys lucidus; assembly: GCA_004119915.2. Classification (NCBI taxonomy): domain Eukaryota; kingdom Metazoa; phylum Chordata; class Actinopteri; family Sciaenidae; genus Collichthys; species Collichthys lucidus. Next base: position 2,244,108 of record CM014092.1, read on the forward strand.
GAAACAAAGCCTAAGGCAAGGATTTGTGAACTCACTGTCTCTCTGAGTGTGTGTGTGTGTCTGTGTGTGCGTGAGAGAGAGAGAGAGAGAGAGAGAGAGAGAGAGAGAGAGAGAGAGAGAGAGAGAGAGAGAGAGAGAGAGAGAGAGTGTGTGTAAAGTGTGTGTGTGTGTGTGTGTGTGTGTGTGTGTATATGTGTGTGTGTGTATACTTTGTAAAAAACTTACTTTGCTAGTTTTGCCCTATTTAATATTTATTTCAAGACTTGTCCTGGGACAGAGCAGAGCGGCAATGTTTAATTTAGTTTAATGCAGAGGAGAGCTCCTTCAAAAAGCAGTGAAGGTTCGACTGAAATTGCGAAACAACTTTAAGGAAACTTCAGAAAGATAAAGAAACATGGTAAAGAATTACTTTACCAGGAAATTCATGACACTTAGCTATGATTCTGTTTCTTTCTAAATTTCTGGATTTCTTTCCAGAAATGAAAATTTACCAATTTTACTTTTCTTTGTGTGCTGTCACTTTTTTTATTTATTTATACAAGACATTTTTTTGAACTTTCAATATTTGTAGTAGAGTTAGGATTCGTTTGTACGCTTCAATGTCAAGACACGCCTGCTAAGGGGTGCAGCAGAGCACTCACTGCAGTGAAGACATAAAAACAAACACAAAGACCTTGACCCACTGGAAATGTGTTCATAATTAACTTTTTTATTATCTTCATAGGGTACTTATCTATAATGGTGAGCGTCTCATGCTTTGCTTTGACCTACTTTGCCAACATCATGGACTACAAAAGACACAGCTTCTGCAAAACATTTGGTCATTTCCATGAAAAAGAGAGGTGAGCAAAGGTTTAACAGATATATATACTGTGAGAGTCAACAAGGAAGCTATTCTTTATGGTTATATACATATTGAATATTAACTGCAGGCTGAGTCGGGCAGAGTCGGGGCAGAGTGAGAGTGAGTGTGATTGAAAATAAACACAGTTCCTTTTCACCTCGAGACAAATTGTCTTTTCTGCTGTTACGTAAGCAAACAGGAGGCTTCAGCCAAGCGATCTGACTGGTCAAGATTTATTCCAACACTGCTGATTATGCCTACAGTCATGCTCTGCCGGTTGCCATAACAACACTTGTGGTAACCAGGGAGCTAGTTAGTCATCTGTGCTGTTTTGTCCTGTTTCTTTTTTTCTCCTGTTTTTATGCCTGTGCACTGTGTGAAAGCCTTTCAGACATCATGCTCATGTCAGCAGTGCACTAAATAATAGAGCACCACAATATTATAACGACAGCTAACGCTGAACGCTTTTAGGTTGTCATTACAATATTAATTTCTACAAAGAGTTATGTAGTTTATTTAGTGTGTATCTTTAATATCACATGCACGTTTGTGGTTGAACAGATGTTTCTCTCATGCTTCAGACTGCTGGCACAGAAACTCAATGCAGGAGTCAAAGTTGATGCAAGAGAATATTGGACCTACATTCACAGAGTCGGCCAGAAACTCAACTCCAAATGAATGCCAGTGTTACTACATGTGTAAATATTCGACTGTTTGCTTACAAGTTGGCTATATCAGCATAATAAGGAGCTTAACTCTGCAATTTTTGAAGCCACACATGACCTTACCGGACATAAAATGCATACCTCCTTCCTGTTGAGCTCAAAAAAAGTCGCCATTAATCATTAAAGAGGGGATCTACTGTAAGAGAGGTTGAAAGTGCCGACACCACAGACCTTTCTGATGCACTTTCCTTATATGCTAACTAGGGATGTAACGATACACTCAACTCACGACTCGATTCGAGTCACGATTTTTTGTTCACGATACGATTTTTTCACGATTTTTTAAAACCAAATTGAGCTACAGACAAATTCTGACAAAATAAAATTATCTTTTTATTTGTAGGAAAAAAATCTCTCTTTACAGAAATTCTCAAACTGTTTGTGTTCTTATTAGGGCTGCCAGCAAGCAGCTGATCTGACCATTACCTTTCAGCTTGAAGTATGAGCTAACTGAAAATAAAAACAATTAAGATGATAGTTCATTAACCCTTTAATGAGAGCCCACGGCCCCGGGAAACGGCGAGGTCCGAGCGCTGTAAACGCAGAGCCGGACGCGGCGCACCGCCGCGAAGGAAATGCGCGAGGCGGGGGCCAGCCAGCGCCGGGGAGAGGTCCCACGAGGGGATCCTCCCGCACCGTGCGGCCGTCCCTGACCCGTGCTTAGTCCCCCGTGCAGACTGCGCAGGAAGTTGCGGAGAAGTTGCGGTGATTGGTAAAATTGCAACACTGCCCTGAATTCACGGGGATTCACTGAAGTTGCGTTGAAGTTGCAAATCGCAACATCGTGAATTTTCTGGAGGGTCTGTGTTATGGTATCATTTACTGTACAGTCAGCCCTGACGCCGACTACCACTACTGCGCATGTGTGTAGGGGTGTGTGTGTGTGTGTGAGACACAGAAAGGCAGATGCGGCAGTGGAAGCTGCAGCCACAACGTGACCTATTTCTAATTAAAAAAAACTTACTCTCACATTCGCCAAGAATCGCGATTCATTTTTTCTGTGAACCGGTGCGAGTCGTCACGCATTTGTACCGATTTTAATCGTGTCACGATGTATCGTTACATCCCTAATGCTAACTTTCTGTGGCAGAGGTAGCTTTGCACAAAGCAAAGAAACCTATCACTCAACGCTCCTCTGCAAATACATCATCTTTCCTAGAAACATTACTGAAAACACCTTTGATGGTGATCTTCTCTTTCAGAAGTCTGACCCTTTAGTTTGAGAACGTGTTGGGCTTGCAGCCACGGCTCGTTATTCCACTGCTGCAGTTAGAGCTATGGGCTGTGGATCCAAGAGAAAATGAGCAACTCCCCGTCTCCTTTTAGTTGCTCTCACTACTATCAGTCACATGTCTCATTACTCAGTTGCCCCCCAGTACCTCACATCTCTCTCCAAGCCTCATCTTTTTGTACTGTCAATCAAGAAGACCTATACTTTGATATGCTGACGTCCTCATCACAGGCAGAATCCACTCCGCTCTTGTCTTTTCACTTCCTCCCCCTTCTGTCATGAGCATGATCAGCTGTTCCCCACGCTCCAGCTGGCACTGTACCTGACAGCTCTCTGCTCCCTGTCCTCGCTCTTCATCACTCCCTTCTCACCATTTACAAACAGATAACCCTTTAATCCATCAGCTGCTCCTCCCTCTCCAGAAACAGGCAGTTCCCTTTATGCTGTCATCTCCCCTCCTAATGTCTTCACTGACACACACACACACACACACACACACACACACACACACACACACACACACACACACACACACACACACACACACACACACACACACACACACACACACACACACACACACACACACACACACACTTGCCTTTGATCACTAGTCCTCCTGTCTGTGATCGGACCTGTCACAAGCGCTTGACATTGGTTTACGTTGCACGCCTGCCTCCTGCCACTTCCTCCACTCTCCACTCGCTTCTTCACACTTCAAAATGGCTGTTCGGAACCCAAAGGCCAAATGAATTAACATGCCAAATGTAAGCTGTGCCAAAAAAAACTCAAGCAAATTACCCACCCAATTACCCACTGGCATCCCACACACTGATGGAACACAGTGTGGAGACAACTGTGTTCGGATGTCAGGGAAATCTGATTCACGGCTGTAACACCAGCATCGAGCAGGCATGAGGAGAGTTAGTTTGGCATCTATAGATGAACATCTGATTACCCACACACTCAGGTTCTTGATCAATGCTCTGGAGAACCTTTTTATCCTTAAGAACCCTTTTGAGCTGTGGGGGGGTGTTTAGCTCAGTTGGTAGAGCAGCTGCCCCATGTGTGAAGGCTCAGTCCTTGCTGCGGAAGCCCAGGGTTCGAATCCGACCTGTGGCTCTTTCCCACGTCATTCCCAAAAACCAGCAGACAAAGAATCACCTAATGTTGCTCCAGTGTATCAAATGACAAAGTCAAAACAGTGACGGGAGCTGCCCGTAGTGATGATCCTGCAGAGCACTATCATTCTGCAGCTCCCCTCGGCTTTACACAGCTTAATAGCAGGTTTCAGCTCATTGTTTAGCGGTCTGGCCCAAAACTTTATTATTTTGGTTCACTCTCAGCTCTCATCATCAGCTCTGGCCAGAGTGGGCAACTGTTTTCTGCAAAGGCCCACTGTGCACTCCCTGCTCAGCACCAGACACAGCAAGCTGGTGAACATAAGAAGCATTTAACAGCTCAAGAGATAGAACTTCCACAGACATTACTGAGATGGATACAAACACACCGGCTCGAGGCTGGGACATTGAAACTAAAGAAGGGCCTGCCTCCACAACACCTGCCTGCTGCTCTTCTTTACATGTGGTTGGTTACATGTGTTAGCTGCAGCGCTCAGTACTGCACAGTTGTTGAACGTACAGTATGTCTGGATGGGCTAAAAACCTCTCCATCTTTCTATTAGCCACCATTCATCAAGACACACAGAAATACAAGATGGCGGCGCGCGACAGTGCAGGGGCTTCTCAGGCTCCCGGGGTCAAGCCCTCTTTTAGTACTTTTTCCGTTGGTCCCGAGGCCAACTGCACTCGTGTTGCTTGTGTTAACAAGCGTACAATGTATAGCCGAACCGAACTTTTCAAAATAAAGGATGGTTCGGTCAAAGACACAAAAACAGCAACACCACTAACAACAACAGCGGCCCTCGGACTCAGGGCCTTGCTGGGCAGACTGCAGCTCCTGAGGACATCGGGCTGGCGCAGAGGTGCCCGCTGGACAAAGGGCAAACGGAAGCGGTGTGCAAGGAAGCTTTGTCTCACGGAAACCTGGCTGAACGACAACATGCTGGACTCAGCCTTTCAGATCGACGGCCGGCTTCTCTTCCGAGCGGACCGTAACCAGCAGTCGGGGAAAGCCTGCGGGGGCGGACTATGTGTCTACGTGAACAAAGGTTGGTGTACGAACTGTGCTTTGGTGAACAGCCACTGCTCCGAGGCAGTAGAGTACATGACTGTGAAGTGCCGGCCACACTACTTGCCTCGTGAGTTTACGGCGGTGTTTGTTATGGCTGTTTACATCCCGCCGGGTGCAAAGGCTAACGAAGCGCTTAAGGAGCTTCATGACATCATCAGCTCGCTCCAGCACAAGCACCCGGAGGCATTTTACGTGGTTGCGGGGGATTTTAATCACGTAAACCTGACAGACACTCTGCCTAAGTTCCACCAGCATGTCACCATACCGAGGAGATAACACTCTGGACCGTGTTTACACTAACAAAAAAGACGCATACAGAGCCGTCCCCCACCCCCACCTGGGCCTCTCCGACCACATCTCCATCATGCTGGTCCCCGCCTACCGTCCTCTGCTCAGACGCCACACGCAAACACAGAGGACCATCACCGTGTGGCCCAGTGATGCCGCCCTAACACTGCAGGACTGTTTTCAGCGCACAGACTGGCAAATCTTCAGGGAGGCAGCTGCCCTTGAGGGACAGGTGGATCTAGAAGAATATACGTCGGCTGTCCTCGGCTACATCAGCAAGTGTGCAGAGGATGTCACCATCACCAGGACAATAACAGTCTACCCGAACCAGAAACCCTGGCTGAATGCGGAGGTCAGGTCTCTGCTGAAAGCCAGGGATGCTGCGTTCAGGTCAGGCGACAGACTGGCACTCAGAGCGGCTAGGAGACGGCTGATAGCAGGAGTAAAGAGGGCGAAGGCCACATATGCCCGGAGGATCGAGGGACATTTTACATCTAACGATCCACGGAGTATGTGGAGGGGCATAAAGTGCATCACAGACTACAACACCAGAGATGCACAGTGCCCCAGGGACCCCTCTCTGTCCGACGCTCTCAACACTTTCTACGCCCGCTTTGATGACCCGAACACATCCCCCAGCACCAGACTCGCTCCACCACCAGGTGAAGAGCCTCTCAGCGTGACCCCAGCAGAGGTGAGGAGAACCCTCCAGAGGATTAACCCACGCAAAGCTACGGGTCCCGACAACATCTCCGGGAGGCTGCTGAGGAGCTGCGCACACCAGCTGACGGATGTCCTGACAGACATCTTTAACACCTCCTTCCAACAAGCAGCGGTCCCTACCTGCCTGAAGACGGCCACCATAATCCCCATCCCCAAAACCTCCACAGTGACAGGCCTAAATGACTATCGGCCGGTTGCCCTCACACCGATAGTCATGAAGTGCTTCGAGAGACTGGTGATGGCCCACATCAAGGACTGCATCGACGTCACTGTGGACCCACACCAGTACGCATACAGAAAGAATCGATCCACAGAGGATGCCATTTCTTCTGTGGTCCACACTGCCCTCACCCACTTAGAGAATAAGGACTCTTATGTTCGCCTGCTCTTTGTGGACTTCATGTCTGCGTTCAACACCATCAGACCGCAGACTAGAGCTGCACAATTAATCGTTAACCGTTAAAACCGCGATCTCGATTCACACACACACACGATTCACATTTTGACGACAGACGGTTTTTCTGTTTTTATTTTTTTTCATCATGAGCCTCGTCAAACTTCAGTTTCTTTCCGCTTCGGTATGGTTCACTGTTGTTGCTTACGCTTACCCTCTCAACCAGTCATGAATGCATTCGCACAAAATGTGATTGGTACGTCACATGATTCAGCGGCAAGCAGCGAGGCAAGAATTTTGTTAAAACACGACAGCACGCAGCAGAGAAAACAACCTCTGCATCAACGTGAAGAAGACCAAGGAGATGATCGTGGACTTCAGAAGGGGCAAACATCTCCCCCCTCCCCTGCACATCGGAGGGACAGCGGTGGAAGTGGTCTCCAGCTTCAGGTACCTGGGCGTAAACATCACAAACGACCTCACCTGGAGCACCAACACTTCCTATCTGGTTAGGAAGGCACACCAGCGCCTCTACTTCCTCAGGAGGCTGCGGCATGCTGGACTGGGGAGCTCAGTCCTGACCTCCTTCTACAGATGTGTGGTGGAAAGCGTCATGTGCACCTGCATCACTGTGTGGCACGGCAGCTGCTCTGCAGCAGAGAAGAAGGCTCTGCAGAGGGTGGTCAAAGCTGCACAGAGGACTGTGGGATGCAGCCTACCCACCACCACAGACACTTACACCTCCAGGTGCAGGAAAAGGGCCTCCTGCATCATGAAGGACCCCACCCACCCCGCACATGCTCTGTTCGCCCCTCTCCCCTCGGGCAGGAGGCTGCGGAGCATTAAGAGCAGGACCACCAGACTGAGAAACAGCTTCTTCCCAGAAGCTGTGAGACTGTTGAACTCTGGAGGACCCCTGTAGCCCCTGCCCCTCATCCCCAACCCCGCCTCCACCCCCACCCCCCATCTGGACCCCCCCACCACAGACAATAATACTTTGCACTGCAAGTACTTGCACAATGCAGTTGTTTGCACAACCCGGACACTTTGCACATCACCATGGTGTTATACTGTTGTTGTTTTTCTATGCATTGTATATACTTTTGCTTAAATTTTAAATTTGCCTTACCTTTTATATTTTATGTTCTATATATACATATGTATATAGATATTTTTATTTTATATGTTATTTTATATTTGGATATTGGGCTGCTCCAGGACCAGGGGAAACCAATTTCGTTGCATCCCATGTTTACATGTGTTGTAATGACAAATAAAACTCCTTGAATCCTTGAAATATATAAACACATGTTGCCACACATGGGGACACATGGAGGAAGGACACTTCATAAAAGACCAGAGAAAATGAGAGAATGATGGAAACATGAGAAAGAATGTCTCACTGTGACCGAAGAAGATGACGCTTTCACTTGAATATTTCGTAATGAATATGTAATGTAATGTCAGACGTCAGCGAGGGTAGGCTCCGCTGTCCTCATCTCATCAGGGAAAAAGAAAAGTCCAATAAATACTTTCAGAAACAGAAAGCCCAAAAAAATGAAAGAACAGGAGGAAGTGACCAACAGAAAAAGGTGTGACAGACAACAGAGCCCGTATCACACATCAACACCAAAGTGCTGATGCTGTAACACACGCCATGATAGTGATGACGAGGTCCCATACTATAGGCGGACAGGAGAAACGCTGGCGCTTTTGGAGGTGAGCACAAAGGACCGAGGAAACAAGAGAGACTTGAATGGGGATTGAAAGAGGAAACAACAAAAGAGGAAGTGTGAAGGTGAAGGTGAAATCCACTTTGTCCTTTCAGGTCATCCACTATCTATGAAGGGGTTTTACATATGCATGCACAGTGTTTCCACCAGCCTCTTTCCCAGCGAAACACAAGGTTAGATGTGAGACAGTATGCAATGACAAGGTGCAAAACAGTGGAATAAAAATGTTTCTGCAGTTGTCATCAAATGATTGGGCAAAAAAAAAAAAAAAACAGTAATGTGATACAGGAAGTGAAAGAGAGGATGCTTTCCCCGGTTGACCAGGAAATCAGAAAAGAAAGCGCATCTGGGGCTGGATGTTTGCCAACAGTTATCATAAATCATGTCAGTGTTTTTACTGAACAGAAAATACTCCATACTCTGTATAGTGTTTTCAGCCTTGCAGGCCAGCGTGGCAGATTAAAATATTAAGAAATAGAGCAGCACTGGACTTTTTGTCTTAATTTCTGTGCAGTTCTGTTTCCCAAAATAGACATTATTTGCTGAGTTCATATTCTGCCTGTCCAGGCCAACATGCCACATGTCGGCGTGCTGCTGGGGTGAAGGGACCACACAAAGGGTTGATGATCCCCCGATGATGGCTTTGATGAAAGGACCTCCTGTCCTTTACCTCCTTCCTCCTACCATTTGATCTGCAGCAGTCCTGTCTCCTCAGACCTCCTCCTCTAACTCTCCTTCACTTCTATCGCAGGGCGTCTCACCAATGTGAGCCCCCCCCCATGTTTTCCTGACCTCTCGCTATGTGAAAGCCCTGGAGTCAAGCATCCCAATGCTGTTTCTCCCCCCACTCTCCACCTCCTAAGAGAACCACATAGTCTGTGGTGACCTCTGCCTTCCCCCCTCCTTCCGTTCTGTCTCTACACATCCACCCCCACCCTCTTCCCTAGGTGGTCTTCCCCAGCGGTGTGTAGTGGATGCCCTGCAGTCAGGATTAGCCTGATTTGTAATCTTTCAGACTGTTCTTTTTAAGCACAAGCATTTCCCCCTTTTCATGCCTGTGTCTAAAATGAGGGTTTAGTATGTTTGAATGTGTTTTGATAGTCCATAAATAGTTTAACTATTTACGAGGGCTGCAACAATTCCGCGAGTACGTCAATTACAAAAAAATGGTCAAGGAATTTCCTCTGCCTTGAAGCCTCGTTTAATTCAATTTAAACAAGCGAAAACAGCGAAAACGAGCAAACGTAGCAAAGCGAAAGTAATAAGAATACTGTAATTTTCAGACTATAAGCCGCTACTTTTTTTCACACTCTTTGAACCCTGCGGCCTATACAACGGTGCGGCTAATTTTTAGATTTATAGATTCCCTATATATGTACAAAATGTATTTTCTTTTCAAATTTAGCTTGTGCGGCTTATATTCCGGTGCGCTCAATAATCCAGAAAATTACGGTAATAATTTTATCCGATTAATCGATGGAATATTTGATAGAATACTGCTGCTTCCAGCTTCTAAAATATTTTAGAGGATTTGTTGCTTCACTCTGCTTTGTATAATTTTATATTGAATATTTTTGGAATTAGACTGTCCAAAACTCGTTCCCTTCCCATCATCGTCTTTGTCCCTTTCCTCAGTTGCTCTTATGGCCAAGCAGGCGTTTAAAAAGACGTGACGTAACGTGTGAGAAAGAATCGACATCAGACGAGAGAGGAGACAGCGGTTACATCCACGCCGCTGCATTTTCCTTCAGAGAAGAGCCCAGCCCTGCCTTCAGTCCTCACGTGATGTTGTGTGTGTGTGTGTGTGTGTGTGTGTGTGTGTGTGTGTGTGTGTGTGTGTGTGTGTGTGTGTGTGTGTGTGTAGAAGAGAAAATGTCTCCATGGGAGTGTGTGTGGCAGAGAGGCAGGCAGGCAGGCATGCACGCACGCACACACGCGCAAACACACACTATAGACTGCTGGCAAGCTGAAATGCCCTCTTGTGCTGGAATTTACCAGATGGCACAGGACAAAAACAACCAGGGGTATTACTATCCCCCCACCACACACAGACACACACACAGACACACACACACGCACACACACACACAGTCTAAGCCTATTCAGGAGTGAAGCAGCATGCAGTAGCAGGAATAGATGCAGGTAGAAAATAATTTTTAAATCTTTGAGTGAGTGTGTGTTTGCGTGTGTGTGTGTATGTGTATGCATGTGCGTGTATTACCACAGAAAATTAACTAGATGTGTCGTACTTGTGTTTTCTTAGAGCACATTTACATCTACAGCCCCCTGAGAGTTACAAACACTGATAGAACACACACGATGATGATAACAATAAAAATGATCTAACAAGTAGCACTGAACCTACACCACTAGGCCTGTGTTGAAAAAAATCAATTTTCCGATTCTGAATCGATTTGCATATTAATTCCTTAAGATCGATTTGCACATCCAAAGATCGATTTAATTAAATTAAAATTTTAATACATTTTCCCCCTGTAAACTTTAACTCCACTAGTCGTGCCACTGAATTGAAACAGGCGTGCACCGTGTTTAAAAGGGAGACACGGACTTGCTCCAGGTGGGACTGATGAATTAGAGTGGCAAGGTGTATGGGGGTGTCCCCATTAAAAGGACGGATGCAGATGTCCAGTGTTTATGAAGATTTATTATGGTTTTATAATAAAATACAAACAGCAATCAGAATAGCATGAGCTATACATAATGCAAAAATAATAATACTGGCTAAAGGACTGTACTGAAAGATACGCATATGTATACGCATACAAATACCTCACACGAGGCTTATAGCCAGAGATGTATAGTAACGAAGTGGAACTACTTAAGTACTGTACTTAGGTACTAAAATGCAGTACTAAATGCAGTATCTGTACTTTTTTGGAGTGTTTTTCCCCAACTTCTACTTTTACTGCACTACATATTTTTGATGAATTTAATACTTTTACTCTGATACATTTTTCATGTGCTGAATCGTTACTCGTTACTACTGTAGCGTCCAGCCGGACACGTGATGAATGTAGAGGCGTTATCGAACAAACCTGCATTTATTGCTGAACGGTTTGTTTGCAGGACTCGGTGACTGTCGACCGTAACCGCGCCAAAAAACCAACATAACAGTCCCGGTCTCACAAGTCAACCTTGCTCGTTCGCCGTACGTCATACACCTGACTTACCCAGGTGCGTGCTCTCTCACCTGCTCCCCCGCCCCCTCGCTCTCGCATTCATTCAGGCGCATTCACAGTGTGCTACTCCTTTAAGGGAACAGGGGGGTTGTGGACTCTGCGTCTCTTAGTTTTTCTCCACAGACAGAGCTTTGAGTGAAGCTGTTATTTTTTCTACTCATTCATTTTCTCTCAGCTGTACCCTGGAAGGCATATATGTCTGTGAGTACAGTCGTCCCTCGCTATATCGCAGTTCACTTTTCGCGGACTCGCTGTTTCGTGGATTTTTTTCAGTGTAATACAGCGTACTGTACAGTATGAACGCGCATTGTGTTCTGCGTCCTAAATTGGCTAAGGGAGAACCGCACATGTGTTTTGCGTCCTGTTTAAGGGAGTACTGTACAAAATGCGTGTAAAAGGTGTATAAAAGTGTGTGGTTAGGGGTTTTACGGCCTCAAAACATGTATAATAATTGTAAAATTGCGGGTTATTTTTAGAACGTATCCCCCGCGATAAACGAGGGACCACTGTATTGGTTGTTCTTGTGTTGAGCTTACCTGTTGAAGCTTTAGAAACAGTTCATATTGGATTTATATGTAAAGAAACGTTAAAAAAATGAAGCGATACTAATGCGCTAGCTTGTGAACAGCGTTTTCAATGTAACGTTAGCATTAAGCTAAGCGCTAATTATTCTCCTGTTGTTAGATAATGGACAATTTAACTTGTTTATATATATTTGTGTCCTGTATGTGTTAAAGAACAAAGCCATACGGCATGTAACATTTTATTTTCTATTTTGTATTGCAGTTCACAGTGTTTCAACAGTAAACATCTCAAAACTTGCCTGATGACTCGGTGTTTTTTGAAGAACCTTGTTAGCTATCTGCCAAGTTAACATCAGCAACTAACGAGGGCAGAATAGTGAAAGACATACGCTGAATAGGTTTCCTACAGAAAAGCTCAAAAATTTCTTCTGTCAACAAAGCTTCATAATGGATAATATTGAAGACACGCTGGAGACAAGGTCAGTTTGTTCTAGCACCTCACATGCTAGTCAGTGTTCCTCAGCCAGTGCCATTGCGGCCAGGGCACGTGCAAAAGCTGAGGCTGCACGTGCACAAGCATCTTTTGCAAAAGAGAAGCAGATGTGATTTTAAAGCTCAAACATACATTGAAGAGCAGCAACAAAAGGCTGCAGCTGAAGCTATAAGAAAGAAAGCAGAGCTTGAAGCCAGTCTGCACACACTGAGGCCAGAGAGTGCAGCCGCGGCTGCGGCCGCTGAAGCTAATGTTTTGGAAGCAGCTGCAGAGAATGAGCAAGGCGAGCTAGATCGTGCTAGCCTAAAAAATGAATATGGTGAATATACGTACATAGGGGATCCAATACTGAGCCTCACCATGACGCAAAGCTACTTGAACCCATGCCAGAACCAACGCGCCAGCTAACTATGGACAGTGGTGAGGCAGCTGAAAACAGCATGGGGAAAGGTATAGACAGTCAAGTGAGATCGGCCACTACGAACTCTATGACTTACCTGTTCAGCAATCATTCAAGCAGGAGGATGATGCTACTCCATACTATTCTCATCCTCAAAGCTCAACCAGAATTGGCTTTCTGAAACAAGAACGTCCCTATGATTCACATCCATCCAAAAGCAGATCCAGCCATCAATCACAGCCGCGCAATACAAGACAAATCGGCTGTAGCAACCAACCCCCTCAGCCACGGATACATGCTTCTCCCAGAACCAATGAGCCTGGTTCTTTATCCACAACAGATCTGGCCAAGTATTTAATACGTCGCGAGATGATAAGCTGCCGGGCTGTTAAGGTTTGACGACCGCGCTGAAAATTATTGGGCCTGGAAGGAATCTTTCCACAGTTCCACGGCTGATTTAAATTTGACATTCAGAGAGGACCTTGATCTGCTGTGTAAATGGCTTGGGCCAAAATCATCGGAACATGCAAAGAGGATACGAGCAGTCCACATCCATGATGCAGCAGCTAGGTTGAGCATGGTATGGCAAAGGTTGGAAGATTGTTATGGATCCCCGGAAGCCATTAAAAATGCACTCCTTAAGAAGGTGGATGATTTCCCAAAAATCTCAAATCGAGAAAATCAAATGTTGAGAGAGCTTGGAGACATTCTTATGGAGCTTGAAGCGGCCAGGTCAGATGGATTCCTACCTGGTCTAAATTACCTGGACACATCTCGTGGCATCACTCCTATTGTCCAAAAGCTGCCATACTCCCTGCATGACAAGTGGGTCTCTCTCGCATCACACTACACAAATACCACACATCTTACCCACCTTTCGCCTTCTTCGCAAAGTTTGTTTGTGATCAAGCCAAAACGCTCAACGACCCAGGCTTCACTGCACTCACAGGTGGTGGGAACGTGGGGAGGTCGGAGCACTCCTTTCGACCAAATGTGAGAACACCTATTTCTGTCAAAAAGACAGAGGTCTCAGTAAACTCGGATAGTGGCTTTGACAACCAATCAGAGAAAACTACGGCTGACCCAGACAAGCTCAAACCGTGACATCGAAATGCACTGACATCTGTGGGACTACTCTCAGAGGAAGATCATGCTCTAAAATCTGTCTTGTCCGAGTGTATCCAGCAGGCCAAAGGGAAAGAGCGGTCAAGGCTTATGCCGTCCTCAATGAGCAGAGCAACAAGTCTCTAGCAAGAACAGAGTTTTTCAAGCTCTTTGGGATTTCAAAGGGCACAGCAACATACATTCTAAAGACTTGCTTGGGAGTCATTGAAACCATGGGCCCAAGAGCCAACAATTTCATCATGGAGTCATTAGATGGTAAAACTCACATCCCACTTCCAACACTAATCGAATGTGATATGCTCCCAGACGACAAGTCGGAAATTCCCACACCCGAGATCGCCAGACACTATAGACACCTCAAGCAGGTCGTGGGCAGGATCCCAGCTCTAGATTACTCAGCAGCCATCCTCCTCCTGCTTGGCCGAGACTTCCCAAGGGCACACAAGGTTCGAGAGCAATGCAATGGCCCTCACAGTGCTCCTTACGCCCAGCGTCTTGACTTGGGCTGGGTGATCTAGGAGAGGTTTGCCTTGGAAGAGCCCATAAATCGGATTGTATCAATGTCTATCGAACTAGTGTGCTGAGCAACGGACGTACATCTCTGTTTGACCCTTGCACTAATAGTCTCCACATCAAAGAGAAGCTTGAAACTTCAGTGCATTGCTTTCACCTTCTAATGCTAATAAGCCGAAAGACCTGTTTGATGAAAAGGATAGCCTTGGTGAAGAAGTCTTCCAGCAAACACCACATGATGACAGACCTGCCATGTCTGTGGAAGACAAAGCTTTTTTGGAAATAATGGACAAGAAAGTCTTCATGGATGACTCAAACAGTTGGGTCGCGCCTCTACCTTTCAGGGAACCAAGGCAGAAACTCCCCAACAATCGAGTGCAAGCAGTCAAGCGCCTTTCGACGCTACGCCACATGCTGGCCAAAAAGCCAGTCATGAAAGAACATATGGTTGCATTCATGCAGAAAATCTTCGACGCTGGTCATGCTGAACCAGCCCCACCACTCAGCGGAGAGCAAGAGTGTAGTATTTGACTCCAGCGCCAAGCACGAAGGCATCTCCCTGAACAACGTCCTGTTGAGCGGCCCTGACCTAAATAATACACTCTTGGGAGTACTCACCCGCTTCCGTAAGGAACCCGTGGCAGTGGCAGCGGATATAGAACAAATGTTCTAATGTTTCAGGGTCTGCCGGGAGCATCGCAACTTCTTACGTTTCCTCTGGTTCGAGGACAATGACCCAACCAAAGAGATCATGGAGTACCGCATGACCGTACACGTATTTGGCAATAGTCCTTCTCCTGCTGTTGCCATATAAGGTTTGAGAAGAGCTGCTCTGCAAAGTCAGAAAGAACACGACACCGAGGCAAAACAGTTCGTTCTAAGGAACTTTTATGTTGACGACGGACTTACCTCATTCTCCTCTTCCGACGATGCCATCCGGGTCCTGAAAAAGACAAAAGAGATGTTAGCTGTCTCAAACATATGTCTGCACAAGAAATCTTCCAATCGAAATGCAGTGATGGAAGCATTCCCACCTGAAGAACGTGCCAAGGAGCTGAAAGACCTGGAGCTGGGTGTGGATCCTTTATCCCCGCAAAGAAGTTTAGGTCTTAACTGGCAACTCCAAACTGACAGCTTTACCTTCCTTGTCTCTACAGAGGAGAAGCCATTCACCCGTAGGGGAATTCTCTCTACAGTCAACAGCATATTTGATCCGCTGGGATTTGTGGCTCGGATAACAGTACAAGGCAAGGCTATAGTCAGAACTGTGCACTGAGCAATATGGATGGGATGACCCAATACCCACTGAAAAGGAGACACAGTGGAAATCCTGGAAAGAGTCACTCAAGGCACTTGAGCAACTGCACATACCAAGACCATACCTACCCGTTTCCTTACTCTCCACGTCGCAGGGGGAATTATGTGTCTTCTCTGACGCATCCACCACGGCCATCTCTGCAGTGGCCTACCTCAGGGCTGTCGACGATGAAGGACACAGTCATGTAGGATTCTGTATGGGGAAATCTAAATTGGCACCACGTCACTCCCATACTGTACCTCGTCTGGAACTTTGTGCAGCTGTGCTCGCAGTCGAGCTAGCCGACATGTTAATGGTCGAGCTAGACGTCGACATCCACACAGTGAAGTTTTACGTTGACTCCAGAGTTGTGCTGGGGTATATCTACAACGCCAACCAGAGGTTCTATGTGCACGTTGCTAACACACGCAAGTCACACGCATAAGGAAGTCCTTACAGCCAGAACAGTGGCACTTTGTCAGCACGGAACACAACCCTGCAGACCATAGAACACGACCAGTACCAGCCGCACTTCTTGAAGATACAAAGTGGTTTTCAGGACCTTTTTTTCTCAGAAAAAATGATGGAGCAACACCTACTCAGCCTGAGTCCTTCGAGCTGGTTGAGCCAGACGCAGATGCAGATGTGCGACCAGTGGTTGCCACGTTTACTACCAAAGCTGCTGGAGCACTGCTTGGTTCACACAGATTCGGATGCTTTTCCAGCTGGAAGATGCTAACACGTGGAATAGCCAGGCCTATTCAGAAAGTCAGAACCTATGCTGGAGCTCCCAAGGGAGATACGCCAAAGGCAGTTGAGCTCGTGCAGGCAAGAACAGTAATCGTCCAGACTGGGCAGCAAGAGACCTTTAAAGAGGAGATCAAGAGCCTGTCGAAAGGAGAAATCGTCTCAAAACACAGCCCTCTCAGGAAGCTCGATCCCATCCTAGATTCAGATGGTGTGTTGAGGATTGGTGGCCGGATGTCATCAGCTACGGTCTCCTGGTAGGAAAAACATCCTATCATCATCCCTAAAACAGCCACGTTGCTATGTTGTTGGTGCAGTATTAACATCAAAGAGACGCACACCAGGGAAGGCACATCACTGAAGGGGCCATCAGGTCCGCTGGGCT
Source organism: Collichthys lucidus (assembly GCA_004119915.2). Taxonomy (NCBI): domain Eukaryota; kingdom Metazoa; phylum Chordata; class Actinopteri; family Sciaenidae; genus Collichthys; species Collichthys lucidus. The sequence goes on from CM014092.1 coordinate 2,260,923, forward strand.
GTGGATTCTAGGAGGGAAAAGACTGGTATCCAGCATCATACACAAGTGTGTCACCTGCAGGAAGTTAAGAGGAAGTATGGAGAAACAAAAAATGTTACCTGCTGATCGGCTCACCCAAGCACCTCCATTCACACAGGTTGGATTAGATGCGTTTGGACCATGGTCTGTCTGTGCTCGTCGTACCAGGGGAGGTCTCTCAGAAAGCAAGCGCTGGGCTGTCATGTTCACCTGCTTGGTCACCAGAGCAGTTCATGTATAGGCAGTAGAGTCTCTGTCTACATCAAGCTTCATAAATGCACTCAGAAGATTCATTGCTATCAGGGGTCCAGCAAAGCTCTTTCGTTCGGACCAAGGGACGAACTTTGTTGGCGCATGCAAGGAACTCGGCATAACACCAAGAAATGCTGAGCTTCAGTCTTACCTCAAAGACCAAGGCTGCACTTGGGACTTCAATCTTCCACACTCTTCTCACATGGGGGGAGTGTGGGAAAGAATGATTGGGGTTGAAGAACCCTGTTAGCTATCTGCCAAGTTAACATCAGCAAATAACGAGGGCAGAATACACAGACTATGGGAAATCACAGAACTCTACCATACATTGTAACACTAACATTAGAAGTTGTGCCTTAATAAATATTTGAACTAATATAAACAACAGTACTTGTACTTTTACTTTCAGTACTTGAGTAGCAATTTTGTAAATACTTCTACTTGCAGTACTTAAGTACAAAACATTTTGAATACTTTAGTACTTTTACTTAAAGTATGGTGTTTAATGAACACATCAACTTCTACTCAAGTCAGTTTTTTGATATAGCACTTGTACTTCTACTCCACTCCTTTACTCCAGTACTTTATACATCTCTGCTTATAGCTTTGACGGCAATTAGCCGAGCATTAACACAATATAGCATCAACATATTACAAATAATAATTAACACAACACAGCATCCAACTTGGACGGTAAGTTGGTGGGGAAGCTCACCTTTTCTCATTCACACAAAATAAACCCATGATGCAAGGCAAGAAATACATCATCCAGTGCTCTTTAGCGAAACTATATACTTCTCTCTAAACTACAGCGTCTCACACATGCGAAGTGCGTTCAATGACCGTCGGAATAACTATGATGCGTTCATGAACATGGGAAAAATGGAAATTCGCTGGAAATATAATAAAACTACAGACAATAGAACACTCAAGGAAAACTCTACAATTACCAGCCACTTCTGTACGTTCTCTTAAAATAACTAAGGCGATTGCAGGTTACATTTGCAAAGATTTGCGCCTGTATTCCGTTGTTTAAAACGAGGGCTTCAGGCGACCAAAAAAATGGTTTTAATAACACTAACCCGAATCGAGATCGGATCGGATTATGATAATCGATTCTTAGTCTTGAGAATCGGAATAGAATCATTTCTTGGAATTTGAAATGATACCCAGCCTTATTTACCACCACAATAAAATGCATCTACTGCAAAACTCTGGCCTCAAAAATAAGCAGAAGCCTGCTGGACGTTCCAGTTCTACAGGTGTGTGCGGACAGGTAAAATGATTTGACTAAACTGTCACAGACACACACTCTGTGTCTGTCTGCGTTTGCAGTGTGTGATACATGCATCTATAGGGCTTTTTTCTTGTCTGATTGGAGATCTGACTCATCGGTTATGTTTGTGTTGTGCACAAGAGGAAAAAAAGGCCACCTCAGTGGGGAGACAGTGAAGCAACCACTAACAACAGGAAGGAACATAGCAGCAACAAAAAGGAGGAGGAGGAGGAAGAGGGTTGGTGGCTGGGGACCCAATCAAGATGTTTGACGAACATTGTTTCAAGCTGAAAAAAATATGGATAGAGATGATATAATCCGCCAAGGGGGCTGTTTAGGGGATGTTACGTTGCCTGCTATGTCACCACAATTAAGATGTTTACATCCAGCTGAACAATATCATAATTATTAGAATTATTATTCACAGCAAGGTGCACACAGAGGCAGTTTGAACGTTTGTGAGGATGAAGTGCACTTTGCCTGAATGCTTCTAGCGAGTGCGTTGAACTATTAACTGTAAGTTTACCGAGATGGCCGCTGCAGCCGATTGAGCTAAGCTAAGCTAAAGCTAAGCTAAAATGTGACGAGTCAGCAATCACTGCTCGTAATTTTGCCAAAATGATCTCAGAGAAGCCACTTCACATAGAATTGTGTAATTAAATTCAACTTCACGTTAGGGCTGCACAATATGGCCTATAACCAAAATCTCGATATTTTTTAAGATATAACGCGATACACGATATACATCTCGATATTTTTATTTCTCCGTTGAATGTTAAATTCAACCCTTTGATGCAAAAAATAACATCAGTATGATGATTCAAGTAGACCCTTCTATTAGAGTTTTTGTTAATTTGCATGCAAAAGTGGAAAATCACAATCAAAGTAATTAAGTATGCGAGACCCGTGATAAACTATAAAGAAAACAACAACAACAAACAGCTGACTTTGCTTCTCCGTAGGGCTGCACGATATGGCCTGTAACGAATATCTCAATATTTTTAAGCTGTATCGCGATACATGATATATATCTCGATATTTTTGTTGTTGTTGTTTTGTATTGTTTATTTCTAATAAATAATAACGTCATTATTACCTTGATAGCATTGTAATTGCTCAGAATCAATGTAGAACAGTAGATTTACATATGCTGTATGAGACACACCTCTTTTTATAGCATTTTAACACTTGTCATATTTTTTATGAATTTTTAATACATTTCATAATGTAAATATGAGCTTAAAGGCAGTGCAGGATCATACTTGGCTTATGAGACACTTTTTTAAAATCAAATTTTAACCATTCTTCATATTTTATAAATAAATGTTTAATACATTTAACACCCACGTCTTATTTTGAAAACCTGAAGTGTCCACACGCTGCAGTAAGCTAGCGCTGACTTTCCCAGTTTTCTCAAAGTATTTGCCATAAAGTCGGCAATAAGGGCACACTTGAAAATATTGGACCAGCTGACGTGACCACGCGAAAACGAGAGACGGCTGGCGTGACCACAGTTGTTTTTCTTCGGAACCAAGTCGTCCGTCTCCATCTTCAATTAACTCGCTCACTCACTTCACTTCTCTCCTCACTTGCTACAGAAAGTACGCATGCGCGCAAGGGATTTTTCTGGGTAGGCGGGGCAGTGTGCTGCGAGCAGCACCAGGAGTGAGTGACAGGCGAAACTCCGGAGAATTAAATGCTGACGGCTTTAAAAAAAACATTTACATGACAAGTACTCGATGGTCGCGATATAGTCATTTCATACATCTCATGTAGAACAAGCCGCGATATATCGAGTATATTCGATATATCGCCCACCCCTACTTCTCCGACATGGAAAATATTATAAAAAGCATCTGTGCCATAAATGATTGTGTTTTTTTTCTTTTTTTTATATACTTTATTAATCTCACAAATAGGGAAATTCTTTTTACACTCTATTTTTTTTTTACATGCATTTTAACCCAGATACACACACATGCAGTACAAGGCATAGACATGCAATTTTTGGAGAGAGATAGTGGAGTGATGGGTAGCCCCCGTAATTTTTGATTGACTGCTCACCTGGTACCACCTGTCATGACGTAACGTTGATGTGAAGTTGTGATAAACTACATGAACTGCATATAAGTTATTATGTTGATTCTGTGTCGGATTTCCTGTCTGGTGCGTTAAAATTTACGAGGTTAAGCAGCGGCTCGCGTCAAAAATAGAAATGCAGCCGTAACGCGGCGCATACGCCTCCGACGAGTGGGCCTGTCTCTCCTCACTTGATACAAAAAGTACGCATGCGCGCAAGAAATTTTTTCTGGGTGGGCGGGGCAGTGTGCTGCGAGGAGCAGCAGGAGTGAGTGACAGGCAAAACTCCGGAGAATTAAATGCCGACGGCTTTTACGTGACAAGTACTCGATGGTCGCGATATAGTCATTTTATACATCTCACGGAGAACAAGCCGCGATATATCGAGTATATTCGATATATCGCCCACCCCTACTTCAAGTTCATGTGTGATATTCTCAGTGTGAGTCAAAGTTCTGCTGCTTCCCCTGAGATAAACCCACACTTCCTCATTACAATAAACTAGATGAAAAGCCCTGAATCACTCTAGTCCAAGGTCTAATGCTTCATTACTGCCAGTTCATTCAGACAACACACACACACACACACACACACACACACACACACACACACACACACACACACACACACACACACACACACACACACACACACACACACACACACACACACACACACACACACACACACACACACACACACACACACAGAGGCAGAGACAGAGACAGAGACAGAGACAGAGCTGGGATCATTAAAGATATACAGACTCTGAGCTCCATAGCATCCAACATGCAATGACAAGTTTGTGCAAGACAGCATGAAGGCCAAATATACCCTCTCTATCACAGACACACACACACACACTGAGCTCTATATTTCACTCTGCTCATTTCCCACTGCTTCTGTGTGAACATGATTAAACCATCACAGCTCAAAAATTCAAATACTAAGTACATGATCGATGTACCGCTACATCCTGTTCAATCTTTCAGTACTACAATCATATCCAGTGTACAATAAACACAGGTGTAAAGGAAGAAAGTTCAGATGCAAGCAGGATTATTGTGTCTGCATACACTGTTCATATAGTGGCAAACCCCTGATAGCCTTCATATTGAAGCTGGCTTACGTTATCAGCTGAGGATTAAGGCTCTAGTTTAGTTAGCGCTTGGTATATATGACTATAACTTACTCCAGCTTTTTTTATTTGATCAAAAAGTGGGGGGAGAAAATTGGTGAAATTATATGATGATATGAAATTCAGCCCGCCAGCTCTAATAACATTAAAACAGTCAAACATGCCACATTGCTCTCGGTCTATGCAGAGTTGTGTCTGAATTAGAGTTATCAAAAGTACTGACACTTTGATACTTTTTGATACTGTGTGTTTAAAATGATATGATATCCATCAGGTTATTAAAAAACAGATCTAAAACGAGAACTTCGCCATCAGTGATCAATTAGAGAAATCTCTCCCTAAAGTTAGTGGGAGTGAGTTAGTGAGTTAGGAGAAGACGACTGCAGTGCTCAGAGAGCACTCACACTAAACTACTTCATTATGTGCCGGAGGATGTTACCGACGTGGTCTGTGGTAAAACTACAAGATTTAGAGGATGGACTACAAAACATGTATCTGAGATACTTCTCCCTGTGCATTCTTACAGTGTTTTGAATGAAGGAAATATAAATGTGGACTACCCAGGGGAGAATATGACTACAATGGAATTGTGGGACGGCATTATCTCCATTCCTTTCCTAAAGAATGGTCCGGTGTATCCTATGCTAAAGGACATAAGAAAGGAAGCATTAAAGCTCCTTTCCTTAACATTTAGAAAATTCAAGCAGCTCTTATCATGGCAAATACTTCCAGGTCATTCCACTCAGTGCGAAACCATCCTGAGCAAAAAAGACCGTACCCCCAGAGTCTGTACCCACGTACAAACCTAAAGCACCATGAAGCCGTGAGCACACCTGGTTGGTGCCGATGTCATTCGGTACCACATTAGTTGAGGCTACATTTTCTCTGCCTGTGAGGAAGAACAACAATGTGATCCTGCAGAAAGATCCACTTGATGAGGCTTGACCTTTGGATGACTGCTCTGTGGCTCACGTCTGCCCCATCTGAGACCCGAAGAGTCTCGACGCTGACCCTCTGATTCCCTTGGCACGTACCGTCTGTCTGACTTGTGCTGGCACAGGAGAATATCGGGACAGATTTAAGTGCTGATCTAGAAAGGGCAGCGTGCCCCTGAAAATTTAGCAGGAAGAGGGACAGTTTATTCTTGCTAGCTGCTCTGACACACACACTGTGTGCTGGCAAGGCAAAGCTTTAATATAAATGTCCCCTCAGCTGGAAATTGTTTCCAGTGCAGCTGAAAGGCTACTTTTATTGAGCTAGTCAATACACACACACACGCCGCCGCCCTCCCATCATCCCCCATTTCTCACACACAAGCATGCGCACACACATACCCACACACTCTGTTTCTACTCAGCGTTTAGGTTCAGAGAAATACAGTTTTGTTTTATGTCCATTCAAATAGGACAATTACAGCTTCATGTAACGTGAATGTAATAGAACAAGAGACTGTGTCAGTTTGTCGGCGCGATTAATGCCCGGTGTAAAACTCAAATCAATACAGTGGACGCACATATACGCACCGAGCACATTGATTGCACACATTGTTGGTTCAGAATTTCCATTAGAAACTTATTATCTAACAGATGAACGCGTTTGCTACTAACCAAGCAACTCCCACTTTCCATTAATGATTCACATTTAATATTTGACGAACGTGACACTTTACACAACCGTGATCTGAGATGACAAATTAGACACTGAGCTTGTGTTTTGTTTTTTTTCACTGTTGTTTTCAGTCACTAAGATCTCTTGTAAAGTGAAGTGCAGTAAAATGAGCTCGTGTTTGGCTCCTTGTCTTCCTCTCTCGGTGTCACTCTGTGAATCTTTCCCAACTCAAGTTTCTCTTCCTCCTTTCAGCCAGCCCACAGCATCCTTAACGGCCAAACCCCGCTGCAGCACTGTTTTTGGGCTGTTTTCCATGTTTCTTCAAACCCCATGAGGAGCACCTCTGTTCGGCTGTATTTAGCTCACCAGACTCATTTCTGGTTTATATGCTTCTAAATATGTAAATATGCTATGCAGTTCATTTGTTTCCCTTTTGGCAGTTTTAACGATCTGTAGTTTGCACAGGGGGTTTTATTTTGGAAATCGACTAGATTCTTCTGTGCGCTTCTGTGTCTTGACTTCCTGCTCTGTGCAGGTGATGCGGCTGCTTGCATTGTCCGCGTCACAAGAATTTAGTTGTGAGATCCCCTCAAAGTAAAGCGCAGTAAAACGAGCTTGTGTTTGGCTCCTCGTCTTCCTCTCTCAGTGTCCCTCTGTGACTCTTTCCCAACTCAAGTTTCTCTTCCTCCTTTCAGCCGGCACACAGCATCCTCAGAATTTCATTTCTTTGGTATCAGGATGCAGTAACTCATCCTTTTTTTTACCCATTTAGTTAAATTTAGTCAGAACTATAGCTACCATGGGGAATGTTGGGTCATGTCTTTGGTATTGACTACTTGGGGAGATTTCATGACTTTTTTTTTAAACAAATAGAAATGTGTATTGGATGGATGTCAGAATAATATTCCTGCCATTGTGGAGCAGGCTTCTTTCAACAGCCTCGTGGCCTGGTGCCATTCGGTAGTGGCGCACCATTACATCCAAAACAATAGCCTTTTAGGTGCGGCCCTAGATTGTTCTGTTCTCTGGGGCAAAAGTGAAGAAAGCTGACTGACTGGATGTTCTTCCACTGGCAGACTCAACAGAAAACCACATCACACTCAACAGGAAGAACAGGTTGTGCTTTAGCTGTGCATCTCCCTACAAATGTGCACATTCATGAATACATGGATAAAACACACGCATCTCAAAAAAAGCTGCAGGCGTAAAGTTAAGTCAGGACCACTCACTATTACTCACACTCACACCCACTCATCTATGTCATGCTCTGACTCTGGAACATTTGGCATAAAAGCTGCAGAGTGTCTTCACTTTCCTTCTGTTCTGAGGTGTTACATGTCCAGCACGTACTGTAGAGACTACTGCTGCTTTGCAAGAGCGTACTGCCCCGGAATCAGCAACCAGCTCTGTGAATTTGTTGTACATTATGTTACTGTGACTGCTCCCAGCCTCCGACAATACTAATTAGGGGTGGAGCGGTTCGTCGACGTCATCGATTACGTCGATTACATAAATACGTCGGCTTGTAAAACGTGCGCCGATGCGTCGCGGTCGCATGGCAGCGGGCGTATATGCGGAAGTAAGATGGCTGCTCGCGGTAAAAACAATGGAGGTAGGGGTGGGCGATATATCGAGTATGCTCTGTTCATGTAAATGTTTTAAGCAGTCTGCATTTAATTCTCCGGAGTTTTGCCTGTGTCACTCGCTCCTGGTGCTGCTCACAGCGCGCAGCACACTGCCCCGCCCACCCAGAAACATCCCCTGCGCGCATGCATACTTTCTGTATCAAGTGAGGAGAGACGAGCGAGTGAATTGAAGACGTTCCGAAGAAAAACAGCTGCGGTCACGCCGTCTCTCGTTTTCGCGTGGTCACGTCAGCCGCTCCAATATTTTCAAGTGCGCCCTTATTTCCGACTTTATGGCAAATACTTTGAGAAAACCGGGAAAGTCAGCGTTAGCTTACTGCAGCGTGTGGACACTTCCGGTTTTCAAAATAAGACGTGGGTGTTAAATGTATTAAACGTTTATTTATAAAATATAAGGAATGGTAAAAATCTGATTTTAAAAAGTGTCTCATAAGCCAAGTATGATACTGCTCTGCTTTAATGCTTATATGTACATTATGAAATAGATTAAAAATTCCTAAAAAAAAATATGAAGTGTTAAAATGCTATAAAGAGTGTGTGTTGTGAAGGCAGCTATTTTTGGTGCATACATTTCATCTTGTTACTTTTGAAACAAAAGTTTTGTTTTTCAAGAGATATGTTTGAATAAAATCTTGAAATATTAAGAAGACATGCTTTTGCTTTTTATTTAGGTAAATTCATTGTCATTAATCAAGTAATTAAAAATCATTGTTGGAATAATTGATAAAAAATAGTCGTTAGATTAATCGACTAATCGAAAAAATAATCGTTAGATTAATCGATAGAAAAATAATCGTTAGATGCAGCCCTAATACTAATATTCAAGACATGAAGATATGAAGCACACAACAAGTGCCTATTCACTGTCAAGGCAGATCAGGACCAGAATCAATAGTGTAGACCAGAGCAGAAGTTTCCTCTTGAACCAGGACTTGGGAGCCCCCAGAAACGGCAGAGTAGTTCAACACATTCCTCAGCCTGAGCAAAGCCATACCTGCCAACAGTGAGTGCTGAAAAAAGGGGGGTTTTCCAACAAAATAAGCTCTTATCCCAACATGTACACACTGAGTTTTTTTTCTCTGGGTTACTCACTGAACTTCTAGTACTTCTAATAGCCAGATTTAATCTTGGTGGTTATTAAAGTTTGCTTTGTGATATGTGTCTTTTGCTTAAATTATCATGAGCTCTATAGTTAACAAAAACCATAGTTTGATTGAGACACATTCATGCATCCAGTGGTCCAAGTTTAAATCAGCTGCTCGATAGAGGACTGTTGGTGTGGTAGCCTTCAGTTTTCCACTCCACATGTTTTCAGCTTTAAAACTGCATCTTGGAAACCTACGGGCGACATCACAAATGCACTGTCCATTCTTTACAGTCAGCGGTTTCTGCAAATGTTTCATAATAAAAACGTTTCTGTCCACTGAAAAGCTAGTGGGCTTTTAATTTGAAACAGATGCAGGAACTGTTGAGTTTGTATGAACAGCCTGATGAGGCTTTGTACATCTGCTACGTTCCTGACTGTACTGCTGTCTAGCTACCTCACTAAAACTACATGAGTGGCGTGATGGTTGTCGGGGACAGGGTTATGTTATATTAAAAAGAAAATATGATGAGGTCATAAACTAATTAGCAACTCGCTAACTCTGTGCCACTGCCTGCTGAGCTATGATGATACTATGCTGACGCTACATGGGGCACAGACAGAGCTGAGAGCATTGTGGCACTAAGTGGTCATGACATTCCTCAAAGGTGTTGCTTCTTTCTTCTTAATTTGCCAGAATGACTCATAAAGACAAAGTCAGTTTGTAATAAATCAAACTGGTTTAAGCTCACACACCAAACCGGACCAGCAAAACCAGAAACCAACCCACCCCTACCCCGGACTATTGATATGTCAAGTCAACTTTGAAACACCCAGCAAATTTAGCTATTTCTAGCGTTAGGTGTAAGATGACAGATTTAGGATGAAGGATGGCACCACCGACCAATGCTGCTCATTCCTCGCCGGCTTTCCTTTGTGGCTAGGGATGTAACGATACATCGTGACACGATTAAAATCGGTACAAATGCGTGACGACTCGCACCGGTTCACAGAAAAAATGAATCGCGATTCTTGGCGAATGCGAGAGTAAGTTTTTTTTTATTAGAAATAGGTCACGTTGTGGCTGCAGCTTCCACTGCCGCGTCTGCCTTTCTGTGTCTCACACACACACACACACACCCCTACACACATGCGCAGTAGTGGTAATCGGCGTCAGGCCTGACTGTACAGTAAATGATACCATAACACAGACCCTCCAGGAATTCACGATGTTGCGATTTGTAACTTCAACGCAACTTCAGTGAATCCCCGTGAATTCAGGGCGGTGTTGCAATTTTAACCAATCACCGCAACTTCTCCGCAACTTCCGCGCAGTCTGCACGGGGGACTAAGCACGGGTCAGGGACGGCCGCACGGTGCGGGAGGATCCCCTCGTGGGACCTCTCCCCGGCGCTGGCTGGCCCCCGCCGGGCGCATTTCCTCCGCGGCGGTGCCCGCGACCGGCTCTGCGTTTACAGCACCCGGACCTCGCCGTTTCCCGGCGCCGTGGACTCTCATTAAAGGGTTAATGAGCTATCATCTTAATTGTTTTTATTTTCAGTTAGCTCATACTTCAAGCTGAAAGGTAATGGTCAGATCAGCTGCTTGCTGGCAGCCCTAATAAGAACACAAACAGTTTGAGAGTTTCTGTAAAGAGAGATTTTTTTTCCTACAAATAAAAAGATAATTTTATTTTGTCAGAATTTGTCTGTAGCTCATTTTGATTTTAAAAAATCGTGAAAAAATCGTATCGTGAAAAAAAAATCGTGACTCGAATCGAGTCGTGAGTTGAGTGTATCGTTACATCCCTATTTGTGGCACATGCACAGAACACAACAAAAAGTGCACACATAGCAAATAGGCTCGCTTTATGATTACAACCTCAATCCAAGTATGACATATAATTAGGGGTGGGCGATATATCGAATATACTCGATATATCGCGGCTTGTTCTCCGTGAGATGTATGAAATGACTATATCGCGACCATCGAGTACTTGTCATGTAAATGTTTTAAGCCGTCTGCATTTAGTTCTCCGGAGTTTTGTCTGTGTCACTCACTCCTGCTGCTCACAGCACGCAGCACACTGCCGCGCCCACCCAGAAACATCCCCTGCACGCATGCGTACTTTTTGTATCAAGTGAGGAGAGAAGTGAAGAGCGAGTTTATCAAAGATGGAGACGGACGACTTGGTTCCGAAGAAAAACAACTGCGGTCACGTCTCTCGTTTATGCGTGGTCATGTCAGCTGCTCCAATATTTTCAAGTGCGCCCTTTTTGCCGACTTTATGGCAAATACTTTGAGATAACCGGGAAAGTCAGCGCTAGCTTACTGCAGCGTGTGGACACTTCCGGTTTTCAAAATAAGACGTGGGTGTTAAATGTATTAAACGTATATTTATAAAATATGAAGAATGGTTAAAATTTGATTTAAAAAGTGTCTCATAAGCCAAGTATGATCCTGCACTGCTTCAATTGCCATATGTACATTATGAAATATATTAAAAATTCATAAAAAAATATGACAAGTGTTAAAATGCTATAAAGAGAGGTGTGTCTCACAGCAAGTGTAAATCTACTGTTCTACATTGATTCTGAGCAATTACAATGCTATCAAGGTAATAATGACATTATTTATTAGAAATAAACAATACAAAACAACAACAACAAAAATATCGAGATATATATCGTGTATCGCGATATAGCTTAAAAATATCGAGATATTGGTTACAGGCCATATCGGTTCGGAAAATCAAAAATTCCTAACTGTAAAAATATCAAGTTTTCTACAGCCAGGAAATATAACCTTGGCTGTGCCTTGACAATCAACAGCGACATGATTCCCACAGAGCATACAACATGTTATGAATAAGTGATCAATAGGATCAGTGCTGACAGGTGCTGCGGAACTCGATGTGTGCAGTGCGGTGTCATCATGGGACGCACATGCACAGACATATGCAACATACAGACAAACATAAGCAAACCAATCAGTTACATAAGCAATCGATGGACGTGAGGCTCTCAATAGGACTTCCTGGACATGGATCAATAAAACTGAATTAACCCTTTACAGCCACATGACCTTTGCCAACTGCCATTGAGATCCCTTCTACAAAGGCGAAGCACATCCTCACAGATGAGTCTTCACAGTATTCTCTTTTCCATTGCTACTGAGCAGTCACGTCATCTATCTTAAGTAGAACACATGCTCGAGCTGCTGTATTGCATAATCTGTCAGTGTTTCAAAAAACTAATATGAAGAGAACGTAACTCACAACTTTCCGTAGCACTGCAGGGCTTACATGTGACAATGTCAGAGTCAATATATCAACTCCTGCACCCAGCCGGGATGATGTAATCCTGATCTATGACTCAGACACATGGCATCGGCAATGCTGACGAGCTTCATCCAACTGTCAGGATTCAATAGTGTTTTTCCCCTCTGAACATGTCAATCAAAACCCTGTTAGCAGCTCCAGCCCGAGGCCAAACAACGCCTGCAGACCTCTCTGTCATCTCAAGCTAGTCTGGCTCTCATAAGCACTGAGCTAAGCTCGAGTGGGAAGAGGGGACAGGGAGTTCTGTTTTCAGCAGCAAGGATTCCCCACACATTGTTCCTTCACCCCCGACCAACACGCTGCTGACCTCTGACCCTAACCTTTGACTGCTTTGTGTGTGTGTGTGTGTGTGTGTGTGTGTGTGTGTGTATATATTTCTGTGTCTGTGTGGGAATGCGCTACTTTCAAAGCACCAAAATTAGAATCAGCCACACACACAGAGACCCAGCTAGCCATCTTTAGGCCTCATCCTACCGGGTGTTTGAACACTAAGCACTGAGTGTGTATATGTGTGTATGTGTGGCAACACTGTTTATTTCTTCATATATAATCAGATATGTCTCTATGCGCCCTTAATACAGCCAGACAGTCATGTTGATACTATGTTCTAATAAGGCAACTTGTAACTCTTTATAAATTACGCTTAATAGATCATTTACTGATGCTAATCACCTGTAAAGGTTGCCAGATTGTGGATGTTTATCCTTTTCCAGGTTTATCTAAAACTTATTTTAAGCTTTAAGATTACTAAATCAGTTATGAAAACATTCATAAAGGGTTTATGGCAGTATAAACAATGGACAGTGTATGGATGATGTCACCCACGGGTTTCTGAAGCTCAAACCCTACGCCGCTGGCTGCCACCATGGCTGTCCTGCCTCTTCTGCATCCCGGCTAATCTAAATCTCGCCATGGCATGGATGATTGGTGGACCTGAGGCGGGCTGAATGACACCAGGGTGCTCAAACAAACCCTAAACGTTTGCACTGGCTTAATTTCCCAGACACAGAGTTTGCCGCTTGGTTACATCTGAAACTCATGTACTTCCCTCTATATGTGTGTGTACCTGGATTTCCCTATCTTGTCTGCAGTGCTGGGACATATTCAAAGCAGTGATGTTTGAAATTCACTCTCCGCTCTGTGGGACTCTCCGTCTTTTCTGGAGTGTATTTATTCAGGGAGGCTTATCTGAACTCAGGTGCTTTATTCTTCTCCTGGTTCTGTACGCTCCCTCGTCTGCTCAGTGTGACAAACACACACACACACACACACATACGTACACCCTGACCCAGTCCCTCCACATACTCACACACATTCACTAGGGCATCCAGACCTCAGATCAGAGCGTCCCACTGTTGCTATGGGGACTATATCAACCCCGTCAGCGCTCCTGAGATTCGCCTGGAGCAAGGCAATTTGTCCCCTCCCCATCCTTCACTCTTCCTCCGTCCCTCACCCCCTCCCTCTTTCTCTTCTTTCAAAGACAGAGAGGAAAAAATCCCATCCTCCATTCTCAAGAGGCATGACTATTCCTTCTCCTATTCTTTCTCTCAAATTCATTCACCCACAATGTTTGGCACCAGCAATCTCCTCTCCTCCTTCTCTCACTCCCACTCTATACAACCTTTATAAGTGTGTGTATACACAGTCACTTGCTCCTTCCACAGACTGAGAGAGAGATGGAGTGGGTGTGTATGAAGAGAGAATCTGCTGTTTCACAGGATGAGTTCAGTGCAGAGACCTGATATCCCCCCAAAGAAATGTGGGGGAGCCAGTCTGATGTATAGATTGAGCAAAGCCACAAAAGGAAGTGATTGTTGTGAAGAAATCTACAAACGGCTCACTTCTGTGCACAACTTGACCTTTAGGCATGTTAATAACATGAGCCTGAAGCCAGCAGCACTGTCAGAATAAAACCCATTCAAAACACTAGCTCCAGAGCTGGAATCTGAAAAAATGATTACTACTGTACCATTCAGAAATAAACTTTATGTCCGACACTGGCAGTAAATGATGCGATAATAATGTGATACTTCCCCCACAGGGAAATACTCAAAGCACAAATCAGGCTGAGCTTTAAACCGGCTGGCAGGGATTCAGTGTGTTGCTTGAAGACACTTGAGAAGGGAGGCTCAATGCTCGAGGCAAAGTTCTCTGGATGAATCATAATCTTATGCTATCACTCTAATACACAAGAAAAAACACTATTATAGTCACAGGTACTGCAAACTGACCCAAAACACTACGACTGAAGTCGTCATGCAAACCTTCAATGAACGTTCTTTAGGATTCATGACAATTTATCTTGTGGTCATATCAGGTCTGGATTCGCCTCAATGATTATGTCCACAATCCATGAAAATGAGCTATATTTGGATGCTTTAGCTTAAACTGGACGGCCGGCTCACCTCTAACTTCCTCAGAGTATTACACCAACATCCTGACAACATAATAGCCCTGCTGTTCAGGGGATCAGCTGAACTTGAGGATGCAGGAGTACAGGCACAGCTAGGAAAGCTGGTCTCTTGCTGGAGGGCCACATTACATGGTTTATCCTTTCTATACATAGACCTGAAAGAATTCTTAGAGCCACCGCGTACTGGCAGCAAAGATGACAGACATAAAACAGACAGACAGACAGACAGACAGACATATGGGAAATATTATATCCAAGGCTTGGTAAACCCGACTAAATGCATTTTATACGCCTTTTAATTTGTGGACAGGCTTACCCACGAGAGGCTGACATAAATCTTTATAATGAAAGATCACAACACCACAGGCAGTAAGCTAGTGTAAAACAAGTAAATGAGTCGTAGGAGGAGAGCGTCTTGAGAAGGTGGAGGTAGGCTGGTAGTCACCTGATGTTGACCACAGACTTTGGGTCATTGTTTAGCCTCCTCAACCAACCACTTCAGCGGGTACGACATAATGGGGTTGAAGCAACAGAGCTGTTACCGGTTAAAGCGCACTAAACTCCATGCTCATTCCAGCCGTGCTCTCTGCGATGCTGGAGGAACATAAAAACAGTGGACATAGTAGACACCGGTGAAGGGACAGAGTCTCGGTCTGATGAGAGCTCAGAGGACAGACCTGACAGTGATGCAAGCTTTGGATAAAGGGCTACTATGGAAATCCCAACATAAACAAATCTGCTGTTGTCTGATCAACAGCGTGAAGCTCCAATGTATTCACAGTATTCTCAGTCCAGTAGCTAGAATCACCTAATGTTTGGTTGAAAACTGGCAATTTGATGGAATCATTGACATATCCCCCAATCTCTCTATTGAACTCAGGTCTGCATCATTGACAGCTTAAAGAATGGACAGTGTGAGTGACGTGACCCACACGTTTCTCAAGTGCATTTATTTTTGTCAAACTTTTGTCAAATGTATCTGGGCGTCAAAATGCCTCACACAACGATAATGTGACACACAAAAAGCATGTGCTGATAAAATTTCATACTCGAGAAATCATTGGGAGTCAATGGCTGCCTTGTCAGAAATACATATTCTATATATTAATATATGTATATATAAATACAAAAAACATGTATTTCATTTATGTACAAGAGTTAAAGTACACAAGGAGGTAAAAGTAGTCAACACTGATAAGGACCATATCAGCTCAGTTAAGGTGCCATAGTTTTCCTCTCAACTGCACTGAGATCTACAAAGCCCAGAGTCTGTATGACTGCTCTCACAGTGAATGGATGAAGTTAAATGGATGAAAACAGTAGCAGCAGCCTTTAAAGATTCCCTCACAGGCTGCCGCTGCTGTTTTTTTAGCGTGAAACCTCTCTGGGAATAAATGGACGTCAATGGTCAAAGTGTAAAATGCCAATAGTCAATTCTCTCACCATGTCCGCTGGGGTGCTTCCCGTCATCGTAAAGGTTTTCCCGGTCCTTGGAAAGGAGTTCACACACACACACACACACACTATACAAGAACAGAAATATTTCCTCTTTTTGTTTCCCTTGTTAAAAACTGTCACAGACTCTTCGAAGCAAGTCGTCGTCGTCGGGTTCCGAGCAGGAAACACAAACGTATTCCCGGTGACTCGCTGTCTCTCTCCACAGTCACCAACACTGAGGTATCCGAGGCGGGTTACAACACTTCTTCCTCTCTATTGCACAACCATGTCATTGATCATTTCCCGCACAAATGGGCAAATTTGGAAGTAGAGTTAATGTTAGTGGGATATGCTGTCGACCCGAGGGCCTCCTGCGACCCTCTTAACATCAAGAATATCCCGCTTCAGAAAAGGTGCCTACGCCATGCGAAAAACCAAACACTGCTGGCACATCCGGACACGGAGCTTTTTCATCTCTTGCTGAAAAAGAACAAATAAAAATCCGCAAGGTTACCGGTTACCGTCCCGAGGCGAACTCAAACGCGTCCACCGCTTTGTAAAAAAAAAAAACCGCGTCACACGGTGAAATGTGTCGGTGCTTCTCTTTAAACGGGACACTGAGGCAGTCGTTGTTAACGTTGCAGACTGCGCTGCTGCTGCCGCTGCCGCTGCTGCTGTACCTTTACGACCCGTTCAGCTGTCACCCTGCCTTACCAAACCGGCGTCAACCTACTGACGGGAAACACACGGGACTTCCGGTTACACTTTAAAAACAAAATAAAAGCACTTTAAATGTTTCGTTCGCAGTATGCGCATTTCTTTTTTTTTTCTTTGGACAGCTATTACAAAGGCAACGTTTGGTGTCAGAAGGGTGTGAAATTAGTAAAATGAGCAAAATGGAAGAAAAATAGACAAAAGAGAAAAGAATTAGCAGGAAATAGGGTTGCATTCATCTACTTCCTCATCCTCAAAATCCATAAAACTATTATTGAGAAGTTCTATGGAAGCCCTAGGTGGTCATACACTTATATGTATTATTTTTCTTGTGATAATGAGTTAATTTCATTTGTTTTATTGGGATGTCGAGTTATTTTTTCTCATTATCTTGAAATAACAAATGTTGTTATCCCAAGATAGCAGGATCATTTTTATGAGATTTTAAAATAGCGAAACATCTCAAGAAAACAAAAGGATAGTTTAGTATTTAAATCATTGCGGGAAACATCATTTAGTGTAGCAATATCAAAAGGAGCAGGAGAATGTTGCAACTGCAAAATGTATGGATGCTGAGGGCTTCTGTAAGATTCAGCTGTTAGATTCATCATCACATTATTTTAAATCATGTTTTTGTTTATACCTTTTTGTATGGCTGTATCCTGACAAAGCAACAGCATAAAACAAAGTGATGAATAGCAGTGTGTTCAAGCTTCACGCCATTTGCTTAACGAAACATAATACCATGTAAGTAATACCAATATATTTCTAATGTACTGTTACTTCTAATGAAGTACTAAGTATTAGTAATGAAATACACTCATTATGCAGACAGTGCCTGTCAGTGTTACATTATCATGTTATTGAATCATTATTACTGCTACACGTTGGCTGTACTTCAATGTTGTTGTTGGTCTAATATTAATTGTTTCATATAATGCTGGCTCATTTAATTTAGAACATTTATGACAGTGTGACAGGGAGCCAGCACGCACAATACCACAGCCCTGAAACTGAAGCAATCATTCATGTTATTATTTTACACCTGAGCTTTTCCCACTGTCACCTGTCGAAATGTCTTCAATTATACCTTCTCCTTACCTAAAAAGCTCTTCATGGTCAGGCACCATCATAGGTGGCTCAGGTGAGTCCTGAACCATCTCTTAGTTATGCTGCTATAGGACTAGACTGCTGGAGGACTTCCCATGATGCACTGAGCTCTTCTCCCCCTCTCTCCATCAGTGCATTCTTCCCCATCAGCTTCTTTATTGACGTTTTTCTACTTTCTCATCCTGCAGGTTCTCATGGATTGTGGATCTTTAGTCATATCTCCATTGAAGTTTATAGTTACAGTTACTATTTTACTGCTGTTGTGCATCTGTGTGTCTCTATCTACCTCTCTATTCATCTATCTACCCCATCTGAGTGATATCTAGTCTAGACATAGACACAATAGATAAATAGTAATTATAATAATAATCAATGAGAATACAATTCAGTAAAAAAAGCTTTCACTGTGAAAACTCAGTTTTAGTTTTAGGTGTTTTATTTTGAAGTCAAAATGACTTTACATCCAGGTTTAATGTTTCTCCATATTCTGCTTGATGCAGCCCCTTAAGGAACATGGCGGCAGCCCCCTGATAAGGGGGTGGAACAGTGAAGAGACTGCAAGCTTAGTGGGAGCAAGAGTGGGAGAGAGTCCAGATTGGTGTAAGAATGACTGCACACACCTCCTGAGAAAGCAGCATGGAGGGTTACCTCCTCACAGGAAGAACACACAGAGGTGGTAAACCTCATCCAAACACAACAAGCAGTTCAGCTGTTTAAAAGTATTGGTTTGTTGAGATGCTCAATCTTTTCTAATAAATAAATATATGATACTTTATTGATCTCAGAGGGAAAACTCTTTTTCTGCCTGTCACATCTCGGAAGGTCAAAGGTCAGCCGCAGAACAGACCTGAATTCACAGCAATGCTACGGTGGCCGGGAACCCTCAATGCTGCAAATAAAAGAAACGCTGCTGCAAATAAGAGAAACAGCGCTGCAAATAAATTAAACTTCACACTGGAAGTGAATTACCAGGGACTATTATTGCCGGTGCACCTGTAGTTTTTTATGTGAGCTAAGAAGAAGAAGAAGAAGAAGAAGAAGTACAGAAGCGTATTGCATTCACTTGAAAAAAATACGATGTACAAACTGATGTAGTCGGGCACTAGATTTTAAAGTGTAGATAGCGTTACCGCAGTACTGTATCATATTAAAGTTATTGATTAATATTCCCAATAAAAATTCCCAGAAATTATGAAAAGTCCTAGTAAACACTAATGTTGTTGGTGTGGCTCCGAGGATGGCTTGTTGTGATGAACATTAGGTTGTAGCTCGTTGTCTGTCTTACTACGGTTGAAAATATGTGTTTTGTGTTTTAACAACGTTTCACTTCAGAGTTATTGATCCCGGAAGTGCCAATATCTTTCTAACTTTACCGAAGTGCAGTGGCCAATAAGGCACTGCACTTCGTAATTACGAGATCAGGTGTCTAATTAATTTTTTCAAGTGAATGCAATACGCTTCTGTACTTCTTCTTCTTCTTCTTCTTCTTCTTCACTCACATAAAAAACTACAGGTGCACCGGCAATAATAGTCCCCGGTAATTCACTTCCATTGTGAAGTTTCTTTTATTTGCAGCGCTGTTTCTCTTATTTGCAGCGGCGTTTCTTTTTTATTTGCAGCACTGTTTCTTTTTGTTTGCAGAGTTTCTTTTATCTGCAGCACTGTTTCTTTTTGTTTGCAGCGTTTCTTTTATTTGCAGCATTGAGGGTTCCCGGCTCATAAGTAAACCATTCACAGTGATATTTGTAGTGCGTGGTGACAGTTGGTCCATTTGAAGTGATCAGTGACTTAAAGGATGAGACAAGGCAACAAGGCGACAAGGCTGCTCATCCTTCTGTAATGACTTAATCAATAAATTAGCCAATCAGTATCCAGGATTGCATGTGCTGACATGAAGAGTGAAAGATGTCTTACAGAGCTGAATCCATCCAATAATGACGATCGATGAGCAGCACAAGTGACTTTTTTACTGCCATTGCTGTGTATATACAGTAACATATGGAGTATGTTTAATAATTATTATCATAACGAGTTTGAAAAAGACGTAACAGCTTCATAATATTAGTTCAGTACAGTTGTGGGGTTATTTATAGCATACATGTAATACATGTAATATAATATCCTGTCTTTGGCGAAGTGCTCTGCCTTATGTGCGTGTGTGTGTGTGTTTCCGTCAGAGGTCGAGGTGCGTATCGGCAGCAGGTCTGCCCTCTCTCTGGTGGCCTGAGTGAAATCCATTGTGGCATCAGGAGTGGCTTTTTCTCTGAGATCTACAGGATTACCTACCTAATCTCCCCACCATAAAGGGAGAGTGGACAGGGGGTAGTGAGTCTGACACACACACACACACACAGATGCACACACACACACTCACACACACAAAAGCGTAAGCTTGGCTGTACAAACAGTGAGGTGTGAATGTGTTTTTGTTGGCTGGTTTTCAAAATGAAGGTCAGTGTATGATTTCCAGCTAGTGAAACGAGTGGGGCAGCACCTAACGATTACTATCATTATCATTATCACTTGATCATTTCCTAATTGATTGATAATTGTTTGATGTCTAAAATGATAAATAAACATTTTTACAGTTTGAAAAACCAACAGTTTGAAACCAAAAGCAGTGGATGTGGATGTGAAACAGAAATTAAAAGCAAATTGTTACATTTGAAAAGCTTGAGGAAGGACTATTAATTAGTGTTGACTCCATGTTGATCACACACGTCATTTTTGTTCTTGTACGAGATATACCACATATACACATGTATGCATGCAGAGAGGGGAGATCATGACTTCAGTATGACAGGGATGTTCTGATGATGATGACATGTATGCAAATCTGTGCTTACAAAAAGTGAATCAACCTTTTACCACACACTGTCCCAGCACCAGTTTGACCACTGTGTGCAACTTCCACTGACCGTTAACAATTTACTACATGAATTTGAACATTAAACATGGAATGACAGATTAAACTCATGTCTTTTTAGTCACTGTTGTCAAACCAGGTCCAGTGTTCATAAGGGTATACAACTAAAGGCTTTAACATATGGTGTTCCTGGAAGTCCTCCTTGAAGACTTAATGTCCAATGTTATATTCAAATTTGACATAATCCGTAGACTTAAAGGATTCTGTACACAGCCATGTGAGACCGAATGTTAGATTAAGAGTATTTTCTGCTGTAGATGTCGAGCCTGACTTCACATTTAATCATAATTATTCATCTCCAAATCAAAAAATGCACCTATGTGAGCATGCATGTGTGTTTCTGTGTGCGCAGTCTGTGTTTCTCTTGCCCGTACTTGTTCACAACAGTGCAGGTCTGTGTAATATGAACCAGCAGGTCACCTTTACAGTGCCTCAGTTCCTCTCTTTAAGGTCTACTGATCAAATATAAATGTTACATTTTGTGTAAAGACAATACAACTCTGTAATCCTCTAAGCCTCTTGACTCTGCACTCATTTAGATTTTTATCTGAGCACCTGCTGTCTCATGCAGACCACACACAGACATATTGTGCTCATGAAACACATGCACATATATAGAATACCGGTCATGAAAAGGACACAGCATTACGGTTTTTCTGTGTTTGAAAGGTCAATGGGCGGGATTAGAGTTGAACTGGTTTATTGTATCCACTTGCACACCGTCAGAGAAGGAGATAAAGTCTGATCTATTTCTGTTCCCAGTGTCACTACAAAACAGTTGCTGCTTTTTTGGCTTTGAAGGGCGGCATGTGCAACGCACTTGGTGGTTACCACTGCTCCATATATAAACACTGACACAGCTTAGCAGTGCTCGAACATCTGATTGCTTTGCTCCCCATGTTTCCCACAGATTATTAACATGCATCGTGTGACATCAGCTATTCTGAGATCCTGGAGCAGACTTTGAGCTTAGTCTGTGGCACAAAGGTTAGTGCTGGGAGCCACCAACGCAACACAACACCCAGTGTGACACTTCACACACCCCCTGACTGAGAGGACAATTCAGTTCAGTTCTCCCAAAAGAGGTGTGAGCAATTTTTCCCCAACATAATCTCATGCTGTTTTATGTCCCGTCGTGCCTGTCAGGCCCCGACTGAGATGGATCAATGACAGGAACACTGGCGGTCTTGTTCTTAAAAGGTAAGTTCACCCTAACAATAAACAGAATTTCACCCTCCTAATAACTTGCAGTTTTCATATAGGGACTATTTGAGAGACTACATTTACGACAGCATTTTAAATCTGTTGTATATGTTCCTTTTCTCTTCTCTGGATTGGATATCACAATAGCAGTAAAAAGAATGGACGTCACACACAGATTTCTGAACCTGAAAATATGCAGCGCTGCCTCTTCCGCCTCCCGATTAATGTAAAAATCGGCAAAGACGTGGATCATCAGTGTACCTGCCATCTGTAACGACACCTACCTGTCAATCAAAGCTGCCACACTGTTAATTCTGCATAACTTACAGTACAGTTGTCATGAGAGGGGAAATTAGAGACCAAAACCTGCTTTTTGTACCAGGCTGTAAACATGTTTATTTCTGCTGTGAAGTTGAAGTTTTTGCTGGTTTTTAATCTGGTGTCATCATTACATATACATTTTTATTTACATTTGTCCAGTGCAATATTTACATTCCATTTATTTAGCATCCATTTTCTGTTACCACTTATCCTCATCAGGGTCTCGGGGGGTGGAGCCTATCCCAGCACAAACTTGACCTACGGACAATTTAGAATCACCAGTTAACCTGTTAAGTGCATGGGAGGATATTGGAGTACCTGGAGATACATGCAAACTCCACACAGAAAGGCTCTAGTCAAGGTTCGGATCAGGAACCTTTTTGCTGTGAGGCGACAGTGCTAAACACTGCACCACTGTGCCTCTGCACTTCAAACACTTTTACCTAAAGTGGGTTACCCTCAAATCACCAGGCACGGAAGCGCTGCATTGCTTGTGCACTCCATTTTAGTCAATGTTTTAAACCTGACTGGTCCCGTGGCAGTCCATTTCAAAAGCATCCCAGAGGCAGGCCTCCGCTTGGCTCCGCATTGGCTTTTTTTTTCTTTGACGGACGCTGTGAGCAGCCCACATCAGTTTACACAGAGCAGCTTGAGCTGTGTTTTGGGGTTAGAATAAGTTTGCATAACCTCAAAATGGGAACAAAATCAAGAAATTTCATCAAACATGTTGAACTGCTTAAAGCACTACATATTTAAATGAAAAGAGCATAAAAAAAGAGTTTTTAAAATGTTTTATTTATGAGCCGAGATGCGGCCTCCACAGGTGAGTTTTCAGATGTGAGGTGATGTCAAGCTGGGTTTTTGTTATGTCTTGTCATTTCCTGTTTTATTTTGAAAGTTAACTCTCCTCTCGTTTCAGGTCACTTGCCCTTCCTCACGTGTCACCAGTCTGATTGTCTTCCCAGCCCTGATTGTTTCCACCTGTTCCCTATTTCCCTCATGTGTATATATAGTCTGTGTTTCCCCTTGTCCTGTGCCGAAGTGTCTTCGTTCGTTCTGTCGATGCACCCAAGCCATCCCTTGTCTTCAAGCCTTGTTCACGATTCTTGTTTTGTAAGTTTCATAGCCTTAAGTTTTAGTATAGATAGTATTTTGTAACCTGATTTCGTCCTACGGGATCGTTTTCTGTTTGATTGTCTTTTCTTTTGATTAAGTTTTTCATCCTCCGGGATCGTTTTTTGTTTTCTAGCTAGTTTAGGAGAATAGGTCGTAGCTATAGATAGTTCTGGTTCCTCCTCATTTTGAGTGAGTGCTTTTGTTTGATAATCTTCTTAGTGTTTTCCTTCCCATTTTGGTGAAGCGCTTTTTCTTTCTAGTTTAGTGTTGTCATCTTCAGTGAGTGTAGCAGAGTTTTTTAGTTATAGTTAGAGTGCTGGACAGAGTAGCCATTTTTGTTGTAATTTTCGTAGACTGTTCAGCAGCTTGGAAACAAATAAAGTTCCTTCCAAACCTGCCAATTCCGCGTCTGAGTCTGCCGCTTTGTTCTGGGCCTGACAGTCCTGATGTTAATGGGGAGCCAGTTCCACCATTGTGAAGCCAGACAGTGATTTTGTTGAGTTGTAGCTGGGCCCCCTGATAGTAAGGCAGCAGCAAAGTGTAGTGGACGGGCTGGGGTGTATGCTTTGACCATTGTCATTATCTGGAACCTACCGTGGCCCTGAAGTGCAAAACACAACAACAAATTCAAAAACACAATAGCAAATCAAATAACACAACAGCGAATAAAATGACACAATAGCAAATCGAATAACACATTAGCAAATTCAAAACGGAAAGGGTAGGTACCCTCGGGCGACATGAATTGTTGCAGATTGGACTGGTTAGACCGAAAAGACATGGCTTACATGTTTTCAAAATATGAGTGCTGTTAGTGACAACGTACGCGCTGCTATTAAGGAATATTTTAATGCATGACATATACTATACTGCGATACTGCTTAAGCGCATTGCATTCACTGGATAAAAAAAATAAATTAGACACTTTTGCGTAATTATCTTGTCTCGAAACGTTGTTAAAACACAAAACACGCATATTTTCAATCGTAGTAAGACAGGCAACAAGCTACAACCTAACGTTCATCACAACAAGCCATCCTCGGAGCCACACCAACAACATTAGTGTTTACTAGGACTTTTCATCTACACTTTAAAATCTAGTGCCCAGCTACATCGGTTTGTACGGTAAAGCATGTGAGCGCTTCATGGTGCCTTCACATGCAACTCGGAAACTCAGAAATCAAATAATAACCTCTTTTCTAAGATACATATGCAGATTTAGAAAAGTCATTAAATAAACAAATCAAATTGTTTTCTGACAACGCCACCTGATTCTTGTTCTACATGTTCCCAGCTACTTACTTCTAGTGCCCAACTACATCCGTTTGTGCGGAAAGGCAAGGGAAGGCAAGTTTATTTGTATAGCACAATTCGTACACAAGGCAATTCATAGTGCTTTACAGAGGCAAGGAAAAACATTTGACATTAAGACAAGCAGTAGCAATAAAAATAAAAAAAAAATAAAATGAAGAAAATTTAATTAAAAACATCTGAATGTCATTCAAAATCATTAAAACAGCAAATTTGAAAACAATTTAAAACATTAAACGAAACACTGGATTATGATTAAAAATTCTTTAAAAGTTCTTTAAAGGAGCTCAGCTATAAGCAGAAGAGAGAATAAGTTCAGAAAGTCTTTCTTTCTTTCTGCAGAGAGGAGACTTAAGACATCAGTAAGGTACTAAACCTGTAAAATGATATCATAATCGCACACACACACACACACATACTGTCAGGGCAAACCACAGGCAGTGCCAACCTCTGCCTACCCGAGTACCTCTACTTCCTCCTTCACTTTCTGCTATTCCTCTTTCCATTCCTCCCTCTCTCACTGTCACTAGGCAGATATAAAGTAGAGGGTCAGGCTGGGTTATCAGCAGTGCATGCCTGCCATTATGTCTACCATGTGGATGTCAGGCAGTTATTATAGCACAAAATAGCTGTGATTAGATGAGCTCAAAACAAAAAAAAGTGAGACAGCATCGACTGTGTGGCTGTTTCCCTGCCATTGTTATCATTTGCTCACATAATTTTGTGATAACACAGAAAAGTCACAAAAATAAAGGAGCATGTCATCTGCTTCATTCAGTGAGTGTGTAAGTCTGGGATCATGGGATTACGTGTTATTTTCTGGGCCCTGTCCTCATGTAGACAGTGTTTTTCAGGTGGTCACTTGATTGGTGTTTATTCCAGGGTGCCTCTTTGAGTCATCCTGAGTGAGCTCTTTGTTGTTTCATGCTTTTTGCTTTTTGCTGTCAGAACACTGACAGATTCATCAGCACCGAGCTAAAAAGAAGAAATGCAGACCTAGAAAGAGAGAGGCCTGAATAAATCCATGCATAACTCACCAACCCTGATAAAATATGACCTGCAAGGCAACGCAAGGTAAGTTTAGTATGTCAACAAACTTGAACTTGTGGTTTAATTCAATTCAATTTCAATTCAATTTTATTTGTATAGCCCAAAGTCACAAAGTACATTTGCCTCGGAGGGCTTTACAATCTGTACAGATTAGGTTTAGGTTGTAGCTTTTCATGCATGTCTTCTTTTGTTTAGTCTTCCTTCTGCCCATATGCTGTATAGTATCATGAGCACTGTGTGTGTGTGTGTGTGTGTGTGTGTCTGTTCTCTCTGCTTCAGTGTTTCATTTCCTGCTTTGGTTTTATTTGATATCCACTGGCTTAAAGTCAAGCAAGGGTGTGTCTGACTGTGCACTAACACACTCACACACAGAGTTGATTAAGCACCGATGGCCTAAAATTATGTGAGTGATTTAGGGATTTAACAGAGGAACTGCTTTTTTTTTTCTAAGTTGACTGAATGAAATTACCGCCAGCAAAGGAGATCTCAAATTAAATGATCACTTCCTCATGATGCAAGAAAAAGCAGGAAATAGTCTGAACAGTCAAGCAGCTGTGAAGATGTTAAAGAAACAACATGGGATATTATTCAGCAATGTGCACACGCTGTTTGATATAAGGCAGGGGTGTCCAAACTTCTTTCAAAGAGGGCCAGTTTTGACAATGTGAAGATATCCGGGGGCCAATACTAACATTTTAAAAATGAAAAACAATAAAAGTTCCATAGAAATGCACTGTTTTGTAACAATTTTGTTTTCATTGTCACAGTTATCTTTTTTATGACAATGTCACCAAATCTAAGGTGTGAACAAATCAGATAACAAAGAATAAATTGTATGGAGTACATTAAACTTGCATGAAGTTGATTTACACACTTAACCTCATGTTCATTTTAAACATGACTTATTATGAGTAATACAAAGTCTGTTAACATTTAAGTTTAAAACATATCACTCTTGCTCTTGTCTTTAACAAAACCGTTCAGAAAGTATATTTATTTATGTTTAGGTTTTGTGTCACATCTACAGGTACATAATAGCAGCAGTAATGACCATAGAGGTTCAAATGCTTCATTATGTCAACCAAAAAAGCCAAATCTGACAATCCTGGCAGGCCATAAATAATATATTATAAAAATTAATTGGCCGGACTTTAAACATGCCAGATATAATTCATTCATGTCAACACCTCTCTGACAAATTAACAAAATCAACAGATTTAGAAATTTTACATCAAAGTTGATAATGTCATTCACAAAGTAAATGTTATTGCATTACTATCTGATGTGTCCTTAATATGAAAGCACTGTAATGGTAATGGATTTTTACTAATATCCAGTTCTAAATTTTAATCAGTATGACCATTTTAGCTTAACCATTCCATTAATGAATGTGCCCAAAAAAAATTGTTGTCCTAATCCTACATAGAAGACATCAGTGTATGAGAGTCTGACAATAGAACCCACTGTAAGTAACAGCCCTCCCGGTACAAAATTAGTTAGTGCTTCTTTAAAGAGCAGCTTAACAGATGAGAATAGAAAAGAGTCTTTTGGAATGCGCACTTTTCAGTTGTGTGTCTGCCAATCCAAACTGTAGACACACTGGGTCCTTTTAAGATTTAATATAAAAAATTAAATATAGTCGATGTTCTACATCTTGCCAGTATTTGTCAATATATCTACATGTCCAGATACAATGAATGAAACTCCCTACCTCGACATTACACTTAGTGCACAATTCTGATTTACTGTTATCTAGTTTGTGTCTAAACTGGGGAGTGATCTGTAAACGGTGAAGTAGTCTGAATTGGGTTTCTCTTGTCCTATAACAGACCGAGATGTTGTTTGCTGAATCCCAAACTCATTCCCATACCGCCTCGTCAGCATCCATATTTAGATCATCGGTCCAATCCCTACTCTTGAAAGCAGGTTTACCTTTGT
The DNA here is from genome assembly GCA_004119915.2 of Collichthys lucidus. Taxonomy (NCBI): domain Eukaryota; kingdom Metazoa; phylum Chordata; class Actinopteri; family Sciaenidae; genus Collichthys; species Collichthys lucidus. Next base: position 2,288,906 of record CM014092.1, read on the forward strand.
GTTTGATAAGTGCCTGATATCCAAGACCCAGAATACCTTTTTTCTTTTTTCTCGCCAGCAGTAATTATCTTTTCCAAAGAGGAGAGTTGGTAACAGATCCCTGCATCTTTTTGACTGTTTAAAAAACTCTGTATCTGAAGAAACCTAAAAAACTAATTTCGTGAAAGGTTGTACTTTTCACACACTTGACTGAATGATAGCATTGTATTCTTTTCATATAGATGCCCAACAGTAAAGATGCCTTTACTTCTTCATAGCTCAAAGCCCTTATCTTTAGTGCCAGGACAAAAATCTATGTTACCCCATACTGGTGAAAGGGAGGATAACTGTCCTTCGAGAACTTCCAATCTGTGAGGACTCTAGGTCCAGCCATGTAGATTCATTATCATTTTTGATCCAGTCGGCAATGTAACGCAACTCTCACAGTTGCGTTACATTACATTACATACACAGCCAGCTGGTACAGCCTGATGTCAGGAACTGATAGGCCGCCTTTTCCTTTAGGCTTTATAAGTCTAGCTAAGCTCATATGGGGTATTTTCTGTTCCAGATAAATGCGCTAAATCGACCGTTCAATTCTTTAATTAATTTTTTTAGGGAGGAAGAATGGGAGCATCTGAAATATATACAGAAGTTTAGGCAAGATATTAATTTTAAGTAATGAGATCCTGCCTTACATGGATAGTGGTAGGGAAGGTGAAGAAATGGAGTTACTGCAATACCTAGATATGTAAAGCCCTGTGGTGTCCATCTGAACGGGCAAGATAGAGGGGGTGATATATTTGTGCGACAGAGACCACCTAAAGGAAGTGCTTCTGATTTTGAAAAATTAATTTTGTAACCTGAAAATTGACTGAAGCAGCCAATCAAGTCTAGCACTGCTGGTATTGAAACTTCTGGCTTCGTAAGAAACAAGAGAACATTGTCAGCATACAAAGATATTTTGTGTTTTTTCACCAACTGAAATACCTGAGATAGAGGGGGCTCGCCTGATAGCCTCTTCCAGGGGCTCAATAGCAATTGCGAATAGTAATGGGGACAGAGGGCACCCCTGTCTAGTACCCCGATTCAGACTGAAATAAGGCGAACTCTTGCCATTGGTTAATACAGCTGACAATGGGTTGTCATAATAATTTTACCCAGCTAAGGAATACTTCACCTAGGCCCAGTGTTTCCAAAGTAGAAAAAAGGTATGACCATTCGACCAGATCAAAAGCCTTCTCTGCGACCAGACTAACAACTATACAGTCAAGTTTCTTAGGACAAGAAAGATTAGGACAGCTGGATAACATTGAGAAGCCTCCTCATATTACTACATGAATTCCTGCCAGTTATAAATCCTGTTTGATCGTTGTTAATAATACAAGGCAAGACTGTTTCCAGACGCAGAGCTAGGGTCTTAGACAACAACTTAAGATGGTAAATGGACTGTACTTATATAGCACCTTTCTAGTCTTCCGACCACTCAAAGCGCTTTTACACTACATATCTCATTCACCCCATTCACTCACATTCATACACTGATGGCATTGGCTACCGTGCAAGGTGCCAACTGCTCATCAGTTTAGGGATCTAAGCATTCATACACATTCATACATATGGGGTTCAGTATCTTGCCCAACGACACTTCGACATGCAGACTAGAGGAGCTGGGGATCGAACCACCGATCATCTGATTAGTGGACGACCCGCTCTGCCTGTGAGCCACAGCTGCCCAAGATCTGTATTCAACAAACTTATAGGTCTACAAGACGCACATTCGTCGTCAGCCTTTCCTTTCTTCAATATAAGACTAATATTAGCCTCTGTTAATGACCTTGGAAGAGATCTTTTTTTCAACGAATCATGAAACATATTAAGCAAGGGTTGTATAAGTAGTGAATTAAATTTTTTATAGAATTTACAGCCAAATCCGTCTGGGCCTGGTGCTTTACCTGCTTGAAGAGAGTTTAGGGCAGCCTTAACCTCCTGCTCTGTTATCGGTCCATTAAGTGTTTCTCTCTGCAAATCTGTGAACTCAGGACGAGCCAAATTGGACAAGAATAATTCAGAGAACTTCTGATCTGGAACAGGCTGGTTGCTTTCATATAACTGATTATAGTATGCCTCAAATACTTTGTTATTATTGTCTAAATCTGTCGTTCTTTTACCTCCACCATCTTTAATGGCTGAGATACAGTGTGAGTCAGATTTCTTATTAACCAGCCTAGCCAGATATTTATTAGGTTTATTTCCGAATTCATATAGCCTCTGTCTTGCCAGTCTGATACTCTGTTCAGCTTTATGTGTGAGCAAGGTATTTAAAGAGGCTTTGACAGCCATTATTATCTTAAAATTGACATCTGAGGGATCTTTAGCATATGTCCTTTCAGCCTCTGCCAACTTAGTTTCTAATTCCCTGAGGCTAAGGGGAACTGAGTGAAGCTGAAGCGCTTTGCGTCTTTTAGTTTTCATGTAGGATATTATTAAGCCTCTAGAGTACGCTTTTCTTGTCTCCCAAAGGGTAGAGGGAGAGACATCGGACGTGTTGTTAATTTTATAAAATATTTCCAGTTCAGAGGTAAAGTAAGAAATGAAATTTGGGTCACCAAGTAATGAAGAATCTAATTTCCACATGTTAGTGGGAGGAATACTTCCTTCGAGGAGAAGCTGGAGGAATATGGGGCTATGGTCTGAGATTGTAGTATTTCCGATAGAGCAAGAGGTTACCAGACTCAGATTAAATTTAGGAATAAAGAAATAATAATTCCAGTACTGTCCTGGCTCTTTTGGTAAGGGGCAGTTTCTCTGAGGATGATTTATCCAACTGAGGGTCCAAAAGGCAGTTAAAGTCTCCCCCTATTATTGCCCATTCACATTCCACCTCAGCAAACTCTGTGAATGCCTTTGTTATTAGCTCTGTCGGGTGGTTTTGGGGATAGTACATATTCATTAGAGTGATGCTCTCACCAAATAATAAACCTTTAACAATAATGTAACATCCTCCAGCGTCTTGGATACACTTTTCGGCCTTAAATGGTAGTGATTTATGAAATAAAATGCATACCCCTCGACTATTGGAGGCAAAGGACGAAAAGAAGACCTGACCCACCCATTCACGCTTTAGTTTGACATGTTTCGCATCTTTAAGGTGGGTTTCCTGTAGAAAAGCTATTTAAACCCCTTCCATAAGTGATACTTTTCAACATTCCATACAGACTCAAAACAGTATGAAACCATGGCCGTGCCCCTGTGAAAACTATATACAACTACCTTTACTGGATCCTAACAGAGGGAAAAGAAAAGGTTAAAAAAAAACTAAAACCCATAGAGGATCTCTGGGGTAAATGGACCCTAAATCCTTCGTAAGATGCAAGCATATCAGCTCGGAGGCGGCACACCCCTAAACACATAGAGATTAAAACAAAAATACGACTTTATCCTTAGAAACGAAAACAGTAATGAAATGAATGAGTAAGAGTTATCATAATAACATAACAACTAGGGGTGGGTAAAAAACATCGATATGGCAAAATATCGCGATACTTTGCTGGCCGATAAAATATCGATTTTTTCAACTCCAAATATCGATACTTTGTTAAAATAATGATTGATTGGTGTTAAGACGCGCTGTGAATATAGTAGGGTTTCTTTGCTTCCAGTCCGGTAGTGCCTTAGAGACACTTTGTTGAGTAGTGCATGCATTTCTGTGCTAGAGGACGCTGCTTATTTACTATCAAAATGGCTAATAACTTGGTAACACCGCTGCAATTTAAAGCCGATGTGTGGAAGCACTTCGGCTTCCAAATGAAAAACCAAGAGAAAAGGGAGCTCGACAAAGACAACGCAGTCTGTAGGATTTGTTTCGCGCGGGTAAAATATTGTGGAAACACAACCAACTTGCAAGTTCGTCTCTTGAGATACCACGCTGAGGTGTTGAAGCGTCCGCCGCCAAAGCCTCAACTGAGCCAGACGACGCTGCACAACTTTTTGCCCCCCACCTCACCTCGCGCACAGCGCATAACAGAGTCGATTGGCCACTTCATCTGTAAAGATTTACGCCATTATAGCGTCGTTGATAATGCCACAACGAGGATACATGGTGGACACAGCTGTACCAGCGATGTATGAAGAGGTGAAGAGAGCGGTTAAAACATCCCTTAGCGCTGCGCAACGAGTTGCATTGATCTGTGACAGATGGCCCTCCAGAGCCACTGACTCGTATGTGACCATAACGTCCCACTACATCTCTGACGACTGGGAAATGGTTGCGCATGTTTTGCAAACGAGGTAAATGCATGAGAACCACACCGGCAGTAACATCGCGGATTTGCTGAAGAGGGCCGTGGACGAATGGGGCATTCAGGATAAGGAGCCAGCCATTGTCACCGTCAACGCCAGAAACATGACTAGCGCAGCAGAGCTACTAGTCGGGATGCTGCATTTTAAATGCTTCGCGCATACACTAAATTTGTTCTCTCAGCGCGCACTGAAGTTGCCAGCAGTCCAGCGTTTGTTGGCTAGAGTGAGGCGAACAGAGATGTAAAGTAACGAAGTAGAACTACTTAAGTACTGTACTTAAGTACTAAAATGCAGTATCTGTACTTTTTTGGAGTATTATTTTTTTCCCCAACTTCTACTTTTACTGCACTACATATTTTTGATGAATTTAATACTTTTACTCCAGTACATTTTTCATGTGCCGAATCGTTACTCGTTACTATTGTAGCGTCCAGCCAGACACATGATGAATGATGAGGCGATATTCAACAAACTGCATTTATTGCTGAACGGTTTGGTTCCAGGACTCAGTGACTGTCGACCGTAACCACGCCAAAAAACCAACAAAACAGTCCCGGTCTCACACATCAACCTCGCTCGTGCGCCGTACGTCATACACCTGACGCACCCAGGCGCGCGCTCTCTCACCTGCTGCCCCACCCCCTCGCTCTCGCATTCATTCAGACGCATTCACAGACCATGGGAAATCACAGAACTCTACCATGAACATTGTAACACTGTAACATTAGAAGTTGTGCCTTAATAAATATTTGAAATAATATAAACAGCAGTACTTGTACTTGTACTTTTACTTGTACTTTTACTTTCAGTACTTGAGTAGCAATTTTTTACATACTTCTACTTGCAATACTTAAGTACAAAACATTTTGAATACTTTAGTACTTTTACTTAAGTATGGTGTTTAACAAACACTTCAACTTCTACTCAAGTCAGTTTTTTGATATAGCACTTGTACTTCTACTCCACTCCTTTACTCCAGTACTTTATACATCTCTGGAGGCGAATTACCAACTGTTTCAGATGCAGTGCAATTGCCACCCATGTTTTGAAAGAAAAGCAGAAGCTGTAAACTAAAGACCGACGTGGTCACTAGATGGAATAGTGCGCACAATATGCTCCAACGCTTCCTGGAGCAGCAGCAGGCTATCACCGCTGCTCTGCTGTCAAATGAGGTGAGAAAGAATGAAAAATATATTTGCACTCTCAGTGAGGCCGACATTACAGCTGCAGAAGAAAGAGTCGCCGCTATGAAGCCCATGAAGATTGCCACTGTGGTCATGGAAGAAGAAAAAACTCCCACGCTGTCAGGTGTCACGCCAGTCCATGCGCACCTGATCCATAAGCTCCAGGAGAGCCCAGGTGACTCTAACATGATAAAAGAGATAAAAACTACTATATGTGAGGAGCTCAAGAGGAGGTACGTAGATCAGCAGAGGAAGATTCTTCATGTATGTGCAGCTCTGGATCCCAGATTTAAGACTTTGCCATTGTTGACTGAGGCTGAACGCGAGATCGTCTATGACCGATTCACCACAGAGGCTGCAAGGACCCAGGGACCGTTTCAGGTGAGCTGGACTATTAGACTGCTTTCACATTTAATTTCAGTATATATTTTTATAAAGAAACCTCTAAAACTGTCAATACAAATATTGAAAAAATGTGTTAAAAAGTATAAAATACATTAAATTTGAAACATTTGTTTTAGTAAACAATTTTATTACATGAACAGATTATATGGTGGCATTTAATCGTATTTTATTTCATTTAGGCTTATGTACTTTATTTAATTTCATGTGATGCTGTTTTTCAGCAAGGAGGAGCTAGATGAGACAGCGGAGTGCCCGACTCAAGCTGATGGAGCAGATGAGGAAGATGAGGATGCTGGGCTGGAGGCACTAGGTGAAGAGGACGAAGGAAGCAGCCATGGTCCAGAGGAAGAAGAGAGTTTTGCAGCCCTGTCCACATTTAGGAAGAGATCCAGGGATTCTTGTGGCCTTGCTGACCTTCTTGGCCCAACATATGCTTCAGGTCAGTAGAAAAGAATCCCTAACAGTTAATTTCTTCTTAACTTCTTACTTCTTATTTACTTCATATCCCTGCTCTTTAATATTTGAGCCGTACTCTGAATGTTATTTGAGGGTTTGACAAAAAAAAATTCAGATTTTCCAACTCAAAGTATTAGGTTTATTTCCTCTGATTTAAAAATCCAGATAACTAAGAGAAAGTTTGATGTGAATTACTGGGAATATTTGTCCAATATTTTAAAGTGCCGTGTGTTGTTTATATGTGATTTCTAGAACAAAGAGTTTCAACAACAAACAAATCCTCTATGGAGTCAGGATTTGATCAGCAACCAAAATGCACATACAAAGACTTTCAAAATTAAACTGTAGTGAAAAAAGATGTTGGATAGTCTTTAAAAAATCATTAATAATTAATAATTTTTGTTTTGTTGCAGAGGCTGAAGATGCCAGAAAACCAGGCACAAGAGGAAATGGGAAGATTCAAAAAGACTGCTCCACTGCCAATAACAAAAGGGGCCAATCCACTGAACTGGTGGAGGGAGCACGAGTGTGAGTTTCTTCTGCTGTCTCAACTTGCAAAGAGGTATTTGTGCATCCCTGGGACAAGTGTCTCCTCTGAAAGAGTTTTCTCCACTGCAGGGGACATTATCACTGCACAGAGTAGTACAATCAGCCCAGAGCAATTCGACCAGATTCTTTTTCTGAACAGAAACCTGAAAACAAACCAAGTGAAGTACAAGTTTTAGGTCTATCCATTTCGGAATGTTTATTTTTATTTTTACTTTTTATTTATTTTGATTAAAGGGACAAAGGGACTATTCTCCACTTTATTTTCTTATACTTTTTTACTGCATGCATGCACATAGGTATTTTATTTTCATTTGAACTTCAGTTCAGATTTCCTACTGTGAAAATTTTATTTACAACACTATTGTACTTTATTTCAGTTTTTCAGCTCAGTGTTTCAGCTGTAAGAAATAAAACAAATATTGTTAATGTTTCATTAATTGAAATAAAAAATAGCAGTTATAAATGAAATTGTTTTGACTCAATTTGTCCTCTGATCAATATCATCTAATGTACATAAACTCTTTAAATCGCAATATCGTGATATGTATCGTATCGTGACCCAAGTAAGAGGTTCATGCCAATACCCACCCCTAATAACAACCTTTGATTATATTGCCTAGAGAGACAGGACATCAAGCTCCTTCCTGCACAAGTTAAGTGTAGTAGCATAAATAACCATCTTTCCTAGAAAATTCACATTATTAATGCAACAAGTAAACTGTCCTACTTAGAGGAGTTGAGTCTGAGAATGACAACACTCACCACAGTGGACACATTTATGACAGCTTTAGAGAGTCAATAAATGCAGACACTTCGCCTGGAGTGTGGAATGTTTTTGTGGAGTCGTTCACCGTGACCCTGAGTAAAGCCGGATACAGCATGGCGTAGCTCGCCCTAGGGATGTTCTGCAGCTCTCTTTTAACAGCCACAAATTCCCGTCTCCGTTTCAGCCACTCTGTTGCAAAGTCTTGGAAGAAATATATTTTGACTTCCTCGAAGAGAACCTCCTTTTTACGCCGTGCCGCCTCCATAACTCTCTGGCAGGTATGCAGTGAGCCCCATCCTGCTTTATCCGATCTGCTTTGGGCCCTGTTTACACGGGTATTTTTAAAAACGGAGACATTTCCTTTCGTTTGTACCTATCTTTTACACGCAAACGGTGAATTCGCCTCTAAAAAAGAATCTTTCTAAAAACTCCGGCTAGAGTGGAGATTCTTGAAAAGAAACAGTTTTGTGTTTGCATGTAAATTCAGATAAACAAAGTTTTAGGCAGCTGATGCGCTAGAAGTGCGACCAATGTTTACCTTTTGCTATGACGATGATCATGGAAGCATTATTCTGATTGGCTTGCAGAGGATTCTCCTTCTTCCTATACTGCCGCCCATAGGCTTGGCGTAGTTATGACGGCGCTCGATGGCAAATTTATGCAGGTTGACATTTTTGGAAACGATGCTATGTGCACGATATTTTGGAAAACGGAGGGAGGGAAATATTCATTTCTCAACATACCCAGCTATGTGTAAACGTAGCCTTGTTCTCGACATCCAGGATCCGGGGGATCCACTGCTCCATAAATTTCATAATCCCAGGATCCTCAGCTTCTTTCGGCAGCCCCGGTTTTCCTGGTCCTGAAGGTGCTCTGTTAGATCCTTAACCGACCTCGTTAAGCTAGCGACCTGCATCACTGTTTCGGCTGCAGTATCTTCCACTGCTGGCAGATACATTTTTATAAAAGGCTTGGAAAATAAGAGCTGTATTAGGGTCAGTGGGGGTTGGGGGGAAATGTTCATCATCTATGAAGCGTAAGGTAACTTCGCTACCGAGGCAACGCAAGGACATTCCTGGGACAACCTGGTGGACTGTTGCCGCTGCACTTTGTGCACTCTACCCAGAGAGACCTCTCTCTCTGCCCAGTGAAGATCGGGAGTGGGGATCCCCTGGGTCTGTTTGTAAAGTTAAAACTCTGTTCAATTCATTTCAGAGGCAATCCACTGGTGTCTTGGAAGCTTACTGCTGCATTTTATGTTCAGAAAAATTATTCTGTTTCTTAGTTTTCAATGTTCTTTCAGCAAATGGTATTGTCAAGATAACTACTATTTTTTTGGTTTTTAGTTTGATTTCAGTTAAGGTACAGTTCAAAGAAGAAATGCTATCAGGATATTAAAACATCATGTTTAGATTAAAATATAAGTTACAGAAATGGACAAGTTGACGATAGTTAGTTACAATATAAATGGAATTAATCATCCCATAAAGAGAAAGAAAATTATGAACCAGCTGAAAAGATTTAATTATTCAATCGCATTACTCCAGGAGACCCACCTTAATGATACAGAACACAAAAAGCTTAGAAGGGAATCAAATCAAATCAAATCAAATCAATTTTATTTGTATAGCCCAAAGTAACAAAGTACATTTGCCTCAGAGGGCTTTACAATCTGTACAGGGAGTGACACCCTCTGTCCTTAGACCCTCGGTTCGAATGAGGAAAAACTTGCCCACAAAAAACCTTTAACAGGGAAAAAATGTGGAAGAAACCTCAGGAAGAGCCACAGAGGAGGGAACCCTCTCCCAGGACGGACAGACTGGATGTCATGTGTACAGGACAAATCAACACAAACATATTGTACAATTACAATGACTGACAGAATGACAATGAACACAATGAATGATAAAGTGACCACAGTAGCAGATATGGTAGTAATAATGAATGAAGCAGGTAAAAAAAAGGGGTTGCAATTCTGTGTCATAGATCACTTGGTTTCACCTCAGAGAATACGTATGAAGACAAGAAGGGACGCAAATGAAGATGACCCCAGCTTCTTTAAAGAAATTACTGCCTTTTGACCATGCATGCCGAAGGATTCATCATAGTGGGAGGGGATTTCAATTGTGTGTTGAACCAAAAGTTAGATAAACATCCATTTGAAGAGGGACCTGTACTACAGAAAACTCAAATACTGAGCAATATGACTGAGGAACTGGGGCTGGTAGATATATGGTGTCAAAGACATCCCCAAGAGTGTGATTATACTTTTTTCTCAAAGGTTCACAAAGGCTACTCCAGGATAGATTTTTTCTGTGTGTTAAAAGGAGACGCCTATAAAGTTAAAGACTGCCATATTGAACCTATAACAATATCGGACCATGGTCCAGTGGTCATGTCAATAGATTTAGTGAGTGAAAAACAACCTAAACAGTGGAGAATGAATGTTTCACTTCTGAACCATCCAGAGATAGTTCAAAGTATAAAAAAAGATTGGAACGAATATATAGAACACAATGAAAGTTTCAGTATCCATCTTATGGGAAGTGGCTAAAGCGGTGATGATTGCTCTTTCATCCAAAATCAAAAAAGATCATCATAAAGAACACGGGAGGTTAGAAAAAGAGCATAAAAAGAAAAGAGATGAAAATATTTAATAATAAATAAATCTCTTAACCAGCACAGACAAACATTAAATGATTTATTGACACATAAGGTTGATGGAGCATTGCGTTTTGCCAACCAAAAGCAGGCTACTAGCATTTCAACTGCGCAAGGCACAAGCAGATCGTACGGTGGCAAAAATAGTAAATCCTGTTACTAAAGAAACAATATCCCACCCTAAAGACATAGCAGAAGCCTTTTCTGTTTACTATGAGACACTTTTTAGGAGAGTCAGAAAATAAGACAGAAAAGATTGAAACTGTATTAGGAAAAATTAAGTTACCAAAATTAATTAAGAGCGACTCCAAAGTGATGAGGGATCCAATCACAAAAAAGGAGATTGAGGAAACCATAAAAAGTTTAAAAAATAATAAGGTGCCGGGAGTAGATGGATATCCAAGTAAATTCTATAAATGTTTTCAAGGTAAAGTTACGCCCTTCTTAGAAAGAGTATTTAATTATGCCCTTAGGAAAGAACGACCCCCCAAAATTGTGGTCCGAAGCAATAATATCCATAATCCCAAAGGAAGGCAAAGACCCCACAAACTGTTCCTCGTACAGAACAATAAGTTTTCTCTGCTGCGACGCAAAATTTTTAACCACAATACTGGTGAAACGAATTCAAAAGTGTAGATATACCATAATCAAACCAGATCAAACTGGGTTTATACCGGGTCGTCAAGGGATAAATAATATCAGGAGAACTCTAAACGTGATCTCAGTGGCTAAACAAAAACAAGAACACTCAATGCTTCTCAGCCTAGATGCTGAAAAAGCATTTGATAGGGTGGATTGGCAGTATTTGAAACACCCACTGGGGAAAATGGGATTTCATCCGGATTTTGTCAGCTGGATTGGGGTGTTATATTCTGGGCCCATGTCAAAAGTGCGGGTGAATGGTTATACATCAAAGAACTTTGGCTTGAAAAGAGGAACGAGACAGGGATGCCCTTTCACCTTTACTGTTCGCTATCAGTATCGAGCCCTTGGCAGAAATTATATGAGCAGATTCTAGAATTCAAGGAGTATTAGTAGGTGGAGTGACACATAAAATCTCACTATATGCAGATGATGTTATTCTGTATATTACTGACCCCTTGAATTCAATTCCAGTTGTTTTGACCTGATTAGGGGAATTTGGGGAAATATCAGGGTACAAAGTTAACGAAACAAAATCAGAGGCCATGATGCTGGTAGGCGAGTGGCCAACAGAGTTAGATAAAGCTGTTGCATTTAACTGGTCTAATGGAGGATTTAGATATTTAGGCATTAAGATTGCAACACAAACCTCACAATTATTTAAGGAAAATTATGGCAGATTAATCACACAAATAAAAACAGATTTGATTCGATAGGAGATTCTTCCTCTGTCCCTCTCAGGGAGAATTGAAACAGTCAGGATGAATGCACTCCCTCGATTGACATACCTATTCCAGTCGCTGCCTATTTGGATACCAGCTTCAACTTTCAAAATGTGGGATAAAATGATTTCGGCTTTTATCTGGCAAAAGCGAAAACCTAGAATTAGACAAAAGTTGCTAGTAAGCGCAAAGGAAAAAGGCAGTCTTAGTTTGCCAAGTTTGAAACTATATTATTGGGCAGCACAACTCCGTTGTATGGTCGAGTGGGTTGTACAAGTTGAGGAAACAAACTGGATTGGTCTGTAGAGATGTGCGTGCCCGCTAGTACCTCTTAAGTCAATGCCATTTTTGGAACTAAATGGAGAGCTTTAAAAATTGAAAATGAATGGATAGCTTGTACACACAGGGTTTGGTCCCTGGTGAGGAAAAAATAGGTGCACCTTTAACAATATATTGTGCAGTAAGAATTGCTAAAATTGTTGATTTCTTGCCAAACAAGATAGATGCTGGGTTCCAGATCTGGTAGGTGAAAGGATTAATAACCATAAACCAGATGTTTGATGGAGAAATACTTATGTCATTTAAGCAACTACAAGATAAATATGGATTGTGTTTCAAGGATTTCTTTAGGTATTTACAGTTGAGGGATTATTTTTTTTCGCACACTGAATGGAACTCTTTGAAACAACCACCATCACCTTTAGAATACTTTTTAGTAAAATGTATAGAAGAGAATAGTAAAAGGAAAATAGTATCTAATATATACAAACATTTACAAACACATTTCTCTGGAAACTCTTTAGATATAAAGGAAAAGTGGGAACTGGAAATGAATGTTGTTATTGAGAATGAAGAGTGGGAGGTGGTGTGTGAACAGGGTCATAAAAAATCACTCATAGCCCAATGTGGAAAGAATTAAATTGGAAATTAAAAATGAGATACTTCATGACACCTTCATGGACAAAATATGACAGAAACCAATTTATGCTGGAGGAAATGTAAGCAGATCGGGGACCACACTCATATCTTTTGGGATTGCCCTATGTTGACTCCATTTTGGCAAGGGATCCAAGCAGAAATTCGGAGCATTCTGAAAATTACATCACCGCTGAACCCATTACATTATATACTAGGTTTGAATCCACGGAAGGATATAGGGAAGAGAAAGGCCTAACTATTACAGATTCTCCTACTAGTGGCGAGGAAAATGATAACCCTGTGTTGGCTCAGACCTCTACCTCCAACCCTTCAACAATGGCGAGAGAGACTAAAGAATGTGTATTTGATGGAAAAGATAACTGCAAAACTTCATGTACAAATGGATTTGTTTTTTGGTTTTGTGGTTTTCCCATTTTGGATGGCCAGACAGATAATTTGGTAATGGCTGGTCGTAAGAAGCTATTTTGGTATTGTGTTTTTTGTTGTTTGGTGGAGGTCTCCTGCGGAAAGTACTTTCTCCCCCTTATTCTGGGATTAGTTTGGTGGGATGTCCATCTGTGTAGTTTGTCTTGATTCAGGATTGTAGGTATGCTCAGACACTAATTGTTCCTGGGTTGTTGTGTTTTGTTTTGTTTTTGTTTTTAGTGTAATGTTTTGTGTTGTTCTTTATATGCATAATTTTAAATAAAAGAATGTTCAAAAAAAAAATCTAATAAAAAACTAAACCGGACTTCCCGGTGAAGAGGGAAATGGAGTAGACGCACGCATCGCGCTCTCCCGCACTGACTTGTAAAAACTCACTGTAAACTTTTTCAACATTTGTAAATCTCCACCTGTTGCTGAGTATGGAGTCTACCTCGGTTTGTTTTGATTAGCCGTGTCACAGCCGTTAGTCACAGACTACACTTTTCATTTTCCAGTACCCCTACTGGAAAATTTCAGTTAAACATTTAATACAAAGTTGTCTTTTATGTCACAGTTTGAGCCTGGATAAATGTGTGGTTCTGTTTTCTTTTTGGTTATATAAAGATGCAACCTCTCTAGTCTTGTTTTTTCCACATATCATCCCTTACTGTTCTGTTTTCTCTTTAGTTAATTGGTCCTATGCCTTATAACATGGGAGGCACTGAAACTCCTTTTCGGTTAATGTTTCACCCTCTGTAATATCTGGGTTACATTTAATTCAGCGGGAGTGGAGAAGTCATGGGGATCAGTGAGTATAAAGGAACTGGAAGCTATACAGGGGTTTTGAATGTTGTTGTTTTTTGTTTGTTTGTTTAATAGAGGGAGATTGCCTCAAACCATATCAGACGCCAACATCTCTCTTTTCTTAAAAGAAGAGAAGGGCCCCCTTGAATGTAGTAACTACAGGCCCATCTCACTTTTAAATGTGGACTAAAAGATTCTTGCCAAGGTTCTAGCCACTCGTTTGCAGCAAGCCCTACCTACCCTAATTTCTACAGACCAGCCTCATGGCTGCAAGGAACTCTTCGTCCAACACCAGGAGACTTCTAAACATTATCGGCTCCCCCAATCCTGTCTCTCCTGAGATGGTAATTTCCTTAGACGCTGAGAAAGCATTTGACAGGCTTGAGTGGAAGTATCTGTACTGCGTCCTGTCTAAATTTGGTTTTGGCTACAACTTTATTGCGTGGATTAGACTGCTTTATGACTCTCCAACTGCCCATATCCTTACAAACGACTTGAGGTCATCCTCTTCCGCCCTCTGTCGGGGCACCAGACAGGGGTGTCCCCTCTCCCCCCTCCTATTTGCTCTAGCTGTCGAGCCATTGGCCATCTGGTTTCGGAGCGAGGGGGGAGTTGAGGGCATCACCAGAAATGATGTCACCCACAAGTTGTCCCTGTATGCCGACGATCTGTTATTATATGTATCTAACCCAGCCTCGTCTATCCCGGTTATCTCAGACATTTTAATCCAATTCGGCAGATACTCTGGTTACAAATAAAATTTTAACAAAAGTGAACTTCTTCCTATAAATGAACTGTCTAAGAAGATGCCGCTATCCTCTTTCCCATTTAGAGTTGTTTCAGAGGGGTTTCGATATCTTGGCATATTCGTGACTGCATCTTTCAAGGACCTTTTTAATAAAAATTTTCGCCCCCTCATTGACAAGTACAAGCTAGATCTGACAGCTAGGTCCTCCCTCCCTCTTTCCCTAACTGGCAGAGTTAACCTGGTTAAGATTGTGATTCTCCCCAAATTTCTCTTTTTGTTCCAACACATTCCGATTTTTGCAATATCAACAAAATTGGTCACTGGCTTGACAGAGGAGACGACGTAGGCCCATCATGGGCTCTGACAGAACTACGGTCCTCAAAGTTTTCCTTACTCTCCCTCTGTACCGCGCGCCTCAAGATCCATAATGTGTCACAGAACCTTGATGTTACTAACTCGCTGAAAATCTGAAATCAATTTCGTAAACATTATGGCTTGAATGAACCGTCGACTTTGGCCCCGGTGGTTAAAAACCATCTATTTCCACCCTCCTCATCGGACCCTACTTTTACTACCTGGCGAAACAAAGGTTTATTATATGTCAAAGACCTTTACAAAGAAAACACATTTACCGATTTTACAGAGCTCGCAGCCAGGTTTGAATTATCTCACTCTCACCTTTTTCGTTTCCTTTAAGTCAGGCACTTTGTCCAAACTGCTTACACACACTTCCCCAACCACTCGCCCAGGTCTCTGATTGACTCCTTGCTCTCCCTTGATCCTGCTCAAAAGCGCTCCATCTCTGTGATTTACAATTCCATTGACTCCCTTAACCCTGAACAAACAACTCGTCTGAAGCAGACCTGGGAGCAGGAGATTGGCGGGAATTCTCTGTGGACTTGTAACAATTAGCTGTACCTTCCATATTCTCTGTGTTATTTAGTGTTCGTATTAAAGATTTGAATTCATGCAGGCTCATTATCTGTAAAATCTTTGCAATGTTAGCATAGCATCTTGTTGATATAATACAGTGGTGACGGGCCTAATTGCACACTTCTTGGACACTTTTTAGAGAGTGACACATCAAAAAGGTCAATCTGTCTATGCAAACAATCTTGGGTTTCTTAGAGAGCAGTGATAAGGTTTCCTTAAGATTAAAACATTAGCTTTGGTCGATGGCATGTTTGTTCAGTCTGTTTAATGCACAAAGCCACGCTCTGCCAGGCCGGTCCTCTAATTAGTGTAAATGAAGTGCTGAAGTACAGAAATGCCTGATTTGCAATTCCCAAATGGGAAGTATTTTTATAATGGCTCTGTGCTTACGGTATAATCAGTATAAATCAAACCTATAAGAGGTTGATATAAAGCCCTGATTACCTCGCTCAGTTTTTCTAGTCGCAACATGCTCCACACGCTGAGGCAGCAGCATACCAAAGACTTTTTTTTCTTTTTACACATCGATACCACTCACTCTTTTTATTCACATCCTTCCTCTTCATCCACAACTTCATGTTTCTTCTCTCAATATTAAATTCTTACAATACTCAGCAACTACTTTAACATCCTAATTTCATCTCACACACATTTGTTTGTCCGAATAATGAAACACACACACACACACACACACACACACACACACACACACACACAATGCAAACTGATGGAATAATGTTACAAGGACAAAACTGTTATTCAATAAATGTTTAACGCTGCTATTGAGAGCATGTCTTGTCACTTATGTGATATTTTTAAGTGTTCTCCCTCATTTCTTTCCAATCTGTTATTAAGATTGTCTATGCAGCACACTTATTCCTTTAACCAAAAGTAATAAAATATCACAGATGAGCTCTGTTGTTAATATTATTCTTGGCACAAAACTGAAAATCTGTAGAAACAACATCCAGTCAGTAAATACATACATACATTATCTATAACCTCTTATCCTTATTAGGGTCACAGTGGGGCTGGAGTCTATCCCAGCTGACAGTGGGCGAGAGGCGGGTACACCCTGGACAAGTCACCAGTTTATCGCAGGACACATAGAGACAAACGACCATTCACACACATTCACACCTATGGAAAATCTAGAGTCATCAGTTAACCTGCTAACGTTCATGTCTTTGGACTGTGGGAGGAAGCCGGATTACCCAGAGAGAACTCACACAGACACGAGAGAACATGCAAACTCCGAACTTGCAACCTCCAAACTTTATTTTCTCCTCCTCAACCCAAAGGTTGCTTGCCTACAAAGTAGTCTCCAGTTCTACAATCAACTACTTGAATGGCCTTAAAGAGGCATATGTTATCTCCCAACTGTTGCACTGCAATGAATGACTCCTGGCACTGCCACCTGTACCTGTGCCACTGTTGTTCCCTGTTGGTGGAACGTCCTACTAGTTCTTCTTACCAGAGCAGGCGTCTCTCTCTACCTTTAAAAACCTCCTGAAGACCTCCAGCTCTTCAGAGAGTACCTCCTCTCCAACACTACCAACAACCACTACCACACCTGTGATTCTATATGAGTAGTACTTAGTGATGCACTAACACGTTCCTGTGTTCCCCTCTGTATCTTGATTGTTTCCCTTTTTGTAAGTCGCTTTGGATAAAAGTGTCTGTTAAATGACTAAATGTGATGTAGGCTAATGTGATGTCACATGCATGCTGATTAGCACTGAAGTACACCTGAGATTGATGGGAGTGCCTGCAAATATATGTTGACATGAGTTTGTACCCAAAAATCTAAAAACACAAGAACATACACGTCTATATTCACTGCCAAAACATGAAGACTGTCTTGTACAAAGGACACACACACACACGCACACACACACACACACACAGAAAAGAGGCGTAAGATGACTCATGAGATACAAAGTGTGCAGGATGACAAATCTGATATCACAAGAACTCAACATTCGCCCACACAACACTTTGTTCTCTTGAAAACAGAAGAACATGTGAACACACGCTGTACCGCTGACTTTCACATTCACAGGCAGGCACATTTGCACACAAGTTTGAGAGATGAAATTTGTAACACCTGTTGTAGGATATAATCACAGTATGAGAGAGACTTATTAAGTCACTTACAAAGATCGTCTGTTCTGAACAGATCCTGGATGATGAGGCCTTGCAAACAGCCTTATGTAAAGTATAAGCAATCATGAATGATAGACCCATCACATCTGTAACAAATGACTTGAATGATGTGGAACCTTAATAACACCTAATCATCTGCTTCTTCTTATAACAAACCTATCGTGTCTCCGGGACTATCCTCAATAAGGACTCCCTGTGCTCTAGTCGAAGATGAAGACAGGAGAAATACCTGGCAGATCTCTTTTGGAGGAGATGGGTCAGAGAATAGCTCCCAATAATGCAAGAAAGAAGGTAATGGAACAACCACAAAAGGAACTTTCAATATGGTGACCTCGTCATGATAGTAGATTCCTCTGTTGTAATTGTGAGCAGGCCATATTGCAGATTCCTTCCATGATTCCTCCCTGTTCTTAGGACACATTTTACAGACTCCAGGAGGCAAATGTCTTGGTTAAAACCAAAACCAGCATTCTGCAGAGACCTGTTAACAAACTTTGGATGGAAAATTTGATATTTTCGGTTAATATGAAATTCAGGAGTTCTTTGTATTTACTACATTTAATATTTAAAAAACTATGTGCTGTCTAAGATGTCTAAGTTCTGGTTTGTTAAGTATCAACAAAGTAGTTATTTTGGATTTACTCATTCATTTATTGTCTGATTACCTCCGACTACCATCAGCTGTTTGAAAAGGTGGGACTGTAGCTGTCTTTTGTCTGAAAAATAATGTTATAAGTTTTGCTTAACAATAAAGTAAAACAGAAACCCTGTAACCTGGCACAGCGGAAGTGAAAAAAGACAGTGTGAAACTACAATGCACTGTGCTTACAATAATAAAGAATGTTTCTGCGAATAAAGAAAAACTAACAAAATATTTGCATAATATGAGTGAGACTTGACCATGTTAAGGAAGCTGCACAAAAACACAAGGTAGTATTTTCCTCTGCAACAGCGTCACCCAGTGGAGGAAGAGGTTATGAATCATTCATGTTTCGCATGCATATATCTCATAAAACAATGCCCTCGTCCACAGCATACACTCACACACACCAGTCAGCTCAGACAGATTTCACGCTCCATGGTCCAAGGAAACCAGCCCTTGTGTGATTGGTGCAGAAGTGGGCTAGTATTGAGAAGATGCAGCTAACTGGTCCCTCACAGTTCACATTCATAGAATGTATGACTTAAATATTTATGCACACACACCAGCAAAATTAAACATGCTTCCATGTGCATGTCCATAATGTCATGCTGGTGTACATTTGTATCTACTAATTCACATGTCCTGTTTACTTATTTGTGCAACATTTTTGAAGTACGGTAAGTAAATATTTATACATATATATATACACTTTTGAATGTATGACTGCACACACAACACATTAATAACAATCAAGTTAAATGCCCTAAAAATAATTATTAGAGAATACATAACAGCTATTCATACTGGGGAAAAGTATACATATTTCACATTTTGTCATCTTTTGCATATTGCACAAATTTGTCTATTACACATCTGAATAATGACTTTGAGTTCTTTCAAACACTGAAAATATACTTACTATGGGGAATGTGGACTTTATTCACATTAGTATATACACATGTATTATGAAAAAGAATATTACCATAACAAGGACTTCCATAACAAAAGAAAGAACTCATTCAGTCACAATGCAATGGATGGTCTTTACTCTGATCAAGAAATTAGCAATTCATCAGAACGCATTGGGCCTTGATATGTTCACTTCAGTGAACATAGACTCAGTCAGTACAGGCTCATGACGTGTTTCTGGCTGGCTGCAGGCTCCTGGCTGTGCAAAATGCTTTTTAAGGAAAGTAGTTGCTTTCAACGGATTTATTGTTGAGTAGAAATGACTGTTATCAGGTCTGAGTCATCACTGCAGGAGGGCTGATCATAGTATCCTGCTGTCTACTCAGACTTTAGGCTTCTTAAAATTCCTACCATGAAATCTAATAATATAATCCATCCATTCTCTGTAACCACCAGCCTATCCCAGCTGACTTAGGGCAAGAGGCTGGATAAGCTGCCAGTTCATCACATGGCACAACAGACAATCATTCACACCTATAGGCAATTTAAAGTCACCAATTAATGTCTTGACTGAGGGAGGAAGGAGGAAACCCAGAGAGAACTCCGACATGGAAAGAAAAGGCGCACAGAAAGGTCCCAGCCGAGGTTTGAACTATAAACTCTACATAGTAAAAATATCTGTTTATAATTGTGCCACAGCCTGCAAAAACAAACAAAAAACAAAATAAGACACAAAAACATAAAGAAAGAAACAGCGAAATCATATAAAATATTAGATGAGCAATAAGGCAGCAAAGAGGCACACTAAAATGTGAAAAAGAAGCAGATCAGCCAATAACTAGTCCTAATGAATATCCTAATGAATGCATTCTTTTGTTATTTGTCTACACAACTAAACATCACTGTAAAACATGTATCCTGTATGTATGAGGGAGGATCAACATAGAATCGGACATGGCAAACAAAAATAAAAGAAACAAATAAACATTTACTGGCATTGTTATTGAGATGAGATGAGATTTAATGATCCCACACCAGGGAAATTCACTTGTTACAGCAGCTGAAAGACTTAAGATGAAAGACGATGACTTCATATTTAATTTGATTATTAATTCTCGTGGCATTTAATTGCATATTGATATTTAGAAGTGAGACAGAAAGACAAATGAAAATCCTGTGGAAGCCTGATAGAATATAAATAAAGGTCATTGACATTTTGAAGAATTAATAATCCAACCTGGATTAGTTATAAGTCTCATGAACTTCTTTTGAATTAAAAATAATCCAGAGTTTCCTGATGGACAGTGAAGTAAACTGCTGCCAACTGTAGCTGCTTTTAGCTCATTTTGTTAGCTGGGGTGGCCAGACTGTGAGCTCAGAGCAGCCTCTATGACATAATGTCAGGCTAAGAAACCGAAGAGGAAGTTGAGGAGTGTATAATAATTTCCATTCTGTTTCATCTTGATTCAAGACGAGAACATGCAGAGCTGTAAGTAAGATTTTTCATCATATTTTTCATAAGGAAATTTAAAATTGTTGATAAAGATCATGATATCCACTAAGCAGCCAGAGTGGAAGCCAGGGGAGAGAGCGAGAGAGAGAGAGACTGTCTGACCGCCTTATTTCTCTCACAAACACACCAGGTGAGCTGCATCTCCCTGACGATGAGACTCCACCCACCAGGGAGCTGGAGGAAGAGGCCTGTTCAGAGGGTCATCACAGTCATCAGTCTCAGGTCCTTCATTCATACAATACAGTGTTGACTAGACACAAATGTCTCAGTGTATGTCAATATGAAGAGGGTTGAGGTTTTCTTCCTTTGTGGTTACTTACTGATAACTCAATTGGTGTAGGCAACCCAACATTTACCAGCTGGGACCAAAAACACACAAACAAACTATGGCTTTATTTGATGGCATACAGCAGACGAAAACAAACCTTAGGTATGTACAATACTGGACCAAATCTATGATAATTCTACTTTGACCATGGAAACATCGTGAAAAATGTAGGTTCAAACCCAGACTCATTTTAAATGTAATATACAGTATATAGCATGCTCTTTAGACGGCTTCAGCTTTTCCTTTACATGGATCCTGCAGTCAAACACCGGGGAGTAAATGGAAGTACCAAGAGTACCAGTCAAAGGTTTGGACAAACCTACTCATTCAGTTCACTCATTATTTTCTACATCAAAGCTGATTGAGAAAACGCCAAGAGTGTATTTCATAGTTTTGATGGCTACAATGTTGATCTACAGAGTAGAAAGTAACAAAGACAAAGAAAATACACTAAATAAAAAGATGTGTCCAAACATTTGACTGGCACTGTGTATTTATATTCAATTACAGATCTCATCAAGTAGAAGTTGGATATCCGGCTGAATGAGGTGCTTCTCAGCTCAAGGACGGTAACATTCTTTTTGAATAGTGACTTTTATGTACCCACATTAACCTTGAACGGACAGCACTAACTGCATGACATAATCTCCAGTGATAAACTTTTATATAATAAACCTTATATAAACCTTTTATTTGTTAGTTATTTTGATCAGCGTGGCTGGGAAGTATCTCAATACTGTTCAGTGTGTGAGACTAATTTGCATAAATATACTCTTTGTTACTTTAAAATAAAAAATGTACTTTACTTTAAAAGCATAGTTGTATGAGGTTGTGTGAAGTACTTAGTCATATTATTATATTGTATTGTACAATGTATAACCTTTTCTAGAATTTTTGTAGGATGGGAATGTTGCATTCACTCAAGGATCATCACTAGTGCTGCTTTTTGTGTATATATTTGTTTATTTATATAATTTTATTTCTCATCTTTAGTTCATTACTTATTACATACTTGTTGTATGGCAAGGCATATCATACATGTAACAGTATAACGGTCACAGGGGACATCTTTCTGCATTTAATACTTTGACTTAATTCAATATTTCTTTCCTGATTATACTTACATATAAGTGTCACTGAATTTTGAGCTCTTCATATTTAGTACAAACATGCTTAAACATACTTGGTTATGAAACAGGTTTGCTTCTATATAACCTCCCTAAACAAACATGACCAATAGTGAGAAGACAATTAACCACTACTGCTTTCGTCCACAGGGGCCGCCAGAATCAACAAAAAAGTACCTTGAGAAGACTTTAAAGGGATAGTTCAGGGTTTTTTGTGTGTGTGTGGTTGTATGAGGTAGTTATGCACAGTCAGTGTGTTACCCACAGTAGACAGTAGTCAGTGTGTTCAGTTCCGAGAAGCAGACAGAAGTTCCAGCACAGAAGTAAAACAAAGCACTGCTGTGGATTGGAGCAGCCCCTTACTTTAAACAATTTCTGTTTAAGTGTAGGCTATGGAGAGCATATTCTCACTGCTTTACCTTGCTGTCAGACAGCCCTTTGCCTCAACGTTACATTGTCTCAACCATAGAAGTTAAATATTCCCATTTCTGAAACAACATTTATCATGAAGATCTCATGGCAAGGTAAAGTAAACTTCTGTCTGTTTCTCTCCTCTAAATACTTATACTTATACTTACAAATATAGATAAACAAAATAGATCATATTATATTTATATTTATATTATATTATATTTAATATTTATATATATTTATTACTTTTAAAATAATTCAAAATCCTCAAAGTTTGTGAGACTAGAACTACAACAAATTAATTTGTGTTTAACTTATGTGTTTTTCTGGTATATATATATATATATATATATATATATATATATATATATACATACATACATACATACATACATACATACATACATATATATATATATATTTGTAGTATGGGACTTGCTTAGTAATAAATGTACTGTAGACCTGATTAATATCACCACATCTTTCTTCCACGTTTGACTGATTATTTAACCAATCATTCTATTTGCATATTGCCTCTGTTTTCACCTCTTCTGATGGATTTCATCATCGGTTATGATGCAGTTACGTCACTGTGGCCACTAGGTGTCGCCCGGAGACCACTGATTGTACGCAGGGTGTCCATTGGACACCAGGTGGCTGGGATTAACAGGCTTTGGAGCCGGCAGTGGCGCTGTGTAGCTAAACTTGCTATACTGTATGCGCACGTCTGGCCTGTACAGGGCCCATGCAAACGCTAATCAACAGCTGAGTTTGCAACCACGAGGCGCTGCAACTGTTTCAGCATAGTTTACCCCCTTATCCTGCCTCTCACCAGCATGATCCACTGCAATATGAACAGTACAATCTGTGGGCCAATTCAGTGGATGTGAGTGTAAACGGTCACCATTTTAAGTGCCTCCCTAAATCTGTTGTAATTGTGAGCAGGCCATATTGCATATTGCACACACAAACAGCAGGAAAATAACAATAAGCAGTGACAGCAGACTGCAGCTTGGCACACGTTTGACGATTTGCATTTTGGTTAGTTAGCTTTGCTGCTTTTCAGCAGCAACAGCAGATGTAGACAAGACATGATATGAGCCATGGTTGAGCGGGTTTAGATCATTGGATTTTAATTGAACAAGAAAAAGCAGGTATCATCAGTAAACGTGAGGAATGATCAGGGAGAACAGAAGGCTGTGTCACCTTCAGGGCCCGGCTGGGCTTTATCAGAGGAGTGCAGAGGTCAGCTGCTGCCCTGTGTCTGCCTGTCCTCTACAGCCTGCTCCATACTAAGACACATTCAGTTAGGCCAAGGCTGTCATTAGTGCAGAGACTGTGGAGATATGCAGCACGTAATAAGAGACATCCTTGTCATTTACACCACAGATCAGAGACATGTCTGTGGCGTTCAGCTCAGGAATACTTGTGTGCTAAGCTCTTTCCCATAGGGGGAAACAGCATTGACACCACAATGTACGGTGTGTGTGTGAGTGCGTTCCTTTTAGACTTGCATTGGTTTGAACACACCAGCCATATTCTTATGTCACAGGGTTTTTCAAAGCACATAATCCTTCTTATATAAAGGGTCTTTTTTTTTTTTTTTTTTATCCTGGATAGACCTCCAGAGTACATGAGATAAGGCAGATCTAAATAAAATCTAAATAAAACAGGAACAGTCAGTGATGCATGTTGGCATGCTTTGCAAACAAGAATTCTACTTTCATTGTACCTCTACCGGGGCAAGGTGCTTCAACACACAGCTTGTTTGCATACAACCACAGTAGGCTAAAATACACACGACAGATAAACAGTTGTGGCGGTGAGTCAACCTTCATAGGAACAGTTTATTGAGGCCTTCTTGTGCTTGTCTCCCAACATCACAATGTCAACTCCATTTTACTTCACTGAGTAGATGATTTGAGTTAACACACGAGGCTCAGCTCCAGAAAGATAAAAATGAATGATTCCTGAGTCTTAAACGTTTACTGAGCAGAATGGTCTCAGTCCATCCTTTATTTCCAAGCAGAAATGCACTGTATATTTAATGTTTTCACTGTCAGTTACTTTAATGTGGGTAAGTCTTATATTACAATACAAACTAACAAGTTTGTCCTAATAGAACTGGTGTTTATACTTCTTAATAAAAATTAAGAATACCTTTAAGATCCATCGCAACACACAATACAACACATTATTTAAAAAAAAATGTTTATTGACATCAGAAGCAATTTAAATTTCAACAATAAACAAGGCGTTTTTTTCTTATTTTTGCTATTACAGTGGTACGTAAAGATCAGTAAAACAACCGTGATACGTCAAAACTCGATAACAGGTCATCTGAAATAAAAACACACAGGAAAAGGAAAAAAAAGGAACACTCAGATCTAACTCAGTTTTGTTTTTATGTGCTGTGCACCTCTAGCTAGGGTAAATACTGTAAGCCCACCCCTTTACACTGTACCAGGCAGGATAGTGGTCTAGGAACTATCACTGAAAAAATAAGACTGGCAGAAAGATACAGACACGACACTTGTGTAGTGTTAACTATACAAAAAGGAGAAAAAAAAACTGTACAGCATAAAAACAACTGATATACACAGCCTTTTTTGTTGTTTTTTTTACCCCTTGGATACTAACGTATTTTCTTTCAGTAAGTGAAGTGTGTACAAGGGGGTTAAATGCTTTATAAACAAGAAGAAAAAAAAAATGACCACTATATATGTCACCGCCAACTACTCGTCATCATCATCATAGTCGTCTTCCTCCTCCTCATCATCATCGTCGTCATCATCATCGTCATCCTCTACCTTCTTCTCTACCTTGGCCGGGGCTTTTGCTGCTGGTCCAGCACCTGCTTTAGTCTTTTGGCGATATGCTGCAACTTCCTGTGATTGAGGAATACAAATATATTACTAAATACTTAGAGAGAGCAGCACAACGTGAATTAAATCATCATTTGTAAAACATGTAGCCCCTGGCAGCATCAATAAAGCAGATTTCTTTACCTTCTCATATTTCTCCTTCAGTTTAGCGGCCTTCTTCTCAAAAGGCTGCTTGTCCTCAGAGGCGGTACCGTTCCACATCTCACCCAGCCTCTTGGCGACCTCTCCAATGGTCAGTCCAGGAGCCTCGCCTTTCACCTTGGGGCGGAACTCTGAGCAAAAGATGAAGAAGGCAGATCTGGGGGGGAAGGCAGGGAATTAACGAGTTTGTCATTTACACATCATAACATGTTTCATATTGTGTCTTTACTTTTTCTATTGCCAGCTGCTATAACAAAGTGTTGACATGCAGTACTTACGGAGGCCTCTTGGGGGCATTGGGGTCCTTGTACTTCTTCTTCTTGCCTCCCCTGGCTGGAACATAGCTCATCATCTCCCTCTCATAGCGTGCCTTGTCCTGCCTGGCTAAGTCCTCAAACTTGCCCTTCTCCTTGTTAGACATTGTCTGAAAACAGAGGTAACTTGCTGAATAGACTGTTGTACTGTAAGTGCTCCCTATGTTTGGAATCATCTTAGTTATTGCACTCTGTGGGCATCTAAGAGCCATAAAACGACAATAACCACATTCTATACTGATGTGCACCGATGATGAGAAACAAAATTGGGAATTCAAATTTCAAGCTTATTCATTTTTTCCCCTCACCTTCCATCGCTCAGAGCACTTCTTGGAAAACTCGGCAAAGTTGACTGAAGCATCAGGGTGCTTCTTCTTATGCTCCTCTCGGCAGGTCTGGACAAAATAGGCATAGGAGGACATCTTGCCCCTCGGCTTTCCTGGCTCTTTCCCCATCCTGATGACTGTACCTGAAAACAAAGAGGTTTCGCCTACAGATTAGCTGCATCAAAACTGTTTTTATTTTACCGTTGGGGTGCATAGGCCAAAGTTCTACATCCCATAAGCTTTGGAAACATCACACCCGAAAAGTAGTTTCCTGAAAATGTATTGTTTTATTAATTAAAAACAGATTAATAAAAAAATATTAATCTATCTACAAATCTAATCTAGACTTCATTTAGATTAGAAATAATGCATCCGTTTGTGGTTCTTACCCACCTACCGCGCTCTTCTTGCAACACAATGAGTATGTCTTTTTTACTGGCCACTGGTGTTGATACACTCCTGGAGTGACCCGCCCTCGCTGCTGTCAAACGGCACCAAGTTAGGACCCGTTAACTCCGCTCGCTGAGATCAAACCGTGCAGCGCGGACGTAGCTAACGCGATGAAAATGACTTTATTTATTGATGCAATCTACACTGTGGCCTTTACATAAAACTCAGTGGTCCGCGGTCAACTCCCATTTTGGTGGTTTTAAAAAAAAAATGGGCTCAACACATCGTTCCGATTTTTTTTTTTAAGGAAATCACATAAAAACGTTCAGAAATTCAGATTTGCTTGCTGGAATAAATCGTCCCGTTCTCATCAAAAGTGCAAAAGTTCCCAAAAAATGCAGCTGCATAACATAAACAGCCCTGTGTGGGACTACAAGAGAGGACTTTTTTTTTTTAAACTCGTGTTTTTGGGGGAAAAAAAACACCCTCAGAGCTCATCTGGAATAAGAACAGACCTTCAGGAAAGCCCCCTTTTCATTAGTTAATTTTTTTTCACCAACCAACCAACTTTGACACAAAAAAGACACAAATTACACATAAAGACGTATTTATTGAAAATAAAACACTTCAAACTGCGATTCGGGCTGATTTAACAATCTTCATCTATTGCTATTACTATCCTCTTATTCTGGAAAAAATGCTCCGGATATGTGGAAAACGTTTAAAACTGATATTTTCCCTATACATTTTCCTATTAAATGCTACTGTAACTCCCTGTTAAACTGCGTCGACCGGAGTAGTAATGGCGCATAGGCTTTCGTTGAGGAAAAGGAGGTCAACAACGACGGCAATATTTCTTCTTCCATTTTGTGAGAATGCCTTCTTCATGAAAGAAAGTCCCCCTCAAATGTCTCCTCCCGCCTCCCAGTTCGCTTTGCAACTCGACAAATATGTCTCAAAAGCCGGCGATCTTGACAAAATATTTCCCCGATTGATTCCTATTGCACTAGCCGGTTCGTATAGTAATACATTGGGTCTGCACTGTGTCTATGAGCGGGCTGTGCTACTGACTTGGTTTCTATGAGCTCCTAATGGCCGCTCGTCTTCATCCACTAACATGGAGAATATGGCTCCTTCTCTTTGTGTCAACGCACAGCCATTGCACTGCATGCAATAGAGGGCAGAGCGACCGCGGCGACCACTTCATTTCAAGCCCGGATTTAAAGGCTTTAGAAGTGTCGGAAAAATCTCGCAATGGCGTCGTTCGAATCACGAAAGGTTGAATTTTCTTTTGCCGTCGTTACATGCTATAGTTACGGGTTTGTTTCTCGAGAAAACACGGTTAGAAAAAGTTGAACTCAACTGCGCCTCTGTCACTGGCTTCCCATTTGCCTCGCTGCCTTGCCTCCTATGCGAATAGAGTCAGCCATTACAGTAAAGCGCAGATCGTGAGGTAATTTTTTTCACAGTCTTGTCGGGAGAATCACAGCAAACAAACACATGTCCGTGTGTATTTTGAAACGGTGTCTCTTTTTCTTATGTTTTTGGAAATTTTCGTGTTAGTATCAAAACCCGCACTCTTCACATGACAGGCATTCAGCTTCGCAATGCACTGCAATGCCAATGGCTAGCTAACGGTGAGTCTTCTACCATTGTCGCTAACCGTGTTGTCCCCTAGACATTCCTGAATTTTTACGCGATAACTAGCGTTTGATTAGACTCCATTTTGTGAAAATGACACGACAGTAATATACAAAATTATTCGTATTTGACAAAATCGACGTTTTTCGTCGAATTTCGTCAAGGTTAATATTCATTTCTTCCTTTTAACAGAGCGTCTGGTCCACACTCCCAGGCAGGGTAATGTAATGTTACCTGCTAAGCGCCGTCTATTTTTTGTTGTTTTTTTTTTACGGTTACCCGCAATAAAATTATTTGCAAGCTGTTAAAGGTTTTATATTCGACTATGGCAAACAAGTAAGCAAGATATTTCAAAATGTTATCAGGTCATTTTCAGCACTACGAACACTTAAAATTTCCGTGTGTGATACTTACCTAGGGACTATCGCTGGATCTCAATGCTCTGCAATGGCTGTGTGTGAGGGAACATAGGCGATACGCAGTGTCTTCAGTCTTCAGCTCTCTAACATTACTCTCGGCGGGGCTCGCACGCCATTGGCCAGCGCCCAGTCTGGCGCTCCCCCGATTGGATGGAGGCTTTTCATTGTCCTAATAGAAGACGAGGGCTGATTGGCTACCTTTTGTGAAACGTCACTGAAGTTTTCTGAGGCGCGTGGATACAAAAATATTTCTGTCCGAGCATGCCGGAGCTGGTAGTAGTGTAGTGTGTTTGCCATAGTATTGAATTCACTACGTTGAACACAGTGTACAGTAGGCAAGTTAAATGAATGAGACAACGTAGAGCGCTTGTAGTCAGTGAACCAGGCAGCCGTAAAATGCTGTGCGGTTGTGTTGGACGGGCTGTCCCCCTATTCATCAACCACCTCTATTGTGCATTCTTTTCAATACACATGAGCTTATTTGCAAATTATGACTTTGAAAATCAAAGAAATCAACATTGCGCGTTCACGTGTAAAAGACAGACGACACGCTTGCTCATCCCATACGGGACAGTTAGGCACTGGATGGGATATTTTAAGGGATTTAGCTCCGAGTTACAGTAAAAACACAATAACTATACAGTTAGTGGGCTGCCTGTTAATTAATGTATAAGCCGCGTTTTTCAATTTCAGCACATTATTGAGAAAACATCATTGTACCGACTGTACCAAACAGTGTTTTCGTAGTCTCTCAGACAGTTATACATAATAATCACTGCATCAGGCCCTCCTTCAGTGCTATAGCTATGTTTACTTAGCCTGCAGCCCCTCTTAAGATATGGTATGGTAGTAGATGGTGGTAGTAGTAGATGGTATCAGGGTACATGCATTAAATAGGTGTGCTAGGCCTCCAGATTGATCATTTTTATTTTTCTCAGCACAGTTTTTCTCTCATTTTTATATCCTTCATATACAGTAGCTAATTGAAAGATGATAGTGTGCTCACCCCAGTTAAAACCCAGACGAGCAGATCAAACAGCTGCTGTTTAGTTTAAGCCAAAGTCACTGTCTATATCAGTTTATAGCTATAAGAGAGGAATGTGGCATTCATTAAGTTCTACAGGAAATATTTTTCACAAGTGACTTATTTGGCCTGCTGTTCTGCAATACTGTATGAGCTATTGTTTATAGCACTCCTATAGAAGAAATTAGAAAAAGAGAACAATGAGGAATTCACTGTCATGCAACCCACTGTTGCCAGACATATTATATAAACAGATTGGGGCTTTTGAAGCATTTCATAGTTCATTTTTCAAAATTTTTAATCAAATTGCAAGTTCTGTTTGTCCAATTTATTAACTAATATTTGACTAATACTAACAATATGCTCCTATTTGATCATTTGATTATACAGATTACGATACAGAATGTATAATATAGCTAATTGTGACTTAAGTCTGACAGTGTTTCCACCTTTTTTCCTCTCATATGTTTCTAATACAAACTCAAACCACATTTAGCTGTGCTGTTGTCAAGTCAAACAGTTTGCTCATTAGGTGATGAGATGTCTAGGTGATGTGATTGTGTATCTGTTTGTTTGGATCAACAACAAATCTTGAAATCAAGTTTGCTGTGCACCTTCATGCTATATTAAAGAACCCTAAAGAGTCTGATAACCCTGTGCTCTAGCGCCACCATCAGACAAAGATTAGAATTTGTTTAAAGAGTGCATCTCCTTTGCACGGTCTCTCTACAGTTCCTTCTGAGCAGTAATATACAGAAACTAAACCTGTGGTGCACTAATTAACCATAAGTAAGGGTTGAGGACTTAAACTCACATGTACAAGTTTTTTGTTTAGATTTGCTTTTCTACTAGAATACTGATTTTTTTTTAACTAGTGACCTAAGCTCTAGCGCCACCTATAGGCAAATCTTTCACATACAGACAGAGTAGAAATGGGCATCCAGACTAGACCAGACTACTACTAAATTTCAGGACAATGACTCAGACTGTGAAAATTCCTTCCTCAAGCTGACTGGCTTACTTTTCTCAAAATGGAGCTAATGAAACTATCTGACTTTAAATGCTTGTCTGTGTTTTAAATGTGGGGGTGGGGGTTGGGGTGCTATAATTAGGAAACATTATGATTTGCAAAATGTAGTCACATGCAATCTGAAGATAACACAATAATCATACGTGCCTCAGAAATTATTAATGATTTTTACATGCAGTTAATGAGGAGATGGATGTCTAATGAATATGCTCATGCTTTTACAGCAGCTAATATAGAAACAAAGAAAAATGGCTGACAGAGTTTATTCCCATCCTTGAATTAAGAAAGGGAAGGGTGAACTGATTCCAAATGCCAATCACAACCCAGACTCAGGCCACATGTCTGCCTGTGATGCTGCCCGTCTGTGTCTCATTTTGCATCAGGAGATGCC
Organism: Collichthys lucidus; assembly: GCA_004119915.2. Taxonomy (NCBI): domain Eukaryota; kingdom Metazoa; phylum Chordata; class Actinopteri; family Sciaenidae; genus Collichthys; species Collichthys lucidus. Next base: position 2,320,059 of record CM014092.1, read on the forward strand.
ACGGCAGAAAGCTATAGCCCGCTCATGTGGCTAGGAGGCAGCTGGTTTATGCATTCTAATGAGCACTCCCTGGGAAAAATATGCAAATTCATTTTGTCATCAAGAGGAAAATAGAGGACAGGAAGAGCAGCAGATACAGGAGGGGCTTAAGGGAGGAGGGCACATGCGAGAGGCGGGATTGGGTGGAGGCAAATCTATGTGTTCATGTCTATAAGTGTGTGTGTGTGTGTGTGTGTGTGTGTGTGTGTGTGTGTGTGTGTGTGTGTGTGTGTGTGTGTGTGTGTGTGTGTGTATGTGTGTGTGTGTGTATGGGTGGGTGTGTGTGTCGGTGAGTTGGGGGATACAAGAGCAGGAGGTGTGAGAGCTGGATAGAACCAGAGTGAGGGACATATGTATCGCCCATCCCACCCCCAACCCAACGAACTCCACCTTCCACTTCTTATGAAGCCACACACACTAGGTCTAGAAAACAAACAAATAGTTATAGTCATCATACAGTATTAAACAAACAAACAAATAATCTACACACAAAGGTGGAAGACATTTATACAGGCCACATCTGCAAAAAGGGAAGATGTCTAGGGATTTACACTTCAGTATATCTGAAACAGCAGAACAGAAAATTAGGTTATTCAGTTGAAATCATCACTTTGGTCTTAAATAAACGTTTCTTTGTGGCTCGGTCTGGTTGGTTTGTTGTCGGTCTGTTTCTGTTTCATATCAGTTTGAAATGGATCAGTTCTGATGAACTCAAACCAGTTTAAAACCACTGTGCAATTTGCAACCTGCTTTTAAGCTCTTTCTATATTTGACTTTATTTTAATAAAGGTTTATATTTCCTTTCTAAAATGATGATTTAGCCCTACAGAATAGCCCTACATGAAATAATAATTACTTAGGACTATTTAAATTCATAGATATAATAAAAAATAATGAATACCTTGCGTGTATTAAAAGAGAACTTCTTTTAACGCGTTCGTGTTCTCGCAGTGACTGGCAGTGGTTTGATGATCTCCTCTATGAACAGAGATAGTCGATGGGTTCAGCTGCTGCAGTTCACTCAAACTACCGAGAGGGGGCCAGCGGGGACGACAAAGGCCGCTGCACACGCGCCCGGCGAGCGGAAAAAGAACGTTTGTGACACGAACTGGCAGAAGGATGCACATGGAGCCTGTCCACAGGCTGAGCTCCACACATTCAGCCCCCTGACGATGGACTTCGCCGGTTATAGTCGTAATATAATCTCTGATTTAAATTTGCTGTCGGTACGTATCGGTTTTTCTTCACCATAACCGAACATTTGAGTCTGCGCCGGCGGGAAGTGTTTCCCAGCTTTAGGCTAATGTCTAGCATGCTAGCCACCAGGTGCAGCGGTTCATACTGTAGTTAGCACGTAGCTTCATTAACCTCTATCAGTGACGGCTTTAAAAATAAGTCATTGTATTCGTAATGCATTAGTTGGCTAATGGTACACACCCGCTTATAATTTTCCACTTGAAGAGATTTGAAGTTTGTATTTTTGTTTTAGCTGCTCGCGCTCGTGTCTCTGTGTATTATTAATCTTAACGCGTCTGATACGTTTGTTCTGTGTTGATATGTTTCCCAGTGTTGAACGCTCACACTCTGTGTTCGAGGTCAGGTGGCTGAGTGAGTAGTTTCTCGGTGAACCCACGTGTGAGCTTGCAAACATGGTCTCATGTGGAGGCACAGGGGAACTGTTGATGCAAGGAATATGCATATAATGCTTATAACATGGAAAAAATTTTTTACACAACAACCAAAACTGTGTGTGACAAATGGTGGACAGTATGGATCACATCATTCTGATGCAGTGAATGAAACACCGGACAGATTAAAGTGATGGTTGTGTTTTGAAGTGGGGCTGTATGAGGTGCTTGTGCATCGTCGCTGTGTTACCTCCACTTGACAGCAGTCATTGTAGTTTGGAGGAGTAGAGCTATGCATAGCTGCGGACGGCAGCATGAGAAACACGTACTTTAGCTGCATTAAAAAGGCCTTCAAGGCTCAAGTGGATGCTCTTTAAAAATAATTTGTACTGCTCTACTTTGACAGCCTTTTTCTTTCCACTGGCACTATCCATAGAACTTCCACAGTCCTACTTATAAGTCCAACTGCACTTTGCACTGTATTAAGCTGCACTGAGACAGGATCAAGCGCTGTAGTGAATCACCACAAGGTTGTGCGGTGGAGGTTGGGGGTGGGATGAGGTGGGGGTGCTGGTAGAGTATGAGAGTCCAAGTCCATGACTCCAGCTGACTGGCGAGGTTTGACCCAGCGTTTTTCCAAAAGTTGGATCCGACTCAACTTGCTCTGCTCGGGTAGCTGCATTTTTTTTTTTTGGCAGACACCCCTGCAGCTCGCACCACCGCAGCCAAGATGGACGACCATCCCCACTCAAATCAATGGAATAACGTGTGTTCACGCCACAGTGCCTGATCCTGTCTGAATGCGTTTTCCTGCAGATCAGCTGTGTGGCTAAAATCCGTTTTTCTGCTGACCGTGTCCACAGGAGAGTATAGATCTGCTGGTATCTGTCTGCTTCTCCAAACTCTGACTACGCATAAATTACTCAGAACTCCACTTCAGAATACCCAAACAATCTTTATACTTTATTACATGGGTGAAAAAAATTAATCCAGAGATATTAAAGGGAAACTTAACAAACAATTTAGAAAAATTTCTTAGACAAATTTCTATGCACTTTTGTAACTTGTAGGCATTTAGTAATGTGGTCTGTGTGGTGCTGTATGTTTCTCCTCAGCCCCTTCGGAGGTGAGCTGGCTTGCAGTGACATGGTAATATTTTGTGAATGGCACCGGACAGCTATGGACCAGAAGAGCAGGAGCGGTGAAGACACTGGTTTGGGGGCTTTGGCCTCACCACTGGTGGGGTATTTGGGAAAAGTCAGTAGAGCTACTGTTTTCCTCTTGCTGTTGTCACTTGCGCAAAGCTGAATTGAATTTGAAAAATACTGTGACTGAGCAGTACCAATCCAAAAACAACAAAAAAAAGGAAATCTTGTAAAAGGCGAAAGTGTTTTGGTTTGAAGCTTGTTTGAACTCAAATATTGTAAAATATAACATGAGTGTACTACGTGGAATGTTTTCTATCTATTTGAAACAAAAGAGTGGTTCACTTTGAAGTTTCAGGTCCTTTTTATATGTACTGGACACCTACTGATTCTGATAAAACTCCAACTTTGTTGTTTACTTGTATGCTTCAGATCTGCAAGGTAAATCAAGTAAAACCTTCCTAGTCTTCTTTTTTACTGTAATGCATGTGCACATAGAAAGTTTTTAAATGTGAAAATGTATGCTAAAATGAGACTGAAGTTGATTTACACGTATGTCAAAAAATAAGATCAATCTTGTTCCTTAGAACTGTACAAGTCTTTATTCATTTCATGTTAATCTTAATGGGTTTTTAATTGTTTTTGTTTTTTTTAAAGGTTCAGGAAAGAGTGGCTTTACTGGAGTATTGTCCGTGGTGTACTTCAAAGGGCTTGATCTATGCTCTGCGCTCTTACCGCATTAACCTCCAGGAGTCAATCAGCCTCTGCACAAACCCACAGGTCAGTCTCAGTACTGTTGTGACAAACATCGTTCCAATGGAACACGTTTCACGTCTGCTTGCTTCTGTGTTAACATTTCCATGTTCATTCCCCCACAGTGCCTCTTCCCTCTGGTCAGCTGGCCCCTGGAAGATGTTTTGGCTAGCTTGGTTCCTGTGGAGCTCACTGTTGGGAACAAAAGAAAGAATGCCTTGGCACTGGAAAAGGAAGAGCTCATTAAACCTGCACGCAAACGTCTGCGATCAAGTCAACTCGACACTCTTGGGACACAAAGTATTACTGACACAGTTATCAGCCAAACAGAGCATGATGCTGTAACCTTTGTCACTAATGGCCAATGTGCTGCACCCAAGACAGATGGTGAAAAGGTAAATGGATATCACACGGATTCTCTAGTTTCAGGGACAACAGGATGGAAATCGCTACAAGACAAGGATGATGTTCTGGACGAGGAACCAGAGAATCCTGCTCCTGCAGATGGTCTTGCTTTTCCTACATGCTCAGTCTCAGCTGGACACCTGCAGTCCTTATCAGATACCTTGTTGACCAATGGGGACGAGCCTGTGCGCTCTCCTGGTGGTGCTCTTGGAATATCAACGGTACAGGATGACTTCAGCCAGGGGAAGAGTCTTCCTGAGGCACTTAACAAACCCTCCATTTGCAGTCAGTCCTTTTTCACAAATGAGGACATTCGTTCAGCTGAAATCAATAGTCCATCACCTCGGCACAATGAGCAGACAGCAAGGTTAGGACAGAAATCACCGGCTGCAGACATCACCACATGTAAAGACACGCAAGTCAGTAAATCAGAAACCGGGGCTTTGTCCTCTACCATGAGAACAAAGTCGGAGGAGCTTGTGCCCATTCCCAGTCAGCTTTTCTGGAGGAACAGCAACCACCTGTGCTGGTTGGACTCACTGCTTGTCGCTTTGGTGAACTGTAAGAGCTTGAGAAAGTGTAAACCTAAAGATGAGCCTCAGCGGTCGTCTGTCTGGCGACTGATAAGAGAATATGAAGACATCTGTGCTGAGCTCCAAGTCCATCAGCAGCCTGACAGAGGTAGGTTTTTTTTATTTTGTAGTATTGCATCTAGAACAGAAAGTTAGTGATATTATGCTTTCTCTTTAAGTCAAGTCAGCCTTTGCTGAGTTAACTATTTTCTAACTTTCTGTTAGGGTGTAACAATTCTCCAGATCCACAGTTCAACTGATGTCTCTGTGTTTTAAGTTAGGGGTAGGGATGTGACTTTTGATCAAAAACACTATTCGAAATTCGCTAAACACTATTCGATATTCGCCCCCCGCCTCCACATACACACACACACACCCAAACGCGCGCATACAGGCCAGACGGGGTGAAAGCGGTAACGGTTTAATGAGTCAATAAACAATGATAAACAAATACACAATAAACTTCCATTCACATCACATAGCCAACAGTCTCAAACAATAATATAGGCTTCCAATTTTATTACTTATATTTACTATTACTATTTACGTCTGTTAGAAGCAACCGCGGGTGAAACTGCCCGTTTAGGGAACAATATTGAAAGCACTCGAACAGAGTAGAATAAACCTAAGACATATTTTTGTAAAAATTAACATGTCGGGATGGAGACGGGTACGCAGCCTATTGACAATCAGACCGGCTGCGGAGAACACACGTTCCGATGGCACGGACGTTGCTGGCACACACAGGTAGGCGCTGGCCAACTTTGCCAGGCGAGGGTATTTCTGTTTATTGTCTTTCCACCATGTCATCGGGTCGGTGTGGAGTGGTGGGCATGTGTCCTGGCAGTACTGAGTCAATTCAGTCACGCATGTTGCGCTCTGTGTGCGGTAATCCTCGCCAAATATGACGGCAATTGCTGCGGTTAACGGGCCATCCTTTCGGGAATGTTTCGGGTCGCTATTCTTCTTCTGTTATTTTGACTACGTTTACTGTACGATAGCGGCACCCTCTGGCCGAATTAATGAAACAGAGTATGTTAGGAACTAGGAAACGCCTTTCCGTGCTCATTTTTTTTAGTGGAATGCAACGTAAGCCAAAACGGCATTCGAAATTACTATTCAATATTCGAACTCGTCACGAATATTCGACTATTCGAAAATCATGTCCCATCCCTAGTTAGGGGTGAGGTTAAATAAGAAAAAACGGAGTAAAACACTTTCTGTTTTCTTTTTTAAACCACTCTACTACAATTCAGCTACAAGTTAACTAAAACGAATACGTAACTGCCTAAGTTTGTGCTGGTTTATAGAGCTAATAAACAATGAACTGACTGACATCCACACATGGAGGAAGCATGTTTGATCATAAGCTCTGATCCTGTAACATTGACCACATATCCTCAGAGATAAACACTTCTGTATTGTTACCTTCTGAATCTGCAGTAGGAGGCTTAGGGTCGTCTCTTTCTGTTTCTTTCATCAGCACATTGGGTTGCCCTTTATGACTTAAGATGAACATTTGCCCACAGTTTGCCACTAATCTTTTTTTGTTTTACACTTTTTATTAACCAGGAAACACTCCAATGCAGTGGACCAGCGACACTTCATCAGCTTAGTTAACTAGCATGCTACAAACACGTTTACTACCATGACACATAAGACAGAACTACGTATCAATTCCGTGGACATTTGCATCGCCGTTTCAGAAGTTACTGAGTGACTTTCCTACTTTCTGAACCTCTAGTGACAGCTCCCATGCAGATCGATTTGGTGTCATCTGTACACTGCCTTGTCGTCTGTACATGAATGTCGGCGTTAGCTTGATATGATTGTTGAAGGTTTGACATTGGATTTTTCAGTTCTTGGAACATAGATTCAAATTGATTTGCAGTACTTAAACCTAAACTCGCAAAAGTGCAGGATTATTAACAGCGAGCTGTTAATGAATCATGACCAAGAGGTTTTAGGGTGGACCCCCTTACAGTCGTTCTCAGATACAAACAACAGCTAGTCTTATAAAATACACATCTGTAACAAAATATCCTGATCCTGAACAATAATACACCCCAACAATAAAACAATATCATTTAAAAAAAAGACATGGCACACATTAGTGACATTATAACAGTCATTTTTACAGTAAAATGTATCATACATGCGTGTTCATGTGCATTAACATGTTAAATTGGATATAAGTTCATGAACTACAATTACATTTGTGTGTGATAAATTTAGCCGTGCTACTAAATGTGCATCTTGTTACCATGGCTTACTTAATTACTTCCGAGGCTGTGCAGACACACACAGAAATGACAGCTGATATTTTTAACTAAGAAAACAGAAATATTAATATGTTCTTTCTGTTAAGCATGCAATGAAAGTACCTACGGTTTCTATGTGACTACAGGGAGACTCTGGCATGTTTGGAAGAAGAAATCAAAGTTGTTAGACAACTGCGGAGCTGAGGGAGGAGGCTGTACTACTTCTTGAATCCATCACTCGGTGTAACCACATTCACTCATAATACATGCTGTAACAGCAAACAAAGCATGAAAACATTGTGGAGCGTATGTAGGAAACATGCAGACTAGCTTTCAGGCAGTCACATGAACTCTGGTAATGGTTTCAACTCTCTGCTCATTTAGCCCTCATTTTAAAATAAGTAGGGGTGGAGCGGTTCGTCGACGTCATCGATTACGTCGACTATGTAAATACGTCGACTTGTAAAACGTGCGCCGATGCGTCGCGCTCGCATGTCAGCCGGCGTATATGCGGAAGTAAGATGGCTGCTCGCGGTAAAAACAATGGAGGTAGGGGTGGGCGATGTATCGAGTATACTCTGTTCATGTAAATGTTTTAAGCCGTCGGCATTTAGTTCTCCGGAGTTTTGCCTGTGTCACTCACTCCTGGTGCTGCTCACAGCACGCAGCACACTGCCCCGCCCACCCAGAAAAATCCCCTGCGCGCATGCGTACTTTTTGTATCAAGTGAGGAGAGAAGTGGAGAGCGAGTTAATCAAAGATGGAGACGGACGGCTTGGTTCAGAAGAAAAACAGCTGCGGTCACGCCGTCTCCCGTTTTCACGTGGTCACGTCAGCTGCTCCAAAATTTGACTTTATGGCAAATACTTTGAGAAAACCGTGAAAGTCAGCGCTAGCTTACTGCAGCGTGTGGACACTTCCGGTTTTTAAAATAAGAAGTAGGTGTTAAATGTATTAAACATATTGAACGTTTATAAAAAATATATATAAAATATGGGAATGGTTAAAATTTGATTTAAAAAGTGTCAAGTATGCCAAGTATGATCCTGCACTGCTTCAATGCTCATATGTACATTATGACATATATTAAAAATTCAAAGGTTTTGTTTTTCAAGAGATGTGTTTGAATAAAATCTTGAAATATTAAGAAGACATGCCTTTGCTTTTTATTTAGGTAAATTCATTGTCATTAATCAAGTAATTAAAAATCATTGTTAGAATAATTGATAAAAAATAGTCGTTAGATTAATCGACTAATCGAAAAAATAATCGTTAGATTAATCGATAGAAAAATAATCGTTAGATGCAGCCCTAATATTTACACAGAAAGACGGTACAAAGAAGATTATTTTTTCAAATTTTAATTTAAGACACGCTTTTTTTCAAACTGTGCCTGAAAATCGGCAGTATGGCACCAACATGCCATCAACACGGCATGGACACAGGATGCCAAGATTACGTGCAGTAGCCATATTTCCTTCTTTGATAGCCAGATCGATTGCCTTTTAACTTAAAAGCTGCATCATATGCATTTCTTCGTGTGTTTTCCATGTTAAGGTGTGTGCATGATGCACAAAATGACAGTTCAAAACTAGTATCTTCTTCGGTATATAATCTTTCCTCACGTCTGTCTCACTTTTGCGTTTACTGCTAGAGAGTGCCCCCCCGTCAGCCAGTAAAAATCTATAAATTAGCCGCACCGTTGTATAGGCCACAGGGTTTAAAGCGTGTGGAAAAAGTAGCAGCTTATCGTCTGAAAATTACAGTATTCTTATTAACTTGGCTTTGTTGCGTTTTCTCGTTTTCGCTGTTTTCGTTGTTTTCTGTCCCGGTGTCTGCTGTTCTAAAGATCAACACTGTCCACACACATTACCAAAAGCCCCCTTCCGTCTTCTTCCGCTTTGGAGGGGACACAGAGCCTGTAACGTAAGCACAATGATAGATTAGCAGACGAGGGTTCATTTAGAAAACATTGTTTGTTTGCATGAAATGAAATATTGAGTTCAAGCCGTCTGGCTGTAAATCTTTTAGATGCCATCAGTGAAAATGTGCAGACCTTGATGTCTAAAAAGCATTTTAAATTAATTTAGTGTTAAATCATCTTTTCATTCTTCGAATATAATCCAATGCCTTATGTGCAGTTCACTTATCTCAAGTTGTCTGTGTCTAGATGGAATCACGAGGGTGCCCAGTCGCGCGCTGCAAAAGGCCAACGCAGACCTACAGAGGCTCAGGATGTCGATCTTCAAACTACTGCAGCCCAAACTACAGTGCAAACTGGGTAAGCAGAGACACTGGACATGCCCTGTATCAGCCTCCATAAAATGAATTCAGGATGAGAAACCACAAAATGATTTTGGATATTCTCAGTTTGTGTACCTGGATGCTGTTCAGAGTTTTTAAACCACATACGCAGTCCATATTGAATCGTACAAATTCAGACTAAATCTGAGTGATGGTATCAGGAGATGATCTTGCCACTCGGGGATGAATTGTGAATAGTTTTTCGAAGAGTTTTTGCATTCTGTGTCTCACACCTGAGATTTGTCCTCAGTGTGTACTTTAAAATAAACGTTCCTTATACGTGACACGATGGGTAAGAAGAGTTCTTGCCGAGCGATGCTCAGTAAATCTGGGTTTTTCTCTAAACTTGGAGACTGTGCAAAGTAGAAGAGCCATAATTTCACAGTTGCTAGCTCTCCCCACATTAAATATACAGTGATTAAAGAACACAAAGATTCATATCGAAATCTCACATTGGTCTGATGTGTCACTCATGAACATGTTCTTTTCCTTTGAGAGGGTGAAGCACCAACAGGCTGTCCCACACAGCTGGAGAGACATTAATAGATAGAAGATTTTTCTTTAAAGCGTATTTCTGAAGGCACCAGCGCTGATCGGACACCAGCATTGGACCAGGAACAATATGCAAATTGTGCCAAGCTACTGTGACCGAAGGAGAGATGTCTGAGCGAATGCTTTTCAAACTCAACGAGATGCTCCCAGGGCCCCTCCAGCCGTCTGTTCATGAATATAAGATTTCATATAGCCTAATGCCACTTTCTTGTCAAAGAGATTACACTGACAAAAATAAGTACGTTAAGGAGTAGTCTGTCTTGTTTTGGCAAGTTTATCTAAAATGTAATCACATTGCTTATACACTTTATAAACAAGGCTCTGTGTGCGATTTTCAAGTGGCTTAAATGTTTAATGTATTTCTACCTTTCCTTGATGATTTGTGCTTTTTAGATTTTTGGCATCTGGGCACCGAGTCATGAATCCCTCCTCAGTAACCCAAGCAAGAGTTAATCTTCAAGTTTCAAAGCAACCATTATCATTTGATAATAACAGAAAGTGACGAGCCTGGACCTGCCAAATGTTGGATTTTGCTCTGCTCATTGCTGCCAAATCTTTACATTATACGAAAGGGGGAGAACTTGTTTAGTAGTTGTCACTCTTTACATACTAAAAACAGAGGACAGCAGGGCTTGACATGATGCGATGCAGCTCTTAAAGTTTCTCCCCTATCTCATCCACAGATTAAATTCCTATAAATTTGTAACTGCAGCTTCTGTCAGCACTCATACCCATGACAGCTCTCTAACTGCTGCATGTTTGTGCTTTTCAGGTCAGAGGGAAACTCCGGTGTTTGCCTTGCCACTTCTGCTCACTATGGACTCCTGGGTGGAGCCTCTCTTCCAGTCAACCTTTCACTGGGAGTTTAAGTGCAGTGAATGCAAAACGGCCACAAAAGAAAGGTATGCAATGAAATCCACGATGTTGTGCTCGATCCACTGAAGCATTTTGTCTTTTTGAAACTTACTCTGGAGAATGAAAACGGAAAGTAATTGTGTTAAAAACAAATGCGTCGCTCTCTATAGCAGCTGGATGAGGGCCTGCGCTGCCTCAGGTTGTTTTGGAGAGGGAAAATGAAATGTATGAAGGAATGAGTCATTGGAGAAACGTTGCTCTGAATTTATTGTAATGAGAGGTGATTTTCCTTTTTAATCTCTCTTCTGACACTGCCTTATTTATCCACAAGTGGCAGTGAACACTGGATTGGTGATTGATATCTAGAAATAGCCTGAATCTCTCAGTTTATAAAAAAATTGTAATTATTGACAAGTTTGGAAATATGTCCAGTAAAGTCATTTATAACAAGTTAATAATGGTTGTACAACCATTCTTGACTTGAATATTCCGGGCCCATCAAGTGCAAAAATAACTGCTGGGCTAGAACCAGAACTAGAATAGTAACTAGAATTAGAATAATAATCTGTTTTCTAGAGCCCATGGTGACATTTTCAAATTGATTGTTTTGTCTGAGTTAGTCCAAAGCTCAAGAGTTTTAAAGTTATGATAATAAAAGAACAAATCAGGCCCTTCAATTGAAAATTACTTGTTAAACGTTCAATTTTGGATCTTTTTTTTTTTCTGTTGGACTCAGATTGAGCACTCATTTGATGCGTGGATGAGACGGTTGGTTTCAGAGATGGATCATCAGTCTTTGAAAGGCAGAAAACAAAGTAATTTTCTGTGTACTGAGTAGAGTTGTCACGATACTAAAATGAGTAACCACGATACTATACCAGACAAAGTATCGCGGTTCCGGGTATTACCGCGATACTACAGCCTTTTTTAAATTATTATTATCTTTATAAACTGCAATGTATTTGTACAAGTTAGTCTGAAACAACAACGTTTGTTTTTAAGCAAAATTAGTGTTGCCACCGACAAAGACGCCACGGCAGACTCGCTGCTCGGGCCCGGTGCTTCTGCCACGGTGAGTGTGTTGTCTCGTGTCTGGGCGAGACAGAACTTTAGCTTGTTGTTTGTTTTGAAGCGAGTTTCTATCGAAGCGGAGCTGTCTTCATGGAGTTCATGCTTGCCGGCAGAAACACGCGAACAGCCAATCAGCTAACAGATGGGCGGACCCAGCGTGCAACAGCCTATCACATCCCTGGACGTCACCAGTAACGGGCAAACAGCCAATCATTCAGCAGCTGTGTAGTTCGGTTGCAGCACATGCCATGTTTTTTGACGAGTGAGTAGCATGCAGTGAGAAGCCGGGAGGAGAGCAGAGGCGGCCGCTATGTAGCGGAGACTGGCACCGGTAATATAGTAATCCACGGTAGTACCGTCGTGTAAAATTTCTAGTATAGTAGCGACGGGTATGATTTGGTACCGCGAGGTACCGTGTATACCGTGGGTATCGTGCAACTCTAGTACTGAGAACAGTTGACTTGTACTCCTCTGTCACACTGTATAAACCTGTGTACTGCATGCTGTTCTCTTAGGGTTCTGAAGACTCTCCCCAGCTTCACTAACGTTGCGCCTAATTGGCGTCCACTTAATGCCGTTCACATGGCACCGTGCAACGTGTGCTACAAGAACAATCAGAGGAGGACAATGATGCTGGACAGGTGAGAATCAAACTGTTACTGTGTCTTTCTTCAGTCTTAAACATATGTTAAATATACACCATGATTAACAATGATCAGACTTTCTGGAATTGATCACTTGATTATTGGTTTAAGATTACCTTTTATTTTAGTGACCAGTTATCAATCTGTAATTACTATGAATGGAAGTGATTATGTTGGAGTTAAGACTCAATGGGTAAATGTATTACTGTCAACAACATTCACCATTAGCTATTGAATAATTAATCATTGCATTGGAGCAAAGTATCTTCCTCATCGCCTCAGGATTGTCCACAACAAAGTCAGCTGTCTGATCCAAAAATTAACATTCTTTAATTTGAAGTCCACAAAAACGAAAGCTGTCTCTCCACACACAGCACACTTTAACTCATCAACGGCCTGCTGACCTTCAACTGTCCTAAAGCGGCTGTTGGCTGAATTAAATTAACAGTTAATTATTACTCAACACTAAGGTTATCTGCAAAATTACAGATTTATCTTTTACAACTGAATGTTGAAAATTTAGCACCTGCTAATCGTCATCATACACTGCAAAATAGTGACAAAGTTTCTTTGGTTTGTGTCTGATGGTTTGAGAGAGACAATGAGCGGGCGTCGATAAAGTTGATTAATGAACAAAATAAAAAGTTGTTTCCTGATTGTTTCACGGTGGTTACGTCCAGCACAAACACTCACAGCTCCAGCAGCCTGCACAAATCTGCGGCTATTCGCCACAGTGCCTGATCCTGTGTGAATGCATCCTAATAATGACACACGCTTCAGAGAAAGTGTTTTCTATGACTTTAGAGAAAGTCCTTCCTCGACCTTCACCTTCCCATCCATCAACCAGACGTTTGCTTTGTGTTTTGTTTAGCGTGCCATCGGTGTTCCAGCTGCACTTTGTAGAGGGACTTCCTGACAGTGATGTCAGAATCTACTCCTTCACCTTTAAGGGGAAATACTACTCCGTCACCACCGTCATACAGTACAACCAGCAACTAAAGCACTTTGTTACCTGGATTGGTAATTCTGATGGTACGTATATTCAGAAGGACGCGTAAACATCTTTACGGCCGGCTTTACTAGCATGTCACTAGCGTGTAGCATGTAAAGTGATGAACTTTTCTTTTTCTCCATCGTATTCCAGCTATATTTGCACTTGGGGTAAAACCGCAAACACTGGAGCTCATTGTTAAGTCACATGAAGGCTGATATTTATATCCCTCTTCACTGTAGCTTGCCAACAGCACATTCTGCTGAACAATCAATGCAGTGTTGAACTACAGATGACTCCAGTCATTTAGGGCTTGTTTCATTGACATTTTTAAAGGATTGAAAATGTGCTGTGTGTTTAACTAAATATTTCTCAATATTTGAGTTATCTTAAATTTTTATCTGTTATGATTAGTCTGTTTTATGTCATAATTATGGGTGAATGGATAGTTGATCAACCTTGGCTTTGTAGTTTGTCACAATCTCATGATAACAAATATCAGTGTAAGTATTCAAAGTATTCAAGCTGAGTGTGCTGTCTTCTGTTTGCTGTCATACCTGTTCTTACAGGATCGTGGTTGGAATATGACGACTTGAAACATCCAGACTGTAAGATCTATCCAAAGCTCCCAGTCCCTGCTGAGGAGATCCACGTTGTTTTCTGGGAGATGCAGGACGATAAAGAGCCTCAAGCCTGTTCTCCCTCCAGCACATTTGTCGAACATGGAAACAAGCTGAACCTTAGTCCAGGTGACAAAGACTTAATCGCGGATGAGCTGTCGGTTCATACTGTGGATCACTCTCTAATGTCTCACAATGACACTGACGTCATTCGTGCACTCTCAGAATTTGAAGACTGCAACAGCATCATGGACACAACGGTCACAGCTGGTGTTGACGCTTCAATAGGTTCCACAACACTGCTCGACACCTTTGAGGGCCTTAGCCACGATGACATCATCACGCTCACACTGGTGGATTTGAAAGCAGATTCAGAAATGCAGCCTGCAAATGATTGCAGACAAACACTGAGTCCTGATCTGAGTGTTCCCAGCAGGAGTGAAATACTCGACTCTGCTCCGGATAGCTCCTCAACTCAAACAGGAGGCGAAAAGACTCACAGTCCTGTTGCTGAGCTCCCCACAACTTCCAACTCATCTGAAACTGAGGATGACTCGTCAAGTGATCCTACATTTGTGCCTGGTGGCAGTGGAGGGAGAGGGACTGGCAGAGGCAAAGCCGCTAGCAGACAAACGGGTAGAAAGGCAGCCTCGTCCGAAACAGCTCCACATATTTCACACCACCCTGCATCATCAAAGCCATCTAAAGTAATCACTGTCAAACCCACGAGTGCTGCTGCTCAGGATAACACACCACATGATGAGACCACACAGCCAGCGTCTCCTGTGTCTTCTACAGACTCCTCAATTCTGTCCACTACTCAGAACAGTCCCACAGTGCAAACTCTAAATCAGAATAGCCGCTGGTCCTTCCTGCTCAGCAAACACCCGCTCCACCAACTTCAGAAACCCATTAAGAAACACGCCCCCACCCCGGCCACCAAAGCGAAGCCCACTCCTCTCACTCAATCTACCCCCAACCCTGTGAGAAGACCGCAGTTCCCCGCAGGACTCGTCCCTAAACCTCAGCTCAGGACAGAGGAGGGTGACAGTCTCCCGCTGAAAGCAGCAGAGATGTATGGTGCGTTTGGTGCTAAGAGCTTAAGCACCCCAACTCCACCGCTCCTCAACGTCAAATCAAAGCTGGTCCAACCCGTAACCTCCAACAACCAGAAGTTACTAATGAACACTCCAGTGGTGTCTGGTACATCACTTCCTATGCCTGCAGCAAAGGGGCTCCCTGAAATTTCCTCCTCAAAGAAACACAGCAGCCAGTCCTCGAAGGTTCCTCCAGGTCTCAGCGACACTGAAACACTCAGGTACAAGCTGTTAAAGAAGTTGAAGGCAAAGAAGAAGAAGCTCGCTGTGCTAAATGCAAAGTTAGGTCATCAGGGTGGAGACAGCCTCCGACCAGACAGCACTGACTTGGGCTCTCCAAACACCGTCACCTCCAGTACCTACGACAGCTCCATCTGTGACGACTTCCTCTCTGACCTGCTCTCACCAGCCACCACAGCCAGCAACCTTTCACCGGACAGCTCTGGCTTCCTTGAGCGGCTGGCCAATGGGCAAGAAGGAGTCGACCAGCTGGACTGCGCCATCAGGGAGGTTAATGCAGCACCACAGGTGAACATGTCTATGAATGAGCCCAACACCGAAAGCTTCCTGGACGACTTCTTCTTGCAGGCTGTGGCTCAGAGGCCGACTGAGGCGGAGACCGAGGCACTGAGCGGACTCGAACTTTTCTTTTAAGACCGGCGTCCACGCCTCCAATTTACACCTCATCTGTCACGCAATCACGTAGCAGCCCGTTTCACGTTCAAGTCTAAAGTCGTTTTCTCGTATTTATTTTGTTGTTAATTTAGATGAGTTGGTTAAGTTTCTATGACATTAAGTGATGTTGTTGAACCATGGATGAAATGTGTAACTTTGTTCACATCTTGAACTTTGTTCTGCACTTTATAGTGTATATATTTGATGTAACTGGGTTGTATGAAGGCATCGTGTAGACAGTCAAAGCTGTTTGCAGCGTTTTGTATTTGAAAACTTGAAAATTATGAAAATTGTTTTGCCATTTAATAAATACTATAAATGAATGCAGCTGGTTGTACAAAGTCGTAATTATGAAATTGAATACTCAACTTCTCAGGGAAATATAATATTATTTTTTTGTTAAATATTAAAGTCTCTATGAATAGTATTTGTTTATTCAGTTATTCAGACATTTATTGGACCTAAGACGGATAGTCTGAATGAAAGAAAAGGCTCAGTGTATACACTGGCGTGGCATTAATACTTATTTCCACAGCCAATAAGCAAACATGAACTAAAAGTAAGCATAATCACATTATTGTAGCATTATGAATTTGTTTGCTGTAACATTAATCCAGAAATCCTCTAACCTGTCAAAGCCGTCTATAAGCCACCTAGTGACCAGTGCGTGAAAATGGCCCCCATTGTGTTACATCAAGACCGTGCGTTGGTTGTATAAACCTATGATAATTATTGTTAGCTACATATTGAATTTGAACAGTTCCTGGCGCTTCGTGTCAGGAAATGTGTCACTTCGTCGGTCAAAACAGGCATTCCCATACCGGGAGTCGAACCCGGGCCGCCTGGGTGAAAACCAGGAATCCTAACCGCTAGACCATATGGGATGTTAGCCTCCCTCAGCCCTCTGTTGCATTTCAAAACTCAGAGTATTGAAAAGATGGTTAAAATTGTCATATATTAGATTATCTTCATGCTTTGATTGAATGAAGAATTAATTATTGAAAAAAGGAATTTTCAAATGACATTTTCCTGTTGCTTTCTCCTTGTGTTCATGCCATCCATGTTTAGCCTATTTAATTAATCAATTAATTATCTCTTGATAAAATGTATTAATGTAATAATTGGTTATAACGAACACAATAGCAGATGGAATGAGAGTGGAACTAAAAAAAAAAAATTTCTACAGCTTCCTATGTGTTCAACATCTGGTGGATTCAGTTCTGAAGAAGAGAGAGAAAGACGGCAAAACTATAGAATCGGGGAGCGAGAGGAAGCTGCATTACCACTGAAAAGCACATGCAGGTGCTGTTTGACTGAAGGTAAAGCAAGTCAGAGTAAACCAGTCATTGAGTCAATGAGCTTTCACCGCTGGAGCAGACATTTTGACTCGTCATGAAGCAAAGAACATTAATGAGCCATTAATTCATAACACCTGGGTTATTCTCTACAATGACGAGCCAGATGTTTGCTGTGAAAAAGGCCCACAAAGGCACGCCTGTACATAATATAACAGAACTTTCATACACTTGCTCATTTGCCAGAAATAATCTATAAAGAAAATCTACCAGCAGAAGGCCATAATGTATAAAATATATAATAACAGCAATCCTGTAAGTCTCAAACAAACACACACAAACGCCATTGTATTGTATATGTAACCCAGAGCATCATTTACATATAGAGGAAGCCACAAACAAATGTGCATGTGGGATGGGGGAGTACATGATGTCACAGAGGGACAGATCATGATTATACTTGATGCGCCTGTGCTGTAAAGACACACTCCTGGACCGTGGAAGAGAAGCTCTGTCTCCCTTCGTCAGCCTCTCCATCTACCTGCTCCCACAGCTCGCACATAAAGATCATGGACTCCTTTACAGTGGTGGAAAACATCTACCTCCTGGTCATCGTCACCCTCATTAGCGTGCTACAGAACGGTGAGAGAAAGCAAGAAGCATCTTCTGTTACTAGTAACAGTCGATCAAATTGTTGTTTTTTAAGCTTTAGATCAGAAGTTGTGGTGATTAATGATCTCTGTCTGTGTTTTAAGCATTCTTTGCCCAGAAGGTGGAACGGGAATGCAACTGTCAAAACACCAAAACTCAAACCTCTGCTTTTGAACGGGTTTCTTGTGCCAAGTAAGTACCCCCTTCTCTCATACTCAATTTCTGTAATTAATATAATCTATGCTGGTGAAACAAGGGATGAGTTTGTCATTTTTATCTAGAACATTCATAAACTTTTCTCCATTTGTTTTCACATTCCTCACAAATATAACATAATATAACATTGAGAGGCAGCCCTTGTTTGCCTGAGCACTCCCAGATAGGTGGGGAAAAAAGCTGCTACATAGCTCATTTGAATGGACGCTGAAAAGTAGCCATAAGGAAACAACATCAGCAGCCCTCTCTGTAAGGTGAACCTGTAGGTCCTGTTCATGTCAAAGGAGTGGAAACTGCTCATATATTTACAGATGGTGAGCTGTGGACTTTTTTGGTGTTTTAAAATTTTCAATGTAGAAATCAGAACACAAGTGTCTTATGTCTGCTTTCTCAAACTTTTGCTCTTGTTACAAAACTATTGCCACATAAATGTTTGCCAAACGTCAAGAGTAAATTTACCTGACCACTTCCTCATTTTAACAAGCAAAGATACTCACTTCATTGAAAAGTTCACAATGAACATTCTCCTTTTCTAGTTCTGTTGTGCATTTTGGAGTTTTGGACTGTTTATTCGGAACATCTGAATATGGACTTTGAGGCACCGTGATTTTTAAAAATATTTTATAGATCACATGATTATTCAGAAAAATAGTCTGTGAAAACCGACATCACCACAGATATTAACGCTTCATGCCTCAATGTTTTTTGACAGCTAGGCTCAAACCCCAAATTTAAATCTGATATTTGTAACTGACATAACGACTCAGTCTTAGTCAGTCTATTGGTCCATAAGCAACAATTTACTTCCTGTTTTAAAAAGGGCATATCTGAACCACATCCGGTCTTGTAGCTAATGTGAGGATTTCAAAGAGATTGCAAACATTTTCTCTCTAAAATGTGATGCAAGTGTTTGTCAGCAGTTTAAAAATGACACAATCAGCAAAGAGCACATTTAGGGACTTATATGAAGTTTGGACAGTTTTGGACATTGTACCAGACATCTTCTAAATCTGTGGTTTATTGTCACACCATAAAATGAAGCAACGTCCACATGTTTCTACCCTTAATTTAGAGGTTAAGGCCTTAGAGTGGGCAACCAAACACTGACTTTTCTTTCTGTTTAATTTAGATGTAAAAGATAGAAAAAAAGCAGAAGAAATACAATATAATATACAAATAATTTTGTGTAACAAATCAGCTTATGACCGCTTAGATTTATCCTCATATCTTGATAAGGAGTCCAGATCAACAGGTTTCACTCTTCTAATGAACATGGTTCTGTGTAACATACTGCACAGACTTATTTCAACACATTGCAGCAGCCAGTACAGCTGACTCGTGAAGCGGACTTTTCCTGGCTGCCCATTTTAACTTTGTTCCACCAACACATCTAGAAAACCACACGCAGGCCGTTGTTTCATTTCCTGACAGCCAGAAAAAAAGGGCCCGTTATCAGTCACTGCACAGATTACTTCATCGGTTTCTCATTGCAGGAGATTTCCGTAAAATGTGTTGATTGCTTCTTGTTTATGATCCTTCCAGTCGTAACTGCATGGATGCTTATCCCACTTTCCTGGCTGTGATGTGGTGTGCCGGCCTGTGTCTCAGTCAAGGTAATCATTAATAAGTGACTGTAAAGGCAGTCACAACAAACCCATACAGAGTAAAGACAGGCAGACCTTTCCAGTCATAGTTTCTAGTCCTATAAGATTATCATCCATCTCTTTATATAGATGACTTATTTCCATGTTTGCAAAGCTGCAACACAACAGCGCCTATAGTCAAATAAACACATCGACTTTCCACAACATTTCCCAACCTGGCTTGCTGGGATTTATTCACAAAGAACAAGAGCAAAAGCATTTCAGGGAATGACTTAGGCCGATCAGTCCTGGCTCACAGCTGGAGTCCCAATTCAACACAAAGGTGTTTCGTGGTGTTGAGGTCAGGGATCTGCAGAGGCCACTAAACCTAGAAAACCATTTTTTCCTAGACCTTGTTCTGCGGAAGTTATTGAAACAAGAAGTGGTCTCGAGATAGGCGTGCAAGCTATACAGATGTTCTGTTTTGTGGCAGAAATATTGAGACAAGCAGATGTTGTTGCTCTCTGCAGAATTTATTGACATAATAATCCATGTGCAAATTCCCCTTTGTCATATTTTACTCTCATAAGCCTGCACGTAATGAATCGAGAATACTCATGATTAACTGTTGTTATAAATACACTGCACATCGAGATAAGATGAATACACACACAGACATGTGACTGCATCACCACATACTACAAACACACTATTGTCTGAGGCATCATCATATGGTGTATCATTAGTTTTTATGAGCATTTGTGCTCTCATAGCTTAGAAAATATGTAACACGGCCTCGACGGGGTGCCAAAAGTGTATTATGAGGTCTGATTCAGTGTTTTGCCTTTTCCTGTCATGTCTGCAGCTCCCGCTGCCTTTGCTGGCTTCATCTATCTTGTCGTCAGGCAGAAGTACTTTGTTGGATACATGGGACAAACCAGTCAAAGGTAAAAGAAGTGACCTACAGTGTATTGTGTGTATTTGCAGCCATTGGTCTGTTTCATTTTTTTTTTTTTCCCCCTTTCTGTAGCACACCTGGCTACCTGTTTGGAAAACGTGTCATCTTCTTCCTGCTCCTGATGTGCATCGTGGGAATCTCCAACTTCCTGCTAATGCGCCACTACGGCAGCGACTATAAGGAATACGTGGAGACCATCACCAACGCTGCGTCGGCTCTTCTCCTCATCCCTTAGACCAAATGTCAACAATGGCAGCAGCATGTCCAACACATTTATATGTTAACTGATGTGAACTGTACAAAACTGAATTAACACAGAGTCATTGTTTTTATTGTAAAAAAACATTTATTGTATGTGAGCTGGGTAAAAAATAAATAGATCTTATAAAAAAAAATGCTGATTTTTAAGTAGAAAAGTATAAAAATCTCACACAGCCGTTAAAAAAAACTAACACAGAATCTGCCTAAATAATCTTCATGCCATTCAATTTCCTTGTCGGTCCTCGTCAGTGGTTTCCACCAGCTGAACAGAAGAAGTACCTGGACCCATATAGCCATTATTAGGTGGTTCCAGCAGTCCCAAGAGGTCAGCTGGTCTTCCACCTGTCAGGTTGTAGTACAGCCTTCCGTCTGCTGATCAAGAAACTTCTTCGAGGAAGCAGACGCCATCAAAAATGAAGCTGATAAACTCTTCATTCGCTGCTGCTTCATGTCATTCTCAGCTTTAATTGGAACAGATGTGAACAAAGGGGACAGGTCAGACAAGCGCACAACCATTACATTACATTACATTGCATTTAGCAGACGCTTTTATCCAAAGCGACTTACAGAGGAGGACATAAGCTGAAAGAGGTGTAAAGGAGCACAGAGTAGTTGTTAGTTTTGTTAGGCAGGGAAGCATTCTCGAAACAGAAAGGTTTTTAGAAGTTTTTTAAAGGTTGAAAGGGATGTTGCTGTTCTTGCAGCCGTTGGTAGGTCATTCCACCATTTGGGGACGACCACAGAGAACAGATTAGAGTGACCTCGCTTTGCGAGAGGCAAGGGTACAACTAGACGGTTTGTATGAGCGGAGCGTAACTCCCTGGTCGGGACGTGAGCCTTTAGTAAGACGTTGAGATAGCCAGGGGCAGCTCCTGAGATGGTTTTGTAGGCTAGCGTCAGAGCTTTGTGTTTAATTCTGGCTGCTATAGGCAGCTAGTGCAGGTCGCTAAAGAGTGGGGTGACATGTGACCTTTTGGGTTGATTTGCAATGATTTGATTGCACAAACAGGTAGGCCAGCCAAGAGGGGGTTGCAGTAATCAAAGCGGGAGGTGACTGTAGCCTGTATCAGGAGATGAGCGGCATATTGGATCAGGTATGGTCTGATTTTTCTAATATTGTACAATGCATAGCGGCATGACCTCGCTACAGAGGAAATGTGCTCAGAGAAAGACGATCATCTAGTACCACGCCCAGGTTTTTAGCAGCATGGTTAGGGGTAATAGTGACAGTACCAATTTTCAAGTTGATGTCATGGCAGATTGACTCATGAGCAGGGATGACCAGGAGTTTTTTGACAGATTAAGCTAGAGATGGTGGTCTTTCATTCAAGTTGACAGATCAGAGAGACAGGTGGAGATGCGTGCGGAGACCGTGGTGTCGTCCGGCTGGAACGACAGATATAGCTGTGTATCATCGGCATAGCAGTGGTAAGAGAAGCCGTGTGAGCGGACAACACGGGACAACGAGGTGGTGTAGATGGCAAACAGAAGGGGGCCCAGCACAGATCCCTGCGGCACCCCCGTGGAGAGGGTATGAGTCGATGACAGACGACCTTGCCAAGACACATTAAAAGAGCGTCCAGCGAGGTAGGACTCGAGCCAGGAGTGATTGCCCTCGTGTTCTGGCTGTTTTTAGGGCTTCTGAGACAGATAGTAAACCTGCCTCGGTGGAGTGGCCACTCCTGAAACCCAACTGTTTTGGGTCAAGTAGATGGTGATGGGCGAGGAAGGCAGTGACTTGTTTAGAGACCGCCCCCTCAATGGTTTTTGAGAGGAAGGGAAGCAGTGACACCGGCCGATAATTTTCATCCAAGGCGGGGTTAAGCGTAGACTTTTTCAGTAATGGCGTAACTCTGGCTTGTTTGAAGGCAGCTGGAAATACGCCAGAGGACAGTGAGGCAATAATCACGGCTGTGATCAGTGTGACTACCGTAGGAGCGATATCTTATAGGAGTGTAGGCATGCGGTTAGTATGGAACAGAGAGATTCAGTGGCTGCATCGACATCTAGCGGAGAGAAACTGTTGGGAGGGCGAACCTCCACAAATACGGGAAGTGATTAAACAAATCAGAGAACTTAAATTACCTTAAATTTTCTTTTGCTGAAGCCAAACCAGTGTGGGAAGTCAAAAAGGGCATCAGAATAATACTTCAAGGTGAAGGAGGCGTCGGTCCACACGGGTTTTATCAATTTGTCACTTAGGACATGGATGTTTTTTTCTGCCCAGCTCTCCAGTGCTTCAGTCAAGTCAACCTGACACAAAGAAAAGTCACTTCTCAGTCAAAGAAAATCATAATAAAAACTGCACCAAACGATGTGAAAGACAACAAAGCTTCGCTTACAACCACCCTGTAGCTTTCCCCAGCGACAGAGGAGATGGTCCTGTCCAGACCTTTCACCATCTGCCACCTGATGAAAGGATCGTTGCCATCGATGGACACCACGTACTGCTGCAGAACTGATTGAGATCATTGGAGAGGGGAAAAACAGTCAGGACTGAGAGGGTGCAGAGAAACATGCTGTCATTGTAATTTCTCTACTCCACCCAGTACAAAGGTCTGTAGGTTTGGAAGCAAGCATGAGTCACTTTGAAAGTGTATGAACCACTGAGCAGCCTAATGCTGTAAAATACACGCTGCGTTCAAAGTAGAAAAATAGCAGTGGTATGTTTGAGGACATGT
The DNA here is from genome assembly GCA_004119915.2 of Collichthys lucidus. Taxonomy (NCBI): domain Eukaryota; kingdom Metazoa; phylum Chordata; class Actinopteri; family Sciaenidae; genus Collichthys; species Collichthys lucidus. Next base: position 2,343,316 of record CM014092.1, read on the forward strand.
GTTTTTTGTAATTACACAGATTCTGGTGGAGTGGGTGTTGAGTTTAGTTACCTCTGACTTCACTGGCTGCCTTCTTGTCGCTGCCTGAGCAGATCTCCTCACAGGGACACACCAGCAGATAGATCCTCTTGGACAACAGACTCTCCCTCATGCTGGTGTACTCCCACAGATTCTGCATCTTAACTTTCCTGTCGTGGAAAACAAGTCAGACACTTTAAGGTCAATTTGTTTGATGGATAGAAATGTGTGTGTTTGTATTCAGAAGTGGTTTTCTCACCTTCCCAACGAGTTCTGGAAAACTATCTTGCCCCTGCAGGAGTCGAAGTCGTCAATGAGCACCAGGCTCTTCTCCGCGTCGCTGTGAACTCGGTAACCGGAGCCGAGCAGCTCCACGGAGAAACCCACCGGAGGCTTCTTCAGAAACTCTTCCACCGGCGTCACCGTCATCCTGCTGCGGGGCACTCCGTTTAACGTCATGCTGTCACTCTGTCCTCCTCCACCTTCTGCGCCTGCTGCAGCTTTAATACCGCCCAAACACCGTCAAGTTAGCGACGTTTACGCACCAAGACTTCCGGTCTGCCACCCATTAGGAAGATCATAGCTGTGTTTTGTTTTGTTGTTATTGATGGAGCGAAAACACCTGCTGCTTTTGTCTCATACATGTCATGGTGAATTATATATTTCTGATGATGCTATCAAAATGTATTCATTTGTAATCTTAATATGAATCAATAAATTTGAGAAGTTATTGAATTGTAAAAGTAATTTATCGGGCGTTATGTAATTGTATGTTGTTTTAAGTAGAGTAGTTTAGATTGTTAGTCAAATAAACAATATGTTGTATTGATCACCATGGCTGTGGAAAATAGTAAATTCCCCCATTTTTTTGTATTTTCTGACAACAATTGTGCTTTTATTTTGAAAGCCAATGTATTTATTTCCTCTTTTTTATACTTGATATGTCTTACAACGTGTGACAACCTTCAAATACTGCTGGCCAGACTTTCTGGCTGATTGGCTTTAGCAAATTAGCCAATTATAATTTGAAATAAACAATTAATGAGAAAGTCAAACAAATAAAAGAAAGTGTGTGTGTGTGTGCGTGTGTGACCTAGTGTTATGATGTAATAATGACATTCTGCCATTATTATAATCATTATAATAATGGCATAATACTGAAAGAATAGTTCCAGTTTCTTTAATGATTTGAATGATGGTGGAATGTTGGCTCTGACTTTATGGGAAGCCACTTGAAGGCACCATTTGTCCCTGTGCTGGGAAACAACAGCAGCAGGCGAACTCTTAACCTCTTGGTGGAAAAGTACAGCACCTCGTTTAATTCATGAGTCATGTGAGAGGCAACATAAATGTCCTGCATGTTTGTTTTTCACATCAACAATCCATGCTTTTATTCATAAGCAAAGTTTGTCCAGACCATATTTACCACAACGCATAGAGCTGTCTCACCTGTAACTGTTTGATGCAGTGACACTTGACACAGCCTGTTGCCCTGCACAGACACTGTTTACACTCCTGACTCCTCCGAGCGTCTATAGTGCACAGCTCTTTCCGTACAGTTCAATTTTTCACCACAAAAATGTGAACGCTCACCACTGTGGTTTCACAGCAGAGCCAGCCTGTTTAATTTTTGTGGACACGCAGTCCATGTTTGGACTCTGCTGGTCAGGAGACTGTTGACTCAATTGTTTTGGATGTCTCCATCAGTCGTCCTACAACAGACAGAAAAACATGTCTCTTTTCTGGACACCTCCTTGTCATATGTAAACAGCACCTGCCCTACATTAGGAACAATACATCACATTGCCTCACCTCATAGTATGTGCTGGGAAGAAACGCGTGCGTCTAAAGTGATATCTTTCCCCACAAACACAGCATGTTTAACGCTCATAAAGTTCAGCTTATCTTGACTTGTTTGTTATCTGTTTGTTGTGTAGCTAACCTCTGACCTAACTGCAGTCAGAGGCAAATGATCTCCTGGTGTGTAGCTGCTCCCAGATCAGTTCAGGGATTAAAGTCAGCGCAGCTTTTGTTGATCTTCAGGATTCAGTGTGTAATAGCTGGCATGTTCACACAAAATTATAGATACGTGATCGATATTTGAATGTCCAAGCTTTCTTCAAAACAACTACATTTACAAATGTATTCAAATCATGAACACAAGGTCAACCAAAGAAAGATAGACACAGGAGAATTGTCCTTAGCTGGGAAAGATTGTCTTATAGTTGATAAAATTTATTTTACATTTATTTGAAATTTAGTATAGAAGTATAAGGAAAATAACTCAACAAATTTCCTTAAAACAGACTGACTGAACACACTGCCTGGTGAACGTGTTGTACAGAGGGTGGTGGGGAGAATCAGAATATACACACACACAAGGAATTTGACTCACTCTCAGTTGTACATACAGGTATAGACACAAGTACAGTTTAAAAGACATGGGACATGACAGGAAGCCCTAAAATATAATATAAAAACATAAACATAAACAACAGACATGTGTATCTATCTATAGACATTTGTAAACTGGGTAAAGGGCTGGTGATGTGCAATGGTGCAGGTGGTGGAATAAATATAGTTTCTACAAACAGTTGTGTTCTGTAATGTAGGTGGATATGACAGTATACACAGCTAAGAAGGATTCAATTAAATTAATAAAATAAAAATACTGTAGCTAAATATGAAAAATAGTGCCTTTTTGTATATCATAGCAGGGCACCTTATTGTTGTGTAGCCTATATGACAGCAGTAACCTGTTCGTTCAGTGTCCGCTAGAGGTCGCTAAAGCTCTGCTGCTACAGTGGGAGAGAGCTCTGCTAGTACAGGAATGTGGCTAACCAATTTGCCCGGTTCGCCATGATAAGACGGTGATTTCAAGCGAAGAGCAGCAGCCACGGGGACCATGTCGCACCATCATGTGGTTAACGGATGCAAACTGGTCGCCGTGCTTCTTCTCTGGCTTGGTGAGTGGACCAATGCCTAACAGAGACGGCTAGTGTGTTAGCTAAACGGCTAGCATTAAGCAGGAGGCTCTGCGTCATCGGAAGTTGGTTCTGTTTGGCCTTCAAAGTAAAGTTTCCAGCATAATATAAGAACATACATAGTACAGTACAGCACGGTTCGGAAAATAAACCAATAGATGTATTTAATGAGATATTTCTCCGCTGAGTTATGCTGGTGATACTGGCTTTGGTACAGAACAGTTGAGTATTTCAATGAAAATTGAAAACAGGAAACTGTGATTTTATTTTATACAGTGATTTTATTCTGCGTAACTTGACGCAGCACTTTATATTTCAGCTCATCCTGTGGGGAGTTGTCAGGTACTCTAAGTTAATTAATATTCGATTTTTTTCATGTACATTGAAAATTTAGCACTGATTGAGAATTAGAGGAGTGAGTGCTAGTCCCAGTTTATAGTGAAATTGAAAATTTAGACCAACTGTAACACAATATATGAATATATTAAATAACTAAATAATCATTCGTAAATGAACAGTTCTGCACACTTGGTTACCCTGGTTACTCAAGCCTGAGATGGGCGGGGCTGTGCTGGGAAACACATGAGGTCACCAGACTGTACAGGTGAATGATTGAAGTGTAAGGTGTGTTGACCTAACAGGAGGGCGAGGGGAATGTCAAACAAACACATGAAGGTCAGACCCACAGAGTCGTGAGCAGAAGTCTAGATAGATGCCATATCCAGTATATATCTCTACCATTATTATGTTATTATACTCACTGACTCTCAGAGGAGAAGAATATTTTTAGGACAAATACCAGGGCTGCTGAGTCTGCTACTGCTGAGTCTGTTATTCCACAATGATCATACAATATAAGACTGTGAAAGACTGGTGGTAATCAGCTATCACTCCTGCTGTAAATAAATGCATTCTGATGACGTGATGACATCATTTCTTTTAAAGGTCCCTCTGCTGGAGACACACACACGGCTTGTGCTCATGTAAGTGCTGCTCCCAGATTCTTGCTGTGATCAAGAATCATGTGGCTCAACAGTGTGTGTCAGACTTAACCAGAATCCCTTTGACTCCCCGCAGGCAGCAGAGCACCAGGAGCCCACTGCACACAGCTCTGTTGGTGAGTGGGGATTTCACTACGCATAGCCTGTGACATAGTGACATTAAGGAAAGCAGTTCCGGTGCATATAAATGATGTTTAATTTGATCAGTGGTAGCTCTTTTTATCCCTTTCATCTGAGGGGAGGATGCAGACGACTAGGAAGTTAAAGGAGTAGTTTAACATGTTTGGAATAATGGTTATTCACTTTCTTGCTCAGAGTTACATGACACACTTCCGTGTGTGTATGTTAAATATGAATCTAAAGACTTGAAGCAGAGTGAGACAGCTAGCCTGGCTTCATCAAAAACAAAATCCACCTGAGAGCACAGATGAGTGAAACTCTGATTGGGTTCTTGTGCATCACTATTATTCCTCCCTGTGTCTTTGCTTTTTTATTTGTCATCAGTCTAACTCTGTGTGTGTTTGTGTGTTTTAAGGTTTGGAAGAGGTAGTGATAGTGATCCAGACTCAGAGGAACTCCTACCACACCCGTCGAGGGAGGCAGAGGAGGGCGGAGATTCTGCAGCAGGCAGCTGAGCTGGGACAGGTGACATCTGGCTTTGTGGTTAACACACTGTTGCCTCAGGAGGGGTAATATGCTGTGTTTAGATCTCAGCCCTGGTCTTGTCTGTTCTTTGTGTGTCCACACATGTATGTTAGGTAGGTGTCCTGTCTGTCATTGTGAAAATGAACTCCAAACTTTAAAACTTTAAAGCATTTGAAACAATTCAAATAAATTATTTTAGTAATCTAATCAATTATTTCACATTTATTGGTTCTTTTATATTTTTTATTTATTTAATCATGATAGCAGTGTTGTTGAAGACCTTTGGTCCAGATATAATTTCTTACAAAGTGTTACGTACAGACATTCAACATTCATAATCACCAGAGGATGAATCCCACCAATGCTAGTGATGCCCTAACCTTTCCACAAGAGCTACCATGAGTAGTAGTGTATGGATTGCTGTCTGTTAATTTGGTCAGACATTCAGGGTGAATTCTAATAACTTCCCATGCAGGTGCCATCATCAACTAAAATGTTATTTTTTTCCAACAGTTATAGAGAATAGACAGAGTATGCGTGACATCACCTGTAACGGCACCCACCTATCAATCAAAGCATCCACACTGTTAATCCTGCATAACTTTAAGCCTACAGTAATATAATGTGAACAGGTGAGTTGTATATAAATTCACCCTCAGTACAGTTGTCATGAACGGGGAAATTCGCTACAGAGACGAAAACTGTTTTTTGTACCAGGCTGTAAACTTGTTTATTTCTGCTGTGAAGTTGGACATTTGAACATGGAGACTTATGGATGTTGAAATGTTCTGTAGCCAGCCTCAAGTGGACCTTTGAGGAATTACAGTTTTAGTACTTGTTCTGGCTTCATTTCAGCCATGGAGGTTTCCACTTGGTGCTAATTAGCCAATGTAAGCATGCCAACATGTTAGAATGCTCATGTTAGCATTTAGCTAAGAGAACTTACACAGTCTCACATAGATGTTAGAATGTTTGTCAACTCTTTGTACCATATTAATGAATATGATTAGTCATTTTACAATATCAATTCATTTAGTGTGAGCAACTTTGGAATTCCACCTGGAAAATGGTCAGCAGCAGTTAGGTAAAGGTCAGGTATTTATCATCTGTTGTGAGTGGGCTGAAACAATAAAAATAAATAATAATAATAATGATTTATATATATATATATATATATATATATATATATATATATATATATATATATATATATATATATATATATATATATATATATATATATTTCTATTGTTCTTTAATACAGCCCCATTCCCTCAAAAATTTTCTTGCTGTTGATGATGATGTGTAAAATATTAAAAGCAACTATTTAACAGAAACTAGCACAAAACATTCTCAAATGTTGAAACTGAGAAATTTGATTGTTTTTGGAAAATTATTTATTTTAAATTTGATGCCAGCAACACGTTTCAGAGAGTTGAACAGGGTCATGTTTAGCACTCTGTTCATCACCTTTCTGTCTTTGAACTGAAGAGACTTTGCTGTAATCTTGAAAGTATTTGACATTTCATAATGTGCCAAACAGGTGATAAGCCCAGTTTAGCACCCAGACTCTTTTACGACTGAGCCATGCTGTTGGAATACATACAGAAAGTATTTTAACATTGTCTTGCTGAAATAAGCAAGGTCATCTTTAAAAAAGATGTGCAGGTTACACACCATGCATCACGGATGCTGGCTTTAGAACTGTGTGCTGATATCAAGTTGTATGGTTCCTCTTCTCTTTAGCCAGGAGGCATCCATGATTTCCAAACAGAATTTCAACTGTGGACTCATCAGGCCACAGCGTCTCTGGATCTGGTTTATAGTTTCCTCTCTACATGGTTGGGTTTCAACTATCAGTTGAGGATGTGGCGATGAATCGTGTTCACAGGTGATAGTTTTTGGAAATGTTCCTCGGCCCATGCAGCGATTTAGTGACAGAGTTATGTCAGTTTGTAATGCAGTGCCGTCTGAAGGCCTGAAGATCGCAACCATATTGTTTTTTTTAGATTTCTTCTGATTCTTTGAATCTGTTCATGGTATTATGAACTGTGGAATGAAAACATCATTCTTAAATTGTTGCAATATTTGCCAGAGCAGTTTTTCAGAGTGACGAACCCCTCCTCATCTCTACTCCACAAAGCCTCAGCCTCTCTAAGATGTTCTTTTTATGATACCAACCTGCCACCAGTTCACCTCATTCACTGTGAGATCTTCCACCAGCTGTTTTCTTTCTGCATTTCACAACTTTTCCAGTCTTTTGTTGCCACTGCCCAACTTTTTTCAAAAGTGCTGTTGCTATTAAATTATTATTAAAGCTGCTTCATCTGTAATGTGCGTCACTGACTGCATGTCTTGCTGTGGTGTTACACAGGCACCAATAGGTGTCCTCCTTGTCATAGAGCTCCCCTACCTGTGCTGAGAGGAACCGAGCTCTCCACTCTCACATAGTGGTTATTTAATAATATGTGGCTGCTGGGTAGCTGTGAAAACTCATCTGTTATAGAGCTCAGTGAAATGAGATTACAGGCATATGGACATGACAGCCTGAAGTAGAGACACAGAGAAGTTGATTTTCCTTTGATGAGATCGGGTACTGTGAAACAAAGTCTTTGATTCTGTTCCAACCTCATTTTCAATACAGACTGTCGTCCCTGATAGAAAAAAATGACAGAAGGCAGTCAGCAGGGGCTCCCAGGAAAGAATTCTAAAGTATGAAAAATCCAAAAATTTTCAGACTGTTGTAAAGGACAGAAGTTGTTTAAAATCTTAATTTCCCCTGTCTACTGAAATGTCCAAGTAGGAAGTATGCAGTTGTTATTCTGTTCACATGAATAATAATCTTTGGATTTGTGTTCTGAATTGAATTTACCGTAGTCTCTCCACTTCTGAGTTTTTACTGAGGACTCCTTTACAATCACAGCCTGTGATGTAGTAGCTGGAAAAGAAAACTTTAATCACACACGCCTTGTTTGTGAGCACTTGTCAGTTGATGATTCACCAGCGACATAATGGGAGAAGTGATTTAATTTCACTTTTTGATTTGAAACCATACGGTGGTTTGACGTGTTCATGCACTGATTTCTAACCTGAGACGCAGGAAGAATAAGCAGTGAGCGCACACCATCTATAGCTTGTTATGTGACTATTCATACATGGCAGTGAAAAACAATTACACACTCAATTTTTTTGCCTATAAACATTTTTTATTAAAATTTCCATTTGTTTTGTAAAACCAATGAAATTGACAAAGATGATTTTGATTGTATTACACTCAGCCTTAGCCAGCTCTATGGTGCAAACAAAATTCTACCACTGAACCAAATCAACATCAGAAAGACACTTTCAAAAAAAAGCCAAAACCATTTAATAGGATTATGAACATAACATGAACATATACATGAAAACAACCAAGACACTAAATCAGACGACCAAAAGAGAGTCCAAACACCGGAAGTTTTTTTTCAGCTTCACCTTCAGGCTCAGTGCACCTCATTGAACAATCAGACACCTGTGCAGAGGAACAAGCAGCACATAGAACACATACAGCCATAACATGTAACATACACATCTTCAATGGTCTCCACTGATTCAAATGATTACCTTACGGCTCGTTAATTCATTTAAAATTTCTATTAATAATATTACAAATGACAAATTCAATTTTTTGTGAAAATAAGCTTTCCTTTTTTTGCATGCTGATTATTATGATTTTACTCAATGACAGTTTAATAGAACAGAATAGACACAGTATTTGTGATGTCCCCCACAGATTTCTAAATTAAAGCTGAACAATTTGCAGCACTGGCTATCTATCTAGCTACCAACACATTTTTAGTACCAAGCTGTAAACATGTTTATTTCTGCTGTTGGACATTTTAATACTGGCTTTTATGGAGCTTTAAATGTTCTGTGGCCAGCCTCGAGCTCCATAGATAGAGTCCTGCACACTCCGAAGGACCTCAGTCTCCTCAGTAAGTTGAGACGACTTTGACCCTTCTTGTACAGGACGTCTGTTGTCTGACCATTCCAGTTTGTTGTTGAGGTGAACACCCAGCTATTTGTGTGCTCCCACCCTCTCTATATCCAATCCCTGGATGTTCACAAAGTCGATCACAAGGTCCTTCGTCTTGCTGGCGTTGATGTGAAGGTGGTTGAGATAGCACCAGTCGACAAAGTCTGTGATGAGTCCCCCTGTACTTCTGCTTTTTTCCTTCTAATACATGTCTAAAAGATCTGACACACTGGACCTTTAACACAGATTTTGTATTAATAGAAAATAGACACCACAATACTTAAGAGAAACAGTGTAAGTAAATAAATACATTTAATTGTAGATGGAAATAGTGTAATTGTGCATGTTTATGGTATTTAGCACTCATTTATAAAATTTACAGAACATTTACATTTACAGAAACAATGCTCTCTGAACTGCAGGAAGGAATCAGTTTTATCTGAATAGAGAGGTTTAGATAATGTGTCAAATACTATAATCTAAATCAAATCAGATGCTGTGTAATAGCCACGACAGCTTCTGAGGTGCTGATAGTAAATGGCTTTCATAAATAGCACATTTGGTGGTGTGTGTATATGTGTGTGTGTGTGTGTGTGTGTGTGTGTGTGTGTGTGTGTGTGTGTGTGTGTGTGTGTGTGTGTGTGTGTGTGTGTGTGTGTGTGTGTACAATCATCTCTGCATGTGTGCTGTCAGGCTGCGTTTTCTGTGAGGCAGGCTTTATCACAGCTAGATAGAGCTTGATTGTAGCAGGCAGTTTGAAGTAAGGACAGGTTGTGCGTCACTTTTTTTTTGACTGAAGTATGAGGTGTTTATTTCGGCCGAAGGCAGTGATTGAAGGTGGCGAAACACCCATAAACTCTGACATGGTGACAGCTTGTTGTCAGACTGACATATGGCTTCTTTGTTTGTTTGGGGTCACTCAAAGGTTCTCGTCACACTGTAAATCAGAGGTACACAGCCGTTGTCATGATGTCACCAAAATATGAGCAGCAGCGGTTCGGTCGTAATTTTAGTGCTTTGTTTTGTTTAGATGTATCACAGGGAGAGATGAATTATTTCAGCCTTGTTACATGCTTCATTATTTGTTATCGACCTCAGGTACAGGCTTTTAATCCAAGATGTCAGCGCCAATGCTGCGCCCTTTCAAGCCTCATCATGCAGCCTCGTTACAGAGTCATCTCATCTGGCTGCTGCTCTTTTCGTCCACGTCACCAAACATTCACAGCAGATGGTAAAAACCCTCCTCAACCCTCCTCAGAATCTGTGGACCTGAAGTGTGATTGGGAAATTTCAAATCGTACACGATTGGATCTCTGCATTTGTCTTTCCTTTAACTAAAATCAGACCCATGATGGAAGTCTTCTCGTTGTCTATATTTGGCTCCTAGCAGCGTAGCCTGCAAAGGCAACCATCGTGTTTGTAGCCGTTCCTATTGTTGGGTGCCTAGCAGCATAGCCTGCGAAGGCAACCATTGTGTTTGTAGCTTTTTTTATTATTGGGTGCCTTGCAGCAAAGCTGCGAAGCACCTATTGTTTTTGTAGCTTTTCTTATTGAGGCCTAGCAGGGTAGCCTGTAAAAGCACCTATTGTGTTAGTAGCTTTTCCTATTATTATTATTATTATTATTATTATTATTATTATTATTATTATTATTATTATTATTACTATTATTATTATTGGGTGCCTAGCAGCAAAGCTGCGAAGGCAACCATTGTGTTTATATCTTTTCCTAATTATTATTAATCTATTTTCCGCTGCAATTGAAGTCTATGGCAGCCCCTAAAACGCCATGATGAAAACTTTTGAAACTTGGCACACATATTCAGGACAGTCCCATTGTCAACCTCAAGAATTTTCATGCCCATACATCGAACTCTCTAGCGCCACCAACATGTCAAATTTTGAAGTGCATTTAGCTTCATAACGTTGGACCCGTTGGTCCAAATTTAAAAAATTAGGTACCGTTGGAATCAAGACGAGTTTAACACACCCAATGACGTCAGTTTGCACCATATTGGATTTTCCGCCATTTTGAATTTAAAAAAACCTTCAAAAAGCATTTCAGGTCATGCAGATTGTCCAATTTTCCAATATTCAGACCAAGCCACACAAAAGTTATCATGTGGATTTTTAAATTTCGCAAGTGAGGCCATATCTCCGCAACCACTTGATGTTTTCACTTCAAACTTCTAAGACAGACTCATGACCCCTTCTTTGAGAGGCCTACTTTTGGTGACTTTGACCTTTGGGGGGTGCTATAATTTTTGCTCATATCTTCATATTGCTTTGGACTTTAACCTTGATTTCAGTATTAACTGATACTCTCGAACATCCCAGTACCTTTGCTAAAGGACTGTGTAATACATGCATAAAGATTTGGTGGCCATTTTGAATTTAGTCAAAAACACGTTTATGATCACAGAGGGCACACAATTTGTCTGATTTACATGAAACTTACAAACATGGATATGGTCTTCAGACCATGGCTGGCTCATGGTTGAAGTTTCATGTCTGAACTCCAAACTCTTTTTTGCTCAACAGCTAATCCAAATCGGATGCAAAGCCACCAAACAGAAAGTGGTGCCCTCTAGTGGTGAAACAGCAGCATCATCATCCAACAGTTTGAGTGTTAGTCATGATTGCTGACACACACACACACACATATAAACATATATATTCAACTATAACCTGTTATGGGGAATATGCAGTATATTATCAACAACATATTATATATCAGCTGGGATGGGCCCCAGCCTCACCCTGACCGCGATGAGGATTACAGATAATGGATGGTTGGATGGATTCTGGACATTTTCAGAGGATTCATATTCAATGGATGGATAGAAGATTGAAGTGCAATATGTCAGAATAAAGGGAAATGTTTGAAAGTAACAAATACTTAACAGATGTATTCCACAGTGACAAACACCTCATATGATGGATGTTTAACAGAGCAGAAAGTTGTGATGCCAACACATTTACCTTTATGACTGCATAAACAGACAAAGATTTTTCATTTAGGACTGGAGTGTTCACTTTTGTGCAGAAATCCTAGTCTGACCTCAGCAATGTTTACTTTTTTTTCACTTCAGGTGCACAGAGGCTCACAGAGCAAGTTAGTACTCAGCATAAATTAAATTAAAATTCAATGTTTCAGATTAGCTTTATCTTTCATGTGACCACGGGATGCTGGTGAATTAATTTAAGGACATTTTGTGAAATTGAGTTGTTGTGTTTTACGCAGGCTGATCCAGTTGTTGTTCTGCTTCATGAGCTGTCAGATTATGAAGGGGACTGGAGCATCCTTCCTGCGCTTCCTCAGTGAGTGTTGAACATGCACATGATGATAAACAAATTTATTAAATCAGATTCATTAAGGTTTAATTTGATGTAGCTTTAGTGAGTCCTCAACAACTCCTCTCACCTCCTGCATGAGACTGTGGAGGTCTTAAACAGCTCCTTCAGTGACAGACTGCTACTCCCCACATGTAAGAAGGAGATCTACTGTACCACAGGTCCTTCATTCAACAGCTGTCACACTCTTTAACACTACATGGCTTCATGACTTTCTTCAGCATGGCTTCATGACTTTCTTCAGCATGACTTTCTTCTCTATATTTATTCCTTGTGAGTGATTTCTTATGAACCTTGTGTATATGAGTGTGTGGAATAATTAAAGTCTTATCATTTCATAATGGGATTTAATTAAGGTATAAAGTTAATAAATTCATGTGGATCTTTCCAGGCTCTCTTCTACTTATGGCAAATCAGCTTCCTGGTTTTTCTTCATAGAGGAGGAAACAAGAGTCACTCTAGCCACTCTGCTACAGGTGCTCCACAGATATCAAGTCCAAGAGGTTAGATGCACACACACACATCGACTTGCAAACATCCTCCAAGCAATCCTGACTGTCCACTGTAGAATACAGCTTTCGCTATATGAATGTCCTGATGGTGACCCTAATATACTGCACTGATGGACATATTATCACGCTGCACAGGAATGGTTCTTGGGTAAGAGTCTCCACGACAACGAAGCCTCCATCATCCACCACTATGCATTCTCTGAAGAGCCTGCATCCTTCAGTTACCCTGAGCCTGCAGCAGGCTGGGCTCTCAGCACACCGCTGCTCCAGAGGTGCGTGCCGATGTGCAACTGTGACTGCTTTCTTTTTTTTTTTTACATTGAACGAATCTAAACGGTATGAACAGGATGCACTCTCTACCGTTGCATTGACCCAATCTTTCAAATCTTGTGCTTTGGTCGTTAATTCTAGAGGCCGTAGTCATACCTACATAATACACAGAAAACACGCATGTTGATATATTTGGTATGAGCACAGAATAGGGTTTCATAGGGATAACTAATGAGACAGGTCGTCCTCTCATATACACGACTGAAGTCTTCTTTCACTTTCATGTGTTTCAGACTCGCTGAGCGGATCGAACTCGAGTACCTCAAGTCAGATTTTACCATTGACTTGAAACACGAGGTACGCTGAAACACTTTCCAGGAGTTTTCGTAAATCTGTGTGTCATCACCTGCCCATGTCTTATATCACGTTATTAATAAGACACGATTCTGCTTCAGTTCTGCTTCGCACTTCTACAGCCGCTGTGAAAACTGTCATTAGTGTCACATTTCAGGCTGCACGCTGAGCTGAGACGCTTAGGCATACAACAATGATAGGCAGTATTCCCTCAGCGACTGACTTGCCTTTTGTTGAGAAGCTCTCAGAATCAACCCCTGCAGCTTTCCATGCCTGCATCTTTTCATAGATCTACTGTATGATTAGATTCTGAATGGGACTAAGTTCGTGTGTGTGCATGTGTGTGTGTCTGTGCTTGTGTGTTATTTTTTGTCAGGTTGCAGTAACACAAAGAAACAAAGAAAGTCTATGAAATATTTTTGATGTTTTTCCTGTGTCTACGTGGGTTCTCTGGCTTCTGGTATGAATGTGAGTGTGACTGGTCGTTTGTCTCTATGTCCACGCTGTACCCGCCTCTCACCCACAGTCAGCTGGGATAAACTCCAGCCCCACTGTGACCCTGATGAGGATAAAGGGTTACAGATAATGGATGGATTTTGAATTTTACTTTTGAAATTCTCAAATGACCTTTGGGTAATACAGAATAAATGTATGTGTGTATGTGTGATGTGTGTGTGTTCACTGATTACTGATCACATCTATCTGAGGTCTAACTGAAATTGATTCATGTTGATAGTGACCATCAGTGCTGTAGTTGTAACTCTTACTTCATAAATAAATCACAGATGACTGTTTCACTGCTCTCCCATGAGCCCTGCACTTATTCTAAGGTCTGTTTCTGTTTTCCTAGATTGCGTTGTATATTTGGGAGGAAGGAAACGGTCCAAAGCTGACAGCTGTTCCAGAGTTTTGTATAGAGATGAGAGACAACTGTGCTACAACATTTACAACCTACCTGCCCAACTGTGTATGTACCGTATCATATTTAAGTTAGTTTTTAAAGAGTGTGTCTCTCACATTTTTGTGTTTACATATGTGGATGTGGCTAAAAGCGTCAATTGCTGAAAGTTTCAGTGCAGACAGACTAAAACATGTTCCAGCCCAGAGGAATGGAGGGATTGTGTAGTAGGTAAACATTATCCCGACAGGTGGTACTAAATAAGTATAAAACATGGAGGCCTGACTGCGTTTTGTTGTCAAAAGAAGGAAACATTAAGCATGGTTTATTTTGTAATCCATAAACCATAATCCCATTTTTAACTCAGAGTAGAACAGTGAGCAGCACCGCCAAGACAGATTGTACAAGAATGAAAATACAAAGATGAGTAGGGCGAGTCCGTCTGAAGGCTAAACATGAACTGGTCTACCATACTAAGTAGGATCCCTGCAGGATTTATAGTACAGGAACACTCCAAACAAATAGCACAGTAAATTCACCTGTTTCTGAAAACACAGTATTTTACAGTGCAGGTACACTTAAATAGAGTCAACAGGGCATGAACAAAATAGGCTGCTGTCAATCAGAAATATGTTTAGGCTGTCTACAGAAGAAACAACAGAACAGGCATCATTTGGCCCATCTCAGGTCCGCCCATGATCCACGTCTTTGCCCATTTTTAGATCAGGCAGAAGAGGTAGGACAGCCAAATATGGCGGCAGCCAACGACACAAGTTTTGAGCTTCAAAACAACACTTGGGAAACCTATGGATCACGTCACGCATACGCTGTCCGTTGCTCAGTTTGGTCTTGATCGCCATAAGAAAAATCACCTTTGGGAGTTTTTGCATCATATTATTCCTCAGTTCTATTTTAATTCTGGAATAAGTAGTTTTAGAAATAAATTAAAATAGATTATTTAATAGTCAAATTATGTTGAAGCCCCAGATGTGACCAAGAAAGAGAAATGTGAGATAAATAGCAGTGATGCCTCACGCTCTGCATGCACTGTGAGCTTTTCCCCTCGGGGATCTGCTTTGGACAAACAACACCAGGCAGGATTAATATCTGTATATGAGTGTGTATGTGATTCAAGGGCACAGTCACCGGCTGCTGTCTGCTCCACTACTTGACAAACAGAAATTATACCTAAAACATCTGTAAACCTGTTTACATATATAGACGATAATAATATGTGAAATATCTATAAACGTTATTAGGATGGCTGTCACAAAGTTGCACCTAATGATTATAATACTGTTCTGTGGTTAATAAATAGTCTGAGAACATATTGCAGTTCATAATCATAATTTGGATGGTCATTGTTTGCGGAACCTCTTATTGTTCTGTTGAATGATGAAGATAATTCATAGCAGGATCTCTTCCTCTCCAGTTGCTGTTTATATTCTGACATAAACAAATATATACACTGTATTTGGTGTATGTGTATGGTGCTCCATACATTTGCTCTTGCTAGTGTGATCCTTTAATTTCCCTGCAAGAGATAAATACAAAATTTTTGTATGAATATACACAAGAATCTAAAAATACACATTGCATAAATAAAATGTAAAGACCACTTATGAGATTACAGGAATCTTGTATTTATACTGAATATTCTGCAAAAGTAGCAGATCATAAAATGGCTGCTATAAATAAGAAATAATATCCTGATTACGGTTAATTTTCTGGAAAAAGAAGCGACACATGAAAGAGAATTCAGTGCAGAACGAGAACGAGTATTGACATGTCTCTGAGTGGAGTAGGAACGCATGGCTGTGATTTGTTTTTCCCACATGATAATACTGTTAGGACCGAGTGTGCCTCATTTTGCCATCCTGACTCAATTTGAAGTCCATTACATTCTGCACATGTTGCACCTCACACTGGGTTTATGTTCAGCTCTGCACTTTTTAACCATTTTATAGCCATGATGCATCATGTTGTTGTTCCTCTGTTTTTTTCCAGGGAAATGCAGTTTCAACAAAAGACGTGTTTGTGGCTGTGAAAACCTGCCAAAGATTCCACTTGGAGCGAGGTGAATGTGTGTTTTTTCTGGCAAAACAATTAAATTAATTAAAAAATAGATTCTGCAGCTGTAAAAGGAGTACCCAAATCCAAAGCAGTGAGCACCAACACAGCACACCTACAGGATGACATATCAAAAGAATTCTCTGCAGCTTTTTGTGAGCCGACCTGTTCTTAAATATTTGTAAGCAAAAGTGAAATCAATTATTAATTTGTACTTTTGATATAAAAGTTTGATGGATTTTTTTGCTAGTTCTCAGCTTGTGTTTATCACAGAAAAAGATGGTAATGAAATGGAAATGAACTAACTGCAAAAGTACAGTCACTACTTTTTTTGCTTACCAAACAGTCAGCTGGTCATTCAGTCCGAGTTAACCTGTCAGGTGAAAACCCCCTGTTTAAATTCACAGCCTCATCTCGACTGACTGCTGAAATTGCAACAGTTTGTGTAATTATCCAAAACATCAGTGCCTGTTTTCAGTGTCAAAATGAGCCAGTAGTTATGGACTGACTATTTAAAAGCAATTAACAAAATCAGAAATAGAAAAAAACGTATGTGATTAACTTTGCTGTTCAGGTTGAATTAAGAATTGCACAGCAAACCGTCACAGCCGGAGTCAGAGTAGGATTGGTCTCACTTGGCTTTGTTAACATTTATTTTTTTAATAGAAATACTGCTCTGATCTCGAGTCTCAAAGACATCTTCCATTATTTGATTATCCTTTGGAGTTTAGATTTAGGTTTTCAGTATAAACTTTGACTTTTAATTCTGACAGCCATCAAACAGATTGGGTGTACAGAGCTGAGAACGAGAGAGAATGCATTCTCTTCTCTCCCACTCCTCACCTCTTTTCATCCCCTTTTCTCCTCACAGTACCAGTTGTGAAAGCAACCTGGGAGAAAAATGCTGGCTTTTTAGAGTTTTACAGTGATGTCACTGATGCCTCCATACCCACAATCAGTCTGGGAGTTCCCAATACTGAGAGAGGTGAGTTGTACTGTACCGACTCCCTGTCTGGAGGGGTTAAATGAGCAAGCTAGCCTGGAAGCACTGAGAGATCCCTCAGGAGGAACAGGATGTTTGTGGAGCCTGTAGCCTCTGTAGCCCAGAACCTCATAGGGTAGACTTCAGGGAGTGGAGATTTAATGTAGCTCTGTCAGTTTGGTTCATAGCTCCTGAAATTCATAGCTCCTGAAATAGCTCAACGTTTACACGTTGAGCTATTTCAGGAGCATTACCTGAAATTTAATTGTATCCAATACTTTGATTTATGACCAAATAATTTATCATCTGTCTCTCTGCTAATTAGCACAACATATGCTAATAGCTAAAGTAGGATGGTGGACAACCAGATAGCAGACCAACACTGAATCAATGTTTCTCTTTTCAACATTGAAAAAGAAAAGAATTATCAGCATTGATTCAATGTCATCTAGCCTTGAATATTCAACCTCAACCAAAAAGATGATTCTGATGGAATGTCAACATTAAATCAATATTGCCATGCTATCTGGGCATGGTAAACATAACAGTATACCTGCTTGCCCATCGCGAGATGGATGGTAGAACACCTTTTGAGTCGATCTTATGTACTGTGCTGTTGATGTGAAGTGTTCATGTTTGTTTGGTTATATCACAGCCTTTATTGACAATCCAAGTTTCCAGTTCATTAGTACTGTTACACTCTCACATTCCCATTTAGCTCACTGTGCCAAAGAAGCTGCTGCCATGCTTGTAGACTCCCCTCTAAGTTTTCTGTGCTCGCTGATCAACTCTCCAACCCCCCAATTATTTTCCTGTGTTTTGTTCCTGATGTGAGAACATTATTAAACAGTGATAGAAAGTCCTCCAAGCTCTCCAGGACTGAGGTGTAACTCTCCTGACTTCCTGTCCTCAGACACATGGAGGAATCAATGTATGGACAGACTAATCAAAAGCAATAAACACACAGTCATTCCCCATTCCAATGAAGAGGTGAATAGACGGCATTTGAACTTCCCTAAGAGCCAGAAACAATAACTGCACTCATGACCAGCTTCAGTGAGAAGATGACAGTCACCAATTTTATTTTTGCATTAGTCGTATTCTTGTCTGAGATAGCCCTGTACAGCACAGGTCTGTGTGCGTCACTCTCCCTGTACTTTGAGTCACACAGCAAGGGGACAGTGACAGTGTCAGCGACACCTCCATCTCTTTCCTCATCCATTCTTATATTCCTCTCTCTGCTCCGGCCTGATAGAAGTATTACATCGTCACATACCTTTTTAGCTCACTAGTCATCTTGTACTGCTCCCACACGCTTTAATGCTTTCCAAGCCTATGCTTTTTTTTCTTTTTTTTCTTATAGTGAAAGTTTCCTGTCTCTTCCTCTGGTTTCCTATTCACTCCTTTTTTTTCTTTTGTTAGAGCACCACATTAACCTTCTGCTCAGGGCAAGTCTCTTATGAATACTATAATATAATGGAAGGCGGCAGTAGCTTGAGGGGCGGCAGTAGCTTAGCCCGTAGGGACTTGGCTTGGGAACTTGGGATGGCAGGTTCAGTCCAGCATGGACCAAAGTATGGAAGGTGGACTGGTAGGTGGAACCGCACCTTCCCAACTGCTTTTGGGTGTGGCTGCCCATTACTCCACCATCTCTCTCCACAATTGCATGTCAATGAGCCCTTTGTGTGTTTTCCCAAGTGATCAATAATTCTATTTTATCCTTTTACCTATATCAGCTTGGACATCAGATTTTTCTACCACATACCCAATATTTGTCATTGTTTGCCTCTTCTTGTTATTTGTTTCATACTCCTGTTGGTGTGATAGTCCATCGAAGCTCTGCTTTCATCTAAATCGTAACATCAGCATGCTAACATGCTCAAAATAACAATGTAATGTGTGATTATACCGGCATAATGTTTACCATATGGCCATACATAGCCATATACCATACACCATATACCACACTATAATTACTGTTAATACTGTACATCCATCCATTATCAGTAACTGCTCATCCTCATCAGGGCAGCTCATCACAGGGCAGTGTCTAATCATGCCTATAATTACAAATACCTGCAAGCTGTATATGTCTTAGTGTATACATTTGACATACTCCTACAATGTAGGGCTGAGGCTGATGGGAATGTATTTAGTTTTGTAACATAAGCCAAAGTTTTTAATGAATTTTCTTGGTTATGTGTACAAAATGTTGTGGTATCCAGTGGATGTTGCGATATTCCAGTGTGGTTTAAATCTCATTATCGGTTGCTCTGTAGAGATGCTCTGAAAAATAACAATCTCACCTAAAAATTGCTGAGAAAAGCCCTCAACTTAAAGTATTTTCATTTAAATTCATTACATTATTGTGGCAAATTAAAAGATTGATAAATAACAAAAAAGTGGCTTTTTTAAATAGTTTTTAACAGATTTGAACAGATAGTCCTAGCCATTTACACTCTGCTGTATTTGAGACTAGTCCCAAGTGCTGCCTGCAACCTTTAATTTTGACCTTTTGTCAATCTCCAAATAATTAGAAAATAAAAATAAATCAAAACATCAGGTCCATATAAAGTGCTGCTGTACCTCTGTTAACCCCTCGTCTTCCGCTATGTTCGGCCTGCAGTTCATCGCTATCCACTTGGCAAGAACATTCGTCAGCCTGTCAGTGGCAGACTTGCTCATATACAATGACTGAATGTTTTCCACCCCCAACAACTCAAGCACAAGAAGCCCAACGCATAAAAACAGATTTTATAAAAAGGAAGATTAGATTAGATTAGCACAATTAAAAAACATAACATGCTAAATATGACTGTAATTAATTAATCGCAATTAACGCAATGATTTGACAGCCCTAATTTCTACTTCCTGCCTTTGTGTTTTCCTGCCAGTTTCTGATTCTATTCCACCCTGGTTAGTTTCACCTGTATCCAGTTGGCCTGGTGTTATTTACTTTGGGTCTTGTGTTCCTTTGTGTCCTTGTCTGTGTTCTGTGTACTGCATATTGGTTCCTAGTCCTGTTTTAGCCCCTCTGTCCTCTGTTCTCTCTTGGGTTTACCCATGTTTCTCCTATGGTTCCTATATTTTTTGCTCAGTTCTGGATTTTGTTTATTGGACTTTCGTTGGACCTCTGGTTCATCTTGGATTTTTCAACTGTTTGTACTTTAACCTGGACTATCAGCTGACTTTAGTTGTTTTTGTGTTTTCACCCCTGCCTAGTGAGTTATTAAAGTTACTTCTGTTTGGAGTACCACTTTGTCTGCAGATATGACATTGAATTTAGGCAGGAGAGTCTCAACACAACCATTTTAAAGACAGTATCTGTCATATTTGGTCTGAACACAAATACACCTCATAAATACAAATGTGTGTTTATCAGTGAAACACACACATCCACACACATAATCTCATTTGTCTCAGCCGACAAAAATGGCCCGTCATACTTTCATGGATCTGAGGAACAGCACAAACCTGAACTGGAAATTCATCTTTTTCATACTTTTATACAGTATGACTTTAAAATGTCTTCTCCCTGCAGGGCATTGTGGGAAGACATTTGCCATCTTGAGGCGGTTCCTGAGCAAAGCTGTGCCAAAGACTGACTGGCTACTTATTGTTGATGATGATACACTCATCAGGTAACCAGGAGAAGAGTTTTTTTAAAGCACTGAGAAAAGCTCAATCAGGCAAACTAAGTGAAAAGACCTGTGGGAGTAGATTCACTAAAAATCATGTGAAGTCTCCTGATCATACATTTGATGTAACCTTGTTTGTGCTATGTGCTCAGTCCTGTGTGTTGATTACTGTCTATCTATAGTTTACCCAGGTTGCGGCGGCTGCTGCATTGCTATAACCCAAAGGAAGCAGTAAGCCTGGGGGAGAGATACGGCTACAGCTTGATTCAGAATGGATACAGCTATGCCACAGGAGGAGCGGGGTGAGGCTGAAGGGTGGAGGAAACTTGTTTTTGTACTGTCGGTGTGTTTGGAAATACAGTTGGACCATTTGAATTTATTTGTCCCAAAACAGCCAGTTAGAGTGTTTGTGTTTGTGATAAGACCCAGGCTCTATCCCCTTTTCTCTCATCTCTGAATGAGACGTATTTATCTGTATATTTATGCACCTTTTTGGTTGAAACTTTTTTTGCGCCACCCTGAGCAAATTCACATTGACTTGTGTCACATCTGAACACAGAATGATGGTAAAATTGTACATGAAGCTACTACTCAGGGTTTTAACAATGTCAGAGTAAAATAAAATTCAATATAGAAACATCAAAACTTAAGTCAGTGATTAACAAGTGAAAAGAAGAAAAAAAAGAATTGCTGTTAAGATCGTGTTTGTGAGTGTTACATACAGTACAGTCTCTGTCTACTTACATTATTGGGGCTGTTTTCACACAGAAAGGCCCTAGCCGAGGTACCACTGCACCACCGTGTTGCCCAAATTGAATCAAGTATTTTAAATTTTAGGGACATTTTTCATCAGTGTACATCGCCAACTGGAAAAACTTGTAAATGCCTCATGTTTCAGATTTTTCCACAGTCAACATTTGATACCATGTAGACATGCAATAATAACTAGTAATTCAAGCTGCTATAATTAATGTGTTTAAATTGCTGATGGATTGAATGACTGCCTGTGTTACTAATGTTACGTATTTAGATGTACAGCACATACTAAGCAACATTATCATTGACTTAGAGCCAAATGACTGTAAGTTCAATGTACTCTCCTTGAGGGGTGAGAGGGTGAGTCAGCTTTGCTCACATCCTCCACTCCCCCACTCCCTGGAGTCTAGGGGGCAGTCCAGGACAGAGCTGACCCTCTTAACCAGACCCCTTTTTCTGTCTTTGTGTAGGATGGTCCTCAGTAGAGTGGCTGTGTCCAGGCTTATTTCCAGTGGGTGTAGCTGCTACAGTGATGATGCTCCTGATGACATGGTGCTAGGCAGATGCTTCACTTCTCTGGGTATTCCCATCACACACAGTCCACTGTTCCACCAGGTAGGAAACACACACACACACACACACACACACACACACACACACACACACACACACACACACACACACACACACACACACACACACACACACACATGCATGTTCTTAATATTACTGTAAGGTGAACTGAACTTTGTCCACAGACAAGCATCAATTGAACGTATGTAAGAATATCTATTCATAAGTTATGAATTACCATTTGTTTGTGTTAAAATAGAGCAGTCATTCACATTTTTCTGGAAATCAACAGCAGCTTATAAACTTCTCAATTGTTTGAGTTCCAAGTCTTTGCAGAAAACCCCCATGGAGCTAGAAAATTACAAATCCATAAAACAAAATGTCAGATAAGTGGGTGGCGCAGAATCCCCTGTCCAAATGTGGGAAAAGGCCTTTTGGAAAAATACTTACTTTTTTATATATATTGGCCTCAACGGAAAAGTCTTTGGATACAGACAGTACATGTGATATTGGTTGCATTTTTAGGTTGTTATTTTCATTAAGGCGGTTAGGACCTGTAGATCAACGTGGTCAGTCAGTCATCACCTAATTACATTCCAAAAGTGATACATTCTGACTGTCTTTCTTCACTTTCTTGATCATCCGGTGACTCATTTGGATACACAAATATTATTCCATGAAAACAGGCTTTTTAGATGATAAAGTACAATTACATCATTAATAAAAATATTATATCCCACAAAGTTGGATAGAAAACAGACATGACATAAGACTGCCTTGTTTTGACTGCCCGTGTGCAGGTGACGTGTTAGGCAGACAAAGAAGAACAACAACCTGGATGAAAACTGTCCTATGACCTATCGTATCCTCCCTATGAATTTTGATCTGTCTCTGCTACTTTTCCAGAACCATCTTTCACACAGGAAAGAGCATAGCACTAAATGAGCCAAAGGTACTCCAAGTGTTGATAGGGTCCATATGTAAGCAACGTTAACCTTTGTTCAGTATCAGATGATGCTCTGTATGATGCCCTCTTCATGTTTCCTAAATGTAAGTGATAAGACAGAAGACAGACTGCCTCGTGAGATACACAGTTTGTAACAACATATTATTGAATGAGAATTCACCGTATTGTTTTCAGCACAATAAATTAAACACGAATCATGAAACTGAGAGATAAAACCATGTGTTCTTGTTACTTTAGGCCCGACCGAATGACTACTCTGAAAAACTGATCTCTTTGCAACAAGCCATCTCCTTTCACAAGCACTGGGACATAGATCCTGTGGCTGTCTACAAACACTGGCTGCAGGACACACATCCACGAGACGAACTGTAGAACTCTGTGTATGCAGGACGGACCCACGTGTTCAATCACACAACAGTGTGGAGCTAAAAAGGAGCAAACAAGCAGCACAGGAGCTGTAAACCCCTACAGCGACTGTGGAGAAGGCAAACAAACATGTCTTGAAACATAATAACAAGCTTTATTGATGAATATTTTTGATATCTAAATTTTATTTTTATTTATTAAACTTTTATTTAACCAGGAAAGGAAAATCTAATTCAGCAGAGTCCTGGACAGAACAATTCAATGAAAACAAATTGTGTAAAAAAGTGTTATACAAAGTGTAGTACAAAAATATCTTTTCTTTTTTCAGAATGGATTAATGGACAATCACTAATGTGGAAGCAGTCACAGAATTATCTGCAGCTCTGTGGAGCCATTTTAGCCTCATTTATCTTATTTTTGTTTAATGGCCTACACTCTGACTATATGACTGAGTCACAGCATAAATGCTCTATTCAAAAGTAAAGGGAACCTGAGAACTACATGCTGATGTTTCTTTGCCTCTGCTAAGTAGATGATAGTTTGTCTGTCAATATCATTAACGTCAGCATGCTGCAGGACTTCCAGTTCAGTCTCAGTTATTTTCTATCTAGCAGCCATTTGGGGGCCTGGATATGCACACTGATTCAACATTAATCCACACACTGGAGTAGATGTCTGAGTGTCACTGCTGTAACTTTGATCAAAACCAAGAACCAAGATATTTCATTTATTTAAGAAAGATGTTTGTGTTTGTGTATTATGTTATAAGTATAATATATAATTATCATTTAGCATTTTGGTAATTCATGTTACAGTGAGAAAAGTTGAAAATGTAAATGATCTGTGCTGTACTGGTGAAGAGTGTTTTGTTTTATTTATTTAGCCAGCTAGGTTTCAATAGAGTGAAAAGGTAGTCACAAGGGAAACCTGGTCATGACAGTCAGCATAAAACACAAGGCAACAACTAAAATAAAATACTAACCTAACAGTAATAATATGAAGAAGGCCTAAAATAAGTTAAGAATAGTGACAAAGAAGTCATTAACCGTAGAATTTCAATGGAATTTCAAAGATTTCATGTTAATTCATTTCAATAATATTTTTTATATTTTCTGTTCATTTCACTTTCAAACAATACATTGTTTAGTACATTTACATTTTTTGAGTGAAACAAATGTGTGAAACGTTGTACGTACTTGTTGAATGAATTTGCCACGTTGAAATCTGTGACAGGAATGTTCTATCAAAGTGTGATAGTCTTTTATTTTTGTTCTGTGAGCAGCAAATCTGTTTATGTGGGTTAGTCAAAGTGAATGTGTGTGAGTAATTACCATAGCTGGAAGGCCTGTGTTAAAGTGCTGTTCTGCAGCTGTTTTTTTTTTTTTTTTTAATATATCTGTTTGTGCATTTGCCAAAAAAACTGTTATTTGTGTTACATAAATTACACAAGACTTTTTAAATCATTTTAACTAAAATATTTACTGGGTTGAACAAAACTTTTTGTGTGTGTTTGTGTTTTGTTTTGCACTATAGCAGACTGTGTGAAGGAGGATGTTTAAATCCTGTCCTCTAGTAGGTCTTCCTCCATTTTCTCTCTTATCTAGAGACAGAGTATACTACACTGCAGTGCAATGAGCCGTTGCCAAGTGATGCAGTTAATAAAAATTCTGCTTCTCCTTTGCCAAAGATTCTCTCCAAAGATGGATTTAATTGTTCATTTAATAACGTCAATGTTACAATAAATTTAGTTAGTGTTGCGGTGCCAAATGTCTTGTTCCATTCAAATGAGTGGCTGTCACTTCTTCACACACGTCTATTCTCTTTTCTTCAGCCAGCACAACTCCAAATATGATTAAAATTGTAAGAAGAAGGCTTATAAGTCTCTGATTGGTCACCATGCAGAGGGGAACCTCACTGATGATAATACAAGAGACTGCCTTTTCTTTTCTTTTCCTTTCTCTGCCTCAGCGTGTGTGTTTCTGTCATTTCTCTAGACTTGTCATTCTCACTGAGGCAGAATCCCATGAGTTGTGAAGAGCCTCACTATCACCATGTCATTGTGACATTAGTTACTATGGCAACGGCTGTATTGACTGCCCATTAGTGACAGTCGTGTAGTGACAGATTCTTTTTGAAGGCTTTGTATGATACTGAGCAGATGACATATTGTCAAAAACACATGTTTAGCATGCATTTATGTAGAGGGAATAAATAAATCATATTGTTTATAACACACACAGTGAATAATCTCTTGAACTGTTGGTATGTTTGATTGGCATTGTTGGCTTTTTTTTTTTTACATGAAATGCTTCAAACAATACTTTGCTGTTTACTTCCCTGTGTTCTCGACAAGACTCAGGAGTTACATTAAATTTCAGATCATGATGTAGCTGCGGAGATGTCGTACTCGTGCTCTTTCATGTGTAAATCTAACACAACAAAAGGTCACAAAAAGGATAGATGGGCAGACACATGCACAGCAGCATTATTATTGCAGAGGTTTCATAAATTCCACAGCGTTTCCTCTCTCATTGACACAGACAAGATGCTTCTAGCTGGGCAGTTCAAAAATAAAACTGAAGAAACTGTATGACTCTACTGCCTGACATCAGGCCCCCTGTTTCTTTCAGTTTCCATCAGTGAACAGTAAATCAGCCTGATTCAGTACAGACGTAAGCATTAGCCTGCCTCAAGCATTTTATAAATCAGAGCGGATATAGTCATGGCTGTGCATCCCTCATCCTAGGATCATTGGATGATTATGAATTTCCAGTGCGTCAGAGTCAAAATATCCTCCAACACTTGTTTTTTCATTCCTATTTTTAACTCTCTCTCCTGTGTATTTGTCTGCTGCTCAGTGGTACAGTGGTTAGCACTGTCGCCTCACAGCAAGAAGGTTCCTGGTTTGAACCTCAGCTTGGGCTCTTCTGTGTGGAGCTTACATGTTCTCCCCGTGTCTGCATGGGTTCTCTCTGGGTACTCTGGTACTCTAAATTGTCCGTAGGTGTGAATGGTTGTTTGTGTCAGACCTGGACTCAAAGAGGACTAATAGTTCAGACAGACTTTATTTAAATGCTCCAACCTCTCAGACAGAGTGACAAACAAACAGGCTATGAAAATTTGTCTATGAATTCTAAGGAAAAAACAAAAATGGAAAATAAGACTATTAAGGAAGAAAAAAAAACACTCTGAAAAGGGAGGGAAGAAATCACTAATCACTAAACTCTGATCTACAAAGAATACACTGCTAAAACCGGAGGCTCAGCTCAAGTCTATGAAACCTAAACTAGAACAAAAGCAAAATAAATAAATAAAATAAGTTAACTGAACTACAATGCTAAACTATGAAATGTACAAACTAAAAAAAACATCGAGAAAAGGGCAAGGTCAAAACGTGGACTATGGCTGGGGTACACATGAACGAGACACTCTGGCACAGGACAAAGGGAGAAGCAGACTATTAACACATGAGGGTAATGGGGAACAGGTGGACACAATCAGGAATCAGAGAAGACACTCAGACCAGTGACACATGAGGAAGGGCAAGTGATCTAAAACAAGAGGAGAGCTAATATTCAAAATGTTTATTTTGAATATTAACTTTAAATTTTCAAAATAAAAGACAAAAACCCAGGACACTTGTCCTAGACCTGAAGTGCTAGATCTGTTAAGGTTGAACATAAGATAAAAAAAACAAAAACATTGATAGGCCTAAAAAACTTTCTTTTAGTTGCTTATAGTTATCAAAAGGGGCACCCTTGCTAATTAAGCTTGTTAACCCTAACTGCCCTTAGTTCAAGCTGCTTGCCTGAAAAGCTGCCAGTTCCCACTGTTTTCTAATAGTAGCAGATCCCTCAATTTGCAGTAATTTCTGAAACAAGTTTTGATTGCAGACTTGTAAGACAGGTTCTCAGTCATTTTTATCTGGCAATCAGGAATTATACAGGCTGAAATAATGATTTTATCAGGCCTAGAAAGCTGATTAACGTAACTTGATATATATTTAATAAAGATCCTCACAAGTTGACAACACATGGAAATGAACACAGCAATGTTTATGTTGTCCTTGTAACCCTGAGTATGAAAACATTGTAAAATCAGAATTCATTCTACCATAACCATGTTTGTATGCTTATCTTTTATGGGGGGAGCAAATGGTCAATTTCAAACAATTTCCCTATGGGGATTAATAAAGTACTTCTGATTCTGATTTTGATATAGTCAAATTAACAAACAGTTTATTAATCTACATAGAAATTTTGGTCCACAGTCTACAAAGTCTGATTTTTCCCCTTCAAAGCACTATATCTAATTGTGTAACTTATAATTTCACACAGTAGCACATTGGAGATTTCATATTAGTATCTCTGCTTTATGTGCTGCTCTTGACTTATAGAGGCTGTGAACACAGCTTTGGTTTCCCTTTATTCATCCTGTCCGTTTGTAGGTGTAATGTTCACATTCATGTTTTATGGTGAAACCAGCCGCCAGACTAACCTGTTTATTAATCACCCAGCTGTAGCTAAGTGGGACCTTTATTCTCCAGCCTTTCACTTAGAAACATTGGCTGACCTATCCAATTGAAAGGTGCTTGTGCATGCTCAGATGTTAAAGTTCTGCTAAATATGTAAAAGTGTGACTTAAAGTGCTTTGTCTGGTCTTATTATCAGAAGAATATTACTGCTCAAATTCACAAAACTGTAATGTCACATATTTATAGTCTGCGTTAAATATAATAAGAATTTCTACATATAGAAAACAGGGATTTGTCTCATACTTTCTACTGTTGCTCTTTTTACAACCACGGACAATCAGTCATTTATCTGGCCTAGTTTGGGAATAAAGGAGCAGACGGTTTATCAGTCCAAATTATTGATTGAGCTCTAATGCTGCTTCAGAAATGAGAACACATTTGTAACGTTTCTTGTTTCTGCTTGTTTCATTATTTGAAAGCTTTGATGTATACCAATAATAATTTATTGCTCTGGAAGCACACACAGATCCCCTCAAAGACATTAACTCTGACTGACTACTACCAGTAAACCACTTACTTCCCATTTTACTTTTATGATTGCAAGGCGCAGCTGCTGACTGGATGATTTTTTTTTTTTTATCATCATTATTTATTTATTAACAAACAAGCTGGTTATTTTTCTAGCACCGTCCATGAAGGCAATATTTTATATTTTTTGATTCTGTGTGTAAACCCCCCCCCCCCAAAAAAAAATTCTTAATATGGATGAAAGTTTGACAGTTCAGTTCAGAACAAGAGTGTGACCTTCGTGAGTAGGCCTCCCCCTAGTGCACCAGTCAGACCCATATCCAAAAGAGAACCCGAACCTAGGAAGTCATTGAGGAGAGCCTGGTAGATCCCGAATCACATCCTCCACCTCCTTATTTTGAAAATGGAGATGGGCATTTACGTTAAAAGATAAAACTGGTGTGATACAAAATAAAAAAAGGAACCTGGCACAGAGCAAACTGCAGAAGTCACAGTGATTTTAGAAGATCTCACAGCTGCAAAAATATATATATTTTAATTATTATTAACAACTTTTGTTTTAAAGCAAGCATACAAGAGCTCAAGTATATGAGGTACCTGTACAGATATTTTACTTACATGTGAATCTCTAGTCAATGCCCATTTGTGGGGCTTGATTTCAGGAACAACCAGATCAATGTATATCAAATGGGTTCATGTTCAAGTCGCACTGATGGAAAAGATTTTGATCAGGATAGAAATATTAAAGTAGATAGCACGTGCCAAGCCAGGCCTAAAATGTCAAAATATTGCCTCCAGAGTGAATATGTAAAGCCACTCCATAACAACTTAATAATTGTATATTAATAAATGGCTTCTCTTTATCCTATCACACCAGACCCTGAAATTGACAATTTAGACCTTTTTATTCACATCACAAGCTATGTGGATCCTGAGCTGCTCGGGGGACAAAATTTGGCTTGCTGAGGGCCCTAAAATATCAAACCAGTTCTCAAACACACAATCCACAGCAAAATGATAAAGAACAAACAGAATCAAATGGCGCAAGTATGTCCAGGGAACTGTGCGAGCTGCAAAATCCAAGTGACAGAGTGTCTGTGGCTGGGAATCCCCCTACGGAAGGCTCTCCCTCATGTAGACTATTTTTTGTGATGGTTGTTTCAAACAGTATGCTCTCAGAATGACAAATGCTTGCTGTCATCACCGTCCTGATTTTAAAGCGGATTGTACTTGCTCTGCCTCTGCAGAAAGGGTGCTCCCCTGTGCAAACGCCTCAAGGATCAGCCTCTATAGTGGGTTGGCTTTACATAGGGGACAAGATTATTTACACCTGTTTGATTTTGTAAAACCAGGATTCAGAAAGACAGATAACTGCTTACTCCCTTAGAAAGGTGGAATGTTTGGCCAACAAAGTTGGAAACCAGGATGGCCTCACAGATTTACGGGTTTCATGAAGTTCAAAAGATTGATGCCTTTGCAGAATGTGAGAACCAAACTCAGTGCTTAAAGAGAAACAAGAGTGAGTATATAAAATATACGTTTCAACAAATGCATGAATGAGGCTTAAATATAACCGTGTTCAACACTTCCCAGTTTATGAAACTGAGATCCAGACTGCAGAACATACATGCTAGGGTTAGCCAACTTTTAATTTGAATAATTTTTGTTCTGTTTTCTTTTGTAATAAGGCTGACTCAGGGGAGTGAGTGACCCTTGGCCTGAGGATTTACTCTGAGCTTCTTTTATGTTTTGATTTGTTTTTGTTTAGACTGTCTGATGAAGCTTACAGATTTATTTTGCATGCCTAACCCTGATTATTTATTATTTATTTTATCATATCGAATTCAGCTTTTGATATCTTAGGCCACAGTGGCTCTATAATTTCCCTTGGATGTTTTTAAAATGATACACATGTGCTATCATTTTTACAGACTGTCTCATCACCAAGTTTGTTTTGCTGGTTCATTTTTTTGTCTTTTGGTGCAGCATGACTTTACTCATATCTCATACAGCAGGGAGAGTAGGTATAAGGATGATAGAAGATATTATCATATATATATATATATATATATATATATATATATATATATATATCTTTTTTTATATGAGGTGCAGGATCAAGATTCATGCTGATTTTTATTTTCTTTGTTTTTTCCTTGTATTTACAGAAAATAAAAAAAGGTTTTTTTGTATGTCATTTATACAGGTTTTTTTTCTTTTCCTTTCTCTTTCTTTTTAGGTTCTTTAAAAAAAAATCTTTAAACTGATACAAACCCAAACATTTTATAATATTGACATTTGTTTATGTTTGATCTTAATATTTGTGAGTGCACCAGACCCTTTTTCAGTATTCAGTGCTAGCAGGACGTTTTCCCAAAACGGACAAACCTTGTGCAGGTGGATGCTGCATTAGAGGAAACTAATGCAGATGTTGATGTCCACTTCTGATGTGGCCCCAGGTTGCATTGCCTTAGGGTGGGCTGAATATCATGATCTGGCCTTTGGAAGATGTTATCCCCACCAATGTGGTACGAGTGGTTAGACTGTATACGGACCTTGGGTGGGGACTACATCTTTTCTGGTTCTGATTTCCTGTGCTCACCCGTAGACTTGGGAATAGGCTTGTATGGGGGAGAATGGTCTATGTAAGGTTGTGTGAGGTTCAGCCTCTGTTTGTTTTTCCTTGCAACTTGGACATTAATCCGTGGATCTTGGCAGAGAGACATGACTGGCTACTTTCCACCCACTGCACACATCCTGACAGGATATGCTCTGTGTGATGTATGGACATGTGTACACCACAGGGGACATTGGGCTTGGATCTCACGTGTGGATGACACAGTGTTGCAGGTTATGTTATCTGGGATGATGGTGCTTCAACCTCCACTGTGAAAAGAGAACTTTAGTGGTCTCAACCTCACTTTCTCCTGAGGACCTTTTGGGACTGATTTCTTTCTTTTTTGTTTTTTATGGTTGAGACTGTTCAGATTCTTTCTTTCTTTCTTTCTTTCTTTCTTTCTTTCTTTCTTTCTTTCTTTCTTTCTTTCTTTCTTTCTTTCTTTCTTTCTTTCTTTCTTTCTTTCTTTCTCTCTTTTTTTATTTGTTCTATTTTGATTATTGATATTCAAAATCTAAATCCCTTTTGTTATCATTGAAAGATTTCCTAATCCTTTCTTTCAATGTCCTTACTCATGAGTATTATTATTATTTAGCTTGATCATCAATCATTGAATTTTTGGGATTATGATTAGTCATTTATCAATTTTTAACACTGATGTGTGTGTTACTTAACATACTTCATATGATAAGTTAATAAGTTCCATTTATAGTTGAGGCTGGCTCTGTTTAGATAGGCATATAATGACGGAAAGGCGACAGATGATGAGTCAGCTATTGATTTAAATAAACATTATAAAACAGCCACCACCTGATGCTCGTCTGGCCTTTTCTCCCAGAGACTTTCACACCAGTGCTGTTTGGTCCACTTTAAACAGACCAGAGTTTGTTTCCTCAGATAGTCTGCCTCGATTGGGCAGGTGTGAAAGCTAATCTGAACTCTGGTGCGGACCAAATCTTGGTCAGCTTGAAAATATGAGTCTCACAGACTTTACAGGGAACCAAACAGAGTCGTCTGTGTGACCACAGCAGCACATCGTAGTCTTTTTCAGTACTGCTGCGTTCATCTCATTAACATGGCAACATGGTGGATAGCTCGCTGCCTCGCCTGCTGCTCATACCGGGCAGCTTCTTGTGAGAAACCATTTAGGTTTGAACAGCAGTGTAAAAACAGAAACCCAGAGACTGGTGTTGCTCCATTGTTTGTTTTTGTTGTGATAGGGATAGATATCTTTTGTTGGTCCTGGCCAATTGATGAGGTTTTCTTCTTCCTCATGCTTTTTTTCTTCCTGGTCAGTGCTCATTTCGAAACAAGCAGCTGTTGTAACTACATGATGTTGTCCAGACGGTTTGGTTCCCTTTCAAAAATGCAGTGTGACAGTGAACCAAACCAAACGGAGGTGTGAAATGTTTTGGCATTTCCCGCCCAATCGGACTCCCCCGGACTGAACACAGGGAGACAATCAGGGGCTTGTTATAAAGCTCTGCAGCTCTAATTTCACAAGCGGAAAATAAAGAAATAAAGAAAACCAAAAACATGATATTTGAATGCGCACATGCCCAAATGTGCATTGGCACACTGGCATGACTTCTGGGTAAGGTAAAGAGTTTATTCATTTAATTGTCCCGTATGTAAACCAGCGTTACATACGGTACAATTAAAGGAATAGAAGCCACCCATCGCGCACCGTGCCAGCCTCCAGCCTGTTCCCAGCCATGCTGTTAGTCATAATGAATGAGTCGTGCGTTGAACCAGGCCACCTTGCCACGATGTTAGTTAGCTGCATTTGCGCATCACATATGATTTGAACATTGATGGAATAAAAATGTTTCCTACTTAGATAAACAGCTCCCGCTGGAATGCCCCTGTTGCCAGGAACCCCAGCGTATAGTCAGCACAACCCCGAGCTACTCGCCGGCCCCCGTTGCGCTCTCGGGCCGGCCGCAGCTCTGTGCACAGCTCCAGTAACACTGGCCTTGGTAACCGAAATCGGCTTATGAGCTAATTATCATAGTTTGCAAGTAAATCCTCGCGTTCTTTAAATCGCTCACGTTTGCAAGGTCCTCTAACAACGCTAACGCTGCCTTTGTTAATATCATTTTCTTCATCACATTACGCATGCTTTTATAACCACCAAATAATTGCAAACACGTAGGTGTGTTAATTGTTCATAAGTGTGTCTCTGATGTGCACATCAATCTGATGAATACTTGTTTTCACATTATTAACAGTTTCCCAGCTTCACTTCTACAGTAAGCGTCGCCAAAGGAACAATAGCTGTAGAAACGTGCGTACGCCAGCTATGAAATTGGCGTGGGGCATGCACATTTCTACGAGTGTTTCACGTTTGATACATCTGAACGTGAGCGTGGAAAAGGACGTACTGTAACTGTTGCTACCTTAATTTTCATATTTATTTAATATTTCTTTTCATTTTGTATAAGAAACTCATTTTGTGAATTATCTGGTTATTTTTGTAATTGTTCACATGTTTTTATTATGAAAGGCTAAGGGTACTTTTATTTTGAAGCCTACGTTGAGCTGTCGTGCCTGTAGCGTTTGCCTAACGGCAGAGAGAAGCAAGCGTGGTCACTTCGTGACACAGCGGCCCAGCTTAGGTGTGATGCTGTCGAGCTGCACAGTTAAAAGGTTACATGGTGAAGACAGAAGAACTAGACTTCCTTTCATGGCATGCAGCCAACGAGGTATTTGTTTGTCTTTATTTTTTGTAATGAATGTTTACTTGAGAATATCGAGTGTGTTAATAATGTGAGCTGTAATACTATGTATTCCTAGTTTCACGGTTTGCGGAGGTCTTTGGACGGTTGTGGAGAGTTGGAGACTTCAATAAACCCGTTGAAGAAATCACTTGCGTCTGCACATGCTTGGGAGGGAGTCACAGTGAAACTCGGGCTGTTCACCGACGCCAGTGAAACTCGGGCTGTTCACCGACGGCAGTGAAGCAGCAACTTCAAGAACGAGTTAACATCAACCCGGTGGCTAGCTACGGACTGGCAGATGAGTGTGCATTTAACATGTGATTGATCACGCCATAAGAACGTGGACATTAACGTTAAGAGTTTGCTAAGCAATAGCCTTTTAAGAGTTGCTTTAAAGGTTCATGAACAAGATGGCTGATTTATCTGTGTTAGTGTAATGTATTTGCCTAGTCAACATTGAATTTAAGATTGCTAAGTTTAAGGTTTAAAGTTAAAGGTTAATACTATTCAAGTTGCATGATAAATGTTTGAAAGTTAAAGGTGAAAATATTTAGTTTTGAATTTCACAATTTAAAGTGTGTTTTGGTAATGTAAAGTAAAGGTCATTTGCCATTGATATTTTGCCATTGGTATTTAAGTTTTCAGAGGTGTTCTAAGAGAACCATTTATTTCAGTTTTATTTTCAGTTTGTTGTTAAAAAGGCAAACTTTATTTAGTTTTACTTTTTTGAAGATATTCACTCAGTTTAAGTCAGTTAATTATGTTAGAGTCAAGTGAGTCCACTGCTCAGGTAGGGGATGGTGTTAGGGAAAGTGAGAATCTTCCTCTACAGATAACTTTAGAACAAAAACGAAGAAAGATAAAGCAATTGGAAGCAGTGAAGGAGCTTAGTGCAGCACGTGCAGGAATGCAGGTGTATGATCAAGGTTTGGACATAAAAGAAGAACCTAAAGACATTTTATGCCATGAGACAGTAGCAGACATTAAGCCACCATGTCCTACAAGTTGTCTGCCCTCATCTGTACCTTCTGCCCCACAACCTGTGATCAACTCCTCGAGTCAGAGCACAGCTGAGCTCATAAAGGTACTTGCAGATGCTTTAAACAACAATAGGATTCCAGTTCCTGAGCCCTCAATATTCAGCGGTGATCCGTTGAAGTACAGTGATTGGAAGCTGTCGTTTAAAACTCTGATCGATCAAAAGAATATTCAAGACAAAGAGAAGATATACTATCTTCGCAAATATGTGAGCGGACAAGCTAAGAATGCACTGGATGGCCATTTCCTACTTGGAACCGAATCTGCTTATGCTGCAGCATGGGAGATTTTGGAGGAGAGATATGGAAACCCATTCACAGTTGCAAAGGCATACAGAGACAAACTTCAAGCCTGGGTCAAGATTGGACCTAAAGACAGCTCTGAGCTAAGAGAGTTTGTTGACTTTCTCCGGAGCTGTGAAGCCGCCATGGTCCATGTCAAGGCACTGGAGATCCTGAATGACTGTAATGAGAACAGGAGGATTCTCATGAAGTTACCGGATTGGCTAACCGCAAGATGGAACCGGAGAGTCATGGAAATGGAGGAGCAGAGTGGCCAGATCCCCTCCTTCAGCCAGTTTGTGAAGTTTCTAATAAGAGAAGTGAAAATAGCCTGTAACCCAGTTACATCTTTGCAAGCACTAAAGCAAGGTGAAACTGAAAAGCCAAAGCAACAAAGACAACAAAATGTTAAAGCAAAGACATTGACTACAACTTCTAATGAAGAAACTGTGAAAATGTGCGTCTTCTGTAAGAAGAATGGGCATACCTTGCACATATGCAAGAACTTCGCAGAGAAAGACATTCCAGATAGAGTGAAGTTTGTGCAAGCAGAAAAGCTATGCTTTGGGTGCCTCAAAACCGGTCATCTCTCAAAGAGCTGCAACAGCAGGAGTGTTTGTGACACCTGCAACAAGCGACATCCTACCTGTTTGCACGAGGAGAGAGACAAAGTAGAGCAAAAGCCACCACAAGTTAAGCAAAGCCAAGCTCAAGGGAAGTCAAATAACCAAAATCAAGAAAAGAATAAAGCAAAACCTCAAGCACTGCAACCCAAAGAAACCGCCACAACTTCTACTCTACGAGTCATTCAGGATGGAGCTACTGTGCAAACCGCTGCAATAATTCCTGTCTGGCTATCGTCTGCCACTCAGCCAGCACAAGAGGTGCCTGTATACGCACTATTAGATTCCCAAAGTGATACAACTTTTGTGCTAAGTGAAGTAGCTGATGCTTTGGAGGCAGACAAAGAACAAGTCAAGTTGAAGCTCTCTACTATGACGTCAAGAACTACAGTAGTTAATTCTCAACGAGTAAAGAATCTGCAAGTTCGAGGCTTTTACTCTAGCAAAAGAATCAGCTTACCACCGTCCTACACGCGTGACTTTATTCCAGCCAACAAAACTCACATTCCGACGGGCGAAACGGCAAAGGCTTGGTCACACCTAGAGCACCTCCAAGATAAAGTAGCCCCTCTGCAAGACTGTGAGGTAGGTCTGCTCATTGGCTACAACTGCTCAGAAGCGTTGCTCCCAAGAGAAATCGTGTCTGGCCAAGAAAATCAGCCCTATGCACAACGCACAGATCTCGGATGGAGTATTGTCGGCCATGGGAATCCCTGCGTAGAGTATGGAGACGCAATTGGAATCAGTCACCGCATAGTAGTGAGGCAAGTGACGCCAAGAGTTGACTCTTCTCTCAATCTGAAGACAGAAGTTCATTATGTGAACAGATCCAAAGTCAAGGAAATGACTCCTTCAGACATCATCAAAGTCCTTGAATTGGACTTCTCAGAAAGAGCTAGAGAAGAGGATCCTGTGTCTCAAGATGATCTCAAGTTCCTGTACAAATTGAGAGAAAATATAAGACAGAAAGACGATGGTCACCTTGAAATGCCATTGCCGTTCAGAGAAGAGAGACCAAAGCTACCCAACAACAAAATGTGCGCAGTGCATCGCTTACACTGTCTTGAAAAGAAGTTACGAAAGAATGAAGCATATTACAAAGAATTACCTGTCCGAGAATGCAAGGTGGGAGAAGTTAAAGATGATGATCCTGAGCTTCGCAAGGCTCTAGTGTGTAACACTAAGGCAAAAGAAGACAGGTCTCTACTCGACCGCCTTGAGAAGTTTTCTGACTGGTCGAGGCTAGTACAAGCAGTTGCCAGATTGAAACGACGAGTCAAAGAACACAAAGGTGAGAAACAAAGAACGAATGAGAGTACAAGTTTAGAAGAAAGGAAGGAAGCAGAAATTGCTATCATCAAGCTAGTTCAAGAGGAAGCGTTCCCAGATGAGATAAAGAGCTTGAAAGTAAGGCAAGTTATAGCCAAGACCAAGTACAGCAACCTGAACAAGTTAAGTCCAGTGTTGGATGAAGAAGGAGTGCTAAGAGCGGGAGGACGCTTGAGCCAAGCCGCGTTACATCCACACGTAAAGCATCCAGCTATACTTCCAAAGAACAGCCATATATCAGCACTACTTATCAAGCACTTCCACGAAAGAGTGCATCATCAGGGACGTGGACTCACTTTAAACGAACTGCAAGCTAACGGATGGTGGATCCTAGGAAGCAGCAGCGCAGTATCGTCACACATCTTCAAATGTGTCAAGTGTCGAAAGTACAGAAGATGTACTGAGGAACAAAAGATGGGTAACTTACCTCAAGACAGAATGGAAACAACCCCTCCGTTCACCTACACCGGCATAGATTGCTTCGGCCCTGTCTATGTAAAAGAAGGGAGAAAAGAGATTAAAAGATATGGACTTTTACTCACATGTCTATGTTCAAGAGCTATTCATATAGAAGTGCTCGACGACATGACCACTGACGCGTTCATCAACGCACTAAGAGCGTTCATTGCCATCAGAGGAAATGTTCGTCAGCTTAGAAGCGATCAAGGAACCAACTTCATCGGCGCAAGGAGAGAGTTTGCACAACTTATGAAAGGAATGGATGGAGAAAGAGTCAAGGCTCTAGGATGTGAATTTCTAATAAATCCCCCAGCGGCAAGCCATATTGGTGGCATCTGGGAAAGGCAAATCAGAACTATAAGGAGTGTTCTCACTGTCATTCTCGATGAGTCAGCACAAATATTGGACAGCTCTTCTCTAAGAACTTTCTTATATGAGGTGATGGCAGTTGTCAATAGCAGACCACTTACCGCTGAACATTTGAATGACCCATCCGCACCCGAACCTTTGACTCCGAACCACATTCTGACGATGAAGTCCACAATTATCCTTCCTCCACCTGGACAGTTCGTCAAAGAAGACCTGTATCTTCAAAAGAGGTGGCGCAGAGTTCAATATTTGGCCAATGAATTTTGGATTCGTTGGAAAAAGGAATATCTGCTGAGTTTGCAACCCCGACAAAAGTGGCAGAAGACAAAAAGAAACCTGAAGGTGAATGACATTGTGCTTTTGAAGGATGAGCAAGCACCACGTAATGAATGGAAGCTGGCCAGAATAGCAGAAGTCTATCCCGAGTCAGATGATAGGGTGAGAAAAGTCAGATTGCTGGTTAGTGACACCACATTCAATGACAAGGGTAAACATACAACTAAAACAGTGTTTCTTGATAGACCCATACACAAGCTTGTGACCTTGATTGAAGCAGATTAAGATGTTTAATGTTTTCATCATTCCTTGTTGAGTGGTAAAGTTCTTTGAGAATGTTTAGTTTAGAGTTGACTTGCAACAGTATTAAGTTGTGAAGTATTGAGAAATCCCACAGTAAGATTGTTGTGATTTGGTGGGAGTGTAACTGTTGCTACTTTAATTTTCATATTCATTTAATATTCCTTTTCATTTTGTATAAGAAACTCATTTTGTGAATTATCTGGTTATTTTTGTAATTGTTCACATGCTTTTATTATGAAAGGCTAAGGGTACTTTTGAAGCCTACGTTGAGCTGTCGTGCCTGTAGCGTTTGCCTAACGGCAGAGAGAAGCAAGCGTGGTCACTTCGTGACACAGCGGCCCAGCTTAGGTGTGATGCTGTCGAGCTGCACAGTTAAAAGGTTACATGGTGAAGACAGAAGAACTAGACTTCCTTTCATGGCATGCAGCCAACGAGGTATTTGTTTGTCTTTATTTTTTGTAATGAATGTTTACTTGAGAATATCAAGTGTGTTAATAATGTGAGCTGTAATACTATGTATTCCTAGTTTCACGGTTTGCGGAGGTCTTTGGACGGTTGTGGAGAGTTGGAGACTTCAATAAACCCGTTGAAGAAATCACTTGCGTCTGCACATGCTTGGGAGGGAGTCACACGTACGCCACTTTTTTGTGCGTACGCAAGCTTTGTACATGAGGCCCCTGGGTTTTTGTCTTTTATTTTCAAAATTTACTACTTCCTGTTTTATTTTGAATATTAACTCTCTCCTCTTGTCTTAGGTCACTTGCCCTTCTTCATATGTCACTGGTCCGAGTGTCTTTCCTGATTCCTGATTGTGTCCACCTGTGATTCTTTAGTTTGTTTAAGTTTTAAGTTTTAAGTTTCATAAACTCTAGCTGAACCTCCGGTTTTAGGAGTGTGTTACTTTAAGTCTTTGAAGACCAGAGTTCAGGGGCGTGGCCAGGGGGGGCTGGGGTGGGCAGTGCCCCCCCAGGGACAAGCCCTGCCCCCCTGAGAATTGCCCTGACCATCCAAAGAAAACTGTCCAGAAAAAGGCCACGATTTATGACCTCGGTTTGTGTCTTGTATTGATAGAATAAATGCTGGTGGTGATTTTAAAATATAGGCTAGTATATATCTGCAAAGTGTACTTAATTTCTTTTTTGTTGTTATCATGCCCCTCTGTAATCTGTTAGGAATTTCTAACCAGAATGCGTCAAAATAGCGAAGTCTGCGTGCGCGATACCCCTACTGCTACTGCACTATCACGAACGCGGCCACCGCTTTCCAGTTGGTTCATTTGAATAGGGGGCGTGTCAGTGCTCCCCTCGTAGGAAGCACAACGCCGTGGGAAAATTTACTGAGCTCACACAGAGCATGTGTCCGTAGCTTGAGCTTTTGTCAAAGAAATTAAAATACCTGAGAACTAAGATTCCTGTTCCTATTTCGTTTTTCTCTGTCATCTTTAGTTTTTACAAAGTAGTGGTTGTAGTTTTTGTTGAACTTGTTAGTTTTGTGACGTTTAGTCGACTTGTTGATTTGTGTAAATCACATTCGATAAGCTAGTCACAGCAGTCTGTCTGACTAGAAGCCTGCTAGCCACAGGACCGTAGGTCTGTGGTGCTAAACAGGGACGGATTGGCAATCTGGCATACCGTGCATTTGCCCGGTGGGCCGACGTGCTATTTGGGCCGATAAATTCTGATTTTTTTTTTTTATTATTATTTTTTTTTAAATATTGGTCTGACCGGCCCATAACGAGTAGATCACGCAGCCCAAACACACTGTTGAACAACCACGCCGTACGCTTTGGTCCCGCCTACAGGCACAAAAAAAAAAGGCTGTGCAAGACTTTGTTTCCTTACCACCGGCTCTTACACGCTGACTGACAGGGGACCGGCTCAATCACATCATGAAACACCTCCCCCCTTTGGCTTGGTGCGCC
Source organism: Collichthys lucidus (assembly GCA_004119915.2). Taxonomy (NCBI): domain Eukaryota; kingdom Metazoa; phylum Chordata; class Actinopteri; family Sciaenidae; genus Collichthys; species Collichthys lucidus. The sequence continues at coordinate 2,383,656 of CM014092.1, forward strand.
GGTGTGGAGTTTATTGATGGGTGAAACGCTATCAGATGGAGAGAAAACGCAAAGGTGGCGCAGAAAACAACATGTTGTTGAACCTGCTGGACTACTGTCAGAACATGTATGAAATGCAAGGAGTAGGATAAAGCCACCCAACCCCTTGATGAGTATGATAAAATGTCAGTCAAAAAATTCTGTCTATCGCCCTATGGCCAAGTTGGTTAGTTCAATGCAGGTGAAATGAGCATTAGTGTTCTTTTGACTGTAAGACATTGTAGGTTACACTGGCTGGATGAGAAAACAAGCCGAGCTCAGTAGCTTACTTTTATTTCTTTCATTCTAAATGAAATAGTCTTTAATGTGAGAAAACGTGTTCACCATTCACCAACAATAACAATAAGTCTAATTTCTTATTAGACTATTATTGTCTGTGGGGTGAGTACTAGGCTGGCCTATTGGCTAAGTTGCTTTTTTGTCCTGCAGATATAGCAGCTCTTTATGTAGCCTATGTGGTAGGGACAATGTAGGCTACATAACTGATAGAAAATCTCACTTTTAAAATTATATCATTTTGTCTATGTTATGTGAATGCAGCTGCAGGTATCTTTACATTCCAGTAATTCTAGCCTAGGCATATTTGAGAGCCACCACCACACACCAAAAATGTGAGTGAAAACTGAAGAGTCAGCACGCTCAATTTCTTTGTTCATCTAGTAGTCCTCGGGTAAGCTCTTATTTAGGCCTGGAAAAAAATGGGCTGTTTTATGTAGCTAGGTGGCTAAAGACAATGTGATTTAGCCTGCAAAGAAAGAAAATAGCACTTTTTAAAATGACATAATTTTGTTCATTGCTAGCGTTATGTCAATGCAGCTGTGTGTTTGTTTATATAAATATATTATAAACAGGCTGTATTTCAGTCAGTCATTGTAATTGTACAATATGTTTGTGTTGATTTGTCCTGTACACTGACATCTATTGCAGGTCTGTCCGTCCTGGCAGAGGGATCCCTCCTCTGTGGCTCTTCCTGAGGTTTCTTCCACCTTTTTTCCCTGTTAAAGGTTTTTTGTGGGAAAGTTTTTCCTCACTTGAACCGAGGGTCTAAGGACAGAGGGAGTCACTCCCTGTACAGATTGTAAAGCCTCAGAGGAAAATGGACTTTGTGACTTTGGGCTATACAAATAAAATTGATTTGATATGATTTGATTATTTATGTCCCGTTGAGCTAGGTTGTTTTAAAGACTTGCACAGTTGCACTGAAAAAACTGAAAAAGTGTGTTATCAAATGTTGTGGGCCAGTCTGGTCCAAAATGCCAGGGCCGATTTTTTGTCCCAGTCCGCCCCTGGTGCTAAACCAGTTGAATTGCCAGGGAGGCAGCCAGCAGTGCATGTGTCAGCTGCTTGAGCTTCCATTCTTCTTCATCTTTCACAAAGAAGTGATAGTGTTTTTTGTTGAGCTTGCTTTTTTATATAGTTCTCTGCAAACCTTCGTCTCAAGGCCTCAATTGTAGTGTTTTTCCACCAATTTTTCAGGTATTATTTTCTGCCCCCCCGGGGGCCTCATGTACAAAGCTTGCGTACGCACAAAAAAGTAGCGTACGTCCTTTTCGACGCTCACGTTTAAATGTATCAAACGTGAAATGATCGTAGAAATGTGCGTGCCCCACGCCAATTTCATAGCTGTCGTACGCACGTTTCTACAGCTATTGTTCCTTTGGCGACACTTAGAGGTGAAGCTGGGAAACTGTTAATAATGTGAAAACAAGTAGTCATCAGAGTGATGTGCACATCAGAGACACACTTATGAACAATTAACACACCTACGTGTTTGCAATTATATGAGTGGTTATAAAAGCATGCACAATGTGATGAAGAAAATGGTAATAACAAAGGCAGCGTTAGCGTTGTTAGAGGACCTTGCAAACGTGAGCGATTTAAAGAACGCGAGGATTTACTTGCAAACCATGATAATTGGCTCATAAGCCGATTTCGGTTACCAAGACCAGTGTTACTGGAGCTGTGCGCAGAGCTGCGGCCGGCCCGAGAGCGCAACGGGGGCCGGCGAGTAGCTCGGGGTTGTACTGACTATACGCTGGGGTTCCTGGCAACAGGGGCATTCCAGCGGGAGCTGTTTATCTAAGTAGGAAACATTTTCATTCCATCAACGTTCAAATCATATGTGATGCGCGAATGCAGCTAACTAACATTGTGGCAAGGTGGCCTGGTTCAACGCACGACTCATTCATTATGACTAACAGCATGGTTGGGAACAGGCTGGAGGCTGGCACGGTGCGCGATGGGTGGCTTCTTTTCCTTTAATTGTCCTGTATGTAACGCTGGTTTACATACGGGACAATTAAAGGATTAAACAATTTACTTACCCAGAAGCCGTGCCAGTGTGCCAATGCATATTTGGGCATGTGCGCATTCAAATATCATGTTTTTGGTTTTCTTTATTTCTTTATTTTCCGCTTGTGAAATTAGAGCTGCAGAGCTTTCTAACAAGCCCATGATTGTCTCCCTGTGTTCAGTATTCTTGTCAGTAAAAGCGGGCGTAAAATGTCGCTGCAGCGCCACACCTGTACACACCTGTGTGTGCGCTGCTCGGATCCCACGGCATTTACAGCCTCACACACACGCTTCCACTCACATCTTTTTTTTTTGGTCATATTTATCCCTGTTGACAGGGAACCAAACATAATTTCCACTGTATTCACTAGAATCTTTAGCTCAGACTCTGTGAAATTCATTTTCTTTCCTTTGTTCGTCGCGTTATCTGATCGGACAAAGAGGTGAATCTCAGGTCCAGGGCCAATTTAAATAGATTTACATATGTAAATGGGGGTCTGGACAGGGAGGAGGTGCATGTGCGCTCAATTCCACGTTGATTGGGATGTACAAAAGAAACGTGCATACGCACACTTTGATACATCTGAATTTTTTTGTGCGTACGACAGTTTCCGGGTTTTGGCATACGCCAAGTTTTAGTAGGAAATCCACGCAAGTATTCGTACATGAGGCCCCAGATGAGTTAACTGCCCACCCACACATGCCATTCTGCTCACACCTCTGCCAGAGTTTAGTTTTTCCTCCCTTGGGAGTGCTTTGAGTTTATAGTTGTTCACCTTTTTGTTTTCCTCCTAGTGGAGAGAGTTTTCTGTTGGTTTAGTTTTCTCTTTGATTAGTAATTTATTTATATATTTCTTTCCTTCTTTTTCTGCGTGTTTTTTTGTTCATTAATAGTCTTATCTTCCGTTGTTTTTTCCTTAGAATTCATAGACAAATTTTGTTTGTCACCCAGTCTGAGAGGTTATTTTGAGATTGCAATCATGCTATATTATCTTGAAAGTACCTTGCATCCACATCAGATCAACAGTGTAGCATTTGTAAACCTTTTAATACAACCTATAATTCCGTATTTCACATTACCAAAATGTTTTGGACAAAAAAACTACAAACAATAAGTATACTGCATTTAATATTTGGTCCTTTGCAGTCACAAATTTATCTCACTGCTTCCCCGGTGATACGCTGCCAGGTTTGTACTGCAACCATCTTCTTGCTAGTTTTGGGGCCTGTTGCTTTTAGTAGTTTAGGCTTAAACTAGACAAACACACTGTAGGTCAGGTCAGATGACTGAATCAACCAATTAAGGTCCAACAGAAAATTGCATTTTTTTGTCCTGCTACAGCATTCCTATCTGCTCTGTAAATAACATGTGCTGTGTTCTCCATTGAGGAAAAAAAAATCAAACCAGACAGGAGAAATCGATATTATTCATAGAGATCGACACCTTCTGATCTTCCAATCAAATTGCTTATTTAAACCATCTTTACATGAAGCAGTACATCACTGTTCTATCAAAGGCAGACAATCGCACTGCCTTATACACAACATAAGAGCCACTCGAGCTCTTACTTTGAACGAAAGCCACATTCTCTCTCCTGTTCTCTCCTCCTCTCCTTATCTAACTTACAAAAATAAACGCACGTACCTTAGCTTGTTGAATAAGTGACCAAACAAACATTCACTGGGGAAAATTGCTCTGGTAATGTTAGTTTGCAGGCTTGATAGGAGCTTATTAGCTGGTAATGTGCAGCATATTAAACTGCATTAAAATACTGACAGCATAAAACAGAGTTTGTTTACTTTCTTCTGTTCCCCTGCAGGGCTCAGCCTACCAGTTTCTGTCAATCAGCACCAAACACCAAAACATCTCACCAGCTGTTGAAACAGAAAGGACCACTTGTGACAGTTCTTTCCTTCTATTATTAAAGTGCTGTCAACACATTAAGAACAAATGGACAATAAATTTTAAAAACTTTTTTTTGACTAAATTTCAGCTGGATGTTCCACTGTCTGGCCATAAAAAGAGGTACGAAAAGAGACACGTCCCTTGTCACAAAACTCCTGGAATGTACCAAACTAGCAGACTGATGTTTTACAGAATCAGTAGAGTATCAAAGGGTGGCCTTTTCCTTTCATGTGATTAAACCAGCTCACCATCTATTACATGAAAAGAACAGGTGGTCCTTTTATGCACACACTCTACACTGTGTAGAGTCTTTCAAATAAGCTGGTCCAAAGTCAGCGAAGCCACTATGCGGGCCTTTCACAGCACTCATCAGTCAGTGTGTTTCAGTCTCGCTGATCCGTCTGCTCTCTTGGCTCTGCCTGCATGAAAACATGGCATTTCCTTCTCTCGCTTCCTTTCATGGCACTTCCTCTCCAGCTCCAATGGCATTCAGATATTGCTCTGAAATACACAAGACAGCAACATGATAATATCACAGAGGGAGAAGTTCAGTTTGGGTGCGTCTGCAGGAAAACTGGCCTGAACATGAAAAGCGCACATAAGAACACCCAGCTATCTTGCTGTCTGAAAAAACAATTATGAGCTGATCAAATATTAATGGAGAATTATAAATTTGTTATGATATCTATTCCATTTTAATTTGTTTGCATGGGCCGGCTTTCTTTCTTTTTCTCTGTTCTGCTTCCAAAGATATTGGAAAATATAATAATAAGACTCCCTTACAAATAATGTAAATTAAACTTAAGCTGTCAGAAAATATGCTGCTATGAAAATAAGCCTGCAAGTTTGCTCAGGCAAACTCTATTACATACAACATGTATTCCATGCAACCTTTGCAACAAGGCACTTTCTTTACACCGTCACCTTACCCATGCTTTAGCTCTACCATGCTGTTTGTTGTCCTGCTGCTTATTTGCTGCTTTGCTGTTTCGCTGTTGCAAACATATAGCATTTCACAAGCTATTTCAGCTGCCAAGAGTTATTTTCGGGAGGCTTTGTGGAGGAATAAAATTAAAAGATTAAAAGATCTCTGCTTCTCTTTACTGAGCCAATATTTGTTGCTTTAGGTTAACACAAGTAATTCTGTCTTTGTGTTCTTGACGGTGTGGCTGATGATACTGCTGGCTATTTTACTGCAGAGTTCTATGACCAATCTGTCTGGGCAATGTCATTCTGTTGGCTCACTGCTGCAATTACTGCTCTTAGGCTGCTGTAATCTCTCTCTGTGGAGTAATTTAATTGCTTGTTGTGCTTGCTGTAGCTGAGCTAATTCTTCTTTTGCTTGTCTGGCTCATGCTTTGTGATGCTTTCATGCCAGAAATTTACAAAGCATTAAAATATTAATTCTCATGTTTGACAGTTGATATTTTAGTGTCATGGACTGAACTGTTTTTGTCGAATATTTTACTGCTGTTATGGTCATCTTGGTGTGAGGAGTTTACCAACTTACTCGACACCTGTGAGAGACCAGAACAAATGAGAGTCAGACACGAGAGCTTTACTTTGTACAAAGGGCACCCTGCCACTGCAACATCTAAGCTACAGATAGCAGAGAGGCGCAGGGCAGTTCCTTGTTCCTTTATTTATAGAAGTTTACATGACATGTGACTGGACAGAGGCGGTCCCTGTTCCAGGAAAATAAAACATTTGATTCATCATGAGTACAGTGTAGTAAGATGAGCACAGTGTAGTAAGACTACTGATGCTGGGACATGTGACATTCTTTTAGCCTTCTAACACTTGGCTCAGGTGTCAAACAGCAATTGTAGCTCCTAAGCTATTGTATATGAGCTTGACAACAGGACAGCCCATTCAAATAATTATTTCCCAGTGAGACTGACTTTATGTGAAACTCACCATGGCTTCTGTCACACAGAAGATAGGTGATCATACTGTTTCTACCGTTCACATTCAGCTGAGGTGTACAGAAACTGCAAAACATTGTGCACAAATTCAGACATATAGGACAAAAACGGTAGCAAAATAAATTGCTTGTATCGAACAGCTCCTCTTCTTTTTTGACGTTACAGCTAAGTATGATATATTCACTCAAATAATTGGTTTATAAAACAGCTTGCTTTACTATTTTTTATACTGTAAATCTAAACTGCTCGATGCTACTGATACACACAGCCATACTTATTCCAGGCCACAGTATTGAAGGTCATCTGCTGCTCAGCAATACTATGTGAACAGGTTATTTCAGCCCAGCATGCTGCTGCAACAGCCTACACTCTTCTGAGAAGGCTTCTCTCAAGATTTGGGAACCTGAATCTGCAGTGACCTTTGAGAATACAAGAATATTTGGATGTCAGGCACTGAAATTCGTTGATGATATGTGCCTTCAAGCAGAGTTTAGGTTTATCCCAAAGGTTTTCAGGGCTGCGTGCAGGCCAGTTAAGTTCATCCACATGACACTTGTCAAAACATTGTTTTATGGACTTGACTTTGTGCACAAGAACATTGTTATATTATGGTATCCAAAAATAGCTGTTCTGTATCATATGCTTTAACTGTAGACTTTTTCCTGATTAAGTGGTTTACTGCTGCATTTTTCCCAGTAAGCTCCTCTCTGTTTCTGCTGCTCCATCGTATACATTTCCAAACTTTGTACCATTTGTTATTCAGTCTTTCCATCTTTGGTTTTCTGTGTCAGTCAGTGATGTTTCACTGGGGCAAACACACATACTGACATGTCAAAAACACACTGCCCTCGCTACTTAAGATGTTCAGGAACAAATACAATCCACCCTGAGCTCATCTGAAACTTATTATCAGCAGACTCCAAATTCAGTTAAAAATGGGACATTATGCTCCGATTTTATTCATTCAGTGGCAGTATTCATATACAAGCTCATTATGCAGAATTATTAGTGTCCAACAAACTGCAAAGCTGACATGTTACTGTATGTTATTTTAAGTATTATGACATTAGTTATACAGTTATCTGCTTTCTTAAATTATATTCAAATTCATGTAGAATTTTTTGTATTTAAATATGTTGCTGTTTAAACATCTGAAAAAGAACTGATTCTCTGCTCAATCTTGGCAGTAAAATTATAGTTTTTGACCTTTATTCACTGTCGTTCTAGCAGTTTTTACAGTGTGGTTGTACTAACTGCCAAACCTATGGAAAAATGAAAGGTTCTTGAGAACTGAAAAAGGTTTCCATTGGCATCATCATGAAGATCCACTTTAAGTTTTATATCAAACCATTATTTTGAACAGTGAAGGGTAAAAAGGTTCTACACAGCACTTATTATGAACCATTTTTTTCTATTTCTTCTTCTTGAGTGTAATTTATTGAAGTATTGAAAAGATACATACATACATACATACATACATACATACATACATACATACATACATACATACATACATACATACATACATACATACATACATACATACATACATACATACATACATACATACATATTGCATAATAAATTTTACAATAAAAATCGGAATAAAAAAATCGGAGTTTGCTCTGCACACAAATTAAGTTGTCATTTATATACTGTCTTCTTTTACATTAAATGACACCATTTAGTTCAGTGCATTGTGATCACACAGCAGCACATTTTGTTGCCCATCAACCTCTCTGTGTACTTTCATTCCATTTAAATGCACTAATTTGTTTTACTGTTTGACATTTGAAGGGATAAATTGTTCAAGGTTCAAGTTCAAGGTTCTTTATTTTCCATTTGTGAACAAGCCACAGTCAAACACTTATAAAATCTTGTGCAGGGCTCTCTCGTGGTCAACAGAAACTTAAAACAAATACAAAGTAAAATAAAATATAAAAATATAGAAAGGTATCAGTTCAAATGTGAAAAACTATATACAACATTAGGAGATAAAGCACCATAGTAAGACAAAATATAAATGTATAAAGTATGGACGCGCTGTACAGAAGGGGGCGATATGTGCAGAGTAATAAATATTAATCAATAATAAATAGACTGGTTCTGGGGTTGGCGGGGAGAGAGAGATAAATCAAATCAAATCAATTTTATTTGTATAGCCCAAAGTCACAAAGTACATTTGCCTCGGAGGGCTTTACAATCTGTACAGGGAGTGACACCCTCTGTCCTTAGACCCTCGGTTCGAGTGAGGAAAAACTTGCCCACAAAAACCTTTAACAGGGAAAAAAAGGTGGAAGAAACCTCAGGAAGAGCCACAGAGGAGGGATCCCTCTCCCAGGACGGACAGAGTCGGTCCTGGGAGAGGCAGCATAACTAAGGGATGACCTGAGCCAGCCCTAACTATAAGCTTTTTTAAAAAGGAAAGTCTATTCTTAAAGGTGTTGACAGTGTCTGCCTCCTGAACCCAGAAAGGTAGTTTGTTCCACAGAAGAGGAGCCTGATAGCTGAAAGCTACAGTGAGGTGAGGTAGTGTTGTACACATACATACTGTATATTCAGCAGTTTTGTTTTGCCATCAGTCTGACTGTGGCAGGGAAGAAGCTGATGAAAAAGCGAGATACCGTCCACTCTGCTGTGTCTTAGTTGTACGTGCACGTACATGGAGTCCATGGATGGGAGTTTTGTCCCTATAATCCTCTCTGCAGTCTTTATGACTCTTTGCAGAGCTTTCCTCTCTGCCTGGGTGGTATTTCTATACCAGACAGTGAGACCTGCGGTGAGGATGCTCTTTATCAGTCCACTGTAGGCCTGGGTGAGAGGGCGATGGTTCAGTCCAGCTTTCCTGAGCAGCCTAATGAAGTAAAGCCTTTGCTGGACTTTTTCCACTGTGGTTGTGGTGTTAAGAGTCCAGCTCAGGAGTGGGTCGACAGTGATGTGGGTGAGAACCAGTTTTTCTAGGCACTTCATGACGACTGGTGTGCCACTGGCCTGAAGTCGTTGATGGTGGGTGTGTCTGATCATTTGGGGACTGGAATAATGATGGAGGACTTGAAAATACGGGGAACTACGGCCTGGGATAGTGACAAGTTAAAGATGTCAGTGTACACACCAGCTAGTTGTTCCCCACAGGCCTTCAGTACTCTGGGGTGCACTCTACTGGGTCCCTCCACCTTGTGTGGGTTCATCTTCTTCAGAGCGTCCGGGACCTCTGTGTGTGTCTTCTGTCCATATTCAGCCTGTCGAACCTAGCATAGAAGGTGTTAAGGCTGTTTGGAGGGTGGGATCTTGGGGGTCCGTGGTTGGTGTGGTTCCCCTGTAGTTTGTTACAGACTGGATTCCCTCTGCCACATACTGTGTGTGTTGGGGTTGAGGTAGTAGCCTTCAAGTTTTTGGGAGTGAGCCCTTTTGGCTGCTCTGATAGACTTCTGCAGCTTGTATCGGGATCTCTTGTATTCCCCATGATCTCCTGACTTGAAGGCCTCCAGCTTCTTCCTGATTTTCTGCTTTATGTCTCTATTAAACCACGGTTTTTGGTTGGGGAACACACACACAGTCCTGGGAGGTGCACATATGGACGTGCACCAGCTGATAATTAATCCGTTAATCCATGAAATTGTTGCAGTAAAGATGCTCAGTGACATTTTGTGTAAAGTAAGTGAATTTTTTTATTCTTATGACATGCAAAAAAGCTTCAAAAGGATTTATTCCTTTATACCCTGATCCACAAATTGGATCCCTAAAAGTCCTGTCCTCTGTTGTTCCAGAACTTGATGGTAAAAGCTGAAATACAGAAATAATAAAATGAAATATCGTTGAATCATTGAATAATGATGGGAAATGACTAACAGCCTTTCTTCTGAGACAAATAAAACATAAGGAATGTAAAAATAATTATTTCAAAACCTTCTGGATCAGGGATATAACAGAACATGGTGCATGGAGTGCTTAATGGCACAGTTAATATGCACAGCGGAAGAACGTAGCTTTTTTTGATGACACTGAATTTAGGTAAAGGAGTGGAGGGAGGGAATGGACAGAGTGAGAGCGAAAAGATCAGGATGTTCTTGTTTTTGAGGATTTTGCCATTTCACTAAAAAATACCTTGAGCTCAGCTAATGTCCTGTCTAATCTAATGACCCTCTGCCAGCTCTGTACTTATTCTCTGCCCAAAACGACAACATTTGCCTTGAATAAGAACAGAACGTCTTTCTTTTTTTTTAAATCATAGGCCCACAGTTTAAAGACAATCTCTATACTTTGAATTACATGCTGAAGTGTTGATAGGTGATCTAAGGATTGGGCTACGGAGGTGTGGAAAGCTCACATACAGATACTCAGTTCTGACTGGACTGTTGTTTTCTGATCTAGCTGCCGCAGAGGACACAGGAGATGAACAACACTGTAGGAAACAAACAGTTTTAATACAGTTGTTCATCTCCTGTACAGTGTCAATTTTTGGCTGGTTGAGCTCAGTCTACTCAATGTGAATCTCCTGTATTGTCACTGAGCACTTTAAAATATCAACACTGGGCAGGTCCCTGCAGCACCAGGTCCCATTCATTATGAACGGCAGGCTATTGTTATCCCAGCTTTTGAATCTGTATTTGTAAACTACACACTATCAGTTTTACTTTTGATTTTCACACTCTGGAGCCACAAAAGGCTTTATACAACTGATTTAACACATGCAATAACATTAGTATTCCCAGAGAGTAAAAAGTAAAAAGACTTTGATTTGTAAAACAACAGTTACAGTACCTTCTAAAGTCAAACATATATATATATATATATATATATATAAAAAGTAGAAAGTAGTATCAGTCATACAGTACCAGTACCAGTCATATTTGAGCAAGCTTTGGCAGCAACAGTCCATTATTCAATCAGTTGTAGTGTTGACAAACTAGGCTGTTGTCACTCAACTGCTGCAAAGGGAAACCTACCAAGAGAAATTGTTTCCGTAAATGGAAAAAATATGCTCAGCAGCTGCAGTAGTCAATATTGCCTTACAAAAAAGAAAGAAGAGAATTCAAATTACAAAAAGATAAGGATAAATGTGTGTGAGGAGGCGGTGAAGGAAGATTAGTCCAGATTATTTCTGGTTATATAGAACCCCTGTTCCAAAGAGTAGTGCTGCATCATATGCCACAATGATGCTGTAAGTCTTTAGTCATAGCTGAGCGGGCTCAGCTCAGCTCACATGTAACCTACTATGCAGGCTCATTATCATAGCAGCATTCTTCATTTCTGATCCTATTATTATTTGTTACTGTCTCTGCATTACAGACAGCATGCTTTTCACTGATGAGATAATTACCTAAATATATAATCACGTTCCTGTCTCATAATGATACATTTGAATCATGAATCAAATAAAGAACTAGAAAATTTCTAAAGAAATTTTGAGTGTGCGTGACTCTGGCCCCGTCGTCCCCATGCATTATTACTGACACTGCTCAGAAAATTTAGTACTAAGAAAGAAATTTTGAGAGTGACGAGTGGGCTGTTCCTGGGGGTCCAAAAAGCACACCTCAAATAGTCATTTTTAACATGTTTATTTAGACACAGGAGCAGCCAGCGCTTACATGCTAGAAATTAGCATTAACATGTTAGCATTAGCTTGTTGGCATTAGCATGTTATTTTTAGCATGTTCGCGCTGAAACGCTAGCAATTAACATCAGTATGTTAACATTAGCATGTTAACGTTAGCATGTTAGCATTTTAGCACTGATGCGCTACCAATTAACATTAGCATGTTAACATTAGCATGTTATCGCTGATGTGCTAGTAGTTAGCATTAGCATGTTAACATTAACATGTTAACATTAGCATGTTAGCGCTGATGCATTATCAATTAACATTAGCATGTTAACATTAACAATCACCTCTAGCATGTTAGCGGTGTTGCGCTAGCAGTTAGCATTAACATGTTACCATTAGCATTGTTAGCGTCAGCATGTAAACATTAGCATGTTGACATTAGCATGTTAACGTTGATTCGCTAGCAGTTAGCATTAGCATGTTAACATTAGCATGTTAACGCTGATGCGCTAGCAATTACCATTAGCATGTTAGCATTACCGTGTTAGCATTAGCATGTTAGCACTGATGCACTAGCAATCAAAATGAACATGTTAACATTAGCATGTTAACATTAGCCTGTTTAGATTAGCATGTTAACGCTGATGCACAAGTAGTTAGCATTAGCATGTTAACATTAGCATGTTAGCATTAACATGTTAACATTGGCATGTTAACATTAGCATGTTAACGCTGACGCGCTAGCAGTTAGCATTAACATGTTAGCATTAGCATGTTATCATTAACATGTAAACGTTGATGCGCTAGCAATTAATATTAGCATGTTAGCATTAACACATTAACATTAGCAAGTTAGCACTGATGCACTACCAATTAACATTAGCATGTTAGCATTAACATGTTAGCATTAGCATATTAGCGCTGATGCACTAGCTATTAACATTAGCATATTGACATTACCATGTTAGCATTACGATGTTAGCGCTGATGCGCTAGCAATTAACATGAGCATGTTTGCATAAGCATGTTAGCGATGATACACTAGCAATAAACGTAAGCTAATGTTAGAAATAAACATGTATTTAATTCTTACTGGCTTAGCAGTAATTTTAGCAATGGTCGCTAATGTTAGCATATAGCATGTCTTTACAGCTAGCGCTAACATGCTAGCTGCTCTGCTACCTCTGTCTGCCATTTTACACAGACAAGTTCAAATTAAGTGCCAAGAACTACTAAGATGGCTGCCGCTCTGCTTCTGCCTGCTGGCTCCTCCCCCCTCTCCTGATTCAAGCAGGCTGAGGTTGCCAAGCAACCAGGACCTAATCAGCAGCAGCTAATCTGCACCTGTTAAAATGTCAGTTCAAAATCCTGAGACTGAGAGAAAATGCTGAGACCTTCCCTCGAAGAAGAAGGACTTTTGGCCAAACCGTATTTCCAATCATTGAACCGGCTTAACTTTGAGCATTGTGATCTGATCGTCTACATAGTCATTTTGTGTCGATAAATGGAGAAATGTGCCCTTGGGAGCAAGAGAGAGAAACGTTACTTCTGCTTTCCTCCAGAAAATTTCCCACCTTTTTAACATGGGAGTATATGAGGCTGAGGATGGGAGTTGCTGTGGCATATTTGTGTGTCACGCCAAAACTATATATCTGACAGCTACAACAGTGTTATCACTGCGACCGCCTCAAATTTTCCTACGTTTGAGGGTATAATCATGTCTGTAGCTGTGCATTTGCAGCCACAGTCGCAGTTTACAAATTTATTTTTTGATTTTTTTCTCTCCCCATCTCTAGCGATGACATCACTCACTCTAGCTCTGGAAAGTTCTCGCAATACACACCCATTCATTTTTTTGGCGTGGTCTTTGGCGATTCTTGGCAAAAACGTTTGCCGAAAACTCTTAGAAAAGTCATAGCACACGTGTCGTGACGGCCGAGCCGCACGTTGATACCCGTTTTGTGTATGTGCGACAAAAACTCTGGGAGGAGTAACGAACCAAAAAAAGGGCGTAAGAATAAGTTTAACTAGAAAACTGCATTTCCTGCGGAAAGTGCGGTGTGGTCATTGTCAGTGTGGTCATGGTCAGCCATTGCTGTTTGACACACTATTTTGGTGGTCATCACACACATTGTATTACACATACACACAAGCACACACACAATAAATCTGTTGTCTGTTGTCAGTATTCATTGTTTGTGATTTGTGTATATATATATATATATATATATATATATATATATATATATATATATGTGTGTGTGTGTGTGTGTGTGTGTGTGTGTGTGTGTGTGTGTGTGTGTGTGTGTGTGTGTAAGTACCTCTCACAGTCCCACAATCCCAGCTATCCCTTTAACTTTAATTGTTGCCTGATTTGTCCTCCATTTTTGGATATGTTATATCTGTGGTTATTGATTACTCTCTCGAGGCTGGGAGTGAGTTGCGGTTCAAGTGAGGAGTTCAAGTATCTCATGGTCTTGTTTATAAGAGAGATTAAGCAGACCGTTCTTTTCGGAGCTTTTCCCTGACATAGTCCCAGAACACTCTAGAAAGATCATATACTGTATCTTAGTATCTGAAGGTGGAATACAAGCTAGAGGGGTAGTGAGGTTGGTGCAGTGCATTGCTGTCTACTAGTGTCATAAATATCACTGGTGCAACCCGCCAGGGTCCAGAAGCTGTTGGGCCTAGAAACTGTAAGGCCCATTCGTGTGAGTAGAGCTTAACTCCATTCATTCTCTATGGTAGCTGTTATGGTCGTTGATACTGTACTCAGCAGCAACTAAAGTAACTTTAACAAGCATCATCTTTGGTGCCAAACCATACTTCAACATAGTAATGAAGACGTTTTGATTTCAAGAGATTGAGGAGACAAAGTCAGTTAAAAAAACACACCATAAAAACACTTACAAAGCAACTTGCAGGTTGATTTTTTTTTTAAATGAAAATGATACACTACATTTTTTAAACCATTCCTACACTTACTGTAAGCCCAACTGTGCTGTGGACAGCATATTATGCTGCAGATCTGGTGGCAAGGTAGGTATGTAGGTACAATACACACTGACTATGCGTGAGTACCTTATTCAAAAGACCTGAACAATCCCTTCAAATTTAAGACAAGGTCGATCCTTTATCCACTGTGATGCATTGTATCTGTGGTTATTGATTACTCCCTCAAGACTCCCTCAAGGAGTAGGTGAGGAGTTCAAGTATCTCATGGTTCACAAGAGAGATCTTGTTCACAAGTGAATTTCCCCAGTGTGAGATCAGTAAAGTCTATCTTATCTTATCTTATTAAAACGGAGCGTTCTTTTGGAGGTTTTCCCTGGCGTAGTCCCAGAACACTCACATCATATATCTCGTTTGGTTTGGGAACGCCTTGGGATCACCCGGAAGGAGCTGGAAAACATTGTTATGTAGCGGGATATCTGGATTACTTTGGATTACCTTGACCAGATAAGCGTTAGAAAATGGTTGAACAGATCTGGAGCTTTCTGTGTTTCTGGAAGTCTTTGGGAGTTCAGTTGTGGACTGCATTTTTCATGTTTGATTCCATTATAAACTCTGAAATGAATTTTGTCAAACGCTCAACAGGTGCAGAAGTCATTGAGTCTGAGTAGGAGTAAAGCAGTAAATCAATTTTTTCAGTCTTAGAAAAAAAAAAGTAATTCTATCTACACCAGGATTTGGAAGAGTTCCAAAGGGCTGTTATGCTTCTTTTAGGACTGTGACGGCACAGGTAGTACTGTATTTAATTACCACTAAGCCTTATGGTATAGTACAAACAGGCCACAACCATTACCAAATACCTTGAATGCCTTTGACAAATTTAATTGCTTATTGTTCCTAGAAAACACAGCTGACTTAAGTATTTCATCCATTACAGCTCTAACCACCATTATTAAATTATTGTCTCTAACAGAGAGTTTAAAAAGACTTTGTGCTTTGCCAGTGTTGTAAAAAAATCTTGCATACTATTACACTGAAGATAGGGACACTGGTGTTGAGACCAACAGTCCAGGAACATAATATCCATTCAGATCTTTCTTGGCATACAGTGAACATCACATTAAGATGCACTGAGGCATTTTTGCTGCTCCGTGTGGTTATTAAGCTGAGTTCATGTGTTTTAAGTTTTAGAGCAGGAATATCTGAGAGTTCCCTGTCAGACCGGTCTGTGACATTTAAAATATGGCCATAGATTTTAGCTTTATTTTTTTATTAATGATCTATGATGTATGATGTAAATGAGAGAGAACCAGGATGTCTTGATAAAATGCTAGTCTGCTGCACAGTATATGTCTGTCTTTCTTTTCCTGTATCACCTCTAATTTTGTCTCACAGATTCACATCTCTTTTCCAGAATTATCTTGCTATAGATACAGAGCCAAAGTATATCCCACAGCATAAATCTCTCTGAAAAGACAGGCCAGCTGTTGTTTATGCTTGGTAAGGTCAGCCAAGTAGCTGGAAAATCTAAGTATAGTAGGGTTTCTTTTCTTTTCAAAAAAGGGTTATTGTCCAAATAAACATAAAAATATAAGTTCTCCTGGTCATTCAAATGAATATATAAAACATGAATGAACAAGAATGAAACATACTTTCACATCTTACAGATTTCCACTGTGGATGTCTTCTTCTTGCCCTCAGGATGTTTTCCATTGATGTCAAGAAAAGTTTTTAGGAGACAACTATAAAAATTTTGGACTGTACAAATTTGCTTTTGTGCACTAACTTTAGCCAGGTCCGCAGATGTTTCATGGGATCATATCACATTTCACATTAATCTAATGACATAAGTCTTATTTTGGACTTGGGACTGTGAAATCATGTTATTTTGACACACGCATTTCTGTTGCCACCAGCTAAGGTGGAAAAGTTGGTGTATTGATAAAAACAGTGCAATAGAAATAAATTTAGCTGATTAATCATGCTGTACTGTCCATGAAATATGACTTATTTGTTACTCAAGGTTCTGCTCCGCTGAAGAGACTAAAAGTAGCCACAGATGAAAACATTTGATCTCTCCAATAAGGAGACTATGATGTTACTCAAATCAATGTATCAATTATGTATTAATTTTTTAATGCCATTATCTTGAGATCGCCAGGTAAGAAAGCTTGTTTTCTTGTAAAAAAACATAAATTTAATTAATTCAAAAATATTCTCAAAATAATGAGATCATTTATTAAGAGGAAACCACTTTTGTTTTCTTTGGGTAATAAGATAATTATGGAGAATTTAAAAATGATCATACCTAATACCATCCTAGAAGTCTGGGAGGATTCATAACGATACTGTTTTAAGACCTTTATTCAAGTACAGTTTGATGCGTGATGATCTTGAAGCAACATTATGTAATTTTCCTACCACTGAATAACAATTGATATATTATGAATTGAAAAAACTATTGAATAATTTGATGCTACACTGACTTGTAATCAGGTGAATGGTTTCCTTGTCATTCCCACTCTGTGACCCATGTCTGCTCTTTTACCATGTAACTCTAGGAACAATCTCCCGTGAGAAGTACGTAATGCTTTACAGCCCTAAGCCAAGACCAACTATTTCACTGATTTTGGTCAAACTGAAAAATCATATTTTTTAATGGAGAAAAAGATTCTTGTTTTCCGTCTAATGTCCTATGGCTGCTCTGCCTCAGTTCTCTGTGAGTTTACAGATAAACAATACAGTAAACTGCTGCTGCTGTTAAGTTGTTGAGTAGTAGTTAAGTTAAGCTGTCCGGACTGTGAGCTCAGAACACCGGGGGAGTGTTAGTGTTTGTACCACACTTGTTTTGAAAAAGAGAGGGTAAACCTGGAACTTACCTTTTGTGGTTGATAAGAGCTTGGTGAAATAAAAGGGGCTGGGCTGACTGCTGTTGGACTAGTAAGTAATATTAGCTGACTGCTATGTCTTGTGTTGTTGATCTTGACTGATGTTTGGCTGTTAGCAAAGTTATCGTCAGTTTTAAAATGTACTGAACCCCAAGTTGCTCCCGACGGCTTTGCCATCGGTGTATGAATGATTAGATCCTTAAACTGATGAACAGTTGGCACCTTGCACGGTAGCCAATGCCATCTGTGTGTGAATGAGATATGTAGTGTAGAGCGCTTTGAGTGGTCGGAAGACTAGAAAGGCACTATATAAGTACAGTCCATTTACCATCTGATCTGTGAGTAGAACAGCATTTTTCTACTCCAGGCAACAGACATCTTTTTGACTTCTGGTGTAGCTGCTGTGTGTGAATCTGTAGAAAACTCAGTTATCTATAATCAAGACCTGAACTTGAGTCTTTAGTCATCAGTACTGAACATCTGGCTACAGCCTAGATAGTGCAGTTGACTTACTGTCTTTGTCTTCAGTCATTTTTCTTTCCTTTCAGCTATGATGAACTGCTCGTGTTTCATTTGGTTTCCCCAGTAGAATTTAGAAATGGGACCTTTCACCCCTCTGAAAAAAAAGAAAAAAAGGTTTAATATAAATCAACACCTGGAAAGAAATAGCTTTTTAAGCAGTCAGCTGGTTGGAACATGAATGTATCACCTATTTTCTTTTTTATTATATATTATGTCTTATGGTGCACTAAACTCACTACTCCTACCAATAAACAACAGATATGTACATCATTCTAATTTAACCCCCAAATATGTAATATTTAGCAACAAAGAAATTTATTTTAATTTGAGTTTATGGGTTTATTTTGGACCTCCTATCTAAAATTTGGAGTGATGTTGATGCTTCAGACAGATTTGCAGGCTACCCAGGTGCATTCCCAGGCAGACCAGTGCTGTCCAGACCCACAATTCTTCTGGTCGACAAGGGGCCTCAAGTGAACTTTTTGCAGACGTCTATAGAGTCTGCTTTGGGTGCAGAATTTACTGATTTAAATCAACATGATGATGGATAGGACATGACGTCAGCCCTAGAAGCTGGAAGACATCAGTGGGAAAACCAGAAAACATTTTCTCCATAAAATATGATCCAGTTTCACCAAAATCAGTGAAATAGTTGGTGGTGTGTGTACTTCCTGCAGGTGATCAGAGTACATTAGTTACAGTCGTATGGCGTGCAGATTTCTGTTTCCCCCAGACCCCTTTATTACCTTTTTCCCCCTCCGACCACACATGCCCATACCTACGAAATCGGAAAAGAGAGACTGCAGTTACCATAGCAACATGTGGTGATTCTAGTCAATGTTTTAAACCCCACTGGCTCCGTCAGACTTTCCCATCATCTGATGGTTGCACCTGTTTTCGCTGTTTTCCTCTGCTCAACATTAAATCATTGAACTGAACATTCTGCCTTATCTTTCTGCATTTGAGTCCTCCTGCTGTTGAATTCACACCACCATTGTGACAGAACTTACTGACTATTTATGGACCCAGCAGTCGCTTCATTTGAAAATGAACAAGTTACAATTTAGATTAATTCCTCATCTGTTTACATGGGGAGCGGAAATAGAAATTTGGCAGAAGGTAAGTCCAGGTGGGTTAAGGATTTATTTTTAAACCACCAATTTCTCAGCCTGCTAGCCCCCACCAGTAGCCCAGTTGGCTAGTTCCCAGTCTGTCCCTGATAGAAAGCATCACAGCGCCATGATCAGCTAGACAGCCCTGCTGACACCTGTCCCTGGTTTCACTGTTGTCTTGTGATCCTGCTCTCCTTTGTGTATTTAGTCCATGTGTGTCTTTGTTTCAGTTCATTGTGTCATGTGCCTGTCTCTTTGGTTTTGTTTGCATGTGTTGGACTCTGGTTTTAAACCTTGTTGCCTCATCACTGTAAGCCTCGTAAGAACTAGTTTTTATAATAAATTATTGATCTGCATCCTTTTATAACCCCATGTTTCTCTGCTTGCATAAATGTAGCCATCAGTGCTTTCAGTTATGAAATGTGAAGAGGAAAATGAGAAACGCTTTACGGGTAGCATAAATTATTTGTGAAGCAGGAAGGAGATGCCGCCACAACTCATACGATCACCCCAGTCTTCATCATCGTAGGCTTAATAATATTATAATAAAATGCTGCTCAGGACTTTTATTTTAACATTTTGAAAAGCTCTGTGTTTTGGAGTGATCTATATCTAGATCTACAGTATATCACTAGTCACTATATCTCCATTTTGTTTCACTACTGAGCAGAACTGGAGAGAGCGTTTTAGGTTAGGCGTGTTCTTGAAAAAATGGACATACAGTACATTAGTTAGTGGCTCGATGTATTTTTAAAAAGAAAGATTGGAATGAAAAAAGAATGTTCTTTTTTTCAGCTGCTATTCGTGTTGTTGTTATACACAGCATTTCTCATTCATTGTCCACTTCCCCCGCCATTGCAAATACACAGTGACCTCCTCCAGACTGCAGAAAATCTGATCCAGTTCACAAAAGTGTCAAATGTAAATTATAAAACCATGGAAACATACAGCAGCTGTAAAATAAGTTTCCTGCAAGAGATGAAATTGTAGAAACTGTCACGGCTGGGACAAAGGCTTGAACCCAAATGCACGAATCAGGAGACAAAGTAAAAAATGAACAATATTTTATTATCAAAGTACAACAGAAAATCACTCACTGGGAAGAAAACAATAAATACTCTTAAGAAAACAAAAAACACTTAAGGGAGGGAAAACCTACTAACAAACTCAGGGGACCGGTGACACATGAGGAAGGGCAAGTGACCTGAAACGGGAGAAGAGTTATCTTTCAAAATAAAACAGGAAATGACAAGACAACATTGTCACAAGACAGCCTAAACATAGCAAGCTTTATTAGTCATGACAGTAACTGTAGGAGCTATAACTTTCTTTGCCCGCATAGTAAATGGCACTGTACGATAAGTAGAACTAGGAGCATTCACCTGTCTCCTAAAAAATTACATTTATATATTTGTTTTGTAAAAAATTAAATTGCTGTCTGGATGGTGTTACCGCAAATGGATCCCTATCCTTCTCTTGCCTCCAACGCCTTAGTAGGATTGTGCTTTAGTAGCTGCAAGCAGCTATCACATTGTGAAAGCAGATATTGTATGGAGAACAAATGTTATGAGAGTCATAATGAGTGTCCTCATCATGCTGACAAAACACAATGTGAGTGGTATTATGTATATAAACATGGACACAAGACAGGATTTGGACTGTTGGCCAGATGATGGATGGATGCTTGCCTTGGGAATTTTAAGGAAGTGAAAGGAAAGGTTTAATCCTGCAGCTGTACATCAGAAACATTGGGCTCCTAAAGTAACTGAGGTCAGATTGGATGTCTCAGAGGACAATGTTTGAAACCATGTACAATTTTGAAAAAAATAGAACCTAGAAAATGTATTTTTTTGTGCAAGGTCATTGGTACAAGCCCAGATGGCCAGGAGGAGGAGGAAACGTTTTTGGGTGTATGAACAAGTTGTTATTATTAAAATAAATGGGTGCCATACTATATTTAAGGCTGGTCATTACTTCCAAGAACACAAACTCTCCATGCAGGGCTGTTTGCAAATCCACCTCTAACTATTAAATAATAAGTGGTTCAGCCTTCTTAATTTAATATATTTTTAATGGATTAGAAAGCCAATGTAGAGAAGCTCAACAGTTAGAGGGGCTTTTGAAGTTTAAGGGGCAGTGTCCGGAAACTGAAATTGAAGACTGAGTAACTATGTTCCCTCTGGGAAGACTGTGCATGACTGCTAGGATATATTTTTAAATTCTTATTTACACTCCATCTGGTGAGACCTCTCCTATGAGACGAAATGAGGATGCGTGTGTTCAGAGATTATAGTTTCCAGTTTGTGGTTAAATTCATTTTCTGGTGTAAACAGTTATTATTATTTAATATTTCTATGTGATTAAAAAGTTAATATTTACAAACATTCTGTCTTTAGACAAAACTTGACTCACATAGTTTTAAAGCATTTCTCTACCCACAAGTGTAATAGTCCAGTTAGTAAGTGATATGTGTTCAGACTCTAAACAAAGCATACAAAGATGAGGGAAAGACAGAAGAGGATGCAGGTTGTTTGATGGCCATGAGATGTGCTTTGAATGAAATCGCCAGATAATTCTCCTCCTGCTCACTTGAGTTTTAATAAAGCTGAAATCACAATGTAGTTCTTATTTACAGATTTTTCTGTTGTCAGACAACATCACATGGAAGAAATGGCTTCTGTCCCAGTCTCAAATCTCTGAAAGACTAAAATAGGTTTCCCTCAAGAATTTCTCTGTATTTAGCACCATCCATCATTCCTTCAATTCAGACCAATTTTCCTAGTTCCTGCTGATGAAAATGGGTGAATGAGATATGTAGTGTAAAAGCATTTGAGTGGTCGGAAGACTGGAAAGAAGATATATATGTACAGTCCATTTATCATAGTGGTATGATGTTTCTGGGACACAAACATTTACAATGTATCAGATATTTGGAATGCTGCTCGCTGCACTGTCGACTTAGTCATGGATAAACCAATATGCTGAAGGATTTTGCCATAGATTCTTTTAAGACGGCCAACCAACTCCATGAATTTCCACTGACAGCAAGTTGGACATCCATTGTTCTCTATCTCAACCTCACCTCAACTACTAGACATACAGCTTCGTACACAGCACTTTAGTCTGTGTGAATATCTCTGTTGTGTCAGTGCACATTTTTATCCTGTACATGTGACATCCATTGCACGTGTCACACTGCGGTGAGGTCAAACTTGGTTTTTGTCTTGTCTTGTCATTTCCTGTTTTATTTTGAAAGATAACTCTCCTCTCGTTTTAGGTCACTTGCCCTTCCTCATGTGTCACCGGTCTGATTGTCTTCCCCGCCCTGATTGTTTTTGTTGTACTTCCTAGTCTAGCCCTTTTGTTTCTTTGTATTTAGCCTAGTGTGTTTTCAGCCTCGTTGAGCGCCTTAAGTTAAAGTTTCATAGCCTTTTGTTTTTCCTGGTTAAGAGTGACTTTAATTTTGTTAATCTTTTATAAGAGAAGTTTTGAGTTTTTCCCTCTATTGGAGTGTTTTTTTTGTTTCCTCTAGTTTAGCTTTTTTCATAGCCTCACTCAGTCCAGGATATTGTCGATCTGAATAAAACAGCTGTCTGCCAAACTCTGCATCTTAGTCCTCCTTGAGTCCGGCCTGACGGCACGTCTGTTCATCCTGGGAGAGGGATCCCTCCTCTGTAGCTCTTCCTGAGGTTTCTTCCACATATTTTTTCCCTGTTAAAGGTTTTTGTGGGCAAGTTTTTCCTCACTCGAACCGAGGGTCTAAGCAACAAAAGGCCCCAACTATCTACTCACAATTAACTTCTAATAGGGATCTACCCACTTCATCTGTTATGGATTACATTTAAGAGGACAAATCAAATCAAATTTTATTTGTATAGCCCAAAGTCACAAAGTACATTTGCCTCGGTGGGCTTTACAATCTGTACAGTGAGTGACACCCTCTGTCCTTAGTCTCTTGAGTACTGGTAAGCCATCTGATTCTTTCACGGATACTCAAATTTATGTATTTCACCAGTGCTTTTCTGCCTCTGAGAGGGTGCCACATATTTCATATTGAATGCAGGTGGTAGGGATTAAGGATTTACCCTGTGGTGTAAAGAATAGTCCTTTTGTGGACCCTGATAAGGAAAGTGCACAAGAAACAACAATGCTATATACAGTATGTGCCAAAATTACGCAAAAGGTTGTTTCATCTGTCCCTGAAAAGATGGCTATTAAATAAACATTGAGACAATATGCATGTTGAGCAATAAAATGGTAATGCTAATGTTAGCACAGGTATCTTAAACAACTTCTTTATACCAGATTTCACTTTTGGGAAATGCAACTAGAGGTAACTGAATGCTGGAGCAGTTTGACTGATCTGATCATCTGATTGGCCATCACAGGGCCAATCAGATGATCAGATCAGTCAAACTGCTCCAAAATCAGCCTAAAATCACTGAAACTGAGCACTATTCAGGTGATTTCCAAAATAAAGAGAGAGAGCAGAGGTTGAGACAGTAAATGAGAGAAGTTATTTTCTGATCTCACAATATAAATACCAACTTTGTTGCTAGATTTGGACTCCTGATTGAGAAAGTGAGATGAAGAAAGTGGATGCCTGTCATATGACCTCATCAGTGGTGTGGGACTTAAAATTTAGGTCATATACTGCCAAAACTGATGAGAGAAATGAAGGGCTGTAAACACTAATACTAAATTTTAAGATGCAGAACCGGCATAACAGGCATGATGAAATCTTAATCTTACAGAGGAGATCAAATACTTTTCTACAGACATTTTTGAGTTAACTGGAGTCTCCATCTCAAAACCCTTACACAAAGCAGTGCTATAATTTTGACAGAGATTTGCCCTGACATTTTTCATCATTCATAATTTATTTCATCATTTATTTTAAATGTTATTCATGGTCCCCAGAGCAAGCTTTAGAATGACTTCCTTTTAATAACCTGACTTTTGCGTGTAGAATACATTCAGGTCTAATCTTCTTCTTGGCCAAAAGGAAGCTGGCTTGTCCAAATGTGCTTTAGCATACCTCAAGCGACTCTGTTTGTGGCATGTGCGTAGAAAAGGCTTCTGCCGCATTACTCTCCCATACAGCATCTTCTTGTGCAAAGTGCGCTGAATAGTTGAACGATGCACAGTGACACCTTCTGCAGCAAGATCATGTTGTTGGTCTTTGGAGCTGGGGCCTCATGTACGAATACTTGCGTGGATTTCCTACTAAAACTTGGCGTACGCCAAAACCCGGAAACTGTCGTACGCACAAAAAAATTCAGATGTATCAAAGTGTGCGTACGCATGGATCCAAGCACGTTTCTTTTGTACATCCCAATCAACGTGGAATTGAGCGCACATGCACCTCCTCCCTGTCCACGCCCCCATTTACATATGCAAATATATTTAAATTGGCCCTGGACCTGAGATTCACCTCTTTGTCCGATCAGATAACGCGATGAACAAAGGAAAGAAAATGAATTTCACAGAGTCTGAGCTAAAGATTTTAGTGAATGAAGTGGAGATTCTGTTTGGTTCCCTGTCAACAGGGATAAATATGACCAAAAAAAGATGTGAGTGGGAGCGTGTGTGTGAGGCTGTAAATGCCGTGGGATCCGAGCAGCGCACACACAGGTGTGGACAGGTGTGGCGCTGCGGCGACATTTTACGCCCGCTTTTACTGACAAGAATACTGAACACAGGGAGACAATCAGGGGCTTGTTAGAAAGCTCTGCAGCTCTAATTTCACAAGCGGAAAATAAAGAAAAACCAAAAACATGATATTTGAATGCTCACATGCCCAAATATGCTTTGGCACAGTGGCACGCTGGCACGGCTTCTGGGTAAGTAAAGAGTGTATTCATTTAATTGATCCGTATGTAAACCAGCGTTACATACAGGACAATTAAAGGAATAGAAGCCACCCATCGCGCACCGTGCCAGCCTCCAGCCTGTTCCCAACCATGCTGTTAGTCATAATGAATGAGTCGTGCGTTGAACCAGGCCACCTTGCCACAATGTTAGTTAGCTGCATTTGCGCATCACATATGATTTGAACATTGATGGAATAAAAATGTTTCCTACTTAGATAAACAGCTCCCGCTCCTGTTGCCAGGAACCCCAGCATAGTCAGCACAACCCCGAGTTACTTGCCGGCCCCCGTCTTGCTCTCGGGCCGGCCGCAGCTCTGTGCACAGCTCCAGTAACACTGGCCTTGGTAATCGAAATCATCTTAATGAGCCAATTATCATGGTTTGCAAGTAAATTCTCGCGTTCCTTAAATCGCTCACGTTTGCAAGGTCCTCTAACAACGCTAACGCTGTTATTTTGTTAATATAATTTTCTTCATCACATTGCGCATGCTTTTATATCCATCTATATAATTGCAAACACATAGGTGTGTTAATTGTTCATACGTGTGTCTCTGATGTGCACATCACTCTGATGACTACTTGTTTTCACATTATTAACAGTTTCCCAGCTTCACCTCTAAGTGTCGCCAAAGGAACAATAGCTGTAGAAACGTGCGTACGCCAGCTATGAAATTGGCGTGGGGCACGCACATTTCTACGATCATTTCACGTTTGATACATCTGAACGTGAGCTTGGAAAAGGACGTACGCCACTTTTTTGTGCGTACGCAAGCTTTGTACATGAGGCTCCCATGGTGCCTGTAATTCCCTCTCGTGAACGAAATGACGAAACCAAGCGGTTCTTTATGTTACAGACTTTAATCACACCATCTGCGTGATTTTCCGCCGTGAGAACTGGTACAAAACATACAAAGGAAAGTACATGAAAATAAATTAGGTACACATAGAAAGACTTAATGGTACAAACATAACGGTATAATACATGACTTAGAAGACTTTACGTTAGATTTACTAAATAAAACAAGTAACAAAACAACAAAACATACCTCATTGGCCGCTTTCACTTTCACAGAGGAAATTAGGAAACTTTAGGCGATGAACTTAATATCCTTTCAACGTCTTAACACTTGTTAATTATCCGCAGCATCAGCACACGTCTGCCTGCTAGCGTGGTCCAAATTGTTCTGATAATGTGCGGCAACTCAAAAAGTAACACCCGTCAACTTAAGACGGCAGAACTTTCGTTCCTACCTAAAAATAACCCTTATGCCCATAAAAAACAAAAATATGAAATGCACTTGACGTTGCTTTTAATATCAAACTATTAATCTTAGAAATGTGTTCATTCATGAACTGTATTTTTAACTCAATATTTATGAAACTATTTATTAACCTATTTATGTATGTATTTATTTATTTATCCTGCCTTCAATGGCAGCTACACTCCCACCAAATCACTTGTGATTTTAATCAAACCTACACATTAGTGCTGGACAATAAGACACATTGCAAGAAAAGATGTGGCTGTATCACTCGGCTTCAATCAGGGTGACCGTCTTATGGATAGGTCTCTCCAGGTAGACTGGCTTTCCAATACGCTTTCCATGTTTATCCAAAGTTGAGTCACTGATCAACAGTTGTAACTTCCTCACACATCCATCTTCTGCAGGATAGACCTTTGTGACCTTTGCCAACTTCCACTCAGTTCTTGGGACAGTGTCGTCTTGCACAATCACTATGTCGTTGACATGAGCATTTCTGCGCTTTCGTTGCCATTTTTGGCGCTGTTGCAAGTTCAACAGATATTCTTTGCGCCATCTGGACCAAAACTCGTTGACTGTTATGCCACGTCCTTGATGATGCACTTGGTTGTGATAAGGCTGTATGAGCAATCTTGTAACGTGACCTTTGGCAGGTAGAACAGCTGGATGCTTGATGTGATGGTGCAAATCAGCATTCCTTAGGCGACCTCCCACCCTGAGGGTTCCCTCTTCATCAATGAAGGGGTTCAACTTGTGTAGCTTACTAGACTTGGCAAGCTCCTTCCCATGTTGGAGGCCTTGAATTTCCTCAGCAAAAGCTTCCCTCTGAACAAGATTAACGATGGTCACTTCAGCATTGCTCCTCTCCAACAGACTTGTGGCTTCATTGGTTCTTGTTACTAAGCCTTTCTGAAATCTCCTTTTCAGGCATCGAAGGCGATGGTCTGCACACTTCAAGTTGTTGGGCAGACACGGCTTGTTTTCCTTAAATGGCAATGGCATCTCTCGCTGTCCATTTGCATGCGTCTTTATGCCCTCCTCCATTATCGAAATGAAGCGAAGGTCATCTTGAGAGAAATGGGCATCTTCCACATTTCTTTCGCTGAAATCTGATTCGAGCACTTTCAGCACATCTGCAGGAACGATGACTTCCTTCACTTGTGTTCTGCATATGTACTGGACTTGACTTGTTAGGTCACCTGGTGACTGCGGGGTTGGTGTGACTCGCCTCACAACGATTCTGTGGCTGCTGCCAATAGCATCTCCATAATCAATACATGGATTGACACAGCCAACGATGCTCCAGCCCAGATCGGTCTTAACTGCAAATGGCTCCTCATCTTTGCCTGATACAATTTCTCTTGGCAACAGAGCTTGAGAACAATTGTACCCTATAAGGAGACCGACATCACAGTCTATTAAAGGAGCTATCTCATCAGCAAGGTGCTCTAGGTGAGTCCATGCTCTTGCTGTCTTGGGAGTAGGAATGTGGCTTAGGCTAGCCGGAATGAACTCTTGTGAATAAGTCACGGGTAGAAGAATTTTCTTAGAGGAATAAAAGCCCCTGACCTGTAACCCAATTACCTTGTGACTTGGAATTACAGTTTGCTTGGACGCAAGAGTGGAGAGCTTCAACTGCACAGACTGCATCTGTGTATCAAGTGCCTCTGCTCGTTCTCGTAGGATGAACGTGCTGTCGCTCTGACTATCCAAAAGAGCATACACAAGAACTTCAGCCTCTGGATTGCTTGTTGTTGACAGCCAAACTGGCACTATTGTGGAAGCATATGTGCTATTCCCATTGCGCATGACTTGATTAGATGTAGCTGTGCTTGTTACTTCACTAGTTGTAGACTTTGTTTCATTATGTTTAGGTTCCTTTGAGCTCTCTCTTTCCTTTGTTTGTTTTCCACTCTCCCTTTGTCTGTCAGCTTGGACACTTTCATCCGCCTTGGTGCGGTCTTCATGTAGACATGTGGGATGCCTCCCCTTGCATGTATTGCAAAAGCTTCTTTTCTCGCAGCTCTTTGAGTGATGTCCTGGCTTTAAGCATGCAAAACACAACTTCTTTGTCTGCACATACTTAATTCGCTCCTTGACAGGTTTCTCCATGAACTTTCGACATGTCTGAATGGCATGATTCGTCTTCTCACAGAACATGCACTCTCTAGCATTGCCCTTTTGTCCTTCAGTATCTGGTTTCTCTTCTGATGCACTTGCTAGCACCTTTGCACCAACATTTCGGACCTTTGACGGCTTTGCTCTTTCACAATCACCACTCTTCAGAGCATGAAGCGAAGTCATCGGATTGCAAGCTATCTTGGCTTCTCCAGAGACAAACTCAACAAAGTTGCTGAAACTTGGAAAGCTTTTGGTGGCTTCTTCAAACTCCACAACCTTTCTGTTCCATCTGGCAGTTAGCCAGTCTGGAAGCTTGCTGAGCAGTTTTTGATTTTCACTGCAGTCGTTCAAAACTGCAAGATTCTTGATGTGATACATTGCTGCTTGACAGCCTCGAAGAAAGTCTGCGAACTCTTGTAGTTCAACACTATCTTTGGGTCCTATCTTCGGCCACGAATTTAGCTTGTCGCGGAAGGCTTTAGCGACAACAAAGGAGTTACCGTATCTTTCTTCCAATATTTCCCATGCTGACTCATAAGCTTTCTCAGTGCCCACTAGGAAATAGCTTTCAATCACCTTTTTGGCAGCTCCTGCGACATACTTGCGGAGATAGTAAATCTTTTCATTTACAGGAATGTTCTTCCGACCTATTAGGGTTTGGAGTGACATCTTCCAGTCTTTATATCTCATTGGATCTCCACTAAAGACTGGCGGCTCTGGCACTGGGAGACGGCTTGCATTGATGGACTCAGCTATTGCTTCAGCTAGCATATTGGTACTGCGGTCCTGAGAAGTGGGACGTGGAGCTTCATGGCTTGTGGTGAAGTAGTTATTGCCAGGCTGTAAGGGCATGTTGTACTTTGGAAGGGTATTATGTTTAGGTGAAGGCCTTGATAAGTTATGATCATGAAGAAGATCTGATATCTCTTCATCTGAACCTGCGTCTTGTTCGTAGACTTGCAATCTTGCCTTTGCAGCAGACATTCTTTTAGTTGCTTCTAAACGTTCTAACTGTCTGCGCTTCTCTTCTAATAGCTTCTGTCTCTCAGCATTTTCTGCTTCTTGTTGCGCTAGCTTCATCCTGTTCTCATCTTCAAGCCTCTTGAGCTCCTTTTCTTCCTGTTCCATTTCATCTAGAACTTCCAATGCAGCTTTAGTCGCAGCCAACTCTGCTTGTGCTTCCAGCTTTCTTGTGGAGGACAGGCTTGAGCGTCCTGAACCACGTCCGAAGATTGAGCTACTCAGAAGAGACAACTTGTCTTCTCCAGATGAAAACACTGAGCCAGTGTCACCCCACGGTGCTTGTATTTTAGAGAAATGCTGAGCTGTGTCTTCATGAAGCAGAACATGCAGCCGTTCAATGAGCTGTCTTGATACAGCACCACAGGTGTCTACCCGACGACGGGTGTCTCTATCCGGAACACTATGTCGGCGAATGTCCTCATAACGTTGCCTTACTTCAGCATCAGCAGACTGAACTTTATTCTGGTGCTCTTGTAAAACAGCACCAGAGTGAGGAAGATAGAGTGCCTTCCTAGCCTCTTTGGCAAGATCTTTCCATCTCTCATACTTTCTGTTGAAATTACGTTGAAGTTTTTTCAGGTTTTCATCATGCAGTTCCTGACCCTTTTCGGTAAGTCTTCTTTTTCTCTTTTCTTTCTCAACACTGAGTTCTGAATTCACTTCGCTTTCCTCTGCAGAGCTTGCTTCTAATGGTTTGTCGTGTACAGACTCCTTTTCACCTCCAGGCGCAACATCTGGATCTTGACTCTCACTTGCAATGTCCTTATCAGCCATTTTAGTATGCTAATATAAATCAAATTCTAATATAAAAAGGAATTTAGCCTTTGGTGCCTAAAAACACTATTAAACCGCTTATTTGTAAAATACCTTGTATAAATCTTGTATAAAATACTTGTATAATCACTCCTGACTAAATTGTTTTGCTTAGTTCAACTTACTGTCCTGTATGTTCAAAAGGCTACTTTATGAAATAGAAACGTAATATCTCTAGAGTAGAGTTGTTAGTTGTAGGCCCTATAGTAATAACACAAATAATTATAAACGAGTAATAAGTGCAATAATAATATTAAATCAGAACGCACTAACTTAAATGTCAAGTGATGCCCTAAATGCCTTGTATGACAGTACAGTTATTTCAGGTCAATATTAAATAAAATTACCCCTTTGGAACTTAAAATCACCTTTAAAGTAGGTTTCTGCCTTTGCACTTTAAACTAAATAATCATCAGAAATAGCCGTAACATTAAATCATAAACGCCACTTAACGTAGGCTATATGCATTCAAAACATCAAGTCAACACAATGTAATAATAATAACCAATATTTCACAGTTCAAACTTAGCAAGAA
This sequence comes from Collichthys lucidus, assembly GCA_004119915.2. NCBI lineage: Eukaryota > Metazoa > Chordata > Actinopteri > Sciaenidae > Collichthys > Collichthys lucidus. The sequence continues at coordinate 2,414,464 of CM014092.1, forward strand.
TCCCTTGGTGAAATATGCACGTCCTGAAACTTGAGTCCTTATACTGCGTACAATCAGCCCGACTGGATCTTGAAACTTAAACAGTCCTTCAACGTGATGAGGCTACTCCACCGTCCTCACATTTAACTTGGCTTAAACGTGCTTCACGTTGGCGTAACCACACAACATTCTTACGTTACCGACAGGCTGCATACTGTCCTTTGATCTTCACAGCTCCGACGACGACGGAGACGGAATCCACAGCCTTCTTCTTGTTGATCACGCGCTCCCTTCGTGTCGTGGTGGCTGAGTTCTCACTGTAATTCCCTCTCGTGAACGAAATGACGAAACCAAGCGGTTCTTTATGTTACAGACTTTAATCACACCATCTGCGTGATTTTCCGCCGTGAGAACTGGTACAAAACATACAAAGGAAAGTACATGAAAATAAATTAGGTACACATAGAAAGACTTAATGGTACAAACATAACGGTATAATACATGACTTAGAAGACTTTACGTTAGATTTACTAAATAAAACAAGTAACAAAACATACCTCATTGGCCGCTTTCACTTTCACAGAGGAAATTAGGAAACTTTAGGCGATTAACTTAATATCCTTTCAACGTCTTAACACTTGTTAATTATCCGCAGCATCAGCACACGTCTGCCTGCTAGCGTGGTCCAAATTGTTCTGATAATGTGCGGCAACTCAAAAAGTAACACCCGTCAACTTAAGACGGCAGAACTTTCGTTCCTACCTAAAAATAACCCTTATGCCCATAAAAAACAAAAATATGAAATGCACTTGACGTTGCTTTTAATATCAAACTATTAATCTTAGAAATGTGTTCATTCATGAACTGTATTTTTAACTCAATATTTATGAAACTATTTATTAACCTATTTATGTATGTATTTATTTATTTATCCTGCCTTCAATGGCAGCTACAGTGCCACTCCTCAGAGAAAATGCAAAAGGGAGAACAACTTGCTACTGGCCACCTGAAATACCCTTTCTCACGATTGGCTTCACCTGTGCATGTAGGTCAAGGGTCAGTGAGCTTACCAAACAAACTTTGTGTTCCAATAATTAGTGTTAAAGGTACTCAAATCAATAAAACAACAAGGGTGCCCAAATTTATGCACCTGTCCACTTTTGTTTAAGTAATTATTGCACACTTTCTGTTAAGCCTATAAACTTCATTTCACTTCTCAAATATCACTGTGTTTGTCTGATATATGATATATTTAACTGAAATTGCTGATCCGAACAACCAATGATTTATAAAGGAAAATCCTGAAAATGATCAGGGGTGCCCAAACTTTTTCATACCACTTGTATCTTAAAATCTAATGGCTAGAACACCATTCATGGGCCAGAAGATCAATCGCAATATTTTTGGGACATTCCTGACCTTTCCTGTTTGTTCCTGTTTCATCCTGCTCAAATTTCCACTTGTACACAAAGATCTTCTGTCATAGCTGCTGACAATGCTCGTATGTATAACCTTTGCTTGTATTGTTTATGTGTGTGTGCTTATCTGCTCTCAGCTTCAAACTGATGAGGCATGACCACCACCATTGGCATTAGCAACACACTAATATGGCTACATTTGCATAGAGATACTTTAAATAAAAATATGTTGGTGTAAGCCTGTTATGTTTGTTTGAGAGACAGAGATAGATACGACAAGCTTAAGTGATGTTTCTTGTAAAATGATACACTGTTCCCAAAAACTGCTTCTTGATAAGTGCTTTCGAGCACTCTGTGTTCTCTGGAAAACCTTTCTAATCTTTAAAAACTCTTTTTGGCGGTTTAAGTCACAATTGCAGCACATTTTTGAAGAACATTTTTATGTTTAATATTCTTCTTTTTCCTTTTAAATGTTCTTTGGAAAATTGATCACCGTTTTTTTGCACCGGATCGATGCTTTGCACCGGATCGATGCTTTGCAGCAACTGGTTCTTTGAAGAACCAAAGCAAAAGGTTCCTTGAAGAACTGAAAAAAAATGTTCCCTATGGCATAACCATAAAAAACCACTTCAGGTTCTAATTCTTTATTTTCAGTCTGTCTTTACTTTGAGTTATCTGAGAAACTTTTTGCCCATAATAAGCCTTTTTTTCTTTCTTTTTTTTTTGCTATTAAAGTTCTTTGGAGAACTGAATGCCAAAAAAAAAAGGTTCTCAATCACATCTCATCTCACAATTTGCAACACCTTTGATGCTAGAAAGAACATGTTTATGTTTAATAATCTTTTCTCCTTTAAATGTTCATTATGTTGACCCTTTGCAACTGGTTATGTTCTTCCTTAATTCAGGTTCTAACTCAAACCTTTATTTTTAAGGGTGTACAATAATGAGAGAAGTGATAAAGATTGCTCTTAAAAGCAGTTGATTTTTGTCATTCATGAGAATATTCCATTTATCATGTGAACAGAAGCATGACTCCAAATGAATGTTGCTCTGTGTCTGCTGGATTGTGATCGCTCTATAAAATGTGTAACTAAGTGGTGATTAAAGAAAATAATCGACTATCCCAAGTGACTGAATTATCAGGTCATGCAGGATAAAGTCTCAAAGCAATCATTTTTTAAATCTTATGATCAAATAGCATTCTTTTGAACTGTGTCAAAATGAGTTCTCTGTGACTTCAGTGGGAAACACAGATGTCATGGGGAACATTTTCATACAAGCTCCCTGGTGAGACAAACAAGAACAAAAGCACAGTGTTGTCTCACACAGAACATGTAGGGAAATACTGCACATTGCCAATTCATTTCTGCTGTATTGAATAATACTCCAACATAGAGACTCAGTTTTGGTTTATGTGCAACAACAGCTGTAATCTAGATGACTTCAATGAGAATTACAATCAAGTGTCATTTAAAGTCTGTGAGACAGAATGTATTGTGTAAAATCAGAGCTTCACCAGGTGATGTTTTTCTGACAAAATTACTTTTGTGCCCCCGAAAGTTGATGTTTGCCCATGAACACACAATCAATTCTAGGAAATGTATTTATTTATTTTCATTCATTTTCACAAACAAAATGTAACACAAAGTGCTTCACACAATAAACACTCAAGAGAATAAAATGACCTACCAGGTGATAAAACAAATTAAAAAATATAAATAGTAACAAGTGAAAGTTAGAAGTTTTTCTGTGTCACTTGGTCCCTACATGTCTAAAACAGCTGCTCTGTCCTGTGGTGTGCCCTAGGGTTCGGTCTCAGGTCACTTATTATTTTCCTATACAAATGTGTATATAAAAATCCCCTCCCTCATCCTATGGTGGGTAGTGTCTCTTCCTCAAGCTTGGGTCCTCTACCAGAGACCTGGGAGCTTGAGGATTCTGTACAGTACCTTAGCAGGGCTTACCGGTTGTCCCATGTACATGACTAAAAACAAAAGGTGCCTTTAAAGCTGTGGCTGCAACACTTCCTGTTCCTGCTTTTCCTATCGACATATGTTCTGTGGTGTCTGTTGTAACCTTAAAAAAAAAAACAGCCTTATTCAAACTGGTCTTTCGCTTGCCTACTGTGTAATGCTGTGTGTTGTCTTCATGTTCTGTTATTGCTCATGTTTTATTGTTTTAATTTATTCATATTGCTCTTGTGAAGCACTTTATGATTTTGTTCTGTGATACTGCAGAAGCGTATTGCATTCACTTTAAAAAAGTTATGTATTTTTTGGTTTGTTTTGAGTAATTTCCCCCCCCTGTTTTTCGTGGTAATTTTTTTCTGAATTATCAAGATACTTCAAAATCCCGCAAGAACATCCAACCTCTAAGTGACTCCCATGGATCTACGGTGACTCCTGCCCAGCACGTATATGCCCTACTGTCAACCTTCAGTGTACAGAGTCAATAAAGATAAGGCATGTAATTAGTTACACTAAGATTAAAATACTTGTTATGTTTCAGACTTTATCCTTTTATTGTAAGGATGTAGCAGGTAAGTCCATCCCTTACCTGCTACATTGAGCAATAGCTCAATGTAGCAGGTAAGGGATAGACTTTTTTTCAAGTAAATGCAATACGCTTCCATACTATACACACATATTACATATAAATAAATAAATAAATAAATAAATAAATAAATAAATAAATAAATAAATAAATAAATAAATAAATAGAAGAATATGATATAAATAAAGAATATGATCTTAAAATTAACCCTGTTTCTGTAAAATTCTCTTTAAACAGGAGGAAGACTGAAAATGTTTTCTGGTTCACTGCAATGTTCTTAGACTGGCACAGCTGTTGGTTCAACAGGGTGGGATTACATAAATAAAATTTATGGCCGGAGCTGATTCAGTGGCTTATTCTGCAACTGTAGAAGAACACAAGACATTTCGTAGCAACTGTGATTTCAGTTAATGCGAGCAAAGTGAGATTTTGCACGATCGCTAATTCAATTCAGGTTTGCGATCACAGCAACAGTAGAAATGCGAATTGTCCTAGTGTATATAATTAATTAAAGAAACTTGAAAAGAGCACACTTGACTGATTGACTTGTATGAAGAATACAAAAAGAGCACAAAAACAAGCTTTGTGAGCCATGCAAACAGCTCACATATTGCACTACAGTTCATTTACATCACAACATGCTGAGGCACTGTTAGTTGTGTTATATTAAATGTGTTATAACAAATAATGACAAACATATGTTACCATATTCATGAGAGGATATTTCTTATTTGCAAGCTTTTGACAGCAGTCTATAAAGGAATACCAATACCAATACTAACACTAATACTAATACCAATACTAATATTAATACTACTACTAATAATAATAAAAACAATAACAACAATAATAATAATCATAATCATGATATTAATAATAATTACAGCACAGAAATAGGCTATCTATTCACTGATGTCTAGAAGCTTAAGAAATAAAAGAATAGTAATAACACAAGGGCATATAAAGAGAAAAGCTGACATTAAAAAGGTAGGTCTGGTTAAGGGTAAAGGGATAAAAAGATAAAGACATGAAAAGATATAAAGATAAAAATATAAAAAGGGAATAAAAGATTCAGCATAGCCAACATAACAAAAGGGGAAGTCTGTAAAAAGTTCACTGATTCAGCAAGCCTTTCCTCCTTGTAGTGACATTGTTATGGGAATTTTAAAGAAAAACCCTTAAATAAGGAGGATCGGATTCAAAACATCAATGTTTAAGTTGAATTTATTGTTCTTGTACAAGAGGAGTGTTTCACAGTGTAACACACTAAAGGGGTTAAAGAGAAAAAGGCTCCCTGAGGAGCGTTAACAGTTGGTTCTTATACATTTTCCTGAAGATGGGCTGTCTCAACCCCTGTAAATTGTTAACAGTAAATTTGCATATAATGAATTTTAACAGCTTTCTTCAACATATCCCCTAATGAGTAGCCCGTATTCCCCCAATCTAGATGTCACCTCTCTGGCCTGTCCCTAGGCCACATTCTGTTCTGAAATCCCTCTATTTATACATTAACCTGAACTTTACCTTACCCTGCTAATCTCAGGAAAACAGCAATAAATGGAAGTGCCCTAAGGACATGTAATATAAGAACAAACATTGTGTGTAAGTTAAAACATCCAACTAGCTGTGTAACCCTAATTTTTATAACAGGCATGTACAGAATATAAATAATATAAAAAGAACATTAAAATATAATATTAAAATAATTATAATAGTGTTCAATTTAGTAGTGTTAAGTATCAATTTAATTTAATGCAAAGTTTTTTAATGCTACAAATTGTGCGATACATATACAGCACATAGCATTCTCCCTCTACTGGTTGAAACAGGGCTATGACAATTGAATTTTGCTATTGGCTGATCCGGTGGCAGGTGACATACAAGGTGGCAGCTTTCATCACCGACCTCCCTCATATAAAACCAACATCTTACTTTGTGTGCCCGCAAACACAACAGAAAGTGAGATCTGCAGACGATGGTGGGACTTCACCTACCTTGGACCACAGTGACGTCTGATAAACATTTCTTTTAGCATGTGCATTCATAAAAATGTGAGTTGGATATTTTTTTCACAGTTTTTAGTTGTTAGTTAATTGTTCTGTTCTGTCCATGACCTGATTTATATCTGTATATGTATTTTTCAACAATACAGCCACAAAAAATACAAATCCACAAAACCCAGACTGAAGCAGGCATGGTATTAGAAAGATAAAAACAGATATGATATGACAATCTGGGCAGTGTGTGTGCGCATCTGTGTGCTTATCTGTGTGTGAGAGAGAGTGATTAAGGGCTGCTTAGTTTATCTGAAGATGAAGTCCATGTGCCTAGACATCTTGACAACCTTTTTCTTGACACCACTGTAAAACTTTGTCTTGGCCTACAGTTTTATGAGCCTCTTCCTTGAGTGATATAAGAGCCAGAGATGAAAGTTTTCCTTGCTCCATCTTGTTGCAGCTGTGGGTATTCATGCATTTTAAGGCAGAAAAAATACCTTAGGTGGCTGGAATGGTCAACACCAATTTCAGCAGTTTTGTTGCCTCTGAAACTGTCTGTCCAAAATCATTTTCATCCAGGAAACAGGTGCTTTGTCCTTGGCCATCTGAGAACTATAGAATCTGGCGAGGTTGGCCTTTAGCTTGACAAACTCAAAGTATTTGCCATATTTACTGAGGTTATGTAATTCTTTCTCATCAATGTTGGCTGACAAATCAAAAAACCTGTTCCAGAAAACTAAATAAAGAAAGAAAGAAAACTTCTCCCAAGTTCTTGAGTCTTGCCTCCATCTGCACATTTAAGTTGTCCAGGATGTTGTAAATCAACCTTTATCTCTCGTCTCAGCTGCTCGGCTGCTTGCATTTCAAAATTTTGCGGCATTCCTGAGAAAGTTCATAAAATGAGGCAAACAACTGGTACTGGCAGGTAGAAGCTTTGGAATGAGATTAAGGCCGTAGTTCATGCCTTTTCACTCAACTCAGCAGCATTTTCTTGAATAAGATTGAACACCCCTCAAAGCTCTGCATGGTACAAACCTTGACTTTGAGTTCCTTTGGTAGCTCCTGCCCGTGGAATAAGTGGCTTCACTACTTCTGTGGTGTTTTGTAGAAAAGAAAAGAAAAGAAAAGAAAAGAAAAGAAAAGAAAAGAAAAGAAAAGAAAAGAAAAGAAAAGAAAAGAAAAGAAAAGAAAGACTTTAATGATCCCACACTGGAGAAATTCACTTGTCACGGCAGCTTGTATACACAAGGATGATAAGAAATTACTCATAAGTAAGAAATATCAAGAAAAAAGTTGTGCTGAAGAAAGTCATGAAGTCATGCTGGTGTTAAAGAGTCTGACTGCTGTTGGAATGAAGGGTGCTTGCTAAAATAAGCTCCAAGGCCTTTGACAGTCTTAAAAAAGACTTTACACTCAGGAATATCTTTACAGACTGTGGAGGACAACCTTAAGCAGTGATCAAATATTACTCCTGGGACTTTTTTTCTCTAACTTTTACCCATACTGTATTTTTATTGTGATAAATTAGAATTCTTGCTATGAAAACAGATTTACCTGCATATCGGTGTCATAATGTCTGAGCCCGCTTGAACTTGCTGGTAGTATGTAGGAGTTCGAGAGTTTGACGTCTCAGTTCACAGAAGCACAGTGAACACAGAAGTGCAGCTTTAGCTCATAGCACAGTAATGTTTGAGACAGGGTGGTGATATGCCCTTCAATGTACATAACAAACTGTACAAGCGTGACTGCGCATGTGTGAACACACATCCTTGTGATGATATGGTGTGCAAAGACAGAACAGGCGTGATAATACCTCCCACAAACAAGGCTAGTATACAACACAAGGTTGTATGACTTGTGTAGCCTCTGTCTGGACAGAAGATACTGACGTTGAGTCATTATAGGCTATGAAAAGCACCAAATGCAGCCATGTTTTAACTTATTTTAAGTTTCGTGAAATCAGATAATATGGCCTATGACATTAAATAATTTCATTTTTGCTAATAGCCGTGGACAGGCATTGCCTATCCTCTCTGCTTGCCTTTGAAGTGATTGTCCTGTGCATTTTTTAATTTGCCCAGAGAGATAGACCTAGCAACAACTCTGGGCCCACCAAACAAAACAATGAGCATCGCTGACATGTACTTTATACCAAGTACAGTTAAAATCCCACTGCTGCTGCCAGACTAATTGCTTCACTGTCATGGGGCTCATGAAAACTTTTGGTAAGCACACTTTGCACCAGAACTCCCTGACTGCTTCCTTTCCCGTAGCTCCTTTGGATGACTCAATGCTCTCACTTAAATAAATCAGATTTTCTTTTGACCTTTTCATTATTTCAAAACTTTCAAAACCTGTGAAACTCTAAATCTGCATGTCGTACCATCCAAAACAGACATGGAAATAAGATAAAAAAGAAAATTCATCAATCCATTTGCACACAAAAACAAGCTTTTTTCTTAAAAAAAAAAAATCAGTGTGATTTTGTGGATAAAAGCTGTGGTATTTACGGGTGCAAACGTCTCCAATTGTATCCAATAAAGCTCAACTTTGAAAGATTTGTGCTTATGTAGCCAAACAAAATGTTGTTAACAATCTGAAAGAAGCCCTGTGTGATAAACTGTCCAGGGTGTACCATGTCTCTCACCCAATGTCAGCTGGGATCGGCCCCAGCCGCTTATGACCCTGATAAGGATAAGCAGGTATGAAGAATGGAAAGTGGATGAATCATCTGAAAAAAAACATATTTTCAGTTTTTTGGCAGTGATTTATTTTTTCCACCCAAAGTATAGTAATCCCCTCTGTGGGCGTGAATATTGTGTTTTCTTTAAATTGTTCACTGTTAATTTATGGGATCTGTGCCTTAATCTCTCCTGTCTTAGTTCTACTAAAAAAATTGTAGAACTTCCTTCTCATACCACAGAAAAATGTTTTTCCCATCCGCAGCTGTTACATCAAACCACATTACTGCTGTCATTTCTTTCTACACATTGCACATATCCTTTGTACTTCATACTGAGAACATTTGCACATTGCTTGGTTAATATTTTAGCAAATAGTTCCTATTTCATGTGTATGATTTTTTACTTTTTTGATTTTTTTTTTTGCTATGTCTTTACACAGACACGAAACGGTGAAACGTGACAGATTGAGAATTGCAAACATAAACTGTTCAACATTAAAAAGAAATGCAGCCAAAGAAACCATTGGAGTGATTTTTTCCCCCACAAACTTAGCGCACCATGGATGTAATGTTTATAATCAGCCGATACACCTACAGCTTTGTTATAGCTGTGTTGCAGACTTATGCCATTTCCCACTAAATGTAAAATTAGTTTAGAAAATTTCAAGAAAATTTGAACTCCATCCGGATGAATGTGCTGTATCGTATTTATACCCTTGCCATAAATAGACCCTTCATTCCACCCTGCTGCTCTAAGGAACGATACAGGTTCTTCCCAACTGCAATGAGACGTTACAACTCATCTACCTCTGTCAGTGCTATTACTGTACACACCTGCACTAAACCTACCTGTCATCTTTGCACTGTGTACCCAACTACACTCGTACCCTATCACATGTGATATGTGTTAATATTAACCATATTAATATTATTAATATTATATATTATATTTATACAATATCTTTGTCTTTTTGCACATTCTTGTCTTTCTATTTACATTTTCTTATACTCACAGTATATAATTTATAGTATGTATATCTTGTATAGTGAAATATTTATTATGCATACTATATATCATATTATATCATATTGCGGTGCTTCAGCGGCTGGATGAGAGAGAGAGAGAGAGAGAGAGAGAGAGAGAGAGAGAGAGAGAGAGAGAGAGAGAGAGAGAGACGGGGTGGCTTTGAGCAGTCTTCAGAGAGCTTATGCAGAGACAGAGTGGAGAGGATGTGGCTCTTTTTGCGCACCGAGCTTTCCACTTTTTACTTTCCCCGCTGGCTCTTCAGATTGATTGATTGATTGATTGATTGGTTGATTGATTGATACATGTTCTAACATCTATTGACTGTGACTTCCGTGGACTTATCGATCGACTGCCTCACAGGGGAAACCTATCGTGGATTAATTTGAGGTGTAACAGCCGGAGCGACATGAGCGCAGGGACACATCCGAGCCTCAGGATGGACGTACCTATCATCATTCTGCTCATCCAGTTGACACACACTGAGATTAGAGGTAAAGAAAAATGGAGGCTAAACAAACCTGCTCTTGTAATACAGATATATGTTTGATGATTGTTGCTGGACTCTTTCTGTAATATCAGGTTGTTACAGGTAGCACACGATTTTATCTTTAATCCTAAATTGTTCATGGTGTTTTTGTGAATAAACATCCTGGTTAAACAGGTATAATGAGGGTACATCTCTCACCTGCAAAATTAGCTTTTCAACTTTGGCGCATGTGCGAATCAAAGTTATGTGTATGCATATTGAACATTAGTTGCACTATAAACTGTGTTAATGAATCCTAAACTGTGCTAAAAAAAAAATAATCTACTCCACACATCTGTTTGAGTTTGACATGCAATTGCAGGTGGAGGACAGACAGGTTATGAGATTCTATACAAGCACTGTGAAAGAAGAGTGGACTAAATATTCAATAAGCATGGATATATCATTAATGTGACATTAACTGACATTTCTTTGATGAACTGTCACATCTTAATCTGCCTGTTCTTCAGATGTTCTTCCAGACTGTGGGGGGTTGGAGGTGACAATCACAAAATTCTAATTCATGCCCACTCACACACCTCTCGGTTTATGACTCACCTTTAGATTTTCTCTTGTTTGGATGAGGTGTGAGGTTTTGTAGGATCATTTCTATGACAGGAAAAGACAGATGTGACCTTGTTGTCTTGTTCCACACCATGGTTCAGTTTGTGTTGTTCAGTCTACAGCTCATTCACACTGTGCTTCAAAAGGTGAAGGACTCTTTCCAGGATTTTCTAAGAAATCATGTTGATGTAACAAACACCCCAGCACAGGTCTGTGATCAGTTCAGCGTTGTAAATAAAATAACATTGTAAACAGTTTTTATTCTTTTTAATACCACTCGACAGGTCACTTAGGACTAATAAGACCAATAATTATGCAGCAGCATCTAACAGAGTCTTAAAAAATCACACTACGTCTCTTTACTCCAGTCAGGAGTGTTAACTTATTCAAAGAACTGATTCTCATTTTTCATAATTAATTTGAAGAGCCGATTAATGCAATCTTTTCAATTAAGGTGGCGGAGAACATTTATTGTCAGGGATGTTGTGGAGTTTATGCGATTAATCTGGATCAGTCACAGCGTCATCAGGGTCAGAAAGGATCTGTTATCCGTTATGATGTGTCGAGGAAATGACGACTCCTATAAGTGAGCTTAGTCTTTTCCATTTTAACGTGATATATTCAGGTGTATTCCCCGTCAAAGGTGTGTAGACTATTTGTGACAGATTAAATCTTTCGTAACTCTAGGGAGAGGGTGCAGTTGGCTCACCTAGAAGAAATTTCCACATTGAGACAGAGATTACAACAGCATAAACCCTGGAGCAGAGCTCAGGACTTACTCAACCATCCAAACTATTCAAGGATTTATAGGTATTTTTGGCTGTTGTGTCCAAAGTCATAAAAAAAATTTGGGCTGATCATATAATAATAATAATAATAATAATAATAATAATAATAATAATAATAATAATAATAATAATAATAACACATTTATTTATATAGCACCTTTTAAAAAAACATAATTTGCAAAGTACATTGGATCTAACAGAAGGCCACACTTTTAGATCAAGAAATGTAAAAACATAAAGCAGATTCAATGTCACAGAAACAGGCAGAATAATAAAAATTCTAATGAAAAAGAAAGCTATTCATTGATTGTCTAGATACTTCCAAATAAAAGAATGATAGTAACATGGGGCATACAAAGGGAAAAGCTAACATTAAAAATGTAGGTCTGGTAAAGAGTAAAGGGATAAAAAGATGATAATAGATGATGAATAAGAAAAAAAAGACTAAGACTGAAAATATAAAAAAGAAATAAAGGGTAAAAATAGATGAAATCACAAAAAGGCAAGTCTGTAAAAATTTGTTTTGTCTATTTGAAAGATTATTTTTTTCATTCATTGGTTGTTTTAAAGTCAAAGGGTCCTGATGGAGAAGGCGTGGTCACCTCAAGTTTGCAGTCTCGACCTTGGAACAACTAGAAGTGTCCCACCCGAGGATCTAAGGCTGTGAACTGGTTTGTACAGGGTTAACATGCTGGCAATTTAGCAGCTAGACCCTGACACGCTTTAAAAAAAACGTATTTGAAATATTGCTCTTATTTTAAATCTTTACTTGTAATACTACATAAGAAATCAGAATCAGAATCACTTTACTGGTGTACACACACACAAGGAATTTGACTCCAGTTCTCGGGTGCTCTCCTTTGTACATACAGGAACAGACATAAGTACAGTTTAAAAAGAACATTGAAAACATAAAAAATAACTATTTACATATTTAAAAGATATGTGCATAAATATAGATATATACGTGTATCTATCTATAGACATTTGACAAACATTTGTAAACTGGGTAAATGACTGATGATATGGTGCAGGTGATGGAATAAATATGTTTTTTACAACCACTTGTGTCTGTACATGAGGTAGGTGGATATGACAGTATGTACATATCTATGTACAACACGATATGTAGAAAATCATTTAAGTTAATATTTTACACAGTCTATGATAAGAGACAAATGTCAGGGAAAAGTGACATTTCTAAACAAAAGCAGTTTAACACTGGTGCAGACTCTAAATTTCCCAGAGGTGTTATTGTGAGCATGAATAATTGCTTGTCTGTGTGTGTCAGCCCTCTCGTGAGCTGGCAACTTGTCCAGGCTTTACTCTGCCTCTCACCCAATGCCAGTGGCTCTGATGAGCATCAGCGGCTATTGGAGATAGATGGATGGAATATTGGCACATATTCAGCTAATATTTGAGCCCTCTGGCAGTGAATGAGCGCCCATATGTGATTCACCAGTGAAGCATCCTTTAGACTGGAGGGCTACAGAGGCTGGCATGATGTCAGTACGCATCATTTTTTAGTTGGAGTCTCTGTGTGCAAAGGTTCTCTGTCTTGAGGAGAGGTGATGTGTCAGACTGAAGCTGCTCTTCATGGCTGAGAATACTCCCGATAGGCTGGTACATTGATTGAAATAGTCTTTTCTATTGTATTATTGTCTCAGTGCAGGTGGAAGCTTGTTTATAACAGAGAAGGGAAATAGAATATGAAGCACCTGAAGTAGCTTATAACTCACTCACTAATGCAGGCGGCAGAGGGGAGCTATTCTGTCATTTGCCCCTATTACACTGCCTGTTCAAGGTGGGAATGTTGTGCTGCTGTAGCGCTTCACTGAGCTGTATGAAGGGTATGAAGACAGAATGAGGGGTCATTGTTGTTCTGCCCCTGAGTAGAAGCTTGAGCCTCTCGTTGTCTGTGTGAAAAGGGTGATCCACCAGGGCATGACACACGTGTGTGATGAGTGTTTGGTAGAGAGAGCCAATGTGAGCAGAGGAAAAAGGAGAGAAGTGAAGCTGCTAATGGAAAAAAATGGTATTCTTTTGGCACCATGTTTTCTAAAATCACTGCAATGACTTTATGTCAGCGTTGTTTGGTTCTGTGCAAAAAAGCAGAGCCAGCGTAATGGCGGTATCTCTATAACAAAGAGCTATAGTCAGTCCAACTCTTTACATCAGAATCAGCACCACCTACAGGAAGAGCTCAGACCTGCAGATGTAGACGATGCCACCTACAGACAAAGAAGAGAATAACAGAAAACAGTGATTATTACAGTAATAACTGCTGTCCTGAGTGTCCTGAAATGTATACTTAAGGTCTAACAAATGTGTTTGTCTTGGCTAGTGGCCTTCTTCACCACATTTTTTAGCACATTGCTACACATTTTGATACAGCAAATAAGTTCATATTTTTTGTTACACATCCAGACAAGATGTCCAAGTTTCCTAAAGATCTCAGAGGATGTATCCTGAACAGGTCCTTCTTTAACTTGGAAGCTATTATGGTTCAGTTTAAGTGTTAATAAGGCTTTAAGTGTGAATGGTTGTTTGTCTTTATGTGTCCTGCGATGAGTTGGTGACTTGTCCAGGGTGTAGCCCGTCTCTCGCCCAAAGTCAGCTGGGATAGGCTTCAGCCCCACCATGACATTGAGGAGGATAAGTAGTTACAGATAATGGATGGATGAAAAAAGCTTTACTATGGAGCCAAATCAGGGCCAAGACTCAAGCAAATTACAGCAAGAGGCGGGGTTCATCCTGTGCATTCCCAGCACAACCTTTCAGACTCACATTCACACCTATGGCCAATTTAGAGTCTGCAACCTAACTTATAGAATTTTAAAAAAGAGACATAGTAAGAGCAAAAGTTATATAATGCGTTTAAAGAGTTAAAAGACTGTTATTTCAGCTTGAATAGCTCTCAGGAGAAATGGGTGTAAAAAAAATGGATCAATACAGACACTATGACTCTATGAATACCAAATTAGATCATAAACAATCCGTTCTAACAATGGTAACTGAAAAAGTCACTTCACTCTTGCTAGAAAACTTTGTATATTTTATTGGTGACGTTTCATGTTTGAAATAAAGGCAACATTTCAGACTGACAGCACACTGTCTCTTTGTTTTATGTGCCTCTGGGCTCACTCTGTTTTCTTGGTATGTCTGTTTTCATACATGGAGCTCTTGTTTTTTGTTTTTTTTATAGCTGAAGTCCTGCAGCTTTATAGCCTGCAACATCCCAGGTCGAATCTCAACAAAAGTAAATTTGAGAGTGTGTTCTGGTCTCTGCATGGATTAGTAGTTTACATGGTGGATGCCAAACGCCTGTGATCACTGCGCAATTATCAGTTGCTCCTGCTGTGTTACACAGAGAGGGCGTCACTAAGGGAAGGAGAGACTGATGAAAACACACGAGTCAGTGATCCAAACAGAACATGTAGTTTTTGTCTGATTTCAATGTTGCAACTTCTCAAAGACCTGCTTTGACTAACCACGAGTAATGAAATGTGACAGGGACTTTGTGTTCAGGAAGAACGTTGGCTGCATACTGCAGTCAACACATTATAATAACCACTGGCATCACATCAGACACGAGGCATTTCATACATGAAAGAAAGAACACTGCTAACTTTAAAGCAGCTATAATTAATATGAAATTACTTATGTGAATCTGCACTACCCCTCAGCTTTAGAAAGCTTATAGTGAGTTTCAGCCAAGTGGCTGTGAAGAGAGAGAGAGAGAGAGAGAGAGAGAGAGAGAGAGAGAGAGAGAGAGAGAGAGAGAGAGAGAGAGAGAGAGAGAGAGAGAGAGAGAGAGAGAGAGAGAGAGAGAGAGAGAGAGAGAGAGAGAGAGAGAGAGAGAGAGAATTAGTATTTGCACATTGTCACTTGACCTTTATAAAATGAATGTTAGGCACAGAAGAAGAGCAGACTTTGCAATTAACACTGACCCACAGGTCAACTACATAATTAATAACCAGCTTGCAGAACAATACTGAATGATGTGCAAAGGGGATTTAGAAGTTGGTTTACTCAATGCAGACTGAAAAATCACCCTGCACTACACCGGTGGTCTGACTTTAGAGAGATTGGAGGCATCTCTGTCAGTGCTGACTTTTGCATCCCCTTTTTGTTTGCATGTATTCATTAACCGTCCTGGGGAGGCCTCAACCAGTCCAGCAGGTGGTTCTGGTAAAGTAGAACAAGTAGTGAAATGTGTATTCTCAACAGTAAGCCAGCATGTGAGCATGTGGATGTGTTATTATTTGTGAATGGAGAGAGTCACAGATCAGGAAAGCTGGCTCCTCATGAAGTGAAAGTTACGTTCACTGTTCGCCAGGCTAAACGTTTTGTTGTTAGATTGTTGCTGTTAACATACACCACCCGTGCTTGCAGTCAAAGTTTTTATGTGTGGATGAAGAGAATCACAGAGCAGGATATTTGTGTGTTTATTCTCATTACGTACTTAAGGCCATCATGCATCCTCAGGTTGCAGGTATGTCCTCAGGTTAGAGTCCTGGAGATCCATCAGAGATGTCATGACATTTTCATTTAGCCAAAAAAACTCAAATAAGATCCATTCACTCTGGAAAGTCCAAGATATTTTTCTCCTGTTTATTGTTTGAAAGATTTAAAAAGGCTGAACGCTATTTAAAGTGAATGTAGGACAGGTGTTTAAAGCTGAAAACAAAACCAAAACAAAAGTTTTTAGTCTCACCAGCTAGTTGAAAGGTGGAAACCCTGATGTGATGATCTATTTTTTTATTTTTTTCAGAACACAGTTAAAAGTATAATTAACACTGGGTTTTCAACAGTGGGTCAAAACTTTTGTACTATATTCTCAAGACTACAGCTTCTTTACATCAGATACAGTAATTGCCAACAGTTAGAAACACTACCCTCAGGATGGATGACCTGAAGTGTCCTGCTTTTGATTTTGACAGAACTGAGACATTAATGCTCTCCATGCCTTTGTGTCATCTGTTATATTGAATATGCCTGCATATTTAATGCTTGAATTTCATTTGAAAATATTCATTAATCTGCCCACTTTCTCTTACAAAACAGCTGATATTTGTGCTGTAAGGTGACAGGCTTGTTGCCTGGGTCACAATTTTCCTTCATGTTTCTAACATCAAAAAACTTTTAACTACTGAAATTTGCATCTTAATTATAAAAGTGGGGTATACAATCTTGCTTTCTTGTCTGTATTCCTCCCTCAGGGCTGCTGTTCAGCCGTGCGGAAACAGAGACTGGATGCCCTCTTGGCCATTTCCCATGTGGGAACATGACTGAGTGCCTCCCACAGGCTTTGCAGTGTAATGGACACAAAGACTGCCCCAACGGAGCTGATGAGAGGCGGTGTGGTAAGTGTATGTGTGTGTGTATGTAAATCAAACCTCAGTGAACATTTTGAATGACTGAGAAATACTGATAGCAAAAGTTTTTTTTGTAGTTTCACATGAGGAGGTCTTTTAATTTCCTCTAAAAGAGCTCCACACTTTAGTACTACTAATCTCAGCAAAGACAAACACACTACGTATAATTAAACAGATACCAACTTTCATTACACACTGAAACCCCAGTAATTGCACCTTCTGTTGTGGACAATTCCCCAGAAACACTGTGTTACAACTATACAGTGTGCTATAAAATATATTAGAATATATTAAAAAAAACAACTTATATACCCTACACTATACTATACTAACTTATTATATTCACATTTAATGTTTAGTCTTTGTTTGAATATTTATATTTTAATGTTATCACATTTAATCAGTATTGGTTGTGGAAAAATCGTTGACTATAGCATGTAATTTGGAAATAATAAATGGAAGCTAAAATCTCCCCAGAAAAATAATCAGAACCAGTGCCAGAGGAGTGAAAATTCGCAAAAATTCTCTGAGCCAAAGTAACGGCATCAGAGTTGAAAGAAAATGAGCAAGGGCCTCGAGCCAAGGCCCTGAGATGCTGCAGGCTTATGAAAGTCCTGAATCCACAGCGCTGATAATATAGAGGTGGATGGATCTCCCTTCGAGGATGAGGCCTGAGATTAGACTAATATGACATTAGGATGTGCAAAAATGGAAATCATAAAATTAAAATATGGAAGTAAAAAAAAAAGTGCACTATTTTTTAGGAATGGGCACAAAATGGGGGGCCAACTGGGAAATAAAAATAGCTCAGCCACTTTGTCTTCAGTTCACCTCCGGAGCCAACACTGGTTTATTTCTTTAGATTTTTTAAAAATGTTTTTATGTATTTAAAAAGAGGTCCAGATTTACAAGCTGGCTCAGACTTGGATTTTTTTAAATTTCCAACAAGACTTCATTTGAATTGTACGGGATGCATCCACACAACATCAACATCACATTGTTACGGCAACTCCAGCAACATCAAATCACAGCTTAATAATCTGAACTAACGTCCTGGGACAGCTTCATAGACTTATTACATGCTTGTTGCACTGATGCCACAGCTAGCAGGTGCCCACAGCAGTCCTTCTGTCTTGGTTATTTTAGCAAAGAGATAAAGAAGAAGGAAAATAATAAATGCCAGTTCACTTTGTACTCAGTCGCTGTATGTTATTGTTTGATAAAATATTTATTCAAATAATTTGAGCCAGAACATTGAAAGTCACTTTGATACAACCACATTTTTAATGTTAAGTTAAGCAATATTTGTTACAGGCGAGAGTTCCTTTATCTCAGTGAAAACAACAAACCCAGACCACCAGACATGATGGACTGTCTGTCTTGGTTACCTCTCTGGATCCTTGGCCATGTGGAGTGTGAGCCAGCGGAAACAATCTTCACATCTCACTCTGTATTCTCTAAAACCTGTCAACTGAAATGGAGTGGAGTACACTGGGAATATGGATGGAGTAACACGGACAGCCTGGGCAGAATAAGAAAAAGAGCCAAGTTAAATATTTCTGCATTCTGCTAGTGTCCAGTTTCAGGGAACTATTTTGTTTTACAATCAAGACCAAACTCCACCCATTGGGTATTGTGACTCAGTTTTGTCAACCAAGTGTTGAAGGACTGCATCTAATAAACTTACTCTCTATCTGATTAAAAAAGAAAATCTGAAATATATCAGATTTTGAAAAATATGGTATTTTCTGCAGGGTAAGGGCAGATTTTTCATATCAGCTAAATTAAGAAGAAGCATATGTCTGTGGTAGTCCCCCAGACACACATTCCCAGTGCCATATTACTTCAGCTCTTTCCCATAATTCTCATCAGGCAGCCTGTCCTCGCTGCCATGTTGGTCAACATGTCGTAATAAAATGAATATGAGTTTTTTCACCAACCTTGAGCAGTAGAGCCTGTCATGGTATGCAATACATCATCATCACAGCTGTCTTGTTTCTTTCTAATTCTTGTAAGTAATTATTGCTGTCATTGCCGCTCATCATCTTGACAATAGTTCTGCACATACATTTATAAACACTACAACTCTTTCATCTGTGGAGAAAAACATACCAATTCTTATTTTCAGGTGATTATACAATAATGAAGTACAAATAATAATACATAAATTATTGTTATTATTATTATTAGTAGTAGTAGTAGTAATAGTAGTAGTAGTAGTAGTAGTAATATTACATTTCTGCCATATTCTGTAAATCGAGTCCCCTAAATCTGAAACTCTGGATCTTTAAGCCAAGCTTTCTCCAACATGATATAAGAGCTCTTATTTTCGCTGTAGGTGTATTAAGTTCTGTCCTACAGGCGCTGTCAGCATGCTCTGTAGTTTATAAGGAATTACTGTGATATACACATAGGAGAGGTCACCATGGCATAATGCTGTTCCTTTTACACCAATGTGCTAAGGTGCCAGTATCAGATGTTCTGATGGAGGTAAATGGGGTAGAGAAGGGTCACAGTGATCGGACACGGAAGTGACTGCTGACAGCAGCAGAGAGAGGAACAGTTTTAGATTTGGACAGCAATGAGCGAGATGATTGGCTCACAGAAGTCACAGTAAACTCTGGTTGGCTGAGCTGGTTGAGAAAAATAAATAAGGAAGGAAGCAACTAAAGAAGTTGACCTGAACCTTATTTATTTCACCCACGTGTCTCAGTGCAAGACCTTTGTTAAGGTGCTGATTAGCTGGATTGGCTATGACTGATTTAAGCAGCGGAGAATCTGCTCTTTGCTTCATCAAGGGAAGGAACTGGATTGTCTGATACCCCCTGCATGGCCTAGTGCTCATTAGTGATCAGTCAGTACATCATTTAGCATTTACCAATAGTCTTCCAGAGGAATGCTCACTGACCTTTTGCCACATTTCACCACACGATAACAGAAACTAAATGGTTTCACATATTAGCTTTGTCCCATAAGCAAAGAAAAGTATTGCTCCATTACTTCTGCTCATCAACCGCAATGATTCCTCAAAGCACTTATGTGTTCACTTACAGCCTCCAGTAAAGCCTCAGGGAGGCATTGAATGGTACCTGACTGTAAGCTGTGGTTAGGTTTGCATACAGAAAGTGGCTTTCTTCACGAGACAACATGTGTCACGAGTTTGACAACTCCTGCTTGATACCATTGATGTAAAATTATTTTAGCATTAAATAACATTTACAGCTGATCGGAGGCTCAGTCAGATATTCAAAACCATTTGGTCTCAGAAAGTTGTTATAAACCTTTTTTGCTAGGTAGGATAGAGTGTGTAACTTTGTTCAGTGCCGTTATATGTTGGTAGGTTGCAGCAGACATAAAAGGTAAATGATACAGTGAGCGAGGTGGGAGTGCTTTGATTGACTTACTGACATGAAATATTATTAGAATTATGGAAGATAGTTGCTTATAGACAAACTTTTATTAATATAAAATATTTGTGTGGATGAAGCTTTGCAGAAGACACAGCCAACTTAGGTTTTGATAGAATGATCTCAATAATATGACAGATGATTACACAACATTTTAATCAATTGTGACTTGTTGAAACCTCAAGGAAGTCATTCATTGTGCAAAGATATGGTTTCTAGCACTCCAGGGATTTAACAGATTTTAACAGAATGCCTCACTGCTGATTATGACAATGTATTAAGATTATCCTACTTACATACCATGTTTCCTCTGCCAAACATTGAGTTGTAGCTCATTTAGAATGTTTAACCTGAATTACTCCAGTTACGCCAGTAATGCTGCTAATAGTCTATACCTAAATCATGGTTTAGGCCCCAAAAAACATCTGATAAGCTTGTAGGAAATAAATAAAGTAGTCCTCTTAGATCCATTGACTCAAGTTAGCTAGTACTAGTGGTATTAGAAAAGGTCCTGCTGTGTTTGTGTGTGCTGGTTCACTGTCCCGTTACCTTCCTGTGTTTTTCTTCCCTCGACAAGTCCAAATGGCTGCGGTGCATCCAGTCCAATGGGACAAACTGCCAGAAGATCTTGGTTGTTTGTCTTTTCATGTGTGGATGATTGAGATTTGAGACTGTCAATTGGATTGTGGTCTGGGCTTTGAGTAGGCCATTCCAAGACATTTTAATGTTTCTAGTAGATCAATGTTCTGTTGTGAACCTCCGTTCCAGTCTCAAATCTCTGGCAGACTGAAACAGGTTTCCATAAAGAATTTCTTTGTATTTAGCACTATCCATCAGTCCTTCCTTCCAGTTCCTGGTAATGATGCCGCAACCACCATGCTTCACTGTGGGGATGGTGTGTGACAGACGTTTTTCTTGCTGCAAAAAGCTCAATATTAGTCTGATCTGACCAGAGTACCCTCTTCCATATATGTGAGGAGTGTCCAGCATATTTTTTGTATTGGGTTATGTTTTGGGCTGCCCTCTCTTGCCACTCTTTCCATTTTTGAATAATGTCTTTAATAGTGCTCTGTGGGATATGCAAAGTTTTGGATATTTTTTCGATAACCTAACCATAATCTGTACTTCTTCATAACTTTGTCCCTGACCTGTTCAGACAGTTTGTTGTTCTTCATTGTTATGGTTATGTGAAGCATACTGAATTGCCTTTGTTTATGGACTTACTGTCCTCAGTGTGAAGATATAACTATCTAACATTACTAACTTTTATTGTCTTTGCAGGGGACAACGTCGGATGGGCGGACTTATTTGGCGAAACACTACAGAATGCCAATACTGTGGACCAGTACTTTCTGAATGAGTGTTGTAAGTGTGTGTGTATACGTATAAATGTACTAAGCATGTTTGTGTGCCCAGGCGATGAGGGCTGTTGCATAATATTTTGTGTGTTTGGCAAAGTTTAAGGACAGTTTAATGTGATAACAAAAGCCCAGCCAGCCAAAGGCTTTTGATAGCCCTAGACAAGTGCAAATCAACAAATCACTCACACACACACACACACACACACACACACACACACACACACACACACACACACACACACACACACACACACACACAACACTAACTGAATACAAATTGTTCCAAATTATTATGCAAATTACATTTTTCTCAGATTTTTCTAAATAGTTGATGCAAATGACAGTCAATATAATTTGAATTTTATTGAACAAAAACCCAAAATGCACTGTTCCAAATTATTATGCACAACAGAGTTTTAAGACATTGTATAGGTTGTAAAGAATTTAAAATGGTCATTTGTTGAATTTGCAGCATTAGGGGGTCATATAAATTAAATCAAAAGTTATTTCAATCAAAAACATTAACAGGCCAAGTTACAGGTTAACATAGGACCCCTTCATTGATATCACCTTCACAAGTCTTGCACCCATTGAACTTGTGAGTTCTTGGAGAGTTTCTGATTTAATGTCTTTGCAGGATGTCAGAATAGCCTCCCAGAGCAGCTGCTTCGATGTGAACTGCCTCCCACCCTCATAGATCTATTGCTTGATGATTCTCCAAAGGTTCTCAATAGGGATGAGGTCAGGGGAAGATGGGGGGCCACACCATGAATTTCTCTCCTTTCATGCCCATAGCAGCCAATGACCCAGAGGTATTCTTTGCAGCCTGAGATAGTGCATTGTCATGCATAAAGATGAAGAAAGATTTGCTAAGGCATGGTTCTTCTTTTTGTACCACCGAAGAAAGTGGTCGGTCAGAAACTCGACATACTTTGCAGAGGTCATTTTCACACTGTCAGGGACCCTAAAGGGGCCTACGAGCTCTCTACCCATGTTTCCAGCCCAAAACATGACTCTGCCATCTCCTTGCTGATGTCTAAGTCTTGGTGGGACATGGTGGCCATTCACCAACCATCTATTACTCCATCCATCTGGACCATCTAGGGTTGCACAGCACTTATCCGTAAACAAAACTTTTTGAAAATGAGTCTCCCACTACAACAATTTCTGCTTGTGAGCGTTGTTTAGGGGTGGCCGAATAGTAGGTTTATGCAAACTTGCAAAGTTCTTGAGGATCCTACACCTTGAGGCTTCAAATACCTGTTTGCTGCTTTGCAATGGCATTTTAGCAGCTGCTCTTTTAATCCTATGAATTTGTCTGCACAAACCTGGTTGTGCTCTGAATCAGCGACAAATTTCTTCACAGTACGATGATCACGCATATGTTTTCGGGAAACAGCCAATGTTTTCATATCTTGTCCAAGGTAGTGCACAATTTCACACTTTTCAGCAGCAGAGAGATCCTTTTTCTTTCCCATATTGCTTGAAACCTGTGGCATGCTTAATAATGTAGAACATCCTTCTTAACTAATTTTCCTTTGATTGGGCTCACCTGGCAAACTAATTATCACAGGTGTGCTGAGACACAATACCATCCATGCATGAGTTTAACTGAAAAACAAACAAAAAACACTTAAATACAATTTGCATAATTTAGAGCATGATGTACACACACAATTCACACAGAATTCTCTCACTGAATTTAATGGTTGGCAAATAGCTACAAACAGCTATGTTGAGTAAATGAAGGAGAAAAACACATTGTGTCACGACCGAACTATGGACCAGAACCCAAATGCACAACCCTCAAAGTTTCGGTGCCTTAGGTAGGAGAGTAACCCCCCAACCATCCGGATACCAACGCATATACATCTGGCTCACTGACAGGGCGTAGAGTTCACCCAATGGCTTTGCCAATGTGATTGCCAGCCGAAATGCTGTCAGGCCGGACTCAAAACAGGACTCAATTGCAGAGGTGTCAAATGAGCTTGCTTATTGATAACAAAAATCCCTCGACAGAGTGAGGCTATGAAAATGGCCTAAACTAGGGAAAACAAAAACACTCCAAAGGAGGAAAACTCTAATCTACTCTATAAAGATGATCAAAATCAAAATCACTCACAAGGAGGAAAAACAACAGGCTGAAAACTCTAAACTGCTTTATTAAAGATTATCAAAATCACTCACAAGGAGGAAAAACAACAGGCTGCAAAACATTAACTGAAGGCGCTCCAAAGAGGCTGAAAAACACTACGCTATGCACTATAAACCAAAAGGGCTAGACTAAGAAGTTACAACAAAAAATCACTCATAGGAGGAAAAATGAACAAAAGAACACTTGAGCTATAACGCTATGGCTGTGGACAAGAAAAAAAGGCTTGGGTGATCGCTATGTGACCTGAAACGAGAGGACAGGTGTGACAAATGCAGTCTTTGCAGACAGCCACCCCTCTTCTGCCTCTGCTATGGGTTCGAGTGGGGGCTGACACACTGACCTCAAAACTAATGTCAAGTCCCATGACAGCACTACAGTGACCCTTGATGGCCCACGCCTCTGTGCGCCCTTCAAGATGATGGTGATGCCAAAGAGGAACCTTTTTCATTTCTGCAAGGAACCTTTAACCCATTTGTTCTTCAAAGAACCAGTTGCTGCAAAGGGTCACTAAAAGATCCAGTAATCAGTTTTCAAAGAACATTTTAGGGAAAAAAAATATACATAAAAATGTTCTTCAAAGCAAGGGCTGCAATTGTGACTTAAAGAACTTTTCTGGCATTCAGTTATCCATAGAACACGTGTTCCAGAGCCCTATCAAGAACCAGTTTTTCTGAGAGTAGTTGTACTAAAAAGTCAGCCTAAATAGAGGAGAACAGAATAGAAGAGAAGCAATAACCTTTTTCGTGTAATGTAAAGTTTTGTGCGTTTTTTCTTTTTAAAGTAATCCGTTACTTTAAGAATTCCTCCAGATAAGGAAAAAAAAATTCCTACTGCGGCCTGCTTTTTGTCGCTGGGACATCCACTGCCGGAGGAACTGCCATCTGCACTTGTCAGCGAAGGAGACACCAAGTCCGACTTTTTTTCATTTACAGAGGATAGACAGGTCTTAGAGTCGGTGGACACTGAAATTGTGTTCCCCAGGATCAAGACAGTATTTCTGCGGTTCAATACCCCACCGCCCTCCAGCGCACCTATGGAGAGGCTTTTTAGTCTTGGTAGTCTCGTTCTTACTCCTGAGAGAAATCGACTGTCAGACAGACGTTTCGAAAATCTTCTTCTGCTACGTTTAATCGCTACTTTGAAGAGTAAATGTAAGTGCACGATGGTAACGTGAATTTATGCCTGTGACACTTGAATAGTATTTTCATAGTTCTTTGCCTGTGTGCCAGTGAGCGATTTTATTGTTTGTGTTATACGACCTGTTATCTTTTTTGTTTGACACAGAGGCAGTTGGTAACACTTCTGTTATATCGCTGACTGCTCGTTAATTTCTAAATGGATCTGAATCTGTTACCTGTTTATCTCAAATTGTGCTTACTCAAGCGCACTTAAATGCACTTTCATAACTGCATTCAGGTTTAAAAAAAGTGGAATATTGCCGACTGTCTTTCCTGTTATTGCTGTCCTGCAATAACAGAAAATGTTGTATTTCTTAGATGCAGTTTCCTGCATTCTAGTCAATTTTAGGGTGACTTGCTAGTCATGGCAAATCCTAAATCCCATCTGATTCATAGCTTGCATTCTCAGTTGCATGGCCTGCACAAGACAATACTATTTATCGGAAAGAAACAAAAAACACTTAACTATGGACATCATGTCATTCACATCTTTTTTAAACATATTTGTAAAAACATTTTAAATATCTTTATTTGTAAATGTGCTCAAATATTTTTTTTCAAGCACAATCTTTGTGTCTGTTTTTAGATCTTTTTTTTAACACATTTTAACATCTTTGTGTGTTTTTAAACATATTTAAATACATTTAAACACATTTTTGTTAAAAAAAAGATCTTCACTTTAAAAAAAATACAATTTAAGGAGGAATAAAGAAGACTTCAAGTTTTAATACGACGCGATGTTTGAAACAAGCGGTATTAAAAGAATATGAAGCAGCAGGTAGCAGCTAGCGGTGCTGCTAAAGCTAAAGCAACACAGAGTGTGGATCTTGATTGGCGGATTTTGATGATTGACACCTGTCGACCAATCAGATTCAGGAGAATTGATAGTACCGCCCACATTTACCTTTGACCCACCAATGACGATCCAGAATGAAGTAAACCCAAAGGTAGTATATCACAGCAAGAGGTCTCACTTCACTGTCAAAGCCTCTTTGTCTTTATGTAAACAACAAGGAGCTTCGTGACTGATTCCCCCCATCCCCCCTTAACTCGAGTACTGCGTCTCGGTGCATTTAAAGCAGGCTGTGTGTCTGTGTCGGTTCAGTTGCAGCATGTGCGAGTTTTTGGTAACACATGAGTACTCTAACGAGTTACTTTTATTTATAGGTAACGCTGTAACGTAACGGATTACTTTTAATTGATGGTAATTTTGTAACCTAACTAACTACTTTCCAAAGTAACTATACCCAACACTGGTATCCATAGTAACTCAGTGTCCTACCTGAGCTGTAACCTGCATGCTCACGGTTTGAGAGGAGACAGAGAGAATCTCTGCTGCAGAGTCACTGATGAAGCCACTTTCACAAATATACTCCAAACGAAGTCCAGACATGAGTTCCTTCTTCACACATGTAGCAGACATCAGGAGACTGTCCGTATCAGACAGGTTATCAAATTTTGGAAAAGGCTCAAAATGACCAAAAAATATAAAACTAGCTGTGATAGAAAGCCGTGTTGGTGTTCAATGACTCTGAGCAGCAGCATGTAGTGTATGGTAATAAACGAGTCTACAGTTTATGTACAGTATATGTCAAGATGAATTGATGACTAATATATCAGTTTTAACAGACAACAGACATCACATTTCACTGATTTTAGCTTCCCTCCACTGGCTTCGGGTGCGGCATAGGACTGATTTTAAGATTTTACTGATCACTTTTAAAGCCCACTGGGGTCTGGCCCCTAACTACATCATGCCAACATGTTAGTCCTGTACAAGCCAGTTCGCAGCTTTAGATCCTTGGGTGAATCACTTCTGGTTGTTCCAAGATCGAGGCCCAAAACTAGAGGTTAACATGTCTTTTGAGTCCGCTGCTCTTGAAAGCACTTTGTAAACTCTGTTTTTTGAAGGTGCTGTATAAATTAAAGTTATAATTATTATTATTATTATTAGCATCACTGTACAGCAGTGACTTTTTCAGACCATCAGAAGGAAAGTGAGAAATGTAAATCTAAAAGATTAATGGACGGATGGCGTGAGAACCACAGTGTTAATTGTGTGGGTCTAACAGTCACTGTGTGAGAGCTGTCACCCTCTGAGTGGCACAGTCAACTTAACACCACTAAGTGTGAGGAGCAACATACAACATTGTGTGCCCAGTAGCAGTTGAGGCCTTAAAGAACCGTGAATGAGTATGTATGCTCTGAACAAATTTATTTACATTAACATAACACCAGGAATTACTATGAGATTGTGGCCTGCCATGACTTAATGAATAAAACACTGTATGTAAGAACACAGTATAAGAAACACTGAATTTTATAAAGCCACTGACAAACAGCCTGCACTGATGAATCCATAATTAAATGTCATTTAAAGAGCAAAAATGTCAAACATCATCATAAATTCTATTACTTTTAGCCTCATAAATGATGATGGACATTTTTCAATTTAACAATCGCTCAGTAAAGAAAATAACCATAAATTATAACCCTCATTATGGCCAACAAAGGTTTCATGTTTCCCACAGGACCATTGCTATCAGTTCTAAGCACTCTAACTGTAATAAATTTCTAACCCTGTGTGTGTGTGTGTGTGTGTGTGTGTGTGTGTGTGTGTGTGTGTGTGTGTGTGTGTGTGTGTGTGTGTGTGTGTGTGTGTGTGTGTGTGTGTGTGTGTGTGTGTATAGTCTTGCAGGAGTATCCAGAGAGTTGTGACTGCATACAGACAGATGTCGCGTGCGTGGAGGTGAACCTGCAGGAGGTTCCGCGACTTTCTCCAAACATTACCTGGCTGTAAGTGTCCTTTGACTGCAGTGTGTTTTTGTGTGTGTGTGTATGTGTGTGTGCGCTTCTCTCTTACAATTTGAGTTAAAATTGGGAAGCCTCATGAAGTTCTCTTAGGCAGGATCTGTCTTCAGTAGGGTTTCTGAATGCCGGTGACACAGAATCAATTACATTTCATCTGCCATTTGTTGGATTTTGCTCTCAGCTATTTTTTCATTTTTAGACATTTCAGCACTTACAACCATCCGCTTGCTTTATGACCTTTCTTTTGTAATCTGCTCTGGCATCTCTGCTCTTTTATTTTAACATACCCAGTCTTGTTTGTAATATCTCCGCAAATTAGATTATTTGAGTGTTGTTGTTTTTTTTACTCAGCACAAAGAGAAATTAAAGTCAGAAACTCTGATGTTGTTTGTACGTGCTGGTCAGTGTCTCTGCAGTTTTGATATTCAATTGGGCCAGATTCCAATGAGGATGGACCAGCTGTATGTAGATCTATCACAACTTCAGAGCAAAGCCAGAGATCAGGGGTCACACTTATTGCCTAAATTGGAAAGTCATCTGTCTCCCTCTGAGCCCCTTCATCATCTCCATGTCCACAGAACATGAAGTCTCAAAAACATTTAATGTTTTTCAGCTGAAAATGACTTTGACTTTTGGTTGACTTTTTTAAGTCTCCCACAGTGTCTCAAAAGAAACAGTAACATTTTGGTAAATATGGCACAAGACGAGAGAAGCGCCAGTCGCTGTGCCAAGATAGAAATAGTTCCAATATGTCCATGGCAGACATTTTAACTTGGTGGGAATAACAGTCCCATTAAGTGTATTCCTGGTAGTGAGCCTGCATGCGCAAATTTAGCTCACATAAATTAAATGCAATTGTAGGCCGTAGGACTAGAAAGGTACAGAGCATTTATTTTGACCTCAGTAGAAAATGTCATTAAGTCAAGGAAAGACTTAAAATACAAACAAAACAAACAATAAATACTTCTGGATCATTTGAATCCACAGTTGAAAACTGTTACATCTTGACCGTGGAAGCAGGAAAAACACACGTGGTGGTTGTTTATAACATTATGATGGCTCAGTTCCATGAGGTGTCCAGGACCTCTCCAGTGTAATGCAGCAACTATTACTAAACGGTTAATAAGTTGTGTCTCTGCTATGTTAGGTGAAAATGTCTGTTCTGCAACCAGTCTGTTCAGTATTCCTGTTAAATGCATTCATTTTTTCATTGACCTACAGTATTTTATTTATTTAGTTGAAAGTAAATAAATAAAATAGGTATATAAGCATTGTCTGAACACTATAACTATAACTATAATATCAAACAGATTTATAAGTCCCCACATTCATCTGTCTCAGCTTCGCTGCTTCTGACACCTCGTTCTACTCTAAGCCTGATTACTTAATTAAATCATCCATTCATTTTCAATTTGGTCTCTCAGTATGAAGCCCATTAATTACTCTGCTGTCTGACAACAAAGAGAAATACTTGACCTTGTGTGTCTCTAAATGCCAGCTCTCTAAAGCAAACTGTTAATGTTAACTGTTTGTTAATTGTAGGTTCATTCATTTCCTCAAGATCACCATTTATCACCATTATGTTTCATTTAATAAAGCCAAACTGTTTCTCCTGGAAGACTATACACCACTGTTGTAGTACTCTATATTAGTCTTAAGAACCACCAGAATCGGAATCGACTGCAGTTTTACTTGGTCTTATCTCGGTGTCAGACAAAGATTTTATTTGAAGGACTAGTCAAGACCACAACTGCAAGGATATCACCAGAGTTGCCCATTAATCACATAATAACATTTAATTTGTCCCATCTGAACTTCATAATAAACAAAAAAGAAAAAGGTGATCATGAATTGAAGTCATTTGTGTGTAAACACTGAAATAAGGGGAAGAATTCAGTTGAAAATTGGCATCACTAAATGTGCCTGTGCATTGATTTATTTGTTAATATCATAACTGTGATTGGAGGTTAAACTTCCGGCTTCCAATAAAACTAATAACTTTTCTCATTTCTAATCTGAAATTTATGTTTCTGTTAACGGATGTTAGCCATCGCTGCCCGTCCTTCACACACACTCCCAGAAAGTGATGTTGTCTGTCTGTGAGGAGACATTGGACAAAGCTGTTTAACAAATGTTCACCCAAAGAGATTTGATTTGAAGTTGGTCTTGGCCTGGTCTCGTTACGCTATGATCTTGGTCTTGACTTGGTCTCATTTCAGATGGTCTTGACTACAACACTGCTATACAGTAGTGTGCTGATGTGGCCATCCATAAAATGACACGTAGACATTTATTTCTCCTCCTCTAAATGTTTAAATTTTCCTGATCTAACACTAAGACTGGGGACATCACTGAGGAATTTCGGCATGTCATGCATATAATTCTTATCACACTCTTGACCTTTATAAAAATGTTTAAAAAAGCTTTTAAATTTTATCATATGCTCATTAGTATGCTTAGTTTTATTGTGTCAGGTTATGTAACCTGTTTTTCTGCCATCACTCTGTTGAGTTAAATTGAATGATACATGAACATCTAGACATGCTGTCATGTTTTTATCTTTTCATAAAACAACAACAATTTCCTGTCATCTCCTTAGTCCAAATCAGTGTTAAAGTTCTAGTAAATACAGGAAGTTGCTGCCAAAAGTCTTTGCAGGGGCTGCCTTTTAGTTTTTGCACCGTCTGGCCTTGCTTTGTATTTAATTTTAAAACTGAAATATATCTAAGCCTGCAGTTTGATCTCAACCACCATCTGATTTTCTAAAGTCTGAACACAAAAGATGACTGTGCCTTTGCTGTGATTGCACACATACACGAACATCCACAGCACAGAGTCTTTCAAGAGAACTGCAGTATTCAAAGAAAAGATTATAGATTTTACACATTAAACTGAGCAGAGTGGAGAGGTGTTATCCACAACCACCAAGACATCAGCAGTTATTGAGGTGTTTCTCCACTCACTGTGGACATTAAGTCATGAGCTCTTCCCAACAACTGTACTGTAAGTGCAATATAAAATTGCTGGAAGCCTAAGTAGATCAGTATTTGTGCATGTAGAGATGAAGTGAAGTTTGAATTGTGGATGTACAGCTAATGAACAGTGGAAACAATTATTTTATTTCAGATCCACTTACATGTTTTGCCAAAATCTGATTTCACTCATCTGGATCATAGGTCTTGATATTACTGCTCCCTTATGCTTTCCAAATAATACATAAAAAGCCTCATTAATAACCTTGGTAACCTTGACCTTGATAAACTAGCCTCTAAAAATGTGACCCTTTTATGCCTACATTCACGTCAACTCAGACCTAAGGCACCAACAAATGCACCAATGTAATTCTATGATTCTTATTTCCAAGCTGTGCCAATCTGATTTGTAAAAAAAAAATTGTCCCATCTGCTGGCATGAAATGTAAAAATAATCATAAATGTTAAGATAAACACTAAAAGGCAGTTCAAATGTGATTTCTCCACTTCTGGATACAGTACATGCGAGATGATGACAAAGATTATAATAATAATCTTAAAATAACAGCATCTGTAATAGTCTATTTCTATCCCATATTAAAGGTTTCGTATCTGCAGCCGGTGTGAAATAGATTGCATCGCTCTTTGTAGTGTAATGTTTCATTTACAATGAATTCTCAGTTCTGAACTTATCAGTGTTGACATACTAATCATCTGCTTAAACTTTTCTTCTTGCTGAGATGTCTGGTGCCAGGCATGTGTCTGTGTTTGTAGATGGCTAAGCTTGTGTTAGAACATTTTTATGTTCCATGCCTTGTAGTAACTTTTTCAGATTACAAGACAGTAGACCTTTTCAAATCTCCAAATCATTACCGTGCCTGCTCTGACAGATGGTACTTCTCTTATTAAACCTGATGCCTAGGACTCTAACAGCTGTTTCTAAATGACACAGTGGTAGTTAATATTTCTGTGTCTCTGTCTCTTTCTCCCTCTCCTATGCATAACAGTTACGCATAATGTGTGTTTTCTAACTCTGGCATTTTATGGGTTCTGTTATAGGTCACTGAGGAGCAATCAGATCCAAGTGTTGTCTGATTCTGTTTTCTCAGAATACTCTGCCCTAGAGAGACTGTGAGTATTTATTATGTGCTTTATTCTTGTGCGTAAAACCGCAGCTACCTCCTGACAATCTGTTAAAGGGGATTTTATGAAAGGTGACAGTACACAACAAGAAAACACAAATGAACAGGCCCGAAGCAGGCATGTACATTACATAGATTAAATTCATAGAAACTGAGTACTTTAAATTCATTTCAGTAAAAGAGAATTGATATGATACTGTTATTTTAGGTGAACAAAAGTCAAAACACTCCCTGCTCATATATTCATTCAGAAACCTGACGCAGACACAGTGTTGTTGCTTATTGTGATTGTTCTGACCACACCAGCAGACCAGCCGTTCAACTGTCTGTATGCAGACTCACTACCGTCCTGAGTGAGGCCGATGACCGTTGTGTCATCTGTGGACTTGAGGAGTTTAACAGATGAGTCTCTTGAGGTGCAGTCGTTGGTGTAAAGGCAGAAGAGTAGTGGGGAGAACACACACCCCTGGGGCCACCAGTGCTGATAGTCCAGGAGCTGGATGTGATGCTCCCCAGCCTCACCTGTTGCCTCCTGTCAGTCAGGAAGTTTATAATCCATTGACAGGTAGAGGTGGGCACAGTGAGATGGGTGAGCTTGGTGTGGAAGATGGTGTTGAATATCGTTCTGAAGTCATCAAACAAAATCCTTGTGTATGTCCCTGCAGAGTTGAGGTGTTGCAGGATGTAGTGCAGTCCCATGTTGACTGCATCATCTGTGACCTGTTCGCCAGGTAGGCAAACTGCAGGGGGTCCAGCAGGGGATCTGTGATTTCCTTCTAGTGCAACAACACCAATCTTTCAAAG
The DNA here is from genome assembly GCA_004119915.2 of Collichthys lucidus. Taxonomy (NCBI): domain Eukaryota; kingdom Metazoa; phylum Chordata; class Actinopteri; family Sciaenidae; genus Collichthys; species Collichthys lucidus. The sequence continues at coordinate 2,447,207 of CM014092.1, forward strand.
GACTTTATGACTACAGATGTGAGGGCGACGGGCCTGTAGTTATTTAGTCCTGTGATTTCTTAGGGACCAGAATTATTGTGGAGCTCCAATGATCTGTTGAAGATCTGAGTGAAGCTGGGGACCATCTGATCAGCACAGACCTTCAGGCAGAAGGCACACACATGTCCTCACAAAAGCTGATGTGTGATGTCACGGTATCAGTCAGTTCATCCAGGTCTGAAGCTACAGCCTCTAAAACTCTCCAGTCAGTGCAGTCAAAGCAGACTTGTAGTTCAGCTTTGGCCTCGTTGGTGCATCTTCCCACTGTCTTGACCACAGGCTTTGCAGATTTTAGCTTCTGTCTGTAGGTCGGGATAAGATGAACCATGCAGTGATCAGAAAGTCTTAGGGCTATACAAGTAGAGAGAGATAGGTGTTCTGGTCCAGAATGTTAGCGTTCCTGGTGGGACACTTAATATGCTTATACTTAATTTCCTCTCTAGACAAAAGGTAAATATTTGAAGGAGGAGGAGGAGGAGGATTAGTACAGAACAGGCAGTCTCTGTTCTCTGTAACCTGAAGTGAAATATACTGTAGTAAATCTGTCCTCCTTATCATTTTTATTGCCTCTGCTTAATGTTCTGGGATAACATATATTATCACTTAACTAGACAGTAGTTGTTAAACAACACTACAGTATCAGATGGATGATACTGTGATGACAGAACATATTGTATTATATCATCATTAATCAAGGCTTACTGACTGTTACACAGGCATCTCTGCAACATCATCATCCAGGCTAGTTGTGAGATCATTCTGTGATGACATATATGGCTGTAAGTTTTCTGCCGGTCTGCAGAATCTCGACCACAACTGTGGGTACGCTACTCAATTGCCCATGCATTTTCTGATTTTTTTGTTAACTGTCTGGGAGGAGGCGTTAATCGAATATTCTAAAAAAGTAAAGTTTCCTAAACAAGTTAATCTGCAAAACAGCATACAAAAGAACACACAGCAGTTCATAAATACTCTAGGATGATGCTCAATGAGGTGACTCAATGTAGCAACCTTCACCTGAAGTGTTTTCATCAGTATTAGCTACCTAAGTATGTTTTACACAATACATGATGATTCATCAGGTGTTCTTGTTTTAGTTGATGTTGTTTATTTCATGGCTTGTATTGTACTTTTAGCATTTTTAGACTCCTGTGTGTTGTAATAATGTCTGTGTCTTGGGTCTGTTTTTGGTTTGACCTGTTTTTAGTTTGTGCTGCCGTCTGTCTTGGCCAGGACTCTCTTGAAAAGGGTTTTTTTAATCTCTAATCTTTAATCTGGGACTTTCCCTGGTTAAATTAAGGTTTAAGTACATTTTTAAAAAAAAATACTGTCTGCCCTCAAAGTCTTGGTCTTGTCCTGGTCTCAGTAGAATCTGGTCTTGTTTGGTCTTGACTACAACACTGATGGAAAGATACACATCTCTAAACTTTAACCACAGATCAGATCAAAGGGTCATAATTTGCATCTGAGCAGCTGATTGTCCCCTTCTCTGTGCTGATGCATGTATTATCCTGTCACTCTTGAAATGTAAAAGGGGAAAGAATTGTGCGGTGGATGATAATGATGTTATAACAGCATATTAATAATTTTGACCATTGTTTCCAGTTTTCTGCAGAACAACAGCCTCCAATTCATATCCAAAGACGCCTTCAGCGGCCTTCACAATTTAAAGAGGTTGTAAGTACCCCACTCACTTCATTAATGACGTCATCTCTATTTTCATGTTAACCTCTGATGAGCTCTTCTCTTAGGTGTCAAATGAAGAGCGAGCAGGAAGAAATCAATCGATTGGTTGGCTGGGAGTCTAGGAAGACTAACAGAGAGATTTAAAGAGGAAAAATATATTAAACCCACGGCTCTTGCTGCGACATTGATAATGTTTAAATTCCTTAGTTCAAAAGAGTGACTATAATCTACTGAGCAGTTATTCTTCTTCTGTAAATTCTGATGTGCATTATAAAACTCTTTCTTCTGTTATCTTTCTTTGACTGAAATTGTCTCTGTGACTTTAAATTGGAGCTGACACACACAGTTCAGAACAATTGTGAGAGGAATGTGATGAAAATCAGATTAAGCCAGGCATCAAAAGTGGGGCCACCACTTGAGCCGTCCACAAATGTCAGTCCTAAACAGTTACCTAAAGGTTACTTGTGTACATACAGTAAGGTTAGAAAATGTAGATGATTAAGAAGAAGACAGAATATTTTATATACATTTTTTAAATTAATTTATTTAAAAATAAATTGCTAAAAGATAAATGATTTTGTCTGATCAAATCCCAAAGATATTTTCTCTTTACTCTCATATATGACAAATCATATATCTAAGGACCATGCGTATGTTCATGTGCACTGTGTGGATCCTTGACAGTCTGATAAAAATATGTATTAATTGATTTCTCTGCTTTCTCTAAGGTTTCTCAGTGAGAACTTGATATCCTCCCTTAGTCCTGGTGTATTCAGGGATCTCCATCAGTTAGAGTGGCTGTGAGTAACACACACGCACACACAGATTGGAAGACACTGTAACTGTTGAAATATACCAGACCATATTCAAAGACACATGCGGTAGTTAGTTCTGGCAGTGTGTCTTGCTCTTTTTTGTTTGGTTTGATTTCATTAGATTTAGATTTCAGACATAAATGCTTGTTTTTTATCCATACTTGGGCATCCTTGTTGGCATCTGGAATTTATTTGTGGCTTAAGTTCCCTCCCGAAAACAAATTTCCCCTCAATGTGTTTAAAATCATCTGGGCAGGGTGGAGAGTTACGCAAGCTATATTTATTTGTACCCACAATGACTTATAAATCATGTGCAGCTGTGTGGATTGAGTCTTATTTTCCATGTGAAATCCAATGGGAATCAAGTGTACCATAAAACAAAAATTAATTTATCTTTATCTCATGATGTCAAGAGCTTTGGGAGGTGGAATATGATGTTATTGGTCTGAAGATTTAATCGGTAGCAATAGCAATTTGATGCTACCAGCCTCCCTGACTTTGCAGTGAAAACATGTCAATCATCTGCCAAACAGCAGATCTTGCAATACAGTTTTATACAATTTTTGTGAGGTCCACTGAGTGACATTTATAACCCAGCCGGACTAAGTTTGATTGCCAAAAGAATCAGCAAAATGTGTGTGCGTGATGTAGGCAATGCTTCACTTTTATTTTTCTGATTTTGTTTATTCTCATTTCCTCCATTAGACACCTCAGATTAACTGTACTGCATTAAAGGAAAAGTTCCACATTTTAGCTTAGCGCAGCATAATGAATGCAAACAAGGGTGGAAGCTGGCCTGTTTCTGTGCAAGTTAACGAAAAGATATTTTTACTACTTAGCATGTTATATCCTGTTAGCTGCAGATATTACAGTGAAGTAGCTCCAGGAAGTCACTGCGCCACGCCAAGAAATAATTATGGCACAACACGTCCTGTAAATCATAACTGGCCTTCCTAATATTTTATGTTTATGTGTTAAATTACACATTAAAGTGTTAGTTTCTCAAATCTGGACACAGTCAGACTAACTGTGAGCCAGTTCTTATGCTAAGATCAGCAAATCACCAGTTGGCTGCAGCCTCATGCATGGTGTACAAACATCGGTCTCAGTCTTCCCATCTAAGTCTTGGTAACAGAGCAAATAAGCCTATTTCCCAAAATGTTGAACTATTTCCCAAAATGTTGAACTGTTCTTTTAATAACAGTAAAATAATACAAAAAAATGAATTGAAGTGCATTGTTTATTTTTCTTCCAGGATGTTGGATCATAACCCGCTCAGCATCTTGTCCCAGGATGCTTTCATTGGGCTTCAGTCTCTCATGTACCTGTAAGTTTTACCATTTTTCTTTATTCATTTCCTAATAATAAGAGAGAGAGAGAGAGAGATGATTACAATTATAATACACATAGTGTTTGAGAACATGCTTGTTTCCACTCTTCACGTTTGTGTACCTTTTTATCGCTCACCATCATCGTCACTTCCTGCCTCCTCTTCCAGTTTCTGCCTCACTGACCTGGCTTGGATCAACCCTGGCTATTGTTCTTAGTACAATACGGAGATTCCGACATTATTGTCACACAATCATGTGATTCACACCTGTCCACCTACAGTTCATCTCTCCACTTGACTCGTTGTGTTTTTTTTCAATAGGTATCCATTTTAATAAATGTCTTTTTAAAATTTACACTTTCAAGAAGAAAGCCCTTTAAATGTGTTCTCACACTTTGTCAGACTCTTTAAAGAGCATTTGAGCATTTTCCAGGAGTGTTAGACAGAAGGGACCATATGACTCTCTTTCTGTTTCTCTGTTCATTTGTGGGAGTAGAGGAGAGTCACTTGTTCCTCGCATCGTCTATTCTCACATCTGTCTAAAGTGTTGCCACGTGAAATATCAGTCTGTTTTTATTTGATGTACTGACTATTTATTTATTTATTCTATTTGACAATTTAGTTAAAAGACCGGAGAGGTCATAGGGTTTTATGTTTAATCTTATTACTACAGATCATACACCAACCATCTGCAAAGGAAAGGCTTTTAGACTGATGTTAAACATTTCTGTTCATAACAGTACTTGCAGAGACTTTAGAAAGACCTGGGATAATGTACGTAGCCCATTATAGTGAATTTAATCCATGATGTTTGCTAGTCGTCATTCAACATCATTTTAAAAAACTTTGAAGAGCCACATCATCACACATTGACATGAAGACCGGAGGACAGATGGCTGTGTCAGTGGATAGGACCAGAGTATCAGTACCTCCTGAGCCACAGCTGCCCCAACTAGAAGGGACAAAATCAAAAAATCGCATTCATTCATTGAGTATTTATACATTTTAAAGAAATTATATGAATTATGCAACTGTTTTTAGATCCCTGGTGTAGACATGGGGTTCCTGTGCCCTGTCTTTACTCAACACTGGTTGAATGTTGTGATAGATGCTCATGAGGATGTTCATGCACTGAAATCAGTCATTTGATTGACATTCAATTTCCTGTTTTCTGACACTGAGTTTCTGGTTATTTACTCTCCTCATTTTCATTCTTTATTCTCCAGGTATGATGGTTACTGTTAGTGTTGAGTGTTTAAATGGTGTCAATCATTTTAATCATTGTGTTATAGTAACATGTTTTCCTTTTTCATTAGATCCATGGTCAACACCTCACTGCAGCAGCTTCCTCACCCCAGCCTCTGCCAACACATGCCTGCCTTGGACTGGCTGTGAGTCTGACAGTGTACTGATGTCTACTCTCTAAAGACGTTACCTGACAGACTGTGTGTGTGTGTGTGTGTGTGTGTGTGTGTGTGTGTGTGTGTGTGTGTGTGTGTGTGTGTGTGTGTGTGTGTGTGTGTGTACATAAAAAAACAAATTAGGCTTAATTAAAGGTGACAGCGGGCTGCGTAGCTTACGAATATGAGGATCAGATGAGTGGAGGTGAAGGGTCCTCAGAGTGGTCGGTCAGCTCAACAAGGTATTTTTGGAAGTGCAAGCAGCAAGTGCAGACTGGAGAGCACCCGCCTGATGAGCCTAACAACCTAATGCTATCTGTAGCTCTTATGACTGCTTTGATTTAACACACATTTACGTAACTCCCAGAGAAGAAACTGTCTGTCCTTCAGCTGTTTCTCAGCTGTTGTTGTTTTTTCTTCCCCTCAAAGATAAAACTAGATGTCACACAGCACTATACATGCCCCATAAGGTTGTGTCCTGAGCTCCTGTTTACCCTCTACACCAATGACTGTACCAGCCCCTCACCTGTCACTACACACATCATTACATTACATTACATTACATTACATTGCATTTAGCAGACACTTTTATCCAAAGCGACTTACAGAGGAGGACATAAGCTGAAAAGGTGTAAAAGAGCACAGAGTAGTTGTTAGTTTTGTTAGTTTTAGGCAAGGAAGCATTCTCAAAAGAGAAAGGTTTTTACAAGTTTTTTGAAGGTAGAAAGGGATGTTGCAGTTCTTGTAGCCGTTGGTAGGTCATTCCACCATTTGGGGACAACCACAGAGAAGAGTTTAGAGTGACCTCGCTTTGTGAGAGGCGATGATACAACTAGACGGTTTGAATGAGCGGAGCGTAACGCCCTGGTCGGGACGTGAGCCTTGAGTAAGACGTTGAGATAGCCAGGGGCAGATCCTGTGATGGTTTTGTGGGCTAGCGTCAGAGCTTTGTGTTTAACTCTGGCTGCTACAGGCGTAGTGTTAGTGTTGTACAGAGCATAGCGACATGACCTTGCTACAGAGGAAATGTGCTCAGAGAAAGAAAGACGATCATCTAGTACCACGCCCAGGTTTTTAGCAGCATGGTTATAGGTAATAGTGACAGTGCCAATTTTCAAGTTGATGTCATTGTGGATTGACTCATAAGCAGGGATGACCAGGAGTTCGGTTTTTGATAGATTAAGCTGTAGATGGTGGTCTTTCATCCAGGTTGACAAATCAGAAAGACAGGCGGAGATGCGTGCAGAGACCGTGGTGTTGTCCGGCTGGAACGACAGGTATAGCTGTGTGTCATCGGTATAGCAGTGGTAGGAGACATCAAATACTCTGACGACAGTGCCATACTTGCACTTCATCTCCCACTTCACACAATGGTGCATGGACAATAATCTAGAACTGATTGTTAATAAAGCAAAAGAATTGATCATCAAAACTTTATACTCCAACTCATTCTCTGTACTGTGTAACCTTCTTCAACATGCTAACTGCCTCCAATGAGAACAACTATTGGTCTCCCTACCACCAACCTCACACAGAGCATGCAGTATAGCGCATGACCCCAGAAAACCACTCCACTCATCCTTACCGCTCCCATCTGATCCCTGGTCTGTAAACGAGCACACTATGGCAGGAGATTTGTCCCGTCTGCCACAACATCTCTCAACAAAACATACTGGTAACCGCCATGTGCATAGAGCTGTGGATATGGGATATGGATGGATTAATGTGCTATATTGAATGTTTATTTTGTGGTTATGCTGTGGTGTTTAATGTATCTTTGTGTTTATGTATGTATGTCAGACTTTGTACAGACTATGGCAACTAATTTCCTTGTAAAGACAATAATAATATCTATCTACATACAGCATACAGTATTTACACATGAACACCACATGTGTCATGTCTTGTTAAATGTTCATGCTGTGTCCTTATTTCTGCTCTCAGGGATCTTGAAGGAAACCAGATTCAAACTCTCAACTACTCGATCTTGAAGAGCTGCAGCAAGCTTGAAGTTCTGTGAGTGTCGCACTTTGAAACTGAATAAGGTCCCTTTGCTGCGTGTCCCATACTCCCTGGAGCTGTCACTGTAAGAACTTAATAAAAGCCAAAATGCCTTGAAACACAATTGTTTTTAGAAGTTTACAAGAGTCATTAGGAATGTTTTCAATCTATTTAGGGAGCTCTTATAGTTTCTAAAAAGCTTAATTACAAATGAGATACATTTGCGTTAGCTACATTAGATCCACCCAACATTACTGGCACTCAATAATTTACTCAGCAGTTGCATTTCTGACATCATTTATGCATCATTTTGTCCTTAAAAACAAAATCTTTCTACCACATTCCTAATCTGAGCATCAAGAGTGTCCTAATGTAGCTCTTAGACATCACCAGACATCACATGGGTCAAAAAGGTTTGCCTTGCAACAACAGAGGTGTTTACATTTAATTAGGATTTATTTATTAGTAAAAATACCCTTTTCTCCACAAAGAGCGGCTTAAACTGTGATGAGGTTTCCAGAGGGTTAAACGCCTGAGATGTAGACAGCAGCATAAGCACTTTTAAAGGCAGACAAAGAAAGTACTGGTAGCAGCCTTTTCCATTATAGCTGCTAGAGCTATTTTTCCCCAGAGTAAGGGGAGAATACATTTGTCACATTTTCAAGCTACTTGCATGACAAAGACAAAGAATTATAAACACTAAGTCTCAACATGATTGTACAACCTTATGAATATCAGAAAAACTACACCTAAAATTACAACACACTAAATTACAGTTATCAGATGTGGTAGAAAGATAGAAAATGTGGTTTTTATGTCACCCATGGTTGTTTTTCTTTTTAGGAGCTTGTCAGCACATGTTTAGATGTTTAGAACCATCATTTAAACTTATTGAGTCTTTTCTTGTTTGCAGTGGTAATAGACAGGTTGACAAGAGGCAGGCAGGCAGGAGGCTTCGTGGACTATGATGTCCACTGAGATACTTTTTCTTCATAGCTTATTACATTCACGTCCTCTTATTTTCCCACTTGTCCAGCTCCAGTTCTGACATGACACCAGCTCCACTCCCCATCAACATTTCCCCATGTCCCACAGTTGGCAGCAGTTTACTTTACTGTCCATCACAAAACTCAATCACAGAGAGTTAAGGCAGAGCAGTTGGAGGACATCAGGAGGTGTCCTCAAGTGTTATATACTTTTCACAGGTGATCGTACCTGAAGCCTAAAGTTACATAATGTGGGAACGGACACACGAATGGCAGAGACATATTCATCTGATTACAAATCTGTGTAGCGTCATCATGATTTAAAATCTGTTAGTCTATGGTAGAAAAGTTACACAGTGTGGCTTTAACTTCTGCTGCTTGACTTCAGTGTAAAAAAATCATTGTGAAATAAAAAAGAAGAGCAGATTTTGCAGTCAATACTGAGCCATACTCAGTCCACTCATGACATTTGGGTAACTACAGTATATCGTGCCATCCTGCCATTGCCAAAAATTCACAGCTGGATACTGCACATCAAAGGGGATTTAGAAGTTGGCATAGCATATCCAGCTCTGACTAAAAAATAATACTACTACTCCATATACCTGCACTACAGCACTGTGTTTACCTTTCCGCTGGATCAGAGAGCGAGGGAAGTCACTCCACTGTGCCTCTCTCTTGTGTCTCTCTACACCATATACCATAATGTGGTGTCTCTCTTTATTGGAGACATTTCTGATCATTCTGACATTTTTAAAGAATTTTTAATACACAGTTGAAAACCGATCAGTGTGAAATGTGTGCGCTGCGTCTTATTGAATCGTTAGTCTTGTCAGCTTGACCCTAGAATAAGGAAGTAAAGTTTTATCGAACATCTGCACTATTAAGATGAGTTTGAGCATGGCATTGAACTGCCCTCTGCTACAGTTTTACTCTATAGTTCTGAGCAACAATGTGAATGTGTAAGGTTAGTAAAAGATTTTTTAAGAGAAAAAGCACTGAGTCAGTGTTAATAGAAGCATCATTGTGAGAATTGGTAGCCATATGTGCAGATGTCACAGATTAGATTACATCCAGCCTAAGCAGGGGTCCACCGCAGGGTAAGTACCACTTTGCACACGGTGTCTGACAGCAGCTCTGTTCTATTTAGATTACTGATGGACAACCAGATCAGAAGAGTTCCTGAAAACACCTTCCAGTCTCTGTGGAAACTGGCTGAACTGTGAGTGTGTGTGCCACTTTGTTTGTATTTTATTTATTCAGCTCAGCTGTCAATAAATAATAAGACGTGGTGAGTGTAATCAATCACTGCTTTCAGAGGAGACTGAAATGTCTACATGAGCTGCTGATGATGGAGTGTCTGCTTACTCATTGAGAATTGATTTTTCACAGACTCAAATTCTGACCAACGCATCATCTCTCTATGCTCTATGCATTTATTATTAAAAAGAGCAAATCATAAACACCTGGCAGGATAAAATATAGTTTGACCATTTATGTAAATTTGAATGATTGAATGCTTATTGTCACATAGTGATAGACTTTCAGAATGGTTTCATTCTAACCTTCAATTATAATATGATTACATTATGTACGGACTAATGGATTATTTGATGTGATATTATATTTATGATATGTATCAAATTCACCAATAGCCTGAGGCTGATAGTAATTATATTGATGAGTTGTTGATGATTTGATGGATCCTCTAATGGCTGCCTAGTATTATGTGAAATATGTTTATGAATGACATAAAAAGTAACCAAAATAAGAGTGAAAAGAAGGCATAAAAAAATCTGAAATAAACAATAATAATAATAACAATTAAATGTAAGCAGTGTTTGAAAACATAGTTTAGTAATGATGTTTTGATAAATCCCGGCAAAGTGAATTAGAAATTTAAAGAATGCATATTAAATTATGGGTTTCCACTGGTCAGTATTTATTTATTTTAGTGTTTTCTCTGGTGATTTAAAAAAAAAAAAACTTTTGTTAATTTGATGTAAACAAATATCTGCTTTGGTTTAATGAGTTAGGCTGCTATGTGTGGTTTGATGAATGGTAAATGGATTGTAATTATATAACGCCTTTCTAGTCTTCCAACCACACACTTTTCATTCACCGATGACACTGGCTGCCGTGCAAGGTGCCAACTGCTCATCAGTTTTTAGGAGCTAATTCACACTTATCAATCTGGGGTTCAGTATTTTGCCCAAGGACACTTTGACATGCAGATCTGCTCTACTTCCTGAACCATAGCTGCCCATGATAAATAATTAGTCCATAAATTTAAGTGAATCTGCAAGTTTCCTTTTTTTCTTTCTTGTTTTCTCTCTCTCTCACTGTGTTTAGGAATCTGTCCACCAACAGGATAAAGGAGCTGCCGAAAAACACTTTTAAGAACCTCTCCAAGTCCCTCCTTAAACTGTGAGCAGCTGATAAGTAAAAACACATTTTATAGTTGGATTCAGAGAACATGGTGTCAGAGATGTTATCCTAGTGCTCTTTCGACTCCATACTGTCTCTCCTCTCTGTTGCATATTTCTTATATGGATGACCATCCTGTATGTCAGAGTGTGTAAAAGTTTTTCAAGACACACCAGCTTGCCCGGTGACACCCTGTGGTTTACCTATTAAACCGGCATGGAATTACTGCTGACAATATGTGTTGCATAAATCCACTTAGTTTGGGTGTTTGTCCAGTCGGGCCGGCATCTCTGTCCCCTTATCTCTCCCAGCTACGATGGTTCCCTGATACTGGTGTGTTACTCACGGTTTTGTGATTTTTGTGATCTGGCACAGTGGAGCTGTCTTTTTTAGTGGAGCTGGCATCTCATTGCCACTGGTGCAAAGTCAACACCAAACAGCATCAAGTCGGTTAAACTAAACAAAAGTAAATAAAAATCCACCTCTGGGGTGTGATGCACTGGCACACCCATGGCCCCAGGATCAGTGGTTTTATCGATGCCAACTGTCTTGGATGAAACACTGTGGGAACTCCAACTACCACAGTTTAATTTGGTGACCTGGCAACTGAGAGGTACATATTCCTGACTTTAGGTTTGCATGTAGTGAGGGCAATGCAAGAAGACTGGGCACTGTCCACTCAACCTCCCTTTTCCATTTGCTGAGGGACTCACCAGGTGGATCGCAATTCAGCCACGTCCCAGGACATCCTTGCAGTCCCAGCTGGAGACAGGGAACTCTGCCATTACCCTCCAAAGTATAGTGGTGACCATTGGCAATCATTGAGTAAGGATGGCTATTACTTGAATTTGTGGTTCCTTAGAGGGGCACAGAGGCTCACGGTTCCTTGGACTTCGATACAGTCCTTGATTTTCTGAGGCATCCTCCCTTTGATCCTCTTGGGGTTGCTGATATGAAATGGATTTCCCATTGCATTTCTGTTAAGATACAGCTGTTGTTTCTATGAAAAAAGAGGACAGAGTCAGTTACACTGCCAGAGTACTGACTTATGAATAGTGTTATTTTAAAATTAATGAGCTCCAAACAGTCTGTTTCATGAATCATCAAAATGCTGGTGGATTGGTGGTCTGTTTCTGACTACTCTGAGAGTTCACAGAAGTAAAGTTTAATATCAATCTGTCAAGCTCCTTACAGTACAATGTGAATATTTATTTCACCTTCATTGACTTCAATTGAACCCATCCTTCATTTCCTTCATTCTCAGACATGTTTTAAACAAAATGTGGTGTGGGATCTTTCCAGCACATGACTGGACATGCAGTATAACTGTGTAACTCAGAACAGAATCTAATCTTGCAGCAGATGGTCAAGGTTTTGCAAAGAAATACTGTTATTTTCCCCCAAATTATTAACAATTGTAAAAATTTGTAGTTATTTTTTTGTAAATCAGGTAACAGAGTTTGACTGTACACATTTGTGAAAACTCACACAAGTGACCTTAAAATTAAGACAATTAAGAAAATTGTTGTACAGACATAAACTTATATAATGAGCCACAGATGTAATTACAGATAATTATTGTCATTTTACATAAAAAAAACTGTGAAAGTAATATAGTGTTTATGCAACCTTGAGAAATAACTTAAGTTTGTCATTACTGGCATGATACCGCGATGATATCGTTTGATCGTTAATTTACCGATAATGTCTGTAATTTTACAGAGTTCTGTATAGAATTTTAAAAAACAGAAAGCTACTGTAAAATTGTGATATTTCCATTGCATACATGATTTATTTTTTCAGTGTACAAATTTTCATCTAACAACAAGCTTGTCATAAAATTACCAGTACTTTGCACTGAAACATGATGGCTATGCCAGTAGCACTTTGAAGACATAAGTGCTTTGATTGTCTTTAAAGCTACATACAAAAATAAAAAGGCTCAAGTCCTATTACATATAAAGAAGATTGTGTCTGTCCTTATCCTTTTCCTCATCCATATGTGGCCAAACTGAAATACAAACTGGAGTCAAACCAAATCTTGTAACAGCCTGTGGTTATCTTCTGCTCTACGTGCATAGCATAATAATGTGGTTCAGACAAAAAAGAAGTCAAGGAAGAAACAGGAAATCTTTTCAAACTATTAGATTTGGATGTGCATTGCACGGACATAAATAACGGTATTAGTCCAGAAATACGTTTGACAGGAGTGGAGTGCTAATGTGGCACTTTAGAGTGGAAACTCACATGGAAGCCACATTTTCATTGTATTTCATCAACTTTCAAAACCACATTCACAAACTGTTTGCTCCGTTACTCTTTGTGTCAGGGAGATTTGGTAAATAGGCATAATAGAGAGAAACACAACAAACAGAATTAGTAAAACATATCCACGTTCAACTCTGAAATGAGAGAAATTTAAACAGAAATTGGTTAATGTTGTCAAACAATCAATATCTGAGGTTTGACTTGAGAACCTAACCACATGGAGAAATATAAAAACAACAAGTTTAGCAAATAACTCCAGATGTCCGTCTCCCCAGCAACACATTACATCTCCTCCTGGGCGTTCCTGAGGCGTTCCCAGACTAGATTGGGATACAGTATATATATATGTATCCCTCCCAGGGGGCATCCTGATCAGATGCCCAAACCACCTCAGCCTGCCCCTTTCAAGGAACAGCGGCTCTACTCTGAACTCCAGCTGGATGTCCGAGCTTGAAGAGCCCAGTCAAGCAGGGGAGAATACTACTCATTTCAGCCACTCGTATCTGCCACATCATTCTTTCGGCCACTACCCAAGACTCATGACCATAGGTGAGGGTTGGGACGTGGATGCACTAGAAAATCGACAGCCTCGCCTTCTGGCTCATCTCCTTCTTCCCCACCACGGTCCGGTACAACGTCCATAGTACTGCAGATGCTGCACCAAACCGCAGATCCATCTCATGCTCTATCTTCCCCCCCACTTGTGAACAAGACCCCGAGATGCTTGAACTCCCTCCCTTGGGGCAGTAACTCGCTCCCATACCAGAGAGAGCATTCCACTGTTAATTAAACAGACTTATTGTTGACAATCAATAACTTACCTCCGGTCCAGCAACCTAAACTAATAATGAGAAACACAACAAACAGAATTAAAGTTAGTGAAACAAATTAACTTTCAACTATGAAAGTCCAAGAGTACAATCAGCTGTGAAAGCTTAGTGTGTGCAATTAACTGAAGAGGTTTGGTCACCTATTCTTACTCTTATGGAATTTTCTGTCCTTAGGTTACATAAGGTCACGTATGGGCCTTGAGGTCCTCTGCAGTATTAACCACACTGTGGTGGCCAGGGTCAAAGAGGCCTATTGCTGCCTTCCTAAACATAATAGATAGCTTGCTGTTGACGTTCCAATCTGCGTAAACAGACATCTGTGTCTCCAGCCAAAAAAATGTTGACAATAACACCTGCATGGGAAAAAAAATTCTCTTTGACTAATTCTGGGGCGTATAGTATTTGGGGTGTGATCTTGGGGTTTAAAGTTTATCCGCCATCACGAGTTCGTCAGAGCAGTTCCTCAAGCAGTTCTGATGAACTTTTAGAGTGTCTCTAATTCTCCTTGGCCAAGCGTCAATAAATAATACAGCATAAGACCTCAGAGGCTCCTGAACACTTTCTTCCCTCCTGACCTCACCATTGACATTTGACTTCAGCAATTTCTCCACAACACTTACCCTTCGATCTCAGAATTCTGCTTTTGATTCCAGAATTCTGCAGAGAAAAAAACAACAGGAAATACAAATTTTTTGTCTGGTTTACTTCTTACTAAAGATAAGATGTCCCCTCCCAAGCAGACAACTGCACAGAATATTGCAGATGTGGTTGCAAAGTGTCATAGAAAGTTTTTAACTGCACACTATAAAATAACCTGTGCCGTATTACAGTCAGACGATTACCACATCATCTGCATACATTAGGTGATATTACCAACCACTGTTTTGCAAGTCACAAGTAAGTCTCAAGTGTTTGCACTGAAGCCCCCTAAAATATATATATATATATATATATATATATATATATATATATATATATATATATATATATATATATATATATATATATATATATATATTTTTTTTTTTTAAATAAATATATATATATAAATATATATATATATATATATATATATATATTTTACTGTGTTGTTAAAATGCCATTGCATTTGGTGACGAGTGTCCCCTCTATTAGAGTCATATTAAGCAGAAACTTACAGGAATGGCATCAAAAAACATGTATTACTGATTATTGTTGGTCATTGTATGTATTGGTATACATGTATAACTCCATCTGATGTGGAGTTTAAACGTAGTGTCATAAAACATGACAATAACATCTGAGTTTTACTTTTGTCATCTTTTTCTTGTTACAGAAACATTTCCCACAATCCGCTTCTCCACATTCACCCCAGCCACTTCAACCACCTGACACATCTTCAGTCTCTGTGAGTACACATGCAAACACAGACACACGCTCAAAGACAGTGCGTCGTGATGAAATATCCTGTTTTCCATAGGGCCTTGGAGGGGATAGAGATCCCAGATATTCAGACGAAGATGTTCCTATCTATGAAGAACCTCTCTCACATGTATGTTACAATCCCACAGAAGTATCACAGTTCTCACACGTGTTTGACCAATCACATTGATCGAATCAATTTTCAAATCAAATTTTATTTGTATAGCCCAAAGTCACAAAGTACATTTGCCTCAGAGGGCTTTACAATCTGTACAGGGAGTGACACCCTCTGTCCTTAGACCCTCGGTTCGAATGAGGAAAAACCTGCCCACAAAAAACCTTTAACAGGGAAACTTGTCTGTCTCTCACTGTCTCCCTTGTTTCTGCCTTCTGCCAAAACCTATTTTTACTTCCTACTTTCCTGCACCAGCTACTTTAAGAAGTTCCAGTACTGCTCCTACGCACCTCATGTGAGGTCCTGTAAGCCCAACACAGACGGCATCTCTTCCTTTGAGGATCTGCTGGCCAACATGGTGCTGCGAGTGTCTGTCTGGGTCATGGCCTTCATTACCTGCTTTGGCAACATCTTTGTTATCGGCATGAGGTCACTGATCCGTGCTGAGAACAACCTGCATGCTGCCTGCATCAAAGTCCTCTGCTGTGAGTAACCACACACTATCCTCTCCCAAAATGAGAGAATGCTATGCGAAGGTGCAGAAACACTTGAAAAGGTATAGCATCTGATGGGGTAGTGCTAAAGATGAAACCTAAAAACTTTGAAAATCACAGAAATAAATGATTAAATAATAAACTATTCACATCTCTAATTTCTTTTTTTCCAGTGAATGATGAAGGCAAATACTTTGATATTTAAACAGAAATCTGTTCTCGAGTCATGAATAGGGATGTCCTGGATTTGTAGGGCAATAAAAGTGCTGTTGTCCAAAATTGTGCATGTTTGCCTCAAAACTAACAACATAATAAAATCAGTTGTGAAATGAAGCACTAGGCGGAGAGACAAATTTTACCATTTGGAGCTTTGCAAGTACTTGGCGTGTACTGTGACGTTGCAATAATCGAGTCTGGAAAAAAGGAACGGGCCCAATGCTTGGGGATATCTAGACCTGGTTTGTGGCATTGGACACACTGCTGCACATTTGAAATAATTGGTCACACAGGTTGTGCAGTGAATAGAGGCTGAAAGATCTCCATGTGTGACTGTGTGTAAAACATTACGCATTTTGAATGGCTTTAGCAGTGATTATCATGGTCAATATTGCTCAACAGTCCTTAGCAGCAGCATTATAATTGATAGCCTCTTGAGAGTCAGCTCCCTCCGATGCGCTGTCCAAAAATCTTTTGTCACAATAAAACATCTTGGTTTTTATTGAGGTTAGTAAAATAAATCACAGCTTGGGGACATGTAGAGTTTTGTGCCTTTAATGAAAGGAAAATGGAGAAAGAAAAGGAAATAAGAGGAGATGGTGTCATTGCCGTAGCTGCCACCAGCTGTAGCTGTAGCTGTAGCTATTATTATACAGTGATTTATAATAAGACACTGTCTGCCAACTGGCTGTACATATTGTTGTTAGCTGTCATACATTATATTTTAAGAAAAGAGGTAGTTGGAGTTTGAGGCAAGGAGTGTAACCTCTAACAAAACTCTTACAGTAAATGCAAATATCTTAATGTGTGAGCACAGTCCACCATGAGGACCCTTGTCCTTGTCTTTTCATTTTTAATAATAAGTAAGTTAAGTCATAAAAGGCTTTATAAACTCAAGTTCAGAAAGGATTGGCGATGTTATCTAGAATAATTTCAAATAAAAAGTTTTATTCCAACATATACAAATAGTCACACGCAGCAGAGAAGGTTTGATGTATAAATCAAAGGCAGAACATCTTCACAGGGGTGAGGCACCTTTTTATTTAAAAAAAATAACCCACTGCCTTTTAATGAGCAGTTTGACTTCTCTTCTTTACTGTACACCTTTTGTTTCATCTTTACTTTAGAATATAATGTCACTCGAATATTTCTTCAGTTCGCTTGTGTCGGGTTTACCTATATAACCCTATCACTCTCACTTTGTCTCTGTCTTTTTGTTCACTCTGCTCTCTCACTTGTATTCAGGAACTATTTGAAACTATAGCTTGAACTCTTGAAGACAAAAAACAACAACCCACAACAACACTAGTGATTATTCTGGGAAGTGTTTTGTCTGATGAAGCCAGGACTCAAATACACAACACACAGACAGAAATTAGTATAAAAATCTTTACTTGCCACAATAGTTTGCCTACAGTCACTTGCCAACACGTAGTCTCAGTCAGAATAGGCCAACAAATCCAACAGGGAAAAGTCCACGTCTGGGTCAAAAAGCAGCAGTAATCCAAAGAAGAAAAACACATGACACTCTAGGCATGCTAAATGTTGAGATGCTTTGATGCTCTGGCTCAGAGTAAGAGGAAAAAACACACAGACACAGGGGTTGGAAGTGAATCGGTCAGAGGAGAGTAATAAAATAAAAACAGTTAACAGGAATGAACTTAAGAGCCATGAAGAGATGTGTCACGTAGCCAGGTAGTGTTAAAATACTGCTCTGTGGTGTGTATTTTAATAATACATAAAAGAGCATTTGGGGTGTGGTTGCAGGGTGTGCCAGCAGCTGACAGATAGAGCTCCTCTCTTTGTAAATGAATTCATGTGTGTCACCGTCTCTCCTCGTTCAGGTGCAGACTGCCTCATGGGTGTGTACCTTTTTTTCGTGGGAGTTTACGATGTAAAATACAGGGGGCAGTACAATAGGAATGCCCTGCACTGGATGGAGAGTGTGGAGTGTCGGACCATTGGATTCCTGGCCATGCTCTCCTCAGAGGTATAAAATCAACATCCCATTCACGACCGACCACACACTCAGATATGCATACGGACAGAACCTGTGACTGCTGCTAGTACCGCCCAGCATCCAGCTGCTGCATAGTTGTCTAGTCTGTTATCTGAAGAGCCAATATCAGGTCTCTCCTTTTTCCAAAATTCCGATTTTTATGGAAAAGCATAGTGGGACCGTTGAATGTGTCAACACGGGTACTGAACAATTCTAACAAGCTAAAATTTATGTTTAACAAAATTGAAAATATTATCTGTGGAAAGAATCAGCATTTCCTCTTCATCTAATTGATAAAACAAATGTTCTACTGAGCAGAGATTAATGAACCATAGCAATTTTGTGTATTTTAGCCCATGACAATAATTCACAAGTTAAGATGTTGGAAAATCTTTTAGAACAACAAGCGGGAAACAAATTTGAAGGTTGTCTACAGGGTATTGTTAATGTTGGCATAGTTTTGGCTAATGAAGAGATTGATCTTAGTAACTAACTCACAGGTCTCAGATGGCTTTAACAGAAGTACTTGAGTGCACCAACAAGGAGGAGTTTTCAATTAGTTGTCCTCAAGGCTACACACTGACAACAAATATAACAATAAAGCAGATTATCATTTATTATCAGTTTTTAAGCTAAGTGATAATTCCTCTGTCATCTGGAAGCAAAGTGATAAATCTGATTTCTGGCATGCGTAGTGTTACTGTAGCAGTAGTACTGTAGTTTAAAACGTTCATTTTAAGATTTATAACGAGTGCCTTCCCTCAGGTGTCTGTTCTCCTCCTGACCTACCTGACACTGGAGAAGTTCCTCGTCATTGTTTTCCCCTTCAGCAATCTGCGCCCAGGCAAACTTCAGACTTCGGTGAGCTGTGCTATGAATAGTGGACAAGAATCTGTCTGCTGAATGTCTTTTTACACAGAAAATTCATTGGATCTGTTTGTTTTTTGTGCAGTTTAATGTAGCAACAAAACCAGACATTACTGCTCACTTCAGTTGTTATGGTGCAAGTGTTCTGCTAGGCCTTGCCATCTATTCATGAAGATGAATATTGCAACCAAATGAACACTGTTCAGCTCATACCTGTATGCAGACCCAACGGCAACCTTCATGTCTTAGAAATGAAGCCAATGCGGAAGTGCTAAAAACTGTAGTTCCTCAAGCGGCCACTTGAGGCTGGCTGCAGAACAGTTCAACCTCCATCAGCATGCGAATTAAAATGTCCAACTTCACTCATGTGCTGTCCATTCCTTATACTATAGCAGTGGTCTGGACTCGAGAAGTTTTTTCTATTGTCTGAACCGTTGGTATTTGCACTTAGACCTGGTCATCGATAAATATTCTAGCTGGTTTCGATTGGGTCCAGCAATAGATGTATGTTCTTTATGAAGTAACTTTTCCCTTTAAAACAGAAACAGCTTCACAGATACCTGTTATTTCCCATTGGCAGTCCAGGAGAAGTTAAAAACCATGATTTATTTCCAGAACTTATCTTTACTTCAGCTGTTTGCACACAGCAGAGGGATGGAGGCGTCTGTGAGTTGATATCTTTGTAAATAGGTCTGTGTTATGAAAGGAAACGTACATAAAGATGCATTTTGTTTGAAAAGATGCCAAGTCTGAAAATGTGAAGATGTAATGTGTACTTCAGCTTTAGGTGACTTTAAAGTGAAAAGGCTGTGCTTAAAGTAAACAGTATTACACAATGTGATCTCACAGTGTGGTTACACTGCATCACAAACTCAGTACAACACTCCTGCCAGGGTGGAGTTACGTGCTGTTTTGTCTTCAGATAGTGTTTGTATGAAGCATAGTGTTAGTACAGGACGAACAGCTGTTTCATTTATGAAGCTGTTTTGCTGTTTGCTGCTAACTAACTTCTAATTACCAATCTTCTGACATATTCATGCAAAGCATTTAGCTGTCGCTTTCCTCCACAGTCAATAGGAGACAGTTGGACTGAATTAATGTTTGGCCTTCTAGTTAATTAAATGACAAATGCAAGTGTGGAAAACTGATGAGTATTCAGTTAGCTTAATCACCTTCATTGTGGACTTTGACCATCAAAAATCCTAACAGCATGTTTTGTTGTCCCTCTGCAAGGTGGTCCTGGCCTCTATCTGGTTACTGGGGTTCATTATTGCTGCTGTGCCCCTAATGAATGAGGACGTGTTTGGAAACTACTATGGACGTAATGGTGTCTGCTTTCCCCTGCACTCTGACAGGCAAGAAAAACCTACTGCCAAAGGATATTCCACAGGCATTTTTCTGGGTAAATTTTACAGTGAATATTAACTTTAGCAATGTACTGATGATGATATTTTTAGTTGTATAGTACCTCAAATCCTCTTTCCTCTCTATCCAATCAGTAAAACTGCAGAAACATTCACACCTAAAGATAAAAAAAACACTGTAGAGTGATCAAATGTACTACACACCAAGATGAAATACTAACTTTGAGGTAATAAACTGAGTGAGCGTACGTTTCAGGAGCAGCTCATCACATTTTAAATGCCATTGTTGTACATCAGGTAACAGATTGGGCTATTACACAGCAAACACAAATTCGCTATCAACATTGTATAATTAGTCTGAGTTCTTTTTACTCAGTGTTCTCACTAAGGACCCATGGAACTCTGTGATGAATACATTACAGGGATATTCTGTCTGAGAGGGCGCCAGCATTTACACTACTAGGCTGTAAAAATAAAAATCTAAATATTAAAATAAAATAATAAAAGACCACAAATTTTTAGTCAACATTTATTTAACAACTATGGTTACTTGTTACTGTTTAGATTAAGATTTCACCTTATAGTCCGTGAGCCAGAGGGGTTGGTTGTTACCGAAAGCCTGGAATCTTGGCTTTTCAATGATGTATGATGGCCATCTGACAAGAGTAGCTGTTTTGAGTTATCACACATAATGTAAGCTAAGGTTGAGAAAATAATGCGTATAAATTAAGCAGACACTGATATAGCTGAAAATCTATATTGGACATATTGGAATATTTTATTTTGTTATGTTTGGTATCATTTTAAAGGGGAGTCTTTCACTTAAATCCGTTTGTGAACATTTTGGATAAGTACAGCCAACCCTGGAGCTCTTCAAACTTTCAATCACACACATTTTCCTGCCATTTATGCCTATGTCATCTTTTGTCTTTTAATTCTGTGGCACCAGGGAGCATCAGAGAAACAAAATCCAAACACTGAAATACTGGCATGACCCCGAGGATTCAAAAAATGTATCATTTACCTATATTATCTGATTTGGAGGGGGAGATTTTCAGTCTTATATCAGACATGACGTTTTAGAAAATAATGCATATAAATTAAGCAGAACACTGACGTAGCTGAAAATCTAAAAACAGTATAACAAATAACAAATGAGACATGGATATGTTTTAAGATGTGGTAAACCCAATTATGACATTGCCTTTACTGTAAAAAGTCAAGGTCATGACCTTTAGGCATGGTCAATACAATTTTATATGATATTTTATGACATTTTCGCACACATTGTATCATTCAAGGCCACAACACTAATCAAACTCCTTGTCGAAATCCTCATCACAGGAATAGGATTGTTCCTTATCAGCAAAGTCATCCTTCTGGTTTTTACACTGTCTTGCATGGCATAGGTCAGTGCAGGCCAAGTTGATGGCAACACACTGACATGATGGAGTTACACAGTCCCTCCTGCATGAGCAGGACAGAAACTCAAGTACTGCTTGTGGACCAATGGAGACATTGAACCAGTCTATGGAGAGCTGCAAGTCACCATCTTGGTCCACTCTAGACCACCCATGCTCAACTGGAGAAGGAACTTCAGGGTTGTTCTCGGGGCATCTTCTCCAGATAGCACCTTGATAGTTAGCTCTGAGACAGTGCTTACAGGTCACATGTGAGTGCATCACTGGTAGCCAGGCTTATCACCAAGACATCAGTGTCATCAGACACAAGGATGACAGATTTGTGACCAGTCCTTGAAGCATGGCAAGCATGGAGTACCATACGGGTGTCAGCCTCTTCCTGAGTGGACGACAGGTCTGCTACCTTGTGCACTCCCTGTTGGGTTAGCTTGTAACACTGATCGTTGGTTGTAGTATACAGAACCTTTTCACCAAGTCTTGTTCTAGACTGTTCTTTGCCCCACTCTTTGAGCAAGAAGGTAGCAAGATTTGTTTTGTTGTTGTTGCTTTGTAGGAATTTCTTCCATTGCTGAACTCTGTGCCCTGCAGTGATCTGTTTGACCTCTGTGGCTGAGTCTGCACCTCTGGCCACTCTCTACATGTGTTTGATAGAAGCCTCATTATATACATCAAAAACAATGTCAACGCAGGTGCTGTGACTTGCTTCAGCTAGCACAGTGGACAAGGCATAGTCTGCAATATCTGCAAATGTCTTGCCATCACCATTCAGCTTCTGAACAAGTGCCATGCCATCTATTACACAGGTGGAATTTAATGGCAATCATTCAGCAACACATGAGCAGTTGCTTGGCCAGTGAGGATTTGCAAGTCTTCCTGACATTGCCATCTGGTTAAGCAAGAGCCCATGGAAGTGGTCCAAGGGGATGAGATAACACCTCCTTCAGGTTGAGCTGTCTACTCAATCAGTACCATCTGGGCAAATATTCGATTATCAGCTTTGAGGATAACTTCTTTATTCTCAGTTTTGCACGTCTTTGCCTTTCCCTGCATTGAGGAGAACGTTTTCATTCAGTTTCATCTTGGAGAGTGGTGCATGGAACTGCTTTGCAGGAGGATTACTCCCAACACACTCAGCAGAGAAGTTTCTGTATGCATTCTCGCCAATGGTGTGTGCATTTAGAAGGTCTTCAGCAACATCTGCTGGTGCTGTACTTCCAGTAGACAGCGAAACAAGGGACTCACCACCTGCAAATGGATTCATCCAACTAGAATCCAACAGATCCACAGTGCTTGTAATGTGTTCTTCATCTTTGGCAATTCTGCTTTGTCCAAGGTCCTTGTGAGAACAGTCACTTTGTTGGAGTCCCAGGGACCTTTTAATATAGACAGGTAAGTGCTTTTGTACTCAGCAGTAAGATAATATCTTGAGATAGCTGCTGGGTTCAAGCTGAACCCTTTTGTGCCTCCAGCTGTCTGAGAGTTTCCTCTAGGGTCTGGTCAATCGCAACCCTGCCAAATGTGTTTGTTGCACTCAGCTGGGCCGAAAAGCCACCTTCACAGAGAAACATGTACAGATCTGGTTTCTCATGTTCAGGGGATGATTGATCAAATGCTAGCCATGTGCAATGCCCAGTTTCCTTCACGTGATGCCCTCACAAGGTTTAATACAACCTCCATAATGTCAATATATGACATCCAGAAGCTGGCCAGTGGATCTTGCTGAGATCTGAGATGCTGCAGGAATTCACAGAAGTACTGATGGACCTTTCTGAAAACTATACAGTCAAGTGATTCCTCTACAGTGGTTGATGACATACCCTCAGAAAAGACACTCAAGTCTAGGGGCAGGATATCTAGGAGACCGTGGGCATCAGGATGGTTCTCTGTGAGCCACTGGGAAAACTGATTCCAGACCAGCCTCAGGAGGGTGTTGGTAGAGGTGGACATGGCTGGTCCTGATCGAGATGCTTCACATCTCGATGGATTTGTTTTGCAACAACCTGGCATAAAGCTTCAATGCCAATGGTTGTTTTTTTTTAATATTGGTTATCCTCTTCCTAAGAGCCATATTCTCTTTGACCAGCATTTCACGAGTGAGACTATCAGGGTATCAGGACTTTCCCATCACTATCAGAAACTGTATGTATGGTAGTGCCAAATTCTTTTGCCAGATTTCTACTGATGTGTGTTTTGGTAGAGTGTTTGATTTCAGTTACACTGTCATTTGTTCTCATAAATTGGATTAGTTTATCTAACAGATCAGATTGATTCACAACACAGCATTCAGGTATGATGGTACTCCTGATATAAGCATACAGTTTCTTGTAAGCCTCACTTTCAGCCAGATGATAATTACTATCGTCATTATCAATGGATTCTACTTCATTTGAGTGCAATGAAGTCTTGCAAGTGTACTGACGGTAACAGACACGATGGTAGTGTGCCTCAGCAGCAACAATATCCCTAGAAGCAATTGCTAGGATGTCAGCATCATTTCTCCTTATTGCTATGTTGCATACTTTTTCATCACAGCGTGACTCTGCGCATTTGACAAAAGGCTCTCTTGTGTGACTGCCTTTTTTATACTTGTCCTTTTTTTTGCAAAACATGCAAATCCTATCATATACTCTGGTTGTTTTGTTTGAGATTAGGGATCCACGAGCCATCTTTCTGGGTTCTGATTCATTGCATGATGGTTCTCCAGGACTTTCTTTTCTCAACCTATCCAGAGTCTCCTTGTGGGTAAAGGTGCTCCTAGATGCCCTGTGATAGTACACATCAGGAACATGTACATCATTGTTACCTAGGTTCTCTGCTACCTTTAGAACAGTTTCAAATCCACGCACATGTGCAGCTTCAAGCAAACTCTTCCACGATGCTATGTCTTTGACCTTCGTAAGACCTACACCAGGATCCTCATCACTCTCTGAAGTATGGAGAATGCAGGAATGAGGAGCTTGACTGATTTTCGTGTGTGTGTGTGTGTGTGTGTGTGTGTGTGTGTGTGTGTGTGTGTGTGTGTGTGTGTGTGTGTGTGTGTGTGTGTGTGTGTGTGTGTGTGTGTGAGTGAGAGAGAGAAAGAGAGAGAGACAGACACCAATTGGCCTTTTAGCACGTTAGCTATGACTGTATGTGTGTGTTAGAGTGAGAGAAAGAGAAACAAAAACCAAGAGATAATACAATACAACGTTCTTTTCAAAATCAGTGTATGTGTGAGAATGAAAATTTGATAAACAAAATAACTAAATACTAAGCAGTGAATAGTGTGAGTAGGTCTAAGTGAGTCAGTGTGAAAAAGAAAGAAAGAAAGGTTTTTTTATGTGTGTGTACTTCACCACCAAAAGAAGGTTAATGTGACACAGTCAATTATATTTAACTGCAAATAAATATCGAAATCGAAAGCGAAATATTGTACGAGCAGAAGGCACAGAAGAACTGTCTTCATATTCGAATTTTGAATTATTAGCCAATACACTTGTGAACCACAACCCTTTAATGGGGAGGAGTCAACAATGAAGAAAGGTTTTTGAAAAAAAATCTAAAACATTTTCTGCCATCGTTGTATTCTGTTTTATTCACTTTATGTTTTTATTTTTACATTACAAGCTCATTATTTATACATTTTATTTCTGAGTGGCTACTATTATATGTTTAAACCGCTTAAACCGCAACAATAACTTTTAAGGTGGCCTTATCCAATATATACAAGTCAACATTTCTCCAAACTAGCGCCTATTTTAGTAAATTAAGCCTTATTTGCATATTTAGCCATTACCTTTAAGAAAGTCTGCAAGCAATACTTGTCTCTATGTCTGTGACTAGGAAAGTTTTGTAGTGATAGATAGATTTTTTTTTTTTTTACTCTATTTACCAGTATTTTCTCGCCCGAGAACAAGGCATTCATTTTTTTTTTAATTATATTTTTTTTAATGCCTTAAATTCCATGAAAGTGATGCTGATGACCTGATTTGCTGAAAATGCTAAATACCAACTTTTACTAAAAAAATTTACCTCAGACTTTTAACTCGACATATCAACAAATTAGAATACTGTTGTCCCTGACTATAACGCGGTTCAGCTTTTGGTGTAATCTTGCATGCTTTTTTTTTTTTTTTTACAGCATACTGTACAGTACAGATGCGCATTGTGCTCGGCGTCCTGATTAGCTGAGGGAGTCCTGTACAAAATGCGTTCGGCTAGCCAGATTTACATAAATGTTTAATCGCTAGCAGTGTGACTTTGAAGTGCTGTACGTTTGCAGTCAGATTGATCATTAAAATTAAATTTGTTAAAAAAAGTTTGGGCTTGAAAACAGGTTTTGATCTTTGGTTTCATTTACTAATACAGTATTGTAGTTTTTTTTTGTTAAATCTGCGAAAGTTTGAACTTTGAGAGTTTAAATAATTGAATTTAGTTTAAATGTGAGAAAATGTCAATGTCTGTCTGAGAAAAGTGTATAAAGGTGTGTGGTTAGGGGTTTTACACAATTAAAACATGTATAATAATTGTAAAAAATAAAGCTGATTACTTCGCGGATTTTGTTTATGGTGGGTCATTTTTAGAATGTATCCCCCGTGATAAACGAGGGACCACTGCAGTACACTACTGTTTCTGTTAATGAAAAAACAGCATGTCTGATATAAGACTGAAAATCTCCCCCTCCAAATCAGATAATATAGGTAAATGATACATTTTTTTAATTCCTCGGGGTCATGCCAGTATTTCAGTGTTTGGATTTTGTTTCTCTGATGCTCCCTGGTGCCACAGAATTAAAAGACAAAAGATGACTTAGGCGGAAATGGCAGGAAAATGTGTGTGATTGAAAGTCTGAAGAGCTCCAGGGTTGGCTGTACTTATCCAAAATGTTCACAAAAGGATTTAAGTGAAAGCTCAGAGTCTCCCCTTTAAATGATACCAAACATAACAAAATAAAATATTCCAATATGTCCAATATAGACTTTCAGCTATATCAGTGTCTGCTTAATTTATACACATTATTTTCTCAACCTTAGCTTACATTATGTGTGATAACTCAAAACAGTTACTCTTGTCAGATGGCCATCATACATCATTGAAAAGCTGAGATTCCAGGCTTTCGGAAAAGGTATGGTAGCCTTTGCCACTTTTTCGGTAACGGTTTCCATATTTTGAGGCCCTTGCTCACAATCTATTAAAAAAGACATAGTCTTAGGTGACATTTAACTTTTAACTTTGCTGATAATATTTCTATACTTTTACTAGGATTTTGAATATAGGACTTTTACTAGTAATAAAGCATTTTGCATTATGTATTAGTACTTTTACTTCGAGCAACATTGTGTAGAAATTGGTATTTTTGAGATTTAGCTTCTACAGTGTCAGATTATAATCCCATTGTGGTAAATATGGACAACTGTATTCGAGTATTTGTTCTGATTACATTACTTCTTTGCTAACAGCCAATCATCAACCAGGTCACTAACAGCAGACACAGCAGCAGCTAATATCACTGACTAGTCCAGCAGCAGTCAGCCCAGCTCGGCGTCTGTCTTTCAGCCTTTTATTTCACCAAGCTCTCACCAACCACTAAAAATCGGTCTCAGATTTTCTCTTGTCTGATGGCTTCCTGCTTGCGCACTCTTTCCTTTTCTCTTCTCTTCCTCTGTCAATGTCCTCTTTGTACTTTTCTTCTCTGTCGTTATGTCCATAGAGGCTGCTGAGCCCGGTCACATTGCACACTGCTCTTGTCCGGTTCTGGCACAACACCAGCTCCTCTCTCTGTCAGCATTCCCCCGTGCCCCGGGCCCTGAAACCTTTTGTGTTAAAAAAAACTAACTAACACTGCAGCCTATGGCCTGCAACGATTTACACTGTCAATCAGGAAGCTGTGAATCACAGAGAGTTTCTCCATTACATGGACATACTCTACATTTTCTCCATAAAATATGATCCAGTTTGACCAAAATCAGTCAAATGGTTGGTGGTGTGTCACTTAGTGCCGTAAAGCGTTACATACTTCTTGTGGGAGATCGTACATTAAATTCAGTTTAGGAACAGATGTACGGGCACAGAGTGGGAATGACAGAGACGCCATTCACCTGATTACAAGTCAGTGTAGCATCAAAATGATGAATTATGGTAAAAAAAGTTACACAATGTTGCTTGAAGTAAAGGATCTGAATACTTCTTCCACCGCTGCATTTGTGTGTGTAAATAACATGTGCATTTCTTTAGGTCTAAACCTGGTGGCATTTTTGGTGATCGTCTTCTCTTACTCCAGCATGTTCTACTCCATCTATAAAACTGGCATTAATGCAACAGACTTAAGGAGCAGACTGCACAGAGACGTGGCCGTGGCCAACAGGTTTTTTTTCATTGTGTTTTCTGATGCCCTCTGCTGGATTCCCATATTTTTGGTGAAAATCCTCTCAATATTGGAGGTAGAGATACCTGGTAAGAAATGATCCCACTTTCTGGTTAAGGTCAATTTAACATCTTATAAATAACTCAATAAGTCACACATCAGTGATCTACTGTTTGAGGCCTTTACTTATGGAACAGCATAATAATAAGCAGCTGAATGTGCACAACCTTCTGAACTTCCTGTTCTCCTTTAGGCACCATCTCCAGCTGGGTAGTGATCTTCATCCTTCCCATTAACAGCGCCTTGAACCCCATCCTTTACACTTTGACCACCAGCTTCTTTAGAGAGCAGGTGGAACTCTTACTCTGCCGCTGGCAGAGAACACATACCTTAAAAAAGGACCGCAAAAGCCTCACCTCGTCCTCAGTCTTCATGGAGACTGCACGGGTTCCTTGCTACCAGCTACCAACCTACCTCCAGCGCTTGTCGCTGAACGGAGCAGATCCTCGCTACGCCTGAGGGATGCTGGAACTTTCCTGGCACTGTAGACTACGGGTTGAGGGCCTATTACTAATTATATCTTTAGCAGTTTACACCTTCCCACCCCAGCCCACACACACACATATTCAGCAGAGAGCACTTTGCTGTGTGGCACAAGGAGCCGGGAATCAAACCTGTAACTGATTAGTGGATGACCCTCCGACTGTACAATTGAAGCTACAGTCAACCCCATATTTGCATGCTTATCTGGCCACACATTTGATAAGACTACAGCAGTGAAGCGAACTGAAGCAGTAGGAGCCGTACAAAAGCATAGATACCAGCATATACTTTATGTCTTAATGCCGCTCTGAAGATGATCGCAATGTGGACAAGCAAGCAAAGTGCTTATTGTACTTTTATAGAATACATAACACCACCTCACTTTTTACCTTTGTGACTTTATCGGACCGCATCTCATGTCAGATCATGGAGCTAGAGCAGGAGACGAGCAGCCAAATATCTCTCTTATCTCACAGAAACGTTTTCTATGGAATGACTTAAGGACGAAGCTCACTGAGTCACACGATGAGTCTTGGACTGCATAAAAAGTAGCACTTGAACATGGAATTTATAACTCTGGCTTAATACAAATAAAAATTCAAATCACTCATCATACTCTGCTCCCAGAGTGTACTCCTGTCAAAGAGCACAGGTTAGGGGTTGTTCTTTTTTTCTCCTCCCCTATCCCCATGTTGTAATGACATGTTGTATCCCTTTTCCTTTGTATATTTAGCATTTTGTTGCCTTGTATTTATACATGTGTAATGACAATAAATTAAAGCTCATCTCATACTTTAAATTCTAAAAGCTTTTCCATCCTTTATCTTACACTTAAGTCAATTTTTGTGTCATTTTAATGACTCAATTTAAATTAAAATGAACACGAGCGAAGGTACACATTTATCGTGCTGTATTTTTCACCTCTCTATATTTTTGTTCCCTGCCTCTGCCTTTGTCATCTTCTCTTCCTGTTAATTTCTCTCTGCTCTCTAAGTTGCTGGTTTACTGTCCTGATTAGTTTTCCTAATTAGTTTTCCTCCTGTATTAACCCTTTTCAAGTGCCTCCTCCGCACAGTAACCTGTAGATGTTAGCGACAAGTAAATTCTATTCCACAAATGTCATCTAATTCACGATCTGACAATCTGACATTAACTGCGATTTTGCATTTGAATTATGTCGAAATGTAAAAATGTACATTTTAAAGGCACTTAAAGAAAAAGCAGTCAATGGGAGAAAGAGCTGAGCGACAAAGAGACTTAACCCACCAACAGTGACTGAATGTTGGACATCAGCTATGTGTAGCAGCTGTTTCCTCTTCCTCACTAACTATAAGCTGATGCCTATTTTTGCCATATTTTTTAAAATGTTGTTCTGATATCAGACTGTAATCTGAATGTTTTTTGTTACTTGTTTGTGTGTTACATAAAATTTTGTACTGTATACTCCAGCTGCATGTATGGTATGTGCTAACAAATTATGAATCTGAACAAATATGCTGCGGCATCTTGAATCACACTTTTGTTCAGACCCCCTTATTGCGCAGTGTTTGGTTAAAGAACGCTGGTTAAAGAAGCTAATGAGAAATTTTGTTTTATTGATGTTTGTATTTATACTTTTTTTATACTGATATATAATATGCCTTTGTTTTTGCTGCCTTTGTACAGTTGCTTTAATTCAATGACAATCATCAACAACGAGAACAGCTAAAGAACAAAGTGAGGAATTAAACAGGCAAGGAGAAGAGATTGTCTAATGAATGTACAAATATCTGCAAAGCTCCATGTGTTTGTTTTTGTTGTATAGTATTTAGTGCGAGGCGCTGTGTATGTCATTGTATTTGTTGGGGTCAGGTTGGTAAAATGTGTTTATTGGTTTTCATACCAAGGTGTTCTCTGACTAAAATAATAAAATATGAGAACAAACATTTTAATACTTGCGTAATAAATGCACTACAAATGCAATAAAAGGGCAAATCTGAGTGATAAAACACCAGCATGTGCAGCGCACACATGATGTGCTCAGTAAGCAATTTTGTTCTAAAATGACTACAGCTCCATAAATGCACCCAATAGATTGCTAAAGCGCTGCCCCACTTGTCTGTTAGTTTTATCTTTCATTCTAAAAAGCTGAATGTGAGAGTTCTGTATGCATACTTTAAGCAAAAATCTTTTTTGTGAAGCTGAACCCAAATGGGATGCATTTTTGTCTTCTATTATTTTTGCTCCGAGGATTGAGGAGATTTCTGAGTAGCCATAAGTGAGGATTCACGAGAGCAGCCTTCACAGAAGTATTTTACCTGCTGATTGGATATCAGTTATAGATTGGATGCTGCAGCTGATCAGACTGATCTGAGAGTTTTATACCGGAGTGAAGACAGATAGCAGATCAACTGCAAATGTTTTTTTTCTTTTCATAATCAGTTATTCCCACCATTAACTCTTATTATTGATTACAATGAAAGTCAGATAGAGGAGAGTCTGTCTGTCTGTTTCATATCATTTATAGTCATTTCTGTTCTGTCACATTTGGTGCTGATCATTCCTGATTATTGATTATTATTGATATGAGCTAGCCTACGTAATTTAAATTTTCCCTGAAACATTTAGTCTAATATATAATTTTCAATCATATTCTGTTATTTAATAATTAATTCACAATCAGAATATGAATAAATATATCTATCTATCTATCTATCTATCTATCTATCTATCTATCTATCTATCTATCTATCTATCTATCTATCTATCTATCTATCTATCTATCTATCTATCTATCTATCTATCTATCTATCTATCTATCTATCTATCTATCTATCTATCTATCTATCTATCTATCTATCTATCTATCTATCTATCTATCTATATTACCAAACGTATAAGTACTCAATGTGCAGAATGATCCATCCCAGTAAGATATTACTGCATTATAATTAGTAATTCATTCATGTGTAAGCATCACTAATGTTGAAGCTGGTGAGGCTCCATTAGAATATATCATCGTTATAAGTTGATTTATATTTAGTATTAATAAGCTTCAGTTGCAAAGTAACTGACAAATAATGTTGTCAAATGAATGCATTTGACTAAAAAATAAAAAAATATACATACAGCATGAAAGAAGAACATTGTTGCCATAAGCAAATCATAAAATTACATTATAATTACATATTAGAGAGAAATGTATGAATGGAGTAGAATAATGTGTTGTAAACCTAGATATAATATATAATATATACTCTGATGTTATGGTTTCTGTTACGCATCAGATGCTGCTATTTGACCGTGACTTGACGAGGTCTAACTTAAATGTGACTTCCTAGTTAAACAATGGTTATATAGCCTAAGAGGTTCTTCAACGAACAATAGTAACATAAATTTCACTGGGTTGAGAAATTTAGATAATTTGAATGTATAGGTTAAATAAATATCATATTAGTATATGCTGTACAAGCCAAATAAGTATTTAAGATATAAAGAATAACAATATGTGTGAATTCATCGTATGAGATAAAGTGGTGGTTAGGATGTGTGCATTGTGAACCTTTTTATATGATATTAAAAAAGAGAGAAGCTGACTGTTTCGTCATTATTTCGTGCAGCGTGCTGTGTTAAAGCCGTCTGTTATCACGCTGCAACATTTTCCTTTTGCAGCTCTTTCATCACTTGATTTGACCGCACCTGCGGCGCTCAGCATCCTTCCGTGGCAGGTGTCCTGCCCTTGGTCCAAGGTGCGCCCCTAGCGACACGTTGATGGACATCGGCACCAACCAATAGAAAACGTCTCTTACCTCAGTTTCCAGAATGTCGGCATATGATTGGTTGCTAAGGGCGGGGCCCTGTCATCCCGAGCATTGGTGCTGTCAGCTGGGGCGGCACGACTCTTGGAGGAGAGATAGGAGACGGATTGATGAAAACAAGCCACAAAACCACATAAACAAAGAGCCCGTGGCAGGAAATGATCCTGTAACCGTCGAGGTCGACGCAGAAAAGGTACCGTTCAGTTAATGTCGCAGTAGTGCCGAGTCTGGCGGGGTTTAACGCTTCTGTGTTGATACAAAGGCAACCGAGCGATGTCTTGATGTAACATCGATATAACTGACACGGGCGCGTGTACTAGCTCGCTGGCTACTGAGTTAGCTCCGGGCATAGCTTGTTGTGGTGGTCGACAGCCAAGAGAAGATCTGACAAACATAAACACGCGTCCACATTTCCGTGGTAGCAGTCGCACGGCGAACAATGCCGCGGTGCTTTTTAAGGCTTATGAGCTGAGCAACAGCCTTTATGTTGACTGCGGGGCTGCTTGTAAATACACACTCAGTGATGGCGGGGAACGATAAGATGTTAGCCACCACCAGCTAGGCAGCTTACATCAACGAAATAACAGGCACAATTGTCAGTTGCTAACGAATACAGTGTGAGGAAATAAATAAATACATACATCATGGCTCACGTCCCGACCAGGGCGTTACTCTCCGCTCATACAAACCGTCTAGTTGTACCCTCGCCTCTGGCAAAGCGAGGTCACTCTAAACTCTTCTCTGTGGTTGTCCCCAAATGGTGGCTACTAACGGCTGCAAGAACTGCAACATCTCTTTCTACCTTTAAAAAACTTGTAAAAACCTTTCTGTTTCGAGAATGCTTCCCTGCCTAACAAAACTAACAACTACTCTGTGCTCCTTTACACCTTTCTCAGCTTATGTCCTCCTCTGTAAGTCGCTTTGGATAAAAGCGTCTGCTAAATGCAATGTAATGTAATGTAATGTAATCATTTGGTAGTGGTAACACAACACATGGACGTTTCTCTCTGCCGGTCTGGCACCATGTCTGAGCCTCTGGACCACTCACTGATGATGACTGATGTCATTGTGAACACACAGTGATGGCTGGTGGAGCCTTCAGGTGGTGAAACTTGGCCCAGTGTTAGTGATCAGAGAGTTCACAGAGATGTTCAGGAGTCAGCTTGAACATTTAGTGGGATGAAGACAGTGTTACAGCATGTATTATTTACACACACACACACACACACACACACACACACACACACACACACACACACACTCATCCAGTATACAGCCAGATAGCAGCCAGCACCACTACGGTGGGCACCTTCATTTGTTGTCATCAAAATGGATTCACACATTCATATGTGTATATGTATGTATATGTTTTGATTGTGATGTAATGATCCACCTCACACTTTAGTGAGTTTGCTGTATGGTTAATGAGCAGGGATCGGGATGATTGTACCTCTGCAGCCTGGTCTCTTCAGGCTCTCGTTTCAGGCTCATTCCTCTTTCTTCCTCACTCTCCCACCCCCTCCTTCTTCATGACTCAATCATGCTCTCCTTCTCCATCTCCCCAGCTGTTTGGCACAGCCAGTCGGCAAACGGCGACCCAGTTAACTCCATTGTTCTGTGTCTGGTCTTAACGCTACAAGTAACACACACACAGAGACAGTGTTTCATGTGTGTCACAGTGCTGTGCTTCTCTGACCTTCCTCCCACTCCTACATACATGCTCCCAATCTCAGGGTTATCACTAGTACCACAAGGTTATCCTTTCCTCATCATCAAGTTAAGCTTACACATAAGTATTATCATAAAGTTGTCAGAAGGAAAAACTACAACAAGAATTAAGCAGGCACATTTTGCATGCAGGCTTTTACGAATGTAAGGAATTAGGATTTTCTACTGACTCAGATAATCTTTTCTAATCATGTAAAAAACAGTGAGGCTTTTTCCAACCGTTCCTGTTTGTGTCCAAGTGTGCACCCAGTCTGTAAACGAACATGCTTTGTTTTGGTTCACTCCAGAGTATCCTATCAAAATGTTTTAGTAGCCTGACCGATGACCAATCAGATCACTAATAAACACAGTCCTCCAGGATCCTGAAAAGGGTCCTCCTGAGTTTACATTATTGTGACAGTAAGGACCAATAGATACAGTATATTGATGCGTTTTTATGTCTCAGCACAGTTTGTTCACCATCTGACAAAAAACAAGTGTTCGATCTTATATTAAAGACACACTGTAGCTGCGGCTATGCACACTTATTTTAAGCCTCAGCCAATGACAGAGAAAAGAATGGATAGTGTAGGCGTGATGTCACAGGTTTCCAAGGAGCCATTTTGAAGCTTATAATAGGCGTCTATGGCCACGGCCATGTTGACGTCAAGAAGTGGATCATCAGCAGACCTGAGGTGGGCTCAATGACTCCTGGGTGCTCAAAGAAGCCATGCATAACTTTAAGCCTTAATATCATTTGAACAGGGGAGCTGTATATAAATTCACCCTCAGTACAGTTGTCATGAACAGGGAAATTAGCTACAGAGACCAAAACTGTTTTTTGTACCAGGCTGTAAACATGTTCATTTCTGCTGTGACATTGAACATCTTTTGGAGGTTGAAATGTTCTGTAGCCAGCCTCAAGTGGCTGCTCGAGGAATTACAGTTTTTGGCACTTTGGCTTCATTTCCCAACCACAGAGGATGCTGCTTGGCCTTATTCTCCTGTTTGAGTAACACAGTGTGTTTCCATGTGTCAAAACTTCAGCCTCCATGCCTTTTGTAGTTTATCCAGTGTGTGAGTTTTTTAATCCTTCCGTGGCTTCTTTTTGACATTTCTTCATCCTTTAAGTGTAACTTGAAAGGGTGTTTTTAATGTCCGCGTGGCCAGTTGTAGTGGATTGTTTCATGCTTTACCATTATTGTTTCCCCTGAGTATGATGCTGCTATCAGTTTTTAAAAATATATATTGTATATGACCTGCTAAAATTGCAGTGAATTTCTATTCCATGAGCTCTTTTGGAAGTCTGGTGGCACAGTGTGTTTGCAGCGTGGTTTTCTGTTCTTCATAGTGAGTCCTATGCACCACTTTAGTGTTTGTGCAAGAAACAAATCATCCAACCATGTAATCAGTGATGACAGGACAATAATACCAACTAGAGTATGTTTATATTTTATATTGGTGTCTCTAGTAGTTAGTGGAAAGTAGAGAGAGAGAGAGAGAGAGAGAGAGAGAGAGAGAGAGAGAGAGAGAGAGAGAGAGAGAGAGAGAGAGAGAGAGAGAGAGAGAGAGAGAGAGAGAGAGAGAGAGAGAGAGAGAGAGAGAGAGAGAGAGAGAGAGAGAGAGAGAGAGAGTGACATTGTGACAACATATTTGGCTCAAAGCGTGGGCGCTGTGGTTAAATGGTTAAATCATGTGTTGTTATGTGGGTGTCACGGTCTCTCATGGTATCTTGCATTAAGTGTACATTTTTACCCAGTGACACACTGCTCTATTTGTGACGTGATGTTTACAGGCCTCATCTGTGAGTAAGAAAGAAGCAGAAACTGTGTCTGACCTCACACACTCCCGACTGATGAAGCTGGTGAACTATCTGTCTTTCCTTGCTGTGTGTTTCCATAGATACCACCCAGCACCTCATCCTCACTGCATTACATAACTTAGTGTTTCTACCAAGGACACCCGAGCTGACACATATAGAGATATTGGTAAACACGCACACACACATTCCTGACCATCACATCTGACTCCTACCTCAGGTGCAGAGAGATTAGCTTATTATCTTATGTTATGTGTGAGCTCGCCTCCTGGATATTGTTTAAAGAGTAGCAGAGTACACTTTTCATCTAAAACACGGCCTTGTGTTGACATAATTATATAGAGTTTTGGTTATGAAATGAATTTATATGACGTGTGTTCTGTGTATTTGAGTTAGGGCTGGAGATAAATGGTCTAGGGATGTTCCACTGCTGTTAGATTTCAAAGAACTCTGAGGGTGTTTGCTGATGTATCAGTCTGCACTGTATTAGAGCCCAGATACAGCGTTACTTAACACCTCTGTATATGTATGGAAAGGCCTGTGGGCATACCCGTACCCTGTTTGTATGTGCACATCTATGGCTAATATTTGTGCAAGAACAAATGAATGTGATCGCATATTTTTAATGTCTTTATCCAAACATGTATTGTATTTTAAGTTCCAGTTAACGCACATATTGTAGTCTGAAGAGAGTTTAAGCAGGCAGCTGAACTAAATGATGATTTACCTAACAAAGGAACAGCAGAGTCTGAAAACAAACAACCAGTGTCTTCAAAGCTCACTGAATCAGATATGTGACTATCTGAACAAGCAGAATTATTATCTGTAATAGGCTCAAGGGGGCACCGTTGCAGAGCCAGAGTGTAGGCCTGATGATGGCAGGAGATAAAACAAACGTGAAGGTCATCTCACTGATATTATTGTTACTGCTCATGTGATCAGCAGTGGCAGTAATCATAGTTAGCACTATCAGTTGTACTATCACTACAGTTAATAGTTAATATAGTATTGTAAAGGTTTAAGCTTGATACATTTCTGATATAAAAGAAATAAACTATCGATCAGACAGCTTCAGAGCCTCTATCGGCTTCTAATCGCATCAAGAGGGATGTTGCAAATAAATCAGTGCAAAGAGAAGTGAAAGTCTGACATTCATTCTGAGAAGTCATGTGCAGCACCCTGAGTTCACGACTTAGTCAGCATAATGCCAGT
This sequence comes from Collichthys lucidus, assembly GCA_004119915.2. Taxonomy (NCBI): domain Eukaryota; kingdom Metazoa; phylum Chordata; class Actinopteri; family Sciaenidae; genus Collichthys; species Collichthys lucidus. Next base: position 2,484,347 of record CM014092.1, read on the forward strand.
ACACATGCAGTAGCTACAGTGCCTGTTAATCCACTTTGACTTTCCTCAAACTGGTTTTAACAGATGGGTAGGCCCAATGCGTGTTTAATGACCAGACAAAACAATGCTAGGTTAATGATGTAGAATGTCTTAATTGTCAATAATAATAATATATAATTACAGGATATTAAATACTTACTTGGTACATGTTTTAACCAACGGAGCCACCAAGAAGTCACACTAAATACAGTTTTCAAATTTTGTCTGGTGCTGGTACTGAAAATATGTAAGGGATCATATACTGAGAATAAATCTCAGGCTTCAACTGGGAACAAAAATGTGTGTGAAGCATTGTTCGTCCCAGAGAGATTGATTATTGCGGTGAGACACTCCTGTCATTTATTTCAGCCGTCGTCACAGTGAACCTCTGAACTGCAGCCTCACTAAAGCGCCTAAGCCAAAAGTAAACTTGTTTATGTCCTCAGTTCTCCTGTTAGACTGGGTTGCTGAGCATCTGGGGCAATCTGGGCAACTGTTAACATGACAACATTTTTGACTGACAGAAGACATAATTAAAGCATTTTTTCCATTGTAGGAGAGGCCTCGGCAGAGAGGAGAATATGAGGTTGATGGTCAGAGAAGATGTGGTTGGAGGGGTGAGGTTGCTTATGAGTCAGCGTTAAAGGGAGATAAAAGAACAAGACGCATACCTGAAACAAGTATGTGCTATCTGCTGATAGCATCATCATAGGTGCTCAATTTATGCACTGTGCTTAAAGGCACAACTTGTGGACCAAATGTAAACCACCAGGTAACTCCATCGTCTGAATTTAAAACACAGGACACTGGCTTTTTGATACACTGTTACATGGATGAAGAAGCAAAGGAGATTGTTAATGATGATAACAAGCGGCAGAAAGTGATCGCAGCACATTCCCTGCGGCTTCTTTTTGACCTTTGTGTGGGTGTGAGAGGAGATACTTTTATTTTTCAGACAGCATGTCAGGATGGCTGGCACCATTTTGTCTCACAGACACACACACTGAGCAGAACAGTGAGTGGTGTGATGAGAGGAGCTGGATGCAATGGGTTTGATAGAGGGGCTCTGAGGCAAAAGGGGAAATCATAGTTATTAGGACGTACTCGCTGTTTACCCAACGTTGCAGGCTAAAAACAGGCCACGACCCAGCGGTTTGTGTGTCTGTTTGGGTGTGTTTGCTTTTCCCAGTCAACCGAAGCATGTCTGTACAGTGGATGGAAGGTGATGCTTACCTCATAATTCATATTCAGGCTGATTTATGTGCAACATCTGCTTACTAACCCAGGAGAAAAATGGGGTTAAGATATTAAAAAAAGAATAATTATGATGATCAGCGATGTATAAGCTATAAAACATGACCTCCAGTGATTCCTTTTGTGTATTTGATGAGATGCATTTTATTAGACTTCCTGAGCTATCTTGTCAGCCATACACCACCCTGTGTCTCACATAAAGGTGATCAACTGTCTACTCCCATTAAAAACAATCATTACTAATTTACTTTATGGAGTTAAAAGACATGCAAAGGGGAGAATAGATGGGATTATCCTGTGTGTATGAAGAGTGAGATTGACTGCATTTGACCTGCTGAGGACAAACGGTGAGTAATCAGGTCAGGCAAACAAACCTGAGGAGCTTGTCAGAGAATCCCAGTGGAGTCCACTGTCATTCATCAACAACTGTGCAGCCAGTGCCAGGTCGAATATCTTGCACACAGTGTTTTCTGTTAACATGTCGTAGATTATCATGTACATCAGATTGAACGATGCACAAAAATAAAAAAACATTGCATGCTTGAATAGATTAGATTAGATTAGATTAGAACTGCTTCCTTGGCAGATGGCTGATTGTGAGACATATTTTTAGAAACTTTTAAAAACGTTTAAACATCTCACTTTCTTTAAAAAAAAGGGAGAAAATTAAGGAATTCCTCATTCAGAGGATATTTCTTTTAAGCCTATGCACTGGCATTGGAAGACCGTGAGAAAACATTATCTGATCCTCTGTCAGATCTTTTACTTGTTTCTTAGATTTTAACAGGTCACAGCATAGACACAATGTCATAAACTTGTGTGGTGGTCTTTTTAAAGAGGATATGAATGGTGTGTTGTTGTCGCGCACTCAGGTGAGGCGCTCATCGGAGCTGATGTCATGACAATAGTGGCATAAACACCAGGAAGTCACCTCAGGGTAGGTGTCTCCTGAGAGATAATAACTACTCTACCTACAGAGAGAGAGTCAAATACAGGGCGAACTAAAACAGACTTGAGGGATAAAGTATAATAGTTTGAGAGCATTGTCTGGAGTGTAAAAGAACTTCATTTTACTTTCTGGAAAGTGTTTGTGGAACATTTCTGTTCAGCAGATTTCTGTTTTTCTTTAGTATTAAGGAAGCAGCAACACATCAGACATTAAGAGTCATTTTGCTAACATTACAGACCACATGTAAGCCTGATTAGGGCTAAACCAAAACAGCACACTCTACTTCCTGTTAGATTTGTTGTTGTAGATAAGAGGCAGGGAGGTCATTTTGGTTTTGTGACCTAGATTAGTTCCTTGGTTCCTTTTCAGGATTGCCTTTTCCCTAGCTATTTCCAGCATGACATTGACATGCAGTTGTCACTGCTTTTTTAAACCAGTACGCTGAAAGTTTGGATGTTTGTCAGATTTGAAACTGCTTCACCGTGCTGCCTCAGATTTATCTTTGAAATCTGCCTATCAGTACAAACTAATTGCTGATTTTCACACTTTGCGTCTGTCCTAGTTTAGAATTCTTCCTGTTTGTGTTTGCCTTTGTTTCCCTCTCCTGTAAAGAGGTGTGTCTCCTCTCAGTAATCCTACACCATTAACACATTGAAGTTACTGTAACTGGCTAAACAGCCTCGACCAGTGAGTGGAGACAGCACCTCTTTTACTCACACCCACACGCCATGTGCCGGCTGCCTGAATCTTTACTACTATGTGAGGTGGTAAGGATGAAACCAGAAGGAAGCAGGTGTACGAGAGAGGAAACAAAAGAAAAGTAATTTTCTGCCAAACAGTCCTGGAAAAGGAAGAGGAGGACGGGGTGGGAACCAAGAGAGAGAGAAAAAGAAGACGTTGAGACGGAGAAGGGATAAGAGAACCACCCAAATTTCCCAAACCACCCAATCAAGCTGCATTCCTGCAATTGATCCCTCCCTTGTTCACCACCTGAGAGCGGAGAAACAGAGCTGTGCCTCAGAGACTCAGAGGAGTGAGAAAGACAGAGAGAAACAAAGAACAGGTGAGAGCAAAAACAGGGCACGTAAGGAGAAGACAGCTGTACTTTTACAGGATCTAAACAAAAGAAGACTCGGAGAGAGTTTTGTTTTTTTTTCTCATCCAAAACAAGAGTGACAAAAGGAGCTCTCACTGGGAGAACCTGAACTCTCAGGAGAGCTGTGTATCTGTAACAACAAAGCAATGAGCTCACTGTCTCTGGATTGAATGGACTTGAATGAGAAGAAACTGGATACCAGCATGTGGACAAAAAGGACATGAAGGAACTGAAACCTGGGATTTTAGGAGTGCCTGAACAGTCTGTTTAAATCTTTTTGTGAAGTGCTGTTTCTCTGGAACAAGACTTTCTATGCTGACTTTACACTAGACTTACTGTCTAAACATCATGTAGTGTCTCCTTGCTAGCTCTGACAACTACTTGGAGTGGGTTGACAGTGGAGACATGTCTCTAGAAGATGTAGGAAGCACAACCAGCCTTGTGGCTGAAAGCGTCACCTCAGACCACTGTGATGGCCACTCTCTGAAGCAAAGTCAGGACCAGGATCTGGAGAACCAGAGCCAAGGCCAGGATGGGATAGTTCTGGAGCGTATTGCCTCCCTGTCGTTGGACATGTTTGAACCCAGCGATTTCACTGGGAGGTTTACAAAGATCCAGTCTAGGTCCAGAAAGAGAACCAGGATCATCGGAGGTAGGAGCAGACATGCTTTTATTAGAGTGACCATTAGAGCCATGCAGCAGTTTGGTTTTGTAATAGTTCTGGTTAGTTTCAACGTGAATGCTAATGTGACGACCTTAGGGGCTTTGTCAAGCTGGAAATGGTAGAAAGGCTGGTTGAACATCCTTTTTTACAGACCTGGGATTTAAAGTAATTTTAGATCTCTGACTACCTGTTTAGACCCTTTCTTTGTGCCAGAACCAGGCTCTTCTTTGCTGTCACTCTGCTGGGACCTGTCTGTGTTGTTGACCCTGGGAAAGTGATACATACCTCATGTGTTCTGAGAAAACAGCCAAAGATTACTCCACTAATCCGTATTCTGCAGAATGTGAAAAAGACTTGTTCGTGTAGTCTTGGCTTCGTGTGTTTTTTCAGCTCAAACCTCCCACTCTTTCTCAGCTTACCTTAACTTCTAGGAATTTCATGTCCAAACACTTCCAACTGTGGGAGAACACCACGACCTTAAGTTGTCAGTCAAAGTATAATAGACGTGGGTTTATTCATTAAGATATATAAATATGTATTCACAACAGTCTACCAGCGTTTTACCAGACATGACAGCAGTAGTCAGTCTGTATTTGTTTTTCTCCTACTTTGACACATCACTGCCTGAACTTGTAACCTTTTAGTTGCAGGATGATCTCTTTATCTGTGCGACTTGCCCTCTGTGCTTGTCTACTCAATAATACAATAGTATCAGTTGATCTCTGCGAGGACAACCAGAACCAGTGTTTCTGTCTATTCCTGGAAAGCCACAGCCAGGTCAAAATCAAAAGCAGGCCCTACACTTTGAGTCTGTCCACATAGTATTCCTTTGTTTTGAGGTCACCAACATCACAGCCATTAATGGTACGGAAGTATACACAAGTTAATTTCAGTTTAACGGCAAACAGAGAATGGAGCAGAGATGTTTGGCAGTCATTTTGTGTCTGACTATACATTTTTCAGTGGGATTTGGCTGCACTTCAAAAGAATAGAGCAAAGTGGGCGCACAGTGAGAGGGGAAATCTGGAGTGAGGTAGTGCCTGTGTAACCAAGTACCACCTGCACAAACACGTCTTTCAGGAAAACAGTGACTCCTCAATAAGTAAGCGCGCAGATCAAGAAAGTCAAATTGCCGACACGAGAAATGCCACGGATTTGAATATTGTGGGTCCTCTGTGCTGCCATAATGCGCATGACTGAGGCTTTGATGTTGGGGAGACAGGTATGCCTGGCATGAGAACCACTGAAACACACACACATTCTTCACAAGAGCTGTCTTTTTGATCAACCCAGCTGTGTCAAGGAGACACCACTGTGTGAACTGTGAGCCATAAACACTCCATCTGCTGTTGTTTGTAGCTTCTATCTGTGTGTGTGTGTGTGTGTGTGTGTGTGTGTGTGTGTGTGTGTGTGTGTGTGTGTGTGTGTGTGTGTGTGTGTGTGTGTGTGTGTGTGCGCTCATCTGCTGCGTTATGATGGACCGGTTAACATTCACAACCACATGTCAGATGAACATATGAGAAAGATGGATGAGCGCCACGTTTGGTAGCATTCAACAGATGTGATTTGTGTGGTTGAGTCAGTTCTTAAATGATTACTTTTGAATTTTAGAAAAGTGATTGATTGATCACGTTGAATGTGAAATTACTTCTCTGCATTTAACCCATCCAGGCTGGATTTTAATCATATCAGCTGATGCTAATTAATGTTAATTTTGTCAGTACCTTAATGTCGGGCCAAAATAAAACTTGGCTGTTGTGTGCTCTCTGAAAACTTGTGTCTGGACTCACCCAAAGATTGTTCAACAGAAGATCAAGATCCAACAAATCCAACAGAGTGATATGTGTCACGTGAGTTTCACGTTCTCCCATTTTATTTCTTCTTTCATCCATGTCATATTAATAATTTTAAAGTGTTGAGTCAGACTCTTCAATAAATGGATCAAGTTGCTCATGAAAAATAAAGTGTACCAAATTTAGAGGGCAATGTCTGTTAATTCAGTGTGCTCATTTCTTATTTAATCAACATTTAAAGTATCAGCTTAGACTGAATATTAAAATATTGAAAGAGTTGGGTCCCAAAAAGAACTCAAATAGAAAAAAAATGACATCATGCTGTTTGATGTACTTCATGTATGCGACTCCTCAGAATGCCTCCATCAGAAAGATTTAACACATCTTTAAACTGAGGTTAAACAGAATGCAGTGTAACGCATGTCATGCGCATTTGTCTCTGTGTGTATGTATGAATATATGTATCTGTGTGTGTGTGTGTGTGTGTGTGTGTGTGTGTGTGTGTGTGTGTGTGTGTGTGTGTGTGTGTGTGTGTGTGTGTGTGTGTGTGTGCACTATGTGTGTGGAGGAGTCACATTCCAACAGCTGGCATGCCCAGGCCCCTGCTCAGAATGTGAGGAATCCTAGGAGCTCCATAAGGGTGTGTGTGTATGTCTGTGTGCATATGTGTGTTTTATGTCCATGAATTTTATTTTTACGCTGAATAAATGTGAGTTACTCTGTGTTAAATATCTCCCTTTTCTTATTGTAGGTCATAGATTTGAATAGATTTAAATATCTTAGACGTGAGGTTCACTCCTACAAACACCCGGCAGCTGTTCCGTCTTCACACACAGAACATCTCGTTTACATCGAAAGAAGCTGATCGTCTTTGCCACAGAGACAAACGGCATCCTAATTTGGAGATTTCTGTTTCAAGAAATGTTGTTCCTACTCTGCCTTACCCACAGCTTTCCCTCTCACACAAGGAAGTTTGCCCATACAACAACAACTAAAAGCTCCCACAGTCCCACAGCTCACACGTGTAACTTTTATACCAGTGAGAAATGTGGGGAATAGAGTCAACAAACAGTCATCAGTCAGTAAGAAGAGTGAGTGACGCAGAGATGAGATCAAGTTTGGTCAAATATTATTGAGTAATAATCTTTAAGTTCAGTGTCTTGGTGCACCAGCATGTGGAGGATACACAGAAAACTTGTTAACAGGTTAACACACAGGCAGACATTGCTATTTGCTGAAAGTATTTCGCCCAGGTCTGTAACAGAGTAAGCAGAAGTTGCAGACAGGAATAGGCCTGCAGTGGTTCTCTGCTATATTTCTCCTCCTTGGAGATTTGACTGTAATTGTCTGTTAATGTGAACCAGGCCATCCTGTGCTCTGCAGCTCCCCTGCGAGCTGCAGTGTCGCATGATACTGTATCCTATGCACTTTGTACCCCCCCCCTGTCATTTTGACTCCCATGCCCCTGCCTCCATCTCTGCCTCCCTCACCCGTTCACATGTCCTGTGGCACTTCCGCAGTTCATTCAGGGAATTACATGATGACCCTAATTATCCACTTGTGCTTCCACTCTTACTCAACCAACCATAGCATCATTGCCGTGACAGCCATCATACCTCTCCACTTAGGCAGACGATTGTGAGAACAGCCAAGAGAATCGGTGACGGTTTAAGGTGGAGGGAGAGAGTTTTATTTTCTCTATTCTAATTGTGTAATTGTTAGAAACTATACTTAAGATCCTTAAATGATCTTAAAAGAATTTAACCACAGCAGTAACGTGGAACGTTAATATCCGCCGCAAGCACAATGCTGGTAAATGTTGCTGTTGGTCTTTATTATTACTAAAGGGAGGAAGTAAAGTAACTTTGACATTACACAACTCAAAACAGCAGAGATGGAAGACACAGAGTTCTGATCACTCTAGTTTACTTAAATTCATTCGGCATCATTAAATATTGATTGACTGAAAACTGTTCTCTTTAGGAGCAGTCAGTGACTCATGCATCATGCACCCTGAAAATCATTCTCATACATAATTGCCAAGGTAATTTACCTGAGCAGGTTGCCAAACACATTGTGAAGTCACACAAACAAGTTTATTAGCTGTGCAGCACCACCCTCTGTGACTGCTTTCACTTCATCATCAAGGCAGTTGTTTATGTTTTGAAAAAGCATCAGCCGACACATTGTCGGAATGAAACCAAACTAAAAAGTCAGGTTACATTTGGCAGTCTTGAGATATGTAATACATTCTTGACTTATGAAGACCAAACAGCAATTAGCCGTGCTCTAAAAACTCACACGGGATGTAGGACTGTTTAGGTTTTCCTAGTTAGATTGAACCTCTCAAACTCGTTCCCCTACCCCCATCCAACCTTCGAATGTAGCAGATTGGTACAACAGACAGTCCCCAGATATACATTGTGTATGAGAACTTCAAGAGTTTCCAATCTTCGGTCTCCATCGTGCCTTTTGGATATCTTAGCTGGACTTGCGTTGGCGCCGTATTAGACACTCTTTTCAGATCTGGATGTTTTGTTTGAGAACTCCTTTGTCTAACACAAGTGATAACCTCTGTGTCTCAGAAATGAAGCCAATGCAGAAGTATCAACAACTGTAATTTCCCTGAATGGCCACTTGAGGCTGGCTATAGAACATTTCAACCTCCATAAGCGCCCGTATTATAATGTCCAACTTCACAGCAGAAACAAACACTATAACTATAAACTAATGGACTCCCCCAGTAATCTTTGATCGATTATTAGTCCTCACACGTTTTTAGGTGTATGCAAATGTAACCACTAAATGATTTTTCACCAGAGAATAGGGATGTAACGATACATCGTGACACGATTAAAATCGGTACAAATGCGTGACGACTCGCACCGGTTGACAGAAAAAATGAATCGCGATTCTTGGCGAATGCGAGAGAAGTAGGATATGTTCTTTTTCGTTTTTCTGTGTCACACACACACACACACACACACATGCGCAGTAGTGGTAATCGGCATCAGGCCTGACTGTACAGTAAATGATACCATAACACAGACCCTCCAGGAATTTATGATGTTGCAATTTGCAACTTCAACGCAACTCCAGTGAATCCCAGTGAATTCAAGGCAGTGTTGCAATTTTAACCAATCACCGCAACTTCTCCGCAACTTCCGCGCAGTCTGCACGGCGGATTAAACTCGGGTCAGGTTCGGCCGCACGGTGCGGGAGGATCCCCTCATGGGACCTCTCCTCGGCGCTGGCGGCGGTGAGCCGCGACCGGCTCTGCGTTTACAGCGCCCGGACCTCGCCGTGTCCCGGAGCCGTGGACTCTCATCAAAGGCTTAATGAGCTATCATCTTAATTATTTTTATTTGCAGTTAGCTCATACTTCAAGCTGAAAGGTAATGGTAAGATCAGCTGCTTGCTGGCAGCCCTAATAAGAATACAAACTGTTTGAGAGTTTCTGTAAAGAGAGATTTTTTTCCTACAAATAAAAAGATAATTTTATTTTGTCAGAATTTGTCTGTAGGTCATTTTTATTTAAAAAAAAATCGAGAAAAAATCGTATCGTGAACAAAAAATCGTGACTCGAATCGAGTCGTGAGTTGAGTGTATCGTTACATCCCTACTAGAGTTGCACGATACCCACGGTATACACGGTACCTCGCGGTACCAAATCATACCCGTCGCTACTATACTAGAAATTTTACACAACGGTACTACCGTGGATTACTATATTACCGGTGCCAGTCTCCGCTACATAGCGGCCGCCTCTGCTCTCCTCCCGGCTTCTCACTGCATGCTACTCCTTTGTACACAAACCAACATGGCATGTGCTGCAACCGAACTACACAGCTGCTGAATGATTGGCTGTTTGCCTGTTACTGGTGACGTCCAGGGATGTGATAGGCTGTTGCACGCTGGGTCCGCCCGTCTGTTAGCTGATTGGCTGTTCGCGTGTTTCTGCCGGCAAGCATGAACTCCATGAAGACAGCTCCGCTTCGATAGAAACTCGCTTCAAAACAAACAACAAGCAAGTCTGCCGTGGCGTCTTTGTCGGTGGCAACACTAATTTTGCTTAAAAACAAACGTTGTTGTTTCAGACTAATTTGTACAAATACATTGCAGTCTATAAAGATAATAATAATTTTAAAAAAGGCTGCAGTATCGCGGTAATACCCGGAACCGCGATACTTTGTCTGGTATAGTATCGTGGTTACTCATTTTAGTATCGTGACAACTCTAATCCCTACCAGAGAATGTAAAGGAGTTGTGGGACTTTATAGCAGCAGAGTTTTGTCTTTAGGTCTTCTTTACAAGCTGCATACAGCCTCAACAATGTTTATCAAAGAGGTAAGGCAACTTGTATGTTGCCTGACCCAGGGGGAAAATCACTCACTGCTGCTTGTAAAGTTCACCAGCTGTGAATGCATGATAATACATGAAGGTGACTCAGATGAGCATTTACAAGTTGTTTTTTTTTTTACTCGGACTTTCTCCCAGCTGGGTTTTAGTTGCTCTTTGGCAGTAAGAGGTCACTGTTATACTGTTAAAGTGAATGAATCAAACTGAAACTGTAACTGGGACAAAAATAGCATTTTAAAACATGTCCTCTTCATCCCCAGTGGAAATTACACTCTTGACTATAGTGCATACATTTCACAGCCAAAAATAAAACTCCAGGAACCTCTGCATTGCATTGTGGGAAACTGTTATCCACCACACACACTACACTCACACATGAAATTAAACTAAAAGTTGTAAGCAGAATATTATGCCACACATCAGAGGCAGCGCTGCCACTGACCAGTTATCATTCCTGGCTCTTTATTGGTGCTGACTGCCTTTCAGTGATTCTCTTGGCTCTCATTGGACAAAGGTGGGCTTACAGCATGCTCACTCAGCACTTATTGTGAAACAGAGCTGGACAACAGTGATCAGGAAACATTCACTTACTGCCCTTTAGTCAAATTACCTCAGCACCCCCCCTTTCTCCATCACTTTGTTGTCCCTTGCTCGATAGTTTTCTCCTGAACATCTTTCCTCTGTGCACTGCTATCTACTTTGCTATGTTTTCTCTCTCTCTCTCTCTCTCTTGCTCTTTCTCTCTCTCTCCCTCTCTCTCTCTTTCCTCTAAGAGGATTGGCTGCTTGCATCCACCAACATCTGTGTATCACTGTCTTGAGAGAGCAAAACAGAGAGGGGCTGGGGGTGTTAGCCAGCAAAATAGCAACACAGTGCACAGTCAAGGCTGAGTGCTGCTCTCTTTTTCCTTCTCTCTGACACACACACACACACACATATTCTTGTGCATGCACACAAACAAACACGCACACCCGCTCAGCAGCAGAAAGCCGCAGCATCCACATCGCTGGCTGCCCACCCGCATCCCTCTCTCTCCCAGTCTCTTCTCTCTCCCTGCATACGCTCCTCTTTCTCTCACTCGCTCCGGCCGCAACGCCTCATCCTGCCGTCCTGTCCCCCCTCTGCTGTCTGTCACCGTGGCGACATAGCCTCCGCAGCCATGGCGACCAGCCAGCAGGATTCAGGCTTCTTTGACATCAGCATCAAGTCTCTGCTCAAGTCCTTGGGAGGGAGTGAGTACGGCTAACACATCACAGTTGCTGTCGTTGGTATGCCAAAACAAATGCGCGATGCGGTCTGACCGCTGAGTCGCCAGTAGATCCTGCGGTGTATAGACTATGCTTATTTTGTTTGGGTATCTGTGTGTGTTAGGCAGCGCACAGCATGATCCACACTGTAAATATCTGGTGTTATATAATATAGTAATGAAAGACAAGGGTTTGAGAGAGGGTAAATATGGATCCTCAGCAGTTTTCTATATGAATTATACAATACATTACTCAGAAAAAGAAGAAGTCTTTGAGTTTGTTATAATCTTTGAGCATTGAAGAGTGTTCTTTATTGTGCCATTACCCGTCCACAGATCAATGTGTTTACGCGTTAGCATCCTGTTGACCCGGCTTCATGTGTTGTTTACAGTCCGAGAGACTCGACTCTCTTCCCGAGTTCCTCAGTTAGTGAGTCAGTGTTTACCAAACAGATGGTAAAGCTACTGTACGTCACTCCGGGGCAGCCTGGGATGAATGCCCAGCAACATCTTCTCAGACTGGACATACTGTACTTTACTCCACTTTGAGCATCATCTGGCCTCATGAATCTGAGACATTGCAGTAAGCTATGAAGTGCTTCACCCTTCACTGTAACATCAGTGTTTTTCTTGTTGATAGAGGACCTTGTGATTCATACACTAGCTTCCATTGTGTGCATGTACTGTATGTGCGGACAGTAATTTAAACATTATATAGAAGTCTCTCTGTCTGTTGTTAAATCATGTTGTGTGTGTCCCTTTTATCAGACCGTGTGTGTGTGTGTGTGTGTGTGTGTGTGTGTGTGTGTGTGTGTGTGTGTGTGTGTGTGTGTGTGTGTGTGTGTGTGTGTGTGTGTGTGTGTGTGTGTGTGTGTGTGTGTGTGTGTGTATGAGCAGGCAGGGCAGCTGTGTGGAGCTTATATATTAGGTGTGTGCTGAAGGTTACTGTCAGCAGGGGTTATGATGGTGTAAGAGTTCCAGAGGAATTGCATGGGGTTGTGTTGATGGCTCCCCCTCAGCCATTTAATGTGATGTAATAAAAAAAAAAGGAATCACAGGGACTCTGATGAGATGGTGTACGTGTTTTCTCATTAAAGCTTCAGCTTATTTTCAGCTATAGGACCAAATTGAGTCACGTAGGCTTGTCTTGCTCCAAGGTCATGACGATGATGACAGCAGCAGAGGGTTAGAAAGCCAAGAAAGAGGCCTGAGTAGTCTAAGTTAGGTTTTTGTTTCAAGCGTACGGCACGGTATTATCAAGTGAAATCACAAGATAAACAGCTGACCTCATCAAGTTAAACTTGTTCCAGCTCATGCCAGCTTCCCTGACATAATAATGTGTAGACCTGAATCAACAGTAGTTGTATTATTTAACAGTCAGTTTTTAGTTTTTATGATGAATTGTATTAATTGCAGTATTGTAACCTGCCAAGCTAATTCTAAAGCTAAAGTTATCTTTCTTTTCTGATGCTTTAGTGTTTGTTACATCTATACTGTCTGTAAGCACATAAATAAAGGAGGTCTATATTTTGAATTTTAATTACTGAGAAATAATAATAATAATTTATTATTATTATTATTAATTTAATTTAATAATTTAGATTATTTATTTATTTATTTATTTATTTTTTACTTTTAAGTTAGACAAATGTACCTTTTTATTGCATTTAAAGGTCCAGTGTGTAACATTTACGGGGATATATTGACAGAAATAGAATAATAGAATATTCTACTCTATATTCCTAACTATGTCTTCATTGGTGCATAATTACAGAAAATAGAGTGAGAGTGCATGTTCTCTTTCATGGAGTCTGCCATGTTAAATCACTATGTTTCTACAGTAGCCCATAATGGACAAACCAAACACTGGCTCTATGAGCTTTCTCGTTCGAGTTTCACAGCCACTGTAGTTTCTCCTTTTATCCTTGAAACGAGAGGTTGGGGTGAGGGGTACTCAGTCGATTGCATCTAGCAATTTCACCACTAGATGCCACTCAGTTTCACACTCGGTTTCACACACTGGATCTTTAATGCTCTCATAACTGACTGAGGCTCGCTGCACACACAGAATACTTTGATCAGTTCGTCATCCACCTTCTTTGACAACACACAGGTTGAGCTCTGCTAGGTCTTGTCGAAGGCAGCCACATTGTTTTTGTGGTCTGTGCTGTGACTCATTGCAATGCACTTTACTTAGACACAGCCAATGAAATGTACAAGCATTACGATTGATTTATCTTTTTACAACCCGAGAAAACTTCAACTTCTATATGACAACTTGTTTGATAGCTGATTGTAAAGCATGAAAAACAATTTCCCACGGTGTAAGCTGATGTCTTATTTTGTCCAACCAGCAGTCTAAAACCTAAACACATTCTGTTTACTATGATTGAAGACAAAGAAAAGCTTCTTCTCTTCACATTTGAGAAGCTAGAACCAGAGAAAGCTTGACATATGTGTTTAAAAAAACAATCATCAAACTACTTGCTGATTCATTTTCTGTCGATCGACTAAGCAACTCTACTCTCTGCATCCTCTCCATCTCCTCTGTCTAACTCTGCCTCTGCCTCATCTGTCTCTTATGTCTCTCTTCCTCCACATATTCTTTCTTTGTCTCAGTCTCACGCAGTGTGTTAAATAATCCTTTCAGGATGGAAAATGTGATTAAACCAAGGTGGAATTGTATTGACTAGACATGGCAGATTCCTGCTGATTCACCTCTTAAAATGCTGAATCAGGCAAATTCCTACAAGCTTTGCGGGAAGTGCTCCTGTGTGATCTATTGACAGCTCTATCGGACGGCGTTACAACTTCCTGCGCTCATCTCTTTTCCCTCCACCGACATGCATGAGGCTCACGCAAACACGCTTGCACACATTCATACGCACACACACACAAACACACACCTTAAATTCCTGTCACTGAGAAGCTTTAACACATTATGTCTGTTTAGAGTGAATCTTCACTAAATTAGATTAGTGCCGTTTGCTTTGTTGTTTAACCAAATCACTTTTTTCCAGACTCGCCATGGTCTGTCCTGGAAAACTGTTGCGTACTTGTTTGTGTCTGTTTTCATGCGTGTGCACTTGGGTATGAGTAGGGGTCAGTGGGAGTGGTGGGTATGTAAGAGAGTGACCTCCAGTGGTCTATATATAGCGCCTCCCTCCTCCCCTCGCTTCTCTCTCGGGGCAGTGTTGAAATTCCAACCCAACTCTTCTGGTCAGATCTCCACAAGGAGCAGACTTAACTTAACTGCTACTGACAACTAAAGGACAGCCACAAAACCACTGTCAGAGAAGAGCTTTACTTCAATACAACTTTCCAATGCAAGGATTCCAAGGTCACGGGAGCCGTCACACAGAGGAGTGATGGCATGCCAGGAGGTGGAGCAGAAGCTGAAGTAGAAACTGATAGTTGGTCTGCAGGCTCATATAGCTCTCAAGCATGGGGCCCTACGCAGTGATCTATACAAGCCACTGCCGGAGCAGCACAGTGGAATATCTTTCCATCCACGTTGGTAGAGTTCACTCACAGCGAAACTAGTCGCCTGTCTCTTTTGTTATTTTGAGAAGACACTTTGACATTTCTCCCTCTGTGATTGCAACACTTGCAGCTCTGAGGCGTCACTCCGTCCTCACTCGGGCGGGTTAACCCTGGCTATGGCGCTTCCGTTCTGTGGATACGGCATTTCTTCCCGTTTCATTTGGATTGAATGTGGGATACAGCTGTCATGAGAGTTTTCTTTCTGGCCTCAGACTTTCACTTCACCCGCCTTTCATTTCCTGAACGATGGAGGTCTACTCTTTCAGCTTTGGCTAACCCCGAGCCAGACATTAATCTGATGTCTGCAGCTACTGTCATGGTGCAATAGTTAGATATAACAGACCAACGTCTTCCGTGCCGTTTATCTTCGGCGAGGAATTTCTTTTATTTATTAGTCATGGGAGCTGTATTGTACAACTTGTAGACTACTCAGCTACCCCTCCTCAGCTTTATACCCTCTCCCCCTGTTACATTCCTGCTCTATCCCACTTTCTGCCCATTTTATCCACTGTATCCCCGTCCCTCTGTGTGACTGCACCATGGAAGTGCCAACTAAATGGAGCAGGGCTAGTGTCATCAGCTTCATCAAGGGCCTTGGTAAGCGTGCAGGGGTTTGCATTATTTGACCGCTCAGGTTTCACGCAAATAGGTTGCACTCTGTGAATGCTGGGGGCTTTTTGAGTCCGGGAATTAGTGTTTACCCCTCACCTCTCTGGTGGGGTCAAGTCACATGGTCATGAAAGGTCAGTTAGTTGTTAGCTCACACATACTATCCACTACTGGAAAGTGCTGTGCTGAATTGTTGCATTGTTTCATCTTTTTGCTGCCGTCACACAAGCCTCCTTTGTTTTTGTTTTGTTGTTTTTGCACAAGTTGGTGTACTTGACTTTAGGAGTCTGTATGGGGTTTTTTCATGAACTGTATTGGTTAACCTATGATTGACTGACAGTAGTAATAGTCCAAAGTGCATCATGCCATATTTTCCATAAAGTATTGCCTAAGCTCCTAAAGTGCACTGACGCCATGGAAAGGTGTTGTTTCTTAGAGTGATGGGTTTGTTCTATTTTAAGGCCGTGTCAATATTCTTAGAGACGCATGACAGGAAGTGCCCTCTCCCTCCTGTATCATCTTCTGGTCTGTCTCTTCCCGACTCTACCCACTCCCCGTCTTTCTTTCTCTGTTTATCATTACATTTAGCTAGAATTAATCAACCCCACTACTCCCTTATGATGTAATCAGGAGGGAGAAATGAAAACACTGACTACACAGCAATTGTGTGTGTCCATCGGTGTGCCTGGAAAGTGTACACTGTTAAACTTGGACACACACACACACTCAGTATAAATTAGTCCTGTCTGAGGAGTTTTAACCTCAGAAAGAAATAATCAAGTGATGTTTCAGAGACTGAGGTTTATCAATACAAACGTCTGAACATGAGAGTGTGTGTCTCGTTTGTTTCTCTACAATGCAGGGATCGATCCTGGTCATAACAGCAGCTGAAGAATATTTAGCTGTATGTTATAAAAGCATGTTAAAAGGTGCTAGTACATGACCCTAGACCAGGAAGTTTTCACACTGAGATGGGAGAGTGGAAAGGGGGGGGGTGACGCAAAGATACTGTGTGAGGCACACGTTGGAGTCCGGCCTGTCGGTTTAGCTTCTTTTCAATGAAGCTTATCACAGCTGTTAGAGCTGCAGCAGCATCTAACAGAGGCAACAAAAATCCTTTAAAACCTTTGGGACCAGATTGCCACAATTTGCGTCTGAACTGGTAGTCCTTTTGCTGAGTCATGTGAACATGATAGACATATTTTTAGAGTCTGTGATAAATAAAGATGCATGAAGATTCATGAGTATCATCATATTTTTAATGTTTTATTGTCTGTACATCCATGAGTACATTGCAAAAGTAATGGAAACAAATATAGGCTAAAATATGCACTCCATTGAATAGATTGCAACATTGGGGTGGTAGTAGCTCGGTCCGTAGGGAGTTGGCTTGAAAACTGCAGGGTGGTCTGTTCAAGTCCAGCACGGACCAAATTATGGAGGGTGGACTGGTAGCTGGAGAGCTACCAGGGGCAGTGCTGAGGTTCCCTTGTGCAAGCTACCAAACCCCTAACTGATCCCAGGGTGTCGCTATGTGGCTGCCCATCACTCCACCATCTGTCTATATTTGCATGTCTATGGATTTTCCACAGAGGAATCAATAACGCATCTATACTATTTGATTCTCTGTTTACATCCCCCAAAACCTTCAACTTAAGAGAACTGTAGTCCAAAGAATAATAGTAGGAGTGACCCCTCCTTTAAACTAACTGACCTGTCTGGACTCTCCCCAGCCTCTCCAGTGGGACTGAAGCCACCCCTCCCGCCAGTCAGTGGAACCTTGGGAGAGAGGAAAGGTCCTGTGGTCATGGCGCCTGTCAACGTGGACCCTGAGAGTAAGCCGGGTGAGTTCGTCCTAAAGAGCTTGTTCGCCAACTTCACCTTGCTCTCAGAGCGCAAGATCCGCATCATCATGGCCGAACCACTGGTGAGTGACTTTGCATCGATAACGTCTCCTCTGGTTTAGTCTCTCTTTTATCTGATTGTGTTATTCAGAGTAGCTCTTTATGACAGTATATGTTGACTAATCCTTTTTGTGCAGACAAGTGATGCCTGCAATATGCCTCACTGCTAAATAGTATATCCTCAGCATCCTGCCCTATATACTATATAGATAATATAACCTAACATAATGAAGCCATCTTTCTATTGCTTGCAGTATTTCAGTCTAGGTCTTTTTTCCTCTCTTATCATTCTTCTGTTCTAAATTTGAAAGTCCTGTTTTCCATATTAACAGACTTGAATAGCTCATCTTTTAGAAGGAACTAGCTGTTTTAGTTTACATACATCTGACACTGAATCACCTCTGCTGGTGGTGCACAATGCCACAGTATATTGTGTGATCCTTTTTTTAACCCCTGATGCAATTGAAGAGCAGCAACAGATACAAAAATGAGTCACTTCACATCACCAGCATTTGGTGTTATATATTTGCCTACAGAAGTAACCAAATATGCATGATGCACTGTAGCCAAAGTCTCTATAACCTTTTTGTCTTAATGGGTTCGGAGGATTAATTAGGACTTTTTCAGCTCTCCAAATCAATGCAAATGTTTGAGGACAATCCATTATGTGTTGTGGTGTGAAGCAGTGCTTTTGTATATTCACAGCACTCTGAACACCTGATATGTTTCATAAAAGGAACATAACAAGGTTAGTGCCTTAGCGTCGAGTCTGATACTAAATAACAGAATCAGCTCTGGGCTACAAACTTTAAATGTTACATTTTCATTAAGCCGAAACAGCAACACAGGTTTAAACATCTTCAGTTATACACTCCACAGGTTGGAGTCCAGATAGCAGTTGAGACAAACTCAGAAAACACAGTGCAGTTTCAATTTCCTGTCTTAAAATGTCATAATAAAATAACTGTTGTTGTCCCTCCTGAGCTGAATGTTCTTCGTTCTGTCTGTTTTTTTTATCTTACAGGAGAAGCCACTGAACAAATCTCTGCAGAGAGGAGAGGACCCCCAGTTCGACCAGGTGTGTGTACCTGACATGGACACGTGTCATTCAAATTTAGCCAGAACACTTATTTTGGGATGGGGTTAACCTCTCTCTCTCTTTCTCTCTCTCTCTCTCTCTCTCTCTCTCTCTCGCTCTCAATCTCTCTCTCTCTCTTCTCTCTCTCGCTCTCTCTCTCTTTCTTCAGTTGATCAGCTCTATGAGTTCTCTGGCAGAGTACTGTCTGCCGTCTATCTTGAAGACTCTGTTCGACTGGTACAAGAGGCAGAACGGGCTGGAAGACGAGTCTCATGAATATCGACCCAGGGCCAACACCAAGTCAAAAAAGTGAGAGGACACTCAAGGCACACACACACATGCACACACACACACAACTGGTCACATACACGTAAACCAGCACATATAAAATGGACACTAAAGACACCAAACAATAAGAAATACTGTATTGCAGATGAACCATATGTGACCCCACAAACAGCAGAAAACATACACAAATAAACTGCACTGATGAGTGGACTAGATGTACCTACAATTAATTGATTAACAGCAATTTAATAAAAGCAGGTTCTCACATAGGACACGCACAGAGGCAAGAACAGTGGAACCCCGTACAGTATCAACACTGTTGTAATGAACATGACAAACAATGTTTCTGTTTCTTTGTTTTGTCTGTCTGACTCAGCGATGAGCAACAGAAGGACTACTTATTGGAGCGGAGAGATCTGGCGATAGACTTCATCTTCTCTCTAGTGCTTATTGAAGTTTTGAAGCAGGTGAGTCTTAATTTACTGTGCGATCAATCACTTTGCACTGTGCCATCTGTCACCTCACACTTATTAGAGTGAGTGACTATTACTTTGGAGATAGAAAAGTCTGTCCTCAAACAAAGACACGCTGATGTTAACCTTTTTTCAGCCCTTTAATACCGATGTCTGCATAACACTGTAAAAGGCTTTAAACAATCACAGGAAACAATCAGAATATTTAGCACACTCTTGTTTGATTTACATCTTGACATCATTTGTGCAGTATTTCCCACCCCTCTCCTGTGAAACTGTAACTAATTTAAAACAAACAGAGTCATTTGCATACGATTTGCATACTCCCCTGACTGTCAGCACAGTAGGAAGAAATATCTGATTTGAGCATGTTTTGATTAAATGTTCATAACCACAATGAACATTTCAAAATTAAATCACAACTTCTTCTCTCAATCCAGATCCCCCTCCATCCCCTCCTGGATGGACTCATCCAAGAAGTTATAAACCTGACCTTCAAACACTTCAAATACAAGGAAGGGTAAGAATGATGACATACAGACATACAGTGCAACACAGTCCTAACTTTCTGACCAGCTACAGAGTTGATTGACAAAATCAATATAAAAGCACTGCACATGGATAATATTCATTCTTGTGTTGACTTCTTAGGTACCTGGGACCCAACACAGGCAACATGCACATAGTGGCTGACCTCTATGCTGAAGTAGTGGGAGTCGTAGCTCAGTCCAGGTACTGTTGTGCATGTGCAAATTAATGTTTATACTGTTTGTGTATGTATACACGTAAAATGTTTGTGTATCTACAGGGAGCTTATTGTAAGGCAGTGTGGATTGTTTAGTGTAAATGAAGTAAAGTAATGTACAGTCATTGTTTTTGTGCCACATTTCACAAAACAGGCACTAAAATATCCAGAAAAAATTCTTTGTGTAACTCACATAAATAAAATTTGTAATCTAGGTCATGTGGAGCTGTGGACTGATTTAGCAGGGTGGAATATTGAATGCGTAGCTACAGCAGCTACCTGTCCTCTCCTTGACCCCATTTTTAGTAGAAACCAATTAGAAATACTGTCCCTGTGTCCTGAGTGCAAATGAGGAATAGAAACAAATGCCTGTCATTCCCTGTGTGTGTGTGTGTGTGTGTGTGTGTGTGTGTGTGTGTGTGTGTGTGTGTCTGTGTGTGTCTGTGTGTGTGTGTGTGTGTGTGTGTGTGTGTGTGTGTGTGTGTGTGTGTGTGTGTGTGTGTGTGTGTGTGTGTGTGTGTGTGTGTGTGTGACACTCCAGATGATGGTCCTCTGTATGTTTAATGTTGTGTGTGATGAGAGATGAGCGCTGTTCCCATTTTCCACAAGGTTATTACCGTGATGGAGGAGGAGCGGGTTCACAGGATAGCTCAGTCACTCTCACACACGCACACACTAGCTGAACCATTGCATCATTTCACACAGTCATTGATCTAATAATGGATCAAAGTCAATACTTTTAGATCAGCTTTAGCAAATGTCTTCTTCGTGGACGATGGATGGCTCTTCCAGGTGATTAAGCTTCCTCATTAGTTTCTAACACTTTCCAGTGTTTTTTATTCCTAGCACATTATTTACACACAGGGCTATGAAAAGGCTGAGTACACACAGCTTGGGCGCATACTTTATTCTTGGCATTATCTGTGTGCTTTTCCAACACGGTTTATGGGTTTGCAGTGTTTATGTGCATCTTATTTAACTCAGCACTAAACAGAAGGCTGATGACTGTTCCACTTACTTAACTGCTGTAGCAACCCATGTGAGGCATGCAAAAGCACGGCCACAAAAAAAAAACACACACATGTACACATTCTCTCCACATAACCCTCCAGATGCCATTCTAAATATAGGCCTGCAGAGCACTGCTGGTCAAACCTATCTGGATGCTGGGTACATACACAACCACACCCATGTGCATATGCAGGAAAAAACAGGTGCACAGAGGAGTGAGAGTAAGAAGAGTTGTCTACACATGACACAATGTTGTAGTAATCCCACTTACTGTACTGAGAGCTGAGAACCATTTACTGGAACGCAAGAGAACTGAGCGAAAACTGGTCACCTCTTCCTCCTCCGCAGGTTCCCGGGAGTGAGGAAAAAGTTCATCTCCGAGCTGAAGGAGCTGAGACAAAAGGAGCAGAGCCCTTACGTGATCCAGTCCACCATCAGCCTCATCATGGGACTCAAATTCTTCCGCATCAAAATGTATCCAGTGGAAGACTTTGAAGCCTCCTTCCAGTTCATGCAGGTCAAATCATTTACCTGTTATTTACATGTCAACAAATTGTTAAGATGCTCCAGGTTCAGGAATTTCAGGGAGTGTTCACACAGGCATGCTGTGGAAGCAGTTTAGTGCTATCAGAGAGCTTATCCTATTGGTTCCTCTGAAGTAATTAGAGGTTAAGTGCCTTGTTTATTGGCCTTGTGATTTTAACTGCAGTGGTGAGAATGCATCTCATTTTACTTCTCCTATAACAAAGCAGTTTTTGAAACCATGCATTCAAAGAATCATGATGTACATACAGTACATTGTTTATCTCACTGTTTCTGACTCTCTCTCTCTTTTTGTCTTTAGGAGTGTGCTCAGTATTTCCTGGAAGTGAAGGATAAAGACATTAAGCACTCATTAGCCGGGCTCTTTGTGGAGATACTCGTACCTGTAGCTGCTGTAAGTTCATTTCATCTTACGCTAGAGTTGAAGTCTTTAAAATAAAAGGTCTGTACTGCTGTTCAGCATGTCTGCTGGTCTAAATAAATGGTTATTGTAGAGAACATGAATTTTAAGCTCATGAATAGAAAGTGTCAAGCTAAGGACAATGAGATTTTCTAAATAGATCTACATTACCTGTCCTCCCCCAGACTGTGAAGAACGAGGTGAACGTGCCGTGTCTACGAAACTTCGTAGAGAGTCTGTATGACACCACACTGGACCTGTCCTCTAGGAAGAAACACTCTCTGGTAAGTTTCTACTCGTATTCTGTTTCATCACTACTCATCTCTCTTCATTTCCTCTCCATTAACAGCAACTGGTGAAAGCTCTTACTGTAACTCTGGGCTTTTATCTCTCCGTGGGAAGGAGACAGGAGTGCAGTGCGCAGTACATGGGCTAGTTTTTCAAAGCATTGCCGGATGGGCAATATTTGCCCACAGCAGGGACACAGGCAGGGGAATGAGCAAATTAGATGCAGTACATCTCCCTTATTAAGATAGTTATCTCGCATGAACAAGCATGCAATAAAACAGCTCTGTTTAATTGTTGTGTAGTACTTTCTAAACAGTTTAGGCATGAATGTGTGTGTGTGACATAGGATTATGTAAAAATCTAACTCAGTTCTTTCCTGGTAACAGGAAGTTTCCTTACTACTCATTTTTGTCTCATTTATCTCAAAGTGTAATGAAAAAACTGTAATTTCAGTGAAATTGTTCAACTTGTTTTAGTTATTTTCCAAACTCATGTTTTATTTTTCTACATTTATTTTCTGTAATCACTTATTCTTATTAGGATCGTGGGTGACTGTACACCTCGGACAAGTCGCCAGTTCATCACAGGTCACATAGAGACAAACAACCATTTACACACATTCACACATACACCCAATTTAGAATCACCACTTAACCTGTTAAGGTTAATGTCTTTGGACTGTGGAGGAAGCCGGAGAGATCCCCTGCAGACACAGGACAACATGCAAACTAAACAGAGAAAGACCTAAGCTGAGGTTCAAAGGAACCTTCTTTAGGTTCCTGGTTCAAAGTTTCATATATTTTAAAGTCAAATAATTTTTTTTTTGTTAAATTAAATTTAGTTAAATTTGTTTCTAATGTAAATCAGCGTGTTTTATTTTTTTTTCTAACTCGTGTTTCATTTTTCTCTATTTTAGTGATGCTTTAATATCTTCAAGATACAGCGGCTTATGTCTAAAAAAATCTTTTAATAATATTTACATTTGGAAATAGGTTGGGGAAAAAACAAGGTCCATCCATCCATTTTCTGTAACCTCCCAGCTGACTTTGGGTGAGGGTGGTGTACACCCTGGACAAGTCACCAGTTCATCACAAAGTTCATCACAAAGTGAAAACAATGTCTTTTCCCTTTAGTTTCTCTAAAAGTGTATTCAACAAACATTTGATAGGCAAATTAGATCAAGAACAAAACATGGCATCCGTCCAGCTGCTGTGTCGCATTAATGCTGCTTGCTGTTGATGGACTATCTGTGATATATGCAGGGCTGCAGACATGTCACTCAGCCGTCATGCATGCTTCCTTCAGTAGATTCTCCAAATACTCCAAACCACCCATGCATTCAAAACTTGACAGGACTCTCTGCACACACACTGTGTGTGTTTTTTACATTTTCCAAACAGTACAGTGCACTGGCATTCACGGCAAACAAACCGGTAACCTGTCATGTCAGAGCAGAATGGACAAACACGAGAGGGATGACAGTTATGCGGTGCATTTCCATAATAGTTATTCTTTGACATTTTGAGTACCTGTAAGACAATAGAACACGAGATGAAGGGATGATACATATGCTCTTTGATAAGGAGTGACAGGTAAATGATGCACTTCCCAAACTAAACATTCCCTCAACCATTCATGACGAGGGTGTACCTGAACTCACACTGGTCATTAAGAGCAAGGCATTG
The DNA here is from genome assembly GCA_004119915.2 of Collichthys lucidus. NCBI lineage: Eukaryota > Metazoa > Chordata > Actinopteri > Sciaenidae > Collichthys > Collichthys lucidus. The sequence goes on from CM014092.1 coordinate 2,508,293, forward strand.
TGTTTAAGAATGATCAGCACGCAGACATGCCTTTACCAGATGATTAAACAGACTAGACAACTCTGAACCTTACGTTGAAATTTTTCACGTGTCAGTGTCTTCTAGGGTGGCACGGTGGTGCAGTGGTTAGCACTGTCGCCTCGCAGCATGAAGGTTCCGGGTTTGTGTGGAGTTTGCATATTCTGCATGATTGATTTGATTTTGTTTGCTGTATGAAATGACAGTTGTTCCCAAGTCCATAAACAACTCATCTATCCTTCTTATGAAGGCAAGATGAAGCTCAGAGAAAGAAATGTTTTGTTTTGTTAAACTGACTTAAAGGTCCAGTATATAGAATTGAGTTGCATCTATTGGTGTAATCGCTGCATTGCAATCTCCTCACATCACCCTCATCGTCCTACTGTAAAAGGAGAAACCGTTAAAAGGCCTGTATAGAGTCACTGTTAAGTTTGGCTCTCCTGGGCGTCTGTAGAAATGTGCTGTTTCAACATGGCTGCCTCCAAGGAAGAGGACCCGCTCCCACTGTAGATATAAAAAAACTAAAAAAACATGACATGCAGGGAAGAGCCACAGGTTGGATTCAATCCCTGCTGCCGCGGGAAGGACTGAGCCTTTGTACATGGGATGGCTGTTCTACCAACTGAGCTAAACATCACCCCTAAAAGCATAATTTTTAAGTAACAAAAAAGATTCTTATTTTCAGATGATTATACATGCATGAAAACACAATTATGAATATTATATTACATGTCTGCCTTATTCTGAAAATAAAGGCCCCAAATCTTACACACTGCACCTTTATTTAAAAAGACAGACTGTCAGTAAACGGTTTAATGATGAATTTATAAAAGCACAACTGGGATGTGATTGTTAAAAAAGCTTACTCTGATGATTAATCTATGATTCTCAGATTCCATTAAAGTGCTGTGTTTCAAGGCAGTCTGAAAGTAATAGGCTGCCTAGTTAATGTGTAATCCTTGTGAAGGAATGAATCATATATTCAATTACTCTGATCTGTTGAAGCAAATGTGTCCCGTCTGTCTTCTCTCTCACCAGGCTCTGTATCCTCTGGTGACCTGCCTGCTATGTGTCAGTCAGAAGCAGTTCTTCCTCAGCCGCTGGCACATTTTCCTCAATAACTGCCTCTCAAATCTTAAGGTCAGCCTCTCTGTGTGTAACATGCAAATTAATCTAACACACTGGGTTATTTTTACAGATCACACGCAGTGTTACTGCTACACAAACACAACAACTATGCAGTCTGTACAATAAAATTCTGCCCTCTGGGACCAAAGTGGCAACCAGAACATGCACATGACACTGAACTTCAAACGCGTCACGTCAAACTGCTGCAGTAGCACTACCTAATACGACTTCAGCTATCAAAACAGCTCTCATTAAGCATTCCCTCCAAGGGAAACACTGCAGGTTAAGATCACAGTGATTTATGGGGGTTCATAAACACAAGTTGGATTCATGATTACATTATAAATGCAGAGAACACAGTATGTGTAGCACATGCAGCGAATTATCACGTGCCTGTAAGGTACATTATGTGAGGAATGCATGTCAGAATACTACTGCGTTCAGCTCTGAAACTTTGGCTGCCCTTTTGTATGAGAGGGAACCCTGTGAATATTTTGTTGTTTGTTGGGTGGAAGTAGGTGAAACACAGTAACCTTTTGTCTGCCTGTGTACAAATGCAGAATAAAGATCCCAAAATGGCACGTGTGGCTCTAGAATCACTTTACCGTCTGCTGTGGGTCTACATGATCCGGATAAAGTGCGAGAGCAACACTGGAACACAGAGGTAACATAAACTTGTAGTAAATGTATTAATGTCAACGACAAACCGGTTTCCAAAAAAGTTAGGACACTGTGGAAAGTGTAAATGTTTGACTTTTGTTCAACTGAATTTGAGACCCAAGCTCACAAGTGAAAAAGTGTGCTGTGGTCTGACGAGTCTTCAATGTTTTGAGACTATAAAGAGAAACATAAAGATGATTTCACTGAGGTATTTAACTCAAAACTTAACTCTTCCTCCTCCCTTTCTCCTTCTGTGTCCTCTCTCTCGTCTCTCCTCCTTCCCGCAGTCGCCTGACGTCCATCACCTCCACCCTGTTCCCCAAAGGGAGTCGTAGCGTTATGCCCAGAGACATGCCCCTTAATATTTTTGTCAAGATCATCCAGTTTATTGCACAGGTGTGTATGGCACTTGCATTCTATTGTCCTTAAATGTTTTCTATTTACTATTTCTCCATATAATCAGTTTTAAAATAAAAATGTCCCATCTGTGCACTGTTGGTGATGTTCAGTAGATATACGAGCTGCTTCACACCACATTAAACTGTGAAATTCTGTAACACCGGTATGTTTACCCTCTGTTCAGGAGAGACTGGATTTCGCCATGAAGGAGATCATATTTGACCTGCTGAGTGTTGGGAAACCTGCCAAAGCCTTCAGTCTCAACCCAGAGGTAAAGAGAGCAGACGCAGACACACATACACACACACACACACACACACACACACACACACACACACACACACACACACACGAACCAAGGATGAGCAGTCCAGTTCAATTTCCACAGTTCAGTCAATGAGGAAGGTAAAGAACAGTGTGTCCTCTGTTGTAAAATTGACAGCACCTTTTTGGTGATGATCATACACAGTGTGATTGCAGGGATCTGGTCATGTGACTGGAAATCATTAAAATCACTGCTATTTAAAGGGGAACTCCAAGTTATATTTGGTGGCTGTATGAAATCCGATGACCACATATAGTGTCACTTGTGTTAGCATCAGTTGGGGCTGAAGACTGGGTGTGTGGAGCTTTCCATACATTTCTAACCTGCTCCTGCTCTCTGCTCCTTTAACCCCTGTAAACACATAAAAAGAACACACTCACCAATGTGGTGAGTGTGTTCTTTTTATGAGAGACATTAGGATTCTGAGATTACAACGTATAAAACATTATTAATACAGAACATGTTGTAGCAGGAAATAGCACTGTGGGATCACTTTTAATAAGAAAAGCAACAAAATATTGACTTTGATTTAAAAATAATCATCCCAGATAAACATTTGCACACAAACTGCCCGGTGATGTTTACTTCCTGCCATAAATTTGCCCTGGCTCTTGATAAACGGACTCCCCGGCATGCAGTGAGGATGTTTTATCTGTGTTCCAGCGTATGAACATTGGTCTGCGGGCATTCCTGGTGATAGCAGATGCTCTACAACAGAAGGATGGAGAGCCTCCAATGCCCAACACAGGAGCCACTCTGCCCTCTGGAAACTCTCTGAAGAAGAAGAAAACTTATCTTAGCAAGACACTTACTGAAGAGGAAGCCAAGCTAATAGGTGTGTGTGTGTGTGTGTGTGTGTGTGTGTGTGTGTGTGTGTGTGTGTGTGTGTGTGTGTGTGTGTGTGTGTGTGTGTGTGTGTGTGTGTGTGTGTGTGTGTGTGTGTGTGTGTGTGTGTGACTTTAATCTAGTCTCTGTAACTCCATTCGCTGTCTCCTTGTGTTCTCCATAGGTATGTCCTTGTACTACTCCCAGGTGCGAAAAGCTCTGGACAACATCCTGAGACACTTGGACAAGGAGGTGGGTCGTTGTATGATGCTCACCAGCGTCCAAATGCTCAACAAAGAACCAGAGGACATGATCACGTACGTAACTACAAAGTGCAGCAGCTACACTGTTCGGCGCTCAGCGCTGTTTGAAAATGAGACACAGAAATGAACATTTGCAAGCAAAAATCTTGCTTTTTCAATGACTGAGCTTTGCTGTGTGTTTGTCATGTATATAGTAGATACACTCACCTCGTCAGTACAGCCAGCAGGAGCTGAGCGCCCTCTGCTTTAGTGTTTATAATAATCATGAGCGTAGCTACCATTATACGACTTTTTAAAATCATTAGTTTGAACCGCCCCTCTTTTACCATGTCAAATATCAGTAGACTACATCAGTTTGTTCACTCATCTCTGTTTCCAGAGCACTGTCAGAGCTTCATAATTGAATCTGTTCCGCTTGTTTATTGATATACTGTAAAACCTGAATCAGTGAAACTCCAGTCCATGTTTTCACTGATATAAAACCTGAATCAGTGAAACTCCAGTCCATGTTTTCACTGATATAAAACCTGAATCAATGAAACTCCAGTCTGTTTTCACTGATACGGCACCTTCTTCCCGCGCGTACAAACACGCACGCAGGCACGCGCACACATAGACATATATACATAGACGCCGCATTGAGCACTGAATCGTACGTCGACGCTGCCGCTATATTGGAAATGGCAGATCTGCCCGTAAACTAATACAAGGAAATGGACTGAACTTCATAAAGCGCCTTTCTTCAAAGTGCTTTAACTTAATGCCTCTTATACACCCATTCACACACACTAATATATTTGGGAAACAAACAGGCCCTCATGTCACATCTACATTTCAGGATCTGGTTATTATAGACACTGATTAAATGTTATATATAAATATTTCAATATTTATCATCACAGTAACAGTGATACACACATTAGTAGCTGTAAACACTCAGCATTAGAAAAATACATACGTTGGTTTGGTGCTTACATAAGGAGTAAACATTTATAATCATCACTTTAAAAGTTACATACGTTGTTTTTGGTGCCTGTTTGTTTCCCAGATATATTAGTGTGAAAATGGGTGTATAAGAGACATTAACTTAAAGCACTTTGTAGAAAGGCGCTTTATGAGTCCATTTCCTTGTATTAGATTACAGGCAGATCTGCCTTATCCAATATGGCGGACCTGTTGACGTATTGTGACCAACGACCAACCCGCTCAATGCGGCGTCTATGTATATATGTCTATGCGCGCACACACACGCGGTGCTGCTGTCACCGACAGCGAGAAGCTTAAGGTGATTCAAGTACTGTCACAACAAAATGTTCAGGTCATTGTTAACTTACTGAAACTAAATGTCTGTTTTTCACCTTAATGTTTTTGTGACAAAGTCACAGAAAAAAAATGTCAGTCATAAAATCGTTCAGTTAACTAACTGTTACGAAGCGCTAAAGCTACGTTAGCAATAGTGAGAAGATGAGGAGGGCGATTAGCTTTTATTTGATTATTACTGTAGACAGGACTGCTCTGTTCACTTCAACTTGTTTTGATTAGAAACATGAAAAAATAGATACTGCTCACTAAATAATTATCACTCCACTAGAAATAATATTTGAATTGAATTGGAAAAAAAATATATACCGCCTTGCATCGTCCATAGATCTAAAAACAAATGGTTAATGGCAGGCGGGAAAGTCAGGAGAGCATCACTTATTTGAAAATCTGATAACTTAATATCATACCGTTCCTGGGTGAACCATCTTATGCTATGCTCACTTTCAAACTGTAAACCAACAATGGATCCATAAATTCAATGTGATTCATTTGTAAAGGCATAGACCACCCCAAAAAATAAATAAATAAATAAATAGAAAATTGAAATTTGCAAATTGTGGCACTACCTGAGTTGTGCAATAAAAAAAATCTGTCTCTCCCTGCATGCTTCCATGAGAGCTTGCCACGGTATTTCTGCAAATGTGAAATGAGTTTCTGCAGGTTTGTTGACTATTCTCATGGACAGGTAGAGGTAGCCTACTTCAGGACACATGATGAAAGGTGTAAATAGCTCTGTGAATGGAGGCTTAGGCAATCTGTCTTGTTTGATGTTACTAGTGGGTCCACCACTAGACATGTGGAACCAAACCAAGCATGTTAAGAAGCGGGTTATGACCCAGAGGTCAGCAGACCATATTGCATGTAGACAGAGACAGGAAAGGCAGAAGAGAGACCTCAGTCCTATTTGGAAAGTTGTGAATTAATTTGTAATGACTGGCGACTGCTGATATTTGGCATGATGTTGTGACATGTAAAAAAAAGTTTTAAAAAAAAGTTTAGAATACAGCTTATATGATGTAGATTTATGGTATGAGATGTAATTAAGTAATGCAAATAATATTGTAAATTGATGGGATGTGAATAAATATTGTTAATATGTGAGTTGATGGTGTATATTGTGAATACGTTTTACAAATTGCACTGTAGATTGATGGTTAAATGTAGGCTAAATAAGTGATGATTGATGTAAGATATAAATAAATAGGTTATAAATTGATAAAATATGTATAAAACCGATGGTGTGAGGTAAATACAAATGTTTTGAGAGATATTGACCAGTGTCAAGAAGGGCTCCCCCTCCTTATAAAAGCCTATTTAACCACTGGATACACTGTTAACGTAGCTTGCGGATTTTGAGTTAAGAAAAATGCCTTAAGTGAGTTTTAACATGCTTCATGTCCTCCACCATTTTTGACAGCGGTGAAAGGAAGCCTAAAATCGACCTCTTCAGAACATGTGTGGCTGCCATTCCTCGTATCCTTCCTGATGCCATGTCCAAACCTGAGCTCATCGACCTGCTCTCACGGTGAGTCTGAGAGTGAAGAGATTTCATACAACTTCATCAATTTATTTGCTTTCTATCTTTTCAGCGAGATCTTGTTTATTCAAATTATGTGTCACCCATCCCCTCAGACTCACTGTGCACATGGACGATGAGCTCCGTCTTATTTCCCAGAACTCCCTGCAGAGCCTGTTGCTCGATTTCTCAGACTGGAGGGAAGACGTCCTGTTTGGTTACACACATTTCCTTTTGCGTGAGGTAAAACTGAATGATATCCTGCATGTGCATTAACATGAAGAAAAGATTAGTACAGATTGAGCTCATTGAAATCTGCTGTAATCTTAATTGGTTATTAATCATGAATAACTATCATTAACATATTTAAACACATATTTGCAATGTCTTTTGAAACATACATTCAAAATCTAATATATATCTAAAATTGAGAGACCAGTGTAGAAATCAGGCCATAAATCATTGCTCCTAGTTATCTGCCTTCATGGTTTAAGTTGATACTAAACACAACCAGAGTAATTCACAGTGAAAGACTCTGTCCTCATCTTAGAGTGGCAGCCATTCTAAAAATGTGGCTTTCCAAACTATTATAGGTCCAAGACACCCATCAGGGTCTGCAGGACGCATCTGTGAAGCTCCTTCTCCAGCTTCTCACACAGTGGAGGTTAGCTCTGCAGCTGCAGGGGAAGATGCGAGGTGGAGTTGAGGTTTGTACAGTGTCATCTGTTTAAAATGATATCTTTCAAAAATATTTGTTATTGATACATTGGTTCAATGACTTAACTACAGGTTTATTCACTGGTTAAGCAAGGTGACTTCCAGCAGTATTTGTTAGTAACTTCTCCTCCCTTTTCTCTCTCCATCAGTCCAGCCCCAGACTGCCCGAGCGAAGCCCTCATGGCTCAGTGCTCCATGCGGTTGAGGGCCTGGCCCTGCTGCTGCTCTGCTCGTGTCAGATCAGCACGAGGAAGCTGGCAGTCGGCGTGTTAAGAGAAATACGCTGCCTCTTCACGGCTCTGGGACACGCTGAGGTAAATTACCAGGAACTCACATCTTCCCCAAATTAACAATAACGAAGAACAATTTGGTACAGATTTAAATAGATGAATATGGAGTCCAAAGACAAATATTACCATCATGTATCAGACCTAGGACAGAAATAGCTGAATGGAATGGAGAGCCATCTGACCATAGCTGTGATAAGATATGCAGCATATGCAGCTCGTGAATTCTCTCACATTGTATGACGCTGTTATAAAAATAGCTGCTTCTATAAACGTCTTCCCCTGCAGGACGACGACAAACCCATGATAGAGGTCATGGACCAGCTGAGCCCAGCCGTAATGGACAGCTTTGTTCATGTGGCTGTCTCTGACTCAGTAAGTGTGTTTGTGTTGTGAACATTAGTGCACCAGATAAATCATTCAACATCTCCCAAACGACTTCTTCTGCTCTTCTCCCCCCTCAGTCCACACTGCCACTCAGCCACCATGTTGATCTCCAGTGGCTGGTGGAGTGGACAGCTCGACTTGTGAGCAGTTCCTATGACGTGAAGAGCCCCAGCCACGTCTGGATCTTTGCTCAGTGTTTGAAGGACCCGTGGGTGCTCTGTCTGCACATCTTCCTGCGGCAGGAGCATCTGCCCAAACACTGTCCCATTGCCCTGGGATACGCCTGGCCCTACGTGTTCACACGGCTACAGCTGCTGCTGCCACTGGTTGACCCCAAGTATAAGAACACACATTTATTATACAGTACTTTTAGGCGTTTAACCAATTTCTGTAATAACCAATAACACCTAATAACCAAATGATCTTATATCTTATATAACACATCTATGAAGGATTAACCTGACCCCTCTCCTTTTGGCTTTCTGCAGCAGTCCAGTAAATGCTAAGAAGACTAGCACAGCAGGCTCCAGTGACAATTACGTCTCTCTGTGGCGTAACTACCTGATCCTGTGTCTTGGTGTTGCTAAGCCGAGCATCATGTCCCCCGGTCACCTCAGAGCTTCCACACCAGAGATCACTGCCACCACGCCTGACGGCAGCGTCACCTATGACAACAAGGTGTGTGTTGTGCCGCGAGAAGAAACCAGAGCTTAAAAAAATCTAGAAAGCGGGGCATGGAAAAGCTTGTGTGCCCCATGTACAAAGCTGCAGCAACCTGTCGTTTTTTTGACGCAGTCCATTAAATAAACCTCAAAATGCCCCAGAAATATCTTAAATAAATACATAAATAAATAAAAGGGGCCGTCTAGTAGCTCACCTGGTGGAGTGTGGTTTTCGTTCCAGCCTGTGGCTGCATGTCACCCCCCCTCCCACCACCCCTCTCCCCGCCTTCCTGTCATTCTTCAGCTGCAATTTTCAAAATAGAAGTTCAAAAAGCCCAATAAATGTTTTAATCCTCAAAGCTTTGGGATTTCATGGATAGTCAGAAAAAATACTAAAATGATATGATTCAGATAATAGTTCCCAGAACATGTAGTGATGTCTTCAAATGCCCAGCAGTGTAATTGTTATTTTTGCTTAACAAATTATTTGATTATTTGAGTTGCAGATTACATGGTGAAAAACCCATGACTGGATTCATAATGATAGTGTAATAGTGAAGTGTATGCTGTTAACCGATTTTCTAGATCAGTTGATGTTGTTAATGTTGCCTGATTCTTGTATATATTGTGTGTATACACTACCGGTCAAAAGTTTTTTACTAAAAATTATTCAGTTTATTGTGTTTTTGCACTCTGAAATGAAAGGATAGAACAAATAAGCAATTTGAGTTGAAAAAGAAATCATAGAATCAATAGATATAGATATAACAGCTGAACACACTCGTGGTAACCTTTCTACAATAGAAATCAAATATTCTTCAGAAAGTTCTTCCCAGGTCTGTTGCAGAAGTTCCCATAAATGTGTGGCACTTGTAGGTTGCTTGGCTTTAACTCTTCTGTCCAGTTTATCCCAAACCAGCTCGATGGGGTTTAAGTCTGGAGACTGTGCTGGCCGCTCCATGTTTTCAAGCTTACCATCTTGTTGTTGAACTTGTGTTTTAGGGCATTATCTTGCTGTAGGATAAAACTCTGACCAACTAGGCGTAAACCAGAGGGTATTGCATGGCCCTGGATCCAGCAAAACAGCCCCAGACCATCACACTTCCTCCTGCATGTTTGACAGTTGATGTCACACACTGTGGAACCATCCTCTCGCCTGCTCAACGGCGTACAAAGATCCTGCGTGATGAACCGAAGATTTGAAATTTTGATTCATCAGTCCATAATACCTTTCTTGCTGCAACTCGCCCTGTCAAACCTGCAGCTCGAAGTCTTCTCTTCACAGTTAAAACTGAGACTTGCTTACTACGACCACTATTAAGCTGTGCTTGAAGCTGTTGTCCCGTGAGCGGCCTATCACGCAACCTGTTAATTCTCAGAAACTTGTCCTCTGATTCAGTTGTGGCTTTGGGTCTGCCAGACCGCTTTCTGTCAGAGTTTCCCCCAGTTTCTGAGTGTGTTTTGATGGCAAAGAAAACTGTACTCACTGACACCTTGAATTTCTTTGCAATTTCTCTGTAGGTAAGACAAGTGTTATGATGGTCTGTCTCTCGTCCATTGATAATTGCTTTTTTCTCGCCATTTTGTAGCAACACACTACTTTCTGCAGTACGGTACTGTTCACCTGATGCTCATGAGGGTCTGGTACCACAGTGAGTTCCAGACAGAGGGGGTTATAAGTAATCAAGAAAAGTTGGAATACCTGTAGGAATTAGTAGCACCAGCTTTCAAGCCTGATTCAACCTTCATTGCTGCAGAACAGCTTTAAACTGTTAACCCACTTTGTCTTCCCTGAAAATGGCCTTTTTGTATAATTCTGAAATGTACCTTATATTTCAGTTTTGGGTAACCAAACCTTTTTTTTTTAACCTCTGGCTGTTCAGTACTTACCTTTGTACCATTTCAAGCTATTCATTGGGCTTGCACGACTTGAATTGCAATAAATAACTGGAAGAATTAGGCTGTTCTAAAACTTTTGACCGGTAGTGTATATAATTTTTGTCTCTCAGGTGATAGGCACTCCCTCAGTGGCCTGGCTTTTAAAGCAGCTCGTCCCGCTGATGAGAGCTGAGAGTTTGGAGATCACAGAGTCTCTGGTGCTGGGCTTTGGATGCACCAACGCTCTGGTTTTCAGGTACTGGAACATGCAGAAATTCACACCGACAGTACACACACAGGTCCCGTCATACTTGTCAGAGTTTATTAAGTATAGTTTTACCTGCTCAGATGAATAATTTGTATGCATTTCTAATTTATAGCTCAGATGACGTCAATGAATCATAACTGTGCTGTTTGCTGTTGCTGCGTGACTCAGGCCTGTTGTTGTCTCGATTTTTATTTTAATAGAAAATACATAATGTGCTACATTTAGTTCTTATCTCTTACATAAGAAATACATTTTACATATTGTTCATCTGTTGGTTATTCTCACCTGTCTGCACATTCACTTCATAACTGAGATGCCTCCGAAACATTCAGAAGGAAAAAAACGGCATCATTGACGTAGAGGAGAATTCTTAGAGGGACAGAGAAGAGAGTTAATGTTAAAGAGAGTTATTTCATTTTAAAGAGATCCTCTATTTTTAACCTGAATGTTTTCCAAAGGGGTGCTTGTTGTTATTGAAGAGATTAAGGCCTCTGCAGACAAATTTGTTAAACATTCCTGTGTTTGAGGATTAGTGGTTTTTAAGGGCATGTGACATTCGAGCCGCAAGAGATAGATATCTGTTACAAACCATTATGCTCCACCTCTATCTGCAGGGAAGATCTGCCTCGCTCAGCAACGATGCAGTCAGTTAATTCTTGTCCTCTCTGATTGTGTGTGTTTACAGGGAGCTGGTGGAAGAACTCCATCCACTGATGAAGGAAGCACTGGAGCGTAGGCCGGAGGTAACACACACAAACACACGCACAAAGTGATGACAGAAACACTGGCTAAATAATAATAAATAAATAAACCGAGCATAAACAAAACTATTAAGTATACTGACATGAATTTTTAACTGCAGAGGTGACATGGTTTGCCAGTGAGGCAGTGAAGTGAAAACCTGTGTATGCTTTCAGAACAAGAAGCGCAGAGAGAGGCGGGATCTTCTCAGGCTGCAGCTGCTTAGGATCTTTGAACTGTTGGCTAACGCAGGAGTTATCAGTGACAGGTAACACATGTTTAATCTCCTGAGCGCCCTCCAGTTGTTTTTGTTTTCATCTTTACTTGTGAAATCTAGGAGTAATCGTTCTTGCCTTTTCCCTTCTTTCACTCTAAGCCTCCTGTTGATGACAAGCTCTATAATTACCAAAGTCTCCTTCTCCTCCTTTACAGCACCAACGGAGCGCTGGAGCGTGACTCCCTGGCACTGGGCGCCTTGTTCCTTGAGTATGTGGATCTAACCCGGATGCTTCTGGAAGCTGAGAATGAGAAGGAGCTGGACGTGCTGAAAGACATCCGAGCCCATTTCAGCGGCATGGTGGCTAATCTCATCCAGTGTGTTCCAGGTAAATCCTTTTATGACTTTTTATATTATATTATGGAAGCCCTAAGCGGTCATGCATTCATACATACATTTATTTTCTTCTGTTTTCTCATTTGATTTGTTTTTCTCGACCTCTTGAGTCATTTAGGTCATTAAGTCAAAATAATAAATGTTGTTATCCTGAGATACTGGGACCATTTTCTTGGAATCTTGAGATAACAAGACTTTGTTTTCCCATGATAACGACATAAATAATTTAAGATCTCAGGCTAATGAATCAAATGTGATCGGCCTGAGATTTCCATCACGCGACATCACGCTGTGCTAACTGATCTAGATACTCCTGCTCCTGTGACATGTTACATTAAATGATGTTTCCTGAAGTGATTTAATAAACTAGACTACCTTTTGATTCCCCATCATCTCACATTAATTATGTTGTTATCCCAGTGTTATAAGAGTAGAGTCGTTCCCTTGGGGAATAGAGCAGTATGCAAGGTGCGAGTGGTCAAGCAAGTGGAGTGAGAGTGTGTGTCTCCGACGGAGCAACAGAGCAGGCCTGCAGTTGTACATGATTAAATAAAAGACTACAGTGTCTCAAAGTCATCTCCGAAGCGCCTGTGTGTCATTTCATTGCCGTGGGAAGTGAAAGGGTTAAAATTAACCCCTGAATCCCAGGACTCTCCCCGTGCTGCCCGACCACAGTCTGACAGCCGAGCAGGAAAGGTTAACAGTCTGGTTATCTCAAGATCTTGAGAAAATGTATTGCGGCATAATGACATAAATAAAGAAAACAAATGAAATCATTATCATGAGAAAACTGAGGAAAGAGTATCAGTAGCAGGAGATGTAGTAGCCGTGGCATTCGCAGTGTTCTTCAGCCACAGACTACATTTCTGTGTCAATCAGTGAAAATGTTTTGACTATCCATCTCCCTTTCTCTCTCGTCCTCACACTCACATCTGCACAGTCCACCACAGGCGCTTCCTCTTCCCTCAACAGTCTCTGAGACACCATCTCTTCATCCTCTTCAGCCAATGGGCTGGACCGTTCAGTGTCATGTTCACACCCCTTGATCGCTACAGCGACCGCAACCACCAGATCACTCGCTACCAGTACTGTGCTCTCAAGGTGAGCACTACCTGTACTACCACACAAACCCTACTGAACTGTGTACTGTTGTCCATTCACTGTGTTCTAAAGAAGCCTCAGCGTTAGCTCAGCTCAACCTTTGTCACCTTAGGCCATGTCAGCAGTTCTGTGTTGCGGCCCAGTGTTTGACAATGTGGGTCTCTCTACTGATGGCTATCTCTATAAATGGCTCGACAACATCTTGGCCTGTCACGACATACGGGTAGGTCAACACTGGAAAAACTTCATACATATGAACGAAGACATGAGGAGGTATCAGCACCAAGTTATTATTCATATCTAATGTGTTTGCCTTTAGGTGCATCGTCTTGGGTGTGAGGTGGTCATCTTGCTCTTAGAACTGAACCCAGACCAGATCAATCTGTTCAACTGGGCCGTGGACCGTTGCTTCACCGGATCTTACCAGCTGGCATCTGGCTGCTTCAAGGCCATCGCCACTGTCTGCGGTAACAGGTGTGGAATTAAGCTTTTGCTACATTCATTAGAAGACTTTCATACTCCACCAGCTCCAGGAAATCTCTCTATAGCTTCTAACCTCCCTGCTGAGGAGTTCCCACCTGCCCACAACTGTCTGTTAACATACATCGAGCCTGTTTTCATTGTAACCAGCATGCAATGACCGTTTCTTCTTACTTTGCCAGGAATTACCCTTGTGACCTCGTGACCTTGCTCAACCTAGTGTTGTTCAAGGCCTCAGACACCAGCAGGGAAATATATGAGATCTCCATGCAGCTGATGCAGGTACATACAGCACGCAGAAGAGAAAAATGTGGTTCCGATGTCACATATTTTTTATTGCGTGCAAAGAGATGAGACAGAGAACAGGAACCAAAACCTGACAGTGTGTTTTGATTGACAACTTGTCTCCAGGTGCTGGAGTCAAAGCTGTGTGCGTACTCAAAGCGGATGGTGGAGCAGAAGCCCGGTAATATTTTGTATGGAACACACGGACCCCTGCCGCCACTGTACAGTGTCAACCTGCCTCAGCTCTCCATCCAGCTGGCCAGCATGTACCCAGAGCTCACTCTGCCTCTTTTCTCAGGTATATTTTTCACAATGGATACTTAAAAACTTTATTACAGAGTCCAGGAAACAGGGCCATAACTAGAATCCTATTATACAGTATTTGTTGAAGAACAGTACATCCTAATAGCAGCTGTCGCCTCCCCACCCTGTTTGTGTCTCCTTCGACTATCATGTTTCAAAACAGACGTGCATATCAGATTAAGGAAGCAAAGGTGCCTAAAATACTGATTTTTTTGTCATATTATTGTCTGATGGGCTGAATACTTGCATCTAGTGTACCCATTAAATACAGATATTAACTCCAAAACAGCTTAGCCTCTTTCAGCCTTCATATTCAAAACTCCAAAGAGGTATTGAGACAGTTGTTTTTGCTCACAATGCGTGTCTCCTGTTATTCAACACCTTTAAAGAATGCTTCACTTCCTGGAGGCACTTGTAACATTAATTCTTCTGACATTTCATTATCTGTGCAGAGGTGAGCCAGCGTTTCCCAACCACCCATTCCAACGGCAGACAGATCATGTTGTCCTACCTGCTACCCTGGCTCAGTAACATTGAGCTCGTGGACACGGGGCTCCTACCTCCCGCCTCAAGCCCGTGCACGCCGGAGGAAGAACCTCACGGTCAGGGGCAGGGTCTGTCTCCGAGTCTAAGAGGCAACGGTTGGGGCTCCCTGCAGGCGACCTCGCTGGTGCTCAACAACCTCATGTTCATGACTGCTAAGGTAGAAAGTCTAGTCTGTGGAATTATTTTTTACGATTAAGTATTGCCTTTCAACTGGAATTTTCTTTACATAACCAGTACGGAGATGAGGTTCCAGGCCCGGAGATCGAGAATGCCTGGAACGCTCTGGTGTCCAACGAGAGGTGGAGCAACAACTTACGGATCACCCTGCAGTTCCTTATCAGCCTGTGTGGAGTCAGCAGTGACACCACACTACTGCCTTATGTAAGTGTAATGAAGGTAACAAACATGCAGAGATGATATTAGGTCAGTTAAAACTGCATGAATCTGTTTTAGATCAAGAAGGTGGTGATCTACCTGTGTCGCAACAACACCATCCAGACTATGGAGGAGCTCCTGTTTGAGCTGCAGCAGACTGACCCGGTGAACCCCGTGGTCTTGCACTGCGACAACCCTCCCTTTTACCGCTTTGCTGCCAGCAACAAAGCCTCCACCTCACAGACAGGTGAGAGGAGAAGCTCCTGTCATATTCTGTCACGTCTATGATCCGCTGTTCTGTATTTCTGAAGATTACCTCTGAAATGTCTTGTATATAGGCACCACCTCCAGCAGTAACACCGTGGTAGCTGGTCAGGAGA
This sequence comes from Collichthys lucidus, assembly GCA_004119915.2. Lineage (NCBI taxonomy): Eukaryota > Metazoa > Chordata > Actinopteri > Sciaenidae > Collichthys > Collichthys lucidus. The sequence continues at coordinate 2,523,773 of CM014092.1, forward strand.
ACCTGGCAGACACAGACGAGAACAAGCTGGTCAGAGAGAGTGAAGAGCGGTTAGTATTAACATAGTTTAAATGTCGTCAACCGTCTCACTTTGAAACCTTTCAGTCACAGAATAGGAAAGTACACTTTGCAAATGTGGAAAATTCACTTTGAATGTCGTGTTTTACTCGCAGCAGGGCCAGGGCTCACAACAGGCTGGAATCTCGCTACAGCAACAGCTCCGGAGGCTCGTACGAAGATGAAAAGAGTAAGTCTTGTTTTGCTTCTCATGAGATGTACAAACTCATAGAGTGTGTACTCACACACACACACACACACACACACACACACACACACACACACACACAGCCCACGGGAGCACAGCTTCCTGTTATTTGGAATGAGCTCCAGGACATAAATTCTTCCTGTCAGTTTATGACAAAGGTGATTATCAACGCTTAAGCGTAAGTCCTTAATGCTAATTGTTAACAATTCTTTGCGTACAGACTGGCATTTGTTTTTTTAGTGGAGAGAGAAGAACCAATGCCGAAGCACATCCAGCTATCTACACTGGTGTGTCCACCGCTGTCCCTCATGACACAGATACAGATTTAACCTCAGCCACACTGATGGTACGCAGTCTATCTTTAGCTGGCGTCTGTGTTGGGAGGCTTCCAGGCGTGAGTCTGCTACTGTCGTCCTCATGTGACTAAGCAGAGCTGTACCCAGACAAGCACAAAGGGTGGGACCTCCATGTCTGAGCAGGAAACACTCTCACCAAGCCAGAGTTTGACCTGATACGGTTATTTTAGACCAGACCAAGACAATTAGATATTGTTTTATGATGTCAAGCTATATCAGACTTGTTGTTCCTTTTTTTTTTTTTTTTTATAAAAGTTTGCACAAAGTTAGATCATGTCTGTTGGCTAACCACCACAAGCCAAATAACTTAGCTCAGCATTAAGACTGGAAACAGCTAGCCTCGTCCGGCTCACAGGAAGTAGGCTGTGGGTATAAGCCTGCCACGGGCCAGCTATCAAAGTCCACCATCAACAAATGAAATATTACAACCAGCTAAGGACAATATTTTTTGATAAAGGTCAAATGTGTGACCAAACAGTGTTTGATGAAGTCCTGTGCATTTGTTTGGTACAGGCTGCAACAAATCATTGTCATTTTCAACGTTTTTTCCGGGAAAATGAAGATGATCATTTTCTTTTTCTTTTTTCTTTTTCATTTATTATTTTTTAAAATAATAAATTGTATTACCTCGAGCTGCCACTTGAGGCTGGCTACAGGACATTTCAACCTCTATAAGCGCCCGTATTAAAATGTTGAACTTCACAGCAGAAATAAACATGGAAATAAACTCACCTGTTCAAATTACATTAAGGCTTAAAGCCCACATGGCTATTTCAGCTTCAGAAACCCGTGGGTCACTCAGATGCTGTCCTTTCTTCACACTGTCACTGATGTATCTCATTTGTTTCTTTTGTACACAAATCCAACAAACCCCTGTTTTACAGAATCACCACTGATTATCTGCCAAACTATTTCTTAGCTGGTCCCAGTAACTTCCTCTGTCTCTGCCAGTTGCCTGGCAACTGGTCTTTAAAACGGCAAATTGTTGTTTTTATGTTTACACATTGAAATAAGAAGATGTAGCATGATGATCCATGAGCTTTAGAGGTGCTAGTATGATTTTTATACGGTAACCTCAGCCAGCTTTAGTTTCATATTTAGAATACAGATAAGGGAGTGCCGTCAATCTTCTAATAAACTTGTGACAAGAAAGTGAATATTATCCAACATGTTAAAATTTTCCATATTCAACACCTCAGTTCAGAAAAACATGCTTACACTGAGATGTCAGTAAAGATTACAGTTCTGTATACATTTCACAACTGACTATGTTCAGTAAAATGCAATCCTGTATTACACACACGGTCTGGTAGAAAACTGCAGTGTAGCATTTTGTTGTTGAAATACCTGGACTGTGAGCTCAAATTCCACATGTTTTGAATGGTTTGTTGATGACCTGTCACATTAGCTGTCTGTCACTGCTTTGGTTCTCGTGGGAATCCTTTTTGTGCTTGACAGTTTATGGTCAGTGTCATTTGAATATTTAAGTATATAGGATATGCTTTCCAATCATATTTCTATCAGCCAACTCTTTACACTGGTTTCTTTTTGTAGCTGACCCACTCCCACCATATGCTGGTTGGCTGCTGGGTGTTCTGGAGACCAACCATCCTCAGCCGTTACCCATGCCTGTTAACGGAGGCTGCTGGGCTCCTCTGGTCGACTACCTCCCAGAAACCATCACACCTAGAGGACCGCTGCACAGGTATGCATGAGTTCCCATTGTACATCCAATCTATTCCACAACAACCACAAAATGACACACGCAGCTGGAACAGTGGTGTTGCTATCAGCAACAGATCAGTAAAGTCAGCAAAGAAAGGCATTCTCTCACACACAAAGTTCCACCTACTAACAAATGGTGTGATAAACTCGAGCACAGAATGAAACCTAGCAAGCTTTCTTTGTCTTTGCTAGGCAGACAATAAATATGAGATTCATTTATCTTCTCTCTCTTTTGACACCTCAAAAATCATTACTGAAAACGAGTTTCAGGTTTATGATGCATGCTTTTTACAGTACATTACAGCAGAGCAGACAGATTCATGACATTAATGCGGTTTTATATGTAAGCAAATTATTAGTTTCTGTATCTGCAGCTTGTCATGTTCATTATCATGCAGTACTAAGAGAAGCTCCACAATCCCAGCAGCAATATATACACACAGTTTCAAGGATAAGACTTGAATTATGATATGAAATCAGTGACAGATGCCTAAAAGACTTTTTTTTGCCCAGTCTGCATTTCAGTTGTCTTAAACTAATTTTATGAAGTTGCTAATACAGACCCTCTTTATGGCTGACATAAATCTAGGAGATAAATCAGTAAATATTCCAGGTTTTCTCTTGATTTAGAGCCGAAACAATTAGTCCATTAATCATTCAGCTGACAGAAGAAAATAAAGACTTAAAATAGTTGATAAATTTTCTGACAAAGAAAATGTGTCACTGTTCAACTGACATGTTTTTCTTAGTGCTCCATGATAAATAACTTTTGTTACCCTGTATTACATGTGAGCTTATTGATGTCACATGGGCTTAAAGGACAGTCATACTTCAGTACATCACCCACAGTCCATGGAAGGAGCAAGTATTGTTGATATTCTGTGCACTCACTACATTTGTGTGTGTGTGTTTTGGTCTTCAGGTGTAACATCGCAGTGATCTTTATGACTGAAATGGTGGTGGACCACAGTGTAAGAGAAGACTGGGCTTTACACCTTCCCCTGCTGCTACATGCCCTTTTCTTGGGTAAGTGATGTGTGTGCATGACACACACACATCACACACACATCACACACACACACGCACACACGCATAACTCAGCTTTGGGCTACCTTTCTGTTACGAGTCTAAAGAGCCTTTGGCTGATTAATGTTGGGAAGAAGGAATAAGAGTCTCATTTAAATATGTGAATCTGGACTAGCTGGTTGGCCGACTGTATTAACTCAGAAGTTCTCGAGGCTGCCTTACTCTTATCTCACGCTGAGGTGGAGGTGGAGGAACTTGCACTAGAGATAAGATTGAAAATCATACCTGATGTTCACACACAAACACATACACCCAAAATAATCTGGAGGTGTGTAGGTATTTTCTGTGACGTCTAATAAGCTCATAGCGTGACAGCGCAAACTTTTATCTCCATCCCACCGCAGACACAGACACATTCCCCAGGACCTGCATTTCTCACAGAGGCTGTGTTATCTAAAACATGGACACATACCTACTCTGTCAGCTGTGTATAATTATGCACTCTGCATATTCAGCATGCTAACCGTCAAGTTCAGGTTGTTCATGATCATTCGTCATGAGACAGGCTGTTTCACTGTGGCATGAAGGGCATGATGCTGATCCATTTTGTATTGTCTGATTTTATTTTTTTTACTGGCAATGCATTTGGAGAAATGTTTTATTTATAGCAGTCTGGAGTTTCCACAGCTAACTAGTGACGCACAGTATCTCCTTGTACAAGTGGGCTTTCAAGGAACTGTACGCTGACATTTCTAAGGATCTATCCAGCAATATTTCACTTCGCTGTCTAAAAACAGCCAAGACACTTCATTATTTCTGCAGTGTTTTTCTGCTTTGTTTATATCGGCAGCCGTCTGTCGTTGTCTTACTGGACGTGTATTTTATCTACCAGGTCTGGACCACTACAGACCAGAGGTCTATGAACACAGCAAACGTCTCCTTCTCCACCTCCTCATTGCTCTCTCCTGCAACAACAACTTCCAGGTCAGAGCTAATACTTAATAATCAACAGGGCTTTGGATGAAATTTCAGTAATCACTTATTTCAATAACCCCTTTGTTGTCTTTCCAGGTAATAGCTTCAGTTCTGATGCTGACGAGAGAGATTAGTGACAACAAGACCCTCACCATCAAGTCCAGCTACCACACAGAGTACCAGCAGTCGCGTAAGTAGGAAACACCGACATGCATACACACATTTATTATTAATCAGTCCACTTAATTCTGTATACTCATCATCGTGTTCCTGTAGATGCACCTGACTTCCTGCGAGAGTGGCAGGCGTCTCCAGTGGTGGACTCCGGCCTCAGCTCCACCTCCAACTCTTCCTCTGCCAGTCTGGGTGGCGGCAGCACTGCAGGCAGTGTTGGGAATTTGCCCCTGGTGACACCCGACGACCTGGAGGATCTCGAAGACACACCCAACGAGACAGACGAGAAGACGAACAAACTCATCGAGTTCCTGTCCACCAGGTACGCACACCTCACAGCAGTCTGAGTTTTGTGCAGGCAGCTCCAGTGTTCAAGCGGGTGTGTTTGTGGAGTGTGTGGAAATCTCAGTGTGGTGCACAGTCTGCACATATCTAAGTGCTTGTGTAACATGTATATGGTGCTACTGGTGGTGGGTATACAGTGCCTGGAGTACTGTGTTGTTGTTGCTCAGAGCGTTTGGGCCGCTGTGGGTGCACGAGGACATCACACCAAAGAACCCCAACTCCAAGAGCACGGAGCAGCTCTCCAACTTCCTACGCCACGTCGTCTCCGTCTTCAAGGAGTCCAAGTCAGGTGAGAAGCTGCTCATGTTAAAACCCATATTCCGTTTTCAGCTGATGTGTTCAGGCAATCCACCAGACTTCATTCAAAATCCAATATATTGTCATAAAATGCATCTAAACAAACCTGTGTGATGTGTTTGTGTGTATCATTATGTGTCTTCATACCTGTCTGTGCAGACTTCCACCTGGAGCACCAACTGAGCGACGTGGCTCTACAGACGGCCCTGTGCAGCTCCTCGCGTCACTACGCCGGGCGCTCTTTCCAGATCTTCAGAGCTCTCAAACAGCCGATCAACAACCACGCCGTCTCTGACCTGGTGTCACGCCTCGTCGAGGTGGTGGGAGAACACGGGGATGAGGTGCAGGTAAGAGCGAGCGACAGATGAGAGAACTGTTGCAACTCTTAATAATCTCTTTACTTTGTAAATAAGCATGTGTGCTTGTTGTGTTTCAGGGCTATGTGATGGAGGTGCTGTTGACGCTGGAATCTGTGGTAGTGAATCTAGCAGAATGTCTGAAAAACAGTGACCTCATGGCAGCTCTAACCAGGTAGGCCTCTGCTCTTTATGGGTTCAAAATCCAGCCAGGCTTTACATTGCTAAAACTCTTTCTGATTTGATACAAGTATATTCATTTGGAATGTGTTTGATTCAAAGGACATCCTCCCCAGACTTTGTGACCAGTGACAAACTGATGAACAGAAAGAGCACGGGTCAGTTGAACTTCCCTGGCCCAGGGTTTGTTGGTCTTTCGTCACAACGCCACCAGCGCTCCTACTCTGTCCCCAAGAAGTTTGGCGAGTGTGGCCACCATTCGAACGATCCTCCTCGCAGTGCAACTCTGGACCGCATACAGGCAAGAGGAAGATTCACGTTTAGTGCGACACCTTTAAAGCTGTTGAACACAGTACATCTCACTAATATGATTATATTTGATCTTCAATCCACAGGCCTGCAACAATCATGGCCTCGCCCGAACGGGAAGAACCCCCGGGTCTTGCACGTCATCAACCAATCGCATCGATCCCAGTGTTCTGTCGGATCCGGCCCATGTTTCACACCCTTCAACAATACTGGCCACAGTCTTCTGGGTGGCGGTGTCACTTATGGAGTCAGACTTTGAGTTTGAATATCAGATGTCACTTCGGCTCGTTCACAAGTTGCTGTCAAAGGTAGATACTATTAAACTTGTGATCTTAGAGAGGAAGTTAGAACCAACTAGACCAAGACATTTTCACTGAGGTTCACCTGAGCCATCCTAAGGACAGTGTACATTTTATTTTAATATTATTTTAAAAGCCTCCGGTCAGATAAATATATTTACTATTTACTATATATTTAATATACTCTTATTTCCTAGGTGCCCTTAGACAGAGCAGAGAATCGCGAACGCCTCGAGAAGCTGCAGGCTCAGCTGAGGTGGAGTGGCTTCTCTGGGATTCAGCAGCTTTTGTTGAAGGGTTTCACCTCCCAGGCAACTTCTGACCTCACCTTACAGCTCTTCTGCCAGCTCACGCCAGTCTCCCGGGTGCCCGTTGTTGACAGCTCGCAGTCTATAGGTATGTGATTTCATCCTGTATCATTATATCAGCTCACTGACAAAGTCTGCAGTTTTTCTTTACATTGGGTAGTATCAGAAGGTCGACCTCTCCTCTCTGTGCAGGATTCCCCCTCAATGTGCTGTGTCTGCTGCCTCACCTGGTGCAGCACTTTGGACACCCAACTCAGTTTTGTAAAGAGAGTGCAGAGAGGATCGCACAGGTACAGTGCAACTCCTCAGTTGATTAGTTTCCTTCAGTTTCTATGAGGTTAGGTCAGACTTTATTATTGTAAAGCAATAAAACAGTTGAGTTAAAAGCAGTCTGCCGTCTCTTTCTCTCTCTCAGGTGTGTTTGGTGGAGAAGCACACAAAGTTGTCCCATCTGGCTCATGTGATGACTCTCTACAAGACACGTTCCTACACACGGGACCCTTTCTCCTGGGTCAGCGTGGTTTGCCGCTACCTCCATGAGGCTTTCTCTGACATCACACTCAACATGGTCACCTATATGGCTGAGGTAAGCGCTGCAAAATATGCATTGCCTCCCTTACTTCTAGGTTTGATCTTTTTCCCAGTGTTGCTACAAGAGTTTAATACAGGTATAAGACATTTAAGGAAGTCAGGTTTGGTGGATAGATTTGATGAAACTTGTGAAGCAAGATCAGCTAATATGTGGTCCGGTTCAGTCATAATATATTCACTCACTGAAAGTCTTTCTCCATCTCTCAGCTGCTGGATAAGGGCCTTCCCAGCATGCAGCAGTCTCTCCTCCAGATCATCTACTGTCTGCTCAGCCACATGGACCTGACTGCCGTACAAGTCAAACAGTTCAATGCTGATGTCACGAAGACCATTGAGAAGTTTGTCCAGGTAACTGTCCACTCCTGCACTCCTCATGTTATTGTGTGTTGTACAGTATGCAGTGCTGCTCTCTTATACTGTATGCTGTTTGTGATTCCATAGACCATACACTGGAAGGACGCCTTAAACATCTTGAAACTGGTGGTGTCACGCTCTGCCAGCCTGGTTCATCCGGTGTACGGCCACTCACAAGGTGACCTGTCCAACCTCGAGGTCAGCAGGGTATGGGACGGCTCAGCCAAGGCCCTGCCTGGAAAAACACTGGACTTCACCTTTGACATCTCTGAGGTGAGAAAGCACCTACATTGAGAGCGCTCACCACCTGCTTACACCTTCAGTACTTGTGATACTCACACATTTCTCTGAGGGCCCGTTTCTGTGTTTTCCTCACAGACTCCGGTGATTGGACGTCGATTTGATGAGCTCCAGGGTTCGGGGGGTAGGGAGGGTAAGGCCAGAGCCATGGCTGTAACACGGAGTACTTCCTCCACTTCCTCTGGATCTAACTCAAACACCATCCTGGTGCCTGTCAGCTGGAGGCGACCACAGTCCTCTCAGGTAGAGTTAGATCGACCATGATTCTATTCATGTAGCTCTAACTGTAAGTCTTCGATGTGGCTTCTCAGTGCTGTTAGTACTGGTAACAGTAACAGTAACATGCTAGCTAACACCCACCCCTATTTGACATCAGAGTCATATTTCTCTGCAGGTGCTTGTATATAAATGCTAAATCACTGATTTATTGGTTATTTAAACATCTGGAAAGGAACAATCTTGAGTAAAATAGAGTTTATGTTGGTTCCTCTTTGATCAATACTTGTATTTTTTGCTGTTTTCATCCCACATATAGAAAAGAACCAGAGAGAAGCTGGTGAACGTTTTGTCTCTTTGTGGACAAGAAGTTGGACTCACCAAAAACCCGTCTGTAAGCTACCTCCCCACACTCTGCCCCTGCTCGTTTACAGACAACAAAAAGGTCACCTTTTATTTTGGTAACTGAAGTTCTCTGTACTCTTTTCAAAAGTCGAGCTTTTGTTCCTTCTCCTCAGGTGATCTTCTCATCGTGTGGCGACCTGGACATGATGGAGGTGCGAGAGAGCGGCGTGTCGTCGGAGGAGGGCGGAACCAGAGAGGACACGCTAGACGACACCGCCAGTGAGCAGCAGTTCAGAGTGTTCCGAGACTTTGACTTTCTGGATGTGGAGCTGGAGGACGGAGAGGTAATTTAGCCACAGTCACAGCTTATGTTGATTTAAAGTATCTGTCTCTTTCCTTCTCTTTGACCTCAAATGCACGTTTCATTCATTTCTTTCTTTAACATCAATATATTTTGAAATGTATTTCTCTGTCCCTCCTCCTTATCTCTCTCTGTCTAACTCTGTGTCTCTCTCTCTTCCCCTCGCTGCCTAGGAGCTCCAGGTAAGGTTCTCTTACACTGAGCACTTACATCAGCTTCTTAAAGCGCTGTGGTGTTGCTGGATCCTTTGTTTCCCACTCGACAAACAAGGATGATTGTGCTTCATTTTGCTCTCACAGCTTGGTTGCAAAACTACATTTCTTTATAATAATGGAGATAATTATACTGTAAAGTCTTTATGGGATAACAATTCTCATCCTGAATGCAAACAATCCTTGCAGCATATTTTCATGCCATGAAATTTTCATGCCAGTTCATTCTGCATCTTGTTCTTAACTATTATCTTCAAGGTTATATTCTTCAATTCACTGCTGCTTTGCCTCTGCCCTTGTCTTCCAATGTGTATGTGGTTGTTTCATCTAGGGCGAGACCGTGGATAACTTTAACTGGGGCGTGCGTCGGCGATCTCTGGACAGCACGGAGCTGGGTGACCTGTTGGAGGAGAGCCAGCACTCAGGCAGCACCCCCAGCCTGGGTCACGAGGACCCCCACGATTCAGACGAGTCCTCGGAGGAAGAAGAGTCTTCGACCAGCCAAAGCCTGTCTCACTCTCAGCTCGTGCGTAACCGTAACTGTTGGATCAATACAACATTAACATCCACTGAAGCTTGAAACTGTTGTCTCTTATTTTAATGACTCAGTCTGACAGAAACTATAACTATTGCTGGTTTGCCTCCCTGTTCCAGACTAACCCGTCTCCATCAGAGGAAACCAATCACACTGATTCTTTGTCTACTTCTTACGACACATCTGCCGACCCACAATCCCTCAATGCCACCTCACCGGGCCAGGGAGTGCTCCACGATGATCACAGTGGCCTCCACGTAAGGAATAATACTCCCAAACACATCCAAAAGTATGTACTACAGCTGTTTGTTAACCTCAGTAAAATGTACCCTCGTTGCCTCCTCAGGGGAGGGTGTGCGCTGATGATGACACTCAGGCCCAGGACGATGACCTGTCACTGAGCGTCAATGAGCTCCCTCACGGCTCGGACTGTGGCGAGAGCTTCACCCTGGAGTTGCAACCTCAAAGTCAGCCACGCAATCTGGATCACAGCCACAACCAAGACTACTGCCAACCACCGCTGGACTTTCTAGACCCCAACTGTCTTCCCAGGTGAATGTGACAGACAGGAGTCAAAGAACAGGAGCCTGTATGGAGTGTTGTTTCACTGGAACTTTTTATCAGCTGGCACATTGACCATCAGTGGGACTAAACTTTGGTTAAACTGCAGTCAAAGAACTTGTTTGAATCTGTCACAGCCATAATGTTTGTGTGTGCAGTATTGGGACAGATCAGGTCATGTATTATGAGCTGTCATTCACAGTGATATAAATACTTTATTCAATCATTTTTCCACATTCTGCACAGCTCATATAATCCCATCAGATAGCTTGGTACTTTATTTTGACATAAAACCTTTTTTTTTTTCGGGGAAGGTATCAATCCTTTTTTTTCTCTGTACCCCTATTTCTTTCCCATTTCCACGGCAACAGCTTACGTGATGATGTAGATGACTTGGAAGACCTTGGTTTTCCTCCTCCCCCCTCTCCATTTTTCTCCGCCATCTTGGCAGCCTTCCAGCCCACAGTGTGTGACGACGCTGAGGAGGCGTGGCGCTGTCATATCAACCAGCTCGTGACAGACTCAGATGGGTCCTGTGCTGTCCACACTTTTCAAGTCTTCTCGTCTCTCTTTAAGGTGAATCACAGGAAGGAATATGTTGTCATATTTTCTGTTTATTTTTGTGACCTCTCATATCCTGAAGGATCTTCATGTAAATCTGTGTAATAGTAATTAATAATTCCTCTTTGGTTCCTTCCTAGAACATACACGGTAAATTCTGCCTCCTGACAACTGATGTTGCCACTTACCTTGGAGAGGGTTTAAGAGGCATCGGATCAAAGTTCCTCAGGTCGTCACAGATGCTGACCACATGCTCAGATTGTCCCACAATCTACATTGATGCTGACACGGTGAGTTGTTGATTAGAGCATGTTGGTGGGATCAACCATGTAGGATTAATCAGGAAAGTCTATTTTTTTTTTACCTCCTCCTTCCTTCTTGTCCAGATCATGTCCTATGGTCTCCTTGAGAAGATGAAATTCAGTGCGCTGGAGCTGCAGGAGTATCTGGATACTTACAACACCAAAGAGGAGGCGGCTGTATCGGTAACTCTAAGCATTATTACTAAATCTGTTTTTTATGAAAACATGTGACTAGCTAACAATATTCACCATCCCTCCTCGTTTCCACCCTCTCCTCACACTCCTGTCACCTTACATTTTTTCCTTCAGTGGTTGAGGAACTGTAAAGACACATTTCCCAGATGCCCCGGTGACAGTGTGGTCACCTGCCAGCCTGGAGACTCTGAGGAGAAGGTACAAAGTTACTCCCTGCAAGTTTACAGGCAAACATGGAGAACTTCTTCATGTGTTCTCTGCACCTCTGATCTCCGGGCTCCTCTCTGGCTCTACAGTTTGCTCTCTCTGCATGTTTGCTGTGCGGTTTCTATTTTCAGTCACCAACGACTAAATCAAACTTGAGGTTGCTGGGTTTTATACACTGTTGACTTATTCTTGGTAGCCTGACTGTCATTACTCTTGGTTCACACTATGCTGTGCATGTGTTTGATTGACGCTCTGTCTTCCTCTCACCTTACTCTCACGCCCTAACATGCGCTCTCAATGTCTAGCAAATGGAGTCTCTTGCAGTAAGTTCTCTTCCAAGTTTCTTCACTTCAGATTCCTCTTAAATAAACCGCTTAATTTACTTTGCAAAAAACAATAAGCTAACAGTTATTGTGTATTTGTATTCCTCGCACGTGTGTATATATATGTGGTGTGTACTTTCATATACTTTTGTATGTGTGTAAATATATATGTGTTTGTTTTGTTCCGTCTGTGTTGTCTGCCTCTAATAAATCTGACCCTGTCTTCTAGCAACTGGAGCTTTGTCAGCGGCTCTACAAGCTGCATTTCCAGCTCCTCCTCCTCTTCCAGTCCTACTGCTCGCTCATCGGGCAGGTTCACACCATCAGCTCTGTGCCTGAGGTGAGCCAAGTGTACATTTACAATGTAAACACAGCAGGTTAGATTCTCTTGTGACAAGTTATCGGAATCAAAAAGATTTGATGAAAATGCTGTGGCTGTGAAAAGATTGACCGTTTTTGATAATGATGCTTAGGATTTGGTTATTAAAGAATTGTGACACAGATATATACTGAGCAGGACAGATAGGCTGTAAGTTATTTTGTCGATTCAAATGATTATATAAAACATGAGTATCCCATTTAGTGTCATGGTCAAACCTTCTCTAACTGTGACAGTGTCCTGCAGATCATCATGGAAGTTACTGTTTCTTATTAATCATCCATCTTTTGCCATAAATCGCTAATATGTTTATAATTGTATAACTGAGTGGACAGGAGGTTGAGCGACCATTATCAACGTGACAAACACAGAATATTCTTTTATTATTCATTTCTGACCCTGATAATGAGGTCATATTTTCCAGGTCAAGAAAAAGTGTTTAGGAAAGAACCTATAATTTTTCCCTATTGGTCTGTACCCACTGTGATCCCATGGTGTATTTTCTGTTACTTATCAGCCACCACACTGTGAAATAAAATGTCTGTGATATACTAGTGACTATTTGTTATTGTAGCCCACTAGCCACAGACATTAGGCTCAAATGCCACAAAAAAAGAAATAAAATAAAATAATCTTATTGGATAGAAACAATACAATAAAAGAGAACAATAAAATTCAATACATTAAGAGTCACACACACACAAACACCATCTGTTCTCCACCTACCTCGTAGCTACTGAACATGTCTCGAGAGCTTACTGATCTGAGGAGCAGCCTGCAGGCAGCAGAGGCAGCTGTGGCCAGCGACCTGGAACACAAACACTTGGCCCACACTCACGCACACGCCAGCCAGGTGGCAGCCATGGTTGTCCCCAGCTTCTCCACCTCTGAGGCAGCTGTGCAGGCCGTCCTGGAGTGCCTTAAGAACCACGAGTTCACCAAAGCTGTGCGCTACATCCAGGAATGCAGGTAAGGAACAGTTCTGTCCAAACAACAGCTACATGAAATAATGATTTCCACCTGAACACATTATTATCTTTATATCATTCTGCTCTCTCTCACCTTCTCTCGTTTCAGGAGGCAGTGGCCCAACGGAGTGTTTGGTGGCAGCTCGGAGAGCGAGGTCCAGACACTACTCAATGTCTACTTCCGCCACCAGACGCTGGGCCAGACGGGCACCATCGCCCTGGTCGGTTCTCGCCAGGACTTGAGCCTGATCTGCTCCAAGCTGCTGGAGCTTAACGGGGAGATCCGCGACATGATCCGCCGCGCCCAGGGTTACCGGGTCGTCACAACCTACCTCCCCGACTCCAGCGCCTCCGGGACCAGTCTCTGACAGGAACTCAGGAGCCCCCCACCCCCTCTGTCCCCGCCCTTACCTCCCCTGTCCCTGCAACCGCTGACCCTCCCAAAAGCATCACCTCATCCCTCGCTGCCATCTCAGCCTGCTTACACAGAGGAGGCGCAGCACCCACGCACGTGGCCTCTGCCTCCGCCTGTGTGCCTGCTGCCACGGCTGCACAGCTCCAGACAGTTACCTGCCTACCGCCCTTCCCAACACCAGAACCAGAACCATTTTTAGACCAGAACCTTTCTCTGCTCTCTTCATCCTCATCCACCGTCGACTCTGATACCTCTTTGCTTGATTTCCCCAAACCCCCAGACCTGTTCTCATCACACAGCTGCTCAAACACAGCAGATTTTACACTACCGCATACACAGGAGCCACGTAGGAGTTACCTGGACGAGAACACAAATATTTATTATCCTTTCAGAGGACATTCATCACACAGCTCACCACTGTTAAATCCACACAGCAGCAGACACCTCACATCATCTCATACATCCAGCATGCTCCCCACCGTGGCCTCAGAACCCACCCTGATCACACACTCCAACACAAACACGTCACCCATTCCCCCTCGAGGCTCGCATCTCCCCCATTTCCCCCGCTCTCCGTACAAACACTTAAACCCATCGGCAATTCCACACCCAGGCCATGACACAGTCTTAACCCGCGGCCCTGCCCCAACTTCATCCCTCCTCCCTCCCCCTCCTCCTCCTCCTCTTCCTCCCTGTCCCACCGGCCCAGGAGAGGCTGCAGCATGGGGCTGTTGTTGCTCCCTCGGTGGTGCTGCTTCGCCCTTATCTCGCTACCTGGGGAAGGTGGGTCACGCTGCACTGCCCCTACTGAAAGTAGGGGGGCTCCTGAACGCTGAACCGTCAGATGTCCAGACCTGAGACGCCAGAGGACCTAAAGAATCTGAATCTAAGAAGACGACATGCGTCCCAGACATGATGGGATGTATCACTGAACACTATAGACACTACAGATCGCTGCCTGCTGATAAAGCGATAAACGACCCGATGTGATTCTGTCTGAGCGCTACATGTTGTAAAATTGCTCCTGCTTCACGGCCGTCACTCAGCATCTCATCTGGACCTGTGAAGGCTCTCCGCTTGGATTTCTAACTTGCTTCCCAGATGAACTTCAAGACCTGCTTGAACTTGATTAATTATTGCTGCCTCCTTCAGGAAGGACATAGTTTGCTGGTAGTACCACCAGAGACAGTAAGGAAACTACCGGTGACACTATGTAACATCACCAGTAGAGTTTCCGCTATTGCACTAAGTGGAGCTTTGGTTTCGTTTTTTTAAAAGAACGTTACAGAAAGGTTATCTTACTGTTTGTTTTGTTACTGTGAGAGAAAAAAGGCGAGAAGGAAAAAGCCAAATGCTGGATTCCCTTTTCTCTCCTGTCATGTCTACTGTTTTGAGGAAATTGTGCAATGCATGACCCAGTTGAATGCTTTCTACTGTAGTGTAGTGTCCCTTTTCTGCTCCCTAAAAGTCTGACCTGTCCAGACTGACTGAAAGACTGATGGACGAAGAGCGGATGCAGAATATTCAAGCGTAATTCCTCATGCTGGCCTTGCTCTGTTTATATTCTATATCGGTAAAGCGGCTTGTCTCCTGGCTACTGTCGTGAAACATTGATAGACTCTCGCCATCACGTGTGCACTACTGTGTGGCTAGCGGTGATATCATTAGTGAGTGTACACGCTGTATATTTCTCACTGTCCCGACACTGTAACAAGCTGACCTTATGTGTTCACATGCCATGAGGATAGTGCATGTCCACACTGAGATATTTTGTCTGTCTGTGTACCGTTTCTAGTTATGAGCACACAACCATTGTAGCATATGTTTGTGTGTGGTATGTAGTTACCTTACACGTTAAGGGAAATGCTGACATTCAGCACTCATCGATGTTCAAAACAAAACCTGTGCTACTACTGAAGTCCAACACTTCCTGTCGTCAGCCCTCTTGGTGACTCTCCCTCGTTCCCCCTCTGAGTCATTCATTGTACAAACCTCTTGTTCCTATTTATATCTGATCAGCTATAAATCAACTCATTTGGTTTTATATCGATGTTTGTTCTCAAATCAAACTGCCATGCATGCATCTTCTGTGTACTGTATGGAGTGTTTGAACTATTTATTAACAAGAATCATATTTTGTCTGAAAGATACGTTTGTATGAGGTGCAAAAGGGAGCTTTGAGCTCATGCGGGTATGTTTTTTTTCCTGTGTGGGAGAACGTGTGTGTGCATGCCAAACAAGAAATTGCACATTTTTAAAGCTTTTTAGATTCAGACTGTAGTTGATTTTTTTTTCACCGTGTAAATACTTTTACAGCCTTTGTGAAGTTGTTTTGAGTTGATGTTCTGTACAAGTTAGTGTCAAAGTAAAAGACATGAAAATGATGCGTATTTCAGAACTTTCTGCTTTTTATTGACACTACAGTGCCGATTTTCTTTTTCATTAAGTATTTCAGAGCTTAAAGTTCTCAGACGGGTGGTTTTAAATTCATAGAATTTAATATTTTACACAACCTCCTGACCAACCTTAAAGCCCTGGATTTGTTTTAAAGAGGATATGAAAGTTGGACGTATTCAAACAATGACCAATGATTTAACACGTGCCCTATGATGAGCTGGCCACTTGTCCACGGCCTTTCACCCAAAGTCAGCTGGGATAGGCTCCAGCCTCCTTTGAGAATAAGCCGTTACAGATAATGGATGGAGTCCAGGTTCTATATAATCTACAGAAATTAATCAACTTTTGAGATTTCATAAACTTTATTTCTTCCTACAAAGTTTTTCATGGTTAGTTCAGCAGCAGGGTTAATGAACAGGTACAAAGACAGACTCTCAGGAGTTGCTTCAAATAAGACATGAAAGATTCATTTACTCACTGGCAGGAGAATAAATGAATATCTTCAAGTCTGTTACTAGAGGACACTTCCATCTGTGACATGTACAGGTAACCAGGTGATCCCAGACCAGGGTAAATGTGTTGGGGCGGCTCAGACTATGTATTTGAAGCTGTAGGTGGCGTCGCAGGACAACTTTGTGCCTTTGCAGCGACAACACAGGTCCTGGCGGTGGGGCCTCTTCATGTTAATGTGCCTCTGCTTCTTCTCACAGATGCAACGAGTCTGAGAGCAACCCTGAGACCGAGAGGAGAGGACACAGTGAATGAAGAGGCAGTCAATGAATGCTTCTGACCCACATTTAGCTTGATACTAAAATCTAAATCATGCACTTATATCATTGGGAGGAACACACATGAATGTTTGAAAAGCACCAGTTACACTCTACACATGTTAGAGTTCAATAGCGAGCCTAGTAAACGTACCTTGCAAAGGATGTACTCCACTCTGTAGGGGTTAAACCCCATTTGACACTTCCGGCAGAGCTGCTTGTAGTACACCTGATGAGATTTATTTAAAAAAATATTCATTCCTATTATTAAGGACACAGGTTTTAACTAAATATAAATCAGTTTAACTGAAAGTGCAGACCGCTCACCTTACTGGTTCCAGAGATGCACCACACATAAGCACTCTCCCACAGGATGTTGCAATTTTTGCAGTGGAAAAATCCATACCTCTGCTCCAGGAACTGAAATAAAAGACATTTTATGCTCATTTGTGCACATTGATATTGCATAAAGCTATGTTGTATATCATATCTTATTCCACATTTTATCTTATTCAAAGAAAAAGAAACGTGCCTCAGCTTGTGATAATTCAGTTGAGATTTGTTTGGAAAGATGCAACACTAAAGCACAGTGAACCAACAGGATTGTGGATCTGTATCACTGCAGAAACTCTGCACTGATTTCTCTATCAGATCTTATTTAAAGACCTTCCTTCATCCAGTTTTTTTCTTCAATGCTGCAAATATTGAGTGAATATATTTAATCTGATAACACATAGCATTTCTAGGCCTCAGAAGTGGAGGAAAGGGGGACCCAGGAGCTTACATGAACCCAGCCTTGATGAGAATACCCATAGATCTATAGAGTAATGTCACACATACTGAATGTTGGGACTTTAGTAATTATGTTCCTAATGGTAATTTGGATCAGTGGGAATCCAGTGAGAGTTCTCTCCCTAACCTGGAAGTTGGACCTCTTGGAGGAGCGGTGGAAAGTCCTCTTGAAGTCCTTCACTGCGTCCTCACCGCCTTGATTCTCAGCATCCTCTTCAGACGCTTCTTGTTCAGCTTCAGCCTTTCCTTCACTCCCTCCATCAGTGCCGTGTTTCCTCGCGTGGATCCTGCGGTCAAACACCGGGGAGTAGATGGAGACGGGTCTCAGAAAGCGCATGATGCTCACCGGTGGAGTGCGGCACGGCGCGTTGCTGTCCGGGGTCCTGGGGGACACGTGGTGGTCTTCCTCCGACCAGAACAGCGTTTTGGGACCCAGTGAGCACTGGATGATTTTATCCACCTTGGCGTTCACCTGCACGCCGCATTCTCTGGTGTTTGCCTTCTTCAGTGGAGGGGCTAAACTGGGGTTGACCTGGGAGATGATGGCCTTGCAAAGCTCCAGGTATTTGACGCCCTGCGGGGTGATGAAGCGGCCCTCTCTCTTTCCCAGGACCAGGTCCTGAGCTGTGGGGGCGCAGACACTGTTTGGTGGGAACGCGGACAGGAACCCCTCCATCCTAGAGCCATGAAACCAGTCCAAGTGCTTTTCTCTGAGCTTTAAACTGTCGCTTTGTGCACCACTGATTGGTTAATTGAGACCAGGAGCGCGCAGACTCTGATTGAGCTGCTGTTTCCGGAATATTTCCAAAATGTTCTTCCTGATATATAATATTGTGTTCCCATACAGACACAAAGATACACATGAATATTGATATTTCAGAGGCAGAGGTCCTAAATGTCGTGGTCATCTTAAAGATTCAACAATGATATTTAATTACACAACCTGAAATATGAAGTTCTCTCTGATCCAAACTCATATTCAGGTGCAAAAGTTAATTAATAAATCTGTGCAATGTGCCCATAAACACAATATTCTGCAGTATAGTGCTGACGGTTTAAGGAGCGCACGTATGAAACCTTATATTGGAGCTCCCCCTATAGCTCACACCGGCCATCATGTACTGTAAGCTGATGTGAGACATCTGTCTCTTAGTTTGAGGAGCTGTAAACCAGTATGGCAAGAGCTTTAGAGTGGTTTAAAACCACGCACACGTCTCAGGAAATCATCAGTTATCTTCCAAAATGACAATGATGTACCCAAAGTAAACTCACCTGCAAAATGTTGCATAGAGAAATATATTGCGAGTAAATGATCTGTGAAAAGAAAAGAGATAATGAATGACTCCATAGTGGCCTCAGGGGGCAGAATAGAAACCATCGTTAATAATCTGCATAAACGTCCTTTAAAATATGAACTGCACCACTGAGAGGCGGATAAATGGACTGTACACATGCGTGTATGTCTAATGAACACACTGTGTTTGTTTCATTTTCACACCGAAAAAAAGTTATTTGTGGCAACTTAACTCACCGAGCATCACTGTGTAATAAAAAAATAAAAATAAAAAATAAATATAAATATAAATAAATATTATATATATATATATATATATATATATATATATATATATATATATATATATATATATATATATATATATATATATATACATTTTTAAAATGAGCTCTAATTAAATAAGACATTCTTAATATTAACATTCTTAATATGCCTATTTTATGCTCCTTCTATTAAATTCTTTAATCTAATTTTTATGGTAATATTTTAAATGTTTTGGGTTTTTTCAGGGGGCGAACCGCACGTATGTTCTGCGTCCTGATTAAGGGAGTACTGTACAAAATGCGTGTAAAAAGATGTATAAAAGTGTGTGGTTAGGGGTTTTACGGTCTTAAAACATGTATAATAATTGTAAAACTCACTTCGCGGATTTCGTTTATTGTGGGTTATTTTTAGAACGTATCCCCCGCGATAAACGAGGGATCACTGTATATATATATAGTAATTAGATCCTTTAAATGACAGAAAATACGAGCCTGCTTTGAAGGAGCCATCAGCCCTGCACGGGCTCGCTCTATAGGTGGCGCTACACGCTCATCGATAGTTTGTACCCATGGGCACTGAATCTATACATATTGGCGCCATTTTGGAGCTAGGAGGGGGAAGAGAGCTGCAGAGAGAGGACACGATTGATCACAATTCACCGTATCAGGTAAGTAAATGCACGAATAAGAAAAACCCTTTCGGGATAAAAAAAAAAATTTAGCACCGTTTTCCGGCGCCGCTGTGGGAAAACGGGGTGGAAACCCGGGATTGTGTCCGCGGATTAGCCATCTTTCCAGCGCTAATAAAGGTGGAGCGCAAGCCCGCCTCGCTCGCCTGTGTTCTCGGGCAGCCGTGTCCGAGTCACGGCGCTGGCTGACCCTGGTCCTGCGGCGCTAAAACGGTTAGCTAGTGAAATATTAGCTCTTTCGCTATAAGGCTATAAACGCCTCAGCGGCACGAAGCGGGCACACAGTGGCGCGAAATGGTTTGTGTGAGCAGGGCTTCGGGATATCTACGGCGGGTATAACGGGAGTTTTAGCCGGGTGTTTTTGTTCGCTGCAACGTTACTATCTGTCCGCCCTCTGTCACTGAGATTGCTGCTGCTAACGTTAGCTCGACGAGGCTAGCTAGGCTAAGCGGCTAACATTACAGCAACAAGGCAGCCTGGCCCTCTCTTTGAGCCTCGTACGCGTGCATTGTGTACATATGCGTGATTACAAACTGACAGTTATGATCTTACCTTTTTTTACTCGCGAGGACAAAGCGACATACCTGAGCCCCGTGCGTGCACACATTGTGAGAGATGTATAACGTTGGTAAACAACAAAAGGATCCGAGACAGGAGCTGCGTGTTGTTGTGTGTCACCGTCCCGAGTGGAGGACAGTCACCTCCACGGTGCTGCAGTGTATTTTTGTTTTGTTTTGACAGCCATCGGCTCCGATCATTGAGTCTGTCACCATCACAGCCTCTCTTGACATGTCCGATCACATGGCTTTCATAATCAAGGTAATTGGAAAGTTCAGTTTCATAGGAGTGTGTTTGCATATTGTGTGTCAGAGCTGAGGATAAAAGTTGGGCTCGCCTTTTTGTGCACGTTTTCTGGCTTTTGCCTGAAACCACACGGGCTAATGTTTCATGAGGAACCACTTAGCAGCAGCTCTGGTTGGAGTTAATTTCTGTTTTTTCTAATCTTGCCCCCCTTTTCTTTCTTTCTACATCTTAATCCAGGCTTGCAGCCCTGCAACTTTTTCTTTTTTCCCCCCACACTAAAAAGGAAAACTGAGTAATTATGTTGGGTCGCATTCTTGCTCTACAAAGCCACAACGCTGCTCTTTCAGTTTGTTCCTCTGTGATGGTTTGCTTGTGTGTTTTGAATGGGTACAGAGCCGCTCTGCCTGATGGACCTCGGACACGATCGTACCCGCAGTGTCGTCTGTTTGTGGATGTCATGTCATGTGGGCCTCTCTGGTGGTTTCACTCCTTCCCCGCCGTCTCATTCACATAACCTTTGGGCTAATTCCAATTCCTCCTTCGTTGTTGTTCCTGGCTGGCCTTCACTGGTTCAGATTTGGCAGGGGCGTGCTCCATTTAAGAAAATGTCTTATTTCGTCTCATTCATCTGGAGGAAACTCTTTGACGGTGTACTTTGTGAACGTGCCTGTACAGAGGTTGTGGAGTTCACCCTTAAAAACCCATCCGGTGTCCAGTCCTCCCTCTGTTCTGGTGATCACCCACAGCGTTAAAACAAAGGACGGTCTGTGTCAACGTCTGGATTAGGCTAGGAGGACTGCCCCGAGTCTTCATATTCCTGCTGGCAGCTTTGCGAAGGGCCGAAGTGGGGAGAGCCGAAGTAGCCGACGGATAGAAAGCCATGGCGTGGGGGGAGGAGAAGGGCTAAATGTGTTCCTCTGTGATAAAAGAGCAATGACTTGAAAGTAGCCCATGTTCAAGAGATTTAGTGTGGGGTAGAGCCTGTGTGATTATTTACTGCCGCTTCTCATTCAAAGTGTGTGTGTGTGTGTGTGTGTGTGTGTGTGTGTGTGTGTGTGTGTGTGTGTGTGTGTGTGTGTGTGTGTGTGTGTGTGTGTGTGTGTGTGTGTGTCAGCGTGGTAGACCAGGAGAGAGAGAGATGGACTCAAATTTGGCAGCAGCTATGGGGTGGAAAAGAAGGTCAGAATGGAACAATTTGGCTGTGTGTGTGTGTGTGTGTGTGTGTGTGTGTGTGTGTGTGTGTGTGTGTGTGTGTGTGTGTGTGAAAGCTCAAGTACAGCTGCAGAAAATTGTTTGGTTGTTATTCAAAACTCACTATTGTGGTCGGCTCTCTAAATCAAACCCAGCCAGAGCCTTTTGTCAGACGACAGACCTACTGACCTAGACTGCTTCATAACCATCAACTCTGCTTGAACGTTTAAACAACATCAGTTCCAAACAAGATGCTGGTCGGAGAAGAGAAGCTCTCTGTTCATTGACTTCAAGCTTTCATTATCTGTACGCAGTAATCTATTCTAAAGCTAGTGGAACCTTGTCCTGCTGACTCCTCCTGGGGGAGCTTGTTGTGGAGCAGGACAGGAAAGCTGTTGATGTTTGCCATGTTTCTATCTATGACAGTGGTGACTCTGTCTATTATCTGTCTTTTGATTGTCTGGCTGTCATTCAGGATGTCAGACACCACTAATGGATTTTTTTGACCATGCCTGGAGAAGTCATGCAGTCACTTCACCCCTCGCCTTCTGCGAGCTTACACAGATTTACCTTGTTATACTCCAGTTATATGACAGGTCAACATGAGATAACCTTATTATTAAATATGCTGTTATTGAGTATCCTGGTGAACCAGTAGCCTGTAAAGAACAGGCTTCTGGTACACTGCCCTTTCACGCCCCTCCGCAGGCGTGGTTTAGTCAAAAAATGCTTGCACGTGGTTGGAGCAACCTCATATGAATGACATGACACTTCGACCACTCACGTTGAAGCTTTGTGACGTAGGACGTGTCGTCACGTAAGCGCTGCCATTACTGTTGTGATTCAGGGAGGGGGAGGGCACAGCCGAACACTGGGGGAGGGTGTTCAAATCCCTCCCTACGATCCTGATTCGTCGTGCTGCCCCGGCTACTTTCTGGACGGAGGAGGAGAGCGAAACCAACGCTGCTCCAGAAGGTTGTGTAGCCCAGTGCCCTGGGCGTCAACACATAGCTTCTGTTTCACCAGGAAAGTTATTGAGATGTTAAGTCTGTAAAGTAGTTCAGCTGATTCATCAGCTAGTGTAATTGTTGTGGTGGATTATTTAACAGAGCAGCTAGTGTGAGTCTTCACTGGACTCATGATTTAATGCGACTTCAATCATCAACAATTCAGATGCACAACGATTCTCAATATATCAGTTATAATCTATCAGGGCCAGAAAATTATTGGTAGATTGTTTCAGTGCATAAAAACGGCAGACAGGCTTATTTAAAGCCTCCACCTGAAACGAAAATGTCAGTTGTAGAGTAGGGCTGGGCGATATGGCCTTTTATTAATATCGCCATATTTTTAGGCCATGTCACGATGCACGATATATATCTCGATAGTTTGCCTCAGCTTTGAATTAATTATGATGCATACAATCGCAGTATTATAATGTCTACATTAAAACATTCGTGTTCATACTGCATTAATATATGCTCATGCAAAAAGGGGAATTCGCAACTAAGTCAAAGTTAACAAAAAACTGTAAACATAACATTGTCATTTCAAAACAAGAAATTAGTGCATGCTGTAACTACTACTTTTTCTACATAATGCCACTACAATATTATTGTGCTGTTTTTCTTTGGTATTAATTTGTCCTCCTCCATGTGTTACCGTTAGCACCTGTCTGCTGTGCGCTGCACGCACGGCAGACTGGCGTATGTAACTAGGTGCGCTTGTTTTGTCTCTCTGTGAGAGGGAGAGGCGAGAGAGTGTGAGAAGCCTGGAGTTAAATGTCCGCTGCTAAAAGCAAATGCGTGACAACGTATACTAATTTTCTACAAGCCGGCTATATTCCATATATCACCCAGCCCTATTCTAGACAACACAAAATGAACATACCGAGAATAATATGAATAAAGACATGACATGTAAAACATACACGTATGTGTGTGTGCATGTGCACAATTTCAACACAGCAGTTAAAGTACTTATTCCATAATTTGGTTCCCCTAAATCTGAACGAGAATGGAGCTCTGCAAGTTCTGAAGATCTGCAGATTCATGAGTTCAAATAAAAATGGACCTGTGGATTTGTGGATGTGCTCTGGAACATCATCATCACTTGAATGTAACTTCTGAATTAAAAACACAGTGAGAATCTGGAGTTCAGGTTGCAGTCATAATGGGAAATCTGTATCATGTATTACTCCAGTAATGAAATGATAACAAATACATGATCCGTAATGATTTATCAATCAGAACTGTTTGTTTTCTTTTCTGCCATAAAAATAATTGTGACTCTTTGATGCTTCACTGACGGATAAAGTGTTGATGCTGCTTCTGTCGTTCCCTTTCTGCACCGTCAACATTACAGCAACAGCCCGGCTGCCTTGTTGCTGTCTGTTCTCGCACTGTGTAACTTCAAGCACTTGGTATCCACAATGTAAAACCAAACTAACATCTCTAACCCAGTAAATGTCACAAGGTTGAAATAAGTTGTGAGCGGTTTCTAACCTTAAAATCTAATAAATGCTTTTTAACACATTCTGTCCACACACAGCTGTCCAGAGTGTAAGCAGCACATGTTTTTATTCACCAAGATACGTCCTCATCAGTCATGAAAAAACAAACCTCCTTAACACAGAGCGCGCACAAACACCTCAGTTGAAGTGTTTCCTGTGGGAAATCCCTGCAGTCCATGTCACAGTACAGCAGCTCATGTAGTGATGAGCTTTCTCTATGACTCAACAACATATAATAACCATTCTGATTATATAGACAAACAAAGACAACATCTGTCTGTGTAAAAAAATAAGTGATTGCAGACGTTTGATTGTTTAATCAAGGGATTCACTTCGGATTGTTCTCATGCACTTCTTCAAATATTGATGGGGCATGCATGAAAGTTTAACCAAGAGAGTCTGTGGTGTTTGTCATGACCCCATCAGCTGTGACTGAGGACAAGGTAGAGCTGGAGTCTAGTGATCACAGACTCGGGCTCAACCTGTCGAAGTCCTCGGGCAAGACTCTGAACGCTACATTATTCGTGTGTGTGTGTGTGTGTGTGTGTGTGTGTGTGTGTGTGTGTGTGTGTGTGTGTGTGTGTGTGTGTGTGTGTGTGTGTGTGTGTGTGTGTGTGTGTGTGTGTGTGTGTGTGTGTGTGTGTGTGTGTGTGTGTGTGTGTGTGTGTGTGTGTGTGTGTGTGTGTGTGTGTGTGTGTGTGTGTGTGTGTGTGTGTGTGTGTGTGTGTATTTTTTTTTTTTAATTCTATTTACCATTTCTCTCTTGAACATTCTGATGCTCTGTTTGCAGCTGTAGAGTGGTGGTACAGATAAGTTCATATAAGCCATATGTTCTATATACAAAGAAACAAAGTGATGATCTCTGCATAGGGCTGCACGATATGGCCTGTAATATAGTTGCACGGTATACACGGTACGCCGCGGTGCCAAATCATAACGGTCGCTACTATACTAGAAATTTTACACGACGGTACTACCGTGGATTACTATACTACCGGTGCCAGTCTCCGCTACATAGCGGCCGCCTCTGCTCTCCTCCCGGCTTCTCACTGCATGCTACTCACTCGTAAACAAACCAACATGGAACCGCACGCAACCGAACTACACAGCTGCTGAATGATTGGCTGTTTGCCTGTTACTGGTGACGTCCAGGGATATGATAGGCTGTTTCCGCATGCTGGGTCCGCCCATCTGTTAGCTGATTGGCTGTTCATGTGTTTCTGCCGGCAAGCATGAACTCCATGAAGACAGCTCCGCTTCGATAGAAACTCGCTTCAAAACAAACAACAAGCTAAAGTTCTGTTTCGCCCAGACACGAGACAACACACTCACCGTGGCAGAAGCACCGGGCCCGAGCAGCGAGTCTGCCGTGGCGTCTTCGTCAGTGGCAACACTAATTTAGCTTAAAAAACAAACGTCGTTGTTTCAAACTAACTTGTACAAATACATTGCAGTTTATAAAAAGAATAATAATAAAAAAAGGCTGCAGTATCGCGATAATACCCAGAACCACGATACTTTGTCTGGTATAGTATCGTGGTTACTCATTTTAGTATCGTGACAACTCTAGCCTGTAACCAATATCTCTATTTTTAAGCTATATCGCAATACACAATATATATCTCGATATTTTTGTTGTTGTTTTGTATTGTTTATTTCTAATAAATAATGTCATTATTACCTTGATAGCATTGTAATTGCTCAGAATCAATGTAGAACAGTAGATTTACACTTGCTGTATGAGACACACCTATTTTTATAGCATTTTCACTTGTCATATTTTTTATACATTTTTAATACATTTCATGATGTAAATATGAGCTTTAAAGCTCAATAACTTCCAGGTCATGTGACCTTTTGGCTCAAAATCAGTGTAGAACAGTCGATCTACACCTGCTATACGACACACACTCTTTTTATAGCATTTTCACACTTGTCATATTTTTTATGAATTTAATATATTTCATAGTGTAAATATGGCAATTGAAGCAGTGCAGGATCATACTTGGCTTATGAGACACTTTTTAAAATCAAATTTTAACCATTCTTCATATTTTATAAATAAACGTTTAATACATTTAACACCCACGTCTTATTTTGAAAACCAGCAAAAGTGTCCACACGCTGCAGTAAGCTAGCGCTGACTTTTCCGGTTTTCTGAAAGTGTTTGCCATAAAGTCAGCAATAAGGGCGCATGTGAAAATATTGGAGCAGCTGACGTAACCACGCGAAAACGAGAGACGGCTGGCGTGACCTCAGCTGTTTTTCTTTGGAACCAAGTCGTCCGTCTCCATCTTTGATTAACTCGCTCTACACTTCTCTCCTCACTCGATACAGAAAGTACGCATGCGCGCAGGGGATGTTTCTGGGTGGGCGGCGCAGTGTGCTGCGTGCTGTGAGCAGCAGGAGTGAGTGACAGGCGAAACTCCGGAGAATTAAATGATGACGGCTTAAAACATTTACATGACAAGTACTCGATGGTCGCGATATAGTCATTTCATACATCTCACGGAGAACAAGCCACAATATATCGCGTATATTCGATATATCGCCCACCCCTATCTCTGCATCACATCATCTTTTGCGCTAAACATTTTAACAGGTGATATGTCCGGACGAGCCAGTTCAGCCCCCAGACTCTTACCAGCCATGAGCCATGCTGTTGGAATACATGCAGAAAGTAGTTTGACATTGTCTTGCTGAAATAAGCCAGGTCATCCCTGAAAAAGACGTCATCAAAACCTGTGTATATGATTCAGTATTAATGGAGCAGGTTACCCATCATGCCATGGGCACATATGTACCCCCCACACCACCACGATGCTGGCTTTTGAACTGTGTGCTTATGACGAGTCGGATGGACCCTCTCCTCTTTAACCCAAAGTACTCGGTGTCCATGATTTCCAAACAGTTTCAGATTTTGACTTGTCAGACCACTGGACAGTTTTCCACTTCACCTCAGTCCATCTTAAATGTGCCCAGGCCCACAGAGGGTGGTGGCATTTCTGGATGTGGTTTTTATACAATTTTTCCTTTCAACTATCAGTTGAGGATGTGGCGATGAACCGTGTTCACAGGCGATAGTTTTTGGAAATGTTCCTCGGCTCATGCAGCGATTTAGTGACAGAGTTATGTCAGTTTGTAATGCAGTGCCGTGTGAAGGCCTGAAGATCACAACCATATTGGTTTTCAGATTTCTTCTGATTCTCTGAATCTGTTCATGGTATTATGAACTGTGGAATGAAAACATCATTCTTAAATTGTTGCAATATTTGCCAGAGCAGTTTTTCAGAGTGACGAACCCCTCCTCATCTCAATACTCCACAAAGCCTCAGCCTCTCTAAGATGTTCTTTTTATGATACCAACCTGCCACCAGTTCACCTCATTCGCTGTGAGATCTTCCACCAGCTGTTTTCTTTCTGTATTTCACAACTTTTCCAGACTTTTGTTGCCACTGCCCAACTTTTTTCAAAAGTGCTGTTGCTATAAAATTCAGAAACTTCATTAAACATTTGAGAAGTTTTCTATTTGCTACTTTTAAATCAATGGATGTTTTCCACATCTTCACATTTTGGCCGTGCAGACTATTTATATATTCATGAACTATGAGTCAGGCTTTAGTTTGCCTGGCGAAGGGGGTGTAGGTAAGATGTAGGAGGAAAAATGAAGTCATGTTGCTGGTTGGACACATTTCTGCTATTTAATATCTTTAATGTACAAAGAGCGGCGGCGAGGTCAGTTTAGTAGTCGTTGCCAAAGAGCAGCATAAAGTGCAGTGTGACTGATTTGGCCATGAGCAGTGCAATGAGATGGAAGTCTGAGCATGTTTTGTGTCATGCCAGTGCTCCAAACATGAATCAGGTGTAATCCCTGACAGGCCAGTGGCCGTGATAATAAAATGTGGAGCACAATGGCAGCGGCAGCAGCAGCTTGCAGTGAAAAGGCAGCATGCTTTCTGAATGCAGCAATTTCATCATTCAGTCAGCTTGTAGAAAGCTATTACCGTGCTGCGAATACCTCGCTGAATATTTCACAAGTCTCCATTGGAGTCTTCTTTGGAAGCTTTGAAGTATTAAAAAGATTTGCCGTGGATTCCATATAGTTAATGCAGTGCTTTTTCTCGTTTGGTTTGAGGTTTAGCAGTTCTGCGGGGTTTTAGATTTTTAGTCCAGTTTTTCTCTATTCTCCGACTCCCCTTCTCTCTCACTCTCCTGATTTATTACAAATGTTCTTCTCTTTCCGCAGGCAGTGAAGAGCTAAAGAGGATGGCTCACTCTAAAGCTCGAGTCACAGATGGGAAGGTGACCTACCCCCCGGGGGTCAAGGAGATCTCAGACAAAATCTCCAAAGAGGAAATGGTCCGCAGGCTCAAGGTCAGTGTCGTTCTGCAGCCACGACTTCTCTGTTCACTTGTGTGTGTGTGTGTGTGTGTGTGTGTGTGTGTGTGTGTGTGTGTGTGTGGACGGACGTCGGGCATGTCAATATAATATTGTCATTGATAAAGGATGATGATGTATCCAGCTGGCTGCGGTTCGATACCCGGCTCCTCCGGTATTGATTTGCTCTGATTCACACTGCTCTAAACTTTAGCTGGGAATCCTGATTCATTATTACAATGCATTATTAAAAAAATATTCAAATTTCATTTTGAAGTTTGCACTGTGTAACTGAACAGAAGGACTTTAAAGCTTTTCACCTCCTCTTCCAGATGGTTGTGAAGACCTTCATGGACATGGACCAGGACTCTGAGGAAGAGAAGGAGCTGTACCTGAACCTGGCCCTCCACCTGGCCTCAGACTTTTTCCTCAAACATCCAGACAAGGACGTGCGTCTGCTGGTGGCCTGCTGTCTGGCAGACATATTCAGGATTTATGCCCCCGAGGCGCCCTACACCTCCCCGGATAAACTCAAGGTACGCCGCTGAAGATTCTGTAGAAAGCAAAACAGAATACTGCAAAGTCACACTACGCCACCACCAGCTTTACTCACTCGGCAAATAAAAAGACAGAACTATTTGTTAGTTAGTGAATAACCAACATTTTTGGGTGTTAGCCTGAAAAAACCTGACTGCACTCACACCTTTTATGCAGCATTCGCTAACATCATTCATTCTTTTGTGTGTCCATATTTCCACGTTTGTTTTTATCTCTGACTAATCATTCTGAACGTTTGGCCTCAAACACATCTAGGTTTGTTTTGTTGTGGTGCTGTCCTAACCACACCTCAGGGTTTGCGTGCGTGTGCGTGTGTGTGTGTGTGGAGCATTCACTGTGTGTTTCTTTCTTGTCTGCAGGACATTTTCATGTTCATCACAAGACAGCTCAAAGGACTGGAGGACACTAAAAGTGCTCAGTTCAACAGATACTTCTACCTGCTCGAGGTACGTGCCTGCGGCGTGAATGGATCAGTGATGGGGGCGTGATCACTTGTTTTCAGACTGAATCTTTGAATTGGGTTTGACTTTTAGTAGATTCTTTCTGAGTATCAGAGATGTTTTAGGGTGTCGGCCTTATTAATGCTCACAATGTGTAAGTGAGAAGAGCAGCAGCAGGTGTTTATTTGAACGTGTCTGATACATTGAAGTTACAGGTGCAGCCACTCACTGCTCATGTAATCACTGCTGGTGACATTTCCCCTGTGCAAGCGAGAGTCAGCACCACCTAAAGTGAGAAGCCAACTACTGACATGTTTTCTACACCGCTTGCTCCTAATAAAAAGATTAAAGGTTTGATTTGTTCAGAGATTTGTCAGCGATGGACCATGACAAATCAGGGTATTTTACCAGCTGGGAACTGGCTGAACTCAGACCTTAATCAGTGGCTGCAGCACAAAGCACAGCTCAGTGTGAAAAGCCTGTCTTTGGAGACCTGGGAAGGAGAACACAGGGACGTCATGAGTCCAGATTAAATAAATATTTTTGAAATAAGATGACGGACGAGGAGCAAGCGTAATAAAAATAGGGAGTTGAATTTATTGTAGAAAAACCTTGTGACACATTGTTATTCCAAACAGAGTAAATTCATCCTTAAGCATGAGTTGAAGCTACGCCTTAAATGTTATGGATACATTTCCATGGCAACCTGGGTCAACGTGAACAACTTAAGTTGGTGCATGGCTGCTCTGTGTGTGTGAATTGCTCAGTAACTTCTGGCCTCTGAATACATTCACTGCATGTATGGAGTGAAGATCTTGTGTAACTATATTGTATGTGGTGCATGTAGAGACTTGGAGCAGGAAGCAGTGGTGACGGAGTGACATGAACTCTGTGCAACAGTTTATAGGAAATATGTTTATCTCTATGTGCAGCGATCTGGCAGGTGTCTTTTCACCTCCTTCAGGCTGCAGCAGACTGTTTGATGTGAGATCAGAGAGCAGTCAGAATAGATGAAATGTAATAGACCTGCATATCTTAAGGAAAACTACTCAGATGTTCTACATTCTTTGTTTCTTGCTGGTGTGTTCATTAATTCATGGGAGTGTGCATCAAGAAGTCCTCCATGAAATCGTTCAGTCTAAATGGAAGAAAATATCTTTAGTTTGCAACTTTATTATTAAGATGATGATTATTAATTCCATTTAGGTCCAGTGTCATAAATTGGACAATCACTTGAACTAGTTTTAATTATTTTAATCGCGTGCTGTGCTTCTTGTAACAACAGTGAAATCTGTATTGTTAGTGACAGCAGCTATGAAGGGGTGTATGAGATGAAGTTTTTTTTAACTTGCTGTGGAATGAAAGTTATCTCAACCAAACCCAGGCATGCTGTCATTATGCATGGAGTGCCTGTTCATTGATAGCAGGCCATAATCAATATTTTTTTATAATAACAATGCATCAAATGGCTGTGTAATCGGAGAGGTGTCACTCTTACTGATTAATCTACCGACGCTCATCGTCTGAATCTGTAGCTCCAATCGGCTTTCCTGAGTTTCAGCTTGTTGTTGGATGTTCAGCCTGAAACGTCCCTGTTCGATCCACCCTCACGGCTCTCATAGATTCATTGCTCTTTACCTCCTTATTGTTACTATTCTTCATTTTCACCTCCTCTCTTTTCCCTCAGAACATAGCATGGGTGAAGTCCTACAATATCTGCTTCGAACTTGAAGACAGCAATGAGATCTTCACCCAGCTTTATAGAACACTCTTCCAGGTCATCAAGTAAGTATTTTAATCGAAGCCCGCCTCAGTGTAATATTGTTCATATTCATCATGGTTTATTGTGTGGGTGTGTGTGTGCTGTAGTCCTTAATGACACTGTAGTTCTTCTGTCTGAGCTGCTCTGTCATGAAAGCACACAGTAGCAGTCCAGTTGTTTCTCTTTGATTGCCCTCACTCCTCTCCTTCCTCCTAACCTCGCTCTCCATTTCACTCTACCCAACACAACCTTGAGGACTGAATTCTGCAGTACACAATTTGGCTCTTTGTAATTGGTAGAAAAAAAATGTGGCCGTGCGCCAAGGTTGTGCCAGCACAATTTTTTTTTTAATCATATAGTAAAATTCTACAGAGCTCTACTTTCCATTTAAAATCTGAAGGTGTACGGGAATCAGTGGATTCTGTAAAAGTGTAGTAGGTGGACCTCAGATCCTCCAGGAGGACCAGGGAACCACTTCCCATCAAGAACCTTTCCATTTTAAAGTTAAATACATCAATCTGGTGCACATCTATGAAGATCTTTCTTTGTTCTTTTAAAAAATATTTTTGTTAGTTCAGACATTTTAAGTTCAGTATTTCATGGATCAGTAGTCGATGGAAATTGCCTTTCCATCTTGTGCTACTCCAGAGTTGTGAGCTTGACTCACTAGATATACATACATATATATACATATATAGTTCCATTTATGCACATGGTCGCATGTTCACAAATAATAAGGATTATGTTTTCTTAGCTGCAACAGACGGACCAGAGAGAAAAACATCATCTTAACGTTACCGTTTGCTGCCTGAGAGGAGAGAACACAACCTGGTTGCTTTTCCTGCAGTTCACTGCAATTATGCTTCATCCACTCATCGAAGTTATAAAAATTTTCTCCTGCACGAGCGCAGCACTAAGACAAAATGTGGAGCTCTGGCAATGTGAGACTAAGTGAAACCTGAGAGATCTTTTCTGCTCTGAAGAGAAGTTTAAAAATGTTGGAGTTCATTATGAAGCTGTGTTGGGACAAATTAGCCTGTGGTGGGCTGTCACAGGTAATTAATGGGAAGCACCGCCCTCATGTTTGTGTGTGTTCCCTTTGCATGGAAGTGACACTTTCAGTGAATGGAAGGTAATGCAACTAGTAATGCCTGGCACCATCGAGGACAGCAGTCACCCAATACAAATCTAGGTAATAAGCTTTACGTCCCGCTGTCATGCAGATCATTATGAACACACACACCCTCCCTGCCTGTGTGTGTCTGTGTGGTTTGTTTTCCAAATGAGCTATCTGCAAGTGAAAACTACAAAATGTCTGCTGCCAGCATCACAAATCTCACCACGGGGCACCACAGATTAAGATTTTTGTCCTGAATGTGGGATGTACACACATCCACATGATTTGAACCATCCAATCAGGAACCAGTGTATCAAGCACTATATCAAGCATTTGTAATAATTCTACCCTTGACCCCTCTCATCTCCATAGCAACGGCCACAACCAGAAGGTGCACATGCATATGGTGGACCTGATGAGCTCTATCATCTGCGAGGGAGACACCGTGTCACAAGAGCTGTTGGACACAGTGTTGGTCAACCTGGTGCCAGCGCATAAGGTGTGTATGCGATCACACAAAGAGTGGCGCAATGTTACACACACACACACACACACACACACACACACACACACACACACACACACACACACACACACACACTGTGAATATAAGTAGAAAGGGCTCAGTAAAGGACAGTCTAAAGTGAGCTGATATTGTAAGACTGAAGCTTATATCATGTTCAATACCCTGTAATTCAATGAGACCCCTGCAGGTGAGAGGAGGTAAAGCAGCTTCAGAGAGAGAAACATCTGCCACAAGCATCCTGATGGCATTCTTTGGATCTTTGGACTGTCTTCCTATTTTCCACATTATGTCTTTGGTCGTTGTCATGTTTTCTGAGCCGCTGTTCTTTTCTCTCCATCCAGAATTTGAATAAACAAGCGTACGACCTGGCCAAAGCTCTGCTGAAGAGGACTGCTCAGGCCATTGAACCCTACATCACCAATGTAAGATCACATCTCTGACACACTCTTTAACAGTTACTGTGGAGACACGCTGTAGTTTCACAGCATGTGAACCAGACCAACCATGTCTCGGCATATTTGACCAAGAAAAGAAGCGAATCAATGTGTCAGAAGTGTCAAGTGTTCAAGTATACACACCGTTCACATGCAGCTTCAGTGTTCCACTTTCAGATTGAATTGAGGTTACTGGGATATGTTGTCCCACAACTGGAGTTCATGCAGAGCAGACATCCTACCAGAGATCTGTACCTGACCTTTGACCGAGGAGGAGCAAGAAACAAGAGCACAACTTCACAAACCCTGTGAACCTTGTGGTCTTTGTTGCACATCCTTCCTTTCTCCTGCATGCTGACAGCTGTTATAACATCTGTTATGAGGAGCTTGGAAAGGAGTTTGGGTCATGTAGGATTGATAACAAGTATTCTCTCTCTCTCTCTCTCTCTCTCTCTCTCTCTCTCTCTCTCTCTCTCTCTCTCTCTCTCTCTCTCTCTCTCTCTCTCTCTCTCTCTCTCTCTCTCTCTCTCTCTCTCTCTCTCTCTCTCTCTCTCTCTCTCTCTCTCTCTCTCTCTCTCTCTCTCTCTCTCTCTCTCTCTCAGTTCTTCAACCAGGTGCTGATGCTGGGGAAGACATCAGTCAGCGATCTGTCCGAACACGTGTTTGATCTCATCTTGGAGCTTTACAACATAGACAGCCACCTGCTGCTCTCGGTGCTGCCTCAGCTGGAGTTTAAACTGAAGGTAAAGAATACATTGAAGCACGTCTCCATCTGTCACATCACATTGTTCATATAGCTGTTTGTGACACCTCAGCGATATATAACGTAGATTTAGTTGTAATGTAAATAGCAGAGTTGGAAGCAGCAGCCATGCTCGTGTTTATTTGGTGTTACGAGTTTATCCACACACCCGACTAAAAACCTGCATTTCTCCAAGCCTTTACACACAGAATTCCACTCTCTGCAGGTTTGTTGATTCATATTAGAAAGATAAAGTAGTCAGCCAGTCAGCATAATGTTGCCTCTGCAGTGTCTCATAAAGGCATTCTGCTGATGGATAATGCTCATTAACTGTTCAGAGGGAGTGTAGATCACTGCTGTCTCCTCAAAATAATAGCTGCGATAAAATCTCTCCCCCACAGACTGCACGCATACTCTCTCTCTCTCTCTCTCTCTCTCTCTCTCTCTCTCTCTCTCTCTCTCTCTCTCTCTCTCTCTCTCTCTCTCTCTCTCTCTTTGTCTCGCCCTCACTCTTTTCTTCTTTATCTCTCCTCGCTTCTTTTCTCTCCCCAAGGCTTTTTTTTTTCTTTCCCCCTCACTCTTTCCTTACCTCTCGTTTCTCTTTCTTTTACCTCTCATTGTTTCGGCTCGTCTCCGCAGCTAAAACAAGATTAATACCAAAGAAATCGCTCCCTTTGTGTTATGAAAATGGTAATGTCTCTAATGTAGCTCATGTAAATGACTTGGCGTATCTGCCCACACGACGCGGCCAAGTTCTGTGCATCATTTCTCTCTCTGTCTCCCTCCTTCCCCTACATCTCTGCAGAGTAATGATAATGATGAGAGGCTGCAGGTGGTGAAGCTGCTGGCTAAGATGTTTGGAGCCAAGGACTCTGAGTTGGCTGCGCAGAACAAACCACTCTGGCAGTGTTACCTGGGCAGGTGGGTTTCAGAGATGTGGCTACAGCATCCACAGATGAATCCACATGTACTCACGATGTGCACAACATGCAGTTGTTATTTCTTATTGTTGGTGCAGCTTCTATATTTATTTTCTTGTTGTTTGGTGAGATCAGTCTCTTGATTTTGTTGTTACAGAGTTTTAAATCTGGCATCCTGAGAGACAGCATGTGCACACACAAATATCTGCTGGGTTATTTGTGTTTTCGCTGAGATGTTGGTGTGTTTGGCACCCCGCAGAGTTGCAGACATTAACGTTCACTTCTTTCCCCCGAAGGTTTAATGACATCCACGTGCCTATCAGACTGGAGTGTGTTAAGTTCGCCAGTCACTGTCTCATGAACCACCCAGACTTGGCCAAAGACCTCACAGGTAACTGAGTGTTGGTTCACTCTGCCTCTACATGGAGGTGATAGCACAACACTGTGACACCCTTCGAGCTCACGTCTCTCTCCTGGACCGTGTAATCTGGAAGACATCCGCTGTGTTATTCTGTCTGTGCGCCGTGGCCCGTTCTCTCACTTCCCACTCGTTTGTTTCTGTGTTCTTTTCCCAGAATTCTTAAGAGTCAGATCACATGACCCAGAGGAGGCCATCCGCCATGATGTCATCGTCTCTATAGTAACTGCTGCCAAGAAAGACTTGTCGCTAGTCAATGACGCACTGCTGAATTTTGTAAAGGAGAGGACCTTGGATAAGAGAGTAAGTACTTGAGTTCTGTGTCTAATAGTGTTTGTGTGACAGTCATCATCGATATTCATCACGATTATAAATGAAGTCACTGTGTTTGTTGAGCTTTCAGATTCAGAACTTGAAAATGTGTTCTTGTTGGAGAAATGTCAAAGTTTCACATTTTCTTAATGAGACTATTACAATTCATATTTCTATTGTCCAGTATGGTAATGGAGCTTTTAGACCCCGCTGTATTTTACTTGTTGATCATGATCGGGAACGTCTCGCCTTCATCTCGTCCTCCCCTTCTTCATCAGTGGCGTGTACGTAAGGAAGCCATGATGGGCCTGGCATCAATCTACAGGAAGTACTCGCTGCAGGGAGAGGGAGGCAGGGAGGCCTCTAAACAGATCTCCTGGATCAAAGACAAGCTGCTCCACATCTACTACCAGAACAGCATCGACGACAGGTGCGTGTTCCGCTTTGTTCAGAGGAAAACGGGAGAACTGAAGTTCAGCAAAGCGTTTGGGGCAGGTGCTTTTTAGACTTCCCAAAAGACTGCGAGTTCTTGAATCAGTCGCTATTGTTGCTTAACCACAGCTGCATGTGTGCTATTGGCAGTAGAACTTCTGCTCTTAGAACTTATGAACTGATTTGTCTTGTTGATGGATAACCAGCCAAATGTAATATATCATTCAAATTAATGTTGTCGCATTGAGATACTTTACAGCACACTTGGGCAGCCAAAACCTGCCAAAAGTACAGTACCTGTCAGCTCTATTAACAGCAGCAGTCTGCTGTCTGGGTTCTGAGGGCAGATTCTTCTCTACACTCAAACAGTTTGTCACTGCAGTTATCATAAAAGACAAGACAACAGACCACTAACAGCAGTTCACTTTGATCTGGAAACTCTGGTGTGTGATTGCGTCTCCACCTGCACAACAACGAGAGCCAACAGAAGCTCGTTGTCGAAAGTCATTCTCCAAAAATGTCACCAGCTGCAGTAGATGAGCCGTGTTGAGGCAGCGCGGGCTCCTCCAGAAAAAATCCTCAATGTGTGTGAAGCAGGGCAGTACACGCTCAGCTGATTTATTTGTTTTAAAACCTTATGAAATGAGATCATTCAAAACTGAAGTGTGTAGAAATGTTAGAAGAGGTGTTACAATGTGAGATTACGTCGGAGAAATGTTTAATTAGACAATCAGTTTGTTTAGAAACTCGCAGTGAGAGACTGTAGAGTTGCCTCTGCTCTCCTCCCGGCTTCTCACTGCATGCTACTCACTCGTAAACAAACATGGCATGTACTGCAACCGAACTACACAGCTGCTGAATGATTGGCTGTTTGCCCGTTACTGGTGACGTCCAGGGATGTGATAGGCTGTTGCCCGCTGGGTCCGCCCATCTGTTAGCTGATTGGCTGTTCGCGTGTTTCTGCCGGCATGCATGAACTCCACGAAGACAGCTCCGCTTCGATAGAAACTCTCTTCAAAACAAACAACAAGCTAAAGTTATGTCTCGTCCAGACACGAGACAACACACTCACCGTGGCAGAAGCACCGGGCCCGAGCAGCGAGTCTGCCGTGGCGTCTTTGTCGGTGGCAACACTAATTTTGCTTAAAAAACAAACGTTGTTGTTTCAAACTAACTTGCACAAATACATTGCAGTTTATAAAAATAATAATAATTTTAAAAGGCCGTAGTATCACGGTAATACCCGGAACCGTGATACTTTGTCTGGTATAGTATCGTGGTTACTCATTTTAGTATCGTGACAACTCTAGACTGTAATCATATTCCTGCATAAATATTTGATGACAAGAATTCAACTGGGAGCTTCTGAACATCGAAGAACAAACGGATATTCTTCATTTGAATCAAAAACATGGTCCTCCATGTGCCTCCACAGGTTGCTGGTGGAGCGAGTCTTTGCCCAGTACATGGTGCCTCACAACCTGGAAACCTCTGAGAGGATGAAGTGTCTTTACTACCTGTACGCCACCCTGGACACTAACGCTGTCAAGTAAGTGTTCCTCGCACTGATGCGAGTTTCACTTAGTAAAGTAAATGAACATTTGGAGAAGGCTGTCTTGAGATTACATCGAGTTTAAAGTATGTGGAACGTTCTCCTCCTCTGTGTCTCTCAGAGCTTTGAATGAAATGTGGAAATGCCAGAATCTGCTGAGGCATCATGTCAAAGACCTGCTGGACCTGATCAAAAAACCCAAGGTACCTCTGACTGAAGCATGCTATAAAAACTCATGTGTTCACATACTCCCTTTTTTTATGTTCTAAATTATTATTTCTGTTCTGTTTGTGTATTTGTAGTCTGAAGCATCGAGCAAGGCAGTCTTCGCCAAAGTCATGGTGATAACAAGTAAGAACCTCACACGTCAAAAAAGGCTAACTTGAATCCAGTTGTTGGCAAAGCTTCAGTAGGAAAATATAGAATGAATTTGCTGAAACAGGATGAATTCCTTTAAAAATACACTTGTAGACACAAGCCCTTAATTCTGCGTGTCTATAGGGAACCTACCGGACCCAGGCAAGGCTCAGGACTTTGTGAAGAAGCTGGCTCAGGTCCTGGATGATGACGAGCGGATCAGAGATCAGCTGGAAACCTTGGTCAGCCCGTCTTGCTCCTGCAAGCAAGCGGAAGTGTGTGTGGTGAGTATTGATGTTTGTGTCCGAGATCAGTGTAGGGCAGGGGTCGGCAATTAGGTTTGGGCGCGGGCCAATTTTTTTCTGACAATTCCATCGCGGGCCATGACCATGGGGGGGGGGGGGGGGGGGTGCTGCGTCCTGATTGGCTGAGTGAGAACCGCACGTATGATCTACGTCCTGATTTATTAAGGGAGCACTGTACAAAATGCGTGTAACAATGTGTATAAAAGTGTGTGGTTACGGCCTTAAACGCCCACTGCGTCTGTCATGAAACACTCAACCTGCCCTAGCAACCTGCCGTAATTAATGTATTGTAACGTCCAGCCGGACGCGTCAGGAATGAAGAGACGTTATGTTGCAAAACCGGCCTTTATTGCCAAACAGACTTATTGCAGAACACGGTTATTGTAGGCCATAACCACGCCAAACTCACAGAACATGTCCCACTCTCCAGCCTCACTCATGTCGTCTCTCTCCACACACGCTCACACACACGCACACACCCTCTCACCTGCTCCCCCGCCCCCTTGCTCTCATACAGGTGCATTCACGGACCATGGGAAACCACCGAACTCACATTACAACATAAAACACATAACTGCAGGGTCGCTACAGTATACAGCAGCGCAGATCTGCCGACCTTGTTT
The DNA here is from genome assembly GCA_004119915.2 of Collichthys lucidus. Classification (NCBI taxonomy): domain Eukaryota; kingdom Metazoa; phylum Chordata; class Actinopteri; family Sciaenidae; genus Collichthys; species Collichthys lucidus. The sequence continues at coordinate 2,562,799 of CM014092.1, forward strand.
GGTTTTGTTTTTTTCATTTAATAAAACATATTTGTTCACGTTGTCCGTTGCAAGAGGGACACAGGACACTTTTATTTTCCACAGGTTACAGCGCACGCACGTGCCAATTAGCGTTCCGACCTGTGCGTCAAGTAAAGAGGCTGCGAGGATGTTCTGGCTGCTGTCACGTTACTTATCAGCTACTTTTTAATAAATGTTGTGAAATCTGTGGAATTTTTGTGTTTTGAAGGGAAACATGAGGTTTAAAAGATATATTTAAAAATATATATGTATATATTAAAATAAATCAACGTCATCTAGCGGGCCAGATATAAATTGACGGCGGGCCAGTTCTGGCCCGCGGGCCGCTAATTGCCGACCCCTGGTGTAGGGTCTGTTAACTGAAACACTGATATTCTTCCGCTGCTTTAGTTTAATGTATAGTGACCTTAAATTTATTGGACTCAGATATCCTCGGAAATGTTTGGATTAAAGCACACATTAGGAAAACTTCAAGCTCTTTTTAATCGACGTCAGTGTTTTGCGTTCCAAAGGTTTTGAACTGTTAATTCCTCAGTCATCTCTTCACCTAGAATAAATAGACTAGATCAGTACTCAGTGTTTAGAATAGTGTGGATTGTGGTTGTTAAGTGGTGAGTTAATCTAACAGGATCAGGCACTGCAGTGGATGGCTGCAGGGTTGTGTGGTGGAGGGCTGCTGTTTATATGTGCTGAACCTAACCACTGTGAAACAATCAGGAAATAACTTTTTATATCTCTGATTAACTGACTCTATCATGGCCGGCGCTCGCTCACTGTCTGTGTCTCTCGAGCAAAGCTCTCTCAAACCATCAAACACAAAATAAATCAAACATCTTGGTGTTTCTATTTTACAGCATAAATTGCGAGCCAGTCTCAGATTTAGAAGCTGGCACACGGGATGACTTACTTAGCGTTTTTCTAAAAGTTAGATCCGGATCATCTTCAATCAGGTTGCTGTGTTTTTTGTTACTTTAGAGAAATTTATTATTCATCTATGTTTGCTAGAATGGACATGGAAATACTGTACGTGGAGACACTGTCGCTCAGATTATTATCATGAGTTTCTTTTGCCCCCGTCACACTATTATTTAATAAACTGATCTGAGCAGATTGATCTTTAATATTCTCTCTTTCCCGTGGTTTCCTTGATTATTTTGCGCAGAAACGATGATGATTGAGATGAAACATTTATCACAGCAGAAGTGCTGCTGCTGCCCTTAAATGAATCTGACAGCTTTCAGTTCAGACTTGTTCGCTGTTGAATGTGTTACAGTAAACATGACCAGCAGGCTTATTCAGACACGAGTGTTTAATTGCTCTCACGTGTCGTGTCAGAAAGGCATTATATAACAGGTGAGCTGTTCCTTAAGTGCTTGTGGTTCCACTAATTCTTTAGAGTCTAAAATCCACATGTGAGATGGAGGGATCTGCTTGTTTTCTGTACTGGTGTCATTATTTGAATCATCTGTCACCTCTTCAGCGAGACATCACCAAAAAGCTCGGCAGCCCCAAACAGCCGAGCAACCCCTTCCTGGAAATGGTCAAGTTCCTGCTGGAGAGAATCGCTCCTGTACACATCGACACAGAGTCAATCAGGTACTGTGTTGTCTGTGTCTGTGTGTGTGTGATATCCATTTCTATCCAACTGTGCAAAAATTTACCTGTTTTTAATCTCTCTCCGTCATCCATCAGTGCTTTGATAAAACAGGTGAACAAATCTATAGACGGTACAGCAGATGATGATGAGGAGGGCGTCCCCACTGAAGAGGCCATCAGAGCAGGCCTGGAACTGCTGAAGGTAAAAAAAAAAAAATTTTAAACCTCCCTATATGTACAAGATGATAAATATTTCTTAGATGCCGTCCACACATTTTGAACCCTTTTAACCCGCTTCCATTCCACACAGGTGCTGTCGTTCACACACCCGGTGTCGTTCCACTCCGCAGAGACGTTCGAGTCTCTGCTGGGTTGTCTGAAGATGGACGACGAGAAGGTTGCAGAGGCTGCGCTGCAGATCTTCAAGAACACGGGCAGCAAGATGGAAGAGAGTTTTCCTCACATCAAATCGTACGTCCCATCGCCTGACGCATGCTTTAATCCGTTCTCTGGCTCTCAGCAGGACGGATGTAGCCTGACTCTCTTTAATCACACACACAAACACACTGTGGTTATCCAGGTTTTGGTCTGAGCAAGCTGCACTCTTCATGACTTATGATTTTACTTTGTGTGGTTTGTAATGTGTTCTCCTGCCTGCTCCCTTCAGTGTTCTGCTGCCAGTACTACAGGCCAAAGCCAAGAGAGGCCCCCCTCGCCAGGCCAAGTATGCCATCCACTGCATCAACGCCATGTTCACCAACAGAGACACACACTTCGCCCAGATTTTTGAGGTCAGTCAGTCCCATCTCTCTCACATATAATCTAATGTTGTGATGCTTTTGTCAGTATTAATAAAACGTTGTGTTGGTGTTCCTCCAGCCTCTGCACAAAGGCCTGGACCCCGCTAACCTGGAGCAGCTCATCACTCCTCTGACCACCCTGGGTCACCTGGCTCAGCTGGCCCCGGAACAGTTCGCAGCGCCGCTCAAATCTCTAGTCGCCAACTTCATCGTGAAGGATCTGCTCATGAACGACAGGGTACACACACCATATACTGCATACATGTCATACACACACACACGCAAACATCAAATATATGGAAAATAAGTTTTTAATGGTTCTTCTAGTTTATTTGAAAAGCATACAGCCACAGACCTAGGATCAGTTTTCTTCTGTTCCTAACATGCAAAGTAAGTGTTACAGTGTTCTCTGTGTCTTGTGTAGGTCCCAGGCAAGAAGACAACCAAACTCTGGGTTCCTGATGATGAAGTGTCTCCGGAGACTCTGGCCAAGGTCAGCGTGGACCCTCATGTCTCTCTTAAAACTCTGTCCACCTGTTCAGACGTTTAATCTGAAGAAAAGTTTCATGTCAATGATCGTATCGTCACAGTCATGTTTTCTATATTCACATTAACAAGTGAACAAAGGGATACTGTAACACAGTGACTAATCTTTGATCTTCCACCCTCTGTTCAGATCCAAGGCATAAAGCTGATGGTGAGGTGGTTACTAGGAGTGAAGAACAACCAGAGCAAATCGGGAAACTCCACCCTGAGGATGCTGACTGCTATCCTACACAGCGATGGAGATTTAACCGAGCAGGGCAGGATGGGGTAAATCACCAACTGTACCTTTTTATTAGACAGCACTGATTTGGGTGAAGTGTTAATCTTACCGTGTACTTTTGTCTCCTCTGCCTCTGTCCCATTATCCCCCAGCAAACCAGACATGTCAAGGCTGCGGCTAGCGGCGGCGTGCGCCCTGCTGAAGCTCGCACAGGAGCCCTGCTATCACGAAATCATCACACTGGAGCAATATCAGCTGTGCGCTCTTGTCATCAACGTAAGAAATGCCACAAGTCTCTTTTCATTCGTACCACGCGCTCATTTTCAGGCTTTGCATTTTCTTTTCTTTTTGATTTTCGATTCTTTTGAAATGATGCACCTCCATCGGGTGTCACTTCCTCTCCAACACTACCTCTACTCTCCCTGCCTGTGTTTCTCTGAACCATTTCCCCATCTGTCTCCTCCTCTTCTTCCTCCTTATTCCCTGTAGGATGAGTGCTACCAGGTGCGGCAGTGTTTTTCCCAGAAGCTCCACCGAGGCCTGTGCCGCCTCCGTCTGCCTCTGGAATACATGGCGGTGTTCGCTTTGTGTGCCAAGGACCCGGTGAAGGAGAGGAGGGCTCACGCTCGCCAGTGCCTGGTGAAAAACGTCAACATACGCAGAGAGTACCTCAAACAGCACGCTGCCATCAGCGGTAAAGAAACCAAACAAAGTCTTTTCAATTTTCAACTGAAAGCTGCAGCATGAAACAAGTCCTCCATCAGTGCATGTGAGGAAAAAAAGAAGTGATCTGACTGTAAAGGAGAAGTTAAAAATAAATGTCTGGAGTTTAATAAGATCTTTAGCTGACCTCACGGTGCATGTGGCAGCGATCATTAGCACTGCTGTGATGAGGTGATATTGCTGTAATATTGACCTTGTGTGTGTGCCAACAGACAAGCTGTTCTCTCTGCTGCCGGAGTATGTGGTGCCCTACACCATCCACCTGCTGGCACACGACCCAGACTACGTCAAAGTGCAGGACATCGAACAGCTCAAAGAAATTAAAGAGTGAGTCGTTTCAGGGAAAGCTGATGATGAATAATGAGAAATCCAGATGAACAATAAAAGCACAGAATAAAAACTTGTTTTCCTTCACAGAGAATAATCTTACCATTCTGTTATCGCCATGTTTCAGAAATTGTATCTGCAGAATCCCAAAAATGAAATGTCTACAAACAAAAACGACAAAATGATCCTGCATGAGTCCTCTGTGCTGATGTCAATCTTCCTTCCTGTTCAGGGCTCTGTGGTTTGTCCTTGAGATCATCATGGCCAAGAACGAGAACAACAGCCACGCCTTCATCAGGAAGATGGTGGAGAATATCAAACAGACGAAAGATGCCCAGGCTGCCAGCGACCCCAAAACCAATGAGGTGCATGTTACCTCTGTTCACAGACACTGCTGTAACCCCTAACATCCCGCTGACCACACTTTTATGTCTCCTGCACAGAAACTCTACACAGTGTGTGACGTCGCCATGCACATCATCATGTCAAAGAGCACCACCTACAGCCTGGAGTCCCCAAAAGACCCTGTGCTGCCCTCATGCTTCTTCACCAAACCAGACAAGGTTTGAACAGCGGAGCTACAAATGAAGTCTACCAAACATTCTCTTTTCTTTATTTCTAACATGAACAAATGAACATTCACTGCTCCATCTAACCCCTCCCCTCACATGTGCGGGGCAAAAACAGGAGACGATCCGATATGTGAGGCAGATCTTTATTCCACCTTAAGAAGGACTTTTTGCCATGACCATCCTATACTGCATCCACAAGGCTCTGAGTGACTCATAGACTCTGTTGAGACCAGCCCAGAATGGATGTTTCTGGGTCAGCAATGAAGTGTGGTCCAGAACCAAAACACATGAGGCGGTTTTCCATCAGACTGTTTACAGTTAATGCAGAACAGTGATGAGAAATGGCCGATAGAGCACAGTTTAACACATCTGTGCATGACCTTTCATTAACTGATGTCTTGAGTTAATCGACACACACGTCACTTGTACTGTGTTTGCTGGTTGTAGCCTAGTTTTGAGTGTTGTTTGGCCAGGAATTAGTTAACACACGCTTTGACTCATCAGATTGTTTGCAGGAGTGAAGCCTCTCCTCATAATCAGCAGACACTGTAACACATTATTACTCTGTTTCAGAATTTCAGCAACACAAAAAATTATCTCCCGTCAGAGATGAAGGCATTCTTCACTCCAGGAAAGGTGAGCTCAGCCAAGCCTTCGACCTGATGTCAGCTTTTCATCTCTGTGTTTTGTTGGTTGGCTCGTACCGTGAAATCTAACTCAAACTCTCGTCACCTTGTGTTCCTCCAGCCCAAGTCAGCCAACGTTCTGGGCGCAGTGAACAAGCCACTGTCATCTGCGGGGAAACCGCTCCAGAGCAAATCTTCTCGCATGGAGACGGCCAGCAACGACGACTCCTCATCCAACCCCGGCTCGCCACCACGCAGCAAGACCAGGTACAAGACATGGAACACACATACACACACCTCACAGAGAACAGGTGGTTCTTCAGTAGTTAAAGTCAAACCTCCTCACAACACACACACACACACAGATGTGTTTGTGTTTTGTCACTTGTTGCATCTTGAGTTACATTTCTTGTATAAAATGGTAAGAATGAATAATTGTGTTTCAGACATGACAGCACAGAAATGGATCATAGTGAAAACGAGGACATCACCCTAAAGAGAGCAGACAGCACTGATAAGGTATGAAAGCTCTATCTACTGTGACCACGGGCTGCTGTTAGAATGTACTAATAGCTTCAGTGTTGTCTTTAGACTGTCTGTCTAAAGCTGTTGGGTCTTATGACTTCAGATAGCTCCTCCATCTTATTGGAGAGATCTCCCATTCCCCATTATAACAGACCACTCAGATCCAGCTCTGCATCCTCGTCTCCTTCTCCTCACTTCAGCAGGGATCATGGGACTTTTCACTTTTCCTGCCCAGCGCTGACAGCTGCTCTCGAGCATTAACGAGAGAGCCGTCGCTTTATTTAGACGGGTCACCCCATGTATCATAAAGTATGGCAGGAAAAAAGCAAATCACTGAACTCCATAGTTCAAGTCCATGTTTGCACACAAACTGACGGAGGCTGGTGTTGAAAAATACAGTGAAGTGGTCAGAGCTCCTGTAACTGGCTACCACCCACACAGTGCCATGGCAACAGAAGAATATATAGATTATTTCTTCCAAACTATCAGGATATCTTGTGTCATCAGAATCTCCTGGAAAATGTTCTAAAGCTCATTCTGATTATTTTTATCGGATTTCTCAGAAGTGAAGCTTGATTTCATCTGCTCTCTGTAACCATGACACCGATCGGACAAACACGCAGAAATAGAACAGCCGTTGTGTGTAATGCAGTCTTAATGGCCAACATGGAGAAACTGAAGTGTTATTAGTATTATAAAAATAACATTTCATCGTCTGACTGCACAAATAAACCGATCTGAAATGACAACATATCTTAGGACAAGTAGAAGTTGGTGTGTTGCTGTGATCCGGTGAAGTGTTGCTGTCATAAACTCTGTTTTTGATTTTGCTGTGCAAACAGAAGTGAAAAGCAGCTCAGGCAGTGTGTAGACTGTAAAAGCAGCGTGCAGACTTGTCGTGTCTTCGATCAAAGACGTGATGTCTCACAGGACTGCTTGTTCATCCTCCATCATGTGTTCTTTTCTTTTATAGGATATTGAGAAGCCCCGCGGTCGCAAACGTGGCGTCACCTCCAGCGACGACCAGGACAGCAAGCCAAAGCGTGGACGCAAGAAGGCGGCGACCAACATGACTGCAGCAGCTGAGTCCGAAGACCAGTGGGACGAGGACAACCGGCCAGAGGACGAGCAGAACAGCCCACCGAAGAAAGGACGCAGGGGCCGACCACCGAAGTCTGCCACTCCCAGCCAGGAGACGCCTGCCAAGGGAAAAAGGGGACGAAAGAAGGCGGCTCCTCCACCCGAGGACGACGACGACGAGGAGGAAGAAGAGAGGATGGAGGAGGAGCCAGAAGACGAGGAGGAAGAGGATGACAGGAGCAGTGAAAACATGGAGTTGAAGACAAAGGGAGGAAGGCAAGCCAGGGCGCCGCGGCGATCACAGGGGTAAGAACGAGAAAAACCTGCCTGAATACAGACAGAAGCTGGACCAGCCTCAATAACAACATCTGCTCTTGGCACTGTTAGACTGATTTTTGTCGGCAAGATTCACATTGGACTCAAACTGTGGTGTCGTTTGCATTTTGTCTTCGTGCAACAGCTCGGAGTCAGCAGAGTCCACACCGCAGAAGAGGAGAGGACGTCCACCCAAATCTGCTCAGCCGGCTGCCAAAAAACCAGCGTAAGGCACACACACACACACACACACCAGTTTGAAGCATAAAGTCTAGCATTGTTTCATTGTGTCATGAAGTTTCACTTCAGTGGACCAGGCAGCATCATTTTTAAAAAATCTTGTCACAGTGTCGACTTGTTGGAAATGTTCTCAAAGATTTCAGAGGAAAGAGAGAAACTTTCTCTCAAACTCAGATTTCATCAGGTGGAAAATAACTCAAGCTTGCTAACCTCTGCTTGATGTATGTTTAAAGTGTGTGTCTGCAGGCTAGTGATTTCTCCTGCTTGTACAAATAACTGAAATGGAGCTCAAATATGTCGCAGCAAGTGCTTTAAAAATTCACCCTCAGTTGTCATAAATGTGGAAATGATCTATAGAGAGCAAACCAGGCTGTAAACATGATTATTTCTGCTGTGAAGTTGAAGCATAAAACACTGCAGAGTACTAAAAAAAAAAGTGTTTTACTATTTAACTACGTAGCGTATTTACTTATTGTAGAAGCACATAAACCAGGGAGAAATGACATGTTACAGACAGATCACAGACCTGCCCGGCAGTACTGTGTGTAACATACCGATGCCTGCTGGGAGAGATTTTGACAGAGCCGAGGCTTTCTGATTCACTGTGTTTACGCCGTGTTGGTATCCAGGCGTGGCGGGCGATCGAAGGCAGCTGCTGTGAAAGACGACTCTGATGAAGACGATGAAGAAGAAGAGGAGGAGGAGCAGGAGGACGAGCCAGCACCAAAGGTATTTGGAGAAATTTAAGAAGCGTAGAGGAATCTAAAGGCGGCTCTTTGTCCCTAACGTTGTCCTCAATGTGCTCCAGGGTCGCAAGAAGGCCGCAGGGCGAAGAAGATGAGCTAGCCAAGGACGGAGGGCGAATGAAAACATCTTGTCATGGAGGAATGATGTAGGAAAGAAATTAAGGACATTTGAACTTTTTAAACTTTTCATACACCGACACTCCTACTGTTACACAGATTCACACACTTGCATATACCACATGCACACTACATCAGTACATCCGTATTATCAGTTGTGGATTGTTGCATTGTGATGATGTTCGCCACATCAAGTAGAAATTTTAACAGAAAAACAAAAAAAGATCACTCTTGTAAATAGTCTCTTCTGTCTGTTTCATGTTCTGTTGTTGTGTTTGATGCTGACTGGGGGGATGTTGTAAAGCCTTTACCCGCCGATATTATTAAAGTGCTCCCATAAAGCAATACTGCTTATCAATCATTCCCTCTGTGTCACACTTTTTAACTGAATGAGGTTAACAATGATCTTCTCTGTGACATTAATTGTCAAAGAGAAACTTGCGTTTTGTTTACAGTCCTGTATGTTAATACCTTCTTCTTTTTTTTCTACCATGTTATTGAAACATTACAATGTCCGAAACCTGTCCAAATGTAGAGTTGCCTCTGGAAAAAGATAGTAGTGTGCGTCTCATTTTTAGGTTTGTACTTGCTGGTAGATGGAAGTCATGAAGCAGCTGTGGTTGTAGTGTTTGTCATTGCTGATTAACTTGGCGTCACATCCACCCAGTCAGATTCTCCGTTGTATCAATATAATTCTCTATAAAACCTGATATGCTCCATTTCTCTTTATTTCACTTTGAAATGTTGTGAAGTGTTTTCGCTCATCTGCGACTGCGCAATCAGCTGTGCTGCCTTCAGGTGGGACTGAGGTCAGAAAGACTTTATTCCATTGTGATCTACCATAGATGCATCACCTTTGCAACTTCCCTCGACAGGTAGGTAAAGACGGATTAAAGGGATAGTTTGGGTTTTTTGAAATGTGGGTCTGAGGCTCTTATGTTTTCTGTGTGTTACCTACAGTAACAGTACATCTTAACTAATAAAATTAATTTAAAGGTCCAGTGTTACAGTGAGGTTTGTAGATTGCAACCAAATGAATATCCCTCACTTCACCTTGCTCTTCCAAGCGTGTAGGAGAACCTTTAAAATGACTAAGGTCTATCTAGAGCCAGTGTTTAATTTGTCTGTTCTGGGCTACTGCAGAAACATGGTGGACCCTGTGGATGAGGACCTGTTGTCTCTGTGGATAGAAGTCTCAAAATAAAACATAACGAATATTATTTACAGGTGATTAAACACTAATGAAAACAAAGTTAATAATATATTCTTTTTACACTATCAATGTATAGACCTCCATACATCCATGAACTAGATCCCACCTTCAGATGGGATCAGCCATGACACCCATGGGTACTACATTATGAGTCCTCATGGGTTGGGTGACACTTATCATGGAAGTCAGATAAGCATATATATGTGAGACATGCATAGTCATATGTGGTGTTAACAGTTTTCAGATAATGAGTGTTAATGTGTGCTATAGGTTGAGTGTGTTAAGTTGACACAGGAAGGTTATCACAGTAGCTGAGTCACAGGTGAACAGCTGGAGCTGGTGTTTGTCTGATCAGTTTGTTTTTGTATTCACCAGCTCTTTTTTATGTCCTTCATTAAGTCCGCTCTGCTTTTGTAGGGTTTTTTAAAATCCACATATGAATAAAAATATGCTTCTATATATATATATATATATATATATATATATATGTGTGTGTGTGTGTGTATATATATGTGTGTGTGTGTGTGTGTATATATATGTATATATATATGTGTATATGTATATATATATATATATGTGTATATGTGTATATATATATATATATATATATATATATATATATATATATATATATATATATATATATATATATATATATATATGTATATATATATGTATATGTATATATATATATATATATATATGTATATGTATATGTATATGTGTGTGTGTATATATATATATGTGACACCAGAAGCAGAAAAAATGAACCTGACAGTTTTTGGAAGGGTTTTGGAAGCGACCAGAAGACACTAAACTACATGTTTGACGTGGATGAAAACTGATGAAACAGCTGAATAATTGAACTCCGTAGTCTTAAGAATTATTTTACCCAACTTAGTGTTTGTATTTCTAATCTAATCTTCATAACATCAGGCCTAAAGAAAACAAGTCCACATTTGTTACTTTCATGCTGGAATATTGTAACTCTTTGTTATCAGACTACTCTAATAAGTCTCTTAGGACTGCAGCTAATTCAGAACACTCTTGCATGTGTACTAACAGGAACCAAGATCAGAGATTATATTTTATTGATTCATAGACATATTACATTTGCATTGACTCCCTCATAAGAGTATACTTAAGACATTCCTTTGTGATAGAGCTTATACTTAGGCGACTCAGGTGAGTCATCATTATTAGAACCTTTAGTCATAGCTCCATTAATGTTTATAGTTAGTTCTTTTATTGCTGTTGTGCATCTGTCTCTATTTATCTATTTGGAGTTTTTTCTTAGATGTCACTCCACTTTGTTGTTTCACGTGTTTACGGTCAGTTGTATTTGAATTGGCTCTGATTTCATTAGCAGCAGTTTGTATAGCATTAAGTTTAATGACACAGACCGTCCCATCACAGTATGTGCTCTCAGGCTGCTAAGCAGCACTCAGTGGCGTTCTTCCTGTGTTCTATAGAGACCTGCCGTGCTCTGCATTGCTTATGCATGTACACATGAGATGGGAACTTTCCAGTGCAGCTCAGCCTGATGGAAAAACGCCCACACGCCTAATTCTGCCACTGGTTATGATCCATGACCGGCTATAATCGCATGCTGCTTGACTGCCAGATGAGTCTGTTTTTATGCAGCAGATAATCCACCTGCCTTTCACGGTAAACACCTCCATCATGGCCCCAGCCCAGGTTCAAACAGGAACCTTCTTGCTGTGAGGCAACCACTGCACCACCATGACACCCCCAAACTTTGATTTAAATGTGAAATAAAAAGAACTTTTAATTCATATTAATAAATCACTTTGCTTTCATTGGCTCAGTTTGTGTACACATGAAAACAAAGAGTTTGACAGGTAAGCATAAACAATAAACTACTATGTACAGTCTAAGAAATCAATAAATGGTGCAAAAAGATGCTAAAAATAAATCCGATTTTATGAAGCTGGTACATGAGGATATGACAGGATGATATTTACATGTTCGAAGAGCAAAAACTGAATGTAAACATTAACAATGTACAAAGAAAAGAATCAAAACAGCAGCACATACACTAGATTAGGTTAGATATACTTTATTCATCCCACCATGGGGAAATGTACTTTAGCAGTAGCATACACTACAGAATTAGAAACAAGTAGAAAAGGCAAAAAAAAAAAAAACACACACAATAAACAGACATACATATCTATAACCTACACAATAAGCACGAAAAACAATCAACCTTCAAAACAGACAAGTACTGAGGATAAATAAAAAGAGTATTGTAATGTAAAGTGAGCATAGTGTAAGACATATTGCAAAGAAAGTGACCATGATACAGATAATATTATTGCAAGATTAGTGACCATAATATAAATAATATTACATTACACAACAGTACTTCTCTGCATGTCATACAGACAGATTAGACTTTTCACCCTGAATATCCATTTTGATCTGGGATGTCATGCCTCAAACTGAGAGCTGACCATTTATTCTTGACTCTAACACACACAGGCCCACACCTCCTCAGATATATTCATGCTGCTGTATGGACCAAGACGGGCCTGCAGTGAGTTTCCAAGCAACCGAGCTGAAAGCAGGAAGATAAGGAAGTGATGTGCTCAGGGTGCAGCAGCAGGGCACACTGACTGCTGTTTGCATACTCCCCCCTTCATCTTCTGCCTGCGCGCTCCTCACTCAACTTGATCCAATGAGAAATGCAGATGAGTTTTTATTTGTGCTCATCACGTGACATTAAATGGAGTTATGAGATGATCTGCCTGAGCAGGATCTATGACAATGGAGCTGTTAGTGAGATCATGTTCAGTCAGACGCACCTGGGTCACTGTCCCTGCTCTGTCCTCTGAAAGATCAGCTTCAAGTCAAAATGTGGAAATATGTCCACCTCTCATTTGTCCATTAGTCACTATTGAAGCTAATGTGTGTCTGCTTTGCAAAAGATTGATCATTTGGGCCTCTTCGGCTCACGCTGTGCCTGGAGACCTTCGTGCCTCAGGTGCTTTGGCTAATAATTGATAGATTTGGAGAGGTGGCGTATGGTGGGTTCACAGCTGGCTGACTGCACTCCACAACCTGCTGTTTAGTCACCGAGAGCCTCCAAGCATGGTGAAATGAACATTAGAGGCAAAAACTGGACATCTGAAGCCAGCACTGACAGCCACCATGAAGGTTTTACTCCTGTGCACATGTCTCTCATTCACATCTGCAGCCGCGAAGCCCAACGCAGGTTTGAGAACATGGGGACGTTTCAGTAAGCTGCCCTACCCAGGAGACAAGGCTTTCCTCTACGATACTTTCCCCAAAGACTTCATATGGGCGGTGGGCACTGCGGCGTACCAGGTGGAGGGCGCTTTCGAGAAGGACGGCAAGGGGCTCTCCATTTGGGACACTTTTACGCGCGGTGGGAACCGGATGGCCACCGGGGACGTCGGCAGCGACAGTTATCACAACATCCAGGCCGACATCCGAGCCATCAGGCAGCTCGGGGTCAGCCACTACAGGTTCTCTCTGTCCTGGTCCAGGATATTACCCAACGGCACCCGCGGGAGTTACAACGAAATCGGCACTAACTATTACCGGAGCCTCATCAAGAAGTTGAAGGAGATCCGCGTGCAGCCGGTGGTCACGCTCTACCACTGGGACCTGCCCGATCACCTCCAGCAGACCCTGGGCGGCTGGAGCAACCCGGAGCTCGTGGGGATTTTTAAGGATTACGCGGATTTCTGCTTCCAGGCTTTCGGCGATGATGTGAAGTACTGGATCACCATTGATAACCCGTTTGTGGTGGCGCGGCACGGTTACGGCACCGGAGTGGTTGCTCCCGGGATTAAAAACGACCCCGATCTCCCGTTCAGGATTGGACACAATCTCCTTAAGGTGAGTTTGTTTGATGACAGAACTGTTTGCAGCTTCAGGGAACACACACACATCACTCAAACTTTATATCATGTGAAGTTCAAAGTTACATTTATTTTTACCCCACGTCAGTGGAATACTGTACTTTTTAAGTGACTCGACACTTTTCATTCAAATCTTCATCCAAAACATAAAATCATCTTAAAAATATGATGCACTGTTATAGATTCAATGATCTATACAAAGCAGTTTGTTCTTGTTCCACCTGCCAGAATAATAAAATGTTGCTTACACTCTGGTACATACATGCTAACCAGCTTTGGCTGCCAAACATCCTAAAAAAAGAACACGGCATAATCAAAAGTCAATCTGTCAAACAAAGAGCACACAAACACACAGCGGTGTAAGTCAGGACAGAGGTAAGCAGCCAAAGACTAGAAACAGAGGAAAAAGTTCAATGGATAATTATTAATATAATGGTTGTCATCAGGTCAAGACCATGCCACTGTGCATAGAGACAGCACCACCGAGGTTATACATTCTCACAAAATCAAAACATAATGACTTCATTATGTGATTTTTGCTGTCCATCCTCTTCATCTTCCTCTTCTGTCTGTCTCTCTGTCTGTCTGTCTGTCTGTCTCTCTGTCTGTTTCTCCTCCAGGCTCATGCAGCTGCATGGCACCTCTACCACCGCCACTACCGAACTCGTCAGCAGGGCAAGCTGTCCATGGCACTGGCCTCTCACTGGATCAAGCCCAGTCGCACCCGATTAGAAAGCCTAAGAGAGTGCCAGTGCTCCCTTGACCACGTCCTGGGCTGGTTTGCCCGGCCGCTCTTCATAGATGGAGACTATCCTCCCTGCATGAAGGCGCGGCTGGGCTCGCGGCTGCCCTCCTTCACCCGAGAGGAGAGGGAGCAGGTGAGAGGAACAGCCGACTTCTTCGCCCTCTCTCATGGAGCAGCGCTCAGCTTCCAGCTCATCGACAGTCTGAATTTTGGGCAGCAGGAAGACCTGGACCTGAGGATGCTGCTGTACTGGGTCAACGCTGAGTACAACAAGCCGCCCATTTTTGTGGTGCAGAGTGGTTGGTGGGTTTAGACATTAATGATGTTGATTTGTCTGTACATCTGCGATGTTCTGGTGTTTGCTGTGTTGTGGTACATCCTGCTTTCACTCCTACAGGTACGTCCTTGGCAACACCAAGACAGAAGACCCAAAACACATGTATTACCTCAAGAGGTTCATCGCAGAGGCACTAAAATGTAAGTGATGACACAGTCTGATTCATGAAAATGCAGATTTTTATATTTTTGAACCAATACATGATTTCAATATTTGAAGCATCTGACATGAAACTGAAAAGTTCTGATTGAGTGTACATGTTTGCCACACAGCGATCGTCATAGATGGAGTGAATGTGATCGGATACACAGCCTGGTCTCTGATTGATGGCTTCGAGTGGCACAGAGAATATGGGATACGACGGGGACTTTACTATGTGGACTTTAACACTCCTGACATGAAGAGGGAGCCCAAGACATCTGCTACCTTTTACAGGTGTGTGTGTGTGTGTGTGTGTGTGTGTGTGTGTGTGTGTGTGTGTGTGTGTGTGTGTGTGTGTGTGTGTGTGTGTGTGTGTGTGTGTATTA
The DNA here is from genome assembly GCA_004119915.2 of Collichthys lucidus. Lineage (NCBI taxonomy): Eukaryota > Metazoa > Chordata > Actinopteri > Sciaenidae > Collichthys > Collichthys lucidus. Next base: position 2,577,986 of record CM014092.1, read on the forward strand.
TGATGTGATGAGTGGTGATTCTGACAAAGAATCCATCTATTCATTTAGTTTCACACAATTAGACTGTAAGGATGTGTTTTAAAAAGCTTCCTTTAAGATAAGCACTGAGTCCCTCAGCACAAAGCTGCCATGCAGAAATGAAATCAATAGATTGATCAATAGACTTTAATCTAAAATATTGACAGTTGAATTGAAACTTTTTGCAAATATTAAAGCAAGAAATCTGCTCCCTTCATTAAATATGTTTTTAGAATTTCACAGATAGTTACATATCACTTTAAGTTATCCATTATATTGAAATAATTTTGAATATTTCAAAGACAGATAAATTGGAACAGTGTTGTGGTCAAGACCACCTAAACTGAGACCAAGACAAGACCAAAACCAGAGTGTGTTGAAACTATGACAAGACCAAGACCAAGACCAGACAGTATATAGCATACTTAGGTAGCTAGCATGTAGCTGATATTTGCCAGATCTCGTTGGGTGAGGCCCATGCCTCGGACCATGCTCTGTAAATGTATTGCAGGATTCATATGTTTCATTATGAAACTGTGGCAGGACAAATTATTATAATGATGATTACTGAATGTTCCTAAAGAAACGTCATCCAGAGGAACGGTTTCCCAGAACTTCCAGAGAACAGACCGGCACAAGGAACCTTCCCGTGTGATTTCGCCTGGGGTGTATCTGCCAACTCCATACAGGTATGTCTGTCTGTTTGTTGGAGTCAGGGTCAGAGGTCAGATGTAATAATTAAGAAACGTGTGTTAACGATTAACTCCTATTTCATTCACTGATTTCATTTTTTTTTATGAAAACAAAAACATAGTAGCTCCTCTGCCTGGTGTCAAACTTACATCACATTCATCAAATTGTTTTGAACTTGCAGTTTTCATGGTTGAAAGTCCAGGTCGGACTGTGAATCCTCTCTTAATCATAAACCAAATAACCTCACACCATCTGCCAGCCGAGATAAACAGTGCCGCTCCAACTGGGGCGACTGTGGCTGGGAGGTAGAGCGGGTCTTCCACTAATCAGAAGATCAGTGCATCGATCCCCTCCAGTCTGCATGTCGAAGTGTCCTTGGGCTAGATACTGAACCCTAAATTGCTCCTGAAGGCTGCGCCTGGTGTGTGAATGTGTGTAAATGAAAGCTCCTCAAACTGATGAGCAGTTGGCACCTTGCATGGTAGCCAATGCCATCAGTGTATGAATGTGAGTGAATGGGGTGAATGAGATATGTAGTGTAAAGCGTTTTGAGTGGTTGGAAGACTAGAAAGGTGTTATATAAGTACAGTCCATTTATCAGTAATTATTGGCCTTTATTTGCATTTGGGTGTATATCAGTTAAATACGGTCTGAGACAGCGAGTGGGTTCATATTTACGTTGGTGTGTTTCTCTTCATGTCACAGGTGGAGACCACGCCCAGCCAGTTTGCAGACCCCAGTATTTACTTGTGGAATATCTCCAACAACGGAGAGCTGACAAGGCTGGAGGGCTTCAGTGCGCCTCCCTTACGCCGAACCACACACTGCGCTGATTACGCCATCATCCAACATCAGGCAGGTCTTCATACCGGTCCAACATTTAGCTCCAGAATAGCTTCACATTCACAAAAATAGAGGTAGCAGGGGAGTATTATTTTCTTTTCTTTCTTTTTTGTACTGGAAAGTATACCTAGGTGTGTACAAAAACAACCCAAAATATCTAAAATGGTGAAGCAAAATGTCAAAATATAGACAATGTGCAGGATGTTTTGGGTTTGTAATCAAACTCGCACAAACTGTAGAGGTACAGAAACTACACTGACCCAGCAACAACTTTCACATTAAAACGATTTTCAATAAGTTTGTATGTGAGTGTAATAATATTTCTCTCTTTAGGTGGATGAAATCCGGCAGGTGGGTGTAAACCACTTCCACTTCTCCCTCAACTGGTCAGCCCTGGTGCCTTCGGGTGACGTGGCTCATCCGAACACCACTCTGCTGGGCTACTATCGCTGTTTCACCCGTCAGCTGCTGCAGGCCAATGTCACGCCCGTGGTCACTCTGTGGCACCACACGCGCCAGCGCAGCAGCTTGCCGGCCACGCTGGACAACGCCAACAAGTGGCTGAACAGGTTGGATACAGTGAGGACCGTAACTCCAGCAGGTTTTATGATATGTGATACCTGAAGTAGGAGAAAAACTCTAGTTCTCCAGCAGGGAGAAGGCATTTACTTTCTCTGTAGTAGTTCAGTTATTTGCATGAATGCTGAGCAAGCTTAATGACTGTTAAAGCTTAGAAATCTAAACACACAACTAATACACATTCATCTGTATCAGTTTTATTACAATTTATAATCTTTTACTGCCTGCTCTGATGTAAAATCAACATGCAGTTATGTTACCAGGAACAGTCTGTCCTCTTCATCAACATCAACATCCTTTATGACTTGCTGCCATGGTTTCATTTGTCCTCTTCCTGTAATAAAGAGATATCAGTATACGCAGCAATAACTGTGTTTGATAAAAGAACAACCTGTGTATTGGCATTTTTAGCTTTATTGGCACATTTAGCGTCGCTGTATCCTGGATTTGTGGCTCCATGCGTGTGTTTGTGTTTTATGATAAATTTTTGTTATTGTTGGGACTCTACATATAACATGTCATGATAAAATCAAAACTGCCTGATTATGAATGTAAAAGTTGTAATGAAGATTTCTGCATTTGACTCTTTCCACAGGGAGACTCCAGAGGCGTTCGCAGACTACGCCAGGCTTTGTTACAGAGAACTAGGTGCCTATGTGAAGATGTGGATCACCCTGAATGAGCCCAATGATGAGATGGTGAGCTACCAGGAGGGGCATCAGATGCTGCGGGCGCATGCTCTGGCCTGGCACGCTTATGACCGCAAGTTCAGACACACGCAGGGAGGACAGGTCAGAACTGTATTTATTTGATGTGTCCGTGTTCATACATGTCTGTCTAACTGTTGCACCTAAACAAGAAATCTGCAAGGTCCTGCTTTAGAAACATTTGTTTCATTAACTCTCAGCTGTAACCTCTTAAGTCATCAGGATTTAAATGTCCACTTCCAATAAAACTTCTATAAAACCTTTACAAATGAATATTTTTTCTGCTCTCTTAAACAACTTCAGCCCTGTGCAAAACTACAAAACATTTAATCATTCTGAGGAGTTTAACCCTTTAAATGCCAGTTTGACAGTTTTTTTTATTTCTTATCTTTTTAAATCAGTCACAAATATGTCAAAGATTAGCCAAAATATTGACTTTGATGCATTATTAATTTTTGTGTAGCATTACATTTAAAATGCACTACCCTCTGTCCACTTTCAAAAAATTGCTATAAAAACTTTACATATTAATATGTTTTTCTGCTTTTTGGGGTTAAATCAACTTCAGTCCTGATCAAAACGATCAAATATTTAATAACTATCAGGATTTTAACCCTTAAAATGACAGTTCAATTACATGATGCTTATATTTAATACTACATTTTTCTGAAAACACACAATCCATATTTAAAAAAAATCCATGGGCCCCCAACATCTGTTATATGGATTTCTTTTTTTTTGTGTGTGTGTTTTTTTTCTTTTTCATAAAAAATATTACCATAATGTAATCAAACTGGCATTTCAAGTGTTTAAATAATCAGAATGATTGAATGTTTGGTAGTTATGAGCAGTGCTGAAGTGATCTTTGAAGAGATTTATGCAGAAAAAAAAACATTTTTTTGGAAGTGCACATTTTGTCCTTAATGACTTAAGAGGGTAGTAAAAATTTTACACAGTGTTCTATTGATCTATTTAAAAAAAACAAATTTGAATTACAAAATTTGTCAAGAGAGAGACCACAAAAAATGCAGTAATGTAGTAATGCATGAGGGGGAAGCAGCCTTTGCTCTTTTGTTCTTGCACTTTTTATTGATCATTTTATATTAAAACAGGCAGCTGTTCCCAGGAGATATTATACAAAAGATTAGATATTGGTTAAATTACTTAATCAATAGGTGAATGTTACAGATGATGACATGTTTTGTGTCTCAGGTGTCTCTGGCTCTGCACATGGACTGGGTGGAACCGGCGTTTTCATTCAGCCGTGAAGATGTGGAGCCGGCTAAAAGGGTTTTAGACTTCCGCGTTGGCTGGTTTGCAGAGCCCATCTTTGGCAGTGGGGACTATCCATTGGGCATGAGGAGTTGGCTGCGTCAGCTCAACTCACTCGAGTACAAATAGTCAATTCATACTTCAATACAGTCATTTTGTTAGCTATGTTAGCTGGTTGGCTGGGAGTCCTTAGGAAAAGCTTTTGGAATAATTATTACATTAATAGTTAATGGGGCAAAGTCTACTAACTTTTATATATTCTGTATATAACACCATCTGTTCTGTGTTTCCACAGCCTGCCAGTGTTCAACGAGGAGGACAGACAGCTGGTTAAAGGGACGTATGACTTCTTTGCCATCAGTCACTTCAGTACCAAGCTGGTGACACATGCCAAGGAAGACTCGTAAGACAAAATTGTCTCTGCTTTTATTTTGATAGTAACATAAACAGGAAACAAAACCAGGAACCATAAGAAGTCTGAAAGTAGCTCGGTTTAAAGGCATGATATTACAATAATTTTAGTGTTTCATCTCTGTGTGTGCAGGTACACCTACATCGCAATGCTTGAGGTCCAACACATGATAGACACCACATGGATCATGTCCCCGAGGCCTGTTGTGCCCTGGGGCCTGAGGAAAGCTCTCAACTGGGTGAGACTGGAGGCATCTGAGTCACTATTTGTCATAACAGGAATGAGAATACAGTTATTGTATATAATGCTTTACTCAAACATAGTAACAGAAACAGCAGAGGCAATGACAGAATAAAAATGATAAACAAATTGTGTCCAGCTGTTAATAATATTCATGATGTCAGATTTTTACAGGCAGGCTGTGTCCAGACATAAATGAGTATGCAAATACACCGTTTGCATGGAGCGCTTATTTAGAGCAGGTCTGGCTTCGGTGATTCAGTGATAAGAGCTGACTTTACCCGTGCGGTGTAGCTGATGTGAAAACATTGTTCCTCTGCTGTGTCAGGTGAGGGAGCACTACTGTGACGTACCCGTCTATGTGATGGCGAATGGGGTCCAGGAAGACCCAGCCCGCTTCAAAGACAGCCTGCGAGTCTATTACCTGTACAATTACATCAATGAGGCGCTGAAAGGTGAGGCTACAAACACATATCCTGCTGGTGAAATGTTACAGGATTAATAATAGTGAGTGATCTATCCTACAGGGGTGAGTGAAGGTTCTTCCTGCATTGGCCTCTGTAGAGCTTAATCATTAGACAGCTATTTAGGTCAGCGGCCCTCGAATAGTCAGCTGATACAGAACACACACGTAAGCACACAAAAATATCAACAGATACACACTTTACACTGAATTGTAGAGTCAAGGTTATCGCTGTCCAGTCACCTGTCCTTGTAAAGTTTATTGGGTTACACACAGCAAAGGCTCGGTGAGCACTTTGAGACGTTGTAGTGTCACGCTGTGATGTGCTCATAGTATCATGTTGTTGAATGTTGTAGTGTGCTCTGTCACCACTAAGTGGCAACCATGCACAGAAAAACACTCAACACAGCACAGTCTGAAATGCATCAACCATGACACACGTGTTATTTATTTGTTTGTACAATGAATATTTTATGAAACCTCTGACTTGTTTGAAATGTTTGTTCTACACACACACACACACACAGCTCACCACCTCTTCTTCTTTACATTCATGTAAATTAATCTTGATCTTCTCGTGTGCTTCCTCCTCAGCGTACACTCTGGACGGTGTGAACCTGAAGGGATACTTCGCCTACGCTCTGAGTGACCAAAGGGACCCTGGGTTCGGCTTGTACGGCCAGGTCCACGAGGAGGTCATCATCAAGGCCTCTCTCTCGAACTATCGCAACATCATTGAGCATAACGGCTTTCCCATTCAAGGGGCTGCGCCCCAGCAGTGTCCCAGCATGCCTCAGTCCTGCCTAAGCTGTCACGTGCTGGTCAAGAGGCCCGTGGTGGGCTTCCTGACTCTGGTTGGTTCAGGGGTTCTTATCACCCTGGGCCTCATTATCTATTACACAGCCAAGAGACACAAGGAGTCTTACTGATGATAGTTCTGGCGTTTTATAAATGACTAAAAACAGCTGTAGAGTTCTATCTATATTTGACTTTACAGCCCCAATTGATGGTACCATGACCTTTGAAAGTGGCCCAATCATCTGCAGTCTAGGAGATATAACTGTTATTTAATGTTATGTGACATTTGTTTGACACTTTTTTTAGTTGACGAACTCATAAATATCACATTCTTTATATTTTTAGAGGATGTTTTGAAGAGTCAAATGCATCTCCAACTGTTTTTAGAATATTGTAGAAGGACTACTACAGAACAGCCATTTTAGAAAGGACAACATTTCCAGGCTAGACCCTTCTTCACACAAGCTTTAAGACAAAAAGCGACTATGAAGTAATAGTTCTCACAAAAGAAGCTCCACAGACAGCTAACATGTTAAGTTTCCTGTATGTGACTGAATCAGCCTTAACACACATAATCTGACTCTGCCTTTAAAGGACTACTGTATAGGATTTAGTTGCATCCAGTGGTTGTGGCATTGCAGTCTCCTCACCTCACATTCCTCGTCTGAAGGAGAAACAAGAATAGCAACACACCCAAAGGTCCTATCTAGAGCCAGTGTTTAATTTGACCATTATGGGCTACTGTAGAAACACAGCATTTCAACATGCCTGACTGCATGGGAGAGGACCCGCTCCCACTGTAGATATAAAAGGCTCATTTTGAGGTAACATAAATAACAGATAACAGGTTTAATGCATCACTCAAACATTTAACAAGAGGGGAGGGACCTCCAAATCCTGTAATAAATCCTCACTATTTAACAAACATATCACATAATGTTCTTTTCTTGTTTATGGGATCATCCTGTTCAGAAGATAAAGACTCGCCCATTAGAGGTTTGCATTTTGAGACCTCTTGCACTCCATCATGCTGCCACGGTCCTTCCAAAGGAGCAGTTATCCAGAGAACATCTGGACGATCTATCAAAAGACTATTTGAAGTTTTTTGTCTAATGTTTGTTACTCATACTAGTTTGTGACAGTAGTGGATATTTTAGTGCTCAAACATGTTCACACAGTATTGTAGTCAGTGTCATGTTCTTAAATACTCAATGGCATCTGTCATCAAGCTCATTATCACAATGGTCAATGTTGATGTAATCTGCCAAGTAACACTAAAAGTTGAAGTTGTAGCAAGAATTCTTTGTTATGTCTGTTCAGTGTAATAAAATACATGTTTGTGCTGTTAAAGCAATTTATTGTGTTGCCAGGAGATATTATACAAAATATTAGATACTGGTTAAATCACTTAATCAACAGGTGAATGTCACAGATGATGACATGTTCTGTGTCTCAGGTGTCTCTGGCTTTGCACGTGTTCTGATGCAGATTTTTAGGAGCATCTCTCATTCTCGTGGTATATTTTTAAATACAAAAAGTCTTGGGGCAAAAATTAAGAGCACTTTGAACTCATGTCAAGTGAAGTATCTGTATGAAGTCCGTCCAGAGTCAAAACATCATGGCATCCAGGCCGTCCTCCATGAACTTCTTGTAGATGGCCATGAACTTAGCAGTGAAGGCCTCAAGGTGGTAGATGGCTTTGCTGCCCAACTGTAGTCTGTGTTCATAGTAAGCTGCCATGTGGGCCACCTCCGTCTTCAACTGGCCATCGCAGTTACTCAACAACTCTGTCACCAGACCCTGTTAGAGGATTGGATGAGGAAGGTGAAAACTTGTTAACTTAACCCTTGCTGCAAACAGTTAGCACTATGATGGAGACGTGTTGTACCTTCATGATGATATCAGGAGGGATGCAGTGAGTCAGCAGCTCGTACAGTCTGGCACGGACCTCCAACAACCTGGAGACAGACGTGGATTCAGTGTTAAAACGTCTTCACAAGTCTGATCAACTGTCTTCATCTTTTCTTTGCCTCTCTTACCTCTGAGGGCTCTGCTGGCTGACGATGGCATTAGCTGTTTCTTTGAGGTAGACCTCCCAGTCAGTCGCCGGGACATCTTGGTCCACTGAGAATGGATACCTGGGAAAGATGAACACAGGCAGATACTAGTTTCTTTTTCATACTAAACCACAGGTAAAGCTGTGGAGGAGTGATGATGTGTTTTGTGATAACTTACTGCTGCACTCTGCAGGCCTCACACATCAAAAGGGCTTTACGGAGGTTGCGACCAGACTTCTCAGAGATTTGCTTGGCCAGCTCAGGTGGGAGGAGCAGACCCTCTTTTTTACAGACCGATGTCAGGACGTTACACACCTGGCCAACAGGAAAACAGAGAAGACGTTTTCTTGATTGTGACTCAAATTCTGCGACACATTTTAAATGATTAATTAAAATCTCAACCACGTCGACTTTATCTTGCCTCTTCTGTGCTCGGCAGAGGAACTCTGATAGCCAGACAACGGCTCCGAATCGGGCCGATGACTTTGGAGGTAGAGGTGGAGCACAGGATGAGACGGCAAGTGCCCATGTACTTTTCCATTGTTCGGCGCAAAGCGTGCTGGGCATCTTTCGTGAGTCTGTCCACCTCTGTAAGCAACACCACTGAGGACAAAAGTGTACCAGTTACTACAAGAGAGACGATCTGATACTGTGGCTTCACGTGGATTTTTAAAACTGCTGCTGTAGAACATGGACGGTGTTCTTTCCAACCTTTGAACTCTCTCTGGGTGCTTGACTGGATCTGCTGAGACTGGGCCACAGTTTTAATCAGCTCTTGAATCACCACACGGTCCTGGTTGCCAGCATCACTGTATGACACACAAGAGAAATACTCAACGTTATACTGAAATTAAAAATGACATCCCTCTTAGTCTGCTATAGACAAAATCTGCAATATTTTCAGGCTGTGTGATGAAGAAATCAACAACTTTAAAAGTACAATTTTCTCTGAAATGATGTGGAATACTCACCTCCCTCCAAACTTATTAAGTCATTAAGTGTACTAAATGTATGTATGTATGTGTGTGTGTAGTCACCATTAAAGTTACCTTGGGTTGACTTCCAGGTGGTAGTTGCTGGCTATTGTGTTAATCTCAATTTTCTTCTTTGAGGGGGCCTGGAGACGAAAAACGAAACAAAAGCGAGATGTAACTTACCCTTCAAACAAGTAGACTGAGTTCATGAACTGTGAGAGGAGAGATGTATTTGGAGTGACTCTCACCACAACAGTCTGGTGCTCTATGCGAAGCTTCTCCACCCCAGCGCCGTACAGCTCCCTCAGCAGACACATGATGCGGGTCTTCTTGCCTGCGCCGGATGGACCGTACACCAACAAGTGTGGGAAGTCGCCACATTGAACCTGAAACAAACATTCAGAGAGGCTTTGCTTTGGAAGAAGAGTATGTCCGCTCCGGCTCTACTGGACAACACGGTACTTTCCTTTGTAGTGTCATTATTTACTCTTGCCAGTCACGATGAAGAGAAAAGCATTGTGATATAAATGTAGTGGCACTCAAACATGACATACTGTTTATCACGTTAATGTCATCCTAAAACAAGGTTGATATCATTTAAATATTTACTCATGATTTTTGAGTTAATTAAGATAATTGACCCAATGATAACTATTTGTATTCTGCTCCTTCAGTTAGAAGAGGAACTATATTTTACACGACACCCTGCCTGTGTTATGAGTGATTGTTAAGATAGGCGGAGTGATATGAAGTGATGCACACATTGTGCCGGTCAGGTGTTCACACTGAAGTGACTACGTCACAGAGAAGCTGTCCTCGTGCGTTTTATTCACCCACAGCCCAAAGATAATATAATAATTCAGTCAAAGTTAAATTATGGTTACCGCTAAGAATAAGCAGGGGGAGAAAGAGTTTACATAAATATATTTAAATGTCCACATATATTAAGCGTTTAATAGCTTTTGTTATTAGAAAACTTAATGGAAGCGATCTACTGTCTGAGCTCACCGTGAAAGGCAACAAAAGATGGTTTTCTTCGAGTAAATTTACACTTATGAATATGAAATCAGTATGATGAGATTGATAATAAATGTTACGTTTAATCTTACTCTATTTTTGTTCAAGTCAAAGAGCCCAAATTAAACTTGTTGTTATGACGCAGCTTCAGTTTACTCACCAGGTTCTTCAGCTGAGTCGCCTGCTCTTTGTGATAGTCCAGTTTACCGAGCAAAGTCGGGCGATATTTGTCCACCCACAAACTCATTGCGTTATGGATTTATGAACAGTTATGGTCCGTGTTGACAGACAGACTGCAGCTAGCAACTCTCCCGCGAAATACGTTCAGCCTCGACCCGCGCTATTTCCTCTTCTGCTGCTACGGGGAGTCGAACAGGTCAAACCAGCTGCTGCACGCGATTGGTAAATCAACTATTTCATCGTGAAAATGACAAAAACCGTGACTACAGTACTTTGAAAAATAAGTTTAAGATTTTTAAGCGGAACCAGACACCCAGCTTTTATCTGATATTTACACTCTTACAGAACTATGTATTATAATGTATACTGGTAGCATTAATGTGCATGGCCCCACAGTCACTAACCTTTATGATGATGTGCTTCTCCAGCAGACATACTATGTCCAGGTACAAGTAGACATTTGTGTGCAAACCAGGACACCTGTCCCAGGTCATGAAAGGATGAGGGGTTAAAGGGGACCCAGCTGTTTAATTCCCCCCAAGGGCTCACTCACAGGTTGATCTGGGTATGAAATTTGTATGATAGCAACTTTTTTTGTTTCAGCAGGTTTGCAGGCATTTCCAACTGAAGCGTAAGACAGTAAAGCTCTGATGATGCCACCAAGGAATGTGAGTTAATCCCATGCAGTAAAAACAAACGCTCACAATGTCATCATGTTGTCCTGCCATGCCTTCAAGAGAAGGTGTAAGCTTTCTGGGGGAGCTTCTTTTGTGATTATTGGTGGCATATGCAATATTTACACTCATGCTCACCATCTGATCGATCTGTTTGTCTATCTGACAGTCAAAAAACAGTCCAAACTGTCCAACTGAAAATAAAATGTTCCTCCTTCATCACGCGAGTAGGTGCAGAATTTTAATCCTGTGTTTTGTGTCATACAGTGATAAGTTTAAAAGTGCTTATCTGATGACATGAATGTTTGTTGTCAAAATGAGGTTTTGTTGTCTTTCACATTTTACACAGTACAAACTGTCAACATAACCCAGCATACATAATTCAGTGTGGGGTGTGGAACTTATGCACTTTCCCTGAATATAATATGTAGTGTTAAAAAAGACAATCATGACAGACCTAAGCTGTCATATGTACTTGTCAGCTTCTTCTTTCTTTGCCTTAAACCTTTTTGTGTATACTGTCAAATCTCACCATCTCTTCCGTTCTCTCCTTTTTTCCTTTGCCCTGCTTCTCTCCAGCCTGACCCAGGTAAATATACCTCTCTGTGACAGGAATGTTGTGTGCGGAGGAGCGTGTCTCAGCAGGTTGGCGTAGCTTGTAATTGAAATGCATGTTTGACTTAAATTAATATGCGTCCATCATCCCAGCGATGTAGGACAGTGTAACATCTGGAAGGGGGAGTGAAGGAGGCGCTGGGTGAAGCTTATCAAGTTCATTCAAGCACGATGAAATTCATTCATAAAGATCAGTTTACGTCAGGAACCAGTGTATTTTTGTTAACCATCTGATAGTTTAACTTGTAGTGATGCTGTACTGATGATTCATATTCAGGAGAGACATTTTTAAAGGATTAGTTTGGACCCAGAAACTTTAAAAGGCATTTATTTTGCGGTACTTTTATTTGATAAACTCATCCATCTATCTAAGATTTATTATTTCTGTGTTTGAATAGACTTCATGCTGAACTCTTAGTGCACTCACCCCCTTGACCAGATCTGGTCTGCCCAAGAACTTGAGGGACAAACAGGCCTTAACAGGCAGAATCATCCTCAAGGTTAACGTTCAAATAGCAGGTCTTTACCTCTGACCAAAACATGAAATTCAATGTTTGCTGGCAAACCTGAGGAATTCCACAGTTCAGTGACAGCTTTTTAAAGGCCAGAAGTCCTTTTTTGTTGCTCAAGGCTCACAGCTTTGCTGTAGTTACAAGAAGTATGAAGTGAGAGAGATGCAGAGAGGAAAAGAACACGTTGAAAGCATTACCTCATGTGTTGTCGAGGAATGTGCGTCTTGGGTAAAAAAATCTTTCGCTCTGAGCCATATTATACAGCTATGAGTGAAAAGGAGGAATGGGGAGCGTGAAAGGTGCACCGCAGACCTCAAGGCTTTTAATCATTTGTCATCATTTGTCTTGTACATGCAGTTATCTGTTTGATCAGGTCCACAACACAACTCTTTTTTCTTTGCTTTTAGTGCATCATTTAACATTTTTCTCTCAAGCATGCCTGCATTCACACTTAAAATAATCACAATCCTTGCACACAAACACACACAAACACACACACAAATAGCACAAACACCTGCCTGTGGAACTCGCTGAGGTAATGTAGGAGGGAAAAGCATTCCTCAACCCTTTCTTTTTCTTCCCTCCCCTTACAGCGTTTCATGTCTTTTCAGATGTAAACGCACTCTTTCTGTACTATTGGTGTCATGTTGGTTGCCTTTGCTGGATACTCGTGTTGCCTCCTCATTCTTCAGGCTGTTGTGATGTGTTTTTGGATGACACAACTTCTGTACTTCTGGTATGTTGAAATATGAATTCTATGTTTCTTTATAGAGCAGCCAATAGTTTTCTTAAAATGTTTTTAACAAACAGGTCACAGTTACAAATGCTCCTATGACAGTTGTTAATTTATTGAGATTAATATGTTATTAAGTGACTGTATAGTAATATTTTTCACAGAGTTGACACATGGCCTTGACACAACAGGAACAAATGACTCTTTGTTTCAAAGTGTGCAGTATGAAACTCTCTTATCAGAAATGATTCATGTGTTTTACATCTACATGTTGTCTGAGTTTTACAGTAGTAGGATTTTTAGGATTTGAAGCTAAATTTAAGGCCCACCTCAACGTGTGAGTAAGACAAAGAAAACATACCAGGCAAGGGAAGGGTGTGTTGGCTGTAGCCAAAAATATCCATCAGGAAAAAACAAGGTGTCTGAGCAAAATGCATTTGTTAAAAAACAAAAAACTAAAAAACAGTGTGAGCTTTGAAGTGTTGCTCTGTGGGGTGTCTGTGTAGAAATACTCTTCACCTGACTGACTTCAACCACATTTGTGATTATTCTGTCCCAAAATGATCATCTATTATAACTTTTAACTAATATCTAATACTGATAATAGGGTATTAGTATGTAATAATGTTATATAATGGAAAGTGAAGTACAGGGGCATGTCTTGCTGCTCTATGCGCAGAGAGGAAAATGATTGATGGTCTTTACTGACAGATAAATCTGTCCAAGCAGCAGTTTTATCGTTCTTTAGCATAACACTTTAGTCTGGAAGCAAATCCAGACTTGAATCTAGAATATGCATCCATCTCCAGAAACAAATGACACATGACGCTAGATTATACACACATTGATTTACATTCTGCATCCTTCTATTTGCTCTTCAGCTCAGCTGGCCTCGGCTAACAGATGAGGCCTGGTTCCCCAGTGATGCGTAAAGGTCCAGCAGCCGTGTTGCCTGTTCAGCAGCAGCCTAACAGGCATATTAACCCCCAGGCCGTGGCTGTCTGTTTGACCTGCAAGGTCGAGTTCCCCTCCTGACTCAAAACTTCAGCAGAAAACTAGGAACCATGTCTGAACCTGTTCCTCTTCTACCCTGTCCTCTGGATCCCCTGGCCAGTCATGTTCAAAGATGGAAGAAGATGGACATCAGATCCACCTGTAATACATCTAAACTTGACTTAAAGCAGAATGGACACTGTGAAAGCAGCCAGAGTTCAAACATAGCTCTAGGGACAGGTCAAGACATGGGTTGTTCTCCACATTGTGAAGCCATATCACCTCAACAGCAAGAAGGGAGGCACACAGAGAACTCCTCATCCGATGAAGTTTCTCCTACCTCTCCACCAGCTCTAGATAAAAGTATTTGCAACTACCAGCCAATGTCCGTGAATGCATCAGAGGACTGTTCAATAGATCTGCTAAGAATAGTGAAGCACAAGCCAAGTGCCATTGTGTTCTGTGACTATGATTGCAGCTCTGACAACCAGGTGATCTTTGCAAATGAGAGCTCTGACGGCAGGGAGTCCTCTTCATCCACCACTGAAGTGGGAGAGGTTAACAACGACGATGAGGAGGATGACGTCCCAGAGACGTTACAATATAAGGAATTCCTGGTTAGTCGTCATCGTAGAAACTTCAGCAGGAACAGGAAGGGCTTGAGGAAGAGGCCGGATGCCCAGCCTAACAGCACCTCATCTGGCTGGCAGAAGCCCACCAACGAGGGCAAACCTGAGTTCACAGGTAGTCAGGAGGAACAGGATACCCCGCAGAACAATGGAAAACAGGTAAGAAAAACAAGACAGGAGAAGAGTGATAATAAAACACAAAGAAGTCTTATTGACTGTGTAGGATTGCCAGAGAAAGCAGTTTAGTAGCTGCATGTTAATGCGTCTGTTTTTAGTAAGCCATGACAGTGTGACCGGCATGTCAATGCAGGATCCTGAAACTGAAGCAGCATCATTCATTTGAATACTTTCACTTTTTTTACGATCTACTTTTCTACTTCACTAAATTTTAGAGGGAGATATTGTACTTTTACTTAAAAACAATAATAATCTTATAAAATACATAGTTAAGACTAAGCTAGTGTTTCCAGACATTATTGTCTTGTGTCTATTTGGGATCCCTGTCACATCTGAACTGCCTATGCGTACTCACAAGAAACAAAGGATAAAGAAAGTACGTAGTTAAACAACCCACACCTCGACCAACTACAACAGTAAAGTACTACTTATGCATTGCATCAGATGAGCAATCTAGTAATCATATACATGATAATATGAGAGTACTTTGATAATTTAAGTACATTTTATTGATAATATATTTGCATTAATGTACTGGATCTGAATACTTCTTCCACCACTGCTGTTTTGCTGCTATGTTGGACTCTACTTTATCCACTAGAGGGCAGTAATGTTAAATGTTCGGCCTGATCTTGTTTAGGACCAGTGTCCTCCACAGAACATTTTAAATCTTGCAAATGTGAATTATTGTACTTTTAAAAATGCTTCAATACCAACTAGGGACAATATCATTAATTACATCATTCACATTCTATGCACTGTATACTGCACAGCATGTTGGAAGCATCCTGGTGGATCAATGATCAGTGATGCATAGACACAAAAGTGCATGTTTTTATTATGTAGCATGGAGTAGCAAAGTCTGTGAGCACCCAACCTCCCTCTTTTACATGTTTACTTTTTATTGAAAAAGTGAATATTATGAAAATTAAAATAATTATAAATTAAGCATCTTGTTAGTCCATGAAGTTCTAAGAGCTGAAGCCGAACGTGTTTATATATTGAAGAAATGGGGATCTGAATAACAAGGAATATTTTGGCAGTTGTACCTTCAAGTATAAATTCCTCTAATTTTTCTCCTGGGCTGGCCTGGCACCTCCTCCTCCCAGCATGCCCTGTACCAGCGGGCATCTGCTAGTGTGAGCTGCCCCTGACTGTGTTCTCACACCTGTCAGAGAAGCCCTCACTTGCTGGCACGTTCCCATAACAGTCTCCTGGCACACTGCACACTGTTCTCCCCTCTTGGACTGATATGAAAGGATTTGTTCTCTCCGCACTCCTTTTGTGATGTTGTTCTCAGAGTTTGAGCAAGTAGCTTTTTAAAAGTCACTTATTGACAAGCTTAGGCCAATGCTCATTTAAATACCGGTTAAATGGTCAAAGAGGCCCCACAACGGGGCCTCTTTGACCATTTAATAATTTTCATAATTTTCACTTTTTCAACATTCTTGGAATGTCTTGGTTCAGGCAGTTTCATTCCACAACGTGGGTAACAACTCTGCCAAATCATTTAAAAAGTTTAGAGTAAAAAACAAATTATCTGTCTGCATCTAAAGTGTTTCAAAGTTGGCTGTTAAGATTAAAGAAAAAAAAAGATTTGAACATCTTTAAAAAAAACAAAAACATTTTTTCATTCTCAGGAGACCTAAAGTATATCCAGTGATGATATTTTCAGGGTCATTTTCAGGGGATATATTTAGCCTCATAACAGGAATGTGCCTAGTTCCTGGGAATTGGAAAATAAATTTCAAACTACATTAAATGTTCTGTACGTCATCATAGAGAGCATCCAGAGATCTTCTGTTTTTCAATCTAGTTGGAGATTGTTGTATCTGTGTTTGGGCAGGCTCAGCTTCAGCTGTAACTAATATTTTACAATAACAATGTATCAAATGACTCATTGTCCATAACAGCACAGTTGTGGTTCACTCTCACCTCTCTCATAATGTTTTTTTTAGTTCCACAAGTCAGCTCCAAACACCAAATGGCACACAGACACAGTTAGCAACTAGTGATCACAGATTGGTAGTTGGTAGAGAACAAAAACAGAACTAGAATTAGTAGCACATCAAGATCATCATAATTCATTTCTAAAGCAAAAATTTAAGATTTCTGTTTGTGAACTGCATATAAAATAATGAAATTAATTTTAAAAAGATATTATATGTATCAAAAAGTAGGCAAAAAATGGTTTGAACATTCTGTTCACAAAAGGTGCAGAAAATAACAATGTTTTAAAAGTTTGTAATAATCACTAGTAGGTTTAGTTTACTTGTACTTAAAGGTACAAGATAAACCAGTCTCTAGTTTATGTTCTCAATGCCTGGAGGTACACTGGCACACCATAACACCCTAAAATGTGACGATATGTCAGTGTTGTGTTCACAGCTTGTTTCTGCTGCCCCCAAGTGGCAGAAAAAAGGTGCAATTAAAGGCTCAATTTGGACTGGATTACAATGATGTCAGCACTAGCCCTGCAAGATTTTAGATTTTTCATTTTAGATAAATATAAAATATACAAAAAGGAAGGAAGACTCAACTCTCCATCATCATCATCACAACATCATTATATAGTCAGAGGTACAACATATTGTCGTCATTAATTCACGCACAAATACCTTTTATTTCAGACCAGCAGAGTACAGATGAAGGATAGCCTTATATTTCTTTAGTTATTCATACTCAGACGTATGTATCAAGATAATAGGTGTTTTAGCCTTTCACAGACAGTTCAGACAAATAATGAAATGCTCTTGTAGCAGAGATATAGTGATGCATTAAGAGCTCTCTCCTCTGTAAACACTTTGGAGAGAAACCCATTAACATTTCATGAACTTTGAGAGCACTCTGCTGTGAGATGTTTGTACGTCTAAATGTGTGTCTATGTGTATGCGATGATGTGCACATTTACCGCTTATGTTCATGTTTGCAGTCACTCGTGCCACTAAGCAGCCTCCCCTCCCTGTGTTCTCCCCTCACCCTGGCTCTGTCCCCCATAGTGAAGGTAAAAATAGCACCCTGCTGCACATAGACATCCTTCTGTGTTCCTGTGAGTAGGAATCTGGAGATGTGGGGGCTGCAACACACAGGAAATGGCTTTACTGCCAAAGCCGTTACTCCAGATATTTTTTAAACTGGTCAACATGATGGGTTAGGGAATGGGAGTGGACAGAAGGGTGTGTTTGTGTGCGTGAGTGGGTGGGTGGGTGGATCACTGTGGGCATGCTTGTGTCTATGCATGCATTTGTGTGTGTGTGAGTGAGGGGGCTGTTTTTGGACTTCAAGCTCCTCAAAGGGGCCCTATGTGCTGCTATCAGCCTCTGGGACTCTGGGATTGGCAGTGGAGCCCAGAAACAAAGCAGTTTGTTCATTTCCTGGAAAGCCAGTGAACAAGTGTCTCAGTCAGAGTCCATGACCAATGGGTGGAGAGGGAAAGAGAGGGGAAGCGAGGGCTTAGGTATGTGCATAACTGCACTGTATGGATTGGACAGATATTACAACACATTTACACATCACGCACTGGCCACACTTCTGTTCTTACAGAGTTTAAAAGCATAAAAGAGGATTTTTTTTTCATATCTCTTATTAAAGTAATCTGCCATCTTTACTCCACAACAACCTCACTGCGAAGGTGCCACACTGCAGGGTACACTGTGTGCCCCCACTCACACTGAAAAAGCACAATGTTCAGCTGCAAGGAGCCTGTAGGCAATGATGGGTGGAGTAGGTGGATGAGGAAGAGGAGTGTGTGTTAGGTTCAGCAGATTTCTCCAGCATACATGAAAGGCCTCAGTGCTCGGTTAAGCCCAGACGTTACCCTTGAGCCATATTTACCTGTGTGTGTGTGTGTGTGTGTGTGTGTGTGTGTGTGTGTGTGTGTGTGTGTGTGTGTGTGTGTGTGTGTGTGTGTTCAGGCTGCTGCGTGTGAATCTATGACCCTGCTGATGAAAAACTTGGATCACCTCAATGGGGGGATCCAGGAAAACATGAACTACTCCCACGCAGACGGGGTCAGTGCTGACGAGGATCAGCAGAGCGCTGCAGTAAGTTCATTTTTGATGATTGTATACTGAATGTATAAACATGTATGACATGAATTATATAGTTTTGATTCACCTGTGGACAAAGTGCCATTTATATATGGTTTAATTTATAGACAAAGTTCATAACTTTATCATACACTACAGCAGAAGTCGTCACACAGCGTACCACACACATGTTGAGCAGAGAGCCTTACACAGGGTATGGGTTGCCAGATTTGCAGTCTCTCTTCCCCTGTTTAAAATGAGGTAGATGAGGTAATTAAGAATAATTGTTGCGTTGAGCCTGTTGTTTTTCTGCCATTACAGCCTTTCATAAATCAGGCGGCTTGTGACTCGTCTGGCTGGTCCATCAAAGCATTAATCCTGCAGTAACCACAGATACTCAGAGCTGAGCGCAGACCCAATTACTGTTATTTTAAAGGTTTATTTAATTTCTGGAAGAAGAACGCGGTTTGTAAATAGCTCCTGTGCTGCACTCCTCTGCTCCCCTCTCACATGGCATTCCAGATGCCTCATTATGCTTACCAAGTGTAAATCTGGTAACCTCAAATAGCTCTTAAACCAACAGCACAGAACTTTAGGAATTCTTATAAAAAGGCTCTCTTTAATCAAGCTAATCTTAATCAAACTGCCTGGCTAGCCAAGAAAACGGCAGTAAAACAGACATTTTTATCTTTGTGTATTCTCTCTTGGTTATTTTTAACACCGAAACCAATTTTATTTGCAGCGAGGGTATATTTTTGCAGCAACGCACAAAACAACACAATAAGACGTGATCAATAAAAAGAAAAATCAATAAAGGTGTTCAGTTCAGCTGCATAAGTTATAATGGAAGAGTAGAAGCGAGACCCGTTCCTTCCAAAATTGTCAAATATTTACAGGGTAATAAAGATGAAATGACCCCAGCCCAGAAGGGTAACGCATGACTTTTTCTTTTTTGACAGTTATTCAGACTCAAGAGTGAGGCAGAATGATTTATTGTTTGAATCAAAAGCTGAATTCAGAGGTAAACCAACAGTTATCATGGGATTAACACAGAAAAAAAATCTTCTTCTTAGATATTTTTTGTCGGTATCTTCTGTTAATCATGATAACTCTAGGGAAGCTCTAGGGAAGACAGTGTTAGTCAGCTGGTCCAGAAATTTGCTAAAATATCTCAACAACTATTAGGTCTATAAAACGTGTGCATTTTGTTTAAATGATGCTGCCTTTATCTTTGGAAAGTTTGACTGAAATTAAGGAAGCATATTTATATCATCTTGTGCAATAATCAGGTCAAGATTTAAGTTGTGACTAAATGAC
Organism: Collichthys lucidus; assembly: GCA_004119915.2. Classification (NCBI taxonomy): domain Eukaryota; kingdom Metazoa; phylum Chordata; class Actinopteri; family Sciaenidae; genus Collichthys; species Collichthys lucidus. The sequence goes on from CM014092.1 coordinate 2,597,917, forward strand.
CAGCAAAATAATGACATTTCATTGCATCAAGCTCAGTTCTATTTAGTGCTTTTTACATGTAGCAATTGTTAGCATGCTAACTTGTGAGGACGATGAATGTGAAAAAAACAAAACAATGCTTGGAATGTTAGCAGGAAAGTTCAATGCAAGCGACAACCTCGTTGGCTGTGAGTAAATGTGGAAGTGCCACAGACTGCAGTTCTTCGGACGTCCAGTGAGTCAGTCTCCATAAGTCCCCATGTTCAAATGTCCAACGTTCACAGCAGAAATAAACATGTCTACAGCCTGGTACAAAAAACTGTTTTGGTCTCTATAGCTAATTTCCCCGTTAAACTGTACTGAGGCTTAAAGTTAAAAGCTTAAATGCATAATAAACAATGACCAGAGCCTCCACACCAAGCTTTAAAACATCTATTTAGAAACCTACTGATACGACGTCTATTCTTTATACTGTCAGTGGCTGTGCCTGTAAACAGAGCATCACAAAGCTACAAGCGTGACTATTTTAATAGATGTTTTCTGATAGATGGAATCTTCTCCATTAAATTCCTGGTGGTTCCATGCTAAAGAACTGAATAGAAGAAAAATGCAAACAAACCACTTCAAATAAGAGCAGCAACTGAGGAAATACGGTCATGTCAGACATTTCATAGACATTTCATAGACAATAGAAATTTACTGACTTCCAGTTTGAACTGGGCTTTGTTTTGGGGACACGGTGTCCTTGAAGTTGTTATCTAACTGTGACTGCATAGTTGGAAAATTAGGAGCAGTATCATGCCATCTCTATGATGGAAACACTACAGGGGTCAGAAAGGCAGTTCTCGACACAGACACTCATTGTCCTGTGTTGTGATGAAGGGAAAATAGGTCTTTCTGTGCACGCATTTGAGGATTTGAATAGAAAAAAAAAACCTAAATGTATGCCACTCCTCCTTCATTCTCATTTACACACACTCACACATGTTACATCAGCCCAGCGTTTGACAGGAGGGGAGAGCGGGAAGCACAGCGGCGGGTCTTCCCACTGAAGTGTGTACAGTAGAAGAGTCATGAGGTCAGGCCGGGATGGACTTTCCAGTGTTGTCACTTAGCGGAGATACAGAGGGGACAAGGATGTGCTGGATAAAGGGGGATTTTTTCAGAATGAGAGAAGGGCAGGCACATCATCAGTGGTGTCTTATATCTTCAAACACTCACCCACCAACACTAAACACTGCACAGAAACCAAACCACAGATACAGAGAGGTGCTGAAGAGGCAGGTGACATGAAGGAAGGGACTGGGGTAAGACACTGGAGCTGCACAGAGACTGATGTTGAAAGCGCTACAGGGTATCTTAAATTTTAGTATTAATTATGAGACATGATTGCAGTTAATATTCGTAATTAAGACAACAAATTAGAAGAATAGGCAGCAGTTTAAGTATTATCAACAGCATTATGATGTGTCATTAGAATAAATTATAATATAGAAAATCATCAATCAGTTTTGAATCTTCTAAAGAGGAAAAGGAGAGAGAAAAAAATAACTAACATGTGACAAGAAGAAATACGTAATAAATGAATAAAGTTAAACAGAATTGCTGATTTTATACTGAGGAACAGACGTGTGAAAGAAATTTCAATTTCTTAAATTTAGCACACTTGGCAGGGAAGAAGCAAGAAACCTCTATCAAAACAAAATCAACATCAACACTTTGTTGTTCTGGGGCTTTTGGTTCTTCATCTTTCTGAGCAAATGGAGTTGTTCTAGTTGTAGATGTTTTTCTGTGTGTTTAAAGGATGTCCAGTATAAAAAGTTACAGGATGGGTTTATTTGTCAACTGCTGCAAGGTGAAGAATGAACTTTCAGTCTCATCTTTAAGACAAAATGAACTTGTGGCGAGCATGAACCTCCAATCTTAAATAGCTTTATAGTCTGGTGTGCTACATCTGACTTCTTCTCTGTCCTTCCAGGGTGCTGCAGCTCTGAGCAGGATGATGAGACAAACTCCAAGTCACGATCAGGGACCATCCAGGGCTCCAGACAAACATGAGCCATTGACTAGGCGCCCTTCACGACCTCTGACCCGTAGCAGACCACTGACCCGGTCATCCCTCTCATCCCCTGCACACCTCCAGGCTCGACGGGCCAGGGTGAGTGTGTCTGAGAATGTTTGTGAGTTGATTGGCAATATAAAGAACAGGACAAGGACAGTGCATGTATGATGTCAGCCATAGGTTTCCGTAACACAGTTTTGAAGCTCAAAATATGTGGCTGTCACCACCATGTTGGCTGTACTGCTAAAAATCGGCAAAGATGTGGATCATCAGCAGACTTGAGGTTGGCTGAATGACTTGTGGGTGCTCAAACATGTGTAAATTTAAGCCATAATATAATTTAAACAAGTAAGTTAAAAAGAAATCACCCTCAGAATTAGAAAAGAAAACTGTTCTTTGTACTGTCCTGAGTTCAAACCTGCAGTCTTCCCTGCTGTCAACTCACACTTCATTCACTCTGGTTTGGAGCTAAACAGTATGTAACACTTGGCAGCTGACCATGCAGACTGGAGCTTCAGGGATGATTCTGACTGAGGAAATGTTTTGATGTCTGAAACTCAATTTGTAACATTTTAGAGTGAACCCGTCAGGCTCAGACGTATTCTGTGCTGTATAATTATGGACAGTTTTTTGGGACACAAAAACAAACTGAAACAAATTTGTTTGACACTCAACGTCTTATTTTATTTTTGACATTGCTGTAGCTTCTCTCTCTCCTTGCAAACACGCTGACCTTTCATGCCCTTTTGTTTGTCTCCGCACTGGGAATTTCCACCCACAGCTTTTTACAGGAAAGTAAATGTTTCGCTCGCTTTCTCTGTGACTATTTCTTTAAAAACCTCTATTTGCTCCCTCACTTCCTTCTGTCATGTCTCCTCCCTCCCTCTCTCTGGGCCTCTGTCCAGTCTGCATATCCCCCCGCTGTTGTGTAAATAAGGTAAAAGTTAAAGGATGAGACAGCTTTGCTCCATCCAGCAGCATGCAAGGTCATCTTTTTTCTGTGTCAGCACTGCGGCAATAACAGAAACTACCCCACATGCACCACTGCTCAACAGGCATGACTGTCCACAAAGAAAATGTGGAAATGGGTTTAACTGACCAGCCTCTTGTTTGAAAAAGTAGATTTCTATGACAGTATTAGGCTGAATTTTTCATACGGTTTCAAACATATCACCTGGTCTTCATCAGGAGATGGAGTTTGCTCTGTTGTCGTAGATATGGATCTGTTGACATGCAAAATGTGTGACTGAAAGCTCTGGAAAAAGCTAGCAAATGGACTTGAACTGGGAACTTATGGCAGAACATTTGATCACTTCATTACAGCTTGCATACTCACCATATTTTGGTTTGCAGGTAAAAAGAAGTCTGAACATCTGGCCAGATTTAGTTTTAAAAATAAATGAAACTAACTCTATTCACTTTAAACTAGAAATTGGCACTCAGAGTGCAGATATCTTCCTGGCCTTGAATCGCCAAATGGTGTATGAATAACACACATGCGTCTTAAATCATCATGTTATCACAACTTCAAGCCTTTTAGGCTTAAAATGGCGTGACATTTTAACACATGATAGAGAAAAGAAATATCAGGTGACGTGGTATAAAGAGCAACAAAGTTCATGTAGATAGGAGCTGGGTCAGGAATGGATAGGTCAAACAAACACAAGACTTTCACTCAGGAGAACGCTGTTAAGGTCATTTTTTTCCTGACCTGTCGAGTGCAAGATTAGCTGTGGACAGATACACACCCCCACACACCTACACACCTACACACACACACACACACACACACACACACACACACACACACACACACACACACACACACACACACACACACACACACACACACACACACAACCAAACGTAAGATGCACTCCTTAGGCCTGGCAGGGATAGATATTGTCATCTTAATGCAATAGTAATAAAGAGGGTAGGCAGCAGGTTGGAGCCTATTCCAGATGATCCTGCCAGCTCATCACAGGGCACAGAAAGACACAACTGTTAAACATATGCAATCAAGAAATCCAAAAGTTTTGATATAGATATATCCCTGATAGAGCTGCAGAACAGGTTTAGGCTCATTGTCTTCCTTCCAAAACAGAAACATCTGCACAATACAGTGATACATGCCTTTGGTCAGCATGCAGTCCTGAAATATCAGAATTATTAGTTGCAAATGTGTGTGTGTATATATGTGTAGGGTAGTTATAGAGAGCAGCAGGGGCCGTGGGATCAGACTGATGCTAAGGAGTGGGTTTATTTTCTCCCTAGCCATGGATGATAAAGTGCAGCTGTCCAAACTGACATGGACACGCGCACACACAATGCACACAATGTGTTGTGTTCATATTCATTCATCAGCCACTTCAGTGCGATAATGTCGGTCAACTTCACCTTTTTCCACTTTTCTGAGTTTTTATTTTCCTCTGCTAGAGAAATAGTCTGTAGTGCAGCAGTAATTGCTATCAGTGCTGTTTTGTTGGGGCGAGTCAGACACTAATCAGACAATATGAGGTTTGATGCCCAGCTCCTCCAGTCTGCATGTCGATGTGTCCTTGAGCTCGACACCATACCCATTCTTATTGTCTGTTGATCCCCTTTTGTGGAATGCACTACCAGTTCATACCAGATCACGGGCATCCCTCTATACTTTAAAAAAACCTCCTGTTGTAGCTGACATTGGGTAGGAGGCGGGTACACAGAGGACAGATCGACAGTTCATCACATCATCTTCTGACTCACGGCACTAATTTTATTTCAATAATGTAATATTCATACTTATGCAATGAGTCATTCAGCATAAGAACTTGGATAATAAGTACTTTCAGTACAGTTCACTGCTAATATGTGTACTCAAGTCAAACTTTAATGCAGGACTTTTGCTTATAATTATACTGGTACATTTGAAAATCAGAGTACTTCTTCCATCACTGTCTAAAATTACTGATAGCTGTCACAAACAAAATAATAATAAAACAAAATGTGAATCACTGCTTCCATATGAAATTTAAATTTTAGTAATTCATCTTTTTACTGTGTGAATTGACAGGTCAGGTGATGGCCTGTGTGTTTTAGTCAGGCCTGAGGTAATCTCATGAGAAAGAGATAAACTGCATGTGCATCATTTGGTAAATCCTAGCTGCTGAAGGCCTTTGGATGGACGTGTGCAGGGGTATTCCTCTGACAGTGACAGCATTCATGGTCATGATCTGTGTCGTGGATAATGTTTCACACACTGGTTATGAAATTAATCTGAGCCACTGTGTCCCCTTTTTTTGATTCCTGTGGGTTGTGGGTCTTTTTGAGGAGTGTAATGTACTCCTCATGATCAGAGTCTTTTATTTCCTGTGTGTTAATATTGTAGCTATTGAAAGTTTGAGTCATGGTGGAGGATTTCACCGCTACTGTTCTTGACCTAATGTTCTTCCCTCACTCTTTTTTCTTCTACCCTTGTTATTTTTTCAGGTGCCATCCATCTTTAATTACCTTTCCTGTCATGTCCTCCTTTACTCCTTCTCTTCTTTCCTAATCAGCTCACACACACAAACACACTCAACATTATTTCCAATTTAATTTAATTTAATGTAATTTAATTGCATCATTTATTAGGATTTCAGCTGCTTTTCCTGAAAGAGGCTTCAGTATTCTTAATCAATTAATTCTCTGGTTAGTATTCAGACAAATAAGCTATTAGGGCTTGTTGGGTTTTCATGTCAGCGTGTGGCGTAAACACTCAGGAAATCTTTTTCTTCTTTTGGTTGAACCAGATTTTGGAATTTGGGTCATTTTCCCAGCCTTAGTTGGTGCACAAGGGAAGTGTGTATCAAGGAAACTGAGTCATTACCTTTGGCTGATATTGAGTTTACATTCTGCAAAGCTTCAGATAGTTCACTAAGTATTTGTATATTTTACTGCTTTGGTACTCATTGTGTGTTTCTCCTATTTTGTCATGGCAGGCTGCTGCAAGGATGATCAGCGGTTCAGCAGGTAAGATAAGAGTGAGTGAGTATGTGTGTATAGGTGTGTGTGTGTGTGTTTGTGTGTGTTCAGTATCCATTCAGCTGGATTGTTTGCATTCCCGCTTTGGGATAAAACCGGACTTCTGGGAATGTCTCCCACAGGATTCCCAGCCAGTATGTCAAACCTCAACCACCCAGAAGCAATCTCATATCATTTCTACTACAACACACACACACACACACACACACACACACACACACACACACACACACACACACACACACACACACTACACGCATACATGCATACACAACACATGCATATTCAGGTGCCTTGAAGTTTTGGTTTCCTGACATTTGTGGTGTGAAAACACACAGCAACTTATTGTTTCTTCAGAACAGAAGCAGAACAAACAGCTTTTCTAATTAAAAATATCGAAAAGAACATTCATCTGTTTTTTTTCTCTTTGGTTTTGAATTTGTCGTCTTTTCTCTGTTTCCCCTCCGGGACTCAAGTTCCCAGAGATGGTGATACAACAAGTATGAGGAGATGATTAATGAGTCCAACTCTGACCTTGGTCCGTATCTCTTATCCTCTGAGTGTGTCCCTTTTGATTGACATGCACAGGCGTCATGGCAACTGTAGTTAAGTGCAAACCAGTGTCGCATTCATTGTTTATTTTTGTGCGTTTTGTCTGTGTGTGTATTTGAGTGCACGCAAATTTTGGGGTGTGCACGTAACAGTTTCTCTGATGTGGCCCCACCGCTGGGTTCACGTTACTGTCAATGATAGTCGACGCAGGAGAGGTGCAGTGTGGGTAAAGAGGCCCCAGAGGCTGTAGGGAGGTCAGAGGTGATGCCTTCAGTGGCATATGACGAGGATGAGGGTGTGTGTTTGTGTGTGCAAGAGAGAGAGAATCATTTCATACCAACACGGCGGCGCTGGGCCTGAGCGTAGATTAGTTTCATTGTTTGGGGTTCCACGCTTCAGGTCTGTTTTCTCACTTGTGCGTGTTTATTTTCTCCTCTGATACTAGGAAACACTTTGGCTCTTTGACACAAATCCTGTCTAATCAATCAGTGTTTGTCAGCCTGTGTGGCCTGATCTCAGCTGCAAAGGGACAAGATGTGATACACACATGTCTCTGCTCACATAGCTCACATTCACTCCGATAAATGGGGAACTCTGCCTAGGACTTCTAACCAGAACTACCTGTGTTCTCTGCTGGGCTGCGGGGTTTCCTTATCAGGCCTCTTGTAATCATCTCCAGCATGATGGTGGGGGCCGTGCCATGATTGGATTCTGCCCTTGAGCCACACAGGAAAATGTTTTAATCCTCCCAAAGATGAAAAGATTTATTTTCAATGCATTTCTTTCTCAAGAATTAATATGCAATAACAGCGGAGTGTTTTTGTATACATGCTTGAGAATGAGTTTGTTTGGACTTGAGTGATGTCTGAGGTCACTTCCATGGTGCTGACTGTTACCTCAGATATACCACAAACCTTTTCTCAGCATTATTAACCCACTTTTAAACTTGGATTATGGATTATGAGACAATTTAGTTGCCCAGTTCATGTGCTTGTTTCTCATTTGATCTGGCCTAATGCAGTCTACAATTTGTCTTCATTTAGCCTGACTGTAAGCTCCTGGATAAGTTGCTATCCAACCATCCAACAGTGACAAAGAAGAAAATTAACAATTAAAAATCAATTTAAGGTAAAAGATTTAATCTTTATGTCACCAAAATGAGTTTTCTTGTATTTTCTAAAATATTTGTAAGTAAGTAACTGCAAATTAAACCCATGAAACTTTAACTTAAATTTATGTTGATATGATTTAGACAGCTATGTCATTAAACAGCCAAGTGTATGGAGAGAATTACTCTGAGGTAATTAGGTAAATGGGAACAGAAAATATTTGGACATACAGTACAGGTTATTTTATTGTCATATTTATAAAAGGATTCTCATGTGTGTCACCTGAAATAACCTGAAACCACATGCAACTGCAGGTGATGCATAAATCCTAGTATACAGAACATCATAGCTTTAGTTCTCATGTGTCAGCAGAGCCGGTGTCGCCTCAGCAGTAGATGGGGACATTGTATAAATATAGCGGCATCTCATCATGATATTCATGCTGGATATTAAACAGGCAGCCTGCTAACCTTTCAAACAGATGCACACACATTTCTGACATTACTTAACTAGTGACCACACAGCTGAAACAGATTAGAGCAGTTGGTTCAAATGGGATTGGGTAAGTCTAACCTGAGGTTTGGCCTCAAGTCACAAATTTGGTCAAAGAGACTAATTTTAATATCGATGACTTGTGACTTTGTTTGGCATTTTGCCTTTTTATCAAGCAGCAATGTCCATAGCTGTGAAGTGAAACCAACACACAAGTGCCAAAAACTGTAATTCCTCAAACACCCACTGGCTCCAGAAGTAAGTCAGTCTCCATAAGTCTCCATGTTCAAATCTCCAACGTTCACAGCAGAAATAAACATGCTTACAGCCTGGTACAAAAAACTGTTCTCTGTAGCTAATTTCCCCGTTCACGACAACTGTACTGAGGGTGAATTTATATACAACTCACCTGTTCAAATCATATTAAGGCTTAAAGTTATACATAATTTGATTGACAGGTGGGTGCCGTTACAGGTGGCTTGTTTGAGCACCCATTCTTCATTCATCCTCAGCTTCACCCACCGTCATAAACATGACGGTGGCTGGAGCCACCACACACTCGTGGGTGCCATCACGGATACAACATCCATGTTACAGTCGATGCTTTTGATGCAGATCCTTAAAGATGGGAGATGATGGTATAAAAAAAAATGCAGCACTTTAACTCTATAATTTCAATACTTCAACAGCCAATCCAATCGCACACACAAGAATTTGGTCGTGCAGCCAAGCAGACAGACAAATCATACACTTGAATGATGCAAAGTTTAGGACTAGGATATAATTTGGGACTTGTTGGTCTTAACTTAGCACTTGACTTTGGATCTTTTTTTTAAAGATTTTGGAAAAAGAAATACTAAAATCTAAAATCCATTTGGCAATATCAAAATAAAAATAAAACACTTCATATATATATATATATATATATATATATATATATATATATATATATATATATATATATATATATATATATATATATATATATATATATATATACATACAGTACATGCAGTATATACTGTACAGCTATATTTCATTGTTTGTCCTGCATATGTAGTTTATTTCAGCCAGCTGTTCATTAAGACTCCACATGGTTTAAGTCAAGCTGGAGGAGCTCACGACTGGAAATGACTCCTCAAGGATATTTTAGTGCTGCTACTTCAGAGCAGCTGATAAGCTACGAATGAACTTGGCGTGAACTAATCACACACTGACACACATTCCCGACACTTTTACTGCAGTCTGGGATTATAAAAAATCATATAATCCGTGAGAATTTTCACGTTATTAGAAAGTGCTCTGGGGTTGCTGTGAGTAATCTCGACCTATGGCCCATGAATCCTTTTAGTGTGTCCCTTGCATGTCTGCAATATGTTTTTAATATGTCTGACTGGAGGGGTTCAGCTGATTTATGGCTCCTGCTAACTGCGGCCACCCATTTTCCTAGAGGCAGTGTCATGCTGGTATTTAACCCAAATGTCTTCTCGCGTTTTAGTTGTTAATAAGTTCATGACATTTTCTCGTATAAAAGTGTCACAGGGTTCAGGCGTTCGTTCGTTCGTTCGTCTTCTTCTGCTTTATCCTTGATCGGGTCGCGGGGGCAGCAGCTTCAGCAGGGAAACCCAGACTTCCCTCTCCCCAGCCACTTCTGCCAACTCTCCCAGGGGGACCCTAAGGCGTTCCCAGGCCAGCCGAGAGACGTAGTCCCTCCAGCGTGTCCTGGGTCTTCCCCGGGGCCGCCTCCCGGAGAGACGTGCCCGGAACATCTCACCAGGGAGACGTCCAGGAGGCATCCTCACAAGATGCCCGAGCCACCTCAACTGGCTCCTCTCGATGCGGAGGAGCAGCGGTTCTACTCTGAGCTCCTTGCGGATGGCCGAGCTTCTCACCCTATCTCTAAGGGAGACCCCAGCCACCCTGCGAAGGAAGCTCATTTCGGCCGCTTGTATTCGCGATCTTATTCTTTCAGTCACTACCCAAAGCTCGTGACCATAGGTGAGGGTAGGAACGTAGATCGACTGGTAACTCGAGAGCTTCGCCTTTCGGCTCAGCTCCTTCTTTACCACGACGGACCGGTGCAGAGTCCGCATTACTGCAGAAGCCGCACCGATCCGCCGGTCGATCTCCTGTTCCATCCTTCCCTCACTCGTGAACAAGACCCCGAGATACTTGAACTCCTCCACTTGAGGCAGGATCTCATCCCCGACCCGGAGACTGCACTCCACCCTTTTCCGGCTGAGCACCATGGCCTCGGATTTGGAGGTGCTGATTCTCATCCCAGCCGCTTCGCACTCGGCTGCAAACCGCTCCAGAGAGAGCTGAAGGTCACGATCCGATGAAGCCAACAGGACTAGATTGCCGCAAAAAGCAGCGACCCAATCCTGAGGCCACCGAATCGCTGCCCCTCGACGCCCTGGCTGCGCCTAGAAATCCTGTCCATAAAGGTTATGAACAGAACCGGTGACAAAGGGCAGCCCTGGCGGAGTCCAACTCTCACAGGAAACAGGTCCGACTTACTGCCGGCAATGCGGACCAAGCTCTGGCACCGACAGTACAGGGACCGGATAGCCCATATCAAAGGGTCCGGAACCCCATACTCCCGGAGCACCCCCCACAGGACCCCCCGAGGGACACGGTCGGACGCCTTCTCCAGGTCCACAAAACACACGTAGACTGGTTGGGCGAACTCCCATGCACCCTCCAGGGCCGCGCTAAGGGTATAGAGCTGGTCCACAGTTCCACGGCCAGGACGAAAACCACACTGTTCCTCCTGGATCCGAGGTTCGACAATCTTGCGGACCCTCCTCTCCAGGACCCCCGAAAAGACCTTTCCGGGGAGGCTGAGAAGTGTGATCCCCCTATAGTTGGAGCACATCCTCCGGTCCCCCGTTTTGAAGAGGGGAACCACCACCCCGGTCTGCCAGTTCAGAGGCACTGCCCCTGATGTCCACGCGATGTTGCAGAGACGTGTCAACCAAGACAGCCCCACAACATCCAGAGCCTTGAGGAACTCCGGGCGGACCTCATCCACCCCTGGGGCCCTGCCACCGAGGAGTTTTTTGACTACCTCAGCGACCCCAGCCCCAGAGATGGGCGAGACCACCACAGGGTCCCCAGGCTCTGTCTCCTCCAAGGAAGACGTGCTGGTGGGATTGAGGAGGTCTTCGAAGTATTCCCTCCACCGACCCAAGACATCCCCAGTCGAGGTCAGCAGCACACCGTCCCCACTGAACACAGTGTTGACAGTGCACTGCTTCCCCCGCCTGAGCCGCCGGATGGTGGTCCAGAACCTCCTCGAAGCCGTTCGAAAGTCGCTCTCCATGGCCTCACCGAACTCCTTCCACGCCCGAGTTTTTGCCTCCGCAACCGCCGAGGCCGCATTCCGCTTGGCATGTCGATACCCGTCAGCTGCTTTAGGGCTCCCACAGGCCAGAAGGGTTCTGTAGGCCTCCTTCTTCAGCTTGACGGCATCCCTCACCGCCGGTGTCCACCAGCGGGTTCGGGGGCCACCGCCACGACAGGCACCGACCACCTTACGGCCACAGCTCCGGTCGGCCGCCTCGACAATGGAGGAACGGAACAAGGTCCACTCGGACTCAATGTCCCCCGCCTCCCCCGGGACATGAGCGAAGCTCTCCCGGAGGTGGGAGTTAAAACTCTTTCTGACAGGAGATTCAGCCAGACGTTCCCAGCAAACCCGCACAGAACGTTTGGGCCTGCCAGGTCTGACCGCCATCCTCCCCCACCATCGGAGCCAACTCACCACCAGGTGGTGATCAGTTGACAGCTCCGCCCCTCTCTTCACCCGAGTGTCCAAAACATGTGGCCGCAAGTCCGACGACACAACCACAAAGTCGATCATCGAACTACGGCCGAGGGTGTCCTGGTGCCAAGTGCACATGTGGACACCCTTATGCTTGAACATGGTGTTCGTTATGGACAGTCCATGACGAGCACAGAAGTCCAATAACAGAACACCACTCGGGTTCAGATCAGGGGGGCCGTTCCTCCCAATCACGCCCCTCCAGGTCTCACTGTCGCCGCCCACGTGAGCATTGAAGTCCCCCAGGAGGACGAGGGAGTCCCCAGAGGGAGCGCTCTCCAGCACCCCCCCTAAAGACTCCAAAAAGGGTGGGTACTCTGAACTGCCATTCGGTGCATAAGCACAGACGACAGTCAGGACCCGTCCCCCCACCCGAAGGCGAAGGGAGGCTACCCTCTCGTCCACCGGGGTGAACCCCAATGTACAGGCGCCGAGCCGGGGGGAAACAAGCAGTCCCACCCCCGCTCTGCGCCTCTCGCCGGGGGCAACTCCAGAGTGGTACAGCATCCAGCCCCTCTCAAGGAAACTGGTTCCGGAACCCACGCTGTGCGTCGAGGCGAGCCCGACTATATCTAGCCAGTACCTCTCAACCTTGTGCACCAGCTCAGGCTCCTTCCCCGTCAGAGAGGTGACGTTCCACGTCCCCAGGGGCCCCGGTGACCCGCGTCCGGGCAAGGGAAACTCTGTGCCATCTGATGTCTTTCTCATCAGGGGGATGTTGAGCTGCACTTTGTCTGGACCCTCACCTAGGACCTGTTTGCCTTGGGTGACCCTACCAGGGGCATAAAGCCCCCGACAACATAGCTCCTAGGATCATTGGAACACGCAAACCCCTCCACCACGGTAAGATGGCAGCTCCAGGAGGGGGGTTCAGGCGTGGGTGTGAAAACATCTACGACTGCCACTGTGTGTTATGCATAGATGCCACACACATAAAAGCACTTGGCTCAGCAATGAACTTGCAATAAATTTTATAACTTAATGATGGTGGCTTGTTGTGGCGCACGTGTGTGTGTGTGTGTGTGTGATATGTAGACCCACCAAAGTGCATACATTAAAGCCTTGTGATGCACGGAGGTCCCTTATTAAGTCCGTGCTTAGTGAGTCTGCGCTTTAACAAGTCTGCTCTCTCCTTCTGTTTCTTCCTTCACCTCTCTTCTTTCATGTTTTCTCTGTCTTTCTGCCCTCTGCTGTCTTTTCTGATTATTCAAACTGTAACTCAAGTAAAACACACAAATGCAACAAAGACATGCAAAAGCAGTAATACATAAATAAAAACAGACACTTACTGTACACTTCTATTTACGCCCTTGTCTCATCTTGTCTCAAACCAATGTCCTCTCATCAGACTCAAATAGTAAAAGTGAGGAGAGATGGATGAGAAGATGGAATTACAAGAAGAGTAGTTATAATATCAGTAAGTTATCATACACCTGTTTCTCTTCTCACGTTGATGATGCTGTGAAAATCAACTCATTAAATGTATTATCATCATTTATTATCAGCTTATCAACTTCAGCTGTGACCAGGTCTCTCTTTATATCTTTACACTGCCAGGCAATGTGGTGTGTTTGCTGAAGAAACCTGTCATTTGTAAAGAGACCACCAGGCATAATTTACAACTCGACCTCCAGGCTTTGACTTACTGTCTTTACGCAGTTTTGCAATACTATCGCGACCGCTTTTGGTTTTTAATTTTGTAATTAAGGTATTAAAATAATAGTTTGCGTTCTTTCTCTCGTCCAAATCATTTTCATCCAGTTGTCCAACTGCACTGATTTCGCAGTAGTGTTGTCTTGGTGTTCCAGATAATCTGGAGAGTACATAACTGATGGAAATTATGGTCAAAACTATGAAAAGAAGCTAAGCCAAGTTGTAATAAACCAAAAGGATCCTTTCAGTTATTAAATCTACATCACTTTTGACCATTAGTAAGCAGTGTAATAAACACTCACATATTATCTATCACCTGATACATTTGTTATGGTTATGGCTCCTCTCCTCTCCTGTTTTTGGTCTCCACCAACTCCTTAGGGTAATCTGCTGAATGCTTCACTCTGATCACCGATGCTGGGTGGAAACAGCTGCAGATTCCGTGTATATATGCACAGAATATATACAGTATGTATTACTCTGCAGTATATGTGAGTATCATGGTGACAGTATTATGTTTGACAGCTTATAAGCACCAATAATGTAAACATTAGACTCCACTGCATGTGTATTTGTGTGTGTACATGTTGGTATGTGTGTTTGGCGGAACTTATCCGCGCATAGTTGTGTATTCCCTTTGCACACTTGTGTGTTTATGTGTGGTCCTGCAACCCTATACTAGCACAGAGAAGGATTGAGGAAGGAAGTTGGTTCTTGAGGATTTTCCTGTTAAAATGCTTATTTTAACAGCTAAAAAACCTCACTACATGTGCATCGCGCCTAAGTGCCTTTAAAATGAGACACTCAGCCACAAGGCCTCCTATCAGCATGTGATCTACACTCCCATGACCTGTGGAGTTTCCTCTGTGTCCATTAGCTATTGTTTCCCCTCCCGGTCCTGCCCCAGGTCCTGCTCCTTCCATACCACAGTCTGCACCCTATAGCCTCCTGCACTCGGCTTTCACAAACCCCCACGTCTGTCTCCAAATACAACGTCTACCCCTCCCCATTCACTTCCATACTATATACCTCAAGCTGAGTCTGCTTCCCATATCCCAGCCCTGGTTTCCCATCTGTATCATCTCTCCTTTGTGGTCCTAAGGCTGAGACCTTTACTTTTGCCCCCCCGCCCCCCCCCCTTACCTTAGGCAGACCACAGTGATAGCCATCTCCTGCTGTAGGTGATCCAGTCTACAGAATAGGAGGTGGACGATGTCAACAGGTTTATCTTCACTGGGTTGGACAAGGGAAGCTGTTGTTGTTATTGGAGCGTGTGGTGGGTAGAGACTTTGAATTAGCTCTTGACCCACTTTCCTCCTTGTCCATATTTTTTTGAAGAAACTGACCAGAGCAGCATTCCTCAACGTCTTGTGAAGAAATATTGACAGAGACATGCTGATACTGTTGACTCAAGCCCATGTAAGCAGATGGGCATAATGTTGGCTCTTTTATGATGACACATGATAAGCACGCGGGTCCTTGAATAACAAGAAAATTGACATTATTTCTTCCACTGCGCTGTATTTTAGTGACGCCTGCTGATCAAACTCAAATGTCAGGCTGGAAAATCTGAATAGTTTCCACTCAGACGTTCTCCTTCTTCCACTGGAAAATAAAATGTCCTCAGGCTTTTAACATAAATGACTTCACATCTTTTAATTTGGGTCATCTCTGTCCCGATCTTCGGTGCCACCATCGTCTGTCTTCCCCTCCTCATTTTCTCTCTTGATGAGGCTTCGCTCCCTTTTGCTTTTGCATGGAGCACCTGTCAATCAAAGTTTCTCTGATGTATCGAGGTCAAGGGTCAAGGAAACAGCATCAGCTCTGAATACTAAACATAGCAAGATTTTTTTTATTTTAAACGTTCATTTTCTTTGTGCATTTGACCGATTTGTTTAAGATTTATCACAGCTTTGACTTCTTTTAGCGTTTTTTTTTTTTTTACCTCTCAGTAAAAGTTTCTAAATGTAAGTTTATAATCTAAACAGACAGTTTTCAGTTCATGGTAGATTCCTGAAGGTAAAGAACACGATCACGAGTGAGCACATAAACAGATGTTGTGATTTGAATCCTGCAGCTCTTCAAAATGTTTTTTGAGGAAGTGGGCAACATATGGAATTACTATGTGATGCATAGTAAAATGATTAGTGTGTGCGTGCGTGCGTGCGTGCGTGTGTGTGTGTGCTCTCAAGGATCACTACAAACAGACAGTATGAGATAGGAATTTAGGTCAAGGTCACCCAGTGCCATCTGTTCAATGGTTTCATTTAATCTGGTGTTTTTCCTGGTGCTGCTCACTCATGGTAACACGCCGCTGACAATCGATTTTCACAGGATGCTTTTGTTGTATGAAGATGATTCTCTGTCTGCAGTCTTCATTTGTTTAGCTTTGATTGCAGTGCACCTCAAGATTTCAAGTGAACAGTTGTTGAGGTGACATGCAGTATAAGTGCGTTAAGTATTTCTATCTCAAATAGTGGAGTCAAGGGAGCTGAGCGGCTTGGCCTGAATGATTGAGTGTTGCTGCAAATAGAAGATAGAGCCTGGAGAGAGTAAAGTGGCATGGATGAAGAGGTGAAAAAAATAGCAGGGAAAGGAGGAGGAAGAGGAGGAAAGGAAAGAGGGTAGCTGGGCAGATTATTTAAAGGAAGCTGGGAGAGAGGAGCTGGTTGCACAAGATGCTTTTGTCACAGTCTAGCTCACGTGATCTGTTAAATTATTGATCAGCTTGAACTCGCTAACCCAGACAGCTATTGAATTTTTACAGTGATACTGTCAGAGTGCAGGAGAGTCTCAGTGACAGAAAAAGATGGAAGATGGATTAATAATGAAGTTTTTTTTTCTGTGGGATTAACATGTTCGGAACAGACGAATGTGTTCTAAATTCAGCTAAAAAAGTCTAGAAAACATTATTTTGAGTTTCAGTTTGTAATTCTGATTTGGAAATCTTTCACTTTTACTAGTTTTAAAATTATCTGGAGCCATTCGATACAGGCAGAAATACAAGAGCTTTGAGCATCTTTGTGACTATCACATGCAGCTTGACAAAATGTCCTAACCTCAGATGACCTGACAGGAAGCAGAGGGAGAAACTTAACCTCCTCCCCCCTGCTTCACCTTTTCCTCTTCCTCCTCCTTCTTTTTTTCTGCCTCTAGAAGACAGAAGCCTCCTCCATACCAGCCATGTTCGTTTCTGTAACCACTGCGAGATCTGATTGCTCTCCTGGGTGGAGACGCCCATTGCTCTGCTGCTATTTGTTCTGAAAATCACTCTTGTCCATTGTACTGCTTTGATTGGCTATTTGAGCCCTGGAATGTGTAAGGTTGGTGTTTTGATTGGCTGCTGCTGTGAGACAATGTTCCTGTGGTGTTCTCCCTCCCTGCCCGGTGTAGAAGTTGACCTCAAGGACCAGTTTACCAATCCACATATCACATCCTTCAACATCACAGAGGAGAAATACAAAACTGACCCAGGATCAAAGTCATTGGAAGTTTTGTAGTTTTCCTACAGAAGTGTTTAATTTCTGACATTTGGCCTCACTTATTCTACCACTGACCCTCATTGCACAATCCACTCTGTTTCTACTATTTCTTTAAGAATCTGTCACTGTGATGGCTAGTGCAGTCCAGTTAGTATTGTTTAAAGGTAATATGATTTTCAGTCTCTCATATTAGTATAATTAGATGCTAGTGTCTCTTACTGAAAGATAGCACGAGACAGAATTAAGAATTTTGAAGATTGGCTGATTTTAAATTTAGTCCTATTTTACTTTTTCCAACTTAACAGAACTGCGAGTGAGAAGACATTCATTTCATTCGGAATATTCCTGGATATCTGAGACAACAACCTGTAGGAGGCTCACTGACACCAAGGCATAACTGGGAACTTTGTTTGTTGTTATCATGAATCTCTTCAAGATGTTTAAGGGTTCTTATGCTTATGGTTCTTATCCATCCTTTTTAACCTGAATTCTTTATTTATGTTTTTTGTGACCCTCATTAGTACAAATAAGTGCTGATCAATCAATCAATCAATCAATCAGACTTTTCATACAAACAAAATCTAACACAAAGTGTTTCATAAAATAAAACAGCCCCCCATTATATCCAGTGTCTCTGTGTTGGTTTGAGAGAGAATCAATTTAGTTATGTTCTTAATTATGTTTCTGATATGGGGTTCAAAGCTAAGATCAAAATCAGATCAGAAAGTGTTTTACTTGCTGACAGAGGCTTAATGCCAGTGCTTGGAGTTTCGTATGCAGTTTCTCTCTCGCGTCAGTATCAATAACCAGCGTCAGTATCAATAACCAGGATTAGCTGTAGAACATTTTCTACCATCCAAAACTTGATGTCTAAAATGCAGTTTAAAAGGTTGGCCCTGAGACATCAGGAGACACAGCAATGTAAAGTGTGCGTCTCCTGATGACGTTCCCGAGTGGAAACATAAAAAGGTTGAAAAGAGTAGGACCTAAAATTGAACCTTGGGAAACACCACAATTTACTGCATAGTTTTTTCAAATCCTGTCATGTCTCTTACCAAAAACAGAAGACAGAATTTTAAGAATTTTAGAGAATTGATTATTTTTTGCATTTCATACACTCACGATTTCAGTCTCTGCCACGTCCAAGTCCTATTGTGTTTCCAACTGCTTGGGAATAGAGCCAGTGCTTCAAGTGCATTATTGGTACCAGGAGACATTGCATTCTGCTAAAGAAAAGGCATGAAAATGACTATTCAACAATTTTCCATTATAATTAGTTGGCTGACCTCTGTCATTTTGAGAAAATGTAACCAATGAGCCTCAGGGGACTTTATAGAACTGTTTTCACTGGCTGAGAAAAATACTCCTCAAGACAAATAGACTAAAGAACACATGTAAAATCATTGCAGTTGCACTGATATAAGAATAGGCAATACGTACAATATAAATTTTGCATCTTCTCAATTGAAGATTTGAGATTAACTTAACAGAAGAATTTAAATTGCCCCCATGTTTCAGGGCATCTTTCAGTAACTCTTGCTTATCCCAACACATTTACTAGAACTACATGTCAGTAGTAAATGTTCAAAAGGTATTTAAGAAAATCCAGAGAATGTCAGCTGTAATCTTCTACTCCACATAGTTATGTCAGAGTGTTCTGATAATAAGCCATTTGTGCCCGTAGGTGGCTGTGATAATGTGCTAAAATCCCTTAATCCTGCAGCCCACACACATTTACAGAGGGAACATGGGTCACAAGGTAATGTATGTGTATACAACTTGGTACATATGCATTCACTTATACATTAATTTAGGCATGCTTTGTATTTGCGTGGGTTTAACTTTATTTACACACTGTACGTTTGGTATTTGTGTGTGTACATAACACAGTGTGTTTATGTCTTGTTGTCACTCTGTCTGGTATATCATTCTTTCACAAAGACATCATTTGACATGATGTTGGTCCAACCTTGTGCCTGTAAAGGTTGTAGCATATGATTTACACCTTTGTGCCTTGAACGGAGCATCTGCCATTTTGTCTTCTTCCTGAATATCTAAGACAACCTGTTCAACAACATGCAAAACTGGAAACTTTTGGTTTGTGCGGTTCACTCATCTCTTGGTGGTTCATCTTGCACCTAAGCTTTAGTCCCATACAGTCAGATTCTTCTCACATACTTTTTTCAGTCCAGTCTTCTTTTTGGGTCTTTTTTGAGGTGACACATACAGCTCACCACCTCCTCTCCTGTCTACTTTTTTATACCTCTCTGCAACATGATTAGTGCTCACCCACTCAAAATACAAGCCTGCAGGACAGCACCCATTGCCTACATTGGGATCCTTGGCGTCATTGCTCACAAATCAATGGCATACGCCCACATATGTCCTGGTCTCTTGGCATGTTGGGATCCAAACCCACGAATAGAACTGATTCAGCTGTTTCAGATGCATGAAGTAGAAGCGTACCCATGATAAAATATCCAAAATGTATGATGTTTGACCAGATCTGAAAATGAATTGATTATTAATTGATCAATCGACAGAATTTTACATTTAATATTTGATTAACCATTTCAATTTCAGCCCTGTGATGAGCTGGTGACTTGTCATGGGTGTATCCCACCTCTCATCTGTGATTGGCTCCAGCCCTCCCTCATAATAAGCTGTTATGGAAAATAAATTAATGAATGATACATTTTTTCAATCATTTCCTCAAGCAAAAATGCTGCACTAAGTTCCCATTTCACCTATATGACATATTATAACTAACTATTATAAATTTTTTTATTTTGTTTAAATCAAAGTGGTGACTCAAACGCCTCAAATACTGTCCCATTCTTCACCCCTTCAATGTTTACCATTATAATTATATATGAAAGCACCACACCATGTGACTTACCTATTCTGTGCACACACATTGCTTGTGAATCTCATTCAGTTTGATTGTGAACAATCTAAACTGGGAAGGAAAGTTTTCTTGCTTCCTCGTCCCACAACTGACTCTGCTTTTGTCTCCCTACAGCTCCTTAGTTCATTCCTTCTCCCCTCA
Source organism: Collichthys lucidus (assembly GCA_004119915.2). Classification (NCBI taxonomy): domain Eukaryota; kingdom Metazoa; phylum Chordata; class Actinopteri; family Sciaenidae; genus Collichthys; species Collichthys lucidus. The sequence goes on from CM014092.1 coordinate 2,618,123, forward strand.
GCTACTTATTGCTCATCATTCTTTTCCTACTAAACCACTTTCCCTCTCATCACAGCTGGCTGCCAATGCCAGCCAAGAATCTCACCCTGGTCTCAGCAGTGCAACGCAGGTATATAAATCACTGGGTCTCTCCACAGCTATACTGTCATCGTACACTGGGCCATGGCAGGGCAGGGCAGGGTGGGGTAGGTCCATGAGTTCCAGCCATAACAACCTTCCTCTGCAACATATGAGTTAGAGAACCAGTCCAACTGAAGACGTCACATTTCAAGACAAGACCAAATTTTTCTTCCCCAAGCGATTATTCATAGCTCCATTTCTAACAGTTAAGCAGTAACACGGTGTCAGTATCTAGATAGGTGCAGTATTCTGCTGACTTCTCGAGATGTGTGGCACGTTTTAACAGGTTGAAATGTCAAATCAGGTCTCTGCTCGTGGATCCATGCTGACCTGGAACTCAACACCACAAACAGGACATCCGATGGTGTCAGGCGGACGGCAGCTGAGGAGCGTCCTGGCCGGTCTGATCACTGTCTGGCATTCCTGGGATAACACAGGAGTAACTCATAGCTCGAAATGAAATTCCCAAAACTCTCAACCTGTGAAAGGGGTGAACTCACAAAGAGGATGCAGCTCAGATGGGTGGTGTTTGTGCACTTTCTCTTTAGGTTGTCAGGCTGACTATGAGACTTTAGTCAAGAACATATCCAATCAGTCATGTTGTGAAGCAATGGACGGGAAAACGCTCTGAAGGACTTGAAAATCAATTTTTGCGTAGACAATGTTGTCATCATAGAAAGAGATTCCCAAGCAGCTTTATTCTGAAAACACCAACTTGACTTTATCCATCCATTCATCCATTTTCTGTACGCACTTATCCTTGTCAGCGTCGCAGGGTGCCGGAGCCTATCCCAGTTTTTTTGTTGGTAACTTGTAGCTGGATAATAAACATGGTTAAACTGGAAATGAAGAGAATGAAAAAGGTAAATGAGGAACATTCTGAGGTCAGCATCCATCGTGTCTGGTGCTACAGTTTGTGCAGCTGCCCGGTAAGGTCACATTTGTGCCTGAATGTCCAGAGATGCTCCGGAAAACTTTGCCTGGCAACACACAACCCAGTTACAATTTTGTGTACGTGTGTGGCATGACTGCGTGTATTTAGTGTGTATGAAGGGCACTGAAAGAGATCCTTGTTTGGGTGAGTGGGTGGGTTTGGGTTGTGGAGAACATGTAGGTTTGGTGTCTGTGCGCGTGTGTGTGTGTGTGTGTGTGTGTGTGCGCGCGCGCGCGCGCGCGCGTGTGTGTGTGTGTGTGTGAGAGAGAGAGAGACAGAGAGAGAGAGAGTACACGGGGAGGGGGGAAACCGCCTCTCACATCTGGCTCGCCATGTCAGAGGTCCGGGCTCACATGCTGAAGTTATGTTGAAACATTGCCGTACCTTCGCCCTACAAGCGGCTGCTGATGAGTCGTGCAGGGAACGCTGGGGAGAGCAAACATGCTAGATGAGTTAAAGCTTTAGTGGGTCCAGATCCCGCGAAAGGACCTGATCCGCCTCCGCTGGTGCAGGGAGGTGACGCAGCGCAAGAGGAGCTTTTATACCAGGTGAAGCGGTGACGATCATTGCGGCAGCCAGACGCAGCAGCGGCGCAGGAGCGCACCGTCCTAGCCGGCGGGGGGAGGCTGGAATAAAGGGATTGAGGAATAACGGGCTGCTGACGGAGCGCTGCTTTTTACAGTCAGGGAATATGTGTCCGGCTGCACCGCAATGACTACCCAGCGAAGGTCTGCCAAGCTTCAGCTGCGGCGGTCGATCAGCGAACAGCTGCGGGACTCCACGTCCAAGGCTTGGGATCTGCTGTGGAGGAATGTCCGGGAGAGACGGCTGGCAGGTCAGAGAGCCAAAAGCAATGGAAGTGAAACTTGTTTTAATCCTGACTGACACAAGTCTGTCACATAGGCTGCAGAGTAGCAGGCACACTGTAGCGTTTGAAATAAAACAGATTCTGACAGCATGAATGAATGTAGTCACAGCCTGAGGCCACCATTCTGCCATTTAAAACAACTTTGTTATAATGTTAGAAGTATATGGAGGACAAAAGTTAATCTCAGTCTATGTGCTGCATATAGCTTGTGTGTTATGCCCGTGCGCAGCGCAGCGCGCTCCCTGATATTTTGGGAAGGTCATTGTCAAATATAGTGCTCAAAACAGCGCAGGCATGTGGTGTGGACAGGAGTCCAGCCTGGGGGTTCAGATGCCAATCACTCAGCATTTGCTGTTCCAATCTGGAGAGGGGTTTATTTTGCTTACTGCATTTCTAAGAAGCGTAAATGTGAATTTATTATTTTGGATTTGATCTGCATGGGGTAAAATATTCAATGTGTGCGCCAATGCACCAAGTTTTTTGGAGGGTCAGCCGGTTTGCTCTGTATTTACAGCGGCCTGGATGCGCAGAGTTGATCCGTCTCTGTGCGTCAGAGAGAAAGAGAGGGAGGAGAGGGAGAAAAGTGAGGAAAAGAGAGAGAGGGAGGGAGAGAGATGCAGAGAGTTGCATCTGTCTGCTCGGTGTAATGTAATTACCGAGATGTCTGCCTCTTAAGCAAATGAAACGACCAACATTCCCACATTCACAGCCACGCAAAACACCGCATGCCACGATATCTTTCAAAGCCACTGTGTTCAAGTGCACAGCAATGATGTGTGACTGACCTGCAAGAAGGCATTGTTGAAAATCATTTTCAATATTGCATGATGGGTAATTACTTGCTTTTGTATGCAATTAATAAAAGAGGAATATCAGTCAAATTGGGCATCAGAGATCACCTGCTGCCCCAGTAATCCTCTTTCCCCCAATTTCTCACCCCTTCATCCTGTCTTCTAGCCACAGCCTAAAACCCTGCCTAAAACCCACAGCTCCCCCTCCTCCCTCCTTCAACCCCTCCCTCGCCCCACTGCTTAACCCATCAGCTCGCAAGGCACACAGTTCACATCTGCCTGGATCAGATTTTTGAGATGGGGAATCCTTAAAATGTGCACATCTGGCCTCTCCGTTATGCTGGTATTCAGCAGCGCATTTTCCACCATGAATTAGTCAGAGCAGTGCCATACTGTATAAAGAAGTCCATGCTGGCAAGTGTTTTCAATTTAAAAAACTCTGGAGTGTATTTGTGTGAGGGATGGTAGCCATTTGAACGATAGAAAAACTGTAAGTGAGCCCATTTTCTCACAGTTTGACGAGTCTGTGTTGATGTTCCTACAACACTGCTGTGAAGTTAAATGTAGGACACTTTGCTACATGAAGCATAAGATGAACAAATACACACAGTAGCAGAGACTTGAGAAACGCAGTAATACACTGATACAGTCCAAATAGTGTGACTGAATTTCAAAATGAATTCAATTGTGGTTATGGCTCCATTCAATCATCTCTATGTGTGTGTTTGCGTGTGTGTGAAAACTGAGAGTACACAATAGCACCTGGATTTAGATGTAATCCCGCAGATTTTTAGGTTAGTGGTGGGATCTCCCTTTGAGTGTGGGATTCATCACATTAGTGTGAGTGTGATGTGGTGTGTATGTGTGTGTGTGTGAGGGTTTGTTAGAAAACGTAGATGCAGGTAAACTCTTTCCAACTAGTCACTTTAGAGATGCCTTTCACTGCTATCTTGTTAATCAGCTGGCTGTGAGTAAAACCCAGTGATTGTATAGTGTCTTATTAGTGGCCCTGAATGCTTTGAAGACAAATTCAGCAGCCTGCTTGTGCTTTCATAGATAATCTCAAGGCTGTATCAACAAACTGAGGTTCCCTCTTTGGTTCAAACCTTCAACAACATGATAAAATTTCTCATGTTTCCCCCAAAGAAAAATTTCTCCAGAAGCTCCAGAATATACAAGATGTTTGTAAATTATGATTGGCCTAGTTTAGGTTGCTCTGAGTTACATTTCAGACATTTCCTTTTATCTCTTTTGAGCTCATGTGCAGCCTTAGACGCTCAGGAATGGGGTCACTTGGCTCTATCTAAGTCTATAGGTTAAAGATTAAAGGTGACTGGGCTTTGACAGTCATAGCCCTGAAGCTTGGAAATACCCTGACTGTAGAGCTCAGACTGGTTACATTAGTGTCATTCTTGAAAGCTGCCAAAAGACTAAAGGCTATCAGACATAAAGACAACGGACACGTTCAGATTTGGCAGCTGCGTCAAATAAAACCATTTTGGAAATGTTAAGAGTGAAGTGATGAGGAAAACTGTTGTATTTGGAGATATACACTGTCTGACAATGTCAGATTTTACGGTGATAAACCAAACCATGACAGCACACATGTAAAATATGCCCTGAAAAATGTTTTAGTGACTGTTTTTAGTATCACACAGTCATATTTTAAAACTTTTATTTACACAGCATTTTAAGGGAATTTATACAGAACAGTGTTTTATTATTAGAGACTGTAAAACATGTAATATTTCATGGCAATACTTATTTATACTACATTAACACAGTATTTTCATGTCACTTTTATGGCAAACAGTCTTGGATATTGAATAAAATGCCAACGTTAACTGCAAAATCAACAGCACTAACATCCTTTTTTAACTTTCTTAAAAAGTTATACTGTATTTATTATGGTAAAGTTGTTGCACGTTTTTTTACCGTAAAAAGAAGACTTCTTTTTTTTACAGTGTAGTTTATACCTGATACTGTAGTAGAAGCAAAGGTTTACATTGTGATCATAAGTATGAGATCATGACCGTAATGATCAGAACATTTTAGCGTCACAAAAAGGTGACTGCATTTCATGTGAAGTGGAGCTGGTTTCTCTGCCTCCTCTTCAGTTTGCCTGTTTAGTTTCTATCCTGGCCGGCTGTAACTGAGACAGAGTGATGGATATTATATTACTGGCTGCTTACTACAGCCCTGCCCTGTGCCAATCCATTTACACACATCTATTTAGCTCACTATCACGTTACTGCGTCAGCCTGCTGTGCCCTGCATCAGTTGGAAAGTTTGCTCGCAGTTAGGTGCCCAGCGTTTCTGCTGTATTTTCTTTTGTCTCGTTATTTAGACTGACATGAAAAGTAATCAAACAACCCATCCTTCTCATTTTACAGTGTGTAATCATGAATGATTATTTTCTCCCAGATTACCTCAAGAGGGCAGTCTAATCAAACTGAATCACAGATTTTAGATTTCATAACTTCACTTTCTTTCTTTGAACATTAATGTGGGCTCTGTGGTTAATACACATACCTCACTTTAACCTCTGACAGTGTATGACCTCTAGAATAAAAAGCTCTGCTGTACAGTAATGCCCCTCTACTGTGAGATCAGGTGCCTGTGTGTGACTGCTGACCTGAAATTGACTTTAGCTATGACCTACTTTTCACGTGCCCCCATCCCTCTCAGACCTCCTGCATATCGCCTCCCGAAAATGAATTAAGATGACCCCCTATATCCTCCAGTCCTGGCAAATCACTATTCTGCCAAACTAGGTCAAAGTATAATCATCCCTCCTCCTTCACTGCATTCCAGATATATATCCACCGACTCAGTTACTGTATGGCAACACATTTCAGACATTAGGATTTCTTACTACAACTGCTAAATAGCTGATTTTTAATTATGGATGTATTGTGAATCAGAGGCTCCAATCAGGGAATGTACCTTTTACTCCACTACATTTATCTGACAGATATCGTGGCTAGTTACTCTGCAGATTAACATGTCGCATAGACATATTAAACCAGTTGTTAAATGTCTGTGAGTTATCATCAGGTCCACCGGGGAGACATGGTCTCATTTCAACTATTCGACGCCCAAGGATCCAATATTTGCGAAAAAAAAATAATAATAATAATTGAGAAAAGCCCAGAAAATAAATACAAATGTGTGTGTATATGTGTATTTTAATCTGTCTTACTACAATTATCATCTCATGACCCGTCAGATTTATCTTGTGACCCTTCAGAGTGGCCCGGCCTCTAGGTTTGGCACAACTGGACTAAACCAGCTGAACTGCAAGTAAAGAAGTTAAAATAAAGCTAGCTCTGCCTCCAGTTACTACATCAGTAAAATGCACATATTCTAATAAGAACAGATATAATAATGTATCAGTCACAGGGGACATTTTAGTGCTGAACTAGTACTTTGACTTCCGATACACGTGTTTGTTGGTACTTTCACTAGAAACTACGATGTGGCACTGGGATCAGTTATGTTAAATGTCATGCAAATTTTTCTCAATGGCCTTACACTCACCCTCATTAACTCAACAAATGGTTTGCTCCTACGTACATTCCTCAGCACAGCGTCACACACCCACATGCTCTGTACTGTTCTGCACTTTCCCACTTCACTTTGTCACATGACTGCTTGGATAGTGTTTTTTTTTCCCCAGGCCTATCCCTACTCTCATCCTAGCCCAGATGTGCCCCTCTGACACACACACACACACACACTTGCCTGAGGCATGTACCAAAATTTTGTCTTTGGCACAGCGTCAGGAATCAGTGAAGAGGTCTCAAGCCATTGGCTGCTGCTCATGTGACCAAAGAAAAGACCTTGTGGAAATTTGTTTGTGAGCCTTCTTCCCATCTTAGCAGCGAAGTCAGCATGTGTGTATGTGTGTGTGTGTGTGCGCGCGCATGTGGGTGTGTGTGGAGAACGAGGTCTGTCATCTGAGTCAGGTGGTGTGATGAAGCTTGTGTTTGTTCGACTGTGGTGAGTTAAAGGGAGGAGGCGGGCGGGTGGGGAGCTGACTTGGCTTCCAGTGAGGGCATGTTCGAGGCAAGAATTCAGACGGAGTGCTCACACAGCAACTCATCAGTGTGAGAGGGAGGACTTGTAGGTTAGTGAGGATTAGATTGCAGTGTTATGGAGGCTCTGGACAGCAGTATGACCGTTACGGATGATGTGGACACTGCAGTGCGTGTGGACAGTGTGGCTACCTCAGCAGCAGGGACCCAAGAGACAGTAAATAGACTGGACCATGTGGACAATGCAAAGGGAATAGAAACAGCCAAAGATGAGGATGTTACTGGTAGAAGTAAATGTACACACTCTATGAACATAACCATCACTGACAGCGTGAGTGACTGCGTAGAGAATGCTAACACTGCGGGTACTGAGGACAGCACAGATAGTGCTGACCTCACAGACAGTATGGAGATCAATGACCTCGTGGACAGCACGGATCAAAGTGCCAAGGACGGCAGTAACAGCTGTGAGAGTGATGGCGACAGCAGCAATGAGGGAACTTGCCTGGAGGCCATGACACCTTACGGGCAGGACTTTTACCTGAGGCTGGGTGACACCCCTCGACGGCGCTCTGCCCTGCGCCTCTCACGCATCATTGCCCGCCAGCAGCTGCTACGGAGGCTGGCACAAGGTAGAAATATAGTGTTATAGCAAAGTGATGATATGTCTGTCAGTTACTGATTAGGTTTGCGGGATGTTCTTTCAAGAAAAAAACATAATTTTTCTCACATTTCTTGCATTTTTTCCTTCAGATTTGTTTTTACAAGAAGGATGTGGAATGTGAAGAGGTTTGACACCGCTTTTATCATGTTCGAAGCCAAGCTGGTGTGAATTTACTTTTAGTTTTCTTTTATCCTGTGGTTGAACGCAAGAAACCTCTCGTGTTCCTCCATTCACAGGGACAGAAGAGAGCTGGGTGCAGATTCAAACAGTGTAAGCTTTGATCAAGAAAGTGTGGCAGCTTAAAGACATAGAAAAGGAATGTGACTGCAGCCTTTTTATTCAGTGTTTGACCTATACCACAGATTTTTATATCACAGATTCCAAGTAACCCATCTATCTTCTGATTTATCAGACTTTTTAAGTAGACTTTTTTGGCGAGAGCCTACACGCTTCAGATTGCCAGTACTCCCACTTCTTTCTGGTCTGTTGGACACATGGAGCCACTTCTCCTCTAAAGATGTCTTTCATGAATCTAAAAGAAGTCATAACAAACCGTAAAAGGCTGTAGTGTTTTTGTCTCTTACCCAGCTCCTCAGCTTTGTATTCCATGGTTACTTCCTCAGCTTCCTGTCACATGACTCATGCTTCCCTTGGAGTAAACAGAACATCCCAGTGTTCAGTAGAAGTGGTTGCTCTTATGTGTGTTGAGCTCACTGCAGAAGACGAGTTACTCTCTTGTCCGTTGTTGCCGCACTAAAAACAGATCAGGTCTTGTCTTTGTGGTGTGTTTTTTTTTGTTCTGATGCACTGAACCACAGCACCTGGCTCTGGTCTTATGACGAAGCAGAAACCTGTTAGGTCTTGTGCTGTTTTATGTATCCCCTGATGAAACATTTGTCTCCCTGCGAGCCAAATCTTGTATGGAGCATCTAAAAAAACTAACACGTGTAAGGAGAAGAGAGCAATATGACAGCTGTGATGGGCGAGGAATGTAGACGGAGAAGCAAGTTTGTGCTTGTGTTAGTTTTGGGTGATCGTACAACTTTAACTCTAACCCTGACACACACTTTGCTTCTCTTCTTACTGGAATCACACTCTCTCCATCTTCCTCACTCCTCTGTTGTCTTCCACTTATCAAAGTACATGCCTCCCTTCCTGCCATGTAGAAAGTTAAAGTGGTTATAATCAATATTCTTATAATAATAACGTATAAAATTATGATGTTTAGCACTAGGTAGGATTCCATCCACCTGTTGTCATGACAACTCCTAATATTCTCTTAATGGTAGTGGACAGAAACATGTATTCCTTCGTATTTTCAGTTGAAATTTGTGCTACACCTGGATGGAAACCCAGCTGCTCTTACATAGTGTTACATATTGTACAGTACCAGCTCAGCACTGACAAAGTTAGCCACTAGCTGGTGAACATAATGCATAATTTAGCACATAAAGAGACAGACATTTCCCTCGAGTGACTGATGTTCATCAGGTGGCCAGAGACGTGACCCTGATGTTACTCTTGTGTCCGATGGATGTCTAAATAGACAACTGTTGGCTTGCAAGTTCAACATATAAACTGAAACAGTGATCAGTCTTCTTTCTTCTGCTTCCATTTGCTCTAAAAAAGTTATTGCAGGGAAGAAAGAAAAAAACCTTCATAGAAGCTGTGTCCCACATCCATATTTAATACTAAACGAGTGACAAAAAAGACACAAAACAGTAAGTGTACTAAAAAAAAACTTGCTCAAACTGATGTTTGAGTCTGTTTTTGATATGCATTCCTCACCCACAATACACAGAGGAAATGGAGGGGCTGCTTCCTGCTAAAACAGGTTTGGAACACCCTGCCAAACAAAAACTGTTATATGGAAACACCACGTTGAAGTTTAATTGGCAGTGACGCTCCAAAGTCATGCACCCGCCTAATTGTATCATTTCCTGTCAGTATAAAAAAGTCAGCGTTCATGTACGCCTCAGAACTCGATTGGAGGGCGATGACTAGTCTTCACAAAGATATTCCTTTATATGATGATAGGGGAGCGTGCTGTAACACCTCTGACCACAGTGTCACATTAGTTGTGTTGGTGAGCTGACTGTGAAGGCCATAACATATGAATCATTTTCCTGCACATCATCTTATTAAAAAATGCGTAAGCATTCACATTTATTCAGGCTTTTCCTTGAACTCGTCACCTGTTTGCCTTCACTCGATGAAGGCTGCTTCTGCAGCAGCTGTCACTGAGAACTTTCCTCACCATGACCAAACCACAAGGCTCGACTGACTTCCCATCAAAGCTGAGCACTTCTTTCTAAACGCTTAACCGCTAAATGACCAAAATATGATGAGATGAGGAGATGCAGAACATCTCCCTCATATTTTCATAGCCTAAAGGCATTTCATGATGTGACAGAAAGTTAAATGCATTGCTGTGACATATTGCTTCAACACCCTCTGCTGGAGAAAACGTGGCATAACCAAACACACAACTCTTAACACCTTCAGGCTTCTTGTTTCATCCTATCTCGTCCTGTTTGTCTATCACTAATCACAACATGGGTGCTGTCTGTAATCCAGGTCAAGTGCTAACAGTCCTCTATTATCTGTCATATTGTATATCCAGGTGCTGTCTAATCTCCTCAGCCCTCTGTCAGTGATGCACAGTAGACTCTGTACCTGAACCTGCACAGATTTCATGCCAGCGTTGGTTCTGTTTCACAGTACATTCCTGAGCGCTTGACATCATCACAGATGGACTATATGGGACAGGACGGGATAGACATAGTCCTCTTTTGACGTCCCTCCCACCCTTCCTTCCTCCCTCTCTCCCATTACTCCTCCTCTGTCTTCTCTGCTACTTTTTTTTTCTTTATGACCTTTAAACATGAAGGAGCGTAGCGTATGTGGGAATGTGGCTGCTTTCCAGGCATCCATTTGTGTGTGTGTGTGTGTGTGTGTGTGTGTGTGTGTGTGTGTGTGTAGTTTTGTAGAGGGACTATAGCAGCTCACTTCATGCCTATACAGCCTTTACAAACCTCTCTCTTCCCTTATCAGAGCTGTTTATCTTTTCTAGTTCTAATTCATTTAGACTGAAATAACTTTAAATAAACAGTATGACACATAACTTTGTCAAATTAACCAATTATTCCCCAGTTCTTCTCTCAGTGGTGCGTCAGTCTGTCCAACAATTATCCCATGTAATAGTCCCACTGACATGTTCAGGAACTTCCTGTTGCTGTTCTTAGCTCACATGCTGCTCTGAACGCCTGGGAAATTCAGAGCAGGAAATGATGTCATGCAAGGTACTTCAGGGTCCTTGAGACCCGGCGCAGTGCAGACATAACGCTGAGAAAGGCTGTCAGAAAGTCAGGGGCAGAGGAAAGAAAGGGTAAGGCACACTTTGAGAGAAGAAGCTGTGCTTGCATTGTGTGTGTTATGTAACACAGCTGGCACTCTTGTTATGTACAGAATTACCTTACAGCCCCTTTTGTCCCAGACACTGATGCCCATATTCACACACCCACACGCAGTCATACACATACCATCTGTCCACCTTCCCTGCTGTTGTGCTAGTGGCTTGCTGCCTGTTGTCATATATTCTCCGCAGCAGGAACGCAGAGAGGCGGAATAGACTGACACGGTAGGCAGCTCGGATTAGCTCTGACTGACTGTGTGTGCGTTTGTGTGTTTTGTGGCCCACTAATAACATGTTTGTGCACTAATTAATCTCTTGATTAAATTCTGTGCAGATGAATGGTAGCGCTTTGTTCACACGCTGACAGAAGCTTTGCCACTTGGCACCTTTGTGCACAAACACAAAGACAAATGCAAAAACGGCACAATGAAGCGCACCCTTTTGTGCTTTCCCGCCAGTGTATGTGCAGACGACACTGGCTTCATAACTATCGAATGGTTTTGAACACAATATTAGAAAGTTTTCTGAGGTTTTGATGCTCTTGTAGCACTCTGTGAGTTTGTTAGCAATAGGTTGTGTTTGCATTTATTCATCTGTTGGAATAAATGTATCTCCTATCACTGTTATGCTGATGATATTCAACTATTTGTGTCTTTTGTGTGTGAAACACTCATTGGACTGGATGGCAAACAACTTTTTACAGATAAACACAGAAAAAACTGAGCTCAGATTGCATCTGAGGCCATAGCTCCATCCAAAGGTTGCATTGGATCTCTCACTCTCTTTATTTGATTAGATTTTAGTACTTAAAGGTTCAGTGTGTAACTTTTTGGTTGATCTATTGAAATGAAATATAACATGTTTTCAGTCATATATAATCACCTTGTTTTTTTTTCAAAGAAGCAAAGACATGAAGAAGCAATAGATTAACTCCTTGCCCTCACGTTGTTAATCTTAGATTTTATTATTTATTTATTTATTAGCATGCTGCGTTTTGTTCTCAGTCATTTTCTAAAACAGTTGGGCATTGTAGTTTTTATGAAACGTCACTCAAATGGGAAAAAACTTTGGATTTGTTGACTAAGATGTGGTGCACTAGTCTAGTGAGTGTTTATGGCACCACAATGTTGTATGTGGGACTGACTCAAAATGATGTCCCCTCTTCATCCGCATCTCCCGTTTTTGTGGTTTCTATATAAAGAGTGGATAATCTATCAAATCTCACACTCAGTGAATAAGCGGCTGGTGTGGTATGTCTTCCTGCCTGTGGTTTTCCCACAGGGTCTGTCCATTGCAGCCACCATCCCCACCCCAGCTGTCTGCCTGTCTCATCCTTTTTGCATTCTCTGACTCACTGGGGGCAACATCTGGACTGTGCTAAATGTTTGTGCTCTGTGTGTAACATACGTGTGTGTGTGTGTGTGTGTGTGTGTGTGTGTGTGTGTGTGTGTGTACACACTGCATTTTTCTGGCCTGTAGTGTTATCCAAAAGAAAAAGAGTTCGAGGTCAGAGTCTCCTTGCTGGCCTGCCGGTAGGTTAGCTGACATGTAAAGTTAGCATCCACCAGTCATCAGTCTGTGACCTCAGGGGCCGGATAATGCAAACTCCAGCTGAAATTAGCCACTTCCTCTGTGGACACGATGGCGCAACAGCAGCTCTGGTGAACACAAAGAAGATGTGGTGGCATTGACTGGCTTCTTTTCAGAGCAAAGAAGAAGAGAGGATCGGGAGATTTCAGTGAAAGAAACAAAAGGGATGGAGTGATGAAGGAGAGCGTGCGTGGATCATGAGCAGACAAGGTTAAGAGTGGGAGACACAGAAAGAGTAGAAAGGAAAGAATGTAAAGGAAAGGACACAAGAAAGAAGAAGAGGGCAAAGATTAGGAACTAAAACAGGAGTCCGGTGTAGGATAAGGCAGAAAGAGCTGTAAAAATAGAGAGATATTGTATGTGGGTACTAACAAAGCAGAAAGTGCGAGAGAGGAGGTTGAGGAGAAAATTAGAGGGAAGAGAAAACCTGCATGGGGCAGGCTGTAAGAGGGAGGTAGAGTTGTAAACACAAGGGTTGGAAAGACAGCGGGGGAGAAAGTAGAGAATCATTGCCACTTGATGGAAAGCTGGACAGCAGCGAGTGGAAGTGCCATGGGATAGAGAAGAAACTTCAGTCTAAGCAAAGGCGAAAGAAATAGAAGCATGTTATCACCCGCACCATGAGGGCTTCAAGTAAGTTTTCAGCTCTCTGCCTTTCCACCGATTTACTCGGCACACAGCCTCTCTCTTTCTTCAGTCTATTTTCAGAGTGTTACAAAAAATATTTTTTGATCGTTCTGCCCTCGCATTGCTTCATATGTGATTTAGACAGATGAGTTATGCTGAGAATGTTGGGAGAGGGATGTAATTGCTGGATTGTGGTGAAAGGATCGTTTCCTCTGACCGTTCTCATCTCTGATGGTGAAGACGGAGGATTTTTATTGCCCTGCTGAACTTTGTCCCCTGTGTTTCTGTGGTGCCTCCACTATTCACTGCTAGCACCTCGAAATAACTAAATAAAACAAGTGAGAGTGAATGAGTTTGGGTTTGAAAGAGGTATGAGATAGGGGCACCAATGACAGTTTCTGCATTTTGAGTGATATTGTTCTATATTTAAGAACTCTGGGGAAAAAAAACTTGCCATGTAGGCATTTCCTTTGTTCTTATTTTGTCTTGTAATGACCTGCTATGGCTCTGTATCCATCCTTTGCTGTTGTCATTTTGACTTAGCATGTCTTTTATATTGCTGTATTTTACAGATCATCCAGATGTCTTTGTCAGCACAAAGCTCTGCAAAGTGGTTTAATCAGTGTCTGCTCATAAAGAACCTATACACACACACACGCACATTTCAGAGCTGCCAGTTTAGCAGTGTGAGCAATACATATGCTAGCGGAAAAAAGTAGTAAAACAAATGCCTATAAAAAGTCTTATGGTGCTGGCGGCAGCACCTAATGGGGTGTGGTGCCATGTGTAAAGCCTGTTAAATTTATGCATTAACAGCTGAAATCTGGTTCGTGAACTCCAGAATCTGATCTGCTGATTCGTCTGAGTGGAGTATATAAATGTGATGATAATATGTGATATATAAATATAAACCGTGTATACTGTTTCCTTTGTCCTCTCAAGAAGATAATGGTGTGTCCCTCACTGGATGACTTCCAGCTCATCATTCCAGTGAATTCCCAGAGGAGAATTTGATTCTCTGAGATGTTCCCCCAGTGTACGCTAAAAATGGACTGCCAAATATAATGTTGGAATTACTGTAAAAAACAAACACTTGTTTTTACGGCGAAAAACTGTCAGCTGTGGTTGCCAGAGTTTTACTGTAATAAACACGGTAGAATCTTTTCTAATATTACAGTAAAAGGATATTAGTACTGTTTCACGTATAAGGTCGGTTATAATGTTGGTCGTGAATGTTTTATTCCATATTTTAAAATGTCTGGTAGAGTTTATGGTGAAAACACTGCCAAACCGTGACCATAAAATAATTAAATTTTGTAATTAAATATTGTTTATTGTAATAGTGTTTTTCTGTAAAATTAACAATCTCTGATATAAAATACTATTTTATTCTGCATACATTCCCAGAAAATGGCATATGAATAAAGGTTTTGAAATATGACTGTATTTTACTGTATCCATAAAAATGATATTAGCTCTTCTTTCAGGACGATGCTTATGGTATTACTCTGAATAGTCGTGGACATTGCGCTGATGTGTGTACTGCTTCTTTTTTTATGTTGCAGAGATTGAGGCTAAGGAGGCTTGTGATTGGCTCAGAGCAGCGGGATTTCCACAGTATGCCCAGCTCTATGAAGGTAACGCACACAGTATTCAGCATATACCCAGCTGCCTTGTTTCACATGTCTCTTTTTTCATTCCTGCTCTTAGTTTTTTCCTCTTTCTCTGTCTTATTTTTTTCCCATCAGCTCTGTTTCTTTCTCTTTTTCTGCCATCCCGCCATCTTCATATCTCCGTCTTCTGGGCCGCTGCGTTCTATTTCCAGGCTTTAGTTCCTATCCAGAGGGAGGGGTCATGGGAAAGGCCTTGTTATCACTGCTGGGACTCTCATAGCTTCTCTCTCTCCCTCTTCTGTCCTCCACCTTTCTTTCTTTTCCCCCATCACCCATGTCAAAGTCAAAATGTTCTTACTGTCTCTTTTAAAAAAAAATCTTTTTGTCTTTCTTCCCTTCTTCCCACCCCTCATTTTGAAGATTCTACGGGCTTTCAGTCACATGATGATGATGAAAATATACATGATGATCTTTGGGTCTCATACAGTTTGAGGCACAAACAGGAAATGGCCCCAGTAATCTAAGAAGTAGCTCTTAAAATCCAGCAGCATGTGCGCTCGCACACACACACACACACACACACACACACACACACACACACACACACACACACACACACACACACACACACACACACACACACACACACACACACACAGTTCTCTGCTGTGAGATCCAGTAATGTTGGGTTATGGATGGATGTCGGCCTCTGGGACTCTGTGGCTGCTCCTCGGCGCACATGATGCCTGCAGTCTGCCACCACACACATAGAGTCACCAAAATAAAAGGCTTGAGTCATTTTGGCGTTGGCATTGTGGAGGAATTGAGTTATTTCGGGGGTTTGAAAATGTGTGTGTGTGTGTGTGTGTGTGTAAAGTTCAGATGCAGATGACAGGTGTTAATAGGGGCAGCCGCAGTTGTGCCACATGTCATGGGGTCTCAAACAAAACATCTCTGACACTCTCTCTCTCACAGATTCCCAGTTCCCCATCGATATTTCCTCAGTGAAAAGGGACCACGACTTTTTGGACCGGGATCTGGTGGAGCCTCTGTGTCGGTAAGAACACTCACTCATACAATACAGACCTCATTCTCTCTCCAGTAGAATCACAGACCCCGCCCTCCACACACACTCACACTCTCTCCTTGTTCTGTAGTCTGACTTGTCCCAGTGGTCTGGTGTTAACCACTAATCATTAGATGTCTGACCCCGACCCTTAATGAAGTCCCCATCCTTGTCTCCTGTGCAGACACCCAGGCTTTGATCTGGTCACCTCCCCTCCCCTCTGCCACGCTCTGATCTCCCATTCAAAGAGCAGAAACCCTCAGGGGGTGAAACTGGTGGGGGGCCAAGGGTGCCGGGGAAGGAGTGAGGGGATGCCAGTATATTTTACCAGATGGCTTTGAGCGTGTGTTTTAAGTCCCTGTTGCACACCTCTATGATCTTTCTGTATTACATCTCTTCTTCTTCTCTTCTCATTTATTTTTCTCTCTCTTTCTGTGCACCCCTCTCCTCTCCACTTCTTCAATGCTCATGGTAGAGGAGGGTGTGGTAATTATAGCATTAGTGATTCCTCACAGCTATATTGTGAGAGAATACACACCAGACTCACAGAGAACTGTCTCAGGAGCTGTAAAACACGCTCATAATCAGCTCTCTCCTCTGGCTGCATTGCTCTTTACATTGTCTCTTTGCTCATGCTTGCAAAAGATGAAAAAAAATGTGAACATAAGCATTTTCAAACATCCTGCAGCAGAAATACAGGGCGTAGAGACTTACGAGAGCTCTGTCTGTATATTTTTCAACTTGGAAGTTTATTTTTAGCAGAAAAGACAACTGATATGACAGCTTGCAGATTCCTGTTGGTATTTTCTGGTTTATATGTAGAAGCAAGTAATCCCCTGTATGAGAGGACACGGAAAGTAAGCAGCGAACAAAGGAGGATTTCCAACTGTGCCATTAGAGGCTGAAATCTTTCAAATGACACAAACCACTAAAGTTGTTTTTAATGATCCCATCTCGAAAGGCACCAACGCAGACACCGCCCTCCTAACCCGCTGCTGTTCACATTCCCTGAGTTGCAGAAGGGATGAGAAAGTGGGTGGGGAGGATGGGTGCAGACTGCTCTGAGAATTAATTTTTTTTTTGTAGGGAAGTTGCCCCCAGCACACATGCACAAAGTGTGGAAGTGGAAGGGGGGTGGGGATGAGTGACAGATGAAGGGAGGAGCTGGCTTTGTTTCAGAGGGAAATGCACTCCTTGAGGGTGAGGATCAGTCCCAGAGGAGTGATGCCAGAGAAGAAAGGGCAGTGTGGGAGACGCAAAGATAGAGTCAGACGTGAAGATCAAAGATCAAAAAGTAGATGCACGCCTGAGAGACTGATCAGACTTGGAGGGAAAGGAGACAGAGGAAGTGAGGATAAAAGAGTGAAAGTAAGAGTGTTACAGTGTAGAAGAAAACAAACACACGGCAACAGACAGAACATATCTAACATACCAGACTGTGTGTTTATGTGTGTGTTGCAGCCGTCTAAATACTCTGAACAAATGTGCCTCCATGAAACTGGATGTCAACCACCCCAAGAAGAAAGTAAGACATTTATTTTTCCAATTATAAGACATGATCTTAATGGACTCTTTATTGCTGTTTGACTAAATATGTTTTTAAGCTGTGAGGCCACCCTGCGTTTACATTGCTACAGTCGGTTTAGGGCTGGTGGACAGTAACCGACTCCACAAACCACAAATTGATTTACGTAGACAACATTTTGATCCCAGGTGGATTTTACTGACTTACTCGTTCTTATACAGTAAACCAAAAGGCTGATGGCTCTCTGATGACAGGTGTGGTTAACCATCCAATCGTCCAGAGAGATGAGCGTCTAAAGCAATGAACGATTGAAGACGTACACATGAAAACTTCAGTACAGAGACAAAAATACATCAGATATCCCAAGTACAGAGTAAAAAATAGTTACATGTTCTATTTTGTCTTCTTGGTGTCAGACTTTGAAGTGTGAGGATGCTTTAGAAACTGGATTAAATAATTACACCAAGAGCTTCAGTGCTCAAGGGCCCTGGGCGGCTTCCAGCAGTGTGATATGGATACATGATGTGTGAATTCAAAAGTGAAATAAAACCAATTTATGATCACGATATATGTTTCCCCAATCAGGATGCAGTAAAGGACACTTTAATGAGGTGTCTGACATATTCAACTATTTAGTCAGCTCTCAGTCTTCTGTGTGAGTTACAGAGAGAATAAAACCATGCCGCCGTCAGTCGCTGTAATAAAACTGGTTCTGATTTGAGCTCAGATGTAGTGCTGATAATGAAGAATCTGTTTGAGCTTTCATTCCATGTGACACTGTGTTTACAACTCTTGATTTATTTGTAGTGAATCCTAAATGGACAATCTAAAAGGACTAATACCTCCATCATCTTTCCATAGGGCGATGACTCTGATGAAGATGACCCACTGGCCATCAGTAAAAGATGGACGTTCGAGTGGAGCAGCAGGCGTTGGTCTCGTCTACAAGACTTCCTGTTGGACAGCACCAATGAAAGCAGCCCAACAGGTCAGGGGGAGGGACTGCACAGCACAGTGAGCAGTGAGAGTGTGCTGACTGACCTGAGCGAGCAGGAGATCACGGAAATCTCCTCGCTACACAGCGAGGACTCTGCTTCCGCCATGCCTGACTCTATATCTATGGCCTCACTCTCCACCTCCTACCAGCCACCCAGGGAACTTCCACACTACAATTCCCTGCCAATTAAGAGCAGTCGCCATGGGCAGGGAGGGCGGAGTAAAGCCAAAGAGTTTTTGCGTCGCATGGAAATGATGCGCACGTGGGGGCCGTCGACGAGGCGGAAAAGCTCAAACCGCAGGCCACCACTGGTCATCAGTGGGCCGGTGCTACAGGGGGAAGAGCCTCAGGCACTGCAGATGCTCCAGTGTACTCCCATCAGCCAATTAGAACACAGCCCTAAACACAACCACCAGACTGATGGTGAGACTTCCCCTGTCTTTCTTACCAATGACTGTAAAGACCAATCCACAGTGCGTGTGAGCCCCAGCAGTGAGACAGTAGTGGCGCCGAGAGTGAAGGAGCCTGCGTGTACGAAACCCCGCACTGCCAACAAGAGAAGCAGCATGTATCTGGAAGATATGGAGCTGCCTTCTCAGGGTAAGAGGACTGAGGGGCAGAGCCAGTTTGGCAGAAACCAGTTTCACTCATATGAAAACCTCCTTGTTCACATCCCCAAAGACCATAAACCAGGCACCTTTCCCAAAGCTCTGTCCATAGAGAGCCTGGCGCCTTCCCCTGAAGACAGGAACAATGGCCTCCAGACACGGGCCCAAACGTCTCCACCTAAAAATGGTCTGGGTGAGCCTTGGTCTGGTAAACCTTTGTCCAAGCCCCCCTGTCCTGGAGCTCCTCGGGGCAGCAGGGTAAGTGTTTACGACAACGTACCAGGCTCCCACCTTTACGCCAGCACGGGAGACCTGCTGGACTTGGAGAAAGAAGACAATCTGTTCCCTCACCTGGACGACATCATCCAGCACGTCAGCGGATTGCAGCAAATAGTGAACCACTGGAGCCGCAGTGTGCTGCCTGAGGGTGAGACAGGGGAGGGGGAGGAGGAAGGGGAGGGCAGGACCACCCCCAGTGAAGGCGAGAGAGACGGCGTCTCCTTGAACGACACTGATTCAACAGGGACTGGTCGGGAGAGGCGGGACTCTGGAGTTGGAGCCTCACTGACAAGACCATGGTGAGTAGCTGTTCGGGCAATTAAAAGATTGTTTGGGTTGGTTCTATCTTGGATCTTGTTTTTGTAGAGATGGATCTTATTTTTATTGGTTATGACAACACTGTAATTACCAAAGTAATTACTGAGATCATGGTATGCGCCCGCATTGCAGCAGTGAGTCTGACAAGGCAAGAAACAAGCTGTCAGACAATAAGGACAGGTTGTAAACAAGATTTAGCTTGATCACTGAAACCACTGCAAAAAAACCCTGCAGCAATCATCATGTTAGACTGCAATGCTCTAAATCGAATGAATGACTCTGTGTCTCTCATTCTTTACTGGTTTCTTCCCATCTTAGTCTACGATGGCCCAGTTTCAGAACCTCCGATCATCTCAACCAGCCGGCATCTTCGTTACAGATCAGCAGCCAATCAGCAGGCCAGCTCAGCCTGCTGCAGAAGTTCTCTTTGCTCCGCCTCACAGCCATCATGGAGAAATACTCCATGTCTAATAAACATGGCTGGACATGGTGCGTATACATGCTGCCACATAAAAAGTTCACACGTCCGTTTTCGTCCACATGTTTTTCAGCACGTGTGTCACAGTTTTTGCCATTTTTACTACTTCCTCTAAATTCTCTTTGTCAGAGCTGAAACAGCAGGCCTATATGCACAATCAACACCTCCACACATGTTTTAAGAACCTCCTATTACACTGATACTTGCTGTTACGTTGGGTTCTTGCGTGATTAGGTCATGAAAGGCGCCAGTGTTCAGAAAGTGGCTTCATATTCTCAGCCCCACATCACATGCCAACAGTTGCCATGACCCGCAAACACAAGCACATCCTTGTTAACGTTGTTAACGGTCAGTCCTGTTTACTTTTATTATGCCCAGCAGGGAAATTCTGTTGACCAGCATCTACATGAAGAGAAAGATAATGAAAGCATAGGCCGCTCTTCCTCCTACACTCTTTCCTGATTGTTTTCTGTTCGTCGCTCTCAGGTCTGTGCCCAAGTTTATGAAGCGCATGAAGGTGCCAGACTACAAAGAAAAGAGTGTGTTTGGTGTTCCCCTCATCATTCATGTCCAGCGCTGTGGTTTTCCGCTCCCTCTGTGTTTACAGCAAGCCCTCAGCCACCTCAGAACACACTGTCTGGACCAGGTTAGAGAGGTTTCTTCTCACTATAGCGCTAAATGTTGGTCATTTACATTTCAAATATGAGGCAGCTGACATAAAGCAAATAAGTTTCCTGTTTCCTTTCCTTTGTGTCTAACTCTTCTTTCCTTCCCGTCACAGGTGGGATTATTCCGCAAGTCCGGTGTGAAGTCTCGTATTCAGGCTTTGAGGCAGCAGTGTGAGCTGTCGCCTGACTCTGTGACTTACGAGGACCAGTCAGCTTATGATGTGGCTGATATGGTCAAACAGTTCTTCAGGGACTTGCCGGAGCCTCTGCTAACAAGCAAGCTGGGGGAAACCTTCCTACATATTTACCAGTGTAAGTGGCCTCAGAGCTAAGACTCTTGTAGCATGCTGCATCTCTCATGTCTCCTAACAATGATTATACATACTTTTTTTTCTTATATGATGCAATTCTTGACAGAAAGAGCATTTAATATGAGACGTACATTTGATATGCATGATTTATTGTAAGCACAAATGAATTCAAACCTACATGACAGACTGGATCTTGGCAGCTGCGACCTCTTCTTTGATCCATCCATTCTGTCTTCAGATGTCCCAAAGGAACAGAGGCTGCAGGCGGTCAGAGCGGCCATTTTGTTAATGCCGGATGAAAACAGGGAGGTTCTGCAGACGTTGCTCTACTTCCTGCGCGATGTCACTTCTTTGGTGGAGGAGAACCAGATGACTCCGATGAACCTGGCTGTTTGTCTGGGACCTTCGCTTTTCCACCTCAGCATACTGAAGAACGAGACGCTGTCACCGAGGTGTGCACATGAAGTGACAACGCTTTCGTGTGTTGTTATTCCTGTCCCTCAAGATTATCATTAATAAACAATATATATCAAGGACACCTTGGACAAGAGACAAACAGAACAGGGACCCTCACATGTAATCAAACTATGTCACATTTTAAGCCTGGCTTATAATTACTTTTATATTAACTTTATTCAACTTTTATTTCACCTTATTAACCTATTTATATACTGAGTTATTAGTCTGTATGTGTTTATAATTGATAAAAAAGTTAATGCATACTTAATTTTGGCTATTAAATGCCAAGAGTTCTGCAAGAGTTCTGCATGTCCACTGATTCATCCAGTGCAAACTGCCTCCACTTTCTCAATTATCTGCACCCTCACATTCACCTTTATTATAAAAATTGTCAATTATTATGACAAAAATTTGGGGACCCCCTGCAGTACCTCTGCGGTCCCCCTAGGGGTCATGGACCCCTGGTTGAAGACCCCTGATATATATGATTCATTTGGGGAAGATAGCTTCTGTCGTGTCGTGCAACATTAGTTCCTGATTCTGTGATTTTAATTTCTATTTACCAGGACGTTATTTCATCAAATCTTTTTTTTTACATTCTTATAAATCCATGAGAATGTAAATAAAGATGGCCATCAGGCTAAAAGAAAACAGCTCTGCAGACGAGTTTTCTTTGACCTGCTACTCTGCACCACCAACCCTGTAGTCTTTCTTCTCATTATGTTGTCTTATACTTGTTTTATCCGTGGTATTACTCACAGTGGTGACCAGTGGTAGTTAAATCAAGGGTCTCTCATGTTATTGTGATGTAATGTTGGTTGCTCTACGTGTCAGTTCGCTTGCAATTCTTTACATATGGGGATTCCTGATGACAGAAATAGCCTTTACCTCAACAAGTGCATCGTTCTGTCCCTCTGTGTTAAGGCTCACATGATTTATGTTCTGCATATTCTGTATCATTTCTGCTCCTCCAGGTCAATCCAGAGGAAGTACACCACGGGCCGCCCCGATCAGAAGGACCTGAATGAGAACTTGGCTGCCACCCAGGGTCTGTCCCACATGATCACAGAGTGCCAGTGTCTCTTTCAGGTCAGGATTAACTGCAGCATTTGATTTCTTATGCCGAATATCATCTAAATACGGCTGCTGCTTAGAGTTATAAGATGATGGTGAATTATAAATTACGTTGTTTCATTCATTGTGCTGACTGAGAAAGAACAGATGACCATGTCTTTATATATGAAATTAACAGATGAAAATAACAGACTGAATATGCAGCAGAGTGATGTTTCCCCCGCTGAGTTGTTATTATCCGAGGCCACAGTATAATTGTGTGTAATGAGCTTATTTCTGAAACTGTAGATCATCGTTACCTTGAGGCTGTCAGTGCGTACAGTATATACTACCAGGAGAGTGTAATTCTTCCAGAACATGAATGTGGCCAGTGTTGGAATTTAGTAGGATGATGATATTTGGAAAGCAAACGACACGTAATATAAAAATGTTCTCCATTTGATGATATTTAAATATTTACACTGGCCTGATCTGATTTTGTGACGACAGTGTGATTTGGTTCACATCCTCTGCTCGTCCCCAGATCCCAGAGGAAATGGTGACCCAGTCTCGCAACTCCTACATGGAGGCTGAGTTGATGGTGCCCCCGCTGGACGATCTGTGCAAGGCTCACGAGGAGGAAGTGGACGAGGACGAAGAAGAAGTGGACGAGGAAGGATCCTACCATGCGCATCTAGAAAGGCTGGTCCAGAACCTGCTAGAAGAGGCCAAAGATAAGAGCAAAGGCTGGGTGTCTCGCTCAACTACTGACCATACAGAACTGGCATTTAAAAAGGTATGTAGTCACTGGATTTATGGAATATCATGGAATATCAGCATCTTTATAAACATATAGGAACTAAATTATCATACTGCTACTACTGATAAGAGAGCCATAAAACAAGAAAATTAAAGGGAAATTCAGTTTTTATACACATCTCTGTGCATGGAGACCCACGTACACACATTCTACATGAACAGATAAGGTATAAGGGTCTTCTCTTATGATGTGTTTGTGTCTAAGGTGGGAGATGGTAACCCTCTAAGGCGGTGGCGAGTGTGCGTCGAGGTGTCGGCGACTCCCACTGAGGTGCTGCATCGGCTGCTGAGAGAGCGCCCCCTATGGCAGACTGAGCTACAGCAGGAGAAGGTTCTGGAGACACTGGATAAACAGACAGACGTGTACCAGTACTCCTGCCGAAACATGGCACCTCAACCCAGCTGTGACTACGTGGTACTAAGGTTAGGATCGATGCTTTTAAGTATGTGCACGCTTTGAAGATATCTCTCACATTTCCACATTTAACTTCTCTTCTCTGCCTCGCCCCCTCAGATCATGGCGCACAGACCCGTGTAAAGGCTCCTGCACACTGGTGTGCGTCTCCGTCGAACATGATGACAGTCCACGCATGGGAGCAGTGAGAGGGGTGGTGCTGGAGTCACATTACCTCCTCGAGCCCTGTGGGACTGGGAGGACCAGGCTCACACACATCTCCAGAGTGGACCTCAGGTGTGTGGGCAGACTTCATGTGTTCTCACAGTTAAAGCTTTGATCAGCAGTGCGATCATTATTGTGTGTTGTTTGCTTCTCTTGTTCCAGGGGAAAGTCTCCAGAATGGTACAATAAGGCTTTTGGTCACCTGTGTGTTAATGAAGCCCAGATGATCCGCTCCTCTTTTTTTCACTCGCTGGATCAGACTAGCACTGAGGCCAAGATCTAAACACCAGACATCAAGCCTTATCCTGGGGCACACTTCCAGAGCAGCTGGGCCTGAGAAGCAGTGACCCAGGATGCGAATCATCCAGGCAGTGGACTTTGGTGTTCTTTCAGGCTGCTGAGCCACGCTGAGCTCGACTGTACCATACTGTACTGGGTTATAGTCATTCATTCACATACAGAGAAGGGAAGGAAGGCTGTTTTTCTACTACTACTACCTATTTATTTTTAATTATGATTTTCCAGGCACATTTTCTAAATATGAAACAACTAATTTGATTTTCTTTGAGTAGCCACTGATGTTTCATTTAATTGGCTCATAACAATGCGCGTTATGGGAAGAATGAGGTTGCGTACACTAAGAGTATTTTCAGTATTTATTGCTCTTGTACCTTTCAAAGAACGATGGCAGCCAGCACCAGCAGGTGTGACATAAGTGTTTGGGTTAATGTCTAATCTGCAACACAAACATGATATCACTTTCTTAATCCTTGTAATGGAGTATCTACCAAAGGCGTGCACATAATTGGACCTAATATTGTGGTGTGTGCAAACAAAAATGGCATAAAAGTTAAAGTAGAATATCTGTATTTATATTTGTATTGATAAATTTGGGAAATATATTTCAAGCCCATCTCTTCAAATTTCACATTTTACACCTGCTAGCGGAATATTTATTTGATTGAAACAATTTTTTAAAAGACCTGAAAAGGCAGGGACACATCCATCCATCCATCTATCCATTATCTGTAAGAGCTTATCGTCATCGGGGTCACAGGGGGCTGGAGCTTCTCAAAGCTGACTTAGGGTCAGGTGAGAGGCGACTCTCCAACGTTTTTTACTCTTCTTACAAAAGCACTTAACCTACACTTCTTCTACGAGTAAAGATGCATAAATCGCAGTGCTTCCTGTCCTCAGGAATGACCAGGACCAGTACAGTATGGGTACACGTCAGCATTTCGTTGTGAAGAGAGCACACAAGGAATCTGGATCACAGAAACACTCATCGGGTCCATAAATGTTCTCCAACCCTGTTATGGATACATTGTGTTGCATATCACTGTTCATTTAATTCTCTGTCACTATTTTTAATGTTAATCTTATCGAAATGTTATTTTAACGTTATTATTGTCATTGTAATGCTGTATATGTTATCACTTTGCTTGTTTTTTTTTTTGTTTTTTGTTTTTGCTGTCATGTTATACAATGTCTAAGACATGTGACCATTTCACTGCTTCTGGGAAGCATGTTTGAAATTGTGTGTGTGTGCGTGTGTGTGCATGAATGTGCCCGTGTATCTGCATTTTACATATGCCTACAGCCTGTATTGTAAATATATATGACGCTTTCTGTGCCAGCAGATCAAACATCATAGCTTTTGAGGGACTTCCTATCATATTGATATGCTGAAATGTGAACATCTCACACGCCATCCTACTAAAGCAATAGCAGACTAGAAGGTTGCTCAGCCATGGCACCACCTTGGCTTTTTTTGTTGTTTCGGCTGTAGGCAGCGTTGCTATGGTGTTGCTATGTTACAGTATGTCTACAGTGCCACCAAACTCCTGCGTGGTCGCTGTTTTTTTCTGCAGAGTAGTGTGGCATGTGTGCGTATGTGTGTGTATATATGTGTGTATGAGAGAGACTAAAAGACAAAAGTGTGAGTGACTGACGTGAGCCGTCAACTGTGTGGGTGGATGGAGGCTCCAAACCTAGCTGAGTAGCTGAGACCAGGTCTGCTTGGTTATTTCTGACAAAGTGTCAGAGAACAGAACTGTTGTTTCTAATCAAGAGAATAAAAAATCTGAAAAATCAACAAAGACGTTGTGTTCTGTTTGAAAAGGCATGAGAGTCACAGTGAATCTGTGTACGTCACACATAATATTCCCTTTGTTATGTCATCCTGTGTCCATTGAGTGGTGCTGTTGGCCTGCTGGAGTCTCAAGGTCATGAATGAATCTGGAAAGTGTGCCATGGAAAATGTTTTCAGCTAACCGAATGAATGAAGAGTCATCAAAGCATGGGGGGGGTTCTCCTTAAGGACACTTTCACTGTGTCCTTTCAAAGAGATGGATGTTAGGAAACTAAACCTCCACAGTTTGGATCAATACTCAATCACATTTACCTACTTAGCTATGTCAGGTGGGGACTGTCGCAGAGGACGATGAAGGTGTATGAATAGAGTCGCTGCTCTCCCCCGGCCTCAGACTCAGACAGTTTTGTAACAACACAGGAATGAGTGAAACATTGCTTCATTGACTTCTACCTCATTTAACATGACAGTGATTTTATCTAGAAAGTAGGGCACTCTGTTACAGCTCCTGAATGTCAATGATTCCCTGCACTGTGCGTGTATTTTAGCTCCACTACACCATGAGCTCTGGCAAATGAGGAACATCAGGTTGTAAATTACACTATGAAGAAAAGGATTACTGATAAGGTGATCTTTTAGAACCACATGGGTATACATATTCTTTATTATTATTTAATTATTATTTATGACAAAAGAATAAAGAAAGTGTCATTTCACATGCAGGCTAGAGCCAGTGACAGTTCTTAACTGCAGAGGGATTTAAAACAGCATCAGAGTGACCCTGTAAGAGGATTTGAGAGTGACCTCCTCTGGAAAACACAAGAAGTGCACGTCCAGCTATTCCACCTGTTCAAGGCATCTTTCCCTGGTGCTATTATTGACTTTTTATCTGTATGTTCAAATGTTTTTTTAAATATATATACCAATTATGTTAATGGCTAGAGAAGGAATATAAGCACTATGTTGATGGGACTCTGAGCCGTAGAAGAAATGTTGAGGTTCGTGGAACATGAAAAAAAGTTAATGGAATTTTGTATCTTCTTTTATTATTCTTTGTCTTTGGCAATTTGAGGGATAATCATGCTCTGCATGGGATCTACTATTCCCATAATTTAGGAGCTTTGAGGATGTAAACATAAAGCCTAGTTAATGTTGACAGAGTCACTTAGTTAGCTGTGGTCTACAATTCAAATCCTATTACCTATATTTGTTGCTGGCACCATTAAAAGTATGAATTATCAATGTTCAATGATTCTTTCTGATGAGTTAAACCTAACCATACATAATATTCAGTTTAATATTAATAGAGGTATTTAATATATATGATTTCTGAGTGCATGAGTGCAGAACAAGGCCTATAAACACACACACATATATACACACAGTATTCTTTTAGAAAATATACTTAAGTATACTTTTAAAAAACTTGAATATGATTAAAGGTCCAATGTATAACATTTAAGGATATGTAATGGCTGAAATGGAATATAATATATAAAAGTGTAACTATGTTTAAATATGTGTATATTAACCTGAAAATAAGAATCATTGTGTTTTTATTACCTTACGATGAGCCTTTTATATCTACAGAGGGAGCAGGATTTCTTCAGCTTCAACTCTTCAGTCCGTTGCTATTTGCAACTTCACCACTAAAATTTACTAGTTTTTGAAGATGGTGGTAGACCTGAGCACAAGAGATTGGTGGTTAGAGGTTAGGAAACCAACAGGGGGGACAAGGAAGAAGTATTTTAGGACGGTCCAAACGTGCACTACCACAGAGGCTGAACAAATGATCTGACAAGGAGTGGGAGGAAAGCCAGGGTTTATATGCAGGTGGAGTGATGAGCTGATGGAAGGCAGGTGAGCTGAGGGACGGCAGGTGTGCTTCATCTGATGATTAACCAGGAGGCCCAGGGAAATGTGCCACGCCCACAACACAGACAGACAAGTAAACACAACACAAGGATGGGGAAACAAGGGGAAACAGGGAAACAACAGTTGTGACTGCCATCTTGACATAATCTTAGTTATGTAACAGGCCAAAATAACATTTGACAAAATCTCTTATCAACAATTATCAAACAGACAAACATCATTGATACTAACTGTGAAACTAGCTGATGTTTGTGGTGATGGACTTTTAAGCTTGTTACTCTTTATTTGCATCACGTCCACAACATGGAAGCTGAGCGGGGACAGAGAGAGACAGGGTGAGCAGATGTGTCTCCTCTGAGACTGGTTAATCCACTGTCTTTCACCAGACAATCATGAAAAAGTCATTAATGAATAAATTATCCAATGAATTAATCATTGATGAGACTACACTGGTGGTAATGTGTACTTGAGCGTGTGCTCTGGTATTGGCATAAAATAACCAAAACTATGAACAAGAAATGAGTGGAGTGTGTGTTCAACAGTCCAACAAAAGAGATCTGTCACTTCCTCTCAGTACATAAGGTTGATGGTTCTAGTCGTTAAAACGTGCAAACAAGCTGCAGAGACTGCATCAGATCAAATCTCAGGCCACATTTCCTGCCTTCATATCCATACAGATGTGGAATATATTAATCACTGGGATTTCAGTAAGTCCCTGACTACATTCGTTAAATTAATGGCAAACAAGTTGGACATGATCATGAAAAATTAATTATAAAAGTGTCACATCATGGAGTTCCAATTTTGATTAATCAGTAACAGTAACAGTAACAGCATGTGATGGAATTGTTTTTTTGTTTCACCGCAGAAAGAGCAGATGTTTTAATTTAACAAATAATTACATGGTGATCTTTTTTTAAAAACCCTGAAGGTCATTTTTTTTAACCACGCATACTGTCGCTCTAAAAGTTTTTTCAGATTCATCTAACTGGAGAAAAAAGATTTTGTCAGCTGTTTTGATAAATAGTATCTAAAACTGAATTGAACTGAAGTTTTTCTATCAAAAACGAGAATGATGGACCAAAAAGCTAAACAATGAGCTGAAATTTGAAAAACCAAAAGGAAGCTGCAGATTCTGGGATCTTTGTCTGCATTATGGATTATAGCAGCTTTAAGTTTGTGTCCAAATATGACACTTGTTTTATGCACCTGACTGGATATGACCTTCACCTTGAGTAGAAATTTCAATAAACTTCTATGGGTTTAATACTTGGCCACATAATTGACACATCAGGGTGTTAAGAGGTTGAGACTGAGCTGTGCCGAATCATTGTCATGTACTATACTCTTCATAAAATGCTGCTAGCAGATGACATTGTTTACGGTTCCATGGTGTACAGATTTTCCAGAGCTGACCTTGCTAACGTGATAGCCTTGAGGGCCACAGAAACTAAGCTTTTCTATCAAACTGAAGTGCCTGTTACATCTCAGCTGGGTTATTTGTGGCCATTACCACAGTTCTGGAGCCCTGTGTTCCAGCCCAGTCAAAGAGCCGAGTCCTTGATCCCGGGTTGTGACCCCTGCCAAAAAACATGGATCCTTCATCCCTGCTGACAGCTTTCCAGACCGAAGGAAGTGTTAACACAAACCAACGCCTCTCCACATTTCGATAATGAAACTAAGGAAGTGTGACACAGCTAACACACAAGAATGTGTTTTATAAATATTTGCCATTAGAACATTTAGTTCTTGTTCTTTTTTAAAAGACAATTCATCTCTGAAATCTTTCTTCGACTCTGACACTTCTGGGTTCGTCCACAGGGATTTTGAAAAGGATTCATAAGAGCAAATATGGTCTAATCTTCTTAACCGATAGAGGAGCATGTAATCCTTAAAGCGCGACAGTGTATTGAGGTTATAAGATTTTAGCAGGATGACTTTTTTTTTCCTCTCATGCGCGCTTTCCTTCAGACTGATACATGGCATGTTTTTTATCTTTAAAACTTTAATAAGCTACTTTGTGGTATCCTTTAAGGACTGTCCTTTGTAATTCCACCAGTATTCGAGTCACTGATTGAATGTGACAGGGAATATGACCTGCTCGTTGAAAGTATTTTGTCCCAAGATTGCAAGAGAAGAGGAGCCAATAAGGAAATCTAATGCACTGCGATACTGAATGTGAACTTGAGGTTTTCAGTCTAATTTTTAGCAAGAAATTCAAAGAAAATGTCAGCAGGGAGACATTTGTACTTTGTTTTTTAATATAATACATATCGTGTTTCAAAAGTTTTACAAGTGATTTCTACACAATAAATTTCTTTCTTTCTCTTTTTTTTGCCTTACTTTATTACACAGACAATGTTCAGAACATTCTGAAACAAATGAAACTGCACTGCACTATAACTTTTAACTTGTAACTATTTTGTATTGTACAACAGGGAAAGACTATGAAAAAAAAGATGGAAGAACATAGATAAATAGGCAGACAGACAAACAGACAGACAGACAGACAGACAGACAGACAGACAGACAGACAGACAGACAGACAGACAGACAGACAGACAGAAAGACAGACAGACAGACAGACAGACAGACAGAAAGACAGACAGACTGTGTGCAATATGATGAAGGAAGGAATAAATTATTATCTTGATTATATTCATCATAACAACCTGATAACCTTGTGTGTGCACTCAGAGAGAAATGATTGAGAAGAAGAGAACAACAACAGAGCATTTGATTCAGTCTATTTCAGCTCCCAGCTAGCGAGCTTTAGAGTGTTATTCAGAGGGTTTTTTTTCAGTAAATGTTGGTGGTAACATTTTATCTGCTCACTGAAGTTATATAATGGATTAATTGATGAATTGCATGTAGAGACAGCAAGATGCTGCATTGTATCAGCTCCGTAACACACACACAGGAGTGCACACACACACACAATCTTCTTAATGATGACTCACATATGTCTGCGAAAACAGGAAGCTATTACCTGTGTTTGTGTCACTCTCTGAGGTCAGCCCGTTATATATCAGCAAGTCTGCTTTTCACTTGTCCCTAATGGCCGATCATGAAGCAGAACAGGCAGAGAAACATTTTAAATTCAATCCTTTATTTGACTGCTTTCACACCCATAGGCTGTGGCGTCATTCTAATTCAGGTCTTAACTGAATTATCATTTCACTGACAGCAGCAGAGAGTAGAAAGCAAATCTAACCACAACTACACAGAAAATAAACAGCATTTTCTCCAATATCCAGTGATCAAACCTTTTCTGACAGACCTCTGCTGCTCTCTCTCTGCCTGATCCTCACTGAAGTTCTAACATCAGCCCACACAAGACACTACCTCTGCACATCTCTACAAAGATACACTGGAACAGAGGTAAATGACTGCCTGCCCACAAGTGCGGTACCTCTGCTTGGGGGGTGAGATGGAGGAGAGATGAGAGAGAGAGAGAGGGGAGGTGGGAGAAGGAGAACAATGTTTGTGCGTTTTCACCCAATCACCAACCAGATTCCGGTTAAGACCTCTCTTTCTTCTTTAGGAGTCTTTTGTGGAATCATGACAAAGCTTCAGGAGCAAGCCTTTGTCTGAAAACAAAGAGGAGTGTGTTTGTGTGTGAGAGAGAGCCTGCCATTGTGGTTGTGTGTGTGTCTGTGTGTGCATTTTTGTGTGCGAACCCAAGTGTGTGCACATGCGAGAAAAAGATAGCTAGATGTGTTAGTTTGTGAAATGACTTCTCTGGCGGTGAGAGAAGTGTGTAACAGATGCAGGCATTGTTGGTTTTGTGTGTGTGTCTGTGATTGTCTCCTTCATTTCCTTTGCACTAAGATTGGGTCAAGGGGGAAAAAAATTGCCTCTGCTCATCTGTAAAATTATCTAATGACTTCACGTGCATGTGTGCACGTGAAAACACACACACACACACACACACACACACACACACACACACACACACAGAACCAGAATATGTCACCCCTACCTTATCCCCTCTAACATCACTGTCTATATGAAAACACACTCACACACACACACACACACACACACACACACATGAACAGACATGCACAGACAGAGTTACGATTCAGCTTCTATAGCTTCTAATGGAAATCCCACCCAGCAGATGTGCCCTGTTGGAAGAATACATGGAGTGTAAAACAATCTAATGTATGCAGGTAGTGAACCAGCAGCCACCGGAGGATACTGAAGGTTTAAAAAAACATCCAGGGCACTGTAGCATCATCCAGACTGAACAGAGATCCTCAAACATGCAGCCAGTGATGGAAGAATATTCAGAACCTTTGCTGAAGTAAAAAGTACTAATACTACACTGTGAAAATACTCATGTACAGGTAAAAGTCCTGCATTTAAAGTCTTACTTAAAAGTCCGGTGTGTAAGATTTGTTTTTTTGTTTTCATTAGCGTCTAATCACCTGAAAATAAGAACCATTTGGTTTTGTTACCTCACAGTGATCCATTTAAATCCACAGACAGCGTGGGTCCTCTTCCACAGAGTCTGCCATGTTGAGCTGCCATAGTTTCTCCTTCACGCTTAAAAGGAATGGGTGACACAAAGGGTTGCAATCAGCATCTACACTGCCACATGCCTAAATGTACTAAACGTGTAAAAAGTTTGGACCATGTTAGTGTTTTACTATTATATATGATGTTTTTGTATGAATATTACTGCTAGATTACTGTGTATGTATGCTGCAGATGTTTAAGGTTGAGCAAATGTGAACTTTTATATTCAGTTGAGTATCTAAATCTGCAGCAAACGCCGTGTTCTGTCAGAGAATATGTCCGCTCTGCCATGCAGTCTCTGCCACAAGGAACCAAGTATCTCTAAAAAGTCATCTTTTCATGAGCTCAGAAACACAGCCCTGTTTTCATCTTGTTTTCTTCTATGACAAATTTCAGCTAATCCAAAGCTAGCAGAATTTTGGAACACTTAATCTATAAGTTTGTCACAAAAATTCTGAATCACTAAGTTTGGAGACACATGGTTTAACAAAAGCTGTCGGGGAAGTCTAATAGGGTAAATACAGTGTTTGTTTATGTGTACAAAGCTGCATAAAATAGAATTACTCGAGTATGTGCACCTCAAATTCATACTTAGGTAGAGTGCTTGAGTAACTGTACTTTACATTCAAGCACACACAGCACTCATTTGCATACTGTATGTGCAGAGAGACACACTAGTTTTCACCCTGAAGGCTTGTTTGCTGAAACTGCCCTCCTTTCCCCATGCCATGCAGTCACACAGCATCATTTTAGGGTAATGTATTCTACTTTTAGGCCTATAGGAAATAGGGGTGATGCTTTATGAAACAGAAAACATGCAACTGGATAAAGATAAGCCTGTGTTGAGGTGAGAAGGTGTGTGTGTGTGCCAAAAGTGCAAAACGACTGCAGAAGAGAGGCGAGGACGGCGGAAAAAGAGGAGGGGTAGTGAGAAAAAATCATAGGAGAAGAGACGAGTGTCAGGAGAGCAATCATGTGACGCCTAATGAGGAAACAAAGGTACCGGAGTTAAACAAGGGACAGCCATAAGTGGAACAGATGGATGGCTTCTGAATATATAAAGAGCCTCCGTCTGTAAGCTGGACTCCCTAAAGTGCATGAACTCATTCCCCTGAACTGCAACCACAACATGCACACTAGCATTTATTGCCATGGAGTTTAAGTCTTTTTCTTCAGTTTTCCACATTTAAATATCCAGAGTTATTAAATATTAAAAACAACACAAGACGAAACAAATTAAAAAAGCCCCAAACACTCAGTTTGTGTGGGTGCCTCTGTGCTCTGTATGAACCCATGCATGGATGGCTCCATGTTATTCTGCTTCAGAGAAGCCCCACAGTGCGCATGCGTGGCTAGAGCGCGCTGCCGCAGACAGGGGGCGTCAACATGGCGTTCTCTTCTCGACAACCGCACTGACTGCAACCTGCCAATGAGAGAGAAAGAGAGAGAGAGACAGAGAGAGAGAGAGAAGCGTAGGCTACCATTCTGTCAGCCCTCCATCCTTTTCGCCAGCCTTATGAATCCCTACACATTTTCCGGAGGATAGGGTGAATTCAGAGGATTCTTCAAGCCCCGCGCTCCGTGTTTTTTTTTCCTCCTGCGCAGTGGATGTTTTTTGTGCGGCAGCAGACGCAGCTTGTAGAGCAGGTGTGAGAGACAGCGGCGACCGCTCCTCTCCTCCCTGTTTCCAAGGGGAAATGTCGAGCGAGAAGCCGGTTTCAGCACCACTGGGCTCTGCTTCTTCGCTCGCGGACACAGACCGAGACTCCCACCCGCCGCCACCGGGCTCCTCCGTGCAGCAACCGCAGCAGCAGCAGCAGCAGCAGGTCGCCGCGGGCGCTGGCTCCGGCGCCACCACCGGGGAAAGGATGGTGTCTGCAGCCGGCTCTATGGTCCTCCCGGCCGGGGTGATCAACCCCGCTGTCCCGATCAGGAATATCCAGATGAAATTCGCCGTGTTGGTGGGCCTGATCCAGGTCGGGGAGGTTAGCAACAGGGACATCGTGGAGACGGTGTTGAACCTGGTGAGTGGCAGCGGGACCAGGCAGCTAAAGGCAGCCATAGAACACAGTTAGAAGCCGCTATGTTTTATTTACGGTGCCTCGCTCCAGTGGCTGTGTGGCTTTCAGAGGATGATGTCATTTGTTTGTTCGGAGGATGAATGTGGGGTTATTCTTTCTGCAGATAGAAAGCAGCACACAGAGGCTGTGTGATGGGGAAGAAATGAGCTCAAGTCGTATGCTTGTAAAGGAGCTGGATGAAGCATGTGACCCCGCCGAGGCACGGAGGGTACAGCCACCAGCCATTGTTGACTAAATGACCCGTTTGCGCCGCGATGAGGGAAAAAAAGACATTTCCAGCGCAAGTGTTGTGGTTAAGAGGGGCACAGTGTGCGCAGCTATTCCCCTGACCCCGATATGTACCCTGAAGTGATGCATAGGCAGCTCGTAGCTACCGAACGAGCGACCCAATGTTGCGCACAACGCCGACACCTCCTCTCGGGGATGAAATTCGGTGTCCTAAAGAGCGAAATCACGCAGGTATGCACATCTGTCGAGCACATGAGTCCATGCACAGACAAAGGCCCACTAGAATTATGCTATCCATCGACATATCTGTGTGTGTGTGTGTGTGTGTGAGTGCATGAGATGAGGATGGCTCAAAATTATGCATAAGGCCTATTGTTGGAGGCAGGGCCCTGCATCCTGTGCGCAAAGGAGTGATGTATGGAGGAGCCGTGGAGCGCTTTATGCTGCAAACAGCGATCATTTTATATGGATCAGATATATGTTGTTGCCCTCCTCCTCCACCTCTTCCTCCTCCACCTCCTCTCCCACCACCCCCACATCCCCAATGATCCCCCTTCTTCCATCTCCACCACTCCATCCATCCGGGGTTGTGTCTGCGATGCTGATGCTGGTGCTTGGGCCTACCCTCACCATCAGAGGATTTAATCTAGCTTTGGGGGATGGAGGGTGTGTGTGTGTGTGTGTGTGTGTGTGTGTGTGTGTGTGTGTGTGTGTGTGTGTGTGTGTGTGACATGACTGGTGTTTCCCGTTACGAAACAGATGAGCAGAAATGAACAGCAGACGTGGGTCTGCGAGGCTAATGCGTTAGGAGGATATAGGACGTGTGTGTGTTGGATGCTGCCAGGCTGTTTTCCCTCCTCCATGCATCAGGCGATGGCGTGTGCTGCATGATATTACATATCTGCCATCGAAAAAAAGAGGGGAGCTCCGCTCATTATTCATTCTCTTCTGGGGAAGAAGTAGAATAATGTAGACATAATTTATAACCTGATTTCAGTGCAGTGCTTTTCTGGAGGTTGACTGTGCAGTGCTTTTCAGGGTTTCATGTAGCCAGTGGCCTATTTCCTCACTGGATGCTTGGAGCAGGACAGCCTATAGCTGGGCTAAACCATTTTCCTCTCAGTCAGTCAGATTGGTGAGCCGCCCGGATTCAGGTCGCTTCTTCATCTCCTCAATCGATTATTGGTACTACAAGGAAGAGCCAGCTCACACCGACCTTGTCTCCTTTCTTTCCCTATAAACCCCCCCCCCCGTCTCCTTCCCCTGGCTGCACAAGGCTGATAACTCTCCGTCCTGTTCCTCAACCTCCTCTTTCACTCTGGAGGGGCTGAGAGGAGTGATGCTGCCTGCAAAGACCGGCCTGGCAGGGCAACGCCATGCATTTAAAAGCAGGTGGAGAGGAGGAGGAGGAGGGGTTGAGGGAGGGTGGGGGAGGAGAAGAGAGAGAGTGGAGGAGGAGGAGGAGGAGGAGGATGAGGTGGTAGGATGCTGCAGTGGCTATGTGCTCAGAAATCACCAGCTGATGCAGTGGAAGAGGAAAGGACTCTGGATTGGTCCACATCACGTCAGTGAAAGCTCATCAGAGCATTCAACTGAGATCTCTGCTTAGCATGAATACCTGCATTTAGGCTCTACTTCTTTATGTATGAATGTTGGTGTGATGCATTTACACATAAAGGCCTGACACCCTGACAAATTACAGCAGTATGTGTTAGCCATACAAAGCTTAACTTGCTAAATCCTGAATTAACCAATCAGTTCTGGTTGTTGCTGCCAATAGCTAAGCCTGTTAGGGAATTCTGCTGCCCAGCTCCTTAATTAAAAGAGTTGAAACAAAGAGATGTGGAAGCAGGAACCTCAGTGGTCATGCTGCTGGTACAATGAGTCCACTGTGACCAAAAAGCTGATCCATTATTCCAGTCAATGCTGGGAGACCACAGCAGCCACATTCTCCTCCTCTGTCCACCGTGGCTGTATTGATCAGATCCCACTGCGGCTCGGGTGAAAAGATGGCTTGTCTGCTGGATCAGATATGCTCCCCCGTTCTATACGATGCTGGCTCTTTTGGCGAGTGATGGACTTTGGTGTCTCAAGGAAGAAGGGAAGAAAAAGAGAGAGGAGACAATAAAAAAATTACTTTTGGCAAGAACGCTCGCTTGCACCAATGCTGATACAGTGACAGAACAACCATCAGCGGCTGCACACTGGGCTTGTTGTTGTTTAGAATAATATAATAATAGTGCCTTGGACTAAAGTGGGACACATCCAGAACATGCAGTGCACACTTAGATAGAACCACATACATTGTGTGTGTGTGTGTGTTTGTGTGTGTGGGCTGCTGTCGGTGAGGTGCTTGGCTATTATCATCAACACAGCATCACAGTTGTCAAGGCAACACTGCTCTTTGACTGCCTGCCTCCAGACGCTCGACCACCTGGTGTTGCTTTCCACTTCCGGGCTTCTGCCACAGCATCTCGCTTCCATCTCTCACGCTCTGTCTTTGTCCGTCTCCTGTTATGTGCTAATATTTTGACAGCAACAACAAGCTAAACAGCGTCACATACATGAGAAAAACAGACACTGGTGTGGTTAGGTTTAAGTGAAGTCGTCAGACTCAGTCACAGTTTCAGGAAAAAATCAAGTCAGGTCGAGCTGGATTTGTGCTGGAGTGATGCACATCATTTTTACAACAGATATTCCTTCATTTAGTGTTTTGAGAACGGAGGTGGAAAGTATGTCACTCCAAGATCTCCCATAGGTGTTCAGTTGGCTGTAAAAGCTTTAGCATGACTCATATACTCTTCAGATCATTCATTGAGTCCACCACAGGAGCAGCCAGGAACATTTCTTATGTTTCTCATCTCATGAAATCATTTTGTCCTCTTTAATTTATCACCTGTCTGTATATTAAAGCAAGCGGATGTGGAGCCTGGATGAAGGGCTTCTAAATAAGATGAAGAATAGTTCAAAATAATAAAACAGGACATTTCGGTCATAACTCCTTGACAATAAATGCTCCTCTGTGTGTGTTCATACACCAAAAGGTTTGGACCCCACTAGATGACGCTTTCCTGGACTGGATGCCTCATGGCATTGTGATCAGGAATGGACAGCGTATGTGTGATGTCAGCCATAGGCTGTGCTGCCTGTTCCGCCTCCTGGCTAATCTAAATATCAACAAAGATGTGGATCATCAGTGGACTTGAGGCGGGCCAAATTATACCGGGTTGTTTAAACAAGCCATTTGTAATGGCACCTACCTGTCAATCAAAGCAGCCACACTCTTTATTTTTCACAACTTTAAGCCTTAATATGATTCGAACAGGTGAGTTGTATATAAATTCACCCTCAGTACAGTTGTCATAAACGGGGAAATTAGCTACAGAGACCAAAACTGTTTTTTGTACCAGGCTGTAGACATGTTTATTTCTGCTGTCAAGTTTTTACATGGGGACTTATGGAGACTAAAATGTTCTGTATCCAGCCTCAAGTGGACGTTTGAGGAATTCCAGCTTTTGCATTGGCTTCATTTTCCAGCCACGGAGGTTTCCGCTTGGTTGTGATGGACACGTTTAATGTTCACGACATCTCCTCAGAGAACAGTCCCTTTGTGTTCTGTCACTGTACCGCTGGTTCTGTGGATTGAAGCCTCTGTTTTTTTATGATCAGCCACTTCCACCTCACACCGTGGTTACTCGCTTTGACATGTTGTGATGTTGGATATTGGGGGAATCCAGGTGAGGAGGGATGTTTGTTGACAGAACGGAAAAGGCTGACATGTGATCTATCTGTCTATCCAAACTGTCCTGGCATATCTATCCTTTATTTGAAATATCAAGAGCTTCAGCAGGCGCTGCTGTCAATCTTGGCTGTGTACAGCACAAGCTGGGCTTATTTATAGACGGCTCCATCTAGTCGTGCTTTTTTTTAAAATCAAAATGGTGTGATCAAATGGTGTGTCAAGTATAGGAAAAAAAGATTGGTGACACTCTGGCTTGCTGTTGGTCTCCAGCACTCTTTTTTTACTTTTCATTCTCTCTTTTCACCCTCCTACTTGGTCGGATGGAATATCTTCTGGCAGTGTCAATCCCCACGTGAGCCCCGTTAGCAGTCCCACTGAGTCTCCGTTAGCAAACGTCTCATTATTCTGGTCCACACCACTCCACAATCACCAAGGTCACCTGATATCACGACCAGCAGAGCTCCGAGTCAGCACGACACACGAAAAAATACACCTGCACTCACTCAGATGTTCGCGGCAGCTGCCTCTGACTTTTCTGCATGATAAACAAACAAACGAAAAAATAAAAATTAAATGAAGATGCCTAAAAAGAAAATGAGCGTGTCTATGTTTTGGCATGTGTTTAACACTGCTTGCCCCTCTGTCTGGACCTGGCGGTGACATTGGTGGGCTGATTTATGCCACGCAGATTTCTGAAAGAATAGGTCACCCCATTTCAATACACATTATTTGACGCGCTTGGCCTGAGGCTCTTTTGAAACGGTGGTAAAAAAAACAGTTTAATTTAACCGTTTCCCAAAGTTTGCCCTGTGGCTGCACACCTCGGGCAGAGGCTAACTATTTCCCTGCAGCGCTATAATCTGCTTCCATGGCCATGAAGGCGAACAACAGTGCTCCTCCGTGCCATTCGGATGACTCTCATAACCTGCCATTGTGGGAAAAAAATGGTTTTCCATGGGTTTTTGTATGAATACAATAGGTGTTTATTTAAAATGAGCAGTTTTATAACATACTTAGCTCAGTTATGGGGCATGGGGTACAGCTGTACTGCAGCTATAGCACACAATTAAAGATGCTATGTCAAATGAATTGTGGTGGTGGCTTTGTATAATTGCCATTGACTAATGAGACTCTGATCAAGATCAAGATGTCATGTTAGCTCTGCTATGAGTCCAATCCAATCCACTTTATTTATATAGCACGGTTTTCAGCAAACACAAGGTTTCCAAAGTGTTCCCAACACAATAAATAAATAAA
Organism: Collichthys lucidus; assembly: GCA_004119915.2. NCBI lineage: Eukaryota > Metazoa > Chordata > Actinopteri > Sciaenidae > Collichthys > Collichthys lucidus. Next base: position 2,657,781 of record CM014092.1, read on the forward strand.
TAAATAAATAAATAAATAAATAACACAATAGTAACACAATAGAAACATGAAGTAGACAATGGAAAGATAAAAAACAATAAAATCAAATAAATAAATAGCACTGCCCGTATAAAAAATGCAAATATATAAAATCAACACTCTACATGGTGTCAGAAGCCAATGAGAAGAGTGTTCCTGAAGCTCGGACCATGTCTCCAGCTGTTGCTTGTTTCTTCATTGCTGTGGCTCAGGAGGCAGAGCGGGTCGTCCACTGATGACAGGCAGTTCGATCCCCAGTCTGCATGTCGAAGTGTCCTTGGGCAAGATACTGAACCCCAAATTGCTCCTGAAGGCTGCTCCAAGGTGCATGAATGCTCCCAAAAACTGATGAATGATATAAGTGCAGTCCGTTTACCGTGTGTTTGTGTGTCTCTGCACGTCCTGTTTCCTGGTTTTTGTACAGTCAGTGTTGCATTTTGCCACAATCCTTCAAATGCTGCACGTAAGGTCTTTTTTTTTACTCCGAGTAGTTCTAGCTGCAACTAATGGTTATTCTGATTTCGATTCATCTGATAACTGCTGTCTGGATTAATCTGCAGAGCTGCTGCTGTATCCTGTGTGCGCGTGGAGAAATTTCATCACAAAAATGTCTCGGACAGAAAGAGGATGCACGTTTCGTTTGTCTCCACCGGTTTTGTGTGTGTGTGTGTGTGTGTGTGTGTGTGTGTGTGTGTGTGTGTGTGTGTGTGTGTGTGTGTGTGTGTGTGTGTGTGTGTGTGTGTGTGTGTGTGCCCCGGCGAGGTGATGTTGGGGGCTATTTTTGGGAAAGATTAGCTGCTGTAATGCTGCAGTGAAGCTTAGTCAGTCTGTGCCTGGGGGGGCTACAGCCAGTGAGCAGCGCACATAGTGTCAACAAGGAACAGGAAAGCAAAATGTTTTCACGTGGGGGTGACCTGCCACTTTAACTGCATGAACACACACACTTCCATGTCTCTTTCTCTCTCGCTCTCACACACACACGTGCACACACACGTGTGTGTGTATATATATATATACACACACATGATTGCGTGCTGTGTGGATGAGGTGGAGGACGAGAGGGTGTGGCTTCCACCACAAGGTCACGGATGACTTTGCCATCTATCACACAGCCGGGTTGTCTTGACCCCTGCATGAGCTGGGGAGAGAGACGCAGAGAGCTCGAAAAAGGGAGAGGAGGAGAACGATGATGTGAGGAGGACGCTCATCTGTGCTGTGGGGGGGAGTGATGGAGGGAGAGAGGTGGTAAACTACAGGCAGAGAAATGATGAGGATGATTCAGAGAGTTTCAGAGGGCCTGTGATTGTCCTTCAGGTACTCCTCTTGAGTGTAACATAGGTCCACCTATGTAGGGGTCTGATGAGTTCTGGCCCCCCTGTTGAGCCTCATCACGGTGTGTGTCACTGCCCCCCCCCTCTCCTCAGCTCGTCATGATAGAGGAGTGAGTGACACAGACACTTTCTGTATAAAGCACAAAAAAGCCCACCTGTTAGGGATACCGTGACATTTTGAGTCTTAATTGGCCATATTTCATCATCAGTCACTCGTCACGTTGTGGGATTAGCCTTTACTGACTTGTCAGCATGGTTAGTGTGGATCTGTAAAGGCAAAGGCTGCCGCAGTCGGAGCTTCCCTGCTCTGAGGCACGCTGGACAAATCTTCCACTTTGACAAAGAAAAATAACCCATTAAAAATGGAAATGTTAAGTTGTCCCTGCCACTCTCAAATCCTCTTACCTCTCAGGGAGCTTCTCCGTAATGACCTGCTTTAGAGCCAAATGAAGCCTTTTAGGCGCCAATGCTGATTCTTCTGCTTTTCTTAAACATAATTATAGCACGATTTGTGTTCAACTCTGATTTGAATGTGTGTAGAAATGTGAGGTGTTAAGCATTTAGACTAAACAGTTCACCTCTCCGCATCTTAGAGTGCCTCAATCCCACTCCGCTTCTCGAAAATCCTCCTCATCGCCCTATTTCCAAATGCTGGGATTTTTTTTCCCGGGGATAAGCAATGTCAGATTTTGGGTGGGGGCACCCTCTGGGAATGGAGAGAACAGCAGACAAAAAAAATCCCATCCTCTGCTTTCTGTTATTTCTCTGTCACTTCCTCTATCTCTCCATTCTTTATCTGCTCTAAGCCCATCCATCTCCCTAACCTCTGGGTGTAATCTTGTCCCTCGCACCGTGACTCCTTGGTCGGGTGAAGCGGCTGGTGGATGAATGTGGATGATCCCTATTGTGAAGAGGTAATGGAGCTGTCTGCACTTTCTATTCCTCTCTGGCTCCTTACCCCCACTGTCACTTTCTCCTTCCACTCATCTTTGCCACATTATCGAGCTAAGAAAGCCCAGAGGGAGATATTTGCTGTTTCCCAAATGTCTGCCACCTCTTCGTACATACTGTCGCAATGCTTTTGTAGGTGTAGCTGTAGAGTTGAAGAGAAGGACAGAGGGAGGTGACAGAAGGCCCATTAAGGAAATAAGAAGCCGTGTGGAGGGAGCAGAGATGAGAAGGATTTCATTTTCAGGTTCTTCTTTGGCCTTTCTAAAAGCAGTGACAGAAATGAATGGTAGAACTGAGTAGTACAAAAGCTACAAAACTATTTGAAGGACTAAGTTGTCATAGAAATATACTGTATTGTATTTCGGAGGTTCCTTTCTAAAAGTGGTTTAACCATTCAGTTTGCACTGACACAGAAGTTGTCATCCGACATCAGAAATCTATTCTAAGTAAATGACATTGATCTGAGTAGCTGATATGAATTAAACATGAGTTTCACATGCAAGGCATGTGCGCACTGCCAATGGCTGACCTGTACCTTTAATCACTGTTACACATTCACAGCCTGCCGCTATATGTTTTATTCATCATCATCATCACCATCAATCTTTATTATGGTTTAATTAAACTTGTATTACTTTATTCATTTAAAGGAAAAATATATACAACAAATTTATATACAACTCACCTGTTCAAATGATATTAAGGCTTAGAGTTATGCAGAATTAACAGTGTGGCTGCTTTGACTGACAGGTAGGTGCTGTTACAGATGGCATCGTTCAGTCAGCCTGCAGGTCCAGTAATGATCCATGTCTTTATCGATATTTAGATTAGCCTGGGAGGTGAAAGAGGCAGGACAGGCAACATGGCGGCATCCTGTGCCACATATTGTCAGCTTCAAACCGGCACTTTGGAAACCTACGGGTGACATCACACATGCTCTGTGCATTCTTTACACTGTCACTAGTTTGAACTGATCGAGCTCTTTGTGTGATCCTCTGGTGTTGACGACTGATCAGAATGTATGTCAGCTGAAGAACGGTGAAGAAGCACGTGAGGTTTTCAATCACGCTGCAGATGAAGCAGATTGATGAAACGGGATATTTCACCTGCAAGTCATTTTCACCTGGACCCTTTTTAATATGAATGTTTACTGTCCTGTCCCCAGATTGTCCTTTGAAACAAAGAACCTAAGATATTGAACCCTGTTTATCATTTACACTGTTAAGTGTATAAAGACATCAAATGACAATGTGACAGACTGGAGCCCAAAATAACTGCAACACTGAATACTTGTCACATCATGGTGAATGCTAAATAGTGTGTACTTATATATCGCAGCTTTCTAGTCCTCCCATAACTCAAGGTGCTTTTACACATTCACCTATTTAAATAACACATTCATACCCTGATGGCTGGCTGCCACACAAGGAGCACCTGCTCATCAGACAGGAACTAATCATTCACACACAGATTTCAGTTCGGTGTGTTGCCCAAGGACACTTGAGCACGCAGCCTGGAGGAGCTACCTCCTGAGCCATGAAATATACATTTGCATTAAGTTAAATTAGCTTCTATCCAAAGTCACGCAGAAAAAAAGGGAAACAATGAAGGTAGGAGAGGACACGTCAGTGCAGCAGCAAGTACTGTGACAGTTGTAGAGGGGGACAGATTCAGCATGTCCAGTTGTTGTTGAGGAGGTCCTCTGTGAAGAGCTGGAGGTCTTCAGGAGGTTTTTAAAGGTAGAGAGGGTGATGTGGTAGGAACTGGTAGCATGTTCCACCAACGGGCGAGAAAAGTTTAATTGCCCTGAGCGTAGGGGTGGCAGAGCCAGGCGTGGTTCACTGGAGGAGGTAACAGTCGGAGGTGTCATTGCTGTTTTTACTCAATACATTGCCAAACAAAAGCAATAATTTGGTTATCCAAGTGTTACGAAATTTATTCCCTGTTATTTTAGCGAGCCCTGATAAATTATTAATTGCAGCACTCATATTCAGATGATGACTGGAAGCTCGTGTTCTGAATTCTTCTTGTTAGATGCTCCTTGTTTCCACATAATGGTGTCTGTCTGCTTCGTGCTATTGTGTCTGGATCTTTGTGTGTGTGTTTGTCCAAAATCTGTGCAGCAGGGGGGCACGCTGCTGTCATTTCTATACAATCTTCATATGGCACATTTGGATCAAATATACTGTTGAAATATGGCTTTGTTTCTGTGTGTGTGTGTGTGTGTGTGTCAGTCTGGCACCCCTACAATGCACTAATCTTCACATTATAACGAGCTGCTTTGTTTGAATTACCTGGTGTTTGTGTGCTGGTGAATGTGTGTGCCCCCCCCAGCATCCCAGGGAGTTGATAAATGAGTGTTCCTACAAACCCTCTGCTTTAGTCTCCTACACCTTCATCTGCACATTTTCTCTAGCAGCACGCACATACACATCAACACTCATGCACACACCAAAAAAAACACACACATACACGCACACACTGCTCCCTTCCTTCTTGTAGCCCACAACATCGCCTGGCAGGGGTGATTTTATATTCATGCTGGCCTACTTCGCCTTTCTCCCTTGGCTCCTCACACACACACACACACACACACACACACACACACACACACACACACACACACACACACAAATACATCTGCTTTACTGTGAAGTATAGCTAACTGTGTAGCTATTCATCATGCTGCATACCGCAGTGGCCGAAGGTTGATTATTGAAAACTTTGTAGCGTGTGTTTGTGTGAGTGTAACTTCGGTATTCAAGAGCGACTCCTCGTGTTATTTCCTACCTCAGACATCCAGCCATCTCCCCGCGATGCCTGCCCCCCCACCCCGCAGCATGAAAAACACTTTTAGTAGTCGTAGCAAGTCATTTAACACCACATTAAAAACGTTCGTAAATCTACGCTCACAAACCGAAACATTTTCTACTTTACTTTCTAACTCTGCGCCGAGAGAACGGGTCTGCATGCTCTCCCCATGAAATCGACTTGTGATTGAGAGCTGTGATCCCCGAGGGATTTAATCTAATAAATCCAGTTCAGTAATGACAGAGAGCTATAGATGAAGAGAGGTGGTAGGGTTAAATGAGGATTTTGAAGCCTTCAGACAGGGATTTTTCATAAGACAGCAGCACTGCTTGATAAAAGACCTTGGTATATTTTGTACACTCCAAAGAGAACTAGTTAAATAGACCAGACAGTGCTCCTGTTTTATTGTGCTCCTTTTTCTGTGGATGTCATACTGCGGTGGTGGCTGCATTGGTTTAAGCACACACAATAAAGTCTGCGCTGTGAGCTCTGGTCAATGTCAGCAAGGGAAATAAGAACAGTATCCTAATCTTCTGAGACCTTATTCAACAGTAACAATTTGTGTGAGGCCTCGCTGTCATTCAGTGGCGTCCACCACGAAAATGAAAGCGTTAGTCGCTGCACCTTTATCTCTTGCTGCTGTGCAAGGAACACTGTCGCCAAAACAAGTTCCACCTCCACCACAGCATGCAGAGCAGCTCCAGTGGCAACCAATTATCTCTGACGTACAACAGAGGAAAGCCAAACAGAAGAGGGGTGTGCAGACATACAAGCGGCTTTTGTGAGGCTGCATTTGACACAGTGATCACAGTCACAGTGCTAGCATGCTATTGCAAAGCAGGCATAATGTTTACTATGGTCTCCATCTTAGTTTAGCGCATGCTAATGTTTGCTAATCACAAAGTATATCTGAGGGTGATGGAGAGCAATATTGTTAGTTTTGCAGGTATTTGGTCATAACTGTAGTTGTACGTACTAGACAAATGAAAATTTTAACCTGATGATGCCAGGGTTAATTATTACCCCCTGAGACATGAACAACCCATCCAACTTCACAGCAGAGATAACCATGTTTACAGCCTGGTACAAAAACAGTTTTGGTCTCTGTAGGTAATTTCTCCCTTCATGACAACTGTACTGAGGGTGAATTTATATAAAACTTCCCTGTTCAAATGGTATTAAGGCTTAAAGTTATGCAGGATTTAGAGCGTGAAGGCTTTAATTGACAGGTAGGTGACCAGAACAACCACACCACGACGACTCTTCAGAAACGTGTAGGTGTTGTTTTATACTGTCAATGAGAAGTGCCAGATCCATGCGATCATTAACATTAGGATACATCCTCTGAGGAATATCTATATCAAATCTCATGGCTATCCATCAAATGAATATTTCAGTATGTGGACTGACTTGGTGACAGGCCAACAGATTGCAAATTTGAACAGGTGAGTTGTATATAAATTCACCCTCAGTACAGTTGTCATGAACGGGGAAATTAGCTACAGAGACCAAAACAGTTTTTTGTACCAGGCTGTAAACATGTTTATTTCTGCTGTGAACGTTGGACATTTGAACATGGAAACGTATGTTCTATAGCCAGCCTCAAGTGGCCACCCGTGGTATTACAGTTGTTGACCCTACGCATTGGCTTCATAGGAGAAGGTTGCCACTTGAGACCACCTCCAGCTGTAAGCCAGTGTCTGGAGAATGAAACTACATGTTTCTGATGGTGGGGGAAAGCTATGCAAACAAAGGGACAACCCGCCATGCCACAGTTTGACGAGTGTACTAACCACGGCGTCTGCATGCTGGTGTTTGAATGATCTGCAGTCTAAAGGAATAACAAAACGGCATTATTCACAAACGTTGGAGGTGAATGCAAGCAGCGCGACATGAAGCAGATATTAATCTGACCCATCCCTTCAAGTCATCTGTACTGGTATCATTACACTACTACAATTGATGCCCCTGCAGCACTGTGCCAGGTTTGGCCTCACCCCTCCTGCGAGCACTTTCACACTCCGCGTAGTGCTTCTAGAAGGTCGTGGAGGAAGAGGTTTTTTTGCAGCCAGCACCTGGCAGTGGTGACTCACTCCATCACACCGCTCCCTCCCCTCCCTTGCTCGACCCTCACCTTGCCCCACGCTACATTCAGGCTCTGTTTCCAGGAAAACTATTAGGCTGGAATACAGATTTTGAATGCGGAGCAGCAGGTTCTTCTAATCAAGCTATTGTATGGATCCAGTCAGTGTTTGTTTCACAGGGGTCACATGGACAATTGTAGTTCATCTCAGTCACACAGAGAACTAAATGACTAATTTGCCATTGTTGTTATTGATCATGCACGCGTTCTTTCACTGTTTTAGATTTGTTTGTTGTTTTTCTAAACAGTGACTTTATTTTGTAGCTTGCACTGTGTAGTGCTGATTTTATTTTTGCCTTAATATTTGATTTATGAACTGTCTGTGTTACTTTCTCAGAATTGACTCACTCGCCCTCCCACCTCATCCCCAGAGTTATTTCTCCTCCTGATCTTATTTTAGACTTTGCACTTTTTTGTGATTTTTTTTTTAATCTTAATCTTGCAATCCGTTTTTCAAACCAAATATTTTCTTTTCCAAGTGTTTGGCCTTCTCCACGAAGAGTGTGGGCTGTCAAGGCCGTGAGTGCATGTTGGTGATATCTGAGAATGGATTGTGTGCTGTATGACCTTTTGATAGGAAATGTTTTTTTGTGATTGAATTTGACATTTGACATCGTCATCTGAGCAATTTTCTACACTTATGTGTATCTCAGAACATTCCAGCACAATACTGTTGTAGTAATTTATGTCTTTGGAGAATGTAATATTATTTCAATGGAAGTAGACTGGAGCTGGAGTTGTTGTATTGGCCCAGCTGACAAGCAGCTGCATTGGGGTGTTTAGATGTTTGTTGCAGATGGAAAGATTTAGAAACTTGAGAGTTTAAGTCTTACTTAGTCCTCTCTATCCATTATGATCTATGAAAATCTCCTCCAGCATGATGCCACTGTTTGTAAATTATTCCATCTCAATGGAAACTGCGCGTTAAAGTATTAATGTAGCAGATTCCCCCAAGGACATACAAATCAGGCAAACGCAGGAAAAACAAAAAGAGCTGATGTGAAAATGATGGTTTATGTAAAAAAAAAACCTGATGCGTTGGTCAAAATATGCAAAAGATTAGAATCTTTAGTTGATCGCCACAAACTGTGAACACTTCCCTTTCATGGGTTTTACTTGGAATCATCTGCTGTGTTTGCCGCACTTCAAACAACGCCTGTTTCAAACGGCTCATCTCCATCACTGTCCGGCGTGGAGGAAGTCTGAAGGGAAGCTGATGCACTGACGGGCCCGGAAACACCTTGACAGAGACAGACAGCTGAAGTTTGTGCTGATTCTTTGGACCAAACTTTTCAGTGTGTTTAAAATAAATACGCGGAGAGAGAGGTTCAACATCGCAAGCTCAGAATTACGTGACTCGGATGTCTAACTTGACTTCTGATTGTCGTGTGTGTGTGTGTGTGGTCTTTTTGCACAACAACATAGACTACATCATGCTCTACTAACCCTTCCAACCGTAGGTGTGTGTGCGCGTGTTATTCCCGCCCTGTCTTATGATGATGGATTACTGAAACTCAGTGGCTGCTGCCTCTCTTATCCTCCACCAGCTGTGGCTCAATTGAACAGTACTTTCCATTGTTTTAGCGGCTCGCGAACGTGTGCCCCGTGTGTGTGTGTGTGTGTGTGTGTGTGTGTGTGTGTGTGTGTGTGCGTGCACGTGTGTGTGTGTGTGTGTGTGTGTGCACACGTGTCATATTTGCTGCAACGCGTGCACACTCAACCAGACCAAACAAACAGATTAGTGATTCTGAATTGGCACCAGAGTCAGGTGGCTTATCTGCTGACATTTGAACTTAACATCAGCTAGTCTACACCTGCCTTATCTCTCGCACGCACGCACACACACTCGCACGCACGCACACACACACACACACACACACACACACACACACACACACACACACACACACACACACACACACACACACACACACACATGCATCCAATGAAAAGGCAGTTATCTTTTATGAATGAATCTGAAACATTTAGTTCCATTGGCACACAGCAGATAATTCATAACACAGTTGTGTTGCTTGACAGAACAGTTCCTCACGGGTGCACAGGTGAAAGGAGCTCACGGTGACTTGTTTTCCCTCAGTTACCCTCTTGTCTCTATTTTCATCTCTGATAAGCTCGCTGAGATGTAAGCAACATGCAGGATGCCCTGTAGGACTCCACTTCCTGTCAGCTTCTTTTTTGAAACGAGCCCATTAGAGCAGAGTCAGGAGACGAGGTGTGAAGGCCTTGTTAAAGTACCAAATCTCAGCCCTGAGTTCTTCCTCTCCAAGGCTCCCGTGACATAACACACAAGGATGCCCTCATTACTGCCTGTCTTAAGAAAAAAAAATGAAAGGCGAGGAAAATTGAGCTGCCTCTTGTCCTCGACAGAATCTGCCCTTTTCCAAGTAGAACAGGGAAAAAAAAAAAAAAACCTAACGCCTCTCTCCTACACCTCGCCATTCAACTTTCCTCTGCTCTCTCTGTGGGGGAGTTCAATAGCATGCCTCATTTGATTCATGCTGTTATTTCAATGGTGCCCTCTCAATCACCACTGCTCCTTGATGCTATTTCTCTCCCTGCTTTTTTATCCCTTTTCTTCTCTCTCCCTGCCTGAGCACTTTAGATGTTTTTTGTCCTCTAGACCTCTCGCCCCCCCGGTGGAGGAAGTTGCATTCAGTTCTTTTCTGTTAAACCGTAAGCCTGGTAAAGCATGGACATGCTAATTTCCCCGTTCATGACAACTGTACTGAGGGTGAATTTATATACAACTCACTTGTTCAAATCATATTAAGGCTTAAAGCTATTATTATTAAATTATTATTATTATTATTATTAAATATTATTATTAAAGCTAATTCAGGTATGTTAGCATGCTGCAATGCCCATGAAGAGGCTAGATTCATGCACAGTAACTGTCTGCAGTGACCAAACATAGTGTCCATCCTTTCTATTTTTTTTAGTTGTCTCTTGTTTTTGAGAAGGATCCTGCTACGACTGGATGTACTGCAGAAACTCAATATAAAAAATATATATATATTGTAGCTTGAATTGCTATTGTGTTCCATAAAGAGGGATGTAAATTTATTCATGAGAAATTTCGGTGGATTATTATTTTAGCTGGGAGGCATGATTCTTCAACACTGTTAGTCTGGAGCACATTCTTCCTGTCATTGAACTGAAATGCTTCTCGCTTCTTTTGCAAGGAATTAACAGAGAATTGTAATTCAATTCTCTGACTCTCTCATGGTTAAGAAAATTAACAATAAATGTATTTTAGTGGCAGAAAGTCCAGATCCAGCTCACCACCAAATACTTAACAATGTATCCATCATTCACTGGCTCACTGCCAACTTCAAAGATTCATAGACAGAACTCTGTCAAGACAACTCTGAATATATGCTGCTGACAGACTAGCTACACATGGTCAAATGTATTACTTCTGCCATGGAGGCTGTTTTCAGTTTGTGTGTCAATCATGTGGAACATATACAAATTATTTAGGTAGGTCAGTTATAATCAATTGTCAACCTCTGTGGCTGTGAAGTCATTGTCAACGAGTCAGTCTCCATAAGTCCCCATGTCCAAAGGTCCAACACGTTTATTTCTGCTGTGAAGTTTTAACATGGGCGCTTATGGAGGTTGAAATGTTCTGTAACCAGCCTCAAGTGACCACTCGCAGTACTACAGTTTTTGGCACTTCGGCATTGGCTTAATTTCCCAGACAAGGAAGTTGCCGCTTGGTCAAGGTCCACTATAGTACATGATATGACCTGCTGGCTCCAACCTATGATCTATGAGTTTCTCTAAAAGTGTACATTTATGTATGCACGTGCATCTGACCTGGATTCTTTCTCTCTGAGAATATCAGCCGCAAACAGGACGGCTTTTGTTGTGCTGTGGCAACTCCAACCAGCTTTGGGTTCATATTTTGCAGACTTTCAGTCCTTGGAAAAAAAATTGACAGCATTAATACAGCAATTAGAACAGCTGCAGTTTCAGCTGTTTGTCAGTGATTGTTGGAGGATTTCTGACGGAGCTCCTGTCCATCACAGAGCCGGAGCTGTCCGCTGTGCTGAAAACACTCTGCTGTGTTTGTCTGTCGTCTGTCTCTGCTCACATTCACACCAGTACTGTTGCTGCTGCGCACTTTCCATCCAGTTTGTGACGTCTGACCTCGCTCTTTTTTTTCCTCTCTTTTCCTGCTCTTTTTAAAGCTCATTCCACAGAAAAACTATATGCTAATGAAATGGCGCTTCGTTATGACTGATTATTTTTAAGTATCCACCCATCTTCACTTCTTTCCTCTGCTTTTTCACGCTGTCATTCATGAGAATCGCTGTTGCAGCTGTTGTCGGCATGTATGGTGTGTGTTTGTGGCAAGCTGAGTGAGAGTGTCTGTCTGAATGACTAAGATCTACAAGACTGTTTGCTATGGATTGTTTAAAAGGCTGTTGCCCTTTGAACAGTTGGATTTTGTCGAGTGTGTGTGCGAGTGTTGGTGCACATTTGTTTGTGTGTTTGAGTGTGTGTACAGTATGTTTTAAGCTTGACAAGCATTGAGTTAGATGTTGGATCGCACTGAACTCTGCAGTGAGCTAAAGACTTTCTGAAGGTTTTCATAAAGACGATCTCTTTATGCAGCTTTCCCTCTTTAGTTTCTGGCAGTGTTAATAGAAGCTGACAAGCCAATAGCTTTTCTTTTCTTTGATGCATGTACAGAGGCACTGTCGTAGTTATTTTTGTGGATACAGCTCTTGGCACTGGGAACACAAATGTTTGTGTTTTAATCTAATTGAACTGTAAAGCGTGCATTTATTTACTAAATGACAGGTATCGGATGCTTAATTGGCTCATCATCTTTAACAGGATCAAGCTGATCAAACAAGCCGGCTTTGGCCCTCGGACTGAAATGTTTATGTATACATGACTTTAACCATAAGCCAGATTAAGACATGAAATTGTGCAGGCCCACATAGCTCATTTTTTATTTAGTGCATTATGGCTCATACATATAAAACACTTCATCTGGCTCTATGCTACATCAGATGTTCAATTTAGAATCCCAGAAGCCCTATAGCTAATTTCCCTGTCTGTCTGTCTGTCTGTCTGTCTGTCTGTCTGTCTGTCTGTCTGTCTGTCTGTCTGTCTGTCTGTCTGTCTGTCTGTCTGTCTGTCTGTCTGTCTGTCTGTCTGTCTGTCCATACTAAGAAAACCTGCTGTTGGCCAATGATATCAAAAGTTTATTCTAAGGTAACAAAATCATAACAGGCCTGTCCAGCAAAGGATACAGGATCACCCTGTGTTATAAACATTGATGTTAACATACACATACATACTATGTCATGCCCTAGCATCCTAGGAAAATAGAGATTTGAAGTTGACACCTGAAACAGACTTAAAAGTAGGTATACTTTGCATCTCCCCTGAATATTACTGCTGGCTATGTGTTCCAGTTCTGTGTATTCTGTGAAGAGAGCCCTCTAAATCTTCACCGCTCCGGCACTTTAAGGAACAAAACAAACAAAAATGCAAATCCTGATCCTAGATAACAATGGATAAACACTTTAAACCAAATCCACCAACCCAGCTTATTTTCTGTGTATTGGCTCTGTGATTGGACGGCTTATTGTGTGTGAGTAAAGTGAGAGGGATGAGAACATTGTTGATCCATGTGGCGACTGCATAAAGATACTGTATGTGGTTATGTGTGTATCAGCTAGTAATGAACTGCATCTGCACTCTTGTGGTGGGAAAATGCAGCGTGTGTCTAAAAAGTGCAACGTGAATATGTGTGTGGTTTGTTTGAATGTCTCAAGGTACAGCTCTGATGGTGATACACCAGTCTAGTATGCACACCAGCGATGTGTAGGAGGAGAAGATGAAAGGAGGTGCTATACAGAGCCACCCAGTCCCAGTCCAATCACTGAGAGTGGTCTGTCAGTTTACCAGCAACCATTAACTTAAGAATGGATGGATGGGACCTTAAAGATCTTCTATTTTTCACGAGACAAAAAAACAAAACATGATTACAATATATGGGGTCGTTTCATCACAAAATAAGACCAAAAGTCCATGAGAGGGAGACATGCTAGCTGTTTTTACCATGTTCACCACCATCTTAGTTCAGCATGTTAGCATGCTAACATACCTGAATTAGCATCGTAGAAAGTAACGGCACCCACCTGTCAATCAAATTATGTATAGCTTCAAGCCTTAATATGATTTGAACTGGTGAGTTGTATATAAATTCACCCTGAGTACAGTTGTCATGAACAGGGAAATTAGCTATAGAGACCAAAACTGTTTTTTTCTGCTGTGAAGTTGGACATTTTAACATGGGGAGTTATGAAGGTTGAAATGTTCTGTAGCCAGCCTCAAGTGGCTGTTTGAGGAACTGCAGTTTCTGCCACTTCCATCATGGCTCCACTTTTAACAGCCACAGAGGCTACAGCTTGGTTGAGGTTGAGGCTGTATTCATGCACAGCAGTGTGAGCTTATGCTAACATAATGACAGAACATACTAATGTTTAGCAGTTATGTTTTTTTTTACCATGTTTTACCATCTTAGTTTAGCATGCTAACATACTTGAAATAGCATAGTCTGTATAAAACATGAACTTAGTATCCTTGACATCAGCCGTATGTTTCTAAAGGGTCTTTGTGAATCACAGTGTGGTAGCTCTGGTTGCTGCCATCTTGCAGTCCTGCCCCTGACGCCTCCCGGCTAATCTAAAATGCTTTTGTTTTACAACGTTTTACCATGTTAATTTAGCATGTTAGCATGCTAACACAAGTGAATGAGTGAGGACGTGCGTTTGTCATTGCGTGTTGTGCACACTGACTCACTGCCCGTTGTGAGTGAATAGCTGGCTAGCTCACAGAATGGACTGACATACAGTATAATTACTGTGATATTGACAATGTGATGTGATTAACAAAACATTTGAGCATTGTTCAGACAAACTCGTCCATAATGTAGCTGCAGTATGGATCCTCCCATGATGCCTCATAAACTGGAAGTGCTACTCCCTGTCCCTTTGCAGTTTTTATGCTGGTGAGACATATGCAGTCCACAACAAACATTTCTTATTAAGTTCTGATATATATATATATATACACACACACACACACACACACACACACACACACACACACACACACACACACACACACACACACACACACACACACACCAACCTGCATTGCTTGTGCTGGCCTAAACCACCCTTCCATCCCCAGCGTGGATTTACGTAATCGTTGGTGCATTTCTGCAGTGTACGTTGAAACCTTGTTTTTTCTCTGCGTACTTCCTGAAGCTGATTTCTGCAGTGTACTTCACTTCTCTTCTCGTGTCAAGTCCTACACTCTCACAGCTGATGAGCTTTATTTCGCTGACTCGTGTGAGTGTGTGTGTGCGTATCGATTGTGTTATTGTGATGCTGATGCTCTGAATGAGGGTTTCATGAGTGGGGGGCTGTGTCTCGTCCCATCTGCCATATGGAGACATACTGGTTTAAGGGCCCATGGGAAATGCAGTTTAGGGGGTCCCCCCTGTCTGTGCTCTGTGTCTGGAGGATACAGTCAGTCAACATGTCACTGCTGATCAGTCACACAGAGAGAGACACGCTACCCTTTTACAGTGCAACTCCTCATCATCGCCAACTTTTCCTTTCCTCTTCCTCTTCCTGTCTAATCTTCCAGTTACTAACCTACAGCTACAACTAATTGTTTTTGTTATTATCCATTTATCTAATCATACTTTTTGGGGATTATTCTATTAGTCATTTTGTTTTTAAAACATTAATAAAAGTTCAAATTATCTTAAGATGATGTCTTCAGATTGATTTATCCAAGAAAAACCAAGAAAAAACCCCAAAATCAATAAACCACAATACCAAACAAAGGAAGCAGAAATGTAAGATAATGACGTATAAATCTAAAGATGACATGTTCCAAACATTCCAAACGCCAAAGAAATGATCTATCTTCTTCTATCTTGATTTCTATCTTCTGCGGATGGACTAATTAATTACTCGTTTCAGTGGCTTAATGACTCCCAGTGTAACGGATATTGCCAACATTTTAAATATTCTTGTCACTGTTGTTAAAGCCAGTGATCCCACACAGATCTATGGAAAGAAAAACTACGTTTATGAGATGTTCATCCCCGGACTGAGTCTGAGCGCTCTGTTGCTCAAAAAAGGTCACGCAGAAAACGCAGAAAACAGAGTGTGGATTATTGAGTGGTTAGTCGCCAGTTTAGCCGCGGTGTAATCCATATCTTTTCAGAGATTTGCTATGGTCATCATGGAGGCACTAAACCCTCCGTGCACATTGTAAGGCTGCGGGCAATAAAATCATTCTGCCGTCCTGATAAGAAAGCACAATAGCATTCAGCCGCCCTCATTTTCCTTCTCGCTCCATCTCTCCCTCAAAACACACACACACACACACACACACACGCACACACACACACACACACACACACACACACACACACACACACACACACACACACTATCCTCATCCCCTGTCCAATCTGCTTCCTCCTAGCCCCCTCTGCAGTCCACACCATCCATTCTCTTGTTTGCTTTTCTCCCTCTCTCGTTTTTTTTTCTCTCCTCACTCTCCTTCAATTTTTTGCTCTCCTGCGCTCCGTCGAGCCCTCTTGGCGAAGCGTTAAGTGTATAATCTGTGATCTCATGTCTAGATGGGCCTCTCGTCTCCTCACTCGCTCAGCGCACAAAGGGACTGAATGGCCGCGGCTCACTCAGGGGACACAAATGAATAATGAGCCACAAACACACACACACACACACACACACACCAAACAAACACAATCCACACGCGCACACCTCTCCAGTGCACTCCCAAAGGGGGCTTTGAAGTTGCATATTGATGATGCCAGCTCCAAAGGCTCAATTGAACACGCAGAGGCAGAGGAGGTGGCTATTGACCGTCCACCGGCCTCTCTGACCCGTCATCTCTGACAGCCGTAATGAGCAACAGGTGCCTCTTTTTTGCCAGCTCCGGCCATGAGAGTCATCCAATATTCAACAGTCAGTCATAGTACTCAGCCAGCATAATGGCTCGTTTGATGTGCCATCACAGCACCACATACTGTAATGGGCCGAGGTGGCTCTGTGAGAGATTGTTTTCATTTAAATAATCCTAATTTGAATCAAAGACGCACCTTTCAGAATGGAGTGTGAAGGCTAAAGCTAACGAGCTTCAGATCAGCTGTATTTACAGAGGTAATTATCTGTCACAGATCATCTCCGTGCCACTGTGAAGACATTTGAACAGGTCACAGTTCAAATGATGACGGTTGAATTCCATTTAGCTGCCTCAGTTTGGTGCTGGTTCGCTGTCTGCTTCAAGCTTTAAAAAGTAATGTGACAAGGTATTTGGTAAACACCCCCTCTGCTACATGAGTATTTGTAAAAAAAAAAAAAAAAAAATCATGCCTGCGTGCTAATATTTTTAGCGCGAAAAACCTGAGGGAGCCCAATGTTAATTTCTAGCAGTCTGACAGTGAATTGCTCTTGAAACTCTAAACCTGGGCTGAGGCTTTTCTGTGTGGAGTCTGCACGTTCTTCCTGTGCCTGCGTGGGTTCATGCACTTAACAGCTTCATTGGTGACTCTAAATTCTCCGTTGGTGTAAGTGTCTATGTGATGAACTTGTCCGCCTCTCAGCTGAAATAGCTACTGAGTAAGGTTGTGAACGATACACCGATGCGACCGGATATTCAGTTTAACATTTGAGAGATACGGCTGCGTCGGTAGCAGCATCTTCAATCGATACGAATTAGCCAATTCCTAGATGAATCGGTTGTAGAGTCATGGATTGTGTATCACGGGACTTCACACACTTTTGGAAAATTTCCACCAGGCCCATTCGCTGCGCGTTGTGTGGCATATTTGGTCCGTCCTGTACGCGACTTCATACCCCACCAGGAGCGTTTTTGCCAGTGCCATAAAGCAACAATGCTTTGGGATATGTGGTCTTTTACATTTGAAAAGAAAATATTGTATGCTACTGTAAGATAGTCACTTTCATAGAATTGGCTTCTTTATTTTAAAAAATATCTACAATAAATATTAACCATAGAATCAAATTGTATCGTTGTTGTCAGGCCCAGAACAAAGTGGCAGACTCAGACGCGGAATTGGCCGGTTTGGAAGAAACTTTTATTGTTTCCGAGCTGCTGGAACACAGTCTAAAAAAATTCCAACAAAAAATGGCTACACTGACCAGAACTCTAACTCTAACTAAAACTCTGCTACTCTTGCTGAAAATCACAAACACTAAACTAGAAAGAAAAGCGCTTCACCAAAATGGTAAGGAATAAACTAATAAAATTTATCAAACAAAAACTCTCTCTCAAAATGAGGAGGAAACAGAACTATCTATATCTATGATCTAATCTCCTAAACTGGCTAGAAACGAAAACGATCCCGGAGGATGAAAAACTTTATCAAAAGGAAAGAAACAAACAGAAAACGATCCCCTAGGACGAAAACAGGCTACAAAAACACTCACTCAAAATGAGGAGGAAACGGAACTATCTATATCTTAAACGTACTGTATGGCTATGAAACTTACTAGGCAAAGAACAGGCTTGGAGTCAATGGAAAGGCTTGGGTGCGACGTCAGAAAGTACGAAGACACTTCGGCACGGGACAAGGGGAAACACAGACTATATATACACACATGAGGGAAATGGGGAACAGGTGGAAACAATCAGGGCAGGGGAAGACAATCAGACCGATGACACATGAGGAAGGGCAAGTGACCTGAAACGAGAGGAGAGTTATCTTTCAAAATAAAACAGGAAATGACAAGACATAACAAAAACCCAGCTTGACCTCACTGTGGTGTGACAGTTGTTACACTGTATCAATTCGTATCAAATCAGTCTGTAATAAAAGTATATCGTTTTTTAATTGTATCGTAACCTGTGCATGTAGATGCATATTGAATCGTTTATCACAGAGAGATGTGCAACCCTACTACTGAGGGTAAGAGATTACAGAAAGTGGATGGATGGATCTGCATCTGGCTTTATAGTGAGTTTCAGGTCATTGTTTAGCTGTCCGGCCCTCTTACAGCATCGTTTTTGGAAAAGCTTACTAAAACCCAACAAATGCCATCTGCTGAGAAAGTTAGCAAATAACTTGTGAACATAGTTGAGCTTTCAGCAGCTAAAGAGCCAGATATTTCCCACAGGAGGAGAACGAAAAACAGAGCTAAAGGAGATCAGGTGGTGGATACAAACACGACTGCAAATGAATGATAATGTTACTCTGCTGGATAGGCAATCGCTTGCTGACAAGTGTGGTATATCAACCTAAAAGGTGATGTCAGTCTTGTGTTAATAACTTCTTTTTACTGCCCCCAAGTGGCCAAAAAATCTGTTATTGCATCATTAACTACAGTTCACATGGCAGATGATAAAAGAATCACATTAATAATTTTTACAACGTCTATATAGGTCATTTTTGACGGCAATAAGAATTGACCTGTTTTGTTGCATATAAAGACTGAACGTAGAACAGACCTGTTTTCACAGAAGGCATTTTGACTCAACTCAGGTGTTGCTAATAACATTAACAACAGTTCTGTTTTATTCAAGGTTGCCAATAAGCCGTGGAAGCGAGCCAGCTAGCGTGCACAATATAAGGACCCTGAAACTGAAGCAACTAAATCTAATTTAGCACGTTTTATTGTTTCCACCTGTGATTCTCCGACTGTATCTCATCAAATGTGTTTAGTTAAAAGGGCCCGTGGAGCAACTCAGGACTGTTTCTGAGCAAGGTGGCTGCTGAGAATACAGACAGAGGCACTGTTTGTTTTACCAACCTCTCATGAGAGCTGGTTTTGGCTGGTCGAGATGCCTCCTCATATAAGCTCACCTCCCCTCCTTTTCCACCACCTCCTAACACAGCCAGAGTGCCAGCTTCCTTCAGGGCCTGAATAAGCAGCACTGAAAAAGCTGGTCAGGGGCAGAAACAGAAATGTGGGAACACAGAGGAAAGGTAACACATAGGTGTGCAAGAACAGAACTAAACCATGAAATAAGATATTTTTAAAAGTGAATCACGACTTTTAGAATTAATGTGTGAAAAAAAGTGGTGTCTGGAAAACAGACACACTCTAAAAGACACGAATACTCAACAGTATGAAGAGATTAGTTATCAGTTATGGGTCTGTTATAATAAATTATATTTTCAGGCTGAGTGTTTCAAGGTTATACATACCATAATTAATGCTCTGAAGCATTCAAAAAAACCTCTCAAAGACAATGTTATATTTAAACATTATGTTGTCTTCAATCCCTTTTGTCTATTTTGTGTGGGAGCTTGTTCTATAACGAGCAGTCACACATTCATATGCATCAGCACAAAACACAATCCAGCCTCTGGTGTCTACCTGTCAAATGTTCATAAAACAGCTTGGAAAAAGAGCTTGTCACTTCCTTAGCAACTGCTTGACAACAGGTTCTTGGACTCACCCGCTGGTTTCCCTCGCTTCTTTTTATTTTATTTTTGTGAATGGAACACGAGTCATACACCAGGTGCAATCATTGCAACGTCCTCCACCACTTGCCAAGAGGACAGTAAGGTCAGCGCTCGCGTGGCCTCAGAGGACAGAGATGGGGACACTGCCAAGCCCCTTTTTGTGCTGCGGCGTGTGACATAATGAGGGTCCCTGTCTGTGTGCACACGTCCTTTTAACAACTGCGGCACTCACGGAGTAGTAAAGGCCTTTTGTGCGTGTTCGTTGATGCGATCGCTCGGCCCTTTTGTGAGAACCTCCACAGCAGGGGTGTGATCTGACACGGCGGTGTGAAAGGAGAGACCGAAGGTGACGAGTGTTTATGCAAAGGAAGTATGCGCCCTCATAAAGCTAATTAGTAATCTTTTATCTGTGTGCACGGTGGCGGCGATGATGGCGCTCGAGTGCGCTCAAGTGTGCTCGAGCTGCTGCTGATCAACCTTAATGTCAACCAGGAAGCATGTTTATTTAGTCATATCAATTAGAAGCCCTACTCGAGCAAATAACAGGCATACAAATGCTCGAGCATCTATCATTTTTATGGAAACCACATTAGATGGAGAACATATATTTGATGTGAGCGTTCTCTCTCTCTCTCTATGTCTTCCTCTCTTCATGTCCTGGCCTCGTCCAGGCAGCTCTTGGCAGTGTCCCTCGTGTTTCCAGATGTTTCTCCTGCTGGAGGATAGATAGTACTTATCTGTGCACTTCCTTGTTTTTCTCCCCCTGCGTCTCGTGCTCTCGCCCTCCTTTTTCTCTCTCTGTATTATTGGTCACAAGACCCAATTTGTTGCCGTCGTTTGCATCATCTGTCTCATCTTGCTTGTGATGTTCTGTACACGTTTTCTAAGTGCGAGCGCGGAGATGCTGTGATCGGTGCTGTACATGTGTACAGCAAGATACAGAGGCGGCTGTGTTTCCATGCCCGAGTTGCTGCTTTTGTGTGGTATATATCGAGCAGAATTTAGAATGTCAGGTAATATAGATGTTGTAGGACGGAGTGGTCTCTAGAGAGCTCTATAATTGGGAATCTCAGGGGACGGGGGAAATCTGATGCGAGATTAATTAATTCTTACTGTTTTTATTCCATGCCTTGTACAGGGGTCTTCTCTAATCTGTGCTAGTGCATTTGCAGAGTGCACTGGATCAATTCGCTTTACTAAGAGAGAGAAAGAGAGGTGGAAGAATGGGAGTGAAAAATGAGAGGCAGTTAGAGAAAAGAAAGGCATGAAAAGCACTTTGAAACACGTAGATATTGTTCAATAGAAGTGTAAAGCTAATCAATCACACAATCAAGGTGACCTCAGTGGAACGGAGTCATGCATTACAGGACCCTTCGTCTTAAAGGTCTCAGTGGGGCTGAGACCGAGCCTGTTGATGGGCCAACATGTAATGAATGCTGCTTCTGCTGCTAATGATTGCTGCAGCGAATGTTCCATTGGAAGAGATCAACCCACAGGTCAGAGCAGACCATGAGAGGCTGGAGCAGCAAAGCCTCTCAGTGGAAGAAGACTGTGTTTAATGCCATGAATTCCACTTTTCATTTGTTTGACGAAGAATAGATTTTTTTCTTACTTCATTTTTAAAGTTTCATAGTGTCACTTTGAGTTTTTAAAAGGTCTAAAATGAATATAATGATATTAGTTATTTAGACGTACCTCGGGTCTCACCCTAAGTCAGCTGGAATAGGCTCCAGCCCCCCGTGACCCTGATGAGGATAAAAGGTTACAGAAAATAGATGAATATTAGTTATATATTTATATTGTGCTGCATAAGCAAATGAGAGACTCTGTAAACCATTCACACTCACATTCACACCTACGGGCAATTTAGAGTCATCAATTAACCTGTTAAGGTAACGTCTTTGGACTGTGGGAGGAAGCCAGAGTACCCGGAGAGAACCTACACAGACACAGAAGAACATGTTCACTCCACACAGAAATACTCTAGCCAAGGTTCAAACCTTCTCTCTGTGAGGCAACAGTGCTAACCACTGCACCAACCTGTGAAATTCATGTGTCGTAATATTTTCAACTGAAGGTAATTATAATGTTTTTTCCAGAACTTTCAACGACATCTGGTTTGCTCTGTTGTCATAGTAATGGCTGCACTGTAAATTTCAGCTGTGAAATCCACAGTGATTTACTGTGTTTGAGCCCAGTAAATCCCTGTAAACCATTTAACAGTAGTATACTATGTATTCAGTAAAAAACTACAGTAACTATAGAGTTAAAATTACAGTAACTAATGATGTTCTGTAGAGTTACTTCAACTGCTGCCAGTTAGTTACTGTGAATTTCACAGTGACCGGGTTACAGTGTGAGTTACGTTTAATGTCTCAATAAGAAGAAAAAAAGTAACATCTGAAACAAAAGACCTAAATTACCAAAATTGCAGCTACAATCATAACACAGCATTATACCATGAAAACATTCCCATCTCATTAGGAATTAACGGCTGAAGCCTTTATTGAATGTGATGCAGAGTCACTTTGCATTTTGACTGGATGCACATCGACCCTGAGTCATTCTCAGCTCGCAGTGGACTTAAACAGACTGACTACACTTAAGTTTTGTATTATTTTTATTGTCTGCCTGTGCACGGAGCACAAATCATTCATGCTGACCCCGTTCTGTGTTTTCGTTGCGTCTCCTTGGTGTCATACCTGCTCAGAACTTCTTAAACGTTCCATCTGATTTAATAACTTTAATGGTGCCGTCTTGGCTTGTTGGTTGCCATGGCTACCTATTTCCTGGATAGTGTAGTGTGCTGAGGATGAACTGTGTGTGTGTGGGGTGTGATTGTGTTGTGTGTGTGTGTGTGTGTGTGTGTGTGTGTGTGTGTGTGTGTGTGTGTGTGTGTGTGTGTGTGTGTGTGTGTGTGTGTGTGTGTGAGTGATTGTGTTCGTGTGTGTGAGTGATTGTGTTCGTGTGTGTGTGCGCGCGCGTGTGTGTGTGTGTCATATAAGGCTGTACTATCACAAGTAATTATAGTGCACCAGCCATTAAGAGACCAAATTTGCACTCGATTTTGAAAGTATGGTGTCCTCTGACTAATGCTATCTGAGAGGACAGTGACTGAAATGTGTATTAATCAGTGTGTGTGTGTGTGTGTGTGTGTGTGTGTGTGTGTGTGTGTGTGTGTGTGTGTGTGTGTGTGTGTGTGTGTGTGTGTGTGTGTGTGTGTGTGTGTGTGTGTGTGTGTGTGGTTCAGTGTGTATTTGAGGCAGCAGAGAGGGACATTTTTATGTCTATTTTGAGAGTGATTGCAGTTCACAGAGGAGGGCGCTGCGCTCCTCACATTAGAGAGAGCAGAGGAGGAGATGGCTGTGTCTGTCTGTGTGTGTGTGTGTGTGTGTGTGTGTGTGTGTGTGTGTGTGCGCGCACAGATGAAGGACATTTATTTGTTGCAGTATGTGCGGCCCGCGGCAGAAGAAATGCTTTCTTAACCACAATCAGCATCCATCAGAAGCCAGGCTTACCTCTGCTACAGACAAAAGGTTAAATGCCTCACTAAATCATTCTCTCCTTTTGTTCTCTCTCTCCTCCCACCTTCCTTCCTTCTTTTTCCTTCCTGCCATCCAACACTTTCCTCACCATTGGTTCCTTTTCCCTTTCTGCCTCCCAAACCATGCCCCTCCTCGTCCTCCTTGACCTCCAGTTGGTGGGCGGCGAGTTTGACCTGGAGATGAACTTCATCATCCAGGAGGCAGAGAGCATCGGCTGCATGGTGGAGCTGCTGTCCCACTGCGAGGTGACATGCCAGGCTGAGATCTGGAGCATGTTCACCGCCATCCTCCGCAAGAGCGTCCGCAACCTGCAGACCAGCACTGAGGTCGGCCTCATCCAGCAGGTGCTGCTTAAGATGAGCACTGTGGACGACATGATCGCAGGTAACTGCACATTATGAGCATCCAGTCATATACAGACGCTGTCTGGTGAAAAACCACGTATGTCCAAAATTCTTTTTTTTTTCAGGAGGATGTAGCCTACAGAATAAAACTAAACAAAATAAACCTAAAGCTATGAGAGACACGTTTAGATAGAGAGAGACACACAGATGTACAGCAGGAGTAAAATAATGATATATAAATAATCAAATAATGATAACTGTAACTATAAACTTTAGTAATAATGATAATCATAATTAATAGTAGTATATGTAGTGGAGGTGAAGCAGGACCACAGCAGCAGGCTCGGCCAATCACTGATCTAGGTGTAGCTACCATCCATGACAACCTGAGAGACGAGGAAACAGAAAAGCTCCAGGGAAGAAAGAAAGTTAGTAACATGCATTGATGGAGAGAGGAACAGAGGAGCTCAGTGCATCATGCTCATATCAAGGCTGTCCTCCATGTTTCCACAGAGCACGTTAACCTCATCAAAGCTATTTTAATAATTTAGATTGAAATGAGCAGAATCCAGGGAATGGCCATCTGATTAAATATTTTTCATCTAAAGCTCATCCTTCTATCTATCCTACATACATGATGGAACAACACATCTTTTCATCAGTCAGTAAGATTTAAAATGCTGACCTCCGTCAGACAGAGAAGATATGCAAGAGACAGTGAAGACGCCATAATAGAAAATTGTATGGAGGAAGTGGAAGTGGATCAATTTTACAGTGTTACAGAACTGTGTATTGAGATACAGCAACACACAACCACATGTGACTTTATTATATTTCCACATTCCACACATGTAAAACAAAGATGTGTTTTTTTTAATACAATCAGTATGGAATCCTAAATGTTGACATTTGGTAAAAACACAGTTTGATCATAACATCACAACACAATTCTCCTGAAGCTCCTGAAAATAATGAGTGCAGCCCAAGACATATTTTTATTGAACTTTGCATATATTTCACATACACAAAAAGAGACAAAAATAAAAATTATAATAATTTTAATAATACATTAAAAAAGAAAAGAAAAATCAAACACAAACACTCGATATACTCTGCAGCCTTCCTCTGGTTAAGTCAGCATCTCCAACACAATACAAGATGCCCTGTCCTTTATCCATACATGTATCAAGGGTACATCCATTTTCCGCTGAGACAGAGCGACGATTCTCTAAAGTCAGTTAAATCTGACTGTTTTAGACTGACAATTAAGTGTTTTGGATATATACTAATCTACATATTTCTGCTTGGTGAGGCACCTTCCACTCCAACAGTTTCAGACACAGTAGGAACAACTTCTTTCCAGTATTTTCTTTTATTTTGGTCACTCCCATACACAGTGATACAAAGTACCATTTCCTTTTAAGCATTTAATACAAGTGTCCTGGACATCAGGGGACCAACGGTGATAATATATATTCTCATTAACCATTTGTATTTTAACAGCTATATTCTTGTGTTGATAGATTGTGTTTGAGCCCTTTCCCTATCAGCCTCCTGTATGTCTCCATGCCTCTAGTCTGTCACTGTGGACTCAGCATGTGACATTAAAGCCGTATAGAATAAAGAGTCAGTGTGAGGTTTTCAAGATGTGATAGTGATGGTTCAGATATTATATGTTTATGCTTTGACAATAGAAAATGCAGAGATCTAAAAGAAGTAAGAAGATTGCTGTGCATATAAAGGTCCTCTATTTTCTGCACTTCCCATATTGAATCCACCATCTGCTCTTCGTGTCCTGAAATATGTATTGCCCCATAACAGGGAGAAGCGAGAGGTCGCAGGAATATCTTTAATATGCAGATGTGCTCTGTACCAGACGACGATTTTTTTAAGTAAAGGCTTCTCTGTTGCTCTTTTCAGTTTTTTGGGTGTGCAGTTTAACTGGAAGGTATAGGCATACAGTGGTGGTCAAAAGTTTACATACACTTGTAAAGAACATAATGTCATGGCTGTCTTGAGTTTCCAGTTATTTCTACAACTCTGATTTTTCTCTGATATAGTGATTGGAACATATCCTTCTTTGTCACAAAAAACATTCAGGAAGTTTGGTTCTTTTATGACTTTATGATGGGTAAACTAAAATTGTGACCAAATCTGCTGGATCAAAAATATACATACAGCAATGTTAATATTTGTTTACATGTCCCTTGGCCATTTTTATTTCAATTAGGCGGTTTTGGTAGCCATCCACAAGCTTCTGGCAAGTTTCTGGTTGAATCTTTGACCACTCCTCTTGACAGAATTGGTGCAGTTCAGTTAAATTTGTTGGCTTTCTGGCATGGACTTGTTTCTTCAGCATTATCCACATGTTCTCAATGGGGTTTAGGTCAGGACTTTGACTCTCTGTAAAGCACCCGTTCCATTGGCAGCAAAACAGGCCCACAGCATAATACTACCACCACCGTGCTTGACGGTAGGCATGGTGTTCTTGGCGTTAAAGGCCTCACCTTTTCTCCTCCAAACATATTGCTGAGCATTGTGGCCAAACAGCTCCATTTTTGTTTCATCTGACCACAGAACCTTCCTCCAGAAGGTCTTATCTTTGTCCATGTGATCAGCAGCAAACTTTAGTCGAGCCTTAAGGTGCCGCTTTTGGAGCAAGGGCTTCCTTCTTGCACGGCAGCCTCTCAGTCCATGGCGATGCAAAACACGCTCGACTGTGGACACTGACACCTGTGTTCCAGCAGCGTCTGATTCTTGGCAGATCTGCTTTTTGGTGCTCCTGGGTTGACTCTTCACCCTCTTGACCAGTTTTCTCTCAGCAGCAGGTGACAGCTTGCGTTTTCTTCCTGATCGTGGCAGTGACAAAACAGTGCCATGCACTTTATACTTACAAACAATTGTTTGCACTGTTGCTCTTGGAACCTGCAGCTGCTTTGAAATGGCTCCAAGTGACTTTCCTGACTTGTTCAAGTCAATGATTCTCTTTTTCAGATCTGTGCTGAGCTCCTTTGACTTTCCCATTGTAGCATTTGTGGGTGTTTTTATCCAATGAGCCCTTTTTAAATGGCCTCAGAGAAGTCACCAGCTGTAGTCACTCATGATCACTCAAAGGAAGTTAAGAGGTCATGCTATGAAGCTCATGTCATTGACACAACTTTCTAAGTCTCCAAAATTGCTTATTCATGTTGCTGTATGTATATTTTTGACCCAGCAGATTTGGTCACAATTTCAGTTTACCCATAATAAAGTCATAAAAGAACCAAACTTCATGAATGTTTTTTGTGACAAAGAAGGATCTGTTGCAATCACTATATCAGAGAAAAATCAGAGTTGTAGAAATAACTGGAAACTCAAGACAGCCATGACATTATGTTCTTTACAAGTGTATGTAAACTTTTGACCACCACTGTATGTGTTAGAAATGTTTTGACCTTCATATATCCTTACTTTTCAGTAAAATATTAATTACTCTAATAATATTAATATGGCATGGATCACAGTATTGATACTTCCTGTGCGTGTGGTTAATATTTAGGATCACACACACGTTCCTGACATTAAACTCTCTTGCTGCTGACAGTATTGTATGTTTTGGGTTGTTTATACTTCCTTTTTCTTCACAGCAGATTTATTTTACGTGCACACGTATGTTTGCCGCCGGTGCAGCACAGCAGCAGTAATGACCTCACTATGTTTGTGCGCGTGCTGTGATTTGTACGGAGGGCTTGATTACAAAACAGCACACACACACAGTTGTCTCTTTACATGATCAGACTGACCTTGGCTTTCCCTTAATGATGCCTTGGAGTGTGAGTCCTGTCCTTCCCTCCCTCCCTCCAGTGTCCTCTCTGTCCTCTGTCTTAGTGCTGCAGGATAATGCGCTTTATAACTTCCATGACTTATTACAGCGCACAACAACAGAGTACATGCTGCTTAAATCAACTGAATGCCAATTCAAACAGAGTCCCTTTCTAAAGCAAACATTTTTTTGCAAACTATTTAAAATGACCTACATGGATTGATTGTGCCAAAAACAGAGCTTTGGGCTTTTGAATCTGGGACATCGTGTGTTGCGTTTTCCTCTCACACCGAGCACAAGTGAGCTAGCCTCCTGCTTTATTCCCTATTGCTGGGCTCTGGCTAATGAAATATTGTGGGAAGACTCTATTCATATCTAGCAGGCCTAATGGGAAAGAAGAGCCTTTGTAAGCAGATTGCCTCACTCTGAGAGGGCTCTGCTGTACCTCTGCCATATCCTCACTGATCTGTGGTGGCTGTGTGAAGTGAAAGTCAATGAGGCAGGAGGGTCATTTGGACTAAACAAACGTCTCCCAACACATTGTGCTTTTTAATGTTCTGCTTAAATATTCAGAGGGAAGTCTGTTTGAAACCCTCTCACATTTCTGACATGTAGTCATTAAACAAGAGTTCTTTTGCAGCCATAGTGATTTTGTTGACACGCTGTGATGGCCTGTTCAATTTTTAACAACTAACAGCTCCACATATTTTGAAATCACTTATACTAACTGTTTCTGAGAGATTGGTACCACTCTGTGTCCTAAATATGACGCTAGACCTAACAAACAATAATCTTAGCTTAACATACAGACTAGAGGCAGGGGGACACAGTTGCTGGCCAAGCCAAAAGATATTTTTCTCAAGTTACATTGGTGCTAGGTAGATTTTTTTTTTTTTTTTTAATTCGTAGACAGACCCAGGCTAGTTGTTTCCTCCTGTTTCCAGTCTTTCCTGCTACTCTAAGATAATCTTCTGCCTTTTGTAGTTTCATATTTAATGCACAAATATGAGCATATTTCCCAAAAAAACCCAAAGATAAGAAAATACATTAAGTATGTTGTAAAATAGTTGCTGAAAACATGTGAAAGACTTTAAACGATATATTATTGGTGAAATGTGGACTTAGAGGTTCAAACAGTTTTTCACCAGCTTTCAGTCCAGGATTTTGTGGGCGGTCCTTAAAGGGTGGCTCGACGACACGCTGAGGCCACCCTGAGCATACCCCTGCACCTCTAGCAGAGAGAAGGGATGAATTTATCTCACTCAGTGTTTCAAAGTTAGTCATGTCATTTTCTGAACTCATCTGACACGTTGCTCAGTCGCTTCAAGATCGCTGCTTAACTCCTCCCATGAGTGGGCGTGGCTTCAGCACATTCAGCGGCCCTGCCCACACAGTCCTGGAGCTGAGAATTCATTTTTACCTGATTTTACCACCTCATTTTTTTAAACGTATTGATATTTTTAATCATTCAAATTTACTGGGTGTTGAATAACACTTTCTTTTTTCGTCTGACAAACTCAGAACACATATTTATTTTAATTATTTATTCTTACTTTTACGCAGACTTTAAAGATATCTACAAAGATTAATATGCAGGGGTTCAAACAGTTTTTCACCAGTTTTCAGTCCAGGGTTTTTTGGCCAGTCCTAAAAGGAGACCACGTCACAACACACAGTGAGCACCCGGCCCCCGTTAGCGCGACGGTATAAAAAGCTAAATAACAAAGTGATGAAGAAGAAGTGGATGGTGAAGGGCCATATTAATGGAGACCTGAGAATAATACAGTAATTACAGTAACGTTAGGTGACTTAGTGCACAGTAACATGATTTTACATGGTGTACTAACATAATCATGTTGGATTTTCTCATCATGTTCTTGTGTGTTATCTAATGTCAGTTTCCTGAGCAGAATCCAGAGGAAAATACTCCTGTAACGGTACACGGGACGTCTCTCATATGCAACAGCAGCTTGTAGCTATCAGGGAATGTATGTAGTCAGATCAGAGTGTACGTGTGTCGGTAACGGTGCACATGTGGGAGAGATCTGATTTTGACACCTGATTTCATAAACTTGTTATTTCTAATCATTCAATTTTAATAACACTTTCTTCTTTTGTCTGACAAACTCAAAACACATTTATTTTGACTTTACACTGACTTTAAACTCAATACACACTAACCTGCCAATAAATGACAATGTGATGTAGGCCGACACATTCTGTGTTTCAAGTAATGCTGTGAGCAGCAACTCTGCTCAGGACTCAAGGTTGTGTGTGTTTTGTGTGCAACTCTCAAGTATGCATCACACTTGACTTTCTCTCCAATGACCTCACCATAACTTATCACAGGAGTGTCAGCAGAAGACCTTTCCAATTCTGACACACACACACACACACACACACACACACACACACACACACACACACACACACACACACACACACACACACACACACACACACACACACACTCTCTCTCTCTCTCTCTCTCATTCTTGCGCTCACTTTCTTCCTCCCTCTGTGTTTTGTCAGATCTTCTAGTGGACATGCTGGGAGTCATGGCCAGTTACAGCATCACAGTCAAGGAGCTGAAGCTGCTCTTCAGTATGCTGAGGGGAGACAATGGCATCTGGGTAAGTACAAAAAACAAAAAAAACTGACACAGTCATATTTTTGCTTAAAGGTCTATTGTGTAAGATTTAGAGGAATATATTGGTCAAATGTGGAATGTACCCCTCATAAGTGTGTTTTCATTTGTTATAAGCACCTGAAAAAAGGAGTGGTGATGTTTTTGTGACCTTAGACAAAGCCATGTTTCTACAGTAGCCCACACCCACATCTATCAGACAAACATTAAGACTACAAGAGAGGAAAGAGAAATTACATTAGAATACTTATGTATGGTTTAATGTCATAGCTGCTTATGTTTGGATTAACAATTCAGATTTCCTACTAACACAATGCTATTTTTAACAGTTGAAGTCTAGATAATTTCTAGTAATTGCCTGAATTCATATTTCATACTGCGTCATCATAACAGCTTGAAGTTCAAATCAGAAACAGGCTGTCATGTTGACTTTTTGCTGTGAAAAATGAGACGTTTCACATTTTCTGATATGTTTGTGTTCTGCAATTAATGAATAGCTTTATTTTGCACTGGATTAATTATACAGTGAGTTTGTTTGTGTGTCATTAGTCCTGATGTCAATTAATGGGATGGTTGTGCTAATAGGCCAGAATAATAGGGGATGTTGCGTGTGTGTGTATGTGTATGTGTTTGGATTGATTTGTGAGTGTATGTCAAGATGAGGGCAATTTAGCTTATGTTTAACGCGTGTGTTTTTTTCTCTGTTGTAATCAGCGTTATTAATGCAGCAGAGGTTTGACTCTGTTATTACTGAAAAACACAAACAGCCGCCCAACCAGCTGTGAAGGTGAAACAGGCTGCGAGTTCAGTGCTGTTTTTCTGTAGGTGCTGCCATACATTCACAATCTATATACATAAAACCATCCATCCATTGTCTGTAACAACTTATCCTCATCAGGAGTCTATCCCAGCTGACTTTGGGTGAGAGGTGGGCTACACCCTGGACAAGTCATCAGCTCATCACAGGGCACATAGAGACAAACAACCATTGACACTAACATTCACACCAACGGACAATCTATAGTCACCAGTTAACCTGTTATGGTTCATGTATTTCAATATGGGCCCCCAGAGAGAACCCATGTACCCAGTTTGATTAATATGTTTCTTAAGCATCAACATGAACCACTCTGCTCCAGGTTTTCAGACTGAAAACACAAATGGTTTCGCAGCCATTTGTGAACCTAAATTATGTGATGAAAATGGTTTCTGAAAGAAAAAAAAAACACACAAGGCTTGGATGTTTTAGAACTGAAGTGCGAACACTTCTCCTGTGAGGCTGAACCTTCTCCTCTGCCGGCCCTGCTCACAACACAGTTAGCTGGGTGTACAGGCTGTGTGCGGCCACTAGCTAAGTCAATACACCCTTGTCTCTTCTCGTCAATCTCCCCTCTACTCAGGCTCCATGACAACCACCATCAACAACCTCTGGTCACTGATCAGCGGTCCATAGCGAGGCCATCATCCATCCCTTCAGCCCTCTCTCTGTCCCTCCTCTGTCTAATAACTATCACCGCCTCATCCACCTCACTCCTGTTTCCCTGTCTTTTCCAATTTCTCCTCCCCCAGCAGCCCTTTCCAGAGACAGATCGATTCAGGGTTGCCATGGTATTGATGAGGTGTTGTCGGGGGAGGGCGTAGGTGATTGAAGAGTTATTGATCCAGTGGGGTTGTGGTAGAGATGTGATGTCACATCATGTTTTTTTTAATAGAGTCTCACCCCTGCGCCTTTGAAAGTCAGCATCTGTCACATAATAATGATCAAATCTCTTTCTTCTCTCCTTCCTCCCTTCCTTTCTTCTCCTTTCCTCTTGTCTCGTCTCCTCTCCACAAGCCGAGACATGCCATCAAGCTCCTGTCGGTGTTGAACCAGATGCCTCAGAGACACGGTCCTGATACCTTCTTTAACTTTCCAGGACGCAGTGCAGCGGTGAGATTCAACAATACACATACACACACACACACACACACACACACACACACACACACACACATACACATACACATACACGCACACACATGGTCCTATCTTACACCCGGCATACACCCGCACAGCATGTCATTACCAGTTTCCAACCAACGCTGTTATTGTCATTTTCACGCTGATCGCCCACGTCGTGTAAGTAGCAAATGTCCACGGGTGGGTCGGTCTTAAAATAAGGTGCGGTGTGGCACACTGATATTTTCAGGCAGCAGAAAGTGATTGTGCCGTTGACAGAAAAAATCTGGACCGAGGTCTGCTGCAGTATTTTCTTGCTATTTAAAGGGTGTGTTATAAAGATGGTAAACTGCGCCTATATAGGCATGTTTACAACACGTGTATACACAGCAGCACTCCTCATCCTGACTTAACTGTTGCCATTTTTTTAAATATATGTAATAACAAATGCATGAATTAGGTGTACAAGGTGTGTCATATATAGTGGTGGACAGGTGGAGTCTGAGGTTTTGTGCTGGTATTGAATGCTGTACCTGTTAAGACTTTGCTTATTCTGTGCGGATGCGTCGGATAAAAACACAGACGTCCATCTTATTCACACAAAGTCTCCTGGTAATATTAGTACCGTGCGTAATCACTGCTGTTGCATTTCTTTGCAAGTCACCAGCCTTAGTGAGCCTGTGTCATGCATAGGCACACACAGAGCAGTGTGGTTGGTCAAAGTCATGTTACACCCAAAACCCATCTATGTTTAATTAAGAGAATAAACATGACAACTTTGCACCCAGTTTAACCGCTTAACAAGCCAAAGTGGACATGCCCTAAATATATCTGACATGCACAAACACACACACACACACACACACACACACACACACACACACACACACACACACACACACACACACACACACACACACACACACACACACACACACACAAAACACACTTGAGCGTCATTATCAAAAAAAATTGTCAAATGTCTTCTTTGTGCAGCCAAATCGTTAAAGAGTCCCTCATGGCACTCAGCTCTTCCTAATTGGCACTTTGCTGCACCAGTACAAGTAGTTGAATGATGAAAAGGAAGTAATGGCTGACTGAGTGACATTGGTTGTTATAAACATCAGCAAGACAAGATTTAATGTGTGTGTCCTCCCCCAGGCCATAGCATTGCCACCGATTGCCAAATGGCCTTACCAGAACGGGTTCACCATCAACACTTGGTTCAGACAGGATCCACTCAACAACATCAATGTGGATAAAGACAAACCGTATCTTTATTGGTAAGTCCGCTCATCTGCTCTGTTATAGAATATATTCCATTTAATGGGACAGTGGATCTGAAAACTGTTATTTTAATGCACTCTTTGGTACTATCTGAATTTTTCTGTTGGCTTTATATCTTTGATTTATTTGGCCATTTTGTAGACTCGATGACATAACATCAATATTTTTGGTAGCACGGTTACAGACAAGTTTGACAGAATGAAGGGAGTCAGTGGTAAACATTCGTTTTTTGTCAGCCCACCAGGATCACTTACAGTATATGTTTTCTTTGTAGGCTCCCTGTCTTTTACAGCTTCTCTATCGTCCTTACCGCAGCACGGATTTAGGAAACGCTACTTTTTTTTGGAAGAAAGTGAGATTTACTCCTTGTTGCCTGTACAAACTGTCTCTTCTCTTGCTCCAGCTTTAAGTATCGATCCAAAGGCAGAAAAGCACATGGCTGAATAAAGCAGCTTCAGACCTGCTCCTTCTGGGTGTCAAAAGGCATTCTGTTTAAAGTGAGAAGAAACTAACTGAACAAATGAAACAGGTTAGGGGAGAGTGCACTGCACTTACAGTGTGACAAAGCATTCAGTAAGCAGCAGGCGTTTTGCTCAGCCCTACAAATCTTCTACATGAGGAGGTCACAGGCTTTGTCTGTTGATGGATTCTAGTGCTGGAGATGTTTTTTTAGGAGCATGCATGTGCACAGATTTCAAATGTTGGTTTTCATCATATGTCAAAACTCGAAGGCTCAGCTTGACAGGGGAGGTCATAATATCATCAACATTTACATGTATAGTATTGTTTTAGCCAGCAGTTCTTTTTTTGGTTGAACAATTAATAGTTTAGCCTATCACATGCACCAAAGATGATGTCATCAAGTTGTGGAAACAGTCTAAAACCAATGACAGCATAAAGAATGGATAGCATATGCGTGAGGTTTCTGAAGCGCCACTTCAAGCTTCCACCTAAGGTGAGCTGAATGACACCTGGTTGCTCAACCATGCCATCTGTAACACCACCTATCTGTAAATCAAAGCGGCCACGCTCTTAATCCTGCCTAACCTTAAGCCTTAATATCATTTGAACATGAAATAAGCTACAGAGACCAAAACTGTTTTTTGTACCAGGCTGTGAACAAGTTTATTTCTGCTGTGAAGTTGAACATCTTTTGGAGGTTGAAATGTTCTGTAGCCTCAAGTGGCTGCTCGAGGAATTACAGCGTTTGGCATTTCCGCATTGGCTTCACTTCCCAGACACACAGGTTGTTGCTTGTCTAAAACCCAAAGACATTCTATTTACAGCGATATAAAACAAAGAAGGGCAACAATTTGTCTCATTTGTGAAGCTCTGACATCATTCAGCTAGTTTTAGTCAAGCAGTGATGTGTTGGTCCCGCAGACACAGACATGATTGTTGGATGAACCTTGTTCAAAAAGATGATTCATTTCTAGACTCACTTTCTTTTTTCTGTATCTTCATTCCAAAGAAAATAATTCATTTTATTCTGAGCTCAGGCCCAGCAGGTGATAAACATTAGACTAAACCAGACTGAGTGACACAGACAGGAAGTTAATAGATAAACAGATAATGAATTACAACATAACTCTAAATGTCAAGGCACTCTATTATGACAGTGCTGCTGTTCGGGTTCTCTCTGCAGCTCTGGACCTCACTGGCCTCCATGTTAGCGTTGTAAGTGCAAGCCGTTAGCCACTATGAAGCTTCATTAGCTCTGACCTTTTATTTAATTGAACTCCTTTGCACTTCTGTCTGCCTTCTTCCATCCACTTCTTCACTCTGCGTCGCTAACCAGCTGGAGTCCTCCCTCCACAGCTCACAAGAGTCCATCTATGATTCAATGAGCAGAAAGAATCAGGCAGCTAGACGTCCACAGGAAGTATGACACGCATCCGTATATTCTGCAGATACCATCGCCGAGATAAGTGTCAAGATGTAATCCTGTTTCCCTAGTAACTGTTTGGCAGGTTGTCATGGTAAGCGAGAGAGGGGGAGGGGGAGCCCTCCTCTTCTGTGGCCCAGGTCTTATCATCCACCCCTGCACTAAGATGCAGCTGCTACTCCAGCCTCCACAGCTGCAGGAAGGCCACGATAGCACACTACTAAGGTGTACCAGAGTTTCCGTTGAGAGGGATTTAGATCTGCTCTCTGGCTCTGCTATTTGTGTGATCCTTTTGGGCCTTTTGGATTGCGTCTTGTTGTTTCATAAAGAAGCTTAGCTGCGAGGTTGTACGCGGAGGGTACGAGCGAGGAAAGAGAAACGCGGAGGGAGAGGGATTAGTAGTGTTTCCACAAAGCTGTGATCTTTTGCACCTGCAAAGCAAATACTTCTTCTTTTTCCCTGAAAAGCCTGCTTTTTCTGACAGCTGCTAGCCTAAACTGTGTTATATATGAGTATGAAAGATAGACTGTTTGTTTTGATTTCTTTTTGTACAATTTTATCTGTGAAAAATGGCCGGCTGTCTTTGATATAGTTGACCTTTTACAGTTACAGAAAAATCAAAGCACACTACGGGGTTGAATTGTGATTCATTTGACAAACATTTGCTTTAATTTTTTTTTTTCTTATACGAATTCAAAAATGTCAATTCAGGTTTAGTAAATTCTGGTGAAATAATGAACATACAGTGCTTAACGAATGTATCAAACCACCACACAATGTAAAGTTCATGCCACAGCTGCCCTAAATTAACAGCATTGATAAATACCAAAATCATTCTTTATGTTTCTGTAATGGTTAATACAGCAGTATGTAGAAGCTCTTTAACCAAAATGATAGTTTTAATGTTAAAATATAATTATTATTGTTATCCATGAATTTTCAAAATTTAATATTACAGCGTACTGTACAGTATGAACGCGCATTGTGTTCTGCGTCCTAAATTGGCTAAGGGAGAACCGCACATGTGTTCTGCGTCCTGATTAACTAAGGGAGTATTGTACAAAATACGTGTAAACGGGTGTATAAAAGTGTGTGGTTAGGGGTTTTACAGCCTTAAAACATGTATAATAATTGTAAAAAATAAAGCTGATTACTTTGCAGGTTTTGTTTATTGCGGGTTATTTTTACAACGTATCCCCCGCGATAAACAAGGGACCACTGTATACAAAAAAACCCCTGAAAAAATAGTAAAGCTCATTATAATTAGCTCATTATTATTATTAAAATATAATTATTTACTTGCATTCTTCAACAGAAGAATTAGTTTTAGTGAATGTTATGTAATGTCCGAATGTTATGCTTGATTAATCTCTGACTCAAATCTGGGTATAAAAGTCTGCATTAAAGCACTTCATGATGCTGGATGGTCTATGACACGTGGTTTTATACATTTGTTGAACACTGTAGATAAAATGGTATGAAAAAAGAAATGAGTTTCATTCTCTCTGAATCTCCTGCAGTTTTCGCACAAGTAAAGGCATTGGCTACTCCGCTCACTTTGTGGGAAACTGTCTCATCGTGACGTCGTTGAAGTCAAAAGGAAAAGGATTTCAGCACTGTGTTAAATATGATTTCCAACCCCGCAAGGTAGGAAATAACCACACACACAGACACACACACAAATCCAAAGCACTTATTTGAGTGAACCGAATAACTTTGAGCCGGAGCAGTCAGTGTGGTAATCCTTTGCCACTTGTTAGATGAGACAGCATCAGGAGTGTGCCTGCTCTCTTCTTCTATCCATCCTTGCACTCACTCCGAGTGTTGATGATTGTAGATAAGGTCTGTCAATTAAGACCTGCACATCGGCCCTCTACCGCACCGTCAGCATTCTGCTACTGTCCTGAACACAAACACACACACACGCCCGCACATCTACACACACAAACACACACGGACACACAT
This sequence comes from Collichthys lucidus, assembly GCA_004119915.2. Taxonomy (NCBI): domain Eukaryota; kingdom Metazoa; phylum Chordata; class Actinopteri; family Sciaenidae; genus Collichthys; species Collichthys lucidus. The sequence continues at coordinate 2,694,972 of CM014092.1, forward strand.
TGACTTGATGAGATGGCCTCCCGCAGTTTTTGCTGACCTGGTAGAATCTCTGCGCTGCCTAACAAAGTTCCCAGTGGTTCCATTTGATCAATTTAAAAGTCACCATGTCTTGCAGCATTTTGTCCACGGTGTGCATGTGTTAATATGTGTATAGGTGTGTGTATGTGGGGGGAGGCGATTGCATCCGTGTGTGGTATTGTCCACTCCACAGCTATGTACACAGCAGCAAAAAGTTCTAGTGTTTCCTCACACCCCTTCCCCACGTCAGTCTTCCCTCCAGGGAACCTGTGTGCATTGTCACCGGGTAAGACGTTTTCTAATCAACACACACATGCACACTGTTAATGGTGCAGTATATTAAGGTAAGCAAAAGAGCTCTGGAGAATGAATGAGGCCAACACGTTGTAATTTTCCGTAACCCTCTTACACAGAGCTGATGCTGTTAGGGCAGACAGGAATTTTTGACCAAGCCAGACGGACAAAAACATCCCGATTCAAACACACAGTGAAATCTGAAATGAATCATTGCACTGCAAGAGGCTCATATCAATCATCTGCAAGAGTGTTAAGGTACAAACAACACATTTCACTCACCACAGGCTGCAGTATAATTAATCTGGTCACCACCGGGTGCAGTGTGCAGTATAATATGCAAAAACATCAATAACAGTATAGATACTGCAGGGCAGGCAAGGTCAGACACAGAGGCAATTCAGAGTGCAGCACAAAAGCTAAAAATAAAATCAGCAGAGCACTTCAAAAAAAAAAAATAATGGATCTGCCTCACTTTGTGAGTCTACAGCAAAACAAACACAAGCTACTCTCATTCTTTGATTTGGGGATTGATCTGTCATGAACTCATCATCTTTTCTCTTTTCAGTGGTACATGATCAGCATCGTCCACATCTACAACCGCTGGAGGAACTCCGAGATTCGTTGCTATGTCAATGGTCAGCTAGTCTCCTATGGCGATATGGCCTGGCACGTCAACACTAATGATGTAAGGGCACCGATACAGGGATGGAGGCTGTGTGTGTGTGTGTGTGAGTGAGATATGCAATGATCTTCAGGAAGAGCAGTCATGTTTAAGATTTCAGATACACATATCTGAGTTGATAGAAAGTGAAGGGATGTTTAGTTTATTAGCTGCTTCTCATAAGGAAAAGCTTTGATCTATCTATCTCTATCCCTGCCTCAGAAATCCAGTCTTGGTCTGGCACTGTGTCCTCTCCCCTCCTCTTGTGTTATTGGCAAACATTTAAAGTTTGCCCTCTGCATTCGTCAGCTGGGGCAGAGCTGCCCTTGGGCCAGGTTCCAGCACAGCTCACCCAAAACTCCTTCTTCCAACTTTTCCATTTAGCAGGGGACAGGTAGCCTGACCTCTCAGCGGCAGCAGAGCCTTCATTACATTTCCTTCCTGGTTGGCTCTTGACATTGCTGCAGTTTACCAGGGGCTGGTGTTATTCTCTGTAAGGAATACCTTGGCCTTTGGGTAAAATGTCTTAAAGTTCTTGCAGAAAGAAAGAAAAAAGAGAAACAGAAAATGAGTGAAGGAACAGGTCTCAAAATGTGCCGATGCCATCGCGGTTTGTTTTGTTCCGATGGCTGAAGATAAGTTATTTTATCAGTAAAGAAGCACAAGAGTCTCATTGTGATAAAGGCTATCTGAGGGGTGGAGTAGATTAAAGAATGTAATAGCAGATGATAGCAAAGTTGTAACAGAGTGATTGGAAACGAGGAGTTGTCCAAAGTTTATCTGGTTTTTCATTATCAACTGTGTTCATTGCGTCTGAGTGCCATGAACTCATGACCAGAGGAGAACTAACAAACTTTAAACCGGATTTCCTTCTAAAAAGTGTTCATATGAGAAACAGTGGCTGTAGTTTACAAGTCCAACACTGCTAGAACTGCTCAGACTCTATCACAGTCAGTGACTCTGACCAGGTCACAGTGAATCATGTTTGCTCTGTGAGTTACCTCGTCTGTCTGAAAGTTTGACATCTTTCTGTGTTCTACGTGTTTTCAGAGCTATGACAAGTGTTTCCTGGGTTCATCAGAGACAGCGGATGCCAATAGGGTGTTTTGTGGTCAACTGGGAGCCATATACGTGTTCAGTGAAGCTCTAAACCCAGCTCAGATCTTTGCCATCCACCAACTTGGTCCAGGATACAAGGTGAGAGTGCTCAATGTACTGCATTCTTTGCTCTAGGGCATCAATTCCATCTAGCTATCCGTTTCAAGGCTGTATCCACCACTTTTAGCTATTTCGTTATTTAACCACTTTCATTTGGTTATTTACATCCATTTAACCCTTTGTTATTTTAGCTAAACATTAGCTTTGAGGCTATTTCATCATTTATCCAAAAGCTGTCTGTTAGAACTTTTAGTTTGAGCTAACTATTTTCTCCAACCAGGGGTCCACAGAGGCACTCCAGGGTGTCCATCAATTTTTGTCATAATAATTGACAATTTTAACCAAAATAATGGTGATGAATCAGAGGACATATCCAAAGACGCACAGCTCTATGCATTTAATAACCAATAATAATGTTGCATTAACTTTTTTATCATAAACACATACAGGCAAATAACTAAATATGTTAATAATGTGAAATAAAAGTTGAATAAAGTAAAAATAAAAGTGATTATAGGCCGATTATAGTTGATAAAAATGTGACACATGGTCCATGGGCTGAGAAAGGTTGAAGATCCCTGATTTAAACCATTTATGTTATTTATAACTTTGCATATCTCTGCTATTAAATGTTCTTTTTTGCTATCTATTGTAGCCCTATGGCTAGTTCCAGTGTTTATCCTTTAGTTCTATTTTAATCATGTATCCATCCAAGCTGATATAAAACATATTTTGCTTTGTTCACACTTATTTACCACTCGATTCCCGGGTCTTATTTTATAGTTTTGACCTCTTCAGGTTTAATCTGGAATATTAAATCATAATATCTATTTAAACTATACAGTCTGTTCATCCTTTAATCCTTCTGACAGCTGCAGAAATATATGTATGTATGTGTATGAAGCAAATGTCTCTAAAAAGCAGATGTACAGTCAGTCATGACCTCAATACAACACTTTGTCCAAAGCCAGGCTTTTGACAGGAGACTGTCTGAGGTTATCTAATAGTTGCGGGAGCGTTTTTCATTTTGATTCATTCAGCTCCCATCAGCCGGAACATCACGGTGATCAGTGTGCATTTCTATTCTTTGTCAGAAGCGGCAGATATTCTAAAACAGATCATCACGTCATGCAGTTGTAACACATTCCAGTGCAATTAGAACCAGATTTTTGGAGAACTTACTGGCTACCTGTCTTTAAATGCCCACATTTAAACTTTGTTAAGAAATGCAGCCCTACAAATGAACAGTAGTCTCTATTAGAGGTTAAAACGGTGAGGCAGATTGAGATAAAGTGGGACAACAGAAAGTGAATCACCTCCCAGGACATCAAAGCAAACTTGTGTTTGGAAATGTTTGGAAGTATGCACGGGTGGATTTCGCCTTTAGCTCCAGAGTCTAGACACAGGATTTTTGCGTTCCTGTGGCAATAAAAAATATTCAAATGAGGCTTCACAATATTGGGTGTTGAGCACTGATAGCTTTAGAAATCACCATCTCTGCCTTTTGGCCTGGCTATCGGTGACAGCTGAGATGTCGCAACACCTTGCCAGCTGTCTGCCTCTCATTTTGGCAGACTTGCACGCCTCAGGCCACTTACAGCTTGTTTATGAAGGTGTCCAAAGCTGTCAAGATTTCCGCACATTGAGGTTGCTCGGATATCTGAGGCCGCTGATGTGTGTGAACAGCTGCTGGTATCCCGACGGCTCCTTTTAGAAAAGGGTATATAGTTAACATGCAGAGTACACATAGATGGGCATGTCTGACACAGGAGCACTGAATCATAAATGTGAATCTCTCACATCACACAGAGAGCAGAGTTCCTAATGATCACATACTCTGGCTTTGCTGTTTCTCGGCCTTGAATACTGATTCCTCTCTCTGTCACAGCTCACAGCTTCCTTGGGCTGATCAGTCAGATGATTGCCTCTCTGCATGGCGTAGAATGGACTTCTTATATGCCCAGAAGAGTCCATTAAATGGCTCAGTTGTTTCAAAGCCGTGGGACTCTGTGCTCGTATTGTAATAATGATTGTGCGGGTTTTACGGTCGGCTAAAGGAGAACGCCACTGGGACTCAGCTTGTGTCACACAGCTCCCTGCCTTAATGTGAATGTAGGCCGCTCCTTGTTCTCATGACTTCTCACAGTTTGCTGATGTGGATGACGAGCTGCTTCTGGGGTATTGCCTAATCTGTGTTAAAGGCAACTACATCTACGCTGTACTGTACACCACACTGTACATATCTGCGTGCGTGGCTGTATGTAACCTCTTGGTCTCAGCTACTGTCAGCGCTGCTGTTCAGTAATGAGGAGCAAGAAGCAGACAGACACTCGGCTCGCTCTGCTAAACAAGCCTTCAGCACAGTCAGGCTTTTCAAGGTCTTCTCGCTCAACGCGCCTCATGATGGCCGACACGCTGCGTGTAGTGTTTGTGTGTGCGTGTGTGTGCAGTTCAACACTTCCATGCTCTCCTAATGACGGGAAGAAGATCTAACATCTTGTTTTTCTGTCTGTGTGGGCTACGGTGGAAAGAGAGCTCCGGTGCTTTGTCTTTTTGTGTGAGTGTGTGTGTGTCCTGTCACTCACATGTTGCTGAGCGTGTGTCGCCAGTTGCACTACTCATCAGGAGTCCAGATGTCCTCATTCGCAGAGCACTGCCAACAATCTGTCCACAATGTAATTAATGGAGCGTGCGGGTCTATCCGAACACCTGTATTGTCACATCACAGTGTGTGTTTTCGTGTGCGCATGTTTCTGGTATGTGTTTGTCAGCTTTTATAATGATAGTGTTTGATCAGTTTTAGCATTTTTCGCATTTATTTTTAGAACCACTAAACTGATTTGCTAAAATAAGTTGTAGACCTGTGTGTGTGTGTGTGTGTGTGTGTGTGTGTGTGTGTGTGTGTGTGTGTGTGTGCGTGTGCATGCGTGTGTGTGTGCGTGCGTGTGCATGTGTGTGTGTGTGTGTGCGTGCGCGTGCGCGTGTATGTGCGTGCTGTTATCACCGCAGCCCAGTGTCATATCTGCAGCTGTCAGGTGAGAGTTGTCACTTTAATTCCTCTGCGTGTGTTTGTGTAACCGGGTGAGGGACACAGACGTGTGTGTCTGTGTGTACACATGTACAGATGTGTGCGCTCTGCCTCTTCACTCTCCCACATTTCTCCAGCAGCCTGTCGAACGCCTGCGAGCATCTCTCTGTGCTTTAAAGAGTCAGCAGAGCTCTTTTACTGATTCGTTTAGCACGGCAACATGAATACAAGCATCTTAATAAGTGTATTAATTTCACATTCAGGCTATTTCATGCAGAGGGCCCACTAACCTTCAAAATGAACCGAAGAGCTATTTATTTGTGTTTGTGATTGATTATCCCTGCACGTGGCTGCAGTATTCTGGTTTACCTGTAATGGATAGGCTTTCCAGCACAGCTGGGTAACAGATTATTTAACACCTACTTATGTGTTCAGAAAATGTAAACATGGGCCCGCTGTGCCACCGTGTAATTACCATTATTGACTCCTGGAAATAAGGTTTTGCTAGGAAGTGTGTGTGGAAGGATTTACAGTGATTCTGATGATAGTAATGACAGATAAAATGAAGACTAAGGCTTGTGTAACTTCAATATGATATATATATATATTTTTTTTTGCTGCATGGTTTAAAAACTGCTGCGGGCACATTTTCTACATCAGACATCAGATGAAAGGTTCAGAACAAGACGGGCCTGCAGGTCTGTGAGCAGCCCGCGGCTTTCCTGTGCATTCAGGCTGAGCGAGGCACCTGGGACCCAGCCGCTGGAAGGCGAGAGCACCCTTTGACTGGAGCTGCTGCGAAAGGGTGGCAGAGCAATCCGTTAGCTGGGCTTCATGCGTGTATGAGGGCAGCTTCAGGATATATGGACACAAACAAAGTGCAGCCTCCTCCATAATCTGCATGGACAAAGCTTTCATTTATAACTGTTTAAAGCATGACTACAAGTCTTTACAGTCCCCAAAACTGCGAGGAACTAAAATCCTCCACAAGGATGAAAATTACATGGAAACTTGAGGAAAGCTTAGCAATGTGTGGGGAAGGTAAAGTTTGTGTTACATGCATGAGAAATGTAATGTAATATTCACATATTACATTACATTTCTCATTTCTTTAATAGACGAATGTGTGTTTTTTATTGGTGGACTACGGAAAGAGAAGATCCATTTGCTCTGTGGGCCTGTCTTCCTCACATCTGCTCCCCTCCCTCTCCATCTCTTATTCTGGGCTAATTGAATTAGTGCCCTGGTTATGTTCATTAAGCTAATGCTGTGTTGTTTACACACAATTCATGCTGCAATTAAGCCAGCTCCATTTTTGGTGTTGAGCTTGCACGCGCACACGCAACACTTATCTTCCCCCTCTTAGATTCAAAGCTTTTTCCCCACACGACCTTTGACACCTTCTTTTTCTTCTTCTTCTTCCGCTGCAGAGCACTTTCAAGTTCAAGTCAGAGAGCGACATCCACCTGGCTGAGCACCACAAGCAGGTGTTGTACGATGGCAAGCTGGCCAGCTCCATCTCCTTCACCTATAACGCCAAGGCGACGGATGCACAGCTCTGCCTGGAGTCGTCGCCCAGGGAAAACCCGTCCATCTTCGTCCACTCTCCACACGCACTCATGCTACAGGTCGGTCTGGTTAGCCAAAGCTGGTTCCAGACCTCTGAAACACTGCATCATATTTTATTATAGTACAAACTGTATTGTTGTTATGCAGTTTTCTTTGTTAGTTAGTGGTTATTTTGAGTTCTGTGTACAGTTCTTATGGCTGTGAGTGAGTGTGTGATTTTTATCTGTGCCTCTGTGTGTACAGTACATTATGTGTCTCTGTCAACATTAATAGTCCATTTCCTTCCCACAGGATGTGAAGGCCATCGTTACCCACTCCATCCACAGTGCCATCCACTCTATAGGAGGCATCCAGGTCTTGTTTCCTCTCTTTGCTCAGCTGGACTACAAACAGCTCAATGACAGCAGTGTGGACACCACGGTCTGGTGAGCGGTCTACAAAGTGAAACTCATAGACTGCCTGTAATGCATGTGATGTGTCAGCTCACATTGAAAATACACCTTTTACTGTAATGTGCAAAATCTTCTGCTGGGATGGACCCAGGAGCAAATGATGCATGAGAAATTTCCAAATCTTCTGTCTGAAAGACCAACCTTAAAGAATTATGCTGCAGGCTATAAATGACTGATGTGTGAGTGTGAAAGGAGAGGACAAAGCGAACAGCTTTTAGGAAAGATTTTCCTGATACCACCTCCATCACATGAGCCTTAATGCAGTTACACATCAGGCAGCATCTTCACATCATGTTAGCCACAGTCAGGCTATTTGTCAAATATTGTCTGCTTATTAATAATAAATGCGGGTGAAGCGGGGCAGCTTTTCTTGCCTCTTTTACTCTCATTCAAAGATTTCGTTACTGAAATATGTGTGTCGAATGTGTTTGTGTGTGTGTTTCAGTGCCACTCTGCTGGCCTTCCTGGTGGAGCTGTTGAAGAGCTCAGTGGCCATGCAGGAGCAAATGCTGGGAGGGAAGGGCTTCCTGGTGATTGGCTACCTGCTTGAGAAGGTCAGTAAAAGGCCTCCACGACAAACATGTAGTTGGATGAATAATAAGAGCAGCCTTCATGACAGTTCTAATGAAACTGAGGAGATCTCACGAGTCACATCACAGACCTGGCTGTCGGTGTGAATGAATAACTTTCACCTTCACCTTCAGCAACTGTTAACATGCACCTGAGATTATGCAGTGCAAAAGATTACGCAGCAGGTTATTTGTAGATCTTTATGAAACCATACCGATTGCACCCATTTGTCCTCTGTCACTAAAGTGTCAAACAGTAACCATGGTAACTATACATCCACTGCGCTGTATGGATGCAGCTGTCTTTTGTACGTTTTGTAACTCAAGAGTTTAAAGGAGCTCTGTTGTTGAGATGTTTCCGCCTTCTGACACGTTTGAGCGAGATAGACGTTAATATGTTTGGTCAAGCTGTAAAATAAAATGTTTTACTCTGGTTTAACCGCCACATACATGTCCTGTCTTTTCTGCAGTCTTCAAGAGTTCACATCACCAGGGCGGTACTCGAACAGTTCTTGTCCTTCGCCAAGTATCTGGATGGTTTACCTCACGGAGCGCCGCTGCTCAAACAGCTCTGTGACCATGTCCTCTTCAATGCTGCCATCTGGATACACACCCCTGCCAAGGTCTGTTTATTTGTGTGTGTATCTATTGAGAGAGAGAAAGTGTGTGTGTGAAAACCACGGAAACAAAGAGCAAAAGTGACATTTGAAAAGACCCCAGGACAGGAGTGGGATGTGTGGGTCCTGTTTTCCCTCTAACACTGAACTAGATGCGAGTGTTCCTGGATTTTCTGCAGGGCCAGTCAGCTCATGCCTGCATTATTCCCTGAACTTCCTGACTTGCTGTCTTCTCCCTTGGACCCTGACATGTGATTGGCTCCTGCATATAGCAGCATCGCTCTCCAGGGCATGCGGAAGAAATGTCACTAAATAAATTCAGTTCAGTTTTATTTATATAGCGCCAAATCATAACAAAAGTTATCTCATGACACTTTTTATACGAAGTAGGTTCAGATCGTACTAGTTTAATTCCATAGCAGCATAACTAAGAGATGACCTGAGCCAGTTCTAACTATAAGCTCTATCAAAAAGGAGAGTCTTAAGTCTACTCTTAAAAGTGTTGACCGTGTCTGCCTCCTGAACCCACAAAAGTAGTTTGTTCCACAGAAGAGGAGCCTGATAGCTCAAAGCTCTGGCTCCCAATCTACTTTTGGAAACTATAGGAACCACAAGGAACCCAGCATCCTGAGAGCGCAGTGTTCTAGAGGGGTAGTAAGGTACTATGAGCTCTTTTAGATATGATGGTGTCTGACCATGAAGAGCTTTGTAAGTAAGAAGAAGAATTTTAGAAGTAACCAATGCAAAGCCAAAATGGTAGAAATATGATCTCTGGTCTTGATTCCTGTCAGTATACATGGAGCAGCATTCTGAATCAAGTGAAAGAGCAATAAATGGAGTTATAATAGTCCATTCTGGAAGTAACAAATGCAGGACTAGTTTTTCTGCATCTACTTAAGACAGGGTACGCCTGATTTTTGTCATGTTACTTGGTGGAAAATGGGCAGTCCCTGAAATTTGTTTTATGCGGACATTAAGGGGAAATCCTCAAGGCAAGTTTGAAGTTCAGAAAACTGATTTCTTGTGTGATTTCTGGTTTCTTCAGGCTTGATGGATAAGTAGAATTGTTTATCATCGGCATAACAATGAATGTTACCTAAAAAAAGCATATACACATGGAATAGAAGTGGTCCAAGCACAGAACCTTGTGAAACTCCATGACCATAACTTTGGTGCGCACTAAGGATTCATCATTAACATAAACAAACTAAAATAGGGTGTGAAAGACATACAAAGACATAAACATATGAACCTGAACTGACACGTCACAGTTAAGCCATGAGGCCATAATGAGAACAAGACCAGTGGCGTAAATGTACTGCACAGCAACATTCATCTTTTAATCTTAACTGTACCATTCTGTCTCCCACTGAGCTTTATTTTCTCCTTCTAGTATTATTAATGCTTTCATTACTGGTAAAAATAACCTTGGTCATATTCAGGTTTTAATGAAACGTCTCCCTCATTATTTCTCTCTCACTTAGAAAATAAAGAGCCTGCTTTCGTTACCGAGCCCGTCTGCTTAACACAACCCTTTCAAAGATGGAGGGATGTTTGTTACAGGCTATTGTTGTGCCATTGCGGCCCAAACTATTGAGCCATGCTCAAGGAATTTTCAGGCTCCTCTACACATGTAAACCTGTTGTAACTCGCAGCAAATAAACACACCAGCTAAACGTGTGAAATGGAATATAACGGAGGGCTATTTAAGTCTGTAGAGTGCACTCTTCGTTCTAGGTGAGCCACGTTGTGGTATGGTCAGGCTGCTAATTTTATCCACTTAAACAGAACTACCTCGTTAAGGCCGCTCCTTAGCGTCGTGCTCACTGTAATGAGCTCAGAGATTTGTAAGCGTTCAGCAGACTCGAATCTGTGTATGGGCGATGGAGAGGAGTGGTTAGAGGAATATTAAGTAAGGGAAAATGGGGGAACAACAGGAGGAAGGAAGGAAGAGAAGAAGGAAATGAGCAATCGGAGAACGCCCTCCTTAAATGTCAGCGCAGTGTAAGTAGCTCCTCAGATGCTTGACGGCTTCAGGCACAGAAACATAAAAAAAACAACACAAAGCAGAAAACATTGGTGCTTGTGCTGTGGGGAAGCTTCCTCTCATTCCCCTGTGGCTGCCTTTTCACAATAAAACTGCCTTTTGTCTGAGCACCAGTAACATACAAGGATGATTTCTTTCACCCCAGCACATTTCTCTGTCGACCTCTGTGTGTGTGTATGTGCCATTATCTGCTGTATAAATGTGTCTGTGTGTGCGGTGTGTGTGTGTGTGTGTGTGTGTGTGTGTGTACAGGTTCAGCTGTCCCTCTACACATACCTATCATCGGAGTTCATTGGCACCGCCACCATCTACACCACCATCCGCCGTGTTGGCACAGTCCTGCAGCTGATGCACACTCTCAAGTACTACTACTGGGCCATCAACCCGCTGGAGTGCAGTGGAATCACCCCCAAAGGTCTTGGTACGTATGCTCATGCACACAAATGACACACAAAGGCATGCTCAACGTCAGGCCAAATAAAAAGAGAAGAAGGTGTGAACAAATAACAGTTACTATCCCTTTACACTCCTAATGAACACCACACCGGATCTAAGGACATCTGTATCTGTTGGATGTTACATATATGGCACTATAGTGTGTCTGTACACTCCATCTCTTCTTCTTCCTCACTGTTTTTGCCTTTATACATCTTACACATACTAAACATCTATCTGTGACAGCGTCCTCTCATATTCTCACAATAAAACTAATTATTATAAATATTTTATAGTAATATAAATAAGGAATGCAATATGCATTATCTATTATGCACTAAACATCCTTCCATCAGCTTGTCATCCATCTCCATCTCCTTTGACTGCATCTGGTCACAGTCACATTACAGGCTTACCACACAAAGACACAGTCTATGTGTGCAGTTTATGGTCTCACTGGTCTGGTTTTTGGCATATCTATGTTGAGTTTAGAATGTCTGGACAGCAAATCAAACTCATGAAATGCGCTTTTTTTGCAAATTGGATCCGTGCCATATTTGGAGATGGTTTGAAATTCCAATCAGATTTTTACAGATGCGTCTTAGTCTGGATGCTCTGGCCCCTCATGTCGATTTCAAAGGTTTTTTTTGAGCCACTTGGACCACGACCCACAATAATAAACTAGAGAGGCCGAGCAGAATCACGCTGCTATCAGCAGAGCGCTGTGGAGGACACATGCTTACGTCGTCACATTTACCACAGCTACCCATGCATTTATGTTTGTAATGTCTGTACACAAAATTAGAGCTTGCAAATAAAGTGCAAAAAGTGTAGCAGGGTTCTCTCTCAAGTTAGTTCTTTTTTCATTAGTAACATAACATTTTCTGGTACTACGACTGAGTGAGTGCTGACTGAAGGCTGTCCATGAGCCATTGTTGGATGTGTCATTATTCCCAGTGTGATCATTTGGCAAACTCCATTCTAACTGGAACAAGAAAACCTCCGTTAAGACTCTGTTGCAGTGACGGCACATTGATAACAACTGTCATACTTACAGTACAGTATATAAAATATATAGGAGGTGTTTATATTTACTACTACCAAAGGTTTATTCTAGTAGCTACGCTCCTGTCACAATATTGAAGAGGTCAAAGAGGATCTTAACTTTAAATATATATATTATATAAATCTACATTATTATGACTCGACACAGTAATCGTCACTCTGACTCATTTGTTAAAGACTCCTTTCTTTTCTTGATTAACACAGTCTCTGTCTCCTGTGGAGCTGTGTCAGCTAACATTTCACACTTGTCATTAAAATGAGTTCATAGCTACCTGAGGAATATTATCAGTTCCAATACTGTCAATCCACTTTTGTAGGAAATGTTAGTCATGACAGAGTAGATGGACTTATGTAATATATGTCTAATGTGATTAAATGTGTCTTTTTTTTAACTTTTAATTGTACATCTGTTGCTCGGTGATTTTTAAGATGAGTTTAGAGTTTTTCAAATAGTCTGATCAGCTGTCTGTTCAGCTGAAAACAACCCTGTAAAGATTAAAGTCAATCATCAATGACACATGAGACTTTTAATCGTTATGCAAACACGTCGGCCACTTTTTCTTCACTGAACGTTAGGAAATGTCTTCTGTGAAGTCTTTTTTATTTAACACTGAAACGCGTGGACATCCTTCTGTGCTTCTGTGAAATCTAATGGAATTTCAGTTGTAAGGCAGCGATGAATCACATCTGATACTCTGACTGCCTTTGTAATTCAGCAGAGCAGCGTTAACGCAGCCACTGTTTCCAGAGAGGTCGCAGCAGGTCTTTCACTTTAATCAACCTCTCCTTTTTTTTACCCGGGAGCCTTCGCTGATGGCGATCACGCATCCCTGCGTTGCCACGGCAACAGACCGATTTGATTGACAGATCCAAGGGGAGCTTTTGGAATTTCTAATCAAGTGGCTGTCTGGCTTCCTTTCTGTTTGGCGATATTGCCGTTTGACTGCCGGGATTTGGCCCCATAAAGAAGAGCTGATAACGGCAGCAATTAGCCTCAGACACGTACTAATGGCTGTTCAAAGCTACAAGATGTGCTAGCCGCCACTTGGAAGTCTGCATGCGTGTGCACTGGACTGTACTGTAAGAGTGTGATACGCATTGACGGAATTCATTTGCATAGCAATGGGCGGATATCTTCCATACATACAGTGGCCCTTGTGAACAGAAATGTGTTTAACTGAAGTAATGAGGTTGAATACAAGCTGCAGATAGATTTTCTCTATTAGTTTATTTTTACCCTGCACCTGCTTTGAATTAGAAATACAGATTTTTCCTCTCCAGGTTTTCTCGTATTTTACAAATAACTCAATTTGGTGATTGAAAATTGCTTTCAGGGCCACAAAAAGGGGTTCACTGGAGCTAATCAAGCACCTCAGGCCTTTAGCAGCAGTCAGGTACATTGCTTTTGAACTATGCAGATAAATACAAAATAGAATACAATAGAAACAGCGATTCAATTGCCAATGAGTACACACAATTAAGCATTAGTTAAGCATTAATATATACTGAATTCATCATTTATAACGCATGAATACTCCTTAGTATGTAGTTTATAAACAATTACAAATGTTTTACTCATCATTGATATGCACAGTAGTTGTGGATTAGTAAATACTGAATTCATCATTTATAAAGCATGTTTCTGACATAAATACTCATTAGTATATGGTTTATAATCACAGTTATAAATGTTTTACTCTTCTGTACTAACGGTTAGTAAGTGTGTTAGTAGATGTTTTATAAAAACAAATTCCATTTCCAATGGATGGCCTATAAACAGTTATTAATGTAGGAATTGATGAATTCAGGCAGTTACAAAGCACTTACTACTTATTAATTAAGTATTTTGTGTGAGCTCATCTAAAGTGGGCACTATCTATGCCTTATAAAGCATTTATAAATGAGATTTAAAGGCTGCAATGCCTCAAGAATCACAAAAGTTTCAGTTATTATAAAGTGTTACCCATAAAAGTTCTGACTAAGACATGACAACACACAGACTATATATAGATCAGCAAAACAAATGAGAAGACTTCAGAAATTCACAGATCAAATCAACACGTGTGCTAGGAGTGTGTTGTTTATGGCGCAAAGTCACACACACTTTTACGCAAACACTTGCTCGCAGGTTGTCATTATCTGGCACTTTTTCACAATGGCTGGATAAAACCGTCAAGTCAGATCAGCAGAAAAATGAGCACAAAAATGAAGAAAATTAATTTCATAAAGAAGGTAATTAAGACTGCTCCCGAGAAGCAGTTTAGACGAAGATAAACTTTCATTCAAATCCCCTTAAAACAGAGGCTGCACCTGCTGCGTCTGTGCTCTCGTGTGACACCGCTGTGTAACCATGATGGATAATGAGTGTCACCACTCCGCCAACATGTACCAGCTTGACGTATAAGGATGATGGATCACGAGGGACTGCTTCAGTGTCATGTTTTGGCTTTGTGAAGAGCAGGTGAACCGATGGAAATGCAGACACGCTCGCATGATTCAAGGCCAGCAGACCGTGACAAAGATACCGAGGGAGAGGTTTCATATCTTTTTCCTTTCACACCCCTGAGTCTTTTTTAAAAATGTTTCTTTTGGCTTACTTCCGCTGGCTAAGCAGCTCGGGGTCAGATATCGGCTTAAATTCTCTGAGAAATGGATTTCATTGAGCTCACAATAAACACTTTGCACTTGCAGTGCTCTCCCTTTTGTAGCTGGCACAAAGGCAGATTCCAAACGTACTGACGCAGCAAAGTGTGCAGCGGGAAAATGCACAAGCTGGACATCATAAATGTTTATTGTTGCGTTTTAAAATTCTGTGGGGAATGTAGGGTAGCTTGCAAGGTTTGTTATGTACGACTGTTTGCTAATGACAAGATAAAGATTGAGAAGGAAAGCAAGGGAGAGAGGCTGCAGTGACCATTGAAAGGAAAAATGCCCTGATTTCTTAAGGCTGGGTCATATATCATTCCCACTTTGATCTGAGTCTATTCATCCTTTAGACTCTTTGGCACCATATTCCATTAGTCAGTTATCTGGCAGGCATTTTAAGCGATTCATCACAGCCCATAGCTCCTAGTGTATCTGGCATACACATTAAACACCTCAAAAATGAATGAAATACAATTAAAGAATGAAAATGCAATGCCAACGTCTGACTTGTCAACTTTCTTCTCAAACGAGTGCAGCTGTGCCACAGTTTCAGATGTAAAGGGGATTTTTGAAGCCTCTGTTGAAGCCATATTGCAGACTGAGCGAGCGAAATGAAGATAAATGCTTCGAGACGTCACACCCTCTGGGAAGAGGCGATGACATCAGACCCAGATGAGCAATCGCTCACATTATGCGTCGGATGCTTTTGTTGTTTTTAGCTTGATTGTTTCTTAGAAGCCCAGGACGGCAAACGAACGGACCCAGTGCCAGAGCTTTGAAGTAGACACACATACGCACAACGCCTGTTTGGTTTGGATCATTTGGACCATCCATCACATTTTTGTAAATTGCCATGTCTTTGCTGTAATCAGTTAGATTAGTACAACTATAAAATATCCAGATTGCCAAATTGCCTCTGGAGTTAATGACAGTGATTTACAGTTCACACTTGTATCATAGTGTAAGTGTGTATGTGTGTGTGTGTCTGGTAACATGTTTTTCTCTGCTCTCCAGGAAGCCTAATAAAACTTAATCATAAACAGTAGGGCTCGCTCAGGCTGAGCTGCAGATGCACTCAGCTGATCATTAACATGCATGAAAATGGCTTTTTAACAAGAAATTCTCTCTTTTTTTTGTGTGTGCGTGTGCCTTCGTTCAGACGGACCGCGGCCATCCCAAAAGGAGATCATCTCGCTCCGAGCCTTCATGCTTCTCTTCCTCAAACAACTCATCCTGAAGGTACACGGAGAGATCACTAGTTGAAGTTGCAGGAAATGTCTTCTTTCCATTGTGTCCTGTGTCGCTTTTTCTCTCGCTCCTGGAGGCTGCTGGTTTAATCTGAAACGTGTGTCTCTGTGTGTGGAGAATCACATTATGGATCAGCAGCCTGAATGGAGCACTGTATCTGTATTGATTCACATTTACGTGTGTGCGTGGTTGCTGCTGCTTCGTAGTTAAAACAAGAACAGGATTAATGAAAGTCATCTGAGGTTAATAAGATGGAAAATCTACGTGGATTCTGAGCGTTTTGGTGAACAACGCTACGATTTTCTGCTTTTCTTCTTCACAGGATCGGGGTGTGAAGGAGGACGAGCTGCAGAGCATCCTGAACTACCTACTGACCATGCATGAGGTAAATGCAGACGCTGTGAGAGAGAGTGCAGGCCACAAAAAGAGACAGTGAGAGTGGCTGAGTGGAGCTGGTGGCAAAATGTGCATTACAATTTGTGAGCTGGAGTTATGGTCCACTTAAACAAGTGAGAGTGTGAGTCAGCTTCGGTGCCGTGACAGCATGAAAAATGGCGCAACAATGGACTGAACAGAATGTACTCTTCTGTAACAATTATATCTATTCTTGTTCTGAAATACCACCTGCTCCTCCACAGCCCCCCCCCTCCCCACCACCACCACCACCACCACCTCCACCTCCTTGTCCACCCTTACAACTCTCTCTTTGTCCTCTTAACCTTCTATTCTTCTGTCCCACGGGGCTTTTCTTTCCCGCCTCCGTTCACCTGTTCAACTCGAGCTCTCTTTTCTCTGCAGGATGAGAATATCCATGATGTGCTTCAGCTGCTGGTGGCTCTTATGTCTGAACACCCAGCTTCCATGATCCCTGCATTCGATCAGAGAAACGGAATAAGGTGAATGTAGCCCGCATGTACACACACACACAGATTTGATGCAACACCTGAAATAGATTTTTCTTTATTAAATATGATTCTAATCAGTGTTTGTTTGAATATGTTTGATTTACACTCTCGGTCTGACCTTTGCTTTGTTTATCTATTTCTGTTACAAGAAGTAACCAGTGTCATATAACAGAACAAATATACATGCAGTTCAATATTTATTACAATATATAGAGACATTCATTGTTTTGTATTAATAGACCGAATAAACTCAGCTACCAAAAAACATTTTTTTAGATTGTTAAAGGTCATACTTGCACATTTCCTTTTATGAATATATTTAGAGATAATGAATCAGGGACATATTCAGATTTATGAATTTACCAAACACTAATTGTATCTTTTGGTTTTGATCATATTATCATACAGAACAACATTCCCACTCTCTGAACTTTTAGAAACTCAAAGATCTGATTTCTTTGAATGCTTTTTAATCCATATTGATTTAAGTCCCAGAGGGGTGTTATAGCTTTAACCGATATTATTCAATTCATGGCTTGTACAACATATTTTGTAATTATTTGCTGTGTTTCGTGACAGTCTGACTGTCTGTTTTAATTGACTTGGCCAGGACTCCCTTTTAAAAGAGGTTTTTCTCAATGGAATCTTTCCTGGTTAAATAAATTTAAAAAATGATATGATTTGTCTGATGAGCATAAAACAAAATCCTCAGTTTTACGCAGCACCAATCACATCTATTCTTTTTGTATATTTTAGCTATTGTTTATACATTCAGTTACAAAGGTTAGCTTCATGGATGTCTTTCCCTGTCCTCTGAGGTCCCTCATGAAATGATGAAACTGCTCCAGTCAGCACATAAGTTTCTAACTTCAAGGATGTGTATCAGGCAGCAGGCGCTGACTGCACACGCAGCTTCTTATAGCCCACATGTGAGGTGCTATAATCCTTTCAATGTCGTCTAATCAGTGTGGGTGTGTGTTTGACATCTTACAGAGTCATCTGCAAGCTCCTGGCCTCTAAGAGCGAGAGTATCCGGGTCCAGGCTCTCAAAGTCCTGGGCTACTTCCTCAAACATCTTGGTCACAAGTCAGTACCTCTTTGTCTCTGTGATAAATGTCTGCTATAGTGTGGCATTAGTGCACAATGAATCACTGAAATCAGGGAGCACTTAAAGCATCTTTTTTTTCTGCCACAACTAAAACACAAATACTGCATCAGGATGAGAGTGAAAGGCCTTGCACTGAGGTCTGAGTGTAAAGAAACACTCTGCAGTAAAAACTGCAGCAGTGCAGCCTCCAGTGAGCCTCACAACCACTGTTTGTTTGTGTGTGTGCGCGCAGCCATAATGTCCTCATCATCAAGTCCAGGTGGAATAATCATTTCGACAGTGTGAACTGGCAGGGAGGTGGACCCTTGATGAGCAGCAATGAATGCTGGGGGATTTCATTGTCCCGTGTCACACACACACACACACACACACACACACACACACACACACACACACACACACACACACACACACACACACACAAATCTGACTGCTCGACATGGGAGCAAGCTGCCAAGCTGCACCTGAGCCCTGCACCTTCAGTCCCCCACCTACTTAACATCTGCCTGCACGGCTGCCTCTTTAAGTTTGCACACTTGATACTTTTTATATGAATTCTATATAAATAATACATTTGATATTGATTCAAATGGTTTACACACAATACAGCCAAACATTCCAACCTGTGAAAGATATTTCAAGATATTTTTTAGCATTTTTCATGTGATTTACTGATAATCTGATGATTTATTGTCTTAAAAAACAGGATAAAAAACTCTTATGTCATTTTGGACCTCAGATTAGAATAAGACCAGTCAGAGACCATGTCACATCTAATAAACAGCTGTTTTAGTAGAGATACTGCTTGCTGTTCCCACTCGGCGAGGGTTAATAGCTACCCTTGACAAATCAAATTTTCTGCAGCGTTTCTGCAACATCAACAGGGTGTCACTTAGCCGCAAATGAGCTGTTGTGGATGAGATTTACAGTTCTGTGTTTCTCAGTGATTCACCAGTGAGCTCACCAGCTGATGGAGATCTGAGACTTCATTTGAGATTTATTTAAGATTTCAGAGTATGAGTGTGTGTTTTTAATCGCAGTCATGGTGATGTCTTATTACGACCAAGCTTCACAGACACAGTGCAATCATTTCAGTCCAAAGTCTGACATTGGTTTTATATTTCCTGTTGTCAAGGCGGTTGGACCTGGACCGTCCAAAACAATTTTCACTCTTTGTAAAATGTAATTATTCAGTTAGAATAGAGAGTAAAATTAGAAACTCATTAAAGTGACTGTAAAAACTAATTAAAGCATGATAATGGGAGCTAAATGATTTGTTAGGAATCTACATGTGTGATTGGGTATTGTGCAAACTTGACTTCTTTTAGGTTTCTAATGACCTGGTTACAGTCAGAAATGTCCAGGAGCTTTGAGCGTTATTCATTTCATTCAATTTCAAAAAATACTCAAAGTTAGCCATCCCTGATTTTTGAGCCTCTCCAGTTAAAAGCCTCTTAGAAACACAATTTTCTCCCACTGGCAATGTTAATAGCCAAAACTTAATCATTTGCAGCCATATGAGCGTGGCCTCAGCGGTTCCCGCAGCGCTCTCTTAATGCCTTTTGTTAATTCCTCTTGTTGGTATTCATTCATCGTCCTCTTTTCTCCCAATGTAGCTGACAGGGCCACATGGTGCCACCTGCCAATATCAGATCATCATCAGGCCGGTGGCGATCAATGTGAAGTTCAGCTGTCATAAAATCTGTTATGAACGGCAAACTGTGTGTGTGTGTGTGTGCGTGTGTCATTGCAGGAGGAAGGTAGAGATCATGCACACACACAGTCTGTTCACACTGCTGGGGGAGAGGCTGATGATGCACACCAACACCGTCTCCATCACCACCTACAACACTCTGTATGAGGTAAGTGATTGTTTGGCACTTCCATCGACACGCTGCGTCACTATAGCAACGTACCTGAAGCAATGCCCCCCCTTCTCTTTTTTTTGTCATTCTATTTTGAGCCGTCACATTTTTCCTGATTGTCGTGGCATTTAATTGACGGCTGTTCATGTTTTTTCCGTCTGTGCAGATTCTGACAGAGCAGGTCTGCACTCAGGTAGTGCACAAACCACACCCTGAGCCTGATTCCACCGTCAAGATCCAAAATCCCAGTGAGTACTTAAAGAAACACTGTGGCTTTCATCTGTCTGTCTCTGTGCGTCCTCTGCTCAGCCAATAATGCGGCATTGTTTTAATGCAAGAAAACAAACCACAAAGCCTGAATCAGAATACGACAGTGCTGCCATCGCCTGCTTATTGATCTGCCTCACTCTCTCCTCTCTCACGTTTGCTTTCCCTCATTCAAAATGCTCTTTTTATATTTGTTTCGTCTCCTTCCTCACCTCATTGCCTGTTGTTTCGCTTCCCATCCAGTGATTTTAAAAGTAGTGGCCACCCTGCTGAAGAACTCCTCTCCCAGCGCTGAGCTGATGGAAGTCAGGAGACTCTTCCTCTCCGACATGATCAAACTCTTCAGCAACAGCCGCGAAAACCGACGGTAAGAGCATGCAAATGACTACGCCTCCATTTACTCGAGTACATGCCATTTGCCTCTTACAGTCGTCATTTTGATAAAACGCTCGCGCCGCAGCCCGGCTCACATGCAGTGTTTGTTGTTGCGTACCAGCTGCCTGCTGCAGTGCTCCGTGTGGCAGGACTGGATGTTCTCCCTCGGTTACATCAACCCCAAGAACCCAGAGGAGCAGAAAATCACTGAGATGGTGTACAACATCTTCAGGATCCTGCTCTACCACGCCATCAAATACGAATGGGGAGGGTGGAGGGTCTGGGTGGATACCCTGTCCATCGCACACTCCAAGGTGAGTGCAGGATACACATTGATCGATGAACTGTCTTTACCACATTGTTGCAGTAATAAACAGCTGCTGTACCGTGCTTTGTGTGTTTGGTGGTATATTTCTGTCAAAGATGGTAATAAATTCACAGTAAACGTCAGATTCTGGCTCCTCTCCACACTCACCGATCATACATGAAGAAATCCATTAATCTGGAGACAGATACACCAATTTACCCATCAAGAGACTAGAATGCCATGCAGCCACATACTATTTTTCATGTTTAAGGACTGATTGTCTTACTGTCACTGTGAGTGATGTCAAAACTCCAAATTACAACAATCAGTTGTCGACAAAGATAAGGAAGGTTGACACAGTAACAAGGTTGATGACTGCTTAATTCCACTGATGATCACAGATAAATGAATCAATATATTGTAGGGTTAAGGTGCTGGTAAGGTCGGTTGGGGTCAGCCCTTGTATGAAGGCTCGGTCTTCGCTGCAGCAATCAATTCGATTTCAACCTGCAGTCCTTTGCTGCGTGTCGTCCCGCTCTCTCAGTCCCCACTTTTCTGTTACCCTTCAGCTGATTGATTGAACCAAAAATAAACGCGTAGTATGGAGGATATTGATATTTTGAGTGAAGCTAAAAGATGAGTATTAAAAGTATGGATTTGTACATACCGCCTGTCGTCGATGGTAATTCTTTGTTCAGTGACCTACAGTGCCCAGAAAAAAAAAAGCCGACATGACTCATACGATTCAATAGATCTTTTTCATTATTGATTGACTCTATTCACTGGTGGAAACTTAACTCACCCATTTTCCCACAGCAGTGCACAGAGAGAGAGCAGTATGGATAACGGTCTAATAGCCCTGTTAGGCTAGTGTCCCAGTTTTATCCCTCCAGCTTTTAGTACAGATGATCTAGGAGCCCCATAAGGACTACCTGCTGGGGAAGTTATTAATGTGAATGTTCTTTTTTTTTTTTGTTCTGATCACATCACCAATTATATCTCCACCCTGTGTCACAGGTGACCTACGAAGCCCATAAAGAGTACTTGGCGAAGATGTACGAAGAGTATCAGCGTCAGGAGGAGGAGAACATGAAGAAGGGGAAGAAAGGCTCCGTGTCCACCATCTCTGGGCTCTCTGCCACGCCCGCCCCGGTTGTCAACGGCAACCTGGAGATTGACGACAACTCCCAAACGCAGACGCCTGAGAGCGAGGCGGAGTACAGCGAGGGTGCTGGCGGAGACTCGCGCAACCTCCTCGCTGAAGGCGCCGTGAAGAGACCCAACGGAGAGGCCCTGACGCCCGGGGAGCAGGGTGCTGGTCCCGGGGTGAGGGTGGAGGTCCATGACCTGTTGGTAGACATTAAAGCAGAGAAGGTAGAAGCCACAGAGGTGAAGTTGGACGACTTGGACTTGTCTCCAGAAGGCCTTAGTGGAAGTGTAGGTGGAGGAGGTGGGGGAGGAATAGAGAACGGGCCTCTGGTAGAGGTGGACTCTCTCCTGGACAGTGCTTACTGCGCTGTAGTTCAAAAACTGAACGGGAACCTGGCACAGAAAGATGACACGCCAGGCTCAGGGGTGGGGATCGGGTCAAGCCTGGGGCTTTCAGGAGTCAGCCTGGAGGATGATGGGAACATGGGTCCGCTCATCACGCTGGCTGACGAGAAGGACAGTGTCCCGAGCAACAACGGATTTCTCTTCAGCAAGGTATGATGCTACATAAAGATTACTGTCACTGATTACTTCAATCGTCCACTAATGACCACTAATGCTGCACCTCTAAAAACTTAGTCATTCCCCTAATACAGTTGTTTGTTGTCTTTGTGTTCATCTCTTCCAGGTTGACGAGAAGCTGCTTCCAGCTCTGGCAGCCACAGATCCCCTCGTACTCCCGAGTCCAGACCAGCCCGCTCCATCCGGCCCAGTGCCAGCTCATTCCACCACCAGCGCCAGCGATGACCTCAGCCTGCTGGCCCACATGACTAGCTGCGGTTCTGACTTAACGCACACCCAGAGCCACACATCTGGGGAACTTCCAGAGGATGGACCCTTCAAAATCCAGAGCCCTCTTGCTGACATCAGCTCCATCGCTGAGGCTGAGAGCCAATCCCAAATCCAGGGAGCCTCTAGGCCAGATTTCCCAGAGGGAGAGGGCACATCCGGGGTGGAGGGAGAGGTTGCTGGGCTTAAGACCGGAGGAGACACAGCCAGCACCACCTCTGATACAGAGAGGTCAGATGACGGGAAAGACAAGGACACAAAGAAGATCCAGACAACTGCGACCACACAGGTGTGTTACCATGTACATGTGTGTGCAAATCTGCAAGATGCTGGGTCCCTCAGATTATCTGGGCTGCACGAATGACTGCACACACATAAACTAAGTTCCTCTAATAGCTCAGTGAATACAGAGAATCTTCTGTGGTTTCTCTTAAAAAATTGAATTTCATAATGGTACGTGTGCTGACTTTTTAATGACTCTTTGCTCCTACAGGCCCTCCATGGTCGCACCGCGGCCCAGCTGGAGCGGGACCTGCGTGTTGACCTGGGTTTCAGGGGCATGCCCATGACGGAGGAGCAGCGCCGGCAGTTCAGCCCCGGCCCGCGCACAACCATGTTCCGCATCCCAGAGTTCAAGTGGTCTCCAATGCATCAGAGGTTGCTCACTGACCTGCTGTTCGCCCTGGAGACTGACGTGCACGTGTGGAGGAGGTGAGTCTCTTTGGTTCCTGTCGTTTGTTTAGCTCATACTATTAGCTCAGGTATTACAAGATGAGATGCTCAAGATATTAAAAAATGAAGTGATATCTCTAAAGTTTCACTTTTAAAGCTGCATGTTGTGTTTATTTTTCATTTCAGCCACTCCACCAAGTCAGTGATGGATTTCGTCAACAGCAACGAGAACATCATCTTCGTCCACAACACCATCCACCTCATTTCTCAGATGGTGGACAACATCATCATCGCCTGTGGAGGCATCCTGCCTCTCCTGTCTGCCGCCACCTCCCCTTCTGTAAGTGGCTCTACTTCGCCCCTCTGTGGTGGGAGGGGAAACTGCAGGTCAACAGCTGCCTCATAGGCTTTGTAACGCAGGCGTTAACGCCAAAACAGACTTTGAGGAGCAAGATTCTCCCTCGCGCTCAGAGCAGCGTTGATCTTATAGGATTGAATAAGTTAAAGAATTTATTTTGTCTTTTACATTTTGTAGCTTTTTTTTAATCAAAAACAACGTCAGATGTCTGAAAGGGTGAATTTAATACTTGCAAAAAGGTTTAGTTGATTAGTTAGTTTAGTTTGGCCTTGAATTAAAAGATGACTTAAACTCCCTGGATTCCTCTCCTCTGTATCTCCATGTCTAACAGTCAATCTAACACTTCTCGTGCAGTATTTTGAACCTTTATTTGATCTTTGTTCTAACCCTTTTTATTAACAGCCTTTATTTCATTTGATAGTTTGATAATCTATTATTTTAATCATCTTTCTTTTGTTCTTTTTCTCTCTGTGTTACATGTTTCCTGTGTACTTTTCTTGTCTCTGTTGTCTCTGTTTTTGTCTGTGTTTGCATGTGCAGAGTTCTAAGAGTAGTGCCAACACTGTAAGTCGCAGTTTCTTCCTCTCTTTCTACTCTACTAATACTTTGCTCTGGTCTTTTTACCATTGTGATCGACACTAAACCTTGCTTGTCTGACATCCATAGTGTTTCTATTTATTGTGCTCCTTTGCTGCTAATCAATACCCCCTTATACTGTTTGTATCATCTGTAGGTATGCATTGATCTCTCTGCGTAGGTGTATCTAGTTCTTAAAGTTATAAGGACTAGATATATTGAACTGGATACACTTTGTATAATATTCTAACACTGTTAGAATGTTATACAAATAAGGAGGATTAAACTGGACTAAAAGGCCAAGAGGTGGATTGAATAATAGAAAATATATTTAGAGATGAAAATAGTATATTTTATGAGAGTTTTCCAAAAACTTCTTTGGGGGTTGCATCTGCTAAGCCTGTCCCATTTGTATCAACACTAAAGAGGGCAGGAGGAGCCGGACCCCAGAGGGGGTCAAAGGGAGAGGAGGTGACCCCTGTTCCTGGGGGAGGAGGCCCAGGGGGAGAGGTGCGTAAAAAAAGAGCCTGAGACTCCCACCATCACCAGAAGAGCTAAGAGCACCAACCCCAAGCCCTTCTGTCCTCACCTTGTGTGTCTGTTATTCCCCAAATGTCTGTGCTCACTCGCTCAGACGAGTCTCCAGACGCTTTGCACTTATTCGATTTTCCACAGCCGTGCACATCCTGCTTACTGAAGCAGAGACACAGCAAACCACACACTTGGTTTGATTGCAAGTTTAAAGCCCTGCTATGCTGCCTGCAGTTTGATTTTTAATAGAGATACACTGACAAATCTGGTCCTTGGGTTTTTGTAAACAGAAGAGGACTTGTATGAAACACATTTATTTAGCTTCACCTGTCTCTACACTGCTACTGTTACTGCTAACAGGCCACACTGCTACTGTCACAATCCCACTGTTATCATTACCTGTGTGTCATCAGGCTGTACTTCCTCTGTGTTGTGTAGAACACCTCATGTTGCCAGATTTCATCATATAAGTATGTATTCCACCCAACCAGCATGATGCTCAAAGGTTGCTTTTTCTGTTTGTTGGCACAATCAGCCGTGACTGTTGAGGTCAGACCCAGCTGCATACATTTTCTAAAGGTCACTTCTATTGTTTAAAAAAAGAGGGCACTTCAGTGTTTCACCACCTTTCTGAAATCCAATGAAATAGCATCCACTTCATTTCACGTGCCAGCATTTCACCGGATAACCTGCGAGCGTGTGTGTGTATGTGTGTGTATTTCTCCTCCCTCCTTCCTGCAGACGGAGTTGGAGAACATTGAGGCGACGCAAGGCATGTCTTCAGAGACGGCCGTCACCTTCCTGTCTCGTCTCATGGCCATGGTGGACGTCCTGGTGTTCGCCAGCTCTCTTAACTTCAGCGAGATCGAAGCCGAGAAGAACATGTCGTCAGGAGGGCTGATGAGGCAGTGCCTCCGCCTGGGTGTGTGCTAGTTTAATTTCATTATGATTCCTCTGTTTATTGTTCTTTTGATTCACAGGTCATTCTATAAAATGTCAGAAAAATAGCAAAGAACCTTTTTTTGTCTAAAACAAGTGGAAGATTAGTGAGTTTTGCTAAATAAATTATATAGTTTTATCTCAATTGGCTAATTGATTAATAAACTAATTTATACAGCACTACTGTTGACAAGGTCAACAACAGATCTCTAGCTCAATAGGTAGGAGTGCGTGCCCCATGTACGAAGGCTCAGTCCTACACTGTAAAAAAAAAAAAAAAATCTGCTGTAAAATTTACGGTAAAATACAGGCAGCTGTGGTTGCCCTGAACTTTACCGTAATAAATACAGTATCACCTTTCCTAATATAACGGTAACAGGATATTGTTACTGTTGATTTTACAGTTAATCTTGGTGTTTTTTTCTCCATATTTTACCGTATAATTACAAGTTTTTCCCCTCAAAGAAATGCTGTTTTGCCATTAAATATTACAGGGTAGCTGCAGTGGCCCAGAGTTTCATTCAAACCAGTGGACACACACCCTCCCTTGTTGTGTCATCCCCCTCCTCTCTCTCCCTGCTTTTCCTGTCACTCTTCAGCTGTATCTGTCAAATAAAGCTTGAGAAGAAGCCCATAAGACAGCTTTAAAAGATTCTCCCAGTTGATGTGCATACTGAAAATGTGTCATATTTTCTTGTGATTTCTCAGTCGTGAACTATTAAATTATTTTGTGTACCTGCTTATGCCAGTCTATAACAGGTTTCATCTCAACGATCCAAATGTACATATGCTTAAAGAAAATTTGTAGCGGAGCCAAAAAACAGAAGCCGATAAACAATCTGCAGGATTTATACGTGCTTTAACCTTTCGGGTTTGTAAAGAGAAATGCTGTGACTCCTATAAATCTCCCTCCAGTGTGTAATACCTACAGTGTTCACTTTTGTGTCCATCAGTATGCTGCGTGGCAGTGAGGAACTGTCTGGAATGTCGGCAGAGACAGAGAGATCGGAGCTGCAAGTCCTCCTTAACCAGCAGCAAGTCACAGGACAGCCTCCACAGTGCCTCCACCACCAGCAAGGTACCCCCCCGCCACACACACACGCACACACACACATGCACACACAGGAATCAAACACCAATCTGACACAGAAACATGCATATGTATGATACACCACGTCTGACACCCCGTCTTCCATATTTAGCAGGATCCAGACAGACTGCTGCAGGATGTGGACATCAATCGTCTCCGAGCCGTGGTTTTTAGAGATGTGGTAAGACGTAGTGTTTGTGTGTATTTTTTAGTGTGTACAGGATGTGTATGTTGTTTGTGCTGAATAAATGCTGTGTGTAAAGCCCTCTGAGGCAAAGTACTTTGTGACTTTGGGCTATACAAATAAAATTGATTTGAAATTAATTTGTTATTGCTCTGTAGGATGACAGTAAGCAGGCTCAGTTCCTGGCGCTGGCCGTCGTGTACTTCATCTCGGTTCTCATGGTATCGAAGTACCGGGATATTTTAGAACCCCAGCGGGAGATTGGCAGGTCGACCAGCCTATCAGGGAGAAGCATCCGCCACGAGATCAACTCCCCGACCAGCACAGGTGATTCTTTTGTTCTCCTGCTGCAAAATTCTCAATATTAGGTTGTAATCTCAGACAGCGGTGACTTATTATTGTAGTGCTGGCATAGTGAATACAGGCCTTAGGAAATCAACAATTCTTACACAAGAATATGAGATTAGAGGAAGAGAAAGGGAAAATAGCTGAGAATGAAATATTAAAAATAGACAATATTTTGTGGGATCTCTTGACACTGCATTTGACAAAAAAAAATGTTGGTGTGCATATCTCTTTGCTCATAAAATCACATTTCATCTTTTATTTCTTCCCCCATTCCTTCAGAGCACCCATCCACAGCATTCTCCGACCGTGACAAGCAGACCCCCACCCCTGTGGATGACTCTCCCCGGGCCGGCCTCCCCCACACAGACTCAGGCATTGGAGAAGAGGGCCACGTGGCCGGATCCCTGAACGGCTCGGAGATGGGTCTGGGGCTCGGCCTCGGCCTGGTGGGGAGAGAGACGGACAGAGACAGAGACAGAGACATGGGAGGAGGAGTAGGAGGTGGTGGTGGGGGGGGGGGAACAGATCTGTTGTGCAGCCTGTCTGATGTTAGGAGGTCACAGGAGAGCCTTCTGGATTCTCCCCACAACCCCGGCTCCACCCCCAACTCCAGCCAAGCTCCGCCTTCGTCCATCTCCAGCATAAGCCAAACTAACAAAGGCATCAATGTCAAGGTGTGTGTGTGTGTGCTCCTTTCACTGAGGTTATATAAGGCTATGTGTTATTAAAATATGCACCTTGTTATGACACATTTGTTATTTCATAGTTTACTGCTGGAAAATGTGTTTTGCTAAGCCTGCGTTGAAAACCAAATTTACAATGTCACGGTGCACTTTTAAGAAAACTAACAGAATTAGTCAAGCCAGTAAACTCCTCACAGCCTGTGCAGCTCCAGTCCTGTAGTCACCGTCTCTCCATCTCTCTCTCTCTCTCTCTCTCTAAAATGCAGGAGATCCTGAAGAGTTTGGTGGCGGCTCCAGTCGATGGAGGGGATCTGGGACAGGAGTCCGGGCCCACACCCTATCACCCAGACCCTGCCCTGAAGACGCACCCCATGCTGCCCATGCAGTTCCACTCCTTCGACAGGTCAGTTTACGTTTGACCTGCAGGGGGCGGGAAGAACAGACAGAGACAGTGAAGCCTGACACATCCGTCTATGAATTGATTTTTTTCCAGCCATTACTGATCTTTCGCAGACGTGCGTTAGCATGCTTTTATTTGTCAAATTGCTGAGGCACAGAATCGATGATTTGATTTGTATTTAGAAAATGATTCTCTCTTTGAACAAAGCTCTTTGGGTGGTAACGTTTATAGGATTTACAAGCATAAATAATACGCTTGACTTGCCGGCAGTCACATTGATTTTTTTTTTTGTTGTTGTAATGAAACTCCAATAAGAAAAGCATAAAAATGTGAATTCAGCACAATGGCTTGTTAGCACTTTCTTACACTTACTGTGCAGTCTGAGTTTGAGACCCGACACATTTAGTTTGAGAATTCAATCTGAAGTGACGCTAAGAATGATTTGTTTTTTAGCTGCAGTGATATCATAAAAAATGAAACATGACTGAGACACGCGTCGATTCAATTCCTTCATCCCGATTTCAACATTGATTCTAGGCAAAAATCTCACAGGCACGGAGATATCGGTGCTGAATAATAAAATCGTTGGACGTGGCAGGACATAAAGAGAGGCTCAAATCGTCCTGTCTTTTCCAAACTGTTAACATGTAGACTCTCCACTGAGTGATGACCTGCTTCTGTGTGCCGTGCATCACTTAGTCTCCTTGATCCTGCCCTGTGGCAGTGCTTGAGAGCTCGGTTATTGATTGAAGACGATATGCATAATAGATCATGGACGACTCTATCTCCATCTCCAGAGATGTCAGTCCGATGTCAGTCTGTACGACTGCTGCAGACAGACTGATACATTCAGCCCATCAGCCCATATAAATGAACACAGTTTCTAAATTTCTAAATTTGACTCACATGCTTGTAATGTTGACTTTTTAGAAGAAAAAAAATCAGATTTTATAGTGCTACATATTGATAAATACAATATTAATGGCACCTTATATGTTTTATGGGATGACACCCTGTTGAAACCGTTCAGTCAGACAGCTCACCCTCTGTGGAATGTTTTTTGGATTGAGGACTAGCCTTTAGCTTCATCCCTACCCATACACACAGAGATATTGAGGAGTGATGAGCAAATATCTTAAAGCCCTCATAGTCTGGGGCACCTCAGTAGCTCACCTGGTAGAGCATACACCTCGTGTATTAAGGCTAACCGCAGTGACCTGGGTTTGATTCCTTTGCTGCACGTTGCCCCCTCTGAATTTCACCCTTCATCTCTCCAGCTCTATCAGTCAGTCTGCAGGTGGTGAGCGACAGAGCAGAGAAGGGAAATTTTTGAAGGCTGCCAAATGTGGATGCTGTGTCTGGCTTTTGGGGGGGGGGCGGTGGTGCAGTGGATAGCACTGTCACCTTCTGTGTGGAGTTTGTTCGAGTCAGTGTGTGTCTGCAAGTTTGTCTCATGGCTTTTATTGCGTGTCATCATACTCTCACAGGAGCGTTGTGGTCCCGGTCAAAAAGCCACCACCCGGCAGCCTGTCGGTGAATACGGTGGGCACCCCCACCACTAGCGGAGCAGCCACCGCTAGCAGCACACCAAACATTTTTGCAGCTGCAACGGCAACACCCAAGAGCATGATCAACACCACAGGTGAGAGATGACACACACATGTACTTTTAACCAGTGATGCTATTCATGCAATGCATGTTTGTGTTTTTACCTGCACTGCATCTGTTTGGTGTAAAAAAAAGGAGAGGCAGCTGCAGCATGACAAAGGTGTTTGTGTAAAAGGCCTCCAGCAGTTTAAAGGCAGCTTGATGAAGCCGAATTTCTTCTCACTTAACAAAACTCTGATGCTTCGCTGCGCCGTGCATTGACAGCAAACTAGAACAGAAACAAACTGAACCAACAACAGCACCGGCGAATCCTTTCGTGATTAGTCTATTTCAGTGGCAGGATCCAGATCTAGGTGCTTACAGGAAACACAGCAAGCTTAAGATTGTGCTGTTTACAAGGTAATACAGACAGAGAGAGAAGAGAAGAGAGGAGAGGACCGAGGCGGTGATGTAACCTGATTCTGTTGATTTAGATAATCACATCATGAACAAACTATTCGTTTTAGCCCGACAAGAACGTTCACTCAGTGAACTCGCCTGTGCTGGACCATGATCCTTTCACACAGCTTACATCCCAATGCAGGAAAAGAACAGATGAAGAGAAAATATGCCAGATATGGTCTTAAAGTCCATG
The DNA here is from genome assembly GCA_004119915.2 of Collichthys lucidus. Taxonomy (NCBI): domain Eukaryota; kingdom Metazoa; phylum Chordata; class Actinopteri; family Sciaenidae; genus Collichthys; species Collichthys lucidus. The sequence goes on from CM014092.1 coordinate 2,725,630, forward strand.
TGAAGGCAATACTGAGATTCCTTTCAAAATACACGAAGTATGTTGTAAAATAGTTGCTGAAAATATGTGAAAAGACTTTGAAGGATACATTACTGAAATGTGGAGTGAGAGGTTCAAACAGTTTTCAGTCCAGGATTTTGTGGGCGGTCCTTAAAGGGTGGCTCGATGACACGCTGAGGCCACCCTGAGCATACCCCTGCAGCCCTAGCAGAGAGACAGAGATGAATTCATCTCACTCAGTGTTTCAAAGTTAGGCATGTCATTTTCTGAACTCATCTGACACGTTTCAGTCGCTTCAAGATCGCTGCTTGACTCCTTCCATGAGTGGGCGTGGCTTCAGCACATTCAGCAGGCACACCCACACAGTCCTGGAGCTGAGAATTAATTTTTACCTGATTTTGACACCTCATTTTATAAACTCATTCATATTTTTAATCATTCAAACTTGGCTAGGTGGTTAATAACACTTTCTTCTTTGGTCTAACAAAGAACACGTATTTGTCCTGACATTACACAGACAGATAATAATATAGGAATCAAACAAACAGCGTCTCACTCAGCAGATCCACTGTAGCAGAGTGGATTTCTATTTGAGGCTCAGACTTATTGCTCTGTATCATACATGCATAGTGGACAGAGAGGGGATTAGTTCCCTGGAATGGATTCTGTATATTGATTGCAAAGCTGTTTTCATAAACGGGGGGCCATTACCAGAAGACAAGCAGCAGCCTGTCTGGTGAAATACTATCTAAATTGAATTTGGCCGCAGCTGATCAGAACATTAATACATTTCCTTTATTATTATCCTGCACGCTAATCTCAGTCACGCTTGATTCATGTTACCATATGTCTTACCATTTATTGCTCTCCCTGCCGTCTAGGTGCTGCAGACTCTGCCTCCTCGTCCTCCTCCTCATCTTCGTCGTTTGTAAACGGCGCAACCAGTAAGAATCTGCCGGCGGTGCAGACGGTGGCGCCCATGCCAGAAGACACAATGGAGAACATGAGGTCAGAGCCGCAAACATCACAGAGCTCGTTATCGCTTCATTCACACTCCTCCCGCTCTTTGTTGTTTTTTTTCCTCCTTTTTTTGGCTTTTATGTTGATTTGTCTGTTTTTCTTGGGTGCCTGTCATTTTGCCACTTCATTCCTGTCCCTCTTTCACTTCACACTTAGGTCTTCATCTTTCCTAAAAAGGTCAGCTCACTCTCACAGTCACCATACTGATTCTACATTAGGGTTAGATATAATTACAGTTGTGGTGCACCTACATGCTTTTTGAGGCCTAGATGTTCGTACCTGATATTAAACATAATCATTTATTTGTCAGGATCAATGCAGCTGCAAAATATGTTATGACATTTTAGACTGACTAACCACAAAGAGCAAAACCTTAATTACTAATTTAATAGTAAATGTTTAGAAATCAAAAGTTCCACATTGAGTTATAAGCCGTGAGAATATTGGTCTAATATTTATTATAAAAACAGTCAAGCTACTTCATCTGTGGTATCACACACACACACACACACACACACACACACACACACACACACACACACACACACACACACACGTTCTGCTCACATGCACACGCATACCACCCACACATCTCACTCTCACAGTTTACACTTTGGTGCTCTTCATCCCTGACATGGCAACTGTGTTTTAATGTCACAGCTACAATATAATGTAGAGTTTGACGATATCAGCACTCCTCTATAGATTTCAGTCATTTTAAAAACATGTAAATAAAATTGTTCTAAAATATAAATCTGTGTTTTAGTTGTTTCCATACTCTGTGTAGGCTTCTCGCTAATAAAACCTAAGATGATCTGCGATATGACACTGTTATTATGACATTGTTATGACATAACTAGGAAAACTAAGAGCTAATATATACTGTAACATTTCTGTCTCTCTCCTTAGACCTGTTAGACAGTTTGCTGTGATCTGTGCACACCCATGTGAGCGGGAGTGTGCGTGCGCGCGTGCATGTGCTCTTTAATCAGTGTGTGTGTGTGTGTGGTTTGTATTGCAGTGCCTATTGTGAGGTGGCGCAGTGTGCGCTACGCAGCGGTCAGACGCCCCCTGAGCTCAAGTCTTTTAGCTCTCTGGCAGGCTTCCAGGCAGCTCCCCGAGATGCAGGACAGTGTTTTAGGCAAGGAGATACTCGTCCTGCCCCCCCCACCGCCACCCTGACCCCTACCCCCCACCTTTCCTCCTCTTGCCCCACCTCACCACCACACACCCTCTGCTGTGCCCAGCCACTACTAAATGTGCCCAGATCTCCTTGCTAACAGCTGGTTGGCGTCACTTCTGGCATGGTCGTCTTCTCACACTAACCCCAAACTCAAAGATCAGACCTGAGTCGAGCTGTCTTTGCAAATGGCTTTGAGTAACAGTTTGCTTCAACTTTTCAAACCTCTAATGTCGATCTAGTCGCTCATCTGGTATTTAGACAAATTCAGATTTGTAAACACCAGTGACCCAGGTCTGTGTCAGAAATCATACGCTTACGAGGCCAATAATCTGCACATCACTGCCATCATGGCTCCATAGTCCAGTCTGCTTTGCTCTCCTGCCTTACTTAACTTTCTTAACTGAACATAGAGTAGAAAAATATTTCACTGTGCACGTGATCTACACCTGTGTACACACACACACACACACACACAAAGGCACATCAACATGTGTAGCATTCACGAGATACGTAGCATATCTTCCAGTCCAGTTTGACTCAGGGCATCGTGTGGCAGGTTTAGCTTCTGCTGCACTCCCAGCTTCACTCATCCCACAATGCTCAGCTCATTAGCTCAACGATTAGCTTTAAAAAAAACTGTAGTGCCATCAAGCTTTCCTTACCAATACTAACCCAGGCATAGTGCTTTCATACCAGAACCACCACACACTCTTTGATTCTGGACATTTTTGTGTGTTCTGTGTCCATTCCAGACATTTTTTCTCTTTCTTTCTCTTGAGCGCCTCTCAGATTGCCTCCTCCGTCCCCCCCGTGTGATTTGTCCTGTGCTTCCTTCACCTCCCCCTTTTTTCTCACCTATCTCTGCTCATTTCCTGCATGTTCTCCTCACTCCCCTCTGCCCCACCCCCTCCTCATAGGCTTTGCTACACACTCTCTACTACCCTCATTTGTGTGTTTGTGTGTAGCTTATTTTCTTTTCACTCTCCCATCGTCCTCATCTTTTCTCTCACTTGTCCCCCCCACCCCACCGCAGCATCACCACCAAGCTGGAGCGCGCTCTGGAGAAGGTGGCCCCCCTGCTGAGGGAGATTTTTGTGGACTTTGCCCCTTTCCTGTCCAGGACGCTGCTGGGTAGCCATGGGCAGGAACTGCTCATAGAAGGTACAGGTGCTGTACATGGCTCCTTTTTCTCTAACTGGCGTCTTCTCTGTGGAGTCTCCCCATTCACTGTCCCTCACAGCGTTGTTTGCGTGCGAGAGCGACTGAGAGGAAAAAGAAACGAGCGGGTGGATGAATGATGGATGGCGGGTGCGTGATCAGCTGAGAGCGAGTGTGTGAGTGTGTCTTTGAGCTGGCTGCTTCACTCATTCGTCAAACAGGTATGAAGTCACTTTTAAACAGCTAGCTAGACAATTTGTAATCAGATTACTTTTAGCATTAACACTGCTTTGATATATGGTACATGTGTTGTTATTCCTCCCTCTGCCCACCTGCTTCCTGGTGTCCTGTTTTCGTGATCCACTGTCTCAGTGTTGATCCCTCCCTCTCCCCACTTCCTGCTCTCTCTCCCTCCCTCCCCCCTATCCTCTCTCCTCTCTCCTCCTTCACCTCTCTCTCACTCGCTGTTTGTTCCTGTCTTCTCCGTGGCATGCTTTTTTTATAAACCACGACCATGTGTACAATAGCAGAGACGACTGATGCTACAGCGTCTCCTTTGATGATATTTCTGTGTCCCGCAGTGATTTGTGTGTGTGTGTGTGTGTGTGTGTGTGTGTGTGTCAGAAGAGAGGCTGACTGTGCTGTGTGTGTCTCTGTGCCGCAGGTCTGGTGTGTATGAAGTCGAGCACATCAGTGGTGGAGCTCGTAATGCTGCTCTGTTCTCAGGTTGGTAACTCCTCACCTCGCCTCTCTGTTCACTGACCTCACTCCCAGACAGAGTTCTGAAAGTGCTTTTTTTTTTTTTTTTTTAGCCCCGTGATAATTGAGGTAAAAAGTCAGTTGCACACTGGAAAGAAGCCGTCGTGTTATCGATCTGTCCTGTGAGGCAGGGTTGACTTTTTAATGAGCGCATTGCAGATGTAATACAATATGAACACACCATAGTTTCCCCTCATCAATACAGAGGCCATGAAACTGAATTTACAGTGTCAGTCACATGCACGTTAACATTTCCTGCGCTAGGTTTAGCTTCTGAGAATGAAGTAAAATGACAGAGACGTCACAGCCTGTCATCTGAGTCATTTCTCGAACTTGCATTCAAAGCCACTCTCTCCATTTTCCTGAATAACACTCAAAAGACAGAATGACAACAGAGAGGCACTTACCACTACAGAGCGCTCCCCTGATGGTGGCCGCGTTCTTTCTCTTTTACATCATGAAGTTTGTCTCACAGTTCCACATCTCTGTTTGGAGAATTCTGTCTGTCTGAAAGAGCTTTTGTCCTCGGAGGAGCTTCTTTTCATCAGCTCTCCTCCCGCGTTCTTCTTTTTCCCTTCCTTTCCTCATCTTCATCTTCAACAATACCTTCAGGCATCCCTGCTCCTCCGGTTCATTTTAACTCCAGCGCTCCAATGCCAACTGCTTTCATCTCCCACCACTCTCCTCACTGCCCTTTCCTCTCACCACTCCCTCTCCTTTTCACTCAGGCTGCCTGCTCGTCAGCATGTATAGTATTACCCATGGCTCCGGCCTTGTCTGCCATTAGAGGCCCGGGAGAGCGAACCCTAGCCCAGATATCGATCCTCTGTATGGGGAGGAGGGGTGTAACAGGAGATGCTCCCACATGTCCTTAACAGCCTTAAGAGCTAATGGAGCTCTGATAGTTTGAGGCTTTCAGCAACACTCTCATCCTGCTCCGGAGTCTCCACTCTCATATGCACAAACAAATAAAACACTCTGCGGGGGTGCACTTTCATTGGAAAGCTCTTAAAATGTTTGTTTTTTGTGATAGTGTACCTTCACACCGGCCATGATAAATTGTGTGTTTTCTTCTTGAATAAAGCTTATCGTTCTGGCTTTTTCAGGGTTGGATGATGTATTTTTTTTTAGGTATTTAGTTAATTCGATGAGTCAATTTTTAGTTATTTTATCTCAATTAAAATCAAACTGTCCCCACTTTAATCATTTTGATGTCTCCTCTACATTTAGGAGTGGCAAAACTCCATCCAGAAAAACGCTGGACTGGCCTTCATCGAGCTCATCAATGAGGGAAGGTAATCAGTCACACACACAGATTATCCACCCTACAGAATATCCTGTGATTCACACATTAACACCAACACTGTTATCAGTGCTTAACACCTAATGGCTATAATAGAGCTCTAATGACAACCTTGCCAGGATAAGTGCACGGTGCCATGTGTGTTCAGTAGGAAGTCGGATCATTAAAGTGCAATTAAGTTTACAGTTAATTGAGGCTGCACTATTTTCAGTGCCTTTAATCGTGTTGTTCTTTTCCCTCTGAACTGTTTATTGGATTGTGCTGGTACCAAACTTAATTAATGTGCAAAACAAAAAAAGGATGCAATGCTACTGTTTAAATGTAAAATGCAAATGACGGAGCAGTCTTTGTGACTTCATGATTTTGCCTAAGTTGCTGATAACTGCAATGTTTGTCCTTCCCCATGTTTCTCACTCCTTTGCCAGACTTCTGTGCCACGCCATGAAAGATCACATCGTGCGTGTTGCCAACGAAGCAGAGTTCATCCTGAACAGGCAGAGGGCGGAGGACGTACACAAGCACGCTGAATTCGAGGTAAACACACAGAGCACCGCTAACCCTAACCCATACAGAGCAGGTGTAGACTGTACTCTTTATAACATTATCTACAGAGACTCAGCAATTCCACCAGTTGACGGTGGTGAGGAAAAACTTCCTTTTAACAGACAGAAACCTCGAGCAGACCCAAGCGCATTGGTGGACATTTATCTGCTGTGTTAACACTAGTTACACCATAGTTTCTCTGTCATGCTCTGTTGTACACACTACTCTTTTAATAATTAAGAATCATGTTTATTATATCATCTGATTATCAGATATTATAAGAAAGATAATTCTGAAATGTTCATGTTGAAATGTTATTCTGCATAATAAATGAGTACTACTTTATTCTGATAGAAACACTCTGTACTTTCACTTGTAACAGAGTATTTTTACACTGCCATGTTGCTCCTTTTACTTGAGTAAATTGAGTAAAATATTAGTACCTGTTCCAAATCTCCATGAAGCTGCTCACATATATGTGTGACTGCACAAATAGATAACACTGCTCTGCACCACGTTGCTATATTTGACCGTCCTCTTGAAGTTGAAGTTGAAGTTGAATCTAATCTAATCTAATCTAATCTAATCTAATCTAATCTAATCTAATCTAATCTAATCTAATCTAATCTCTTCAGAACAAACAGCTCCCATCTCCTCGTCACCTCTTTGGTTTCTCCTCATTTCTGCTTTAACCCTTTACCTCCCTGTCGCCCTGCAGTCCAACTGTGCCCAGTACGCCGCCGACCGGAGAGAGGAGGAGAAAATGTGCGATCACCTCATCAGTGCCGCTAAGCACAGAGATCATGTGACCGCCAACCAGCTGAAACAGAAGATCCTCAACATCCTGACCAATAAGCACGGAGCATGGGGCACAATGTCACAGAGGTGAGCGCAGGATCGGATGATGCTCTGGGACGCTTTTAGATCAAACAGGATGTCACTCGACACCGGCACTGGATGAGTGCTCACATCAGATGCTTCCTGCATGCAATAAGTGATGGTTTTAGAAAGTGTAGTCAGACTCACTTTAGTCAGTGCTGAAATATAGAACAACAAACACATGTACAAAGGATAATATGAAGTTAACATGATTGTAGCTGCAGCTAACATCATTTCCATATTTAGCACACTGACACACACATTAAATCAATAATTGCTTGTTATCCAGACCTGTCTCCAGGCTGGCAGCTAGTGTGAGGACACACAGCATGTGCAGCCTGTCGTCTTCATGTCACCGCTGATGAAGTCAGTTGTACATGGCAGCGTTCGTGCTGTTAACAAACACCTTTTGATTAAAGTCAAGCTGCATCTGAAGTATTGATATTTACGTTAGCTCACATTAGCATCATTTACACTTACTTGTTATATATAGTATACTTTTTCCCTCACATGCCACCGACGCACCTTTCCTAACATCCAGTTCCTCCACTCACTTTTCTACTTTTCTCTCTTCTTTTTCCTCTGCTAATGTGCACTCTTTTTCTAGTTTCCTCCTCTCCTCCCCTCATCTTCTCTCTTATTAGTCTTATTTTTTATTCATCCTTCATTCAATCTCTCATATTCCTTCTTTTCCCTCCTAGCCTTCTCCCCCGCCTCTTCCTCAGTCATTTCCTCTCCTTCCCCTTGCCTCCTTTCTTGTTCCTCTAGCCTCCTCTTTTCCTTGCGCTCTTCTTCTATCTTCTCACCATTTTCTGTCTTGTTTCTTCCGTTTTTCTAACAATCTCACTATTCTTCCTTTTCCCTCCTGTCCTTCTCCTCCCTGGCCCACTCTTTTTCTTCTACAATTCTCTTTTCTTCTTCCCCTTCCTCTTCCTTTTTCTCTCCTCTTCTTTAATTCTTCTGCATCTCTTTTTTAAGCTTCCTAGCCTCCTCTTCAGCTTCCCTCCTAATCCTCTGCTCCTGCTCCTTTCTATTTATAATATTATATATCTATTTGTAATATTATAATCTGTGCTGGAGTATCATGTGTTTGTGTTGTACCTATACTACATGTGGGCTTTATAAATGGCTTCTTGAGGGTTCAGGTTTTTTTGTATACGGTTGACTAATTTATCTGAAAAATATTTGACTTACAAATCATACACAAAAATTGTTAGGCCTCCAGTCTACCCTTACTGTGTCACCTATAACTTCAGTTTCAATTCTTTAATGTCCCTGAATGGAAAAAAAAACACGTTACACCTTTGAAATGACCCACCTTTGCCCCTCCCCTTTTATGTCTACAGCCAATTACACGACTTCTGGCGTTTAGACTACTGGGAGGACGACCTGAGGAGGAGACGGAGATTTGTGCGTAATGCCTTTGGATCCACTCACGCCGACGTATCGCTCAAAGCCCTGGAGGACTACGGTCAGTGATGTATACCGATTTACTGTCAGCGCCTGCTTCTTGTATATGCACAGCGCTCACATGCACACTTCAAAACACAAACAGCTACCGAGGAGGAGGAGGACGGAGTCAAGTCCAAGAAGAATTTCCGCAGCCAATCGGTGGTCACTCAGAACCCAGAGGCGGAGTTGATGCTGGAGGGAGATGATGACGCCGTCAGCCTGCTGCAGGAGAAGGAGATTGATAACCTGGCAGGTCAGATATACACACACACGCACACACTGTGGCACAGTTCAGGTGAACAGTACAGTAAACTGTGTATGACTCTTGTTTTTAGTCCGTTTCCGTCCAAGACTTTTAACCTCCAAAGGCAAGTTCAAAGTTCGAAGGTTTCACAGCTACACTAACCGTCCGGCTCATAATCTACTAAAAACTGACGCTGATTGAATCAACACCTCACCAACATGTTGTTTAAAGTAGAAGAAGGAATGATCAATCTGAACTAACATGAAATGACTCTATTACAGTATTATCTGTTGTGAGTGATGAGCCTGTGAATACCTAAAGCAGTAACACCTGACTAAATGTGTAAGTCATTTGCCTGCCACAGGCCCCGTGGTGCTGAGTACTCCTGCTCAGTTGGTAGCTCCAGTGGTGGTGGCCCGAGGCACTCTGTCCATCACGACTACTGAGATCTACTTTGAGGTGGATGAAGAGGATCCTACATTCAAGAACACTGACCCTAAAGTAAGAACACGCTGTCTTTCTTTGTTATTGTTCAGCACAGGGGAAAAGATTTAGATCACTTGGCTTCACAGTTGTTTACATTTTTATTGACTGCTTTTCAGACATTGATTTGAATCGTTTGTGATTCATTTATACAGTATATGTAAATCTTTCTATTCACACACACAGGTACTGGCTTACTCAGAGGGTCTGCACGGAAAATGGATGTTCAGTGAGATCCGAGCCGTGTTCTCCAGGCGCTACCTGCTGCAGAATACCGGACTAGAGGTCTTCATGGCCAACAGAAGTAAGTCTAACTTACACTGGCATGACCAGCCACTGATTACATTTATTTAATATCTGCCATCAATATGTTCAGCTCATCAAACCTGAACAGAATGAGTTTCATAACACGTTAGCAAAAACACCACAGCATCTTTTTTTTTCACTGAAAGGTCTGGTGTGTCAGATTTATGTTGTTCTTTATGCAGAATATGGCATATAATATACAAACTGTTTCATTAGTTCATTAGTTACCCACTTAAATGAGCAATTATTAACTACAGGTCCCACGTGTCCTCCTCCACGTTGTCCACCATGTTTCTATCCTGAACAGACGAACCAAACGCAGTAGATCGGGATCACAGTTTTCATACCTTTCGTGGACGTCGTAGTTTCTCCTTCACCCTTGGAACTTGAGGGTGACTGGAGGGGATCGCAATTTACAACTCTACCACTAGATGTCACTAAATGCTACACATTGACCCTTTAAAGTTCAACACTTTTTCTCCATCATTAATAAGTTAGGTAACAGTGTAACACACTGATATCTGAATCTGACTGAATACAATGAGTTCAGAAAGCACAGCTGGTGTCAGTTTGGTACTTTGGTTTGTGAAAAATTCAAAATAGATACCTATGTTCTGTTTGAAATGTGTCTCTTAGCAATAATGTAAAGCATCTACAGGTGTATTTGCTGGTTGGTTGTCATGGTGATTGATCCATCTTATGCTCCTCTCCACAGCGTCTGTGATGTTTAACTTCCCTGACCAAGCCACAGTCAAACGAGTGGTCTACAGTCTCCCACGGGTGGGGGTGGGAACGAGTTACGGCCTGCCACAGGCCAGGTAGGTGCAGGTTACAGTCAGCTGGTCCAACACTGTTCTGCATGTATTTTTCCTGGTGTGATAGAAAGAGAATCAACTTTAATGTGTGTGTGTGTGTCAGGCGGATTTCCTTGGCCACCCCTCGTCAGCTCTTCAAGTCGTCCAACATGACTCAGCGCTGGCAGAGGAGAGAGATCTCCAACTTTGAGTACCTCATGTTCCTCAACACCATTGCAGGTAAAGGTTTCTTTTATTTTCACTCTTTCTGGCTAATATCGAAACTTTCTGTCTCATTTGCTTTGAAAATGTGAAGAATCTACTGATGGCACCTTATCCCTTTGAATGGACATTGTGCTACAGAAATTTCTGAAATTTCCAACAATGTTTTTGATTTCTGGCTATGTGCATGAATAAAGAAGCAAAAGAGAGCAGAGAGAAGTACCTGGAAGATTTCTCAGCTGCAGTTTGCAGAATGACCTGAAAACACATAAACATACAGAACTATAGATAAATGCAGCATGTGATGACAGTGGATGATGCATAAAGTAATATGAATTGCTACATGCACTAGAAATAAATGTACATTAAGTCACTTATCTATATGTCATGTTAGAATATCTCTGAATGTATGAGAAATGCAAAATGCAGACGAATGGCAGCCAGTCATAATTAGTTGAATGTCTTTACATATGCTGCTGATGCAGGTTATCAACAGCTTGTGCTTTTATGCCTCTCTGTTGGAATGTCTTTCATCACACTAACATACAGCCTCACTCTGTGTGATTGTAATCCCAGGCTGGCACTTCACATTGGAAAGTTAGTCTCATTAATTAAACGCCAGCCTGATTTATCAGGCGTGGGGGGGTTTGAAGCAACAGTGCTGTAAATCACTCAAATTAGCCTGATTTGGACTTTCTTCCATATTTGAATGTGCATATTCTCTTCATCTACAGTCAACATTTAGAATGTTACTCACCAATGAAAAGATGTTTTGTTCCATCATGTGTTTTGATTCAAGTATAGACAGAGGCTCGGAACCACCCGCATGTTGTTACAAACATTTCTACATTTTTGCTCACAATCCACGTAAATCCAATTAAAATCTGAAAAGGTTTACTGATGACTGTGTAAACATACAGAGTGTACTTGGGCAAGATACTGAACCCTAGATTGCTCCAGAATGTTACGCTATCAGTGTATGAATGGCTGAATGAGATATGTAGTAGAAAGGCGTCATATATGTACAGTCTATTTACCGTTTAATGTCACAGCAAAACATCCTCTGATACTCTGATCTTATCTCCCTGCAGGGAGGACATATAATGATTTAAACCAGTATCCCATCTTCCCCTGGGTCTTGACCAACTATGACTCAGAGGAGCTCGATCTCACTCTACCTGGAAACTTCAGAGACCTCTCTAAGGTTAGACACAACAACAAAACCCAGATGCTATATATGAATCAAGCAGTATCACACAAGAAGCCACATGATGGCTGTGGTTCCCTCCTCATACAGAGGACCAGAAAGGACATGAGTGCATTAGTTTTATTAACGTATCATACACGTTTGCTTTCTCTTGTGATCATCGACCTAAGCTGCTTTGTCCTCTTTGTCGTTCTTTAGCCAATCGGTGCACTGAATCCCAAGCGAGCGGCTTTTTACGCAGAGCGCTACGAGACGTGGGAGGATGACGGCGGCACGCCTCCCCACCACTACACAACCCTGTACTCCACCGCCCATTCCACACTGATGTGGATGCTCAGAATAGTAAGTGCCTTCTTCACACGCTTCCAAACTTTAACCATCGGCTGCCGCCCGAACGCACGGCACAGATCAGATGTTGAAAATGATTGGTCTGTTCTTCCTGTAGGAGCCCTTCACCACGTTTTTCCTCAATGCTAACGACAGCAAGTTCGACCACCCGGAGAGAGCCTTCTCTGGCATCGGCTGCTCGTGGAGGAACTGCCAGAGGGACACGGCTGATGTGAAGGTGACCTGAAGACATCCACACAGCTCTGGCAGTATTAAGCATGAGAAGATATTAAGAAAAACAATCACAGTTGACTGTTATGTCATCACAAAAATGTTGTTTCTGTTGTGTCTGACAGGAGCTGATCCCAGAGTTCTACTACCTGCCTGAGATGTTCGTCAACAGTAACGAGTACGAGCTTGGGGTGCGTGATGACGGAGTTCCTGTGTGTGACGTGGAACTTCCTGTCTGGGCCAAAAAACCTGAAGACTTTGTCCGCATCAACCGGATGGTGAGAGACACAGACAGTCTTTTTATGAAAGCTAACAAAAAAACATGAAACATATCTTTGACTCTCTCTTTCTTCTTCTCTCTGCACCTGCTTTTCTTCGACAGGCACTGGAGAGCGAGTTTGTGTCGTGTCAGCTTCACCAGTGGATTGATCTAATATTCGGCTACAAGCAGCGAGGGCCAGAAGCAGTCCGAGCTCTCAACGTGTTCGACTTCTTGTCCTACGAGGGAGCGGTCAACTTGGATAATCTAGATGCCGCGCAACGTGAGGTCGGTTTCTATGACGACGCGCTTCTCTTGTTTGACTCAGATTGATTGTTGCAGTGCAGAAATCTCTCCCCTCACTAGTTTGTCACGCTGCGGTGAGCCCTTTATCCAGGATCATAGCGGTGATTTGATGATTCATGCTCTGAGATAAAGAGCTACTAGATAATTATTTATGAATTCACAGTTCATGTGTTTCAGGAATCATGGCATCACACAAAAGACGCATATCAAGAGAAAGGTGCAGGAGGGTGTGTGGCTTCCTCTTCTATGTTAACCCCACCTTTGTTTCTCTGGCTGTAGGTGATTGAGATCCAGATCCAGGCGTGTGGTCAGGTCCCCTCCCAGCTGCTGATCGAGCCACACCCACCTCGCTCCTCCGCAATGCACCTGGTGAGAATACCTCGACAGGCTCATAAAATATAACTCCACTTTCAGGCCTTGCAGCAGTATTCTCTGCATATAGGAATATATTTTTTGCCTGTTGAAGTGTTGAAGTGTTGAAATGTTCACTTTGGAAATGTTCTCCAGGTTACTACACACATATTGATTATCATCTATACTGTGTGCATCCATTTGTCACGTTTGAACACATTTCAGCCGCACGAATTTGTGAGATTTTATGACCTACACATGTTTGTAGTAATGTTTTCTCAAAGCCAGTTCCTTCCTGGTTTTAGCCTCTCTGTGCTCCTTGCCAGCTTCGGCAGCATGAGGCCTCGGTGTCTCCACATCAGAGCCCACCATTTTACCCCAAACCTGTCAGTCCTGAACCCCGTACCAGCCAGCGCCTCCACCTCCTCTCCTTGGCCTACAGCCACCCTCAGTGTGTGTACCTGCTCTGACCCTGTGCTCCCACTAATATACCTTTTCCCTTCCCTCCCTCTGTCCCATCTGTTCTGTCTCTCCCCTCTACCTCCGTCTCCATTTTCTCCTTGACCTTCCTTCCTGCCTTCCTTCCTTTGCCCTTCTCTCTCTCCCCCCCCCCCCCCCCCTCTTTTTCTCTGTCTGTCTCACCAGTGTTTCCTTCCCCAGAGCCCTCTGATGTTTAAGGATCAGATGCAACAGGATGTCATCATGGTGCTCAAGTTCCCCTCAAACTCTCCTGTCACTCACGTCGCAGCCAACACTCTCCCACACCTTAGCATACCAGCAGCCGTGACCGTCACGTGTAGCCGGCTGTTTGCCGTCAACCGCTGGCACAACACAGTTGGTGAGTGTGTGTTGAGGGGACTCTGTGTGTGAATGACATTTTAGTTCCATCCATCCATTTTCTTCCACTTATCTGGGGTCAGTGGTGGTGCTGCAGGTTTAGGAGGGCACTCCAGGGGTCCTACTCCCAAGCAACACATTCCAGCTCCTCCTGAGGGATCCAGAGGCATCCCAGCCTAGATGGGCTTGTAGTCACTAAGGGAAACTTCCCACCTAAGGCTGAGCCACCCGGTGTGCAAAGCTCATTTCGACCGCTTGTATCCACAATCACCTTTCAGCTCAGCCTGATATTTTTTTATAATAGCAGACTTGATGTAAACGTGGTAATAAATACAGATGTTATGCTGATGTTAGATTGATTTCTAGATTATTGAGCAGAGTTCTGACACTCTGTCCTACTGCAGTAATATTACAGAGTTTTGAGCTGAAATGATTAACAAAGTAATTGATAACATTTTTGATAATTAGTCATTTTGGTCACTTACCAAAAAAAATCAATCACTTGCTGCTGCAGCTCCTCAGATGTGAGGATGTGTTGATTTTCTGACTTTTGAAAGAATAAATAATGAAATGATTCGTTACAAAATATTTGTATAAATCACATCATGAAAATCTTATCAGTACCTCTGTAATTAAGACTAAATTAAGAAGCCAGCGTCATGTTTCAGTGGTAGGCATTGAAGTGTTGACATAGAAATATTTGTTAATTAGAGCTTCAATTAACCTCATTAATGACCTCATTAGCGCAGCAGGCTAGGTGTAATTGATCACGGTGATGTGATTATGAAGGGTCATGAGGCAGCTCGAGTGACTTTTGTTATTGATTGCCAAACCAGGCATTTATTTTGTGGGCGGGTCGGGGCGTAGAGTGCCAGGTTGGTCCCCGGCTCCTCCAGTCTGTGTGTGAAGTGTTCTTGGGGAAAAAAAATCCAAACCTCAAAGTGCTCCTGAACGCTGCACCATCGATGAGTGAATGTTTGTGAAAGGTCGGCTCCTTTCTGCCGAGCATGGCAGCCAAATGCCGTCCGTGGTCGGAAGACTAGAAAGATTTCTTTCTGCCTGCTGAGAACAGAGGGCTGTAGTTTTGCATCACCATTTCATGATGTGTGTGTGTGTGTGACTCTGTAATGTAATGTTTGACCCTTAATCCCTGCAGGCCTCCGGGGAGCTCCAGGATACTCCCTAGAACAAGCTCATCATCTCCCCATCGAGATGGACCCTCTCATAGGTCAGTGCACAAGCATCACTTAAGACATGAATGTGTGACATAATGAAAGCGGCAAGGTCACGACTCAGTATATCCCATGATCCACTGGGGATTATGTGCATCTATTGCTGAGGCTGCAGGCTGTAAAACATGCCATGTTATAACGCTGACCTCTGTGATGAGCAGTCAGAGGTTATCAGACGGCTTGTTAACCACAGCGCACTCATTAACCCGCTCACATCTCTGCTCTCCCATGTAGCAAACAACTCAGGCGTAAACAAGCGTCAGATCACTGACCTGGTGGACCAGAGCATCCAAATCAACACACACTGTTTTGTGGTGACTGCTGACAACCGCTACATCCTGGTCTGTGGGTTCTGGGACAAGAGCTTCCGTGTTTACTCCACTGAAACTGGTAAGTATTGTGTTATGTCTAAGATACACTGAGCACAGCAGACATAAACTCTGCTGCTATTTGTGGTTCTGTCCTACTTTGAGTGTGGATCATCACTAACCTGCTGCTTCTATCCTGAAAGTGAAGCACACTGACTCCGTCTTTCATTTTCTCCACAGGAAAGCTGACCCAGATAGTTTTTGGCCACTGGGATGTCGTAACATGTCTGGCCAGGTCAGAGTCCTACATCGGAGGAGACTGCTACATCGTGTCAGGCTCCAGAGACGCCACTCTTCTTCTGTGGTACTGGAGCGGAAGGCACCACATTATCGGGGACAACCCGAACAACAGTAAGTGGTTACAACACGAAGGGGAACGTTTCCAAGCAAGAGTTTTACAGCGATGCGTTTCTTACTTTGTTTTTTTCTTCCAGGTGACTATCCTGCACCCAGGGCAGTGCTGACAGGACATGACCACGAGGTGGTGTGTGTGTCTGTGTGTGCAGAGCTGGGACTGGTCATCAGCGGAGCTAAAGGTTCATAAGTCCTCATGTGTTTGTATTGAAATGTTAAAAAGCCTCAGACATAGTCAGTCAGAATTTCACCAACGTTGGAGCTGTATGTTTTTTATTAAACAAACTTACTTTGCGTTCTCACTGCGCAGAGGGCCCGTGCCTGGTCCACACTATCACAGGGGACCTTCTTAGGGCCCTGGAGGGGCCTGAGCTGTGTCAGCGGCCCCGCCTCATCTCCGTGTCCAGCGAAGGCCACTGCATAATCTACTATGAAAGAGGGCGCTTCTGCAACTTCAGCATAAACGGGAAACTGCTGGCACAAATGGAGGTTAACGATTCAACACGGGTGAGGCTCTCAGCATACTGTGATATTATCTCCGGTTTATATTTGTGCATTGTTACCATCCTTATTTTAAACACTGCATACTGCAGCAGCGCTCCTCTTTTACCCCTTCTTACTCCCTCCAGGCCATCCTGTTGAGTAGCGACGGGCAGAACTTGGTGACAGGAGGTGATAACGGGGTGGTGGAGGTGTGGCAGGCATGCGACTTCAAACAGCTTTACATCTACCCGGGCTGTGACGCAGGCATCCGTGCCATGGACCTCTCACATGACCAGAGGTAAAAACAGAGCACACGTTGACCATGTGAGCCAAAATCAGGGCTGTGTTTTATTTAAGGATTGCTGTTGTTTGGGAAACTGGGTCGCCTGGAAGGGAACAGCACTGAATGATCATTAGCGGAGAAGTTATTTCTCCCAAACCTCCGATATCCGGTGCCCGCAGAAACATGCAGTGATCGATGCACCGTAAGTATTTCATGTGAATGTGTTTAGTTTGATCACAGATATAACTTTCCGTGTCCTCTGCTCCCCAGGACTCTGATCACCGGCATGGCGTCTGGCAGCATTGTTGCATTCAACATAGACTTCAACCGCTGGCATTACGAACACCAGAACAGGTACTGAGGCGGACAGCGGGCGGAAGAGGAGGATGGAGAGAGGAAAGAAGAACAAGAGGGAGAGGAGGCGATGCATTCTGCTGTGTATCTGCGACTCACAGGGGAAACCACAGGTACTGAGGGGGAAGGAAAAACAAGTACCGGACCCTTAGGCTCTATTCCCCTGTGAAGTTTACTTGATTTGAGGATGCGGCAGCGCTGGTGGAAATAACTTCCTCTGTGCACACGTGTACGTACACACACGTGTGTGACCACAGACACATAACACCCTGAAGATGCACACCAAAACCTGCTAATGAAATAAACAGACTGCAGAACAGGGAAAAAGAGCAAGTCAAGCAGACCTTGTAGAGGTCGATCATACCCGTACCACTCACAGGACTGGTTGCAGTTGCCGTTCCTGGTACGCTTAATGCTTCACAGACAAAGAACCTAAGTTTTGTTTTCCCTTATATTTCTATTCTTTGTCTTTTTTTTTCTCTACTGTTCATTTGAGGCAGGCTCAGTCTGGGAAATATTTAGGGTGGACTACAAATTAAGACTCCTTCAAAGTGTCAAAGCTGATTGGAAATGGTCAGAAAAGAACCAGCCTCACCCGCTCTTCAAAAACCGGTGCTATTGGCTTGATCTTAAAATTCACCCTTGAAAAATTGCCTGGGGTTCTGATTTTATTTGATTTGACTTTATCTGCTTTTATTTTATTTTTTAATTTTTTTGTTTTTTTTTGTTTGTTTTTTTGTTCTCCTGCAGCAGGGTTACGTCTTTTTTTCTGTAAATAAGGCTCTGCTTCCGTCAGGGTCTACACATGTTCTTTCACTACACAAACTGCGCTTATCACCTTTAATTTATTAATGACTTGCTGTATGTAAAATATTGTGTAATAATTATTATAATGTTGACAAGACTGATGGTAATAACGACAGTGTCAAGGATGGTGATAATTTTGCCGGAGATGATAACGATAGAGATCTTGCCAGTGCCACCAAGGATGACAACCACAAGACTGACATGATTTCCTTTGTATATTTGGTGATTGTTTTGTCAAATATGTACATATAGTCTTGGTTCAGGCTTGGTGGGAGAATTAATCAGCTGAATAAGACTGAAAGCGCAAAGGAAACCTTCACTTACCAACATTTGTTGATTATTTAAAAAAAGAGAATCAAATCAATGTTAAAGTTTGTTTTGTATTTGCACTTTGCACCAATCACATATCATTATTTATTAGCTTGGTTCTTTCTGGTCGGCTGCCATTTTGTTTAGGTCCATTTTCCCTCTGGGATTATTTGTGCATTGATGTTTGTATTTAAAACGTTGAGCTCATGTGTGATTATTAGGTTTTACAACCTCACAGTTGTAAGCAATATCATGATTCTGTAGCTGATAGAGGTGGGAAAGAGGGAGGAGGAGGCGAGGGGATGAAATGTGAGATGTTACTGTATGTGTGAAGCCATCTTGATCAAATGCGCACATGCACATACTCTATCAACAGGTTCAACTTACGTATCCAAAAAAAGGTTAAATATTTTTGGATCTATGAAACCCTAAAAACTATTGTATTCATGTTTTATTGCAAAGATGTAAAATATGACGTGTGAGTTGAAAAAAAAATCATGATAAGAAAAATAAAATATGCAAAGAATTTGATGACTTGACTTTTCATTGGTCGCAGCTTCTGTTTCATCCAAGGTTTCTTCTTTGCTTCGTGATGGAGTGTGAGACATCTAGGACAGCTTGTAGTCACCGACTGAAAAAGACATTTTCCTGGCTCAGGATTTCAGAAACTTGAGTTAAAACTCTAAACTCTGCACTCCAAACATATTTGGATTGGTTATTGAAAAACGTGCTTTGCTGTGATTTTCTCACGCAGAGAAAAGACATCCCCGTGGAAAACAGTGTAACATCGAGGATGAACGGAGCCTTTGCAGGTGTAAATTCTGTTGAATGCATGTCACAAGTTCGTTTAGAGCTAAAAATAGTAATGCATTCCTTATAAGCATAAACAAAAGAATACAGCGTTTTCAATGTGTAAGAAATCATTAATATTCATTTATCACGGTATCTTTGTGAGTATAAAGACAGAGGTCACCAAAGTTGGAAAAGAAAAGAATTTTAATAAATTTTGTGCCTTCATGAAATGTTGCGTCTGTGTTTGCAGGACTGAAAATGACAGCTCTAATTCAACAGGCTAAACAACATAATCTTCACTGTATTATTTTAACACTCACTAGACGAAAAAAAACCCAATGTTTTTCTGTGTTACATTAAACCGTAATAGCTTTTTGATTGGTGTGCGTACAGATTCATCATGAAACACTGAGCTCGTCTTTTTTAAACACTCATTTTGTCGTCTAAACTTGGGCATGGAGCTGGAAAAAGTTGATTACATTCGTTACATCTGGAATCAAAATCGTTTTTCTTTATTTGTGTCCATCCGACACAGGAGCATTTACAGTTTCACTTTTGACTTCATGGATTATGCTATATGTGTTTGTCTAAATTGACATGAAAAAAAAAGCACAATCATTGAAGAGTGCAGTCTTTACTGCGCCTTATATAAACAGTGACCGGAGCAGAGAGAGTGTTTTCAGTTAAAATGGTCCATGTAGCACCTGAAACACACAGATTGATGTGTGAACAGAGATTTGTGAAAGACACACACACAGACATCATGAGTTGTATTGTTGGTGTCTTCGGAGCCGTCATCTCTGCCGTGTGATGAAGATGAATCAAACTTTTTAAAATCATTTGTTCTCACTGTGTGAAGTCAGAGAACCTACATATGACAGTATCAAAATAAAAATGATGTGTTTGGAGCAGAAGCAGACATCGCTGTGGCTTTATCCTGGACGAGGCTGACAGCTGCACAGAGCTCTCATGCTTCAGTCACTATGGAGACTGCGATCAGACGCCGTGTGCACTGACAAGCAGGACAGGGTAATCCGTCACGCTGGTAGACCTGTCTTTCAGGACCACAGTTTCATCTTGTTGTTTATGCCACTTTTGCCCCGGCCCTTCTGTAGCCGCAGATGGCTGTCGATAGGTCTTAACACGCAACCCTCAATTTTCTCTCACCTTACATCAATGGCAAGGTCTGCATTACCAAGAATTTCCCAAGGAATCAGTTCAGTTTTTAAGGTGTTTTACTCTGCTGCTGCATCCCAAAGTCTCACTGACTGACAGCTCACTGACTGACAGCTGCATTTCTATACAAAGTAATGGTCTTTAATATTACTGTAATTCAGATTTTTTATGTAGTCTACAGACATAATGAGACATGCTGTACAAAGCATCACATAAAAGGAATGTTACTCAGTTCTACTTGACAAGTACAGAGCATGAAATGGAAAAGTAACAGTTCCTCAGGGTTGTTTTGTCTTAATTGTTCAGAAATGTTCAGTCGCTCACACCACTGAAGATCTCTTCATCACATTTCAAGCTATATTTCCACTTGTGTCTAGGCATGAAAACACCAGACTCACTGGATAATCTGGATTAGAATATACATGCATGTAATGCCATGCTGTCTCTGTGTCTGTGTGCTTTGTGTGTTTGCATGCTTTGCCTGTTGTTGCGTGCATGCATGAGGAAATATACTTGGACTCTCTCTCTCTCTGTCTCATCTCGTCTGCATGTGCTCCCCCTCCCATCTCCCTCAGGTGGACAATGAGGAGATGGTGGACCTCTGAGATGAGATGCTGCAAATCTCCATGTTGGTGAAGGAGCTGCCTCCCTCGCTGCTGCAGTCGGGCACAGAGGAGGAGGAGGAGGAGATGATGTTCTTCAGTCTGTGGAGGGAGATGATGAGCAGCGTCAGCAGGAACACCAGCAGGCCGAGGAAGAGCCACACATAAATGTAAACGTTGCCCGGACGTCCTGGTGATGATGCGGCCGCCGATGTGGAATCAGAGGTTGGGGAGAAACGGAGGAAGGTCCCATTGTCTATCGGAAAGATTCCTGTCTCGTTGTGGTCTACCAATGGGACATCCATCCCTGACATTGTGACTGATGTTCAGCAGAGATTTACATAAGAGAAAAATAAAGATCAGAGATTTAGAGACATTAAAACAAACTTCAGCATTCATCATTTAAATGCACTGTGGGAGAAATTCTCTTTTGTGTGATGAAGCTGGCAGAGATTTAATTTCTCCCTCCAGGACACTTCAGCATGTCAGATGCTTGCTAACACAGGAGCATTGAGCCATATCTTCAGCTTTGGCTGAGATTAAGGGGAAGGCAGACAGCACTTCTGCAGTTCTGATTTGAGGCCAACAATTTACTTTGAGGGCCCCAGATGCAGTGTAGATAATAGCTGCAAATAATAAAAAATTATTTTGGCCCTCTTGGAGTACCAGATGGAGAGTTTCTGAAAATTAAGAAGCACAAATTGACTCATTTATTCTTGAGAAAAGAAAATATTTAGTTGCATTGCCCTCTATGGTTAACCTCGCATCTTAAAATTAAAAAAGTATAACAGCAAAGTAAACAAAACGAAAAGCATGCACGACTATATGGAATATTGTGGTAATCAAATATGACTGGCATGGCTGTTAATTATTCACATGGTAACATAAGGGAGCTTGACAGGCTGAAAGAGCTCCACCAACTAAACTGTGGAGGGGAGTAACAGCAGGGGGAGTGCTTGTCTCAATGAATACCTGTCAGGCTCGGTGCCTGGAGCTGCTGTGTGCTCATAAATGAAGGCATCGTTAGCTGATGAAATTAAAGTCCTCATAATCAGCTTTCGCAAAAACAGCTGAGAGTCAACCCTGCTTCACTGCATATTAAATCTGCTAATAATGTTCCACCGCAAATTACTGCATGGGCACAAAACTGACTTGAAGATGTGACCGAGCATTGTCAAGTAGAAACGTTCACAGTCTTGGTGAGAGACAGAGGGGGGACTGTTTTGCCTTGTGTCTTAACTTGATCTATGACAGTGGAGAAAGACACTTCAAAGGGTCGAATAATAGAGCATGACCAGAAGAAAAGCAAGAGGTCAGCACACAGTCTTTGCCTCAGTGTGCTCATTTCTTTCTTATCTGCCAGCTCTCCCATACTTCCTTTCCATTTTATGGTTATGAATTTCACCATGGATGTTATGTGTGCCTGCCAACAGTATTGTCAGAGGAGTGAAGTAATCTATATTCATAGTACCTTCTCCATGAGTTGCTATAATAACTGCATATACACTATACACTAAATTCATATTAAAAACCCCCAATCAGGTTGTTTTTACGGCCATTCCACTCCCACAGAGACTGTTCTAAAAATAAACTACAGTGTAAACTTCTGCAAATGCTATAAATGTTTTTCTGGGTTGGAAATAATATCTACTGTGAATTGGATTTACATTGCAGGGCTGGGATATGTCTATGTACTGGAACCAATTTGCAGACTAATGTAAGTGTTCAATCAATCAGCATGTTCATCAATCAGCATAAGCAATTTACCAAAAGTATAAATATCATAAAGCCCAATGAAGTGTCATCTCAATGTAGCAAGGCCCTAGCAGTGTGTATTATTTTATAGTTAACTTCATCATTTGCCTATAAACAGTTTCTTTTGTATTTTGTTAGTTAAAGGACCAGTGTGTATTTAGTGCCATGTAGCTCCGGGGCTGCAGATTACAACCAACTGAATACCACTTGCTCCTGTTATTTCAGGCATGTAAGAGAAACTACAGTGGTTGCAATGAATTCAAAATCTATCTGATTAAAAGCATTGGTTTGTTTGCCCTGGGCTTCTGTAGAAACATGGTGGTCCAACATGGCAGAGTACTTGGAAGAGGACCCACCCTCTGGAGATCTAAACACTGAGAAGTCTTATCTCCAGGTCAATGACCATTAACTGTAAACACTGACGACAACATACGTATAAACATTATGTACCTAAATGTTGCACACTGGAACTTTAAAAAACATTGCTAGAAAAAAGGCTGGGCTGTTTCTGTCCTCATTTTACTTCATTTTGCTAATGCAAGGTGCATTGGTATGGTATGTTTTTTCAGGCTAATTTGAGCTGCATGTACTTTTTATATGAATATATGTCGTTCAAATATGAAATGTGTGAAGTCACTTTGTCATCCCATTTATTTCATATTTACGGTGGTGCAATTTAATTGAGTACATTTAGAGATTTAGAGAGACAAATCATTTTCACGCTAATACATTTATCTACAGCTATATACAGCATTAGTCTCAGGATTACAATATTTTTCATATACAGTGTCTTTCCTGAATGTGCTATTTCCTTGTTTCCTGTGGGGCCAATACGGTGGCCGGGAACCCTCAATTCTGCAAATAAAAGAAACGCTGCAAACAGAAATAAACAGCGCTACAAAAACAAGAAACGCTGCAAACAAAAAGAAACAGCGGTGCAAATAAAAGAAAGAAACGCCACTGCAAGTAAAAAAAAGTGCTGCAAATAAAAGAAACTTCACAACAGAAGTGAATTACCGGGGACTATTTTTGCCGGTGCACCTGTAGTTTTTTATGTGAGCGAAGAAGAAGAAGAAGAAGAAGAAGAAGAAGTACAGAAGCGTATTGCATTCACTTGAAAAAAATAAATTAAACACCTGATCTCGTAATTACAAGATAAGGAAAGGTGCCTTATTGGCTACTGCACATCAGTAAAGTTAGAAAGATATTGGCACGTCCGAGATCAATAACTCTTAATTAAAACGTTGTTACAACACAAAACGCATATTTTCAACCATAGTAAGACAGACAACGAGCTACAACCTGATACAGTACTGCGGTAACGCTATCTACACTTTAAAATCTAGTGCCCGACTACATCAGTTTGTACGGTACTGTATCATATTAAAGTTATTGATTAATATTCCTAATAGAAAATTCCCAGAAATTATGAAAAGTCTTAGTAAACACTAATGTTGGTGTGGCTCCGGGGATGGCTCGTTGTGATGAACATTAGGTTGTAGCTCGTTTTGATGAACATTAGGTTGGAGCTGGTTGTGATGAACATTAGGTTGTAGCTCGTTGTGATGAACATTAGGTTGTAGCTCGTTGTGATGAACATTAGGTTGTAGCTCGTTGTCTGTCTTACTATGGTTGAAAATATGCGTTTTGTGTTTTAACAACGTTTCAATTAAGAGTTATTGATCTCGGACGTGCCAATATCTTTCTAACTTTACTGATGTGCAGTAGCCAATAAGGCACCTTTCCTTATCTCGTAATTACGAGATCAGGTGTCTAATTTATTTTTTTCAAGTGAATGCAATACGCTTCTGTACTTCTTCTTCTTCCTCTTCTTCTTCGCTCACATAAAAAACTACAGGTGCACCGGCAAAAATAGTCCCCAGTAATTCACTTCCGTTGTGAAGTTTCTTTTATTTGCAGCGCTGTTTCTTTTATTTGCAGCTGCGTTTCTTTTTTATTTGCAGCGGCGTTTCTTTCTTTTATTTGCAGCGCTGTTTCTTTTTGTTTGCAGCGATTCTTTTATTTGTAGCATTGAGAGTTCCCGGCCACCGTAGGCCAAAAATAAAATTGGATATGAATTAATTTGTGATTGAAGTGCAGCCATAACAAGAGTATGAGCCCTGCAGTCTGGAGGGTTACACCCAAAACTGTTTCCACAGAAAATGCTTTTTGTGGTTGTGAGTAATCTGTCGAGCTCACCATGTAATCAGTGACTCATCAACCAGTGCCAACATCATAAGAAGTCCCTGCAGTGTCCTTTAACTAACCGACAACATTTAGCTAAATGATTTGTTTCTTTGTTTTAGTATTATCTGGATTTTGGTAACATGAAATTGGCTGTGAGATTCTGTTGTTAAAAACAAAAAAATGAATACATGATGAATGTTGAATGTGTATTTGGTGCTTTTGTAGAGAAAATATATTTAAGTATGAGTATCATGAGAAGGTTATTACAGCTGTGACTAGTAGAGCTAATGCACATTGAGATGTTGGACTCTTGCCATCATGTTTTGCAAGTTAACTCAAAAAAAAATAATGTCACATGGGATTAGTCCTGTGGTTTTATTCTGAGCCCATAACAAATGTCAGCGTTTCTTCATGTCGCTTTTGAAGTTTAGGCAAACCCGCTTTGTCCCCAAACTCTTTTCTTCTCAGCTTATTAACTCTTTTTCATTCTTGCTCTCCTTCTCTCAGTTTGCTCTCGATGGTACAGTTGACAATAACTCTGTTCTCTTTAATTTGCGACCCACTGTACCTTCAGGGAGATACACAGCATAATGAGGAGGGGCGAGTTTCTCTTCTCTTCTTCTATGATTGCTTGCTCTCTTGCCCCAACCCTGTTTTCTGTCTGAAAGACTCCCAGTGGTCAGCCCAATGAAAAACTGTCTCACCACTTTTATTGACTTTTATTGTCTATTTTCCCTGCAGAGACGTGTTGGCTTGATGTATTCATATTCACTGCACATAGTTTCTGCTGTCCTCTCCTCTGTTTTTTAAGGGTTTTTGTTTTTGTTTTTTTGCACCTTCAGTCCATGAAATGATTTGACCATCTGGATTTCAGAATATATTCAAATCATTTTACTGTAATCTTCTAACTCCAAATACCACCACAGTTTTACTCTGTGTCAACCATCAGTCATGTGCGTGTCAGAAACACTCCTAAACATGACATTGAGCTCCTGCCTGCTCTTATTTCTTCTCCTCTGCCACCTCTTTCTTCATCCCATCCGCTGTCCTCCTCCCGTCACTCCCTCCTACTCTTTCCCGCTCTGTATAGGTTGCTGTCGTTAATGATATGTTGTTTTGAAATCTGTGATGAAGCTTGTTCATTGTGAGCTGAAGTGGCCGATAATTGAGCTTAATGATGCTTTTTGTATCCAGGCAACAAGGTACGTTCAGTTCTTTTTCAAGCTAATCTACTTTAAGAGAGCAGGCCATGCAGTCCCGCTGAGGCTGAAGAGGTCAGACACACACACACACATACACACACCCGCCTACATATAATAAATACCCGTAGTTATTTTGCTTTGAAATGGCTACAAGCATAATACGGAGAACACCAAGGGTTAATTGGGAAAATGATGTGAAATGATACACACATGTTGAAAATGTCTTGGTGTCTTTTAGCTAGTATGACATGTTGGATATGACTTTTTGTCTCCAGGAAAGCAATCTACGTATTATGCCTCACAGTCTGCTCTCTCTTGTTAGCTTCCATCTTAGAGTGTGACCTAACACCAGTGTCAGGGATTCCAAATGGTTTAAAGGGCCACCAAACTGCATACATACACAATGTCGTCTATGGTCTACTTACCTAATTACTGCTAACCTGAATAACAGAAGGTGTGTGTGCACTGTTCTCAGTGTAAAACACGAGTTACATCGTGTTTACATGTAAACTTTTGTGCAGCATACTGGTGGTAAGAAGTTGTTTAGCTTGCATGCAATGACCTTGTGTCTGTATGAAGCAAACTTATCTAACATCCTCTCAGGTGTTTATCGCAGAACCAGAGTTGCATAGTAACCTGAAGTTAACCACACAAACAATCACAACAACTATAAACCTTGGATGAACACGTCTGTAACTAAACAAACACATTAACACAAGTTAAGTAGTCCTGTACTTCGTCGCGTTAAACTGTGTAAAGCCGTATAACCGTCCATAGAGAAAGATATGTGCTGGTTTGCTGTGATCCTGTGAGCCAGGCCATGTGACGTCTGCCGGTGCACGCTGTCAGACCACTGTAGGTCAGCAGAAAGAAGATTTTCAGGGTGGGCTCGATTGGTCTTGAAATGATCTTCATCTCTTCTCTGTTTTAAATCTGAATGTGATTGAGTTTTGTTTGTCTCCAGGACATAGCTGCAGTCACCATCTGATCCCCAGTCATCCCAAAGTCCAGCCTGATTCTGGTCAGTCCTTCAGCTTCAGCTGAGCCTGAGCCTCTGAGACTTTTGGAGATGATTGTTTTGTGCACTTTGTGTCTCTTTTCTCTCTCCCACTGAGCTGTTCTCACATTTGCTCTTGAGTCTGGCTCAACTTTAGCTGTTGCTTAAACCCCAATGTTTTGTTTTGGATCTTGGAGACTTTGGCTCCAGAAGAAAACAAAAAAAACATACTCTTCATTGTTTTAACAGCTTGATCCTTCATGAAGTTCTGATCACATGCTTTGGTGGCTGTAGAGCTCAGCTGATGTTATTGGTATGCTCAGACTCTCTCAGGTGGGATATCAGCTGCTTGGACAGATATGGCTTCTCACTCTGTTGGATGATCATAATGTGAGCTGATGGTAGCTGCTCCTCTGAGAGGCAAAATGACCTCCGTGCCATTCCTCGAGACTGGACGTCACCGGTGCCTGAGATTCTTTGACATGCTTTTACTTGACTTACATGTCTGTGCTTCTTTAACTAAGAAGCCTCATCCTCTCACTCCCAGTCGAGGCCATGTGGAGTTCAGCCATTTTCAGACTGCTCTGCCTTTCAGCCTTCTTATTCTCCCATTTCCTCAGGGGCCTCTGAGCCTGGAGCTCATCAGTAGGTTCTTGCCGGAGTGCTCCACACTTCACACTCAGCTATGACTTTTCTCTGATTATGTATTTCAGCCTTCTTCAACATCAGCCTTGCCCTCTCAGTTATGTCAATAGCTTTTACTATATTCTGTATATCCATGGCTATCTCTGCTGCACACTCTTCAAACCGAGCTGCCTTGAGCAAATTTCCCTCCATGATCCATTGCTCTCTCTCTCTCTCTCTCTCTCTCTCTCTCTCTCTCTCTCTCTCTCTCTCTCTCTCTCTCTCTCTCTCTCTCCTCTCTCTCTCTATCTCTCTCTCTCTCTCTCTCTCTCTCTCTCTCTCTCTCTCTCTCTCTCTCTCTCTCTCTCTCTCTCTCTCTCTCTCTCTCTCTCTCTCTCTCTCTCTCTCTCTCTCTCTCTCCACCTTTGCTTGTCTGCTCTTGAACTGAGTATATGTCTGGTCCACCACCAGTCTGTATCTCTAGACAGCGAGCCTTGACTCGCTGTTTAGAGTTAATTCTAATATTTTCCCTCCTTGGTTTCTATTTTTTGCTGCTGTTAACAAGTGAATTTCCCCGTTGTGGGATAAATAAAGTATTATCTTATCTTATCTTATCTTGTACATTGGGCACAATTTGTCCTCTTTAATGTGCTCTGTCCACAAAATATCCCTTGCTCTTGTTGTCTACAGTAGATTTTGAACATTGTATCGCCTAATATTAATTTATTCTCTTGTACAGAGTGCATTTTTATGTGCATACTGGGTTTTAACATTGCCTGTTTGATTGAAATGATAACTTTTTCTGTACAGACTTTTGCAGGTTTGTTTCCAACATACAAGCATTGATAGAGCTGAAATGTATTAATATATGCGTATATTCACTTATTTAGTTCATTCTGAAGATATAAAATACATTATTTTTGCATACAGCTTCATTAAATTCATGTCAACCATTCAGGGCCAAACACACACAGCCTTTAACTGTCCAACGTGTTTAATTAAAACCTTGGGATCTCTTTCTGTGACAGAAAAAAGCCCGGGCCATGACTGGAATATTTACAGTCCGTGCACGCAGCATATGCAAATATTTACTAAAACCTTAACTTCAGTCTCCAGAGAGACACATTCTGTTGGCTGTTCAGTTCTGGTATTAGCTCTTCACTTCATGAATAATGGACAAGATCCACATGTGGCAAAATGTCATGGCATTTGAGCCACATTCTTTGTGCACGTGTGGTGTGTGTGTGTGTGTGTGTGTGTGTGTGTGTGTGTGTGTACATACTTTCTCACACTGCATTCATACCACATGCCCCAACAGACAAAGACAAGCCAAGCTTGTTGCAGAAATACCAGCAGAATTAGCATTCACATGCAGGCACATACTATATGTGACCATGCAACAACAATAAACTGCTAGGAGTTCAACGTAGCCTGATTTTTTAAAACATGTTAAATATCTCATAT
The DNA here is from genome assembly GCA_004119915.2 of Collichthys lucidus. NCBI lineage: Eukaryota > Metazoa > Chordata > Actinopteri > Sciaenidae > Collichthys > Collichthys lucidus. The sequence continues at coordinate 2,754,483 of CM014092.1, forward strand.
TCTGAGGTGGATCAGCTGGAAACAGACCTGAGGCTCATCCACATGAATTCCAAATCGCCTCTGCAGCCCCAAATACCACAGATAACCCATGTAGGTGCCAGAGACAGAGAGGAATAATGAAGGTGTGGAGAGAGAGAAGATTCAGTATAATACTATTTTTAGCTTTATTATTTTAGCAAGACACAAAACAACCTGTCCAGTTTGGACTGTTTACTTAATTATGATACATGGCTCAAAAAAAATGACAAGAAAGAAGGAGGTTGAATTTGAATGAGTTGAGACAATAATGTCTCAATGTTTTAATGTTATTCACTAGCTCTTAAATTTGAATGACAAAATCTGCACCTGAGTGCACTCTAAGCCAGGGGCCAAGTACCACTGTTCACCTCTCTCGCTCTAATTCTCTCTGATATTCAAGGAATGAAAGTAAAGATTTGAAAATGGCAATGAATTCTGAAAGGTGTTGCAAAGAGCATATTCTAACTGTGACAGGTGAGATGAGTGAAAACATGAGAAATAGTTTGTATTATGAACAGGGAGTAGATTGTTTTGGTCTGTGGCTTGTGTAGATCATTTACTTTGACGTCTGTGTGTGTGTGTCTACACCTCATTCTCATAGCTGTTAATTACATCTGATACTTCTGAATATGGTAGCCAATCAATTTAATGCGATTTGTCTGCGTGCAGGTTCGCTCCTTGTTGATCATATGAACAGGATGAGTCATACATCCATAAAACACAAACACAGCCCTGCTCTTGTTCCTGTTGCCCTGAAAAGACACTTTTATGCTCTCGTCCTTTTTCTCTCAATCTCGGGGTACAATTGCTTCTCTCATCACCGACTCCTTCCCTCTTTTTTCTCAACTGCCACATAGGAAGCCCACTTTTCTTTTCCCAAGTTGGTGAACACCATGAACCCCTTCTACACCCCTCTACCTTTATCCTCTCTTGGCAAGTCTCAGTCCTTTTCATTCATTTTACTATTTTCATGTCTGAGTGTTTCCTCTCTGTACTGATATCACACAGAATAAAGTTGCTGGCAACTAAAAAAAGAGACAGATAGATTTGTGATGAATGAATCTTTGTATTCAGCAGGAATCCCCCCCCCCCCTTACAGTTCAGATTAACACCGTCCCCCCTCTGTCTCCGTCTTAAAAAACATTTCATAAAAAGAGCAGCCTTACAGACCTTTTTGTGTGTGTGTGGCAGCTGTTCTTCGCTCTCGTTCACGTTGTGCAAAGATCCATCCCGTTGTGTTTGGTCTTTTACAGCTGAGCAGACCAGATCTGTTGCCCCTGAGATCTTCTCTGTGAGCCTGTGCACTCTCTTTCTCTCACTCTCTCTCCCTCTTCCTTTGTATGTCATTCAGTGTGACACACACACACACACAGCACAGGCACTACAGCTGGAGTAGTCAGATGTGGATCCTCTGTATGAATGGACTCACATGCACAAGGTCTGCCACTGAGAGGCTGCGAGTGATGAGTGATGCTGATGTTTTGGGTTGTTTTTGCTTACTTGAGAAGAGATGAAGAGGAAAGATGAGAGGCTCACTCTAATCCCATCCCCTCCCCCCTGCGTCTGCCCTCCCACTTTTCTCTCTGCTGCTTATCACTTTTCAATAGTGATCGCGTCAACAGTCCTCTCATTTTCATTCATCATGTGTTCCTCACAGGTAACAACATGCTCAATAGCTAGGGGCTGACAATAGCCGGATCAATACAGTCAGATAAATACTTTGATAACTGATCAGCAAATCACTATTTGTCATTACATGCTAACCCTCCCACACAATGAATCCTATGTTTTGGTGCTCTCTCTCATCTCTCTCTAGTGTTTGTGTGGAGGATACATGGCCCTGCTGCTCTCTGCTCTCAGCAAACTGCGTCAGTAGACAGTATCCAGTGGCGAGCAATCACTTGCTGTTGTGCTGGCAGACCGAACCGCTCAGACGAGACCCAGAAACCGGCAGATGAATGAGAGAGCACCGGCCGAGAAGGAAGAAGCAGTCTTTAACACTCCTCAGTCTCTCAGCACAGCACAGCTCTCCTCGCCTCTCTTCATCTTGAAGCTTGTGATGTCAGCTCCTTCTCTTTTCTCACCTTTTTATCCCGGCTCCAAGCAGTACGTGTCTAAACATCAGCTGAGCAACATCATGTGCTGCAACTAATCAATGAACACATGAACCAAAATTACTTTTGTGAGGGGGAATAAAACATGTCTGAATCAGCAAAACTTTTGTGAGGAAAAAGCAGGACGAGTAAACAATATGTATTCTTGAATTAAGGGTCACTTCATATACAACCCGTTCTCATTCCCAACGCGTAAAACCGACGATTTGTCACGGTCCTTGACGTCTGATAAAAGGTACCCTTCCGCGTCTGTATGAAACGCTCTGGGTTGTCCATTGACTCCAGTATAATCCGTTTGCATTGGTAAGAGACGCTCAGAGCAGAGCTCCAGCCGTCCATTCACTCCAATAATAACCCGACCACAGCGATACATGACGCTGCAAGCTACAATCTGATTGGACAACCGAGGACCCTCTGCCCGGAACTGTTTTTCTTTCTATGTTAAAGATTTCTTTTATTGAAATCATCAACATTTCTCAGCACAAACACGCCAAAGTGTCACTGATAATTCAACAATAAAATAGCTTCATGTTGTGGCCCTCAGTATGTTTTTTTCTCCTTCTAGCCTGAGAAATAAACTTTTATTCGTATGTTTTGGAAAGCGGAAAGGCCTACACTACCCAGAATGCTCGTCCACTGACGATGTGCGAGCTACAATCTGATTGGACAACCGAGGACCCTCTGCCCTGAAGTGTTTTTCTAACTATGTAAAGATTTCTTTTAATAATATCAACGTTTTTCAGCACAAACACTGTGTGTGTCACCATTAATATTATGACTGATAAAATAAAAAGTTAATCACTTCTCTGTTTAATGTGCTTTTTATAATGTCTGTTTTTAGACAGAGCTTGTTATCAACATAACTTTTGAGAAGGAAAAATGAAATTTCCTGTGTGCAGTTTGCGCTGGAGCTGTACTGTGTATATATTCATATACAGTAACAATTTTATTCATGGAAAGCTTTCTGGTCTACTCAAAGGATCACAAAAGCACCATGCAGCACACTCACCATGTGAGTTTTGTTCAGTATTTTGTCGAAGAAATCATCAAAGTCGAAATTGACATATTTGTTAGGGTGTGTTTTATTAAAAAGCATGCCGTCACACTGGTAAATTGACAGTCACAGAACATATCTGAGCCACCTCAAGCTGACCCCAAGGTCAAGGCCATATCCCCTGATAACTCATCAACGCTTTGAGGTAGGGGCCTGAAATCCGCACCTGCGCATTGGGATAGCATGGTCGACCATGGTGTCGAGTTTCAAAGCAATCCATTGCACGTCTGTCCGTCCTGGGAGAGGGATCCCTCCTCTGTGGCTCTTCCTGAAGTTTCTTCCACCTTTTTTCCCTGTTAAAGGTTTTTGTGGGCAAGTTTTTCCTCACTCGAACCGAGGGTCTAAGGACAGAGGGTGTCACTCCCTGTACAGATTGTAAAGCCCTCCGAGGCAAATGTACTTTGTGACTTTGGGCTATACAAATAAAATTTGATTTGATAGAGACAAACAACTGTGGCGGCACGGGGGGGGGGTTAATACTTTATTTTTATTACTTTATTAGTTGTTTAATACCGACAACGGCACCTTGGGTTAAGGCCCAAGGACCCATACTAAGACTAAACTAGCACCAATTGAAGGACACACAGGTTCGTTAACTCAGGGAGAGCAGGAGACGGAGTTCAGTGTTTACTTACAAAAAATTTATTTCATTAAAATCAACAAGTGTTTGACGTAATCAAGGAGACCTAACAACAGAAAAAGGGGGGAGCACCCGCTGAGGCTTACCAATCGGGGAAGGGAGTCTTAAAGGAGAATGAGGTGAAGTCCAAAGAAAGAAGAGCACCCCACACACAACAAAAACGTGATGTGCACACGAAGAAAATGTCAAACGGGGATCACGCACACACACAAGGGGATCACCACCACCCTGGAGGACCACCACCACCACCACAGTCGGCCATCAGCTCTGGGGGACAAGGGGAAACAAATATTAAGAGGGCTCCAGGTAAAGAAACAAACCAAACAATAAACAAAAACAAACCAACAAGGTCTCTGGCCAGAGATATTAAACCAATACTCTTTGAGAGTCCCAATAGAAAATAAACAATAAATTCCCCAAAACAAGATAGTAAATTGCCCCGGTATACCCAGAAACTTAATCCATTCAACAGATAAAAGTTAACTAATACGCTCGGTCTCACATGCACACGCACACCCACACACACGATGTACAGGATCAGCTGCAGGAAACCAGTCGATCAGTCAGACGACAGAACCCAACACCAAGCCTGTGAGGCGGTAGAAGCCACGGGGGAGCGGCCGCAAAATAGTAGCAGCGAAGCAGTAGCAGCGAGCCGTAGCAGCGAAGCAGTAGCAGCGAAGCAGTAGCAGCGAAGCAGTAACAGCGAAGCAGTAGCAGCGAGCCGCAGCAACGAAGCAGCGGTAGCCACAATTAATCAGTGCTCGACCTTACTCAGTTCAGCGTCCCACTAAAAGTCCGGTTCAGTCCGGCTACATAGCGTCCCGTCCAAAGAGGGAGAGGAGTGAAGAATCGGCGTAGCGGGGGGAGACAGCCACCACACGGCAAAGCGATCAGCTGACTGTTAGAGGGAGAGGGGCGAAAGGAAGACTTGGCCACCTGGCTAACAGCAAGTTAAAGGGTAAATGGTAAAAGTTCATCGTAACTCACCGATGCGCTGATCGACGGCAGTTATCAATATATCACCCGGGCTGCGACGGAGATGCCGGCTCTATTAAAGATTTACATTTAAGTTCAGTGAAACGCTCCCGACCATACACAAGCAGCACACTAAGGTGCACCTACCTGTGCTCGGATGCAAGCAGCACACACAGCGACCCGGAGGTGGACGGGCTGAAGAGGCAGGAAGCGAGAGGTCAAGGAGAGGGGCATGACCTACTTTTATCCCCTCTGCTCGAAAAGCGATTGGCAAATAGGCCAGGGAGGGCGTGATGCATGAAAACCCTATGCTCGAGGTGGCAGCGATGCCTCATACCACTACAATCCATCCCCCCCATTTTCATCGTCGACCCGACGATGCGCTTTAAGTACAGGTCTCAACTCTAAGACCACGGCCTAAAGAAAGCTAAGACTGCATTTGACTGAGCGGCTGGGGCCTCAGCCTGACCGACCTCATTGGCAGGCCTAGGTAAGTGATGGAGATTTGAGTGCTGGCCAGCTCTAGATCGGGCTGTCCGCCGCCGGACAGCCTCCACATTCCTTGGAGGGGAGGCTGCCAAGGGAGTGGCACAGGCAGAGTGTGGCTGTACTGTCGACGGGGCAGGAAGTGCCGAGGGCAATGCTGCCATCTGACGCCCAGCGGTGTCGCTACTTCCGGCAGACGGAGCAACCGGAACGGCTGACAGGGCAGAAGGCGACTGGATAGTTGAAGCAACAGGTGTCACCGGAGCAGGAGCCTGTTGAGCTTCAACATGGTGACCCGTGGGTAGGGGAGTAGCATCCCTTACCACCACCATCAGGTCCTCACCATCAGATGAACTCTCAGATGTTGCAGGCTGGCTAGGTGAGATGGAAAGGAACAGAGTTGCCATCTGTCACAGCTGCCCTAACTACAACCTTAAGCAACGTTCGGTGTACCCGTTTGACCTTGGACAGGTCGTCCTCGGGTGCGACCGTATACACTGCACCGTTATCACGGGGAGCTTTAATCACCCGATGCACGACAGGATTCCACTTATCCTGGATCTTATGACGACCCATCCAACCAAACTCTTTTAGCAACACCGATTGGCCCACCCCAAGCGGTTCTGATCGAACGGACTGATGTTTTTCCTTCCGACGTTGGGCTGCCCCCTTCAGCCTATCCCGAACACCTTCAAAAGCCATGTGTAACCGGGTTTGATGCTCCCGGACCCAGTCGTTCACTGTCCCCCCCAATAGGTTCTTGCACTCGACCCAGCAAGAAGTCAACAGGGAGCCTTGCCTCCCGACCAAACATGAGGAAGAATGGTGACTCCCCAGTGGAATTATGCGGCGTGGTGTTATAAGCGTGCAGTACCTGAGGTAGACAAGAGTGCCAATCATGCTTTCGAGAAGTAGGCAAGGTGCGCAGCAAATCATGAAGGGTGCGATTGAAACGCTCGCACTGGCCGTTACCGGCGGGATGGTATGGTGTAGTGTGGGACTTTTCAATGTTATAAAAGCTGCACAGCTGTTGGATGAGCATGCTTTCAAAATTGCGACCCTGATCAGAATGAATACGTGCTGGCACACCAAACTTCGAGAACCACTCCGTGACGAGCACATGTGCCACTGTAGAGGCACGCTGGTCGCGAGTGGGGAAGGCAAGGGTGTATTTACTGAACACGTCAGTCAGCACAAGAACACTCTCCAGCCCATTACGGGTTGGTTCAAGCAGCGTGAAATCCATTGCCAGGATTTCATTAGGCTCGGCTGCAAGCAAATGTCCCATGAAGCTACGAGCTGGTGGCCCAGAATCCTTTGCCACCTGACACCGCTCGCAAGTTTGACACCAACGCTTCACATCCCGAGACATTCCCGGCCAATAGCACCGCTCCCTAAGCAATTCCAAAGTCCTGCCCACCCCCTGATGGCCATGATTTTGATGGACCTCCATGAGGACGTTGTCCTTCAATACGGCGGGCAAAAGCACCTGGAGGACTGGTTCGCCTCCATCGGAACGAAACACTTGGCGGTGTACCACCCCAGCTTGTTCAGACAAACGCCCCCACTGTTTGAGGAGCACCAAAGCTTGTGCAGATAACCGCTTGCGCTCGACAGAGTTCGGGTATCGTTTCTGATGCCAAAAGACAAGTACTTCCCCGATCACCGGGTCAGCTTGTTGAAGTTCGCTGATATCGACAGGCAGATGTTGAGGCAAAGCCTGGATGACAGCCTGATAGGCAGCAGGCCCTCGGCTCTGGAGAGCCTGTTTCAATGGCAGAGGAAGTACGGTCCCAGAAAAGAGCATTTCAGGACCTACAGTTCTGGGAGGATGCAAGCGAGACAGTGCATCTGCATTCGTGTTGCTCTTTCCAGAGCGGTAACGGAGCTCAAAATCAAAGGACGCAAGTTGGGCTGCCCAACGTTGCTCAAGGGCTCCCAGTTTAGCCGTGGACAAATGGCTAAGCGGGTTATTGTCCGTGAAGACGATACATTTGTGCCCAAGCAAGTACTCACGAAACTTGTCAGTCATGGCCCATTTTAGAGCCAAGAACTCCAGCTTCATGGAGCTGTAATTAGCTGGATTTCGCTCAGTCGGTCGGAGACTTCGGCTAGCAAATGCTATAGGTCGGACTTTCCCTTCCTGCTCTTGGGAAAGCACAGCACTCAAGCCTCCATGACTGGCGTCGACCTCCAAGATGAATGGGAGCGAAAAGTCGGCATATGCAAGAACTGGAGCAGTAGTAAGCTTGGATTTTAAAGCATCAAAACTCTGCTGATGTTCTGCAGCCCACTTTTCAGAAACCCGGTGTTCAGACTGCCTGGACTTGGACCCCACCAGCTCGGCGACCAAACGATGTAAAGGAGCAGCCAACTTGGCGAAGCCCTCTACAAAGCGGCGATAGTAACTAGCGAACCCAAGAAAGGACCGAAGCTCCAAGATGGTAGTAGGGGGCTGCCAATTAGCTACCACTTCGACCTTGCTTGGGTCGGTGGAAACACCCTCTGCCGAGATGATGTGACCCAAATAACGCACCTCTTGCTGGAAAAATGAACACTTTGACAGTTTCACCTTCAGGCCTTCGTATTGCAACCGCTGCAAGACCACTTCCAGTCTCTCAAGGTGTTGTTGGAAGGTAGATGAAAAAACCACAATGTCATCGAGATATAGGAGCAGTGATTGGCATTGCCGATCTCCAAAAACCCGTTGCATGAGCCGCTGGAATGTACTGGGTGCATTACACAACCCAAAAGGCATGCGGTTCCATTCGAAGAGTCCGAAAGGAGTACAAAATGCAGTCTTGGGTCGGTCGGCCTCGGCCACTGGGACCTGATTGTACCCGCTGGCTAAATCCAAAGTGGAAAACCAGCGGGCTCCGGTGAGTGCGTCCAAGGACTCTTCAATCCGAGGAAGGGGAAATGCATCTTTTCGAGTCCTGCTGTTAAGTTGCCGATAGTCTACGCACAAGCGCAGACTACCGTCTTTCTTCTTAACCAGCACGATCGGCGAAGCAAACGGACTGCAGCTTTCCCGGATGACCTGTGCACCAAGTAACTGATTTATATGCTCCTTGACCACTTCGTATTCTGATGGTGGAATGCGCCGGTAGCGTTGACGGATGGGGGTATCATCGAGAAGCGGGATTTCGTGTGTTATAAGGTTGGTGCAGCCCAGATCACCGTCATGAGAGGAGAACACTGAAGCGTATTTCCACAGAAGATGTCGGGCCCCATCCTGTTCCTCCACAGACAGAGCGGACAGGTCGACTGCATCTATTTGGTCTTGCAGCGGTGAAACTGCAGCCTGAGATGCAACAGTGGCAAGATAGGATGGAACCTCCTCAACACCAGAAGGTAAGCTCACCACAGACACCTCACGCACAGCACCAATCTCTGTACGAGGGTAAAGTAGCACGTCGGAGGTGCCCACATTTACCACAGGTATATATGCAGTACCTCCTTCAACTCGAACAAGTGCTGGAGATGCTAGAAGTCCAGCAGGGAGGCCCTGATCCAAGGGCTCAACAAGCACAGTAGCCCCAGAATACTGGGCAGAACAAGTAGCTGGGACAAACTGCATAGTGCCACCAATGATACGGCACGCTTTCTTGCCTCGAAGCTTGACCTTACCAATGACATCAGGAGGAGTCAGAGAGGCTTGATGACATCTCTGCAGTGCCCGCACCACAGATTTTGGTGCTTCCGTGACGGTGGGCAAGTCGAACAGAGCAGCGCCATGTTGCCCAAACAAAACGTCATAACATCTTCGTAAGATGTTCATCCCCAAGACGCCTGGGGCCGGAGGAGATGCATTAGTTGGAGGATCCTTAACAACCAGTAGCCCACACCCTGGTAAAGTCTTACCACAGAGTTCAACCTCAAGCTCCAAGTAGCCGAGGTACGGGATGGGCAAACCATTGGCCGCCTGAAGCTGGAGCCAGTGGCATGACCTAAGTTTCTCTTGTCCCCAAGTCTCAAAGTATTGCCGGAAGAAGCTCTCTCTGATAGTGGACACCATGGACCCAGTATCCACTAAACAGGGCACCGTTACTCCCCCCATAACTACAGTGAGGTGTGGACAAGAACTGATCAACCTAGTCTCCCCCCCATCCCTTAACACAACTGGTGAGCCAGTAGTAGCTCCCCCCGAACTTTGGCTCCTCGGTTCGACGGGCGCTAGTTTTCCGATTGCCGAGCTGGCCCTCGCTGAGAAGTTGGCTGCGGGAAAGAAGAAACTGAAGGTTGAGGAGGAGCACGTCCCCCCCTGCACTCCCGGGCAAAATGGCCAGGCCGCTGACACCGCCGGCAAAGAACTGGGCCGCGGTAAGGAGAATGGTCACGTGACTGATTGACCTGCAGGTGAGCAAGAGCTTCGGTGAGACGGTTAAGCTGCTCCTGTTGGAGCTTCAGCATCGATTTCACCTCCTGGAGCTCTGAGGCCTGGGGTGAGCAAGCCACAGGAAAAGCCGTCTGAACCCCACACTGCAAGCCCGTTGTCAATGGAACAGAGTGGCTCCAGCCACGCACACCCCCTGGCAATCCCTCTCGCTCCCACCTAATTGCCTCAGCCCGGGCGTCCAGCAGAGAGACAGTCGGCTGCCTGCGTGCAAGTTGCTTTAATTCACGACGAAGGGAACCATCAATGACATTTTCAATGAACTGATCTCGCAACAAGACATCAGCATTTGGCATCCCATTAGGAGCATTCTGTTTCACTGCAGACATTAAGCCCATTAACGCGAGGGAGAACTCTTGAAGGGTCTCCCCATCTTGCTGCCGCCGTGAGAAAAACGCCTCCTGTAGCGCAACATACGAGTCAGAAGAACCGTACAGCTCTCGCAGAACTGCAATAACTTTATCTGGATCGCTCCTATCTGCAGTTGGGCGATATTTTATTTCTTCACGTGCCTCTCCCTCTAAATGGTCAAACAGAAAAAATGCTTGATCGAAGGTGGACAGGTGGCGGGCTCTCATACAAGCTTGGGCTTCCTCAATCCACTCATCTAGCCCTATGCCTACTCGACCCCTAAACACTGGGCACTTTCTATCGCGGGGTACGAGGACTAGTCGCTCTATTGCAGGAGCAGTAGAAGTGCATGTGGCTGGGAGAGCTTGAGCAGGAATGGAGGGTGCAGCGCTAGGACCAGGCACAGCCGCAGCCTGCTCCTGCTGCAACCTGTTATTCTCTGCCCTCAACTGTGCCACCAAATCCCTCAACTCTTGGAGCTCTCCTTCCATTTTCCTAGAACCACAGCTAAGCTATGAGCACTAATGCCACGGCTATATATAAAAAAAAGACAATGGACTCACTGCTGGTTCGCCTTAGGCTGCAGCTCCTTCACACAATCATGCAAGCAAACACACAAGCAAGCTGGAAAACAAAGAGACGAGGAAAAAAAAAAAACACAGCGCACACGTCTCCAGTTCCCTGAGTATAGATCCTGCCGACAACGCCAGGTTTGTGGCGGCACGGGGGGGGGGGTTAATACTTTATTTTTATTACTTTATTAGTTGTTTAATAACGCCACCTTGGGTTAAGGCCCAAGGACCCATACTAAGACTAAACTAGCACCAATTGAAGGACACACAGGTTCGTTAACTCAGGGAGAGCAGGAGACGGAGTTCAGTGTTTACTTACAAAAAATTTATTTTATTAAAATCAACAAGTGTTTGACGTAATCAAGGAGACCTAACAACAGAAAAAGGGGGGAGCACCCGCTGAGGCTTACCAATCGGGGAAGGGAGTCTTAAAGGAGAATGAGGTGAAGTCCAAAGAAAGAAGAGCACCCCACACACAACAAAAACGTGATGTGCACACGAAGAAAATGTCAAACGGGGATCACGCACACACACAAGGGGATCACCACCACCCTGGAGGACCACCACCACCACCACAGTCGGCCATCAGCTCTGGGGGACAAGGGGAAACAAATATTAAGAGGGCTCCAGGTAAAGAAACAAACCAAACAATAAACAAAAACATGAGATTAAATCATTAGTCTGCACCAAATAAACAAAAACACCAACAAGGTCTCTGGCCAGAGATATTAAACCAATACTCTTTGAGAGTCCCAATAGAAAATAAACAATAAATTCCCCAAAACAAGATAGTAAATTGCCCCGGTATACCCAGAAACTTAATCCATTCAACAGATAAAAGTTAACTAATACGCTCGGTCTCACATGCACACGCACACCCACACACACGATGTACAGGATCAGCTGCAGAAAAACCAGTCGATCGGTCAGACGACAGAACCCAACACCAAGCCGGTGAGGCGGTAGAAGCCACGGGGGAGCGGCCGCAAAATAGTAGCAGCGAAGCAGTAGCAGCGAGCCGTAGCAGCGAAGCAGCGGTAGCCACAATTAATCAGTGCTCGCCTTACTCAGTTCAGCGTCCCACTAAAAGTCCGGTTCAGTCCGGCTACATAGCGCCCGTCCAAAGAGGGAGAGGAGTGAAGAATCGGCGTAGCGGGGGGAGACAGCCACCACACGGCAAAGCGATCAGCTGACTGTTAGAGGGAGAGGGGCGAAAGGAAGACTTGGCCACCTGGCTAACAGCAAGTTAAAGGGTAAATGGTAAAAGTTCATCGTAACTCACCGATGCGCTGATCGACGGCAGTTATCAATATATCACCCGGGCTGCGACGGAGATGCCGGCTCTATTAAAGATTTACATTTAAGTTCAGTGAAACGCTCCCGACCATACACAAGCAGCACACTAAGGTGCACCTACCTGTGCTCGGATGCAAGCAGCACACACAGCGACCCGGAGGTGGACGGGCTGAAGAGGCAGGAAGCGAGAGGTCAAGGAGAGGGGCATGACCTACTTTTATCCCCTCTGCTCGAAAAGCGATTGGCAAATAGGCCAGGGAGGGCGTGATGCATGAAAACCCTATGCTCGAGGTGGCAGCGATGCCTCATACCACTACACAACCATTTACACTTATGGACAATTTCGAGTCACAAATGAACCAACAAATTAAGTCATCTCTTTGGACTGTGGGAGGAAGAGAACGCAGGGCCTTCTTGCTTTGAAGCAATGATGCTAACCGTATGGGACGAAATGAAAATGATGATGAAGATGATGGTGCACAATGAAATCATCACCAATAACATTGTAATACATCATCTAGTAATCATGAATGCCTGTATAAGAAATCCATCAAGTAGGTTGTAGGGGACAAAGTGTGTATATAACCTGAGCTGTTACTTTGTTTGGATTGCACATGTCCGCTGGATCACTATACATTTCCAGTAAGTAGCACACGAGGTGTGGCTGCGTGGTTTCACTCCATTCACTTGATGGCAGGATTTAGACAAAGAGGGTGAGTAAGGTTCAAATATTCTCTGTTATTGTCTCATCCCATATAGTTCTGTCTAATCTAATTTTGTCACATTATGCCAATTTAAGTTATTCTTTCATTATTAACACCATAAACACTAATTTTTCTATGTATTTGAATGAGTCACAGCCTGCTTAGCCTCTTAGCAGCCTTTTTAATCGATAGTGGGCATTAGTCAGTGGATCACCAAAGTTAGCAGAATTTATCCTCTGTCAGAAATTTTGTGGTGATCTATCTGATAATTCTCAAGATGTTTAAGTCTAAGCAACAAGTGCGGACAGTCAGACAATCATCAAAGTCACTGAATTCATGCCATAATGCCACGAAAGTCTGTGCAGACTTTATATGCAATCAGTCCCATCTTAGCTGAGATATTTCAGTGTGTATTGCAGTGGCCAAACAAGCCAACATCTCTACAGCCATGTCGATAGCATGGTGTCATTGTCATTTGGCTGAACCGGCCCTTTAAAGTTTTGACTTTGATTGTAGAAATGATTGCTGTAGCTCATCTTTGGAAATGGAACAAATATATTAAAAACACATTTTGTGCATGACCCTGAATCTCATCTTCAAGCTAGTTAGCACCTTAATAGTATTCATAAAGATGTTAATTATGAGGCAGATGACACCTGTCCCTGCTCTGTGAAGGGGAAAAAGGCGTCCTCTTCCACAGATGCTTCTATCTGCCGCCATCTGCCCAGTGACACAGGCACCGGAGGGGAATAGCATTAGGGGAGAGCAGAGAGAGAGAGAGAGAAGATGACTTTATTTCACGTCCAGATCCAGCTTTAGCTGACATCATATGTGGACTTCAGACCAAACTGTGACAGCTGTGTGAAGAGGGAGTCTTCTGATGAGCCTATATCTGTTTTTGAATATTTTTTTAATCTGAACCAATGATTGTTAATAAATCGTTTTAATGAGACGCTACAGGCTGTTTCACTGCCTTTGGTGGTGTTGAGGGAGAAACCAAGGACAGAAGAAAGGAACATCATGTAATTAGTCCAATAATTATTTCCCCTGACCTCCACTCTGCTAATCGCACTCTGCAAGACCATATCTAAACCCATCACAGGGAATCGTCACGCTCACACAACTCCTTATTTTCCCAAAGAGAATAATATGTTTGGCAAAGCTAATTATGTCTTTGTGAATGCATGTGTTTGTTTCTGTGCAAACTTGAGTATTCTTGTGGCACTTGCGAGTGTGTGTGTGTGTGTGTATGTGTGTGTGTGTGTGTGTGTGTGTGAGAGGGAGAGAGAGAGAGAGAGAGAGAGAGAGAGAGAGAGAGAGAGAGAGAGAGAGAGAGAGAGAGAGAGAGGACTGTAGCACGGAGATAAGAGCTTTGGCCTCAGCTGGCTTTTGTCACTAATCCCGGAAGGCGTGGCCGCCAATTCCATGTCATTCCCTGATATCCCATCCTGTTCTGAGTCCATGCCATCCCAGCGCTGCCCTTGTGAGGACACCCGTCTCTGCACTGCATGATAATGAGAAGAAGACATACAGCAACTGTATTTGGAGACTATTTTGGCCTTGTGTGTGTGTGTGTGTGTGTGTGTGTGTGTGTGTGTGTGTGTGTGTGTGTGTGTGTGTGTGTGTGTGTGTGTGAGAGCATACTGGCTTTGTGTATGACACAGTGAAAGACAAGAAAGAGCAAGAAGAAGAAGACTGTAGTGGTTTGTCGATTTGTCTTGCTTCTCTCCCTTTAGCTTGTCACTGATGTACAGCATTGGTTCTTTACATCTGAAAAAGATAAAATGGACACACAGATAAAAAGTTAAGATGTTACGTTCTTGGATCTATGCACTGACTGATGCACTGACAAAGCTGATCTCAGATGACAACTTTAGTTAGTTTATTTTATTTAAAATGTATACAGTCATGTAAACTAATTAATATTCAACCATTCATTATATTATTTACATTCATTCATATATTCATTCATTGTATTCTTTTAATTAATATAAAAGGGCATCAGAGGACACTAGCCTATTCATTGCTGTTACTGCCAACTCAGTGCTGTTACTCTTTATTTGAGTAACAGCAATGAGTTTTTAGCATAAAATTAGCAATTGTGCTATTTATGCTAGTAGCTTGAGCATATGTAGCACATTCTTAAGATTCAACTGAATATTTTACTTTTGATACCAACAAATATTGTCTTAGAGATAATTTAGGTAACAGGACTGAATTTTTAGATTGACCGTCTCTGACACAGCTAATATATCATTAAATTTAAGGAAAAATAAATGAGATAACTTACTTTTGGTTTTCCCATGGCTTGCAGAAAACCCAAATGATGTCACTTCCTGCAGAACATGTCACTGGTGGAATGTTTCAAAGTTTTCAGAGGGGGAAAAGTGTTTGGGTAACAGCAATGAGTGAAAACCTGGGGACAGCACTAAAATGTGAATTTTAACAGTCACACGTAAATGAAAAAAAAAAAGATTTTGGAAGGATTTTGTTCATGTTGCATTGTGGTAAAGTGTGGCGTTTGGCTGTGGGGACAGGCAAGAAATGCTTTGTATCTGTGTTTTAGATGCCTTTTAAAATCTTTCAAAATATATATATGTAATTTCTACAATGAATTATGTGTATGGTGTTTTGTATAATAATAAAATATAATTTGTATTATATTATCTCTTGTGTTTATACATTTAATATACAATAATATGCTGGGGACGGAAATGTCACTCCTTTGGTGGAATCACCCAGAAATGAATACAATGTGAACACATACTACTGTTAAAAGAGCACTATGTTTTACATTGTTTTCCTTCAATAGCATCATATTTGCAACTTTCAACTTAACAATATTTTATCGTTGTGCTAATTGATAACCTTCAATAAAACCTTCAAAATGTAAATTAGTTGGACATAAACATAATTTCTTTTTTTTTTAGGAGATGATTTCACTGATAGCCCCTTGATGGTTTCTTGTGTTGGACTACAAGACTTGTAGTTCTGCATAACCTCAGGACTTTGTACAATATCCCATCTCATGTCAAAGAGTAACTAACAGGGGGAGCATTTAAACATAGAAATGTCTAAGGAACAGTTAGCAAAATTGACCCATGTTGGCTAACTGCCTGTATGTTTCCTAGAGCCAGCCCACACATATTTTTGAACAATTGTAACCAACCGTCCTCCTTCACTGCATAATGATAAATAAATAACATTTAAATGTTTTCGTTTTAGTAATTAAAATTGTGTGTTTAAAATGAATGTTAACTTCTTGAACCTTAATGAAAGTTTCTATACCAGTAACTCCTTTTATGGCTTTTAGTATTGCTGTCTACTGAGCCTTTTTAGTGATTCAGTTAAAATCTTGATTGTAAGAGACAAGAGCACTCATTTCAAGAACACGGACCACACCATCAACAAGATACATTTAAATTATTTATTATTGAATATAAAAATTATTATTATTAAATTATTAAAAATATAGTATTTATTTTATATATTAAAAATATATTATTTATTTTATAAAAATATATTATTTCTTTTATATATTAAAACTATATTATTTTTATATTAAAAATATATTATTTCTTTTATATATTAAAAATATATTATTTCTTTTATATATTACAAATATAAAAATATAAAATCTTATAATATTTTACATATATTACATTTTTATAGTAGAGCAGGTGTACACCATACTCTATTATATACAGTATTATCTACAAATTAGAATTCTCTGCGAACTCCAATTTCACCAGGGGCAAGCACTTGGCGACAGTGGCGAGGAAAAACTTCCCTTTAACGGGTAGAAACCTCGAGCAGAACCTGGCCCACTGGTGGTTGGTCATCTGCCGCGACCGGGGGAGGGTGGGGGGATGGGGTGGTGGGTGTGGGGGTTTGGGGCGACGGCCTCTTGGAGGTTTGGGCGTGGGGGGCTCATTTCCACGCTGCACATCTTTGTCGTCCTCATCGTCGTCCTCATCGTCATCCGGGCAGGTGGTGGGGAGGGGGTGGGCTCCCTTCCACATCATTGTTTCATAGGCATCTTTGCAGGCCGGACATCTTTGTCATCATCATCATCCGGTGCCTGCCTTTTAACTCTAGGCTGAGTACAGGGATCTTCGATATACATCTTCTTCATGGGTTTCACCCTGCGGCGTTGTTCAGAGCTGGTGCTCCTGGATCGCTTCTTCCTGTGACCAGGTTCTTCTTCATTTGTCCGCTTCCTCTTCACACTTGGTGAAATGCAGCTCTGAGTCTGGCTGCCTCTGCTCGAAGCTTCGATATACATCTTCTTCATGGGTTTCACCCTGCGGCGTTGTTCAGAGCTGGTGCTCCTGGATCGCTTCTTCCTGTGACCAGGTTCTTCTTCATTTGTCCGCTTCCTCTTCACACTTGGTGAAATGCAGCTCTGAGTCTGGCTGCCTCTGCTCGAAGCTTCGATATACATCTTCTTCATGGGTTTCACCCTGCGGCGTTGTTCAGAGCTGGTGCTCCTGGATCGCTTCTTCTTGTGACCAGGTTCTTCTTCATTTGTCCGCTTCCTCTTCACACTTGGTGAAATGCAGCTCTGAGTCTGGCTGCCTCTGCTCGAAGCTTCGATATACATCTTCTTCATGGGTTTCACCCTGCGGTGTTGTTCAGAGCTGGTGCTCCTGGATCGCTTCTTCATGTGACCAGGTTCTTCTTCATTTGTCCGCTTCCTCTTCACACTTGGTGAAATGCAGCTCTGAGTCTGGCTGCCTCTGCTCGAAGCTTCGATATACATCTTCTTCATGGGTTTCACCCTGCGGTGTTGTTCAGAGCTGGTGCTCCTGGATCGCTTCTTCTTGTGACCAGGTTCTTCTTCATTTGTCCGCTTCCTCTTCACACTTGGTGAAATGCAGCTATGAGTCTGGCTGCGTCTGCTCGAAGCGGATTGAAGTGCACAGCTTTTCGGCAGAGTTCCGTTATCGTGTGTGGACTTGACTCTCTTGGATGGTTGAGAGGTTCCACGCACTTTTCCACCTTCATCTTCTAAAGATCTTTTGATCCCTGACTTGCCTGAATTTGTGGTGTGTGAACTGGCACCGAGATGTGAGATGTTGCATTTAGGCTCAGCAGCAGGAGGAGGCAGCTGCTGGATGCGGTGGGAGGCCATATACTTAAAGCTGGACCTAACACTGAAAGACAATGACACATCAGCTATGTGACTACAAAATCCATACTCAGATAAAGTAAAACAGATAAGATACATGTGGTATTGTATGATGTGATTTATGTGGCTTCTAATAAAAATGCATCTTCTGTGCACATCAATAAACACGCAAGTTGGACATAAATGATGAAAAATCATAAAACCTAAAAAATACTAAATTAA
Organism: Collichthys lucidus; assembly: GCA_004119915.2. Taxonomy (NCBI): domain Eukaryota; kingdom Metazoa; phylum Chordata; class Actinopteri; family Sciaenidae; genus Collichthys; species Collichthys lucidus. The sequence goes on from CM014092.1 coordinate 2,772,445, forward strand.
ATGACTCAAATATTCTTAATCTTAATCACTTGAATCACTATGACTTACTAGGGACTCATGCTTTCCAAGTGGGCAATGTGGGACAAGCTGATGAACCTATGCTCCAGCACCTGACTTGGTGTAATACGTTCTGCAGGATCCAGCTGAAGCATTCCCTTAATCATGTCCACAAACATCGGCACATCATGACTATGTGCAGAATAATCTGCATAATTGTAATACTTGATGCCGTCGATCTGGAAGATGGATAAACAATGACAACAACAAAGGTTAGGGATGAGTAAAACTTATCAGAGTTTTGATTATACTGTATCTATGCTTCAGATATTAGTTCATGTTAATTTTATATTACTGTCAATGATCAAAAAGAAAAGTTACCCTCGCAAGTTCATCCAGAGATCTGAGGCTCTGCGTTCTTGTTTCCCTCTGTTCGTCATTTTGTTGAAGTTCCTGAACAGAAAATGTTGTTGTTACCAATGAAAGTACAGTAAAACAATATTTTACGACCAGTCACAGTTTGAAACGTGAGAAAGAAAGAGTAAGATTTAAACATGACAGGTGTTTAGGGAAGTAAAACATTGAAATTGCATTGAAAATAAAGTACCTTCAGTCTCCAGGAAGTGGTGCCGGACTTGTGTTCTCTCTTGAAAAACCATGAAGTCTTGAATCCATGACTTAGCATGTTATTAGGAAGCGGACCCTGAGTTGCCATTATAAGCCTTATCTGAGAATACAACACAACATCAAGTCACATTGGAGTCCAGGTCGAAGACTAAATGAGTTTTAGATTTAATTCAAATATATTATTAAATTTAAAAAGCATGTGACATACATTGCAAAAAAGTTAAGAAGATTACAGATTTTAGCTCATTTTATGCCTGTACGTATTCTGCTATGCCTTAAGGGACTTACATCACCTACATCTTACAAAATTAACTAGCCTACCCGCAATATCAGTTATTCATTATATGTACACATAAATAAATCAGATTGTGTTAGATATTTCAGTAAACCATGAAACTCTGAAAGAGAAACATAGCGTAAACAGTACTTACCATATCATGTTCATTTATGCCCTCGTACAGGAGAGCGCCAAGGTACAACGAAGCAGCCAGGCAGCCAAGTGACCACATATCAATGGCTTCTGTAAATGGAAGTCCCAGGATGATCTCTGGAGACCTGAGAGAAGACAAACAAATATCAAAGTCAGACTGTATATAATCCATATTTCACTATCTTGGAGTACTATGATTTAAAGTACTACTGCAGGAACACCTTCCCTCACAGAGTGCATGGGCACGGAGGGGGTGTTTATATTCTGAGTAAAAAATACATTTTTTACACCACTTAGACATTATTTATGGCTCCAGTTTCTCACCTGTATGGACGGGTCTGGATGTGCGCTCCCAGCTTGGCTTCTGACACATTACAGGCCAAACCGAAGTCAATCAGTTTGACCGTGTAAGGCTTCCGCTCCTGGTCCACTAACATCACGTTCTCCCATTTGATGTCCGCATGTATTATCCCGAACGTCTTCAAGTGATTGAGTGCGTTGGCAAGCTGAAAGGTTATTGAAACAATTAATTTAATAATGAGGTCAACAGTATATCAATAGTAATTTTTACAGTTATATTTGGTAATTAATGGAGAAAGAAATGGAGTAGCACCAACCTGTTGGACAACTGGTCTAATCTGCGTCAAAGGGAGAGGTCGAAAAGCTCTATTCCTCATAAAGTCATAAAGACTTTTGTCGAGATGCTCAAATTCAAGGCAAATATGCCCCCTGTCAATGAAGATTTCGTGCCATCGAACTATGTTGCATCTGTCCGGGTCCAGCGCTTTCAGTTTCCGCATGATAGACACCTGGTGAGACATAATTTCATATCAGTTTAGTCAACATTAACAAACCATTTCATAATTAAAGATACTTTTTCAATTAAAAATGATGAGAGCAATGCACAATGCACTGTCAGAAAAAAAATGTACAAATCAAGCTTTGATAGGCCTAACTTCCTCTACGTACCTCGTGATTTGCTGCCATCAGACTATTGCTAATATCCTTCATCATTTTGAGCGCTACAGTTGTCATGTCTTTCAACCTCACGCATCTCACAACTGTCCCAAAGGTGCCCTGCCCCAAAAAAGACTTCAACAGGTACTTGGAGGAAGGGGAAGAGAGTTTGTCTCCAAGGGCCAATCCGTTGGCGTGGGTAGGTTGTGTGGATGGCATGCTTGGGTTCATCATTGTAGTACAGTAAAAAGCAGTCAAATTGTTTTCAATCAATCAACTGAGAACAATTTCAGACAGAAATGAGTATCCTGAAGCTTCAAATTCAAAGTTGAATGTCGCTCAGAAATCCTAGATCAAAGGAAGTTGTGTCATTTGACTCCTATTTATGAAAAATAAAAGATCAAAGGAAGTGATGTCATGACTAACTTGCCTTTGATTTTTTTTTCCTTTGATTGACATTCCAAATTCTCTCAATTCTGATTGGTTGTTTTTGAAAATAAACAAGTGTTTTGAATTAACCTAAATTCTTAAATAAAGGTTATTATGATACGGTTAGGCCAGATTGATATGTGGTCAATTAAGGGTGAAAAAAACAGGTAGACTTCAGTGTGCAATATCTTATTTAATATTTTGATTAAAAAATAAAGTTATACAAAAAGAATATCTGCATTGACCACTGAGAGTCAACTTATTTTGGGCAGCTGATTCAGAAATATATAGACGGTAAATATTTATTGTATTAAATGGGCTCCAATTTATCAGAATGATCTATTTAAAGACCTCCAGTTTAACATGATTCTAGCTCATTATTGACATAAACTGCACTTACAGCAGCTGAACACCAATTGACTTATGAGCAATCAAAGTAGTTGAACGGGTAGTTAAATGCATTTAAAGAGTTAAAAAATATTGTGCTTTAATCATTTTTTACTGGTAATTACATTGTACGTGTATTTGTCAATACAAGCTGCAGAAGAGGGTGGCACGGTGGTGCCTTACAGCAGGAAAGTTTTCGGTTCAGGGCTCTGCCGGGGCCTTCCTCTCTGGTGTTTACATGTTCTCTGCGTCTGCATTGGTCTCTATGTGCCCTGTGCTGAGATGCTGACTTGTCCAGGGTGTACCCTTCGTCTCACTCAACCCTAACCCCTAACCCTAAGTCAGTTAGGATATACCCCAGCCCCACCGTGATGAGCATAATGTGATGAGTAACAGATAATGGATAGATGGAAATTGCAGTAGAGAGACATTAATCAAGCATTACCCCAAAACCCAACTGGGCACGTCTCCGTCACGCTGCGGCTGCAACGCTGTTTTTGTCCGTCCTCAATGCGACTTCAAACCTCATTGGGAGTGTTTCAGAGGTGGACCGTTTAGGTCGCAAGACATTGTTTACTTGTTTGGACTTATTTTCTTTGTTTATGAGCTTCTACATATGTTTCTAAACATTTAAATATGCTACGTAGTTAATTTGTTTAGCTTTTGTCTTTGTTTTTACGACCAGCGGTTCTTATATTTTGAAAATCCACCTTTTCTCTATGCTGTTTCTGTGTCTGAACAAGCAACGTGGTGCGTCCGTGCCTGGTGGAATTTGGGGGGTTAGCGCATCAATGTAATATGTCAGTATGACCCCCTGTATTTTTATAAAAAGTATTTAAAGCCTGTTGTAGCTCACTTGGGAAAATGTTACCCAAATAGTACAGAAAAATATAGTTTTGCGCATTTTAATGTATCTATTTTCATTTAGTTTTTGATCCTAACAATCTTTTAAATCACTTTAACAATCTAAATCGCAACAATCAACTTGATAATGAAATGGATTTGATATGAGAAACCAAGTTAAGAGACCTAATCATTCAAAAGTCCATAATATAATATATTACTAAATTCACATTCAGGACACAGTTGTTTCTGCTTGTGTTGTCTGCACAAGGAAAACAAACTTTTCTCCAACATGTTGCACTTTGCCTTCACATTCAGACTGAAAAGTGTAGGTTCATCACTAAAATGTTCTTAATGTTGCCAAATAACAGTGATTTTTTGGTGGTCAATATTTCCCCCTTCCCTGAAATTAAAAATTACTGGGTAATGTCAGTCCTCTGTTTCTCTCATTTTATCAAGCTCTTCTTCCTTAATGATACAGTCCCACTGACCCACTGTTCAACACAACTCCACTCAGGCCAGAACAAGGATGTGATGTCACAGGCCCGCTGTGGGTAATCGAGAAAGATTGAGGAGAGTGATCATTAACTGTACACAGTGATGCTCTGCGTTTGTGGTCATTGTACTGAACAAGGTGGTGACTCACTGCTACACTGAACGTCAATTTGTGACATTGGAAAAATAATGTTGACAAAAGTATGATGGAAAGCTTCGAAATAGATAACTAATGGACTTTGTGGTGAGGTTGTTTTGTTGACAGTGTGTCACTGTTTCTGTTGGTCGATATTTAATTAACTTTATTAGTAATAACTTATGATGGCCAGTGAGAAATAATACTGAAATGCCAAATATGATTGAGGTAGTTTAGAAACACTGGCATCATTTATCCAACTGAGAGGACTAGTTTTCAATTGTATGTAAACTTAAAGATAAACTAGCACATTTCCTAAACTGGTACAACTAAGTGTGACAAAGGGTTAACCTGCCATTGGCTGCCATTCTCCTACCTTTCTACAGCAGCCATTTTGAAAACACAGGTGTTACCATGGACACTGATAAAGGTTCTACATGGTTCAAAATGGCTGCTTCTCTTACAGCAGCCATTTTGAAAACACAGGTGTTACCATGGACACTGATAAAGGTTCTACAGTACATGGTTCAAAATGGCTGCTTCTCTTACGGCAGCCATTTTGAGGTTCTGAGAGAAAAAGAAATACAGGTGTTAACAATGATACTAATTAAGGTTCTAACCCTAACCTTCACGACCATGTTTCAATATATCATATCTCCATCATGTCTAAGAAGTGGTGCTCTATGTATCGGTCCTCTCAGTATTCATATTGGTCTACCAGTGACAGAAATGTACATGTAATAACTGGAATGGGATTTTTATGACTCCATAGAAGAAATATGTTAATTTAGTCTATAAATGGTATACAACACCTTATTCAAACATAAAACACTACTCTGTTTATCACCTTTCTATAAAAATCTTTAAAAATAATGGTAGATTATTTCAAAGAGGCACGAATGACACATGATGTGGATATTTTCATGTCTAAGAAAAATTTGGGATTACACCATTTAAGTTATTTTAATGCAAGGCATGCTTCCCCTTGTGCTGCCCAAGATGCTAATGATTGTTTTAAAGAAATACCATAGACTGTACATGCTGCCGGTGATTGGCAGTGTTACTTTGTGCAGATGATACAGTATCTTTCTTTTTTAAGTTTTGAAGAATTCTTGTGCAAACGGCACAACTTTCCTCCTGTAATCAAACCATGAAAATACTTAAAGTGGTTCAAATAAAAGTCTTAAGGACACTATTAACCTGATACATTCTCATGTGATGTTTGTGCATTAAGTTTACTGCCAGGTGGTGCTTAGCTTAGCTTAGCATAAATACAAGAAGCAGTAGGAAACTCTGTCCAGCATCTCTAAAGTTAACTAATCACCGTCTTATATTTGCTCAATTAGTGCAGAAATGTACAGTGAGTTACTTGCTGTAAATATTTGTTGGTCTTCAAAGTGGAACTGAAATTTGACTATTATGATGCTGCAGCTACTGTGCATTATTTTCACATCTTCTAGAGATGATAGAACAGAAGTGCTTTTGGACATATTTATTAAAAAAATATTTCTGGATGGATGTTTTTTCCATTGCAGCAGTTAAGTTATTTATATCAGGGCTGGTGTTGCTAAGAGACTTGCTGTCAAACTTTCCATATTATACAAGACTAGCCCACATTGTGCTACTTATGTACCATTAGTTAGTGGTTTGTCTGATTCTTGACAACATTCAACAGTTACAGGAGGAGCCGTTTTGCAAATAATTTTGCATTTCACTTGGAAAGTAGAAGCAAGAAGCAAGCTAGGCTAATTCGACTCCATGCGGAAAGTGGCACGTTAGCACATTAGCACTGGCTCCCTCAGACAGTCTTAGCTTATGGTATTTTAACACCTAGCCCTGGGTGCAGAAGGGGCGCTCCCATAACGCGACATAAGCACGCTGCGTAGGGCCCTGCGTCACTGCGTAGGGCCCTGCGCCCCCCAAAAAAAAATAAAAATAAAAAAATAACGTGATTGACTTCAGCATCACATTTGCCGGTTTGTCCATTGACCATACCGTAGCACATTGCAGATATGAAGCGGAATATTCCATCTGGCTACGAGAAGAGAAAGAAGCGAATGCATGAAAATGAGCAAAGGGAACAGCAGTCAGGTAGGCAAGGAAACTTACTAACTAACCCCTCACTATTTTGGGGCTAGCTGCTTGGTTCTACCCACCCATTGACTGTGAAATATAATGTCAATGGTTTAGCTTGGTTGGGCTAACTGCTCACACTGCCCCCGATTCATTACAAGAGAGGTATGGGATGTTTCGTTGTCAACATTATACAGTTGCTTTGAAAGTTGTAATTCCAGATCATGCCAGTATTTCGTCATTGTTTAATATTAATTCACCCAGTTGTGCAGATTTCGTGTCAACTTGACGTTGCAGTGGAAATAGCTAAAATAGCATTGGGTAGAAGGTGGGAAGGGGAAGCGGACAGGCGAGTTTGAAACCGAATCTCGCTGATAGCCCCTTGATGGTTTCTTGTGTTGGACTACAAGACTTGTAGTTCTGCATAACCTCAGGACTTTGTACAATATCCCATTTCATGTCAAAGAGTAACTAACAGGGGGAGCATTTAAACATAGAAATGTCTAAGGAACAGTTAGCAAAATTGACCCATGTTGGCTAACTGCCTGTATGTTTCCTAGAGCCAGCCCACACATATTTTTGAACAATTGTAACCAACCGTCCTCCTTCACTGCATAATGATAAATAAATAACATTTAAATGTTTTCGTTTTAGTAATTAAAATTGTGTGTTTAAAATGAATGTTAACTTCTTGAACCTTAATGAAAGTTTCTATACCAGTAACTCCTTTTATGGCTTTTAGTATTGCTGTCTACTGAGCCTTTTTAGTGATTCAGTTAAAATCTTGATTGTAAGAGACAAGAGCACTCATTTCAAGAACATGGACCACACCATCAACAAGATACATTTAAATTATTTATTATTGAATATAAACATTATTATTATTATTTTTAAATTATTAAAAATATATTATTTATTTTATATATTAAAATATATTATTTATTTTATATATTAAAAATATATTATTTATCTTATATATTAAAAATATATTATTTCTATTATATATTAAAATATATTTTTTATTTTATATATTACAAATATAAAAATATAAAATCTCATAATATTTTACATATATTACATTTTTACAGTAGAGCAGGTGTACACCATACTCTGTTATATACAGTATTATCTACAAATTAGAATTCTCTGCGAACTCCAATTTCACCAGGGGCAAGCACTTGGCGACAGTGGCGAGGAAAAACTTCTACTGAGCCTTTTTAGTGATTCAGTTAAAATCTTGATTGTAAGAGACAAGAGCACTCATTTCAAGAACACGGACCACACCATCAACAAGATACATTTAAATTATTTATTATTGAATATAAAAATTATTATTATTAAATTATTAAAAATATAGTATTTATTTTATATATTAAAAATATATTATTTTTATATTAAAAATATATTATTTCTTTTATATATTAAAAATATATTATATCTTTTATAGATTAAAAAATACATTATTTATTACAGTTATAATATTTTACATATATTACATTTTTACAGTAGAGCAGGTGTACACCATACTCTATTATATACAGTATTATCCACAAATTAGAATTCTCTGCGAACTCCAATTTCACCAGGGGCAAGCACTTGGCGACAGTGGCGAGGAAAAACTTCCCTTTAACGGGTAGAAACCTCGAGCAGAACCTGGCCCACTGGTGGTTGGTCATCTGCCGCGACCGGGGGAGGGTGGGGGGGGATGGGGTGGGGGGTGTGGGGGTTTGGGGCGACGGCCTCTTGGAGGTTTGGGCGTGAGGGGCCCTTTTCCACGCTGCACATCTTCGTCGTCCTCATCGTCGTCCTCATCGTCGTCCTCATCGTCGTCTTCATCGTCGTCCTCATCGTCATCCGGGCCGGTGGTGGGGAGGGGGTGGGCTCCCTTCCACATCATTGTTTCATAGGCATCTTTGCAGGCCGGACATCTTTGTCATCATCATCATCCGGTGCCTGCCTTTTAACTCTAGGCTGAGTACAGGGATCTTCGATATACATCTTCTTCATGGGTTTCACCCTGCGGTGTTGTTCAGAGCTGGTGCTCCTGGATCGCTTCTTCATGTGACCAGGTTCTTCTTCATTTGTCCGCTTCCTCTTCACACTTGGTGAAATGCAGCTCTGAGTCTGGCTGCCTCTGCTCGAAGCTTCGATATACATCTTCTTCATGGGTTTCACCCTGCGGTGTTGTTCAGAGCTGGTGCTCCTGGATCGCTTCTTCTTGTGACCAGGTTCTTCTTCATTTGTCCGCTTCCTCTTCACACTTGGTGAAATGCAGCTATGAGTCTGGCTGCCTCTGCTCGAAGCTTCGATATACATCTTCTTCATGGGTTTCACCCTGCGGTGTTGTTTAGAGCTGGTGCTCCTGGATCGCTTCTTCTTGTGACCAGGTTCTTCTTCATTTGTCCGCTTCCTCTTCACACTTGGTGAAATGCAGCTATGAGTCTGGCTGCCTCTGCTCGAAGCGGATTGAAGTGCACAGCTTTTCGGCAGAGTTCCGTTATCGTGTGTGGACTTGACTCTCTTGGATGGTTGAGAGGTTCCACGCACTTTTCCACCTTCATCTTCTAAAGATCTTTTGATCCCTGACTTGCCCGAATTTGTGGTGTGTGAACTGGCACAGAGATGTGAGATGTTGCATTTAGGCTCAGCAGCAGGAGGAGGCAGCTGCTGGATGCGGTGGGAGGCCATATACTTAAAGCTGGACCTAACACTGAAAGACAATGACACATCAGCTATGTGACTACAAAATCCATACTCAGATAAAGTAAAACAGATAAGATACATGTGGTATTGTATGATGTGATTTATGTGGCCTTTAATAAAAATGCATCTTCTGTGCACATCAATAAACACGCAAGTTGGACATAAATGATGAAAAATCATAAAACCTAAAAAATACTAAATTAAATGACTCAAATATTCTTAATCTTAATCACTTGAATCACTATGACTTACTAGGGACTCATGCTTTCCAAGTGGGCAATGTGGGACAAGCTGATGAACCTATGCTCCAGCACCTGACTTGGTGTAATACGTTCTGCAGGATCCAGCTGAAGCATTCCCTTAATCATGTCCACAAACATCGGCAGATCATGACTATGTGCAGAATAATCTGCATAATTGTAATACTTGATGCCGTCGATCTAGAAGATGGATAAACAATGACAACAACAAAGGTTAGGGATGAGTAAAACTTATCAGAGTTTTGATTATACTGTATCTATGCTTCAGATATTAGTTCATGTTAATTTTATATTACTGTCAATGATCAAAAAGAAAAGTTACCCTCGCAAGTTCATCCAGAGATCTGAGGCTCTGCGTTCTTCTTTCCCTCTGTTCGTCATTTTGTTGAAGTTCCTGAACAGAAAATGTTGTTGTTACCAATGAAAGTACAGTAAAACAATATTTTACGACCAGTCACAGTTTGAAACGTGAGAAAGAAAGAGTAAGATTTAAACATGACAGGTGTTTAGGGGAGTAAAACATTGAAATTGCATTGAAAATAAAGTACCTTCAGTCTCCAGGAAGTGGTGCCGGACTTGTGTTCTCTCTTGAAAAACCATGAAGTCTTGAATCCATGACTTAGCATGTTATTAGGAAGCGGACCCTGAGTTGCCATTATAAGCCTTATCTGAGAATACAACACAACATCAAGTCACATTGGGAGTCCAGGTCAAAGACTAAATGAGTTTTAAATTTAATTCAAATATATTATTAAATTTAAAAAGCATGTGACATACATTGCAAAAAAGTTAAGAAGATTACAGATTTTAGCTCATTTTATGCCTGTACGTATTCTGCTATGCCTTAAGGGACTTACATCACCTACATCTTACAAAATTAACTAGCCTACCCGCAATATCAGTTATTCATTATATGTACACATAAATAAATCAGATTGTGTTAGATATTTCAGTAAACCATGAAACTCTGAAAGAGAAACATAGCATAAACAGTACTTACCATATCATGTTCATTTATGCCCTCGTACAGGAGAGCGCCAAGGTACAACGAAGCAGCCAGGCAGCCAAGTGACCACATATCAATGGCTTCTGTAAATGGCAGTCCCAGGATGATCTCTGGAGACCTGAGAGAAGACAAACAAATATCAAAGTCAGACTGTATATAATCCATATTTCACTATCTTGGAGTACTATGATTTAAAGTACTACTGCAGGAACACCTTCCCTCACAGAGTGCATGGGCACGGAGGGGGTGTTTATATTCTGAGTAAAAAATACATTTTTTACACCACTTAGACATTATTTATGGCTCCAGTTTCTCACCTGTATGGACGGGTCTGGATGTGCGCTCCCAGCTTGGCTTCTGACACATTACAGGCCAAACCGAAGTCAATCAGTTTGACCGTGTAAGGCTTCTGCTCCTGGTCCACTAACATCACGTTCTCCCATTTGATGTCCGCATGTATTATCCCGAACGTCTTCAAGTGATTAAGTGCGTTGGCAAGCTGAAAGGTTATTGAAACAATTAATTTGATAATGAGGTCAACAGTATATCAATAGTAATTTTTACAGTTATATTTGGTAATTAATGGAGAAAGAAATGGAGTAGCACCAACCTGTTGGACAACTGGTCTAATCTGCGTCAAAGGGAGAGGTCGAAAAGCTCTATTCCTCATAAAGTCATAAAGACTTTTGTCGAGATGCTCAAATTCAAGGCAAATATGCCCCCTGTCAATGAAGATTTCGTGCCATCGAACTATGTTGCATCTGTCCGGGTCCAGCGCTTTCAGTTTCCGCATGATAGACACCTGGTGAGACATAATTTCATATCAGTTTAGTCAACATTAACAAACCATTTCATAATTAAAGATACTTTTTCAATTAAAAATGATGAGAGTCAGAAAAAAAATGTACAAATCAAGCTTTGATAGGCCTAACTTCCTCTACGTACCTCGTGATTTGCTGCCATCAGACTATTGCTAATATCCTTCATCATTTTGAGCGCTACAGTTGTCATGTCTTTCAACCTCACGCATCTCACAACTGTCCCAAAGGTGCCCTGCCCCAAAAAAGACTTCAACAGGTACTTGGAGGAAGGGGAAGAGAGTTTGTCTCCAAGGGCCAATCCGTTGGCGTGGGTAGGTTGTGTGGATGGCATGCTTGGGTTCATCATTGTAGTACAGTAAAAAGCAGTCAAATTGTTTTCAATCAATCAACTGAGAACAATTTCAGACAGAAATGAGTATCCTGAAGCTTCAAATTCAAAGTTGAATGTCGCTCAGAAATCCTAGATCAAAGGAAATTGTGTCATCTGACTCCTACTTATGAAAAATAAAAGATCAAAGGAAGTGATGTCATGACTAACTTGCCTTTGATTTTTTTTTTCCTTTGATTGACATTCCAAATTCTCTCAATTCTGATTGGTTGTTTTTGAAAATAAACAAGTGTTTTGAATTAACCTAAATTCTTAAATAAAAGTTATTATGATACGGTTAGGCCAGATTGATATGTGGTCAATTAAGGGTGAAAAAAACAGGTAGACTTCAGTGTGCAATATCTTATTTAATATTTTGATTAAAAAATAAAGTTATACAAAAAGAATATCTGCATTGACCACTGAGAGTCAACTTATTTTGGGCAGCTGATTCAGAAATATATAGACGGTAAATATTTATTGTATTAAATGGGCTCCAATTTATCAGAATGATCTATTTAAAGACCTCCAGTTTAACATGATTCTAGCTCATTATTGACATAAACTGCACTTACAGCAGCTGAACACCAATTGACTTATGAGCAATCAAAGTAGTTGAACGGGTAGTTAAATGCATTTAAAGAGTTAAAAAATATTGTGCTTTAATCATTTTTTACTGGTAATTACATTGTACGTGTATTTGTCAATACAAGCTGCAGAAGAGGGTGGCACGGTGGTGCCTTACAGCAGGAAAGTTTTCGGTTCAGGGCTCTGCCGGGGCCTTCCTCTCTGGTGTTTACATGTTCTCTGCGTCTGCATTGGTCTCTATGTGCCCTGTGATGAGATGCTGACTTGTCCAGGGTGTACCCTGCGTCTCACTCAACCCTAACCCCTAACCCTAAGTCAGTTAGGATATACCCCAGCCCCACCGTGATGAGCATAATGTGATGAGAAACAGATAATGGATAGATGGAAATTGCAGTAGAGAGACATTAATCAAGCATTACCCAAAAACCCAACTGGGCACGTCTCCGTCACGCTGCGGCTGCAACACTGTTTTTGTCCGTCATCAATGCGACTTCAAACCTCACTGGGAGTGTTTCAGAGGTGGACCGTTTAGGTCGCAAGACATTGTTTACTTGTTTGGACTTATTTTCTTTGTTTATGAGCTTTTATGAATGTTTCTAAACATTTAAATATGCTACGTAGTTAATTTGTTTAGCTTTTGTCTTTGTTTTTACGACCAGCGGTTCTTATATTTTGAAAATCCACCTTTTCTCTATGCTGTTTCTGTGTCTGAACAAGCAACGTGGTGCGTCCGTGCCTGGTGGAATTTGGGGGGTTAGCGCATCAATGTAATATGTCAGTATGACCCCCTGTATTTTTTAAAAAGTATTTAAAGCCTGTTGTAGCTCACTTGGGAAAATGTTACCCAAATAGTACAGAAAAATATAGTTTTGCGCATTTTAATGTATCTATTTTCATTTAGTTTTTGATCCTAACAATCTTTTAAATCACTTTAACAATCTAAATCACAACAATCAACTTGATAATGAAATGGATTTGATGTGAGAAACCAAGTTAAGAGACCGAATCATTCAAAAGTCCATAATATAATATATTACTAAATTCACATTCAGGACACAGTTGTTTCTGCTTGTGTTGTCTGCACAAGGAAAACAAACTTTTCTCCAACATGTTGCACTTTGCCTTCACATTCAGACTGAAAAGTGTAGGTTCATCACTAAAATGTTCTTAATGTTGCCAAATAACAGTGATTTTTTGGTGGTCAATATTTCCCCCTTCCCTGAAATTAAAAATTACTGGGTAATGTCAGTCCTCTGTTTCTCTCATTTTATCAAGCTCTTCTTCCTTAATGATACAGTCCCACTGACCCACTGTTCAACACAACTCCACTCAGGCCAGAACAAGGATGTGATGTCACAGGCCCGCTGTGGGTAATCGAGAAAGATTGAGGAGAGTGATCATTAACTGTACACAGTGATGCTCTGCGTTTGTGGTCATTGTACTGAACAAGGTGGTGACTCACTGCTACACTGAACGTCAATTTGTGACATTGGAAAAATAATGTTGACAAAAGTATGATGGAAAGCTTCGAAATAGATAACTAATGGACTTTGTGGTGAGGTTGTTTTGTGACAGTGTGTCACTGTTTCTGTTGGTCGATATTTAATTAACTTTATTAGTAATAACTTATGATGGCCAGTAAGAAATAATTCTGAAATGCCAAATATGATTGAGGTAGTTTAGAAACATTGGCATCATTTATCCAACTGAGAGGACTAGTTTTCAATTGTATGTAAACTTAAAGATAAACTAGCACATTTCCTAAACTGGTACAACTAAGTGTGACAAAGGGTTAACCTGCCATTGGCTGCCATTCTCCTACCTTTCCACAGCAGCCATTTTGAAAACACAGGTGTTACCATGGACACTGATAAAGGTTCTACATGGTTCAAAATGGCTGGTTCTCTTACAGCAGCCATTTTGAAAACACAGGTGTTACCATGGACACTGATAAAGGTTCTACAGTACATGGTTCAAAATGGCTGCTTCTCTTACAGCAGCCATTTTGAGGTTCTGAGAGAAAAAGAAATACAGGTGTTAACAATGATACTAATTAAGGTTCTAACCCTAACCTTCACGACCATGTTTCAATATATCATATCTCCATCATGTCTAAGAAGTGGTGCTCTATGTATCGGTCCTCTCAGTATTCATATTGGTCTACCAGTGACAGAAATGTACATGTAATAACTGGAATGGGATTGTTATGACTCCATAGAAGAAATATGTTAATTTAGTCTATAAATGGTATACAACACCTTATTCAAACATAAAACACTACTCTGTTTATCACCTTTCTATAAAAATCTTTAAAAATAATGGTAGATTATTTCAAAGAGGCACGAATGACACATGATGTGGATATTTTCATGTCTAAGAAAAATTCGGGATTACACCATTTAAGTTATTTTAATGCAAGGCATGCTTCCCCTTGTGCTGCCCAAGATGCTAATGATTGTTTTAAAGAAATACCATAGACTGTACATGCTGCCGGTGATTGGCAGTGTTACTTTGTGCAGATGATACACTATCTTTCTTTTTTAAGTTTTGAAGAATTCTTGTGCAAACAGCACAACTTTCCTCCTGTAATCAAACCATGAAAATACTTAAAGTGGTTCAAATAAAAGTCTTAAGGACACTATTAACCTGATACATTCTCATGTGATGTTTGTGCATTAAGTTTACTGCCAGGTGGTGCTTAGCTTAGCTTAGCATAAATACAAGAAGCAGTAGGAAACTCTGTCCAGCATCTCTAAAGTTAACTAATCACCGTCTTATATTTGCTCAATTAGTGCAGAAATGTACAGTGAGTTACTTGCTGTAAATATTTGTTGGTCTTCAAAGTGCAACTGAAATTTGACTATTATGATGCTGCAGCTACTGTGCATTATTTTCACATCTGCTAGAGATGATAGAACAGAAGTGCTTTTGGACATATTTATTAAAAAAATATTTCTGGATGGATGTTTTTTCCATTGCAGCAGTTAAGTTATTTATATCAGGGCTGGTGTTGCTAAGAGACTTGCTGTCAAACTTTCCATATTATACAAGACTAGCCCACATCGTGCTACTTATGTACCATTAGTTAGTGGTTTGTCTGCTTCTTGACAACATTCAACAGTTACAGGAGGAGCCGTTTTGCAAATAATTTTGCATTTCACTTGGAAAGTAGAAGCAAGAAGCAAGCTAGGCTAACTCGACTCCATGCGGAAAGTGGCACGTTAGCACATTAGCACTGGCTCCCTCAGACAGTCTTAGGCTGTGTCCGAAATCACTCCCTAACCACTATATAGTGACGACGCCATTTTGTAGTGGTGTCCGAATGTTTAGTGTCCACTATATAGTGCACTGCATGTATCCCACAATTCACCGCGAAATGTAGTGAACATCCGATGGTCACTAACCGAAGCAAGATATCCCATCATGCATTGCCAGAAGTTCTCTGGGCGCAGAAAGGAACATAAATATGGCAGATGGACAGGAGTCAGCAGGGGGTGTAGTTTGACGGAGGATGGTTTATTGAATTAATTAAAGAAAATGATATCTACTCTAATTAAAAAGGCGCTAATTTGACAACGTCTTGCTAGTCTTAGAAGAGCAGCGCATCTTCTTTTTCGCTCTCATTATTCTAATTCTCCTCCTGATCATCAGTAATTGAATTATTGATAAAACACAAACAGCCAGACTGACAGTAGACGGCATTTCTATAGCGCTACGGGAGTTTTCTAGAATAACGTGTGTGAATAAGTTGTGGAGCAGTACAACAGTCACGAGACCAGTTTATTCTATTGTTTATTTTATTACACATTTCAAAACTAGGCAAAATGGCTTTCATTCATTTAAAAAAAAGTGTAAAACGAAAAGCATATAATTAAACATTCCAGTAGATTAGACTGTAACTTTCTGTTACTAAAGAGCCAAGAGAATAAAATATAAAAATATGCAAATATAGAAAACAAAACACAAAAATAAAACGTACAGGACAGTAATCAAAAGACTGTAATTTAATAAAAATGCAGTAGTAAATGGACAAGTATTATTACCGGGACCAAGAGAAGTGTCCGAACATTTCTTCTGTTAAGCTCACTATATAGTCCACTACATTTATTTCCCTATGTAGGGAGTAGGGAGTGGGGAATGAGTGAGTGATTTCGGACACAGCATTAGCTTATGGTATTTTAACACCTAGCCCTGGGTGCAGAAGGGGCGCTCCCATAACGCGACATAAGCACGCTGCGTAGGGCCCTGCGTCACTGCGTAGAGCCCTGCGCCCCAAAAAAAAAATAAATAAAAAAAAAAATAACGTGATTGACTTCAGCATCACATTTGCCGGTTTGTCCATTGACCATACCGTAGCACATTGCAGATATGAAGCGGAGTATTCCATCTGGCTACGAGAAGAGAAAGAAGCGAATGCATGAAAATGAGCAAAGGGAACAGCAGTCAGGTAGGCAAGGAAACTTACTAACTAACCCCTCACTATTTTGGGGCTAGCTGCTTGGTTCTACCCACCCATTGACTGTGAAATATAATGTCAATGGTTTAGCTTGGTTGGGCTAACTGCTCACACTGCCCCCGATTCATTACAAGAGAGGTATGGGATGTTTCGTTGTCAACATTATACAGTTGCTTTGAAAGTTGTAATTCCAGATCATGCCAGTATTTCGTCATTGTTTAATATTAATTCACCCAGTTGTGCAAATTTCGTGTCAACTTGACGTTGCAGTGGAAATAGCTAAAATAGCATTGGGTAGAAGGTGGGAAGGGGAAGCAGACAGGCGAGTTTGAAACCGAATCTCGCTGATAGCCCCTTGATGGTTTCTTGTGTTGGACTACAAGACTTGTAGTTCTGCATAACCTCAGGACTTTGTACAATATCCCATTTCATGTCAAAGAGTAACTAACAGGGGGAGCATTTAAACATAGAAATGTCTAAGGAACAGTTAGCAAAATTGACCCATGTTGGCTAACTGCCTGTATGTTTCCTAGAGCCAGCCCACACATATTTTTGAACAATTGTAACCAACCGTTCTCCTTCACTGCATAATGAAAAATAAATAACATTTAAATGTTTTCGTTTTAGTAATTAAAATTGTGTGTTTAAAATGAATGTTAACTTCTTGAACCTTAATGAAAGTTTCTATACCAGTAACTCCTTTTATGGCTTTTAGTATTGCTGTCTACTGAGCCTTTTTAGTGATTCAGTTAAATTCAGATAAAAGCACTCATTTCAAGAACATGGACCACACCATCAACAAGATACATTTAAACTATTTATTATTGAATATAAACATTATTATTATTATTTTTAAATTATTAAAAATATATTATTTATTTTATATATTAAAAATATATTATTTATTTTATATATTAAAAATATATTATTTATCTTATATATTAAAAATATATTATTTCTATTATATATTAAAATATATTATTTATTTTATATATTACAAATATAAAAATATAAAATCTCATAATATTTTACATATATTACATTTTTACAGTAGAGCAGGTGTACACCATACTCTATTATATACAGTATTATCTACAAATTAGAATTCTCTGCTGTGAGGAGTTTACCAACTTACTCGACACCTGTGAGAGACCAGAACAAATGAGAGTCAGACACGAGAGCTTTACTTTGTACAAAGGGCACCCTGCCACTGCAACATCTAAGCTACAGATAGCAGAGAGGCGCAGGGCAGTTCCTTGTTCCTTTATTTATAGAAGTTTACATGACATGTGACTGGACAGAGGCGGTCCCTGTTCCAGGAAAATAAAACATTTGATTCATCATGAGTACAGTGTAGTAAGATGAGTACAGTGTAGTAAGACTACTGATGCTGGGACATGTGACATTCTTTTAGCCTTCTAACATCTGCGAACTCCAATTTCACCAGGGGCAAGCACTTGGCGACAGTGGCGAGGAAAAACTTCCCTTTAACGGGTAGAAACCTCGAGCAGAACCTGGCCCACTGGTGGTTGGTCATCTGCCGCGACCGGGGAAGGGTGGGGGGATGGGGTGGGGGGTGTAGGGGTTTGGGGCGACGGCCTCTTGGAGGTTTGGGCGTGGGGGGCTCATTTCCACGCTGCACATCTTCGTCGTCCTCATCGTCGTCCTCATCGTCGTCTTCATCGTCGTCCTCATCGTCATCCGGGCCGGTGGTGGGGAGGGGGTGGGCTCCCTTCCACATCATTGTTTCATAGGCATCTTTGCAGGCCGGACATCTTTGTCATCATCATCATCCGGTGCCTGCCTTTTAACTCTAGGCTGAGTACAGGGATCTTCGATATACATCTTCTTCATGGGTTTCACCCTGCGGCGTTGTTCAGAGCTGGTGCTCCTGGATCGCTTCTTCATGTGACCAGGTTCTTCTTCATTTGTCCGCTTCCTCTTCACACTTGGTGAAATGCAGCTCTGAGTCTGGCTGCCTCTGCTCGAAGCTTCGATATACATCTTCTTCATGGGTTTCACCCTGCGGCGTTGTTCAGAGCTGGTGCTCCTGGATCGCTTCTTCTTGTGACCAGGTTCTTCTTCATTTGTCCGCTTCCTCTTCACACTTGGTGAAATGCAGCTCTGAGTCTGGCTGCCTCTGCTCGAAGCTTCGATATACATCTTCTTCATGGGTTTCACCCTGCGGTGTTGTTCAGAGCTGGTGCTCCTGGATCGCTTCTTCTTGTGACCAGGTTCTTCTTCATTTGTCCGCTTCCTCTTCACACTTGGTGAAATGCAGCTATGAGTCTGGCTGCCTCTGCTCGAAGCGGATTGAAGTGCACAGCTTTTCGGCAGAGTTCCGTTATCGTGTGTGGACTTGACTCTCTTGGATGGTTGAGAGGTTCCACGCACTTTTCCACCTTCATCTTCTAAAGATCTTTTGATCCCTGACTTGCCTGAATTTGTGGTGTGTGAACTGGCACCGAGATGTGAGATGTTGCATTTAGGCTCAGCAGCAGGAGGAGGCAGCTGCTGGATGCGGTGGGAGGCCATATACTTAAAGCTGGACCTAACACTGAAAGACAATGACACATCAGCTATGTGACTACAAAATCCATACTCAGATAAAGTAAAACAGATAAGATACATGTGGTATTGTATGATGTGATTTATGTGGCCTCTAATAAAAATGCATCTTCTGTGCACATCAATAAACACGCAAGTTGGACATAAATGATGAAAAATCATAAAACCTAAAAAATACTAAATTAAATGACTCAAATATTCTTAATCTTAGTCACTTGAATCACTATGACTTACTAGGGACTCATGCTTTCCAAGTGGGCAATGTGGGACAAGCTGATGAACCTATGCTCCAGCACCTGACTTGGTGTAATACGTTCTGCAGGATCCAGCTGAAGCATTCCCTTAATCATGTCCACAAACATCGGCAGATCATGACTATGTGCAGAATAATCTGCATAATTGTAATACTTGATGCCGTCGATCTGGAAGATGGATAAATAATGACAACAACAAAGGTTAGGGATGAGTAAAACTTATCAGAGTTTTGATTATACTGTATCTATGCTTCAGATATTAGTTCATGTTAATTTTATATTACTGTCAATGATCAAAAAGAAAAGTTACCCTCGCAAGTTCATCCAGAGATCTGAGGCTCTGCGTTCTTCTTTCCCTCTGTTCGTCATTTTGTTGAAGTTCCT
Source organism: Collichthys lucidus (assembly GCA_004119915.2). Lineage (NCBI taxonomy): Eukaryota > Metazoa > Chordata > Actinopteri > Sciaenidae > Collichthys > Collichthys lucidus. The sequence goes on from CM014092.1 coordinate 2,792,226, forward strand.
GAACAGAAAATGTTGTTGTTACCAATGAAAGTACAGTAAAACAATATTTTACGACCAGTCACAGTTTGAAACGTGAGAAAGAAAGAGTAAGATTTAAACATGACAGGTGTTTAGGGGAGTAAAACATTGAAATTGCATTGAAAATAAAGTACCTTCAGTCTCCAGGAAGTGGTGCCGGACTTGTGTTCTCTCTTGAAAAACCATGAAGTCTTGAATCCATGACTTAGCATGTTATTAGGAAGCGGACCCTGAGTTGCCATTATAAGCCTTATCTGAGAATACAACACAACATCAAGTCACATTGGGAGTCCAGGTCGAAGACTAAATGAGTTTTAGATTTAATTCAAATATATTATTAAATTTAAAAAGCATGTGACATACATTGCAAAAAAGTTAAGAAGATTACAGATTTTAGCTCATTTTATGCCTGTACGTATTCTGCTATGCCTTAAGGGACTTACATCACCTACATCTTACAAAATTAACTAGCCTACCCGCAATATCAGTTATTCATTATATGTACACATAAATAAATCAGATTGTGTTAGATATTTCAGTAAACCATGAAACTCTGAAAGAGAAACATAGCGTAAACAGTACTTACCATATCATGTTCATTTATGCCCTCGTACAGGAGAGCGCCAAGGTACAACGAAGCAGCCAGGCAGCCAAGTGACCACATATCAATGGCTTCTGTAAATGGCAGTCCCAGGATGATCTCTGGAGACCTGAGAGAAGCAACAAATAAATATCAAATATCAAAGTCAGACTGTATATAATCCATATTTCACTATCTTGGAGTACTATGATTTAAAGTACTACTGCAGGAACACCTTCCCTCACAGAGTGCATGGGCACGGAGGGGGTGTTTATATTCTGAGTTAAAAATAAATTTTTTACACCACTTAGACATTATTTATGGCTCCAGTTTCTCACCTGTATGGACGGGTCTGGATGTGCGCTCCCAGCTTGGCTTCTGACACATTACAGGCCAAACCGAAGTCAATCAGTTTGACCGTGTAAGGCTTCCGCTCCTGGTCCACTAACATCACGTTCTCCCATTTGATGTCCGCATGTATTATCCCGAACGTCTTCAAGTGATTAAGTGCGTTGGCAAGCTGAAAGGTTATTGAAACAATTAATTTGATAATGAGGTCAACAGTATATCAATAGTAATTTTTACAGTTATATTTGGTAATTAATGGAGAAAGAAATGGAGTAGCACCAACCTGTTGGACAACTGGTCTAATCTGCGTCAAAGGGAGAGGTCGAAAAGCTCTATTCCTCATAAAGTCATAAAGACTTTTGTCGAGATGCTCAAATTCAAGGCAAATATGCCCCCTGTCAATGAAGATTTCGTGCCATCGAACTATGTTGCATCTGTCCGGGTCCAGCGCTTTCAGTTTCCGCATGATAGACACCTGGTGAGACATAATTTCATATCAGTTTAGTCAACATTAACAAACCATTTCATAATTAAAGATACTTTTTCAATTAAAAATGATGAGAGTCAGAAAAAAAATGTACAAATCAAGCTTTGATAGGCCTAACTTCCTCTACGTACCTCGTGATTTGCTGCCATCAGACTATTGCTAATATCCTTCATCATTTTGAGCGCTACAGTTGTCATGTCTTTCAACCTCACGCATCTCACAACTGTCCCAAAGGTGCCCTGCCCCAAAAAAGACTTCAACAGGTACTTGGAGGAAGGGGAAGAGAGTTTGTCTCCAAGGGCCAATCCGTTGGCGTGGGTAGGTTGTGTGGATGGCATGCTTGGGTTCATCATTGTAGTACAGTAAAAAGCAGTCAAATTGTTTTCAATCAATCAACTGAGAACAATTTCAGACAGAAATGAGTATCCTGAAGCTTCAAATTCAAAGTTGAATGTCGCTCAGAAATCCTAGATCAAAGGAAGTTGTGTCATCTGACTCCTATTTATGAAAAATAAAAGATCAAAGGAAGTGATGTCATGACTAACTTGCCTTTGATTTTTTTTTTCCTTTGATTGACATTCCAAATTCTCTCAATTCTGATTGGTTGTTTTTGAAAATAAACAAGTGTTTTGAATTAACCTAAATTCTTAAATAAAGGTTATTATGATACGGTTAGGCCAGATTGATATGTGGTCAATTAAGGGTGAAAAAAACAGGTAGACTTCAGTGTGCAATATCTTATTTAATATTTTGATTAAAAAATAAAGTTATACAAAAAGACTATCTGCATTGACCACTGAGAGTCAACTTATTTTGGGCAGCTGATTCAGAAATATATAGACGGTAAATATTTATTGTATTAAATGGGCTCCAATTTATCAGAATGATCTATTTAAAGACCTCCAGTTTAACATGATTCTAGCTCATTATTGACATAAACTGCACTTACAGCAGCTGAACACCAATTGACTTATGAGCAATCAAAGTAGTTGAACGGGTAGTTAAATGCATTTAAAGAGTTAAAAAATATTGTGCTTTAATCATTTTTTACTGGTAATTACATTGTACGTGTATTTGTCAATACAAGCTGCAGAAGAGGGTGGCACGGTGGTGCCTTACAGCAGGAAAGTTTTCGGTTCAGGGCTCTGCCGGGGCCTTCCTCTCTGGTCAGTTAGGATATACCCCAGCCCCACCGTGATGAGCATAATGTGATGAGTAACAGATAATGGATAGATGGAAATTGCAGTAGAGAGACATTAATCAAGCATTACCCCAAAACCCAACTGGGCACGTCTCCGTCACGCTGCGGCTGCAACGCTGTTTTTGTCCGTCCTCAATGCGACTTCAAACCTCACTGGGAGTGTTTCAGAGGTGGACCGTTTAGGTCGCAAGACATTGTTTACTTGTTTGGACTTATTTTCTTTGTTTATGAGCTTCTACATATGTTTCTAAACATTTAAATATGCTACGTAGTTAATTTGTTTAGCTTTTGTCTTTGTTTTTACGACCAGCGGTTCTTATATTTTGAAAATCCACCTTTTCTCTATGCTGTTTCTGTGTCTGAACAAGCAACGCGGTGCGTCCGTGCCTGGTGGAATTTGGGGGGTTAGCGCATCAACGTAATATGTCAGTATGACCCCCTGTATTTTTTAAAAAGTATTTAAAGCCTGTTGTAGCTCACTTGGGAAAATGTTACCCAAATAGTACAGAAAAATATAGTTTTGCGCATTTTAATGTATCTATTTTCATTTAGTTTTTGATCCTAACAATCTTTTAAATCGCTTTAACAATCTAAATCGCAACAATCAACTTGATAATGAAATGGATTTGATATGAGAAACCAAGGTAAGAGACCTAATCATTCAAAAGTCCATAATATAATATATTACTAAATTCACATTCAGGACACAGTTGTTTCTGCTTGTGTTGTCTGCACAAGGAAAACAAACTTTTCTCCAACATGTTGCACTTTGCCTTCACATTCAGACTGAAAAGTGTAGGTTCATCACTAAAATGTTCTTAATGTTGCCAAATAACAGTGATTTTTTTGGTGGTCATTATTTCCCCCTTCCCTGAAATTAAAAATTACTGGGTAATGTCAGTCCTCTGTTTCTCTCATTTTATCAAGCTCTTCTTCCTTAATGATACAGTCCCACTGACCCACTGTTCAACACAACTCCACTCAGGCCAGAACAAGGATGTGATGTCACAGGCCCGCTGTGGGTAATCGAGAAAGATTGAGGAGAGTGATCATTAACTGTACACAGTGATGCTCTGGGTTTGTGGTCATTGTACTGAACAAGGTGGTGACTCACTGCTACACTGAACGAACGTCAATTTGTGACATTGGAAAAATAATGTTGACAAAAGTATGATGGAAAGCTTCGAAATAGATAACTAATGGACTTTGTGGTGAGGTTGTTTTGTTGACAGTGTGTCACTGTTTCTGTTGGTCGATATTTAATTAACTTTATTAGTAATAACTTATGATGGCCAGTAAGAAATAATTCTGAAATGCCAAATATGACTGAGGTAGTTTAGAAACATTGGCATCATTTATCCAACTGAGAGGACTAGTTTTCAATTGTATGTAAACTTAAAGATAAACTAGCACATTTCCTAAACTGGTACAACTAAGTGTGACAAAGGGTTAACCTGCCATTGGCTGCCATTCTCCTACCTTTCCACAGCAGCCATTTTGAAAACACAGGTGTTACCATGGACACTGATAAAGGTTCTACAGTACATGGTTCAAAATGGCTGCTTCTCTTACAGCAGCCATTTTGAGGTTCTGAGAGAAAAAGAAATACAGGTGTTAACAATGATACTAATTAAGGTTCTAACCCTAACCTTCACGACCATGTTTCAATATATCATATCTCCATCATGTCTAAGAAGTGGTGCTCTATGTATCGGTCCTCTCAGTATTCATATTGGTCTACCAGTGACAGAAATGTACATGTAATAACTGGAATGGGATTTTTATGACTCCATAGAAGAAATATGTTAATTTAGTCTATAAATGGTATACAACACCTTATTCAAACATAAAACACTACTCTGTTTATCACCTTTCTATAAAAATCTTTAAAAATAATGGTAGATTATTTCAAAGAGGCACGAATGACACATGATGTGGATATTTTCATGTCTAAGAAAAATTTGGGATTACACCATTTAAGTTATTTTAATGCAAGGCATGCTTCCCCTTGTGCTGCCCAAGATGCTAATGATTGTTTTAAAGAAATACCATAGACTGTACATGCTGCCGGTGATTGGCAGTGTTACTTTGTGCAGATGATACAGTATCTTTCTTTTTTAAGTTTTGAAGAATTCTTGTGCAAACGGCACAACTTTCCTCCTGTAATCAAACCATGAAAATACTTAAAGTGGTTCAAATAAAAGTCTTAAGGACACTATTAACCTGATACATTCTCATGTGATGTTTGTGCATTAAGTTTACTGCCAGGTGGTGCTTAGCTTAGCTTAGCATAAATACAAGAAGCAGTAGGAAACTCTGTCCAGCATCTCTAAAGTTAACTAATCACCGTCTTATATTTGCTCAATTAGTGCAGAAATGTACAGTGAGTTACTTGCTGTAAATATTTGTTGGTCTTCAAAGTGGAACTGAAATTTGACTATTATGATGCTGCAGCTACTGTGCATTATTTTCACATCTTCTAGAGATGATAGAACAGAAGTGCTTTTGGACATATTTATTAAAAAAATATTTCTGGATGGATGTTTTTTCCATTGCAGCAGTTAAGTTATTTATATCAGGGCTGGTGTTGCTAAGAGACTTGCTGTCAAACTTTCCATATTATACAAGACTAGCCCACAGCGTGCTACTTATGTACCATTAGTTAGTGGTTTGTCTGCTTCTTGACAACATTCAACAGTTACAGGAGGAGCCGTTTTGCAAATAATTTTGCATTTCACTTGGAAAGTAGAAGCAAGAAGCAAGCTAGGCTAACTCGACTACATGCGGAAAGTGGCACGTTAGCACATTAGCACTGGCTCCCTCAGACAGTCTTAGCTTATGGTATTTTAACACCTAGCCCTGGGTGCAGAAGGGGCGCTCCCATAACGCGACATAAGCACGCTGCGTAGGGCCCTGCGTCACTGCGTAGGGCCCTGCGCCCCCCCCAAAAAAAATAAAAATAAAAAAATAACGTGATTGACTTCAGCATCACATTTGCCGGTTTGTCCATTGACCATACCGTAGCACATTGCAGATATGAAGCGGAATATTCCATCTGGCTACGAGAAGAGAAAGAAGCGAATGCATGAAAATGAGCAAAGGGAACAGCAGTCAGGTAGGCAAGGAAACTTACTAACTAACCCCTCACTATTTTGGGGCTAGCTGCTTGGTTCTACCCACCCATTGACTGTGAAATATAATGTCAATGGTTTAGCTTGGTTGGGCTAACTGCTCATTACAAGAGAGGTATGGGATGTTTCGTTGTCAACATTATACAGTTGCTTTGAAAGTTGTAATTCCAGATCATGCCAGTATTTCGTCATTGTTTAATATTAATTCACCCAGTTGTGCAAATTTCGTGTCAACTTGACGTTGCAGTGGAAATAGCTAAAATAGCATTGGGTAGAAGGTGGGAAGGGGAAGCGGACAGGCGAGTTTGAAACCGAATCTCGTCGTGAAATTAAAATTCCATCTTCCTCATGCTGATGTTTAGGGACACGTTTCATTGCAATGTTGCAATGTTGTTTATGGTAGCGCACCGCGGGTTGACTTTATTTTCATTGTCTTTACCAGTTTGAAGTTTGATTGAGGAGGGAGTGACTGTCATGCTAGGAGAGGAGTATGAGACGAAAGGGTTCCACAGATTCGTGCTCTGTGCGCGTGTGTGAGTGTGACGGCGTGCCAATGAGCTGTGTAGCCGAATTGGCGTGTTCTTAGTCAAATGAGAGGTCTCAATTTAAACCAATGACGTCGCTGTATGCAAATCAGGGCGCATCTATAGCCAATGATCTGTCTGTATGCAAATCGATGGCGGAGCAAATTGCGTGGCTATGCCAAGGGCACAGAAGGAAAGGAGGCAATGAAATTTGTTCGATAACTTTGGTATTTTGTGTCGTAAGGGCTTGAAACTTTGAACAGTAAACTGCAATACAACTGGAAAGGCATTTGTTCAGTAACTTTGGTATTTTGTGTCGTAAGGGCTTGAAACTTTGAACAGCAAACTGCATTACAACTGGGAAAGGCACTTCACCTGTCCTGGCACTCCACCTGTTGTTTGGTGGAGTTGTGCGGGCGTTAGTGTGACACAGATAATAAAGAGGCCACCAACAGACACAGACATATGTGAGCAGATTTGTTGCATTATTAGACTAAAGATATAAAACACACTATTCACTATCATCCATTATGATTTTATCATAATAGTCATAGTAATCTACATTTGAAATACAAAGGCAATTTTAGGGGAAAATTTAATCCAGCATTTAATATTTTATTATTACTGAATTTATATTTTACAGGCGCTATGCTTAAGTTTTTGACCAGTGCAGGTTCCAGCCAGTCAGCCAGTGGAGAGCCAGTGCAGTCTTCATCAAGTACAGGCACAAATGAGCCAGATACACCTGCAACAGATGAGTCAGTTCCTTCAGGCACAGTGGAGGCAGTTTCCTCAGGCAGCACAAGCAGTGCAAGTTCAGTACAGCCACCATTGTCAGAGGGAAATAAGACGGCATCGGAGGCTAGTGCAGGGGTAGAGCCTCAAGCAACAGTCTGTGCTTCACCTAATGATCCAGCAGAATGGCCTTCAGTCTTAACAGACAGTATACGGACTGAGTTAGTGCTCAGGGGTCCATTCCAGCCAGGAGGTGATTTTTCTTTTCCCAAAGACAAGTCCAGAAGAGCATGTCATCCAGGATTATTTCAAAGACGGCTGTCAAATGGTGAAATAATTAAGAGGAGTTGGCTTTCATATTCTGTAAAGAACGATGCTACATTTTGCTTTTGCTGTAAGCTATTTTCGAAGAAAACCAACAAAATAATAGTTGGCGGAGTGAACGACTGGTCTAACATCAACGCCGTTCTGAGGCAGCATGAAGGTAGTCCAGAGCATACAAAAAGTATGATTAAGTGGAAGGAACTGGACCTGCGCTTAAGCCATGGCAAAAACTTGACCACATCCAAATGACAGCTTTGGAGGCTGAAAGGAAGAGATGGCGGGATGTCCTAACACGCCTCTTAAGTATAACTCAATCACTGGCTGAGAGAAACCTGGCTTTCAGAGGCTCATCAGACAAGCTCTACCAGCCAGACAATGGTAATTTCCTCAGAGAGGTGGAATTATTGGCGAAATATGACCCTGTGATGGAGAATCATGTCAGTAGAATTAAAGATGGAGAGACACATGCTCATTATCTTAGCAAAGATATCCAGAATGAGCTGATACAGCTGGTGAGTGACCAGATTCTCGCCACTATTGTGGCTGAAGTTAGGCACTCCAAATACTTCTCCCTCATCTTGGACTGCACACCTGACATTAGTCACCAGGAGCACATGTCCATTATCCTCAGAAGTGTGTCTTTGAAGGGGCAGCCAGAAATTAAGGAGCACTTCCTCGGCTTTGTTAATGTTGAGGCTACAACTGGCTTAAACCTGACTACAGTCATCTTGGATAAGTTTGCTGACCTGAAAATTCCATTTGACAACTGCAGAGGGCAAGCCTACGATAACGGGGCAAATATGAAGGGGAAACACCAGGGAGTGCAAGCCAGGCTGTTGAGAATGAACCCCAGAGCTGTGCTTGTCCCGTGTGGTGCACACACGCTGAACCTTATCATTGCAGACGCTGCTAAATCCTCTAAAGATGCTGTTGGGTTTTTTGGCTATGTGCAGAAGCTTTTCACATTTTTTTCTGCTGGCACACAAAGATGGAGCATCTTGAAAAAACACGTCAACATCACAGTGAAATCATGGAGTGACACAAGATGGGAGAGCAGGCTCCAAAGTGTCCATGCAGTCCGGCATCAGGCCTCCAAGATAAGAGAAGCCTTACTGGAAGCCAGGCAGACAGTCAATGATCCTGTAGCCAAAGTTGAGGCACAGTCACTTGCAGAAGAGGTTGGATCCTACCGCTTTTTGATTTGCTGTGTTGTCTGGTGTGAAATACTGTCAAGGACAAATACAGTTAACAAGCTCCTCCAATCTGCATCAATGCAGCTTGACATAGCTGTGCAGTTGATCTCAACTGCAAAAGCCTCTCTCACTCTCTACCGGGACACTAGATTTTCAGATGCTCAGACAACTGCTCAAAGCATTTGTGAGGAAATGAATGTGGAACCAGTTTTGAAGGAGAAGAGGCTGAGAACCACTAAGAAGCATTTCAGCTATGAGTCATCTAATGAGCCAGTGGTCGATGCACTACGGAATCTTGAAGTCAACTTTTTCAACATTGTGGTCGACACTGCAATAGCATCCGTTGACGAGAGATTTGAAACCCTGAACAAGGTGAAAAAGCAATACGGAGTGGTGTTAAACTTCAGCTCTGCATGTCAGATGTCAGATGACCCCTTAATGGCTGAATGTATGGAGATGGAAAAAGCCCTTACCTTCAATGAAGAGTCTGACATCAGTGGTGTGGACCTGGCAGAGGAAATAAAAAATCTACCTCCCCTGCCATTGAGCAACATGACTGCCTTTGAGCTGCTGTCCTTTCTTTGTGAGAAGAATCTGGAGGATCTCTATCCCAATCTTTGGATCGCTCTAAGAATTTGTGTCACTCTGCCTGTGACAGTAGCCTCAGCAGAGAGGAGCTTCAGTAAGCTCAAAATCATAAAAAGCTACTTAAGATCGACCATGTCACAGGAGCGCCTGAGTGGACTGGCCATTATGAGCATCAACCATGACATGATTTTGCTTCGAGGAAATGCAGAAAGGGAAACTTTTGATGGTGAGATATTACAAACTGACAACCTTATTTTGTATCAATACACATATATATCTATCATGAAAGTGATTTGCAAGTGACCTCTAATCTATAGTATCCTCTTGTATTTGTATCCTGTATAGTCTGCCTTTACTGAGCAGGAGGTGGAGCCTTGATTTTGCCTGGAGGAAGTGCAGAAAGGAACATTTCTGATGGTAGGTTATTACAAACTGGTATTTCATAACTAAATCTGTAGGCTGACAACCATATTTTGTATGAATACACATACATATCTATAATCTCTATACTTTGTGTTTGTGCCCTCTATAGATGCTGTTACAGAGCTGGAGATGGAGCCATTGTTTTTCTGGCTGTGCTCAATACTGATTATTACTTATACAGATTATTTAAAATGTTTACATGTTTGACAACATATCAAAGCTGAATCATTGTTTGTTGTTTCAATATGAAAGTAGATTAGTGGCATATATCTGAAGAAGAGCAGACTATGATTTGCACTTGTAAAACCCGTAATTTGCAACTTGTGAATGCGCATCTCAGAGTTTGTAAGTGTAACTTCAGATCCACACATCTGCAAAAAGCAAACTGCAAGCATATTTCACTTGTGAAAGCGCATCTTCAAATTTGCACTTGTAACTTCAGATCTGCAAAGCTGCACAACATGATTTGCATGCGCAGGTTCCTATTTGCTCGCTCAGTTGCGTCATCCTTCTCACGTGATTTTTGGCACGATTCACTCGGATGGATTTGAAGGAAACGATTTGCGCGCAGAGACCAGGAATGCCTGTTCTACCACTCTTGTCCAAGAGGTGGCAGTGTGGTTATTGGCCATGCAAAAGTCGGGGATTATCTCAATCGTAGTAGAGTATCTTTGGTGCTACACTCCATGGCTGTGTAACGGCTAAGACAATAGCTAGTTAGCGCATGAACGATGTGCCAAATTAAACACGACAGAAGCATCTTTTCGCAACAAAATTTTATATGGATGACCAGTGAAGACCAGCAACCACTCCGGTGAGTTGGTGTTTTTGAAAACGAACGTTTATGGTGCTTTTAAGGACCGTCGGACATGCAGGTGATTTGCCATTCTGAAGCAGGTTGGGATGAATCAATAATAGGCAAACACCGGGGACAGCAGTAAACATCAAAAAACGGTGAGGGGGGTTCTACAACATTGCAGACAACTCGGAAATGAGGCTTAATGTTGAAAAAACCGCAGTTCCTTTAAGGGGAACTGTGGCTTGATCTCAGATCTAACACTAACCGTCTGAATGTTTCAAGGCCATTCTACATGCAATTACCTGGCCCCGTGCTACAGATGACGACTCTGAAGATGAATGGCGAGTTGAAACTACAAGTCGCACAACGGGATACCTTCGTGAATTCATTGAGAATGGTTGGTGACCACTTATTTGTAACGTCTAAAGAATATTTTCTATATTTTACTTTGTCATGTAAACATGTGTCAGTTAATGTCTGACTGTTCTCGGTTTACGTCCATGTCCACTCATAATCAGTATTAAGAGTGTTAGTATCTTATACCATCCATATACATGCTGCAGCTAATACTGATTATGACTGGACATGGATGTAAACAGAGACCACCCAACTTCAATTTGTTCAAGAATCCATCATTTTGTAAAGTATGATCAACAGACATCTGGTCTTTCACCTGCAGTATCCAGCAATGACCGGAAAGAACTGCTGCGTTTTTGGACTGGATGGGAGTTCTTGCCTCGTGAACTCATTGTCGCGATGACTTCATCAAAGTACCCAACAGCAGCAACTTGTATTGAAACACTCCGTCTTCCCACTCATTACACTGATTTCAGGCAGTTTCAAAAGGACCTAGAGGCGTGCATCAAAACGAGCAACACTGGATTTGGGCTCATATAACAAGTGACACAGGCATAAAGTTTTTCTTATTTTGTTTGTTCTACAGTATATGCAAGCTGTCACTCAGTATAGGCAAGCTGTCACGTAATTTCATTTTTTAACGTTTTAGGTTCTCTGGAATGACTTGTCTTTGTAGAAGCACTGCCTGTTAAGTGTGTCAACCTCAAAATTGAATGGAGAGAAAAAAACATTAAAAGAACTAATCATCTAAACATCAGCATGTTTGTTTATTTAAGCAACAAAAGGACATTGGACATTAGCATTGTGGTAACAATATTTTAATTTGCAAGCATATTCTGCACCACTTGCAGAGTTGCCAGGTACTGGTCTGTGCCAAAGGACGAAGATGGAGCCGTTGGATTGACCCTTTGTTTCAACTCCTCCATTTGTGCACTGGTCAAAGGGCAAGCAATTGAAGGCACAGTAACCCCAGGGTTTGGATCTGTTCTCAGTCCAATGCTTTCCCAGTCAAGCAGGGGAATGTTTAGCACCTGAAAGTGATATTAAAACAGTCATGATCCCATGTGACACACTTGTTCACTATCTTGGGATAAAATGTATATTTTAAAAAGGTGCAGTCTTAAATGAACAGCGATGGCATAAATAAGGTTTTTACAGAATTTTATAAAAAGCTATATACAAGTGAGCAGCCAGCAGGGGTCTCTAAACTCATGGAGGGCTTCTTCTCCAATCTGAATCTGCCCAAGCCTAATAACCAACAAAAGACAGTACTGAATGGACCCATAACATTGGAGGAAATCACTAAAGCAGTTAGTGCTCTACAATCAGGAAAGGCTCCAGGTCCTGATGGCTTTAGCTCAGACTTTTATAAACATTTTAAGCCATTGCTGGTAAAACCTCTACTGGCTATGTTTAATCACTCCTTTGAGCAGAGAGATCTGCCCAAAATGCTTACAGAAGCAAACATTAGCCTGATTCTTAAGAAGGATAAACCAGCAGACGTATGTTCATCCTACCGACCTATCAGTTTACTAAATGTAGACTTCAAGATTTTATCTAAAATACTAGCCTTAAGACTAGAGAAAATCCTCCCGTATATCATTAATAATGACCAGACTGGGTTTATCACTGGAAGGAACTCATGTAATAATGTTAGACGGTTACTCAATATTATTCAGCTGTGTCAGCAAAATAATCTTAAAAGTATGGTAGTGTCATTGGATGCGGAAAAAGCGTTCGACCGCATAGAGTGGGACTTTTTGTTTTTTACGCTCAAGGAATTTGATTTGGGTAAAGAGTTTATTGAATGGGTCAAGCTGCTTTATCATAACCCACTAGGGGCTGTTGTCACGAATGGTAAATGTTCTCCCTATTTTGCTCTGGGGAGCAAATATCACCTTTGTTATTTGCGATCGCAATCGAGCCATTGGCGGAGGCCATTAGAACCCATTCTACTGTTCATGGTATATCGATTAATCACAGACAACACAAGATTTCCTTGTACGCTGATGACGTTCTTTTGTTTATCACTCAACCCGAAATATCTATTGTATCAGTCCTTACTGTTATTAATGAGTTCAGTAAGTTTTCTGGTTACAAAATAAACTTTAATAAATCAGAGGCCATGCCATTGGGTCAGGTGCACCACTCCCTCCCCCCCGGCTTATCCCCCTTTAAATGGGCAACAGAAGGCTTTGTTTATCTCGGTATATTTATTACTCCTCTACTGCAAAGGATGTTTAAAGCAAACTTTAAGCCCTTGCTTAAACGCATCCACGATGACCTGGAGAGGTGGTCTTCTTTACCACTCTCGACACTGGGAAGAATTTCTTTGATTAAGATGAATATTTTACCTCGTTTGCTCTACAATTTTCAAATGATTCCAGTCTTGCTTAATAATAATACTATCAAGACATTGAATGGTTGGTTTAGCTCATTTATATGGTGCCGTAAAAGACCACGACTTAAATTAGCAAAATTGCAATTACGATATCTAGCAGATTGGGTAAGGAGTGAGCAATTTAGGTAAACCGTTACAACTAACAAGTCTCCCATTTATTCTGGATCGGAAAAAAACAGAGGTCGCAGATGGGAATTTCCTTGTGAAATCCACATTAAAGGCTTGGGACATGATTAGGAAATGGGAAAAAAGAACTCATGTTCTATCTCCAATTACTCCTATACGAAAAAATACAGATTTTCTCCCAGGTATAACAGATAATGGGTTTGCTCTATGGGAAAGGGCGGGTATCACGACTCTGAAAGACTTATTTGAAGGGGACAGAATGATGACATTTGACCAACTAAGACTGAAATATATACTACCACGCACGCATTTTTTTAGATTCCTACAAATTAGAAGCTTTATACAGAATCCAACTCGGCATAAATTTACTCTGGAAATGTCACCAATCGAACAACTATTATACAAAATGCAAAACAATAAGGCTATAGTAAGACGATGCTACGAGGCCTTTTATAAGCCCAATGCGACTAATAATACAATTATGCGAAAATGGGCTCAAGATCTTGGGGTGGTAATAGATAATGCTATGGAGGCAGACATATGGGAACATGCTAACAACATATCCATATGTAATAGAGCAAAGGAATCACAGTTCAAATTACTACATCGGCTTCAGATATCATCTGAACTAAGACATAAAATGGACCCAAGGAAATCAGCTCTGTGTTTGAAGTGTAGGAAGGAAGTTGGTAGCTTTATACATACTGTGTGGACATGTGTGCGGATCCGGAACTTCTGGGTGGCTGTGGCTTTGAAACTAGACTTGGTTTTTAATAAGGAATTAGACCTGGACCCAGTGTGCCTGCTGTTGGGATTACCACACCCACAAATAAAAGGATCTCATGGTCAAAAATTGTGGAATGTTCTAACATATGCCGCACGTAAAACTATACTGCTAAAATGGATTTCGGATAAGCCGCCTACAGTTCTGGATTGGCACAAGGTAATATTTGACCTCTTACCCATGGAATATTTGACATACTGGTCCAGAGGGAAGATTGGTGTATTTTATCATATTTGGACCCCATTTATCAATTATGCTGGACCTAGAATATCAAACATATTCTGGAAGGTCCTTCCCAGACCGAGGAATAATAGCTGAATGTTGAAGGAGAGGTGTTGTTGTCTGTTTTGCTATTTTCATTTCTATTAATGTTTTTTTCTGTGCCTTTTTTTTAAAATAATTATTGCAATGTCTACTTGCTTTCTATTTTAGGTTATTAATTATTGTTGCTACCAATGCCTGTGACTGACTTACTGCGCTGAAGGTTCAACTGTGGGTGGGGGGGGGGGGGGGGGGGGGGGGGGCGTTCTTTTAAAGGGGGGAGAAATGTGTTTACAAAAAAGGAAAATTCTGTATATGTGAATAAGATGTGAAGCATAACTATTAATAAAGATATACTTAAAAAAAAAGGTGCAGTCTTTTCCAATTTAAAAGGATCTTTAGGTTGGAAAACTGGTTTAGAACAGTACATTATCATAATTTGACTGTGGAAGAATACAAAAATCCATTTGCCAGAATGGCAAAATGCACCTTATAGCTGTCTGTGTAGATTCTCGTTCATTCAGGTCATGGTAGTCATAGGAGTTAAATGGTAAGCAACTGGACTTCTTGTTGGAGCTTGAAGACCTTTTTCCAATATCAGGCCAGAACTGAAAAAGACTTGGATAAAAGGTGAAACTTAAAGCTCCAACAAGAAGTCCAGTTGCTTACACCTTAACTCCTTTGACTATCTTCCACACAGTTATGTAAACTCCTTTAGTTAGGTGGTTGTGAATATGACCACTTTTAATTAAACATCAGGCATGATTTAAAAAAAACAACTAACCTGATCAGTTTGTGATTGGTGTCAATGTGCATGAGAAACCTTGGGCTTGGAACAAAGTAGCTCCGTCTCACCACACACCCAAGGTTTATCATGCGGGAATACACACCAAGGGTGTCCACCCTATGCAGTGATGCTCGGATACGATCCCACTGCACTTTGTGTCCTTCTGCCTCCAATGCCCCTTTCATCATGCGGTATCCTGCATGTGGCATCCTGGTTTTGATCTCAGACACAATCTCATCAAGCTGCTCATTTGAGAGGTTGCTGTAGGAGGCCCTAACACTAAAGTTGAACTCCTCCATCCTCCGACGCACTGTTCTGATGGACACCCCAAGTAAATCAGCAATTGTTGGTACAGGGAACGACAACTCCAACAGGATGCTTATTTGCTCCTCGGAAATGAGTGTCTTTGGGCGCTCTCTTGCACCTTGCTCCATACTCAATGGTGTTACTTTAACTTGATCAAGCTCTGTGTTGATTGCACAGTCCAGTTCATCTATTCCAGCAATTACCTCTGCTGGAATAGTGACTTGACCTGCTATGGCACTGAGAAAAACTCTCTCCTGACAACATACAAACTGCATGAAGTCCATGTCCAGGTGTGGCTGTTGCAGGACATGCTCCAGGCGTCTAAGCAGTCTTTGAAGGACATGATGCAACAGTGCCTGTAAATAAAAGTCAATTTTCCATTGTTATTGTACTATACACGCTTTTATGTCACTTACTGCGCTTTTATCTCCCTTAACAATGGGATTCTCTTCCTTGACTGGCTAATGGCCTACCTTTGAAGTAGTCCCCAAAAAAGTAATCACCGTTCCATATCAATGCGTTTATGAATGGTAACAAAAACAGTAGTAAAGTACCGGTAGCCAAATAACTATTGACTGACAAATCATGGACAGCGGAGAAAACACAACACAATAATTTCGCTAACTGTAAATGTTACTAGACGTGTATTACAATATAGTTAACCAACTTAGCCTGTCAAGATAGCCTAACTACCTCATTCTTCAAGGCTGCTTTTACGTGCACATTACCTCAAAAATAGGACAATTTCACTAACCGTGTACATTACAGAGTTAGTTAACTATACGACATTTAAACCATAATGTTACTTATACGTTGTTGAACACTTCTCTCCATGTTCTCATGGTGCCGTGTCGTAGACCAAGAGTCATGGTCAGCCACCCACCACCACCACTGAGCCGTTTATTGATATATTATCCAATAACCACACTGCCACCTCTTGGACAAGAGTGGTAGAACAGGCATTCCTGGTCTCTGCGCGCAAATCGTTTCCTTCATATCCATCCGAGTGAATCGTGCCAAAAATCACGTGAGAAGGATGACGCAACTGAGCGAGCAAATAGGAACCTGCGCATGCAAATCATGTTGTGCAGCTTTGCAGATCTGAAGTTACAAGTGCAAATTTGAAGATGCGCTTTCACAAGTTGTGAAATATGCTTGCAGTTTGCTTTTTGCAGATGTGTGGATCTGAAGTTACACTTACAAACTCTGAGATGCGCGTTCACAAGTTGCAAGATGCGCATTCACAAGTTGCGAATTACGGGTTTTACAAGTGCAAATCATAGTCTGCTCTTCTTCAGATATATGGCACTAATCTACTTTCATATTTCAACATTAAATTTAATTTGATTCAGTCAGATTTTGTCTTTTTTTTTTTTTTGTAAGACTGACCGTCCCTTGACAGGCAGAATTGGCCTGTACTTTGTCCCAAATTGAGTTGAAACAGGATGCAATTGTCAATCTTGCCATGGAGTTTAATAAGGATTTGCCATTATTAATCCTAAAATTGGTTAGAATGCTTTAAAGTTTGATTATTTTCTTTAAAGTTTAATTCTTTTCTTAAAGGCCAACTCACACCGGACGTGGAACGGAAGCGGCATGGTACCGCCGCGGTCACCGTAGCAAATAGAAGCCAGTCTAGTCAATGAGAGCACTCACACTGGGCGCGGCTCAGCCACGGCGCAAGCTTTCCGTTGCATTTCTTTTTTTACCGCGAGCCGTGGCTGAACCTCGTAAATTTCAACAGAGCACTGCGCACCAGACAGGAAATCCGACACAGAATCAACATAATAAACTTCCGCCCCCTTTCAAAATAAAACACAATACGCAGTTCATGTAGCTTTTTACAACTTCACATCAACGTTACGTCATGACCGGTGGCACCAGGTGATCAAAGATCGATCAAAGGGTCTCAACAAGAGAATAATTGTTGAAGTGAAACAACACACAATCATTTATGACACAACAGATGCTTTTTATAATCTCCTCCACGTCGGAGAAGCAAAGTCAGCTGTTTGTTGCTGTTGTTTTCTTTATACACTGTTTATCGCGGGGTCTCGGGTATGTCCAGGATTCCCGCGTAAACTCGCGTGAATACGGCCGGCTCGCTCCGCTACCATTCTGCGGCTGACACGCGTCCAGTGTGAGATGACACCGGGCAAAGTACCGCGGCGCTGCCGTTCCACCTCCTGTGTGAGTCCCGTGTAAGATATATAGTTTGTAGTAATCAAAGGGAGAAGTATGTAGAAGGGACATTCCGCCAAAAGAGTGCAATTTGCTCGTTGTAACCCTTCAAAATTAAACTTTATTTTTCATTCCATTTCAATATAGAATTTAGTAATATACACATTTACTCATTCAAAATGAGTACTGGTCAATCTCAGGCTACTTTATTTAATTTATTGCAACTTTCGAAAGTTTATTATCATTGAAATTTTTTTTCTGCTGTTACCAAAACTCAAATGCCATTTTAAAACCACATTTAAAAGAATATCAACCACATACATTGTTTTCCCTTAGAAAAAGAGTCAATGTAGAAGAAATGGTTGGTTACATAAGGAAAATACTAATATTTAGGACAAAAAATTACTTTATTTTGACCAGAGTTGTATTTCTCCAAGAATGCAAATGAAACCTTTTCCTTTATAGGACATAAGAAAAAACAAATTGAACCCAAAGATTGAGCATGTATTTCATTAAACAATCAGACAACTGTTGGAACCAATATAGATGTAAAAATACAGTTTATTTTCTTTATTTTTGAAGAAACAATTGAATAATCAGTAAAAAAAACATTTGGTAACAGGAATGAAAATCGGTAACAGGAATGAGTATGGGAGTGCATTATGTGAGTGTATGTGATCTGTTTATTGTGTCAAACCTATTGCACTACTAAGCTACATGAAGAACATCATATTAAAATACACTGTTGCTAGTATTGATAAGATTAAAAGACAGAACATATAGAAAATTATTAAAATACATCAACATTTCAAAAAAACTGTTAGAGGTAGTATAATGGGAGTCAAAAAGGAAATCCCCACTAACTAACTGTGTGTGAGTGAGTGAATTATGTGTGTGTGTGTGTGTGAGTGAGTGAGTGAAAAGTGTGTGTGTGTGTGAGTGAGTGAGTGAGTGAGTGAAAAGTGTGTGTGTGTGTGCGTGTGTGTGTGTGTGTCTGTGTTTGGGGATTTGACTCAACTTGTGGGAACAACTTTAAACTCTTAGATAAGACGGGAGAGTGTCAAGATAGTTGCAAATTTGTTAGAGGTTCAGTGTATTTTCGCCGCACTACCAGACATGCTTTACATCTCTCTCGGTAATCTAAACCGACTTGCAAAGCTCCCTACTGAGATAGAGAGGCTCCACAGATCTCACACATCTTTGCAACCCTGATCTTGGAGAAATGTTTAATATTTTGTCGACATCTCCAAGACGTGATGTTTGGTTTTCAAAGATTTCGGTCATCAGACATCAGCCGATAAATATGCACTGCACTCACTGCTTTTTCGGTTTCATGGCAATGTCATGCCAATCAATATGAGCTGCACAGATCTGAGGGAGCATGGAGCAGACAAAGCATAGTGAGGTGACACACACACACATGCACACACACACCATGCACAGGACAGCAGCCTGACAGGCGAGTGCTTGTCCAGAATAACAATGAGAGGAGATGGAAAGATGATATTGGCCCAAAGGGGATTCAGGGAACAACACTCATGTACGAGAACACACGTTTGAGCAAGAAGCCTTAGCTAAAAACCTTTTGAAATCGCCGTCCTGCTCAAACCTTAACAACTAATAGTCTTGACAGTTTTGCCCCAAACCGTCTGAAGATTGTACTCATGAAAGAAGAGAAGAAGGGGGGGAATGTCCTCAAAGTCAGATTCATTTGAATATATGAATAATTTAATGCACCAAAAGATTTTTGTGCCCCTTAAATTGCAAATAAAAAAAAATGCCCCTTCCTCACACATTCATAATTCATACGTACCACAGCTCAGGCATGTAGACGCGGGGAGATAGCTGATGCCCATGTTAGCTGTAAGAAAGTACTAAGGGTACAAGGACAAAAGCTACAGCACGACACTTTGTCTGTCAGCATAATTACTGAGTCAGTTTATGAGTCTTTCTACACTTCTGTCAGTCAGTGAGTCTTACTTTCTCCCCCCTTCCTCCTCCTCTCTCTTCCTCTCTCTCGTTGTCTTCTTCTCTGATTCACTCAATAGTTAATGAATCAGAAAAAAAACAACAGCACCAGACCACAAAAAGTAAACAATTAAACTTTCATCAAAGGTTTTGTCGCATCATTATGGTTACTGCCACATGGTGTGATATTCTCTGTGTGCATTGCCTGCTGGTTATAGATTGGTTAAACAGTCTTTGTGTGTGTGTGTGTGTGTGTGTGTGTGTGTGTGTGTGCGCGCACTGGTTTAAGCAGCATAATTATTCCAACCATCATAACACACCAACAATAAGAGCTCTCAGTCCTGACACAACCCCCCCCCCTCTCTCTCTCTCTCAGAGCTCATTTGCTTTTCATGCCCCTAGCTCATTACAGTGATGGGCCTTTTAATGGACAAGATTGGCATCAAATTTCCACATCATAGTCTTCAACAAAAGGTCCTTTGATCAACACGAGAATCATTACGTAAAGCATTATTACAAGACAAAGATAAACTTGACCTTTAGTCAATGAGAGATATAGATCTATTTGCATGATCGCTACTCCATACATTTGAGGCAGTTTGTTCTTCTCCTCCACACGTTGAATTTTTTTTGGCAGTTTTATTCACTAAATCCCCTGCAGTGTTTGGCACAGATGCTTTGGCCTCCTTAACCCCTGTTAATTGTTTTCTGTTGCTTTGAAAACTTGGATGTAAGACCGCTGGCTACCACAACATCTTTTAGAGCCAATAAATGCCGCTAATTGGCCCTCGACCTAACGTGACACATCTCTGCAGCAGTTTAAAAAATAAAATAAAAATAACTCGAGAGATCTTTTACATGGGGCTCCTGACTTTAATAATAATAATAATAATAATAATGCATTTTATTTCAGAGCGCCTTTCAAAACACCCAAGGACACTATACAAAGATAAAAAGCAATGGAAATACAAACATTAGAAAAGCAAAACACAATCAAAAGCACAGGCTGTATAGTATAAAACAAAGAAATTATGAAAAGTCAAAGTGCATAGGCTAACTGAAACAAATGAGTTTTTAATCTGGATTTGAAGAGGGGTAAAGAGGCAATATTGCAGATGTCAGGGGGTAATGCATTCCAGAGTTGGGGAGCAGAGCAACTGAAAGCTCTACTCCCCATAGTACTGAGGCGGGCAGTGGGGACAGTAAGGAGGAGGGAGGAGGAGGAACGAAGGGAGCGAGAGGGAATAGCAGTGTGAAGAAGATTAGACAGGTAAGGAGGGGCAAGATTGTGGATGGCTTTGAAAGTATGGAGGAGTACTTTAAAATGAATTCTGTGCTTAATGGGGAGCCAGTGGAGATGCTGTAGTACAGGGGTAATATGGTGAAATGAAGGGGTTCTGGTAATGATGCGGGCAGCTGAGTTTTGGACCAGTTGCAGCTTGTGAAGGGATTTGTGGGGGAGACCGAAGAGGAGGGAATTGCAGTAGTCAAGACGAGAGGTTACAAGGCTGTGTACAAGGATGGAAGAGGTGTGGGAGGAGAGGGAGGGGCGAAGACGATTAATGCTGCGTAGGTGAAAGTAGGCAGACCTAGTGATGTTATTAATGTGGGAGTGGAATGATAGAGAATTGTCTAGGATGACACCCAAGCTCTTGACCTGGGGAGAGGGGGAGACTGAGGATCCATCAATTGAAAAAGAGATATTGCTAGCTTTGGATAGGGTGGATTTGGTGCCTATAAGGAGGACTTCTGTTTTGTCACTATTAAGTTTTAAGAAGTTGGAAATGAACCAGGATTTGATTTCGGATTAGCATGAAGTGAGGGAGAGGGGGGGGGTGACAGATGGTTATCCGGATAGGTAGAGCTGGGTGTCGTCGGCATAACAGTGAAAATTGATGTTAAATTTACGGAAGATGTTGCCAAGTGGAAGGAGGCAGGTGATAAAGAGGAGGGGCCCCAGGACTGATCCTTGGGGTACGCCAGAGGTGACAGGGGAGGGTTGGGATTTAAAGGACTTGAGCTGTATGAACTGTGTACGACCAGATAGATATGAGTGGAACCAGTCTAAAGGGGTGTCAGTGATGCCAATGGAGGAAAGTCTCTGGAGGAGGATGGGGTGAGAGATGGTGTCGAAGGCTGCACTTAAATCGAGGAGGATGAGGATGGAAAGTAGTCCAGAGTCAGCTGCCATGAGAAGATCATTGGTAATTTTTATGAGGGCGGTTTCAGTGCTGTGTAGGGGGCGAAATCCAGATTGAAAGGGCTCATAGAGGGAGTTGTGAGAGAGATGAGAGTGGAGTTGAGAGGCTACAATTTTTTCTAATATTTTGGAGATGAAGGGAAGGTTGGAAATGGGGCGGAGGTTATTAAAGTCAGAGGGGTCAGATCCAGGTTTCTTAAGTACTGGAGTAACAGCAGCAACTTTGAAGGGTGGAGGAACAGTTCCAGTGCTAAGTGAAGTGTTGATGATGGCAGAGATGATGGGGAGGAGAGAAGGAAGGCAGGATTTTACAAGGATTGTAGGTAGGGGATCAAGCTGACAGGTGGAGGACTTTGACTTGGTGATGAGGTCAGATATTTCAGAGGGCTCCGGGAGTTGGAAGGTGGATAGGATCTGGCAGAGGGGGAAGAATTCAGGGGAGGGGACAGAGGATGGGTTGGACTGGAGGTGTTGGTGAATATTGTGAATTTTTGCATTGAAAAAGTCCATTAAGGTATTGCATGTTTCAGTTGAATACAGGTGGGTAGGGAGTGAGTCAGGTGGCTTGATGATGCTGTTGAGAAGGGTGAAAAGTGTTTTGGAGTTGCCTTCATGAGAGTGGATTAAAGAGGAGTAATAGTTAGATTTAGTTTGAGAAATGGAGTGTTTGTAGTGTAAAATGTGGGTATTGTACATTTCTCTGTGAATAGTGAGACCAGTTTTCTTGTACAGACGCTCAAGCTGACGGCCTTTTGCTTTCATGGATCGAAGCTCAGAGGTGTACCAGGGGGCAGTTTGTGAAAAAGTGACAGACCGAGTTTTAACAGGAGCAATACAGTTCAGGATGTTTTGTAGACTATTGTTGTAGAGAGTGACAAGTTCATCAGGGGAGAGGAGGTGGTCAGGAATCAGAATATGTTCAAGGGAGGCAGAGAGAGTGTCAATGTTAATGTTTTTGATGTTACGGAAAGAGATGAGGTGGGGAGTCTTGATAGATATAGAGATGATAGAGAGAGAGAGGGTGATACTGAAGGTGACAAGAGAGTGGTCAGATATGGGGAGGTGATCAGCTGAGCAGTTGGAGGGCGAGAGGCCAGAGCAGCAGATTAAGTCCAGTATATGTCCTTTACAGTGGGTGGGGAAATCAACAAATTGCTGGAATCCAAAACTGTCAAGACATGATGAGAAGTCACGGGTTAAGGGGAGATTGAGGTTGTCCATGTGAATGTTGAAGTCCCCTAACAAAATGATGTTAGGGGAGAGAGTGGAGAGGTGCGTGAGAAGGGTTGAAAAGTCATTTAAAAAGTCTTTGTGTGGCTTAGGGGGGCGGTAGATAGAGGCAATGATGGTGGGAGTGGGACCGGGTAGTTGGCAGACAGTGCACTCTAGTGAGGTGAGAGTGGGCACGGATACTGGCTGGACTTTCCAAGTCTCGCGGTGGATTAAAGCGAGACCACCCCCACGACCAGAGCCGCGGGGTTGACAGATATAAACATAGCCGAGTGGAGTGCATTCGTTGAGCTGGGAAAAGTCACCGGGTTGTTGCCACGTTTCAGTTAAACAGAGAAAGTCAATCTAACGGTCGGTGAGGAGTTCGTGGATGAGACTACCTTTGTTCGTGAGTGAGCGGATGTTGAGAAGTCCAAAGTTGACTGAATGGTTATCCTGTCTGACTTTCTGGGCAGCAGCTGGTACAGGACGGAGATTTGAGAAGTTCGCTCCGCCAGGATTAGGAGCGCCCTGCTGGGGTGAGCGTCCTGCAGTGTGACTGCGATGGGAGACAATGGTCTGTATGGGGAAGGAAACCGGTGACGGTGGTAGTGACAGATGGGGCCTGTGGGGGGAGCCGGTAGGCGGGGAAGTACCGTGAGCTGTCACTGTAGGATCAGACGAAGAAGACGACACCTGGGAGTGAGTGTCAGGTGTAAACAGTCATGCACGTGGAGCAGACTGAACGGCGTGCTGAATGTTAGCCGCTAGCATGTGGCTGCCCCTCAGATTGGGATGAAGACCGTCAGTTTTAAACAGAGAGGGGCGGTTCCAAAAAAAGATTAAAACTTTGTCTAGAAATGTCAACCAGTCGACGTGCAATATACTGCTCGTGGGAACACAGTAGTTAATGTTGAATAGATCAAAGTTGCTGAAAACTTAAGTGAGCAAATATCTCAAATTTAAGAGAAATACTTGAGACACTCACTAACTGCTATTCTTAAATTTAGACTGAATCAGGATCAGTTAATGAGCTTCTTTTGTTGCAGAAGTTATGGGAAAATCCCAGTTTGACGTGGATAAACCTCTGCAGATTACATTACCTCTTCATCTCTTTAGCCAAGTCAGAAGCCTGTTTTTGAACTCACACTGAGAACATTTTAGGTGCTCAGGCTGACAGACAATCTCAGCCTTGATCCTGCTCCAGCAGAGGTGACATACCACCGGATCAGGGTGCAGCTGAGGGATGAGACCCGTCCATCATCTGCTGGAAGGATTCTCCTGGATGGCGCAGTATTTTAGAGGTGATGCTGTAACCCCCAGCCCATCTGGTTCAAGCCTGTCACTGGCAATACATCACGCTAATGAAATGGCAGCAGCTCAGTGCTATCTGTCATAAGCAATCTGCATCTGCTTAGGGACTGAACGGAAATGAGGAAAGGGGGGGATAAAAAAGACAGAGGAAGGAAGACAGAGAGACTTTGTGTCCCCTGAGCAGGTGGCATGTTTCTGTTTCTGTGTGTAAGTATGTGTGTGTGCTCAGTCCTTCCTCTCAGCACAGTGTAAACAGATATCGATTTTATTTCGAGGGGAGAAAATAGCCACAGCAGGCGTTCACCCATCTCGATATTTCATTGCTTCTACAGCAGAACAAAGTTCCAATGCATCTTATCCGTCAGGGAGACCATTACTCACTGTACCAGACATTTTTTCCCACCTAACTGATCTTGGTATCTGTTTCATCAATATGAAATTTTAATAAATAGCTCCACATGATTGTAAAAATATACCCTAAAAACCCAAATAAAAAGATTTTGTACTGAGAAAAATTCCATCATTATCTTTTTTTTCCATATTTTATGGTCTGGACAGTCTGGAAAAAGAGGAGAATGAAAGAAAGACATTTTATCATTCAGAGTACATACAGTTCTGGTCAAGGGAGGAGAACAGAACATTGTATACACCAGAAAAAAACATTCATAAAACGTTTGTCTGTATTTAATGAGTCTTACATGAACTGCAGCGCTAGGAAAGTGGAGAAGTGATGGCTGGCTGAAGGTTCAAGAAGCAGTCTTCTGACCAAAAGGTTGCAAATTGGAATTCTTTAATCCCCTGTTGGTCCACTGGAGCCGCTCAGCAGCAGCAGCAGCACTGTGACAGTCCTGTGGTTAATACCCACAGATCCTCCTAAATTCCCATACCTGACTCTTTACTGCTTGTAGTTGTTGCTATGACTAAGATGAGATCAGAACGATAATGATCTCATCTGCAATCTCCATCCCTGAGAGGTTTTAATGAGCAAAGCGCCTGTGGTAATGTGTAAAAATTAGATATAACAGGGTCACAGTGTCATCAGATCAGTAACTTATTCTGCTGTTTGATTTCTCATAATTTGATTTTGCCTTTTAAATGTTTATTTGACACATTTACAATTTGTGTGATTTGCTGCAGATGAAAAAAAACATTATTGACTGAAGAGAAAGTCTGCCATCTGATGGACAATGTAAAACTTGCAGTCACTCAGCATATCCATCACATAAAATATGAAGATTTATACAAACTTTTTCTTTTATATTAGTATTTTTAAGTCCAACATACACTTAAATTGATAACAGATTAGTTGTGATTATTTCATTGTAAAAGGAGATTACAGTGTTAGTCCATCCATCTGAGAAACCAACCAACAGACAAACACCCGAGTGTCACCTACGCTTTGACCAGTAGTCATGTGACCTCCACAGGATGATATATTACTGTGTTATCTGTTATGGATGTCAGTGTGTTATACACCATTCATCTTAGTTTTTTACTGTCATCATCTCTGGATTAAAAAAACAAAACATGGCCACTCCTCTGATGTGGGATGAAGCCACACAGCAACAACAAAGTCGGTTTGCATTTTAACCTTAGCTGAGAACAAAAGTGTTGAGAAAGCTTCAGGGCTTCATTTATCAAGAAGCAGCATTGCTTTAATCCCAACTCACCCTTAACCATTTTTTATGTTTTCTTAGCACATGCAGGACAAGCAGTCAAGTCCAAGCTATCAAGTTATCATCTCAAAGAGAAAGTCCCTGTGGAATCTCTGATAAACTGCCTTGATAGTGACATCAAGAGCAAATCTCAGATACAAATCTGAGAGCAGCTCCTGGTGATGGAAAGAGGGAGCGCAGCAGTGGTCACGCTCTAGATGTGTGAAACTGATATATAGTCACAAATATAAATCTGTAGCACTTTGGCAACAACAAGCAGCAGTTTTGCTTTTTGGTTTCATAAGGTTCTGTAGTTCTGAAGATATGAGGCAGTTTGAAGCATCTTGATGAGAACCAGAGGAAGTGCGAAGTGAGTATTATCAAATAGCTACTTTCTCACCATATTTCCATACACATATACATTTCCAGTCTTTTACACTGCTTCATTTACACACCAGATTCCAAACATGCATTTATCTTACTCTTTATTTTGTGTACCACACATATGATGTGATATGAATTTTATTTTCTCAACGATTTAGGCATTTAGGCATTTATCCATTTTCTGTAGCAGCTTACCTTTATTTAGCCAATTCCAGCTGGCCTGGGGCCAGAGATTGCCAGTTCATTACAGGCCTGACACACAGAGACAAACAGTCATTAATGCTTATGTTCACACCTCACAATTTAGGCCTGCATGTGTTTGGACTGAAGGAGGAAGCCAGAGTAAAGAGACATATTGAGAAGATGCTTACACCACACAGAGTCAGTAATCACTGTGTCCCTCATTTAGTCATAATTTCATAAAATATTGGTGCTTTGTTTTCATACCACCTGTCTCATACATATTTATAAGTAACAGGTTAAAGGCAGCAGACCCTGACTGTACTGTCACCATGTCTTTACCAACACTGGACCAGCCCATGGCTTTATACTTAACTCTGTATTCTCTAAACATAATTCCATCCTGTCAGCACTTACTTGAAGTGTGACACGGCAATTCCTGCAAAACAACTTACCAACAGTGCATGCATCAATACATGCGTCTGATTTCAGCGATGTTACGTAAGTGGAAGAATGCAGTCCTCGAAATTTGTTTTATGTGGACGTTAAAGGACAAATCCTGATCAAAAACAACTCCAAGATTCTTTATAGTGGAGCTGGAGGCCAGGGTGATCCCATCTAAAGTAACAAAGTCTCTAGAAAGAGAGTTTCTGAGGTGCTTGAGTCCAATTACAAGAACTTCAGTTTTGTTTGAATTTAACATCAGAAAATTATAGGTCATCCAACTTTTTATATCCTTAAGGCATGCTTGGAGTTTAGTTAACTGATTGGTTGCATCAGGCTTGATCGATAAATATAATTGGGTGTCGTCAGCATAACAATGAAAATTGATCGACTGATTCCTAATAATGTTCCCTAAAGGAAGCATATATAAACTAAATAGAAGTGGTCCTAGTACAGAACCATGTGGGACTCCATGACAAACTTTGGTCTGCATGGAGGATTCATCATTGACGTGAACAAACTGAGATCGATCTAAAAAATGCGATTTAAACCAGCTTAGGGCGGTTCCTTTGATGCCAATTTGATGTTCCAGTCTCTGTAAAAGAATTTGATGGTCAATGGTGTCAAATGCAGCACTAAGATCTAACAGGACAAGTACAGAGATGAGTCCTTTGTCTGATGCCATTAGGAGGTCATTTGTAACTTTGACTAATGCGGTCTCTGTGCTATGATGCACTCTAAATCCTGACTGAAAATCCTCAAATAGACTATTGTTATGGAGAAAGTCACACAGCTGATTAGCTACAGCTTTCTCAAGTATCTTAGACACAAAGGGAAGGTTTGATATCGGTCTGTAGTTGGCTAAAACCTCTGGATCTAGAGTGGGCTTTTTAAGAAGAGGTTTAATTACAGCTACCTTAAAGGACTGTGGTACATATCCTGATAATAAAGACAGATTAATCGTATCCAATAACGAATGACTAACTAGAGGTAAAACATCCGTGAGCAGCCTGGTTGGGATGGGGTCTAAGAGACAGGTTGACAGCTTAGCTGCAGAAATGATTAAAGTTATTTGATGAAGGTCGATGGGAGAAAAACAGTCTAAATACATATCAGGTTTTACAGCTGTTTCCAAACTTGCTGTATCAGAATGCAGATCAGTGCCTTGTGAGGCCAGGAGGTGATGGATTTTGTCTCCAATAGTTATAATCTTATCATTGAAGAAGCTCATGAAGTCATTGCTACTTAGACCTAAGGGAATAGATGGTTCAGTAGAGCTGTGATTCTCTGTTAGCCTGGCTACAGTGCTGAAGAGAAACCTGGGATTGTTCTTATTCTCCTCACTTAAAGAAGAGTAATAGGCTACAGGGCGTTTCACCCTGGGATGGTTATTAATAACAATTATCTCAAGCAATGCTGCATTCCTCTCATACATGAATAATAATACACAATGTGACGAACCTGTGCCGACGTGTTCAAACTTATCTAAAGCCATTATTGAATGAATTAAAGAATGTAACAAAAAAAGAAGTAAAAAAGTAAAATGAGGTGGTAAGATATTTATT
The DNA here is from genome assembly GCA_004119915.2 of Collichthys lucidus. Lineage (NCBI taxonomy): Eukaryota > Metazoa > Chordata > Actinopteri > Sciaenidae > Collichthys > Collichthys lucidus. Next base: position 2,820,699 of record CM014092.1, read on the forward strand.
TTAAAAATATTAATAACTGAGGGAAAAATCAGAAGTCGCTCTTCACACTTACATCTTAAAAATTAACATCATAAAAGAGATGATAAGGCCAAACAAAAACATCAGAAAAATAGCTGCCTGCACAAACATCAATAGAATAAGATTTACTGACTGACTCTACTGACTGTACATATTTAATTTTCAAGATATGTACGTGCTGAAGTTATTGCCTTGTTATGATCTTATTATTCAGTGATAGAAACATATACATGTTGTAAGAACAAGTAAACATATTGCTCGCTGCACAACCTGTACAAGTCATGACTTTGGCTGGACAATATAAAATATCATCCTTCAGGTCTCTGGGGCTTCATACATTTCAGATTCATTCACATCACAGTTGTGGAAACATTAAAAAAATTAGAAAATCATCATTTAGCGCATCTAGCGTCAGTAGTAGCCATGGAAATCGAATGGTGACGCGCAGACAAGGTCATATATAAGGCCTGCTGACCTTTCGCACGTTCTCACTTTGCTTGTGAACTTAACCCGGGGTCGACCTGCTTGCAAAGACTGACCGCTTAAAAAACCTGTACCGGACAACCGAGAGGAGAAGAAGGAGAGGGAGTAGAAGAAAAGGAAGGAGAAGGAGGAGAAGAAGGAGTAGAAGAAGAAGGAGGAGGAGGAGAAGGAGGAGAAGAAACAGGAGGAGGAGAAGGAGAAAAGGGCCGAAGGAAGAGAACACACCTGCGGGAAAGATGCCTCTTTCCGCACCGCCCCCCCTCCGAGGGACCTGTTTGAAGGGTAAGACACTTAAATCAATGTATTCTAATTCTTATGCTTACATGTGAGCATAACCTGTGTAATTCAAAAGTGGACGAGTTGGAAAATGTTTTGAGATACAGATTGGGTCATACTCGCTGTAAACGTGTTGTTAGTTGGTTTTAGCGCTTTAAAACTTTGGGAAACATTTAAACAATAGTGCAGCGATGTACTGACGTTTTTATTTTGATATATGTTTGAATTTGTATTAATTTTGGCGATTTTGAGTGAGAAATTAATTAAAGTCAAGATGGCGACTGGGCTGTTTTTCATACAACACATCGAATGTACATTTTTATCAACATGGAGATGATTAAACTTTTAGCAGGTAACGCCTGAACGCGCATTTAGGTGTCAGAGCTCACCTGGTTTAAACGTACACAGAGCTGTTGTCGTTTAAAGTTCCTCACGTAATTCATCATTTTTATGGACAAAACTAAAATATATTGTAAACAATAGTGTCCTCTGTAAGTCGCTTTGGATAAAGCGTCTGCTAAATGCAATGTAATGTAATGTAATGTAGTGTGAAATGAGATTTATTTGTGAGATTAGATGATTTTTTTAAATTGAAATAATTAATGATAACTATTTGTAATCTGCTCCTTCAGTTAAAAGAGGAACTATAATTTATAGTACACCTGTAATATGAGTGATTGTTAACAATGGTGGAGCGATATGAAGTGAATGATGGTTGGTCTGTGTTAAAGAAAATGTCCCTGTGTGTTTGCTTGGCTCACAGCCTGAAACTAATTTAACTTAGTAAAAGTTTATTGTTAACATGAGGAGTAACCAGTGTTACAATAGATTTGAGCATGTGGGGGTTTTCACTTTTTCATTAAGTGCAAATCCTATTTTTTTTTTACATCATGTGTCAGAGGTTGGCCTAGAGTTTTGTGTAAACCTTTTATCTTTGTCATACGGTTTTAAAATTTCTTCTGCAACTGCAATGCCTCAGTTCGGTCACGTCTTGTTCGGTAGGCGTGTGATGTCGTCTGGTTTGTCTCTGCTTTGTCTTGTTTGCGGTTCAGTCGTCATGTTTGTGCTTGTAGGAAGACTGGGCAAGACAACTTGTTGCCGTTGAACCAAATTGATATTTTTGTAATTAGGTTATTGCATGTTGATGGTGCACGGTCCATGTTTGGTACCACTGTGGTGGTGGTGTGTGTGTGTGTGTGTGTGTGTGTGTGTGTGTGTGTGTGTGTGTGTGTGTGTGTGTGTGTGTGTGTGTGTGTGTGTGTGTGTGAGCCGTTTGATGTGTTTTCATCATCACCTTCGTAAATAAGTGATGTGGTCTTGCATGGACGCTGTGACCTGTGAACACGTATTACTTATGAGAGATATTTGCGTGTGTGTTTTGTCATGTCCTCATTTCTCACACACAACGTTATGACAGAATGCAAGTTGTTAAGTGTTAATTGAGTGGATTACTATTTTTAAGTATTCACAACTTTATAACTGAACTCTATAACTCAACTTTTCTTTTAATATTTTCCTGCAGATGTCGACGCCTTCGTGCAAAGGGTAGTTGTTCATATTTTCATTCTATTGGTTGATGACGAGTGCGTCATTCCTTCTGACAGAGAGGATGGTGACCCCGACATCATATATTCAGATGATGGCAAAGGCTCCTTCTTTTCTGATGGAATGGGTGATGACCCCGACATCTTCTCTTTAAGATGAAAATGAGAGCTCCGCCTTTTCTGAGGGAGAGGACGGGGACCCCGACTTCATCCCTTCGGATGAAGACGAGGGATCCACCTCTTCTGACGAAGACGAAGACGCTCCTGTTTCAGGCTCTTCAGACGATGGCGAAGACTCCCTTTCCAGTTCCTCAGATGAGGACGATGCCTTCTCAGTGTTCTGTTCTTCATCTGAAGGCGAAGGCTCCTCGGCCTTCAGCTCTTCAGATGATGACAGAGCATTTTTTGGCATCAGTTCCTCAGATGAAGACGATGGCCACATCACTGTCTCTCTGGGTGCTGATGAGGTCGATGAAGGCGATGATGTTGGGAGTGTGAAATCATCGCCTGAGTCCTCAAGCAGCATCAAGGATCCCACCTCCTCCTCTTCTGGTACTAGCATTTCCAGTAAGAGGAGCAGGGAGGACAGTGATGAGGACTGGACCCCCAGTCCAAGGCCAGGGAAACGCTGGAAGTAGTAATCTTCTTTGTCTGACTGGATGGTGGAAGACATCCAGTCAGATGATGAGGAGTCTTCTGAAGCAGAGTCCTGAACAGAGGAGACCAGCTCAGTTGACATGGATGGCTACGAGACCGATGACAATCATGATGATGAGTAGTCGTCAGATGAAACTCCTGCTTCTTGTGACTGCACGTCACCTGAGGAAGAAGTTTAAGATGGCAACAACCTCATCATCATGGATTGTTTTGAGGCCGATGTAGACCATCCTGTCGATGAAGAAGACATCACTGTTATCACTGAGGACGAACATGACAAACCTAACGAATATGATGTTCTCAGTGATAACGAAGGTGCCAACATTCCTCCCCCTCCTCTGACATCGAGAAGATGGAGAACAAGATAAAGATGTAGTTGATTAATGTAAAGTTATGTAGCTAAATGTAAAGTAATGTAATATTATGTAATGTAGGAAAATGTAACATAATGTAGTAGTAAAATGTAATGTAATATAATGTAATGTAGTAAAATGTAATGTAATATAAAGTAATGTAGTAAAATGTAATATAATTTAATGTAATGTAATGTAGTAAAATGTAATATAATGTAATGTAATATAATCCAGTCCAAGGACAGGGAAACGCTGGAAGGAGTAATCTTCTTCGTCTGACTGGATGGTGGAAGACATCCAGTCAGATGATGAGGAGTCTCCTGAAGAAGAGTCCTGAACAGAGGAGGACAGTCAGTCGACGAACGTGACGAACCTAACGAATATGATGTTCTCAGTGATAATGAAGGTGCCGACATACCCCCCCTTCCTCTGACATCGAGAAGATCAAGATAAAGATGTAGTTGATCATTATAATGTTATGTAGAAAAATGGAAAGTAATGTAATATTATGTAATGTAGGAAAATGTAATATAATGTAATGTAGTAAAATGTAATATAATGTAATGTAATGTAGTAAAATGTAATGTAATGTAATGTAACATTGAAAACAATAAACTTTCCTCTCCAAGAATCGCTACCTTATCGTGGTGGAGAGGTTTGCGTGTTCCTGTGACCCTGGGACCTGTGTTGTTGTTGGAGTCATCCTGGTCGGGTGTCCCAAAGCAAACTGGTCTCAGGAGCCAGACTAAGAGCGATTCACACACAAAATGTAGATCTTCATTAAGATTACAGGAACAAAACCAGAGCATCACCAACCAGAAGGAGATGACAGTCCAGAGGAACTCAGCTGTGCAGATGAAGCTGTCAAGAAGATGAAGCTCAAGAAAAGACACACTGACACTTCAGTGTGTAACATTGAGGGGACTCTATTTACAGTTTGCCTCTAAATCCTACACACTAGTCCCTACCATGCAGTATCTGTTCTTGTTTTACCAACAGGTTGTTTGGAGTTAAATTCAATAAATGAACATTGTAATTTATGTAACATGGTCCACTGTTCTGTGAGATACTTTACCCTCAGTGATGTTGAGTTAACACGAAGCTTCTTAATTACTAAATCCGCTGGATGTGTCACAATAATTGTTTTGAATAAAATGCCTCCAAACAGATTCTCCACTAAAGAGCTAAAATTATCTGGATAACTTTGTAAAGCCCTGAACAAATTTTATGACATCAGTCCATATTCCAGAGTTGTATGTTTGGAGAAATCTAATATACATGTACACAACTCACCTACAGTTTTAAAACACCTTGATGGTACAATGGTAAACAGATAACTGTTGGAAGTCTGAAAACTTGAACTGAATGAGGTAAAATAAGGTAAAGTTTAGTAATAAGGGAACACATAATGGGTTAATAAACTGTAGTTCTGCAGCAGTGGTAGTAATTAAACCACGAAATGTGTTGCAAACTATTCCCAAACAACATTTGAGTACTGACAAACCCTGTCTGTATAAAAGCAGTATTGTAACAAACAGTTCTAAAGCATTATTTGGACAATATCGCACTGCAGGAAACAATATAGTGCTATACTAACGGCAAGAAAAGGGTTGTTGAAGTGAGGTCCAGAGTCTCAAAGCCCTTGTCTCTTACACGATCAAAAAGACAGAAAGTGGAAGAAACTCTGACAGGAAGAGGTCTGGCAGGCTAAAAACCACTACAGAATCAGAAGACAGGTTTCTTTGAAACAACAGCTTAACACTCGTGAAGTAAGGAAGTGTCTGATTCACCTTCGAGCTGCAGGTTTGACAGCTCGACCAGCAGTAATAAAGTTGTTGCTAAAATAGGAAAAAACTTGTCTTGGTTATGAATCACAGACGTGGTCTACTTAAGATTAGAGCAAGCCTTGTGGGCCGATACATCAACATTTGAAATGTTCAGTTCATCATGAGCTCAGTTTGCACCTTGCTCCATTTGACTAGAGGTGAACATGTGATGAAAGACTTGAATATCCACAAAATCATATTCCCCTCACTCTAAATTGAACAAATAAAGGAGAAACCATCGTTACAACTTCTGAAGCATTAGAATGGTCTGGGGGCAATGAAGTCTAAAATTTATGAGGGTCAGACACAGATTATGGAGTTATGGAGACAGCTGATTGAAGCAGGATTGTAAAATTCGCTGCCAAAAACTAAAATATCAGAATGAACCTGTAAAACTACTTTTTTTAAATGCAACCTCAAGGAATGTGGGAAATCTTAAAATATTTGAATATTATATATACACTTACCAGCCACTTTATTAGGCACACTTGTCCAACTGCTTGTTAACGCAAATTTCTAATCAGCCAATCACATGGCAGCAACTCAATGCATTTAGGCATGTAGACATGGTCAAGACGATCTACTACAGTTCAAACCGAGCATCAGAATCGGGAAGAAAGGTGATTTAAGTGACTTTGAACGTGGCATGGTTGTTGGTGCCAGACGGGCTGGTCTGAGTATTTCAGAAACTGCTGATCTACTGGGATTTTCACGCACAACCATCTCTAGGGCTTACAGAGAATGGTCCGAAAAAGAGAAAATATCCAGTGAGCGGCAGTTCCGTGGCCAAAAATGCCTTGTTGATAACAGAGGTCAGAAGAGAATGGCCAGACTGGTTTGAGCTGATAGAAAGGCAACAATAACTCAAATAACCACTCATTACCACCAAGGTGTGCAGAAGAGCATCTCTGAACGCACAGCACGTCGAACCTTGAGGCAGATGGGCTACAGTAGCAGAAGGCCACACCGGGTGCCACTTCTGTCAGCTAAGAACAGGAAACTGAGGCTACAACTCGCACAGGCTCACCAAAATTGGACAATAGAAGATTGGAAAAACCCTGCCTGGTCTGATGAGTCTCAATTTCTGCTGCGACATTCAGATGGTAGGGTCAGAATTTGGCGTTGACAACATGAAAGCATGGATCCATCCTACTAGTACAACGGTTCAGGCTGGTGGTGGTTGTGTAATGATGTGGGGGATATTTTCTTGGCACACTTTGGGCCCCTTAGTACTAATTGAGCATCGTTGCAACGCCACAGCCTACCTGAGTATTGTTGCTGACCATGTTCATCCCTTTATGACCACAGTGTACCCATCTTCTGATGGCTACTTCCAGCAGGATAACGCGCCACATCATAAAGCTCGAATCATCTCAGACTGGTTTCTTGAACATGACAATAAGTTTACTGTACTCAAACGGCCTCCACAGTCACCAGATCTCAATCCAATAGAGCACCTTTGGGGTCGAACGGGAGATTTGCATCATGGATGTGCAGCCGATAAATCTGCAGCAACTGCATAATGCTGTCATGTCCACCAAACTCTCTGAGGAATGTTTTCAGTACCTTGTTAAAATCTATGCCGCGAAGATTTAAGGCAGATTTAAGACAAAAGGGGGTCCAACCCGGTACTAGCCAGGTGTACCTAATAAAGTGGCCAAAGAGTGTATATTTGAAAAGTGTATCAATTTTAAATTCAGGCTACAGGCTAATATTTTCTGATATTTATTCTAATAACATTTCAAACTTTTTTCATTTTGTCATGACCTTTTAACTCCTTCCTATAATACAATTTCTTCTTTCAGCTCAGGATCTTTTTATTTTTATTTTTCTATTTAGCATTCAGCCTGGACCGACCTCTCAGCCTGCATATCACAGCAATGTCAGCACATGTCTTTGACCCAGTCTTGATTCAAACGGCCTCCATAAATGAACGGAGACATATCACAGCCATTGTTTACAATTTTATTATTGAGTGCGCCTGAAAGAGCACACTCTTTATTATCTCTCGGGCTTCTTCTTCTTCTTATTATTGAGTGTGCCTAAAAGCACACACTATATGTTATCCACCGCGCTTATTATTATTATCTCTCGAGCTTCTTCTTATTATTATTATTGATTGTGCCTAAAAGCGCACACTCTTTAAAACCACTCGGGCTTATTCTTCCACTTATTCGTCTTCTGTTTCTTCTGTGTTTTTTTCGGTCCGCTTTTCCTCCCAGAGTTTTTGTCGCACAAACACAAACAAGGTATCAAAACAACCGGCTCGGCCGGAAATGGTGTGCGGCAGATTTTTGGCAAACGGTTTTGCCAAAAATCACTAAAAAACCACACCAAAAAATGAATGGGTGTGTATTGCGAGAACTTTCGATACTCGAGTGTGTGATGTCATCACTAGAGTAGAGAGGGAAAAATTCATCAAAAAATTAATTTGTAAACTCCAATTGTGGCCTCAAATGCACAGCTACAGAAATAATTTATACCCTCAAACATAGTTGAAGCTGTCTCTGTTATAGTTTTGGCACAGTACACGCTAATTGATCGACTACCCCATGTTATTTTGAGAAGAGATTTTCCCGGAAAGAGCAGGGAGCATCTGTGCTTGCTCTGACTCTTGAGGCCAAAGTTTATACAATTTTCGCCTGAAACTTGGCAAGAACATGCTCCATGAGACGAGCATTCTTCTGGTCATTTCAGATTTTGGTTTGAGGCATACCTTATAGGTTGTTTCTGGCCACCTTCAAGGGGCATCATTCAGACATATACTGTGCATCTCAGTGGGACAGACAGTGCATGCAGCACCTGCGACTAAATACTCTGACCTGCAGCTCACCCTGGTTGCTTGGCAACCTCAAGCTTGCGTTTGACTAACTTTTTTGAAGTCTGTGTATGATATGAGACTATCAAGACTACATTTTAAATGTCAGCCATTTTATCCTTCTCTCTCACAGACACAAACACAGACAAATAGATAGACAGACAGACACACCACACACAGACAGACAGACAGGGTAGACACACACACACACAGAACAAGCACACATGCACACGCGCGCACACACACGCACACACACACACACACACACACACACACACACACACACACACACACAATTCCACGTTGATTGGGATGTACAAAAGAAACGTGCTTGGATCCATGCGAACGCACACGTGCAACTCCTCCCTGTCCGCGCCCTTTTACATATGCAAATCTATTTAAATTGGCCCTGGAACTGAGATTCACCTCTTTGTCCATTCACATAACGCGACGAACACAGCGGAAAATAAAGAAAACCAAAAACATGATATTTGAATGCGCACATGCCCAAATATGCTTTGGCACACTGGCACACTGGCATGGCATCTGGGTAAGTAAAGAGCCAGCCTCCAGCCTGTTCCCAGCCATGCTGTTAGTCATAATGAATGAGTCCTGCGTTGAACCAGGCCACCTTGCCACGATGTTAGTTAGCTGCATTCGCGCATCACATATAATTTGAACTTTGATGGAATAAAAATGTTTCCTACTTAGATAAACAGCTCCCGCTCCTGTTGCCAGGAACCCCAGCGTGGTCAGCACAACCCCGAGGTACTCGCCGGCCCCCGTTGCGCTCTCGGGCCGGCCGCAGCTCTGCGCACAGCTCCAGTAACACTGGTCTTGGTAACCGAAATCGGCTTATGAGCCAATTATCATGGTTTGCAAGTAAATCCTCGCGTTCTTTAAATCGCTCACGTTTGCAAGGTCCTCTAACAACGCTAACGCTGCCTTTGTTAATATCATTTTCTTCATCACATTGTGCATGCTTTTATAACCACCTATATAATTGCAAACATGTGGGTGTGTTAATTGTTCATACGTGTGTCTCTGATGTGCACATCACTCTGATGACTACTTGTTTTCACATTATTAACAGTTTCCCAGCTTCACCTCTAAGTGTCGCCAAAGGAACAATAGCTGTAGAAACGTGCGTACGACAGCTATGAAATTGGCGTGGGGCACGCACATTTCTACGATTGTTTCACGTTTGATACATTTGAACGTGAGCGTGGGAAAGAACGTACGCCCCTTTTGTGCGTACGTATGCTTTGTACATGAGCTGCTGTTTACTCTTGTAGATTCAGGACAGGATACTTCTATGAGATCTGAACCAGATTTTGCTCTGATGCCAGAGGAGGTGCTGTTTGTTACAGAGTATGCCGAGGACATTTACCGGAACTTGAGGGAGAGTGAAGTGCGAAATGATCTGAACTATGAGCTCCCAGTCATTCCTTTCATATTGCTATGTATGGGAAGCTAGTTATGAGTTTTAGCTCCTCAATTCACATCACGATAACTATTTTTTCTATCTAATGACAGATGAGGTTCAGGCCAAGTCCAGGCTACTTAAAGAAACATCCAGAGATCACTAAAGGCATGCGGGTTATCCTCGTGGACTGGCTGGTTGAAGTCGTCCACGCGTACAGCCTTCGTTCTGAAACTCTGCATCTTGCCATCAACTATCTGGACCGTTTTCTCTCCTTCGTGGCCAATGTGAAACGGGGCGAGTTGCAGCTGGTTGGAATAGCTGCATTACTGATTGCCGCGTAGGCATTTGCTTTGTTGTTTTTAAAGATTTGGTGCATTTCCTCTCCTGTCCAGTCCCGAAAACAAAATGTCTCCTGATCTTGTAGAAAATATGAGGAGAACTTGCCTCCCATGCTGGATGATTTTGTAGACATCACAGACAGCACCTACACTAAGAAGCAGCTGATCTCCATGGAGGATGTTTTTCTAAAAGTGCTGGATTTCGAATTGGCAGCACCCACCCCAAACCAGTTCCTTCACCTTTTCATGTCCATCCACTCTGTCTGTGCCAACACAGAGAACCTTGCCCGGGTTAGCACAATCAATAGCTCACAATTAATAACTCAAATTATGTTAGACATTAGACCACTGCCTTTGAAGTTTTCCATGTCCCTTGAATATTCTGCTTCCAGTATGTAGCAGAGTTAAGCCTGCTGGAAATTGATCTATTCCCACAATACACTCCGTCTGTAGTGGCAGCTGGAGCCTACTGCCTAGCCGCCTACACTGTAAACAGATCTCTCTGGGTAAGTTTCCTAAATTGTTGTCTTGAACTCTAAAGTCTGTTTAATGGTAATTTATCAAATAATTAGCCAGAGTTTGACTGTTTACTTACATTTTTCTCATGTTTTAGCCTGACTCCTTACACACCTTTACCAGTTATACCATAGCTGATATTGGTCCCTGCGTGACCGACCTCCATAAACTATACATCAGTGCACATAGCTGCCCACAACAGGCCACCAGAGAGAAGTATAAGAGCTTAAAGTAAGTTGTAGCTTATAGTATTTAAAATGTGTGCATATATGTGTGTACATTGTAATGTAATGTGATGTAATGTAATGTAATGTACATTGAGACAGCTCATGTAAAGTGTAGGTAATTTTATGTTTAGTTGCTGTGTAGCTGTTAATGCCTCCAGGACACCTCTAATAGATGTTTTATGTCTGTCTATTTTTTAGGTACTGTCATGTTTCATTCATTACTCCACCTGCTGTCCTGCCTTTCCTGTGACTCACCATTCCACCTGTCACCACGCTTTTGACAACAAAACAAACATAAAACAAACACAGCTGGTCCTGTCATCTACTCCCCTGAATCCTTTGTTACCTTCAGATTAAAGTGTAAATAAATCAGATTTGAAAACATACTACATAACTGAAAATTTGAATATGTGTTCATGCAGAAGATTTTTAAAGCTGGTAAGTTATGATAGTTATTGTATTGTAAATAAAGTATGATTTCTTTAAATCATTATTTCATATCTTACTAGTAATGCCACATCTCTAAACTATATTTAATAGGCAAGGAAGTTACTACACCTAAAGGAAATGTGTCTCATGTGAATTGATTGTAAATAAAGTTTTTTTTTTCAATTATCACTATTACTACTATTATCACCATAAGTTGTAGCCGGTGGATTTTATTTTGAAAGTGTTGGCCGGAAGCAAGCGTTCTCACTCTGTCCATTGACGCACTTGTTTCGCCGCTGGGGGTGCGTCAGATAAAAGAAGTGACTGAAGTGAACACTTATTGATATGAGGAGACATATTTCATCTAGGAAAGGACAGAGGAAGTGTCTCACACTGAAATAAGGACTCACTGAAGACGCGTCTTTTTTTTTAAGTCAAGGTGCGACATTTAAATAGGAACTATCATTTGTTATTAGTGGTCAGGCACGGTGTGAGGACAAACGGGTTTGTCAGGATTTTGTGTACATTTAATATTCAAATGAAGAATACGTGTGTAAACTCTTCACACAGAGGAAGCTCACATAGGCTTGTTGTTCAAGTAAAACCTGATGGATCAACTACTTTAGGACATTAACAAGCTTTGGGATTGAGTTTTTTTTTTACTCTAATTTATCTGTTCTGTCCGTTCCATGTTCCATGGTGTAGCTCTTAAACAGGTAGGTTTGTCTCCTCGTTCCCTTCATTCTTTATTCATGTCCTTTAATCTTATAATCTCTGATGGCTTTCATCCAACTAACTTTAGTGTTATTAAAAAAATATTCTGTACTCCAGTAATAACTCAATATATGTGTGCTGTATAAACAATAACCAACAAACCAGTGACTATTGTCAGGTATCTATACTTTAAAAATCTCTGTGGAGTTTATGGTGAAAAATGCCAAACCATGATGGTAAAATACTGTAAAATATGCCATGATGTATGACTGTGTTTTCCTGTGTACAGTAAACACAGATATATTTCAAAACCTTTAATTATATGCCAGTTTTGAGGAATTTATACAAAATAAAATGCTTCTTCACTGTAAAAGCTACATACATTTTAAAATATGGAATAAAAGGGTCATATGTGAACAGTACTAATATCCATTACTGTAATATTAGAAAAGGTTATATCATATTTATTACAGTAAAATTCTGGCCACCACAGCTGCTAGTTTTTTACAGTGTACAGTCTTTAGGAAAACACTGTAAAAAATCTTTTGTCTCACTCTGGAGATTTCACTCTTAAATCCTCTGTGCCTCCATTCTTTCCTCTCTAGTCCCTGTAGCCCGTCTGCTCCTCAGTATGACTGAGCCTGCTGAGCTTCTGCTCATCAAGGACCAGTATGAGTTGGCGTTTCATTCTCTGAGCCGTGGTCTGGCTGCTGAAGAGGCCGGGAAAAGAGAGGAGGCCCTGCAGTATTACAGGAAAGGTCAACAGCACCTAACCCACGGAACGGAAGTCCCCACTCAGGGGGAGAGACAGCAGGGAGCCATCTGGGACACGGCCAGGCAGATTCAGCAGAGAATGAGGGACACTCTGAAGACTGTCAGCACCCACCTCTCTGACCTGGAGACCTCTTTGCTGACAACAGAATGCCAGAGAAGCCACCTATTGAAGGATCTTCCTCCCAGTTTTTATCCAGACCTGGCACTAAACAGTCAGCCACCCCAAAGCTCCCTCCATCATCTGTACCCAACCATACCTGCGTCCACCCAGAACAAAACCCCATCCCCCAAAACACCCCCTGCCAGGCCTCCCTCCCCTGCTGCTTTGCACACACACAAGCTCCCTACAACAGGAACTATAGCCATGGCTAACCCAGGGGATCAGCCTCCAGCATACACACCACAGCCAACAGTTGGCCATCGCAGCCTGGCTCATGGCCCTGCCGGAGCCAGCCTCTGGTCAGGGGATCAGACTGGAGCAGCAGCAGCAGGTGGAGATGGAAATGAACTGCTTTTCATCCCCTCTGGGGTACAGATGTTTTTTGTGGCACCAAATGGACAGGTGAGCTCCCTGTCTTCTCCGGGATACCTTCGCATTATGACATTTGGCAGTCAGACCAAGGACCCCACTGCTGGAAGACCCTCTGCATTTCTACATGTAAGTATACAGCATGTTATGATATGTATCTGTACATGTTTGGGTGTGTTAGCAAAGCGTTTTCCTTTGGTGTGTGCCCTGTAGACGAGAAGGTGTGAACAGCAAACTACGTCAGGTGAATCTACTAGACTAGTTTTCTAACTAAGTACTGTATGGGTCATTATGTTGGTTTATACATGAGCACTAGTCACAAAGTAATGTTATGCCTATAAATGATGCCGTCGCCTTGGTGATGAATACTGACAACATATGCCTCAAAACTTCACTTGGATGTATCTTTTTTTCTGCTTTACCCTTACTTGTTGGTTTGAATTGAAAACAACTTAATTTGTTTTTTATTTATGATCAGTCTGATGATCATTTTCTTCATTTGTTGATGAGGTGTTTGGCCTATACAACCTCAGAGAATAGTGGAAAACACAAGTCATAATTTCCTAGAAACCAAACTGATGTCCAAGTCAGTGAACATCTCAAAACAGATTTCTACTTTATATTTTATTGAAGGGAAAATAATTTTTGGGCATTTTTGCTTGAAAAGATATTTTTTTCAAAATAGTTTTTTTTAGAATTTTCAAAAAATTCAGTCAAACGAATAGATTATTTGCAATTGACTTCTTATTTCATCACTAGCTACAATGTCTTGTCAGTGTTTTTCTACTCTAAGTATAATGAGATTATTGGCCAAAACAGAATGGAGATTAATTAGAATGATATATAAGTACATTTGTGCTTTCAATTTATAATTCTATATTGAGCTGTCCTGTTTTGTATTCATGTTTGAGCATGAATAGTTTGTTTGTTGGAGTTTGTTTATTACTATGCCAATATTCTACAGAATGGTTGCTTAATCTGTTTTAGCATGCACATAGAATATAACTAATGGAGTTCTGGCGCAAGCCATGGCACAGGTATGAGGAGTGTAACTCATGACTCTCCTGCATTCTCGCCCTGCTTTGTTCCCCAAGACAATGGTCCCATTAACAGATGACTCTGCGCTTCTGTTGTGATGCTGGTCAATGTCCTGCGCCCTCGCAGGGGTCGTCCAGTCAGGCAGCATACCAGTGTCACGATGCAGCAGCAAATCTGTGTTATGTCTGTGTAGATGATTGACATAAATTCTGATGAGGCTAAAACCTTAAATGCGTCTTTGAGAGAATAAAACACTAAGAAATACGGGACATGACAATGCATTTTGTGCCTTAAAAGATAAACAGACTGATTTAACCCTTTGTGCCTCACACGACACTGCCTCATACATATGAAGTTCATTGGACATGCAATTATTTTCAATTCCCATCCTATGAACGGCCCCTTGGAGAAACAACAGAAGACACCATGTTTCTCCCTCTGTCTCATTCCAAGCATCTGATGTTACTGTTAAGAATAACAGAAATTAAATGTATGTCACTAACTTTAATTTAAATAGACTACAACTGATAAACAGTTGGAATGAATGAAACCTCTCTGGTAATAATATATTTCTGTGTGTCTCTGTGTTTTTAAGGTATGCGACTGGTTGTACCCGCTGACAGCAGAAACTCCAGTACTACTGGCTAACTCCGGGATCTACATGTTCCCTAACTCCCTGGCAGAGACACCAGGGTCCTTTGTGGGTATAGTGTTGTCCTCCGCACTGCCTGCTTCTGACAGAGAGATCTTTAAGGACCTCCTAGCACAGCTTTCTGATCTGAGGATCCAGGTCGGTCTTTACTGTCTGTATGGAGAAAACTTTCCAAAGTTTTGGGTTTGGCATGTGGGTGAAGTCATTGCACTGGCACTTTGACACAATGGGTGTCACTTTTCTGTCTTGACACAAGAACAAAATAGTTGCTATGTTGTCAGTAAAATTCTTAGTCAGCTTAGTCATGACTTACAGGAATGTGCACTACCTGTTCATGCATACACACATTTAAAAACATCTGAATGTGTTTTCATGATTACTCTTGTATATATGAATGGATCTCCTGACAGGCTCCAGAAGTGGCAGGGTCAGAGGTCATCAACCTGAGTGAGAAAATCCCCCTCAGTCCGACGACAGAGCAAACAGGACTGACAGTGCTGACAGGGGAGAAGGAAACGCCTCCTCTTCCTAAGTGGAGTGAGAAGATGGCGCATGGAATCCTGTCAGGTTTGTAAGCGTCAGTCCTAATAAAGGAAAGAAATGATCATTACACAGGTTGTATAGTGGATATATTTCCTCTGCTGACAAAAATGACCACTAGATGGTGCTGTTTACCATTACAAATGTATCAAGCCACTTCAGATTTCGACCAATGTGTGTTTATTACCCAACATATATAGGAGCCACAAAGTTGAGTGTAGAGTTTGTAAAAGGAGCGGAAGGCCACTGGTAGGGCCATTCATAAAGGAGCGGCCAAGATCCGGGATCACATAACGCCGGAGGAGACTCCTTCAGAGGTCAGCCCTCGTGTCACCAAAGGTCTGCAGGCGACTAAACAGGCCACTGGGGGTGCTGTGCGAGTCAGCCAATTCTTGGGTAAGGTAAAAATGTGAAAATACAGACTGCTCTTGGGTTTGGATTATTTCTCCTGTACTGGAAATAAATATATGTCTATCTTCCACTGTATCTATATGTATAATCTACTATATATTTTACAGTTAATGGAGTGAGTACAGTGGCAGTACACGTGGCAGAGAAGGTGGCACCCCATGTGAAGAAAC
The DNA here is from genome assembly GCA_004119915.2 of Collichthys lucidus. NCBI lineage: Eukaryota > Metazoa > Chordata > Actinopteri > Sciaenidae > Collichthys > Collichthys lucidus. The sequence goes on from CM014092.1 coordinate 2,836,438, forward strand.
ATGGTGCTAAGCTGATCCCAGAATCTCTGAAGAAGAGCAAAGATGGCCAGGCTTCCAACTTAGATGGAGCCAAATTTGTGGCAGCCAGCAGTGTGCAAGGTATCAAATTACAGTATCCTGCATAAAATTATATTATCATATATAGCCTTGTACAGTGTCTCATGTTATCATCATATCATTAGCTCTATCCGACATAAAATGTCACAATATTTAGCAGTGTTGTAGTATTCGAGATCGGTTTAGACCACTTTTAAAAGACTTCGGTCTCATCTCGGAATCGACTACATTTCTACTCTGCCTCATCTCAGTCTCAGACAAAGAGGACCAGTCAAGACCACAACTTTGAGGATATCACTGAATTACCTGTGCATTGTCTGATTTATCGGTTAACTGTCTTGGAGGAGACATTTACAAAATCTTCTGAAATAAATCTTGGTTTGCTAAACCACAAAGAGTTCATCTGCATAACAGCGTCCAAAAAAAACATGGAGTGGTTTGTAAATACTTCAAGGCGATGCCTAATGAGGTGACTCAATGTAACAACCACACTTCACCCAGACAAGCTTTTGTGAATATTAGCTACCTAAATACGCTTTATACTGTCTGGTCTTGGTCTTGCAATACTTTGGTCTTGCTCATGACTTGGTCTCAGTTTAGTTGGTCTTGACTACAACACTGACATTCATGTTGACATTTGGATGATCAAAGTATTTTTAGAGTACATTTTTTCATTGACATCCAAACCAGGTTTCTCTACGGTTTGGACTAGTCTGGAGACCGGAGCAAAACTTGTTGGCAAAAGTGTTGCAGCAGAAACTGTCAATACTGTGACATACAAGTAAGTCAATTCTGCTTCTTGATTTCAATTTTATGACCATTAATAAACTGTTGTGGGTCTTGTTTTCAACCTTTCTGAATATTTTTGTTCACTTTAATTTGGAATCCAGTGTTGCTTTCTTCTTGGTGCGTTGGGAAACTGATCTGCTTTCACAACTGCTTCTTTTCAGATTTAAGGGCTTAGAGAAGCTGTTAAACTTGTCCAGCAAGAAATGACTGCACGGGGGAGTGAAGGCAAAGACTTGTGAACTAACAACCCTGCTCAATCCTTCCGTGTATGCTCTTTCATTCACCCAAAGCAAGTCAGAAAATAACCCTCAATAAAACAGATCACAGGCCTAACATAATAGCTAACACATGATTGATTTATTTTTATCTTTTTTGACTTGGTGTGTTGCAGCTTCTGCTGTGTGTCTTTCGGGGCTTGTCTACAGGTTTGTTAAATGTCTGCTTGTGTTGGGTGCTGCTGCTTTTGCTGTTCATACTATCTGTAGTCTTTTTCTGGTTTATTACTAATAAAACTGCTACAAAGTAAAATATGACATGAGATATGTTTTTCTTGACCTTCTGTGAATGACAGCACTACCAATATCACACATGACATTGCTCTGCCATTTTAATTCTGTCCACAAATGAGAGTACATTGCATTTAGCAGACGCTTTTATCCAAAGCGACTTACAGAGGAGGACATAAGCTGAAAGAGGTGTAAAGGAGCACAGAGTAATTGTGTATTTGTATTTGTGGTGAAGGTATGGTGATGATGCAGGCCAAGCCACAGACACTGCTCTCAAGTCAGTGATCAATGTTGGTGTGACTGCATACAACATTGACAATCTGGGCATCAAAGCCATGCTGAAGACTACAGGCAAACAGACAGCCAAGGCCATGGTGAAAAGCTCAGATGGAAAGCAGCCAGCAGCAAGTGAGGGGAAGGAGGCGCAGAAACAAGAACAACAAGCAGAGACAAAAGGAATGGAAGCGCAGAAGAAAGAGGAGGAAGAGGAGAAAAATAGGTGATAATGTTTGGCTTGAAAGTTTCTGTCAGACTTATGGATTAGGCAAAAACGTTATCTATATCTCTCTAGGTCTACTTATTTTTTTGTGGTAGCACTTTAGACTTGGGTTATTTTTTTTTTATATATATATATATATTGTATATATATATATATACTTTGTGTATGTTTTGTACATGACAAAATATTCTGTATCTGTATCGAGTAAATTCTATAACCACCTGTATGTTGGGCGTGTCGCTGACATAATACTATAAAGAAAAAAAAAGACACACATTTCTGCACATTTTTCATTTTGTTAATATATATTTTGCTCTTCTTCTTATATTCTTAGAGAGGTACGCAAAGTATTATGTATTTTACACCCACACGGTTGTTTTTCTATTATAGATACTGTTATGAGAATTTTTAAGAAGAACCCTTAAATAAAAAGTACTGGATTGAAAATATCAAAGTTTAAGTTGAATTTAATATTCTTGTACAAGAAGGAGCGTTTAACAGTGCAACACACAAGAGGGTTACAGAGAAAAGGCTCCCTGAGGGGCACTATCAATAGGTTCTAATACATTGTTCAGAGATAACAGATAACATCATAACATTTCTTTAGTTGGTTTACTGCTCAGTAATGAGCACTATATTTTAAATCCACATGGTACTCCCCCAGCCTGTCTCTCCTGTCCTTGTACCACTAATTTATAATTGTCCCAACCCTACCAGCCTCAGTAAATCAGAAGCCAACTAAGGGAAGTATGCGAGACATACAAAGAACAGGACAGACACACACTATCTGTATGAGTTAAGACATCTGCACCCCAGTATAATCCTATTTTTTAATAACAGATACTTTGCGGAATAAATCTACTGGCATTTATGGAAGAATTATCCTATCTTTATTCAAGAACGCACATTTTCAGTTTTAGAGCATGAGTTCTCCTTCTCGTGCTTAGATTTATTGTCCTCGTGCTCACATTTCATGCTCACACTCAAAACTTATGTGCTCGCGCTCAAAACATGTCCTGTGTGCGCTCAGATCTGATGTGCTCGGCGTCCTCTCAGGTTGAGAGGTTAAAAAGGTATAAAAAAAGGTATAATATAAAATACTATGATGATAATGACTTGAGGATAACATTGGTAGCCTATTTACGACGTACGATTCAGCGCTCAGTGCGTCTACATATATATGTCTATGATTACTTCGGCGACGGACAGAACGACAGACATAATTTTCATGTTTACCCACCTGACTGGTCTATGTGTCCCCTCCACTGTCTGTCAGTTTGATGGGCTTATGGATGGCATGAAGAAAATGAGTTTAAATTATAATATAAAATACGCTATTATGATAATATTTTTAAAAAGCATTCAATTTTCTCAAAAGCCGTCACTGCGCCTTATATATGGATCAATATTGGTAAATCATGCCTAGTCAGGGGGCGTCGCCGAAGTAATAATAGACATATATATGTAGACGCACTGAGCGCTGAATTGTACTAAATAGGCGACCAATGTTATCCTCAAGTCATTATCATCATAGTATTTTATATTATACCTTTTTAATCACGTAGCCTAGCCTATTCACTATGAGGTGCCGTTTGTAAAGCGTCTCGCTCTGAAAATAACAGCAACATTTTGTCACATTTAGCTAAAAACGAGGTTTAAAAAACTGGTTTGAATTTTTGAGAGTCACTTTTTTGCACATTTAGAACAATATTTGTGAACTTAGAGATATGTTAAATATTTAAATCCAAATGTTAAATGTAAGATCTAAATGCTAAATATAAATATAAATGTTAAATATAAACCTAAATGTTAAATATAAATGTAAATGTTAAATATACACCTAAATATAAATGTTGAAGCTAAATGTTAAATATATATCTAAATGTTAAATATAAATATAAATCTAAATGTTAAATATAAATATAAATATAAATGTTGAAGCTAAATGTTAAATATATATCTAAATGTTAAATATAAATCTAAATCTAAATGTTAAAGCTAAATGTTAAATATATATCTAAATGTTAAATATAAATCTAAATCTAAATGTTGAAGCTAAATGTTTCGGGTGAAACTAAATATTTAGCTAAAATGCAAATTCCAATGACGGTAACCGGAAGTGCCAAAATAAAAGCTCGAGAAGGTCAGAGCGTCTTTATAGTGGCAAATAATGAATAAAACCCATCTTATCCGGGGAAATGGACTCTTGGACTTGGATTATCGTGATAATAACTACCAAGATGAACAAACACGTTTGGAGAAACTTTATTTAAAGAGTACTTTGAGTTTTTAGTGTCACTATTATGAAGGGTGCGGGACTTATAACCTGTAGCCACTATGGCCAGCCACAAGGGGGATCACTTTGACTTGACTCATTTATTTACATGTTTGCAGAGGTATGTCCGACCGTAGTGTTTACCGGGGTTGTTACGACCGCTGGCCTGTATTATTGTTTGTGTTCGCCTTCTTTTTCTCCTCTCCTCCTCCCCTCTAGGTTCTGCCCCTTTTCCTTTGCGCACTGATGACTGATCTGGGTTACCTGTGGCCCCTTAAGCGGGTGGGGCATATATAGGCCGGAGGTGGAGCCGGCTCTCTCTCTCATCCTGCGGTCGGTCTGGGGGTGGTCCTGAGTTATCTCGTTCTCTTCTTTATTTTACAAACAAACCTATTTTGCTGGTGACCTTGTTTATCGTTTTCTGTCAGGACTCCCGGTTATTTAATTCTATGTTACTCCCTTATCCCCTGGCCCAACTGGGGACGTAACAGGGGTGAACGCGGGCGGGTGTAGACGATCCTACACCGCGAAAATGACAGATCAGTCAAAGTGTTAGTTAGTTATTATCACGATAATCCATGTCCAAGAGTCCATTTCCCCGGATAAGATGGGTTTTATTCGTTATGTGCCACTATAAAGACGCTCTGACCTTCTCGAGCTTTTATTTTGGCACTTCCGGTTACCGTCATTGGAATTTGCATTTTAGCTAAATATTTAGTTTCACCCGAAACATTTAGCTTCAACATTTAGATTTAGATTTATATTAAACATTTAGATATATATTTAACATTTAGCTTTAACATTTATATTTATATTTATATTTAACATTTAGATATATATTTAACATTTAGCTTTAACATTTAGATTTATATTTATATTTAACATTTAGATATATATTTAACATTTAGCTTCAACATTTATATTTAGGTATATATTTAACATTTACATTTATATTTAACATTTAGGTTTATATTTAACATTTATATTTATATTTAGCATTTAGATCTTACATTTAACATTTGGATTTAAATATTTAAAATATCTCTAAGTTCACAAATATTGTTCTAAATGTGCAAAAAAGTGACTCTCAAAAATTCAAACCAGTTTTTTAAACATCGTTTTTAGCTAAATGTGACAAAATGTTGCTGTTATTTTCAGAGCGAGACGCTTTACAAACGGCACCCCATAAACAAAATCATAATATGACATGCAGCAAGAGTGCAACGGCCGGGATGCGAACCGGCGTCCCATGGTTCAGTAGTGTGCTTAACCACTCGGCTACGATAGGTATACTTTCAAGTGTATGTATAATATATAAAATATTCCGCTGATATAAAATTAGAAATAGTCTATGATAAGTGGAATCATACGGTGTCTAAACGACGATAACTCTTTTTAGGATTTTTTTAGATTAATTATACATAAATAAACTGGCGTCTTAAATAGGTGACGATTCAAATAGCTGACTAGTATGGTAAATTGGTGTATTTTTAAGAAAGGCAGTTTTACAAACAGACCATATACCCGCCCCTGCGAAGTGCTCAAAAAGCGTATATATATATATATATATATATATATATATATATATATATATATATATATATATATATATATATATATATATATATATATGCAACAACTGCAAAAAATGAGAAAATAATATAAGAATAATAATAAAAAAAACCGCTTTCACGTTGTGACGAATGTGTAATTCGTGTTGTCGTCAAAGCACGTAGGACCTTTTACTTTCAAACCTCCCGCTGACTGCGTCATGACGTCCGAAACCGCCGGAACAACCCGGAAGCAGCGGTCTCCATGGAAACTCCGAGGTACAAACTTTCCCTTGAGTTGATGTCACTGGTTGAGAAACATGAGCACAGACAGTGACTACAGTAAGTACGATCTGAGCCGTCTGCAGGCAGAGCTGGAGCAAGAGAGAGAGATGAAGTAAGTTTGTTTGAATGAAATGTTTTATTTAATGTTATTTTTACGTTACTTAATAGTAAAGTCTGGCTATTTGTTCTAGAGAGATGCTTGAAGAGTCAGTGTGTGACTTGCAGAGCACCATGTGTGAACTGCAAGAGAGACTGCACAGTGTTGACGGAGAAGGTGAGGTTCAGTTCAGGTGATGTTAGTCTGTATGAGTATATTTCATAATGATAATTATGCTGTACATAGCTATCTGTCACCTTGACCCTCTGACAAGATGTCAGTGTTACCCGGCACAGGTTCAGCTCGAGCTTCTGTTGGCTCAGTGACTCTTCAGTGCTGTCTGATTTGTCTGTCCTCCGATGTGACTATAGTGTGACACTTTCCTTTTGTTTTGTGTACCAGGAAACGAGTGGAAGACGAGGTATGAGACACAGATAGAGCTAAACGGACAGCTTGAAAGACAAATGTCACTCATTCACGAGAGACTGGAGGACCTGCAAGGAAACCCCATGGGTAAGTTGACAGGAAGTAGTTGTATTTATTATGTTTATTGAATCCATAAACTTATACCGAGTCAGTACATTTTCTAGCACGTGGGCCGGGCAGGCCACAGTGTCTGGTACTGCATCAGGTTTTGTCCACTAGAAGGGGACCCTAGAGGGCACTTTATGTTTTCCTGCTCTTTGGACCACAGAGAGGACACAACTATTTGGTCTGTGGGCCATATAAAAATGTGTTTCCAAAAAATGTCATATCAATACATATCAGAACATTATATGCACAGTGTAGCATTGCCATTTATTATCCACATTTGACAGATACAGTATAAATTCTGTGATACTGCTTTGGAACGTAACTCAAGTACTGGAAGTTGAGCTTGTCAACACCCCTGAAGACTCAACTGTGTTGGTGTAAAACATCAAATTAAGACAAAATATTGACTGTGATATATTCACTCATTTCAAGCATGTTTGTATATACACTACTCTTTTTTTCCACAGATCGACTGGCCTCCATACGATCTTATGATGACATGCCAGTAGTGAGTGCAAACATGAATTTTTCATCTGTTTTGTTGTGCTGGAGTTATTTAGTGAGGCGTTTGTTCTTTGTTTTACCAGCAGAGAGAGCCAGAGGCACAGAATGATGAGGAAAGAAAGGAAGACAGGCAGGACAGTCAGGATTGTAATGCCAGCTGCTCTCCATCCTCCAGTTGAGACAGGCTGAACAAACCAGAGTTTAATCACAGCACCGTAATCACAGGATTACAAACCATGGGAGAGCAATGCACACTAATTACAATGCTTTAACACACACAGACACACACACACGAAAGCACAGCGTGCACTGAAAGCTTGCACGATGCAGCCTAAATGTGTTTGTATCTGTGTGCCTTAAGGCAGAACTAACAGATGCTCATTAGTGTATTGAAGTGACAGCACTGATTGTGGACTGAAGATCTGCAGACACACTGTGAGCGTGACAGTTAGCTAGGCTGTTATAAGATAGACTATTTTTAATTAGTGCAGCGGGTAAATATTTGGACTACGGTGTTCTGAGCATGTACGAGTGTCTGCAGCTTCAAAGAAAGAAGTTTGACCTCTTCTCTGATATATGTCACAGCAATCATACTAGCACATCTCCAGATACGTCCTCTGCTGTGAAGAAAACTGTGCTATGAAGATGCTTCACAGTCAATATACATTATATATATAATGCAATAAAATAAAAGTGCATGCTCTTGTCACAGATTCTTAAAAAATCTGTGATGCATGTGTCATGCTGTCTCTTTAAAACACCGCTTTGCTTACTTGGGGGCACAGAGAAGAAAGAAACTGTTACAGACCCAAATATACAGTATATAACATGTCTCATGTCACCTTACCATGTAGGCTCAGCTCTAATGTATTTATTTGGTTATTGAGTAATGCCGAATCCATTGTTGTACTCATTAACTCTTCTGTTATTGTTTGATCTCTGTAGATAAAACTGTCTGGTACAAATTGATTTGTAATTAGGCATCAGTAGCATAACACCTTCGTATAATGTGTCCTCTTTGGTTATGAATGTTACTATGGAAACACTTTGTGGCAGGAAACACTGAGACAGCGCCTGAAGCTCCTGACTGAGGAGAGGACTGACCTCCAGAGTCAGCTGATGGACTGTCATCTCAGAATCGAGCAGGAGGGAAAGGTGAGGGACTCAGCATGTCAGAGCGCAGTGATCTTGTGTAGAGGAGTAAAGTGTTACCTGGTCTAGTTCTAGTGTTCCAGGTTTAAGTCTTTCCAAGTGAAAAATACTTTTGTTTTACATTCTTTATTTATTTTTAGTAAGCACTGATGCAAACCCTAACCTTCTCCCTGGACTGCTGCGACCAGGCCAATATGCTCTTAGTTTAGCAGCTTGGCTCTTTGTTTATAGTTCCGCTCAACAAACAGTGAGATATTTGTTGAAAAAATGTTTTAACGCACAGCATGTGCAGCCACTAATCCACATTCTAATCTGCTGCTCATTAACACTGGAGACCTCACGAAATACTCTCTATTACACATCCCAAACACAGAACAAGCACTGCACCCACGAGCAGAGGGATTATTACTGACATTTAAAGATGTGACACTATGCTCCTCTGTTTCTTTCAAATATCAGGCTTTTCTTAAAACCAACGATGAGAGGCGCGCATACCTTTCAGAAATCGCTAAGGTAAGCATTCCCTTTCATCCATGTCATCAGTGGTGCTCAGAACTACTGACATGTCCAGTGAGAAGCTCTCAAATCAAACCTACTGACTCCTAATCATTCAATATTAAATATACGCCACACTGAAGAGAAGCAGTTGTGGTTAAGTCTTACAAAAGCAGATGTACTTCAGCTCTTCTCTTTATGATTTCTCATTCATTCTCTAGTGCTGTTCTCTTTTGTTGTATAATAGGTTCAACCAAAAAGAATGTGAGTCAAGGACTTTCTGCCTTATGCTGTCATGAAAATGGTTTCTGCAGGGCTGAAACAAAAGCAGGTGCAATGAAACTCAACTACATCTATCTCAGCATTTTAGAAACAAAGCTTCACAGGTGGAAGTAAAAGTGCCTAAGTATGATCAGAGTAACAAAAGTAAAAGTAATCATCCTGTCAGTGTATTATAATATACTGATAATTAATAGTACTGATGCATTAATGTGAGCTTTGCATTTCTAAACTGTTGGGTGGTGTTGCTGTCCTGTGAGAGCTTAGAAAACAGACCTATTTTCAGGCTTGTGTTTTCAGTGCATTTTACAGCCAATCCAAGAGGTTACTGAATACCTCATTACATGACACACAACAAAACACAGTATTCTTGTGTCTGAAATGCACTTTCTGTAATTACATGTGAATTGTGCTCACTGCCACAGCTATCCTCCACCCTTGAAGGCCAAAGAAGGCTGCAATCCACTCAGCCACAGAGAGCACCAGAGGGCAAACAGAGGAGCACTTTCAGGTGATGGACAAAATCATATGAACAAACTGTGACTGTGAGATGAATTAATACATCACAACCTTTATATTGGTAACATTTGTTTGAGGGTGCCTGAATGCCTTCATTTAATACCAGCTTGTTTTTGTCTTATACATATATTTGAATGTTATACATAAAATAAATACAGCTGGTAGAGCGATTGCTGCATTAAGTAGTCATTTTTGTGTTAATCAATTTGTTTTGGGATCAGACCTAATTTTGCAGTTATGGTTCTGGTTTGTCGCTAATAAAGTGATCATGCTGAGCTCAGAATTGAGAAATGAATATGTTCTATGATGTATCTTCTTAGTATATTATTGTTGCAGGATTTGAATTGATAATTCTGGTGTTATTTCAGCTCTCTGGAGCGCTTATTAGAAAACATTGTGTCTCTGCTCCATGTCTGTGCTAAACTAACTACATTTTCTGGCATTTTCTGATTGCATTAGAGGGAAGCAGGGCAGCAGGAAGGCAGAGGCTGACTCTAAGAAAGGCAAAGAGAGAGAAGAAGATGGAGGAGGAGGAGTGCGCGTGAATGGAGGAGGTGGTGGTGTTGGAACAGCAGAGAGAAGAGATGTGAAGAAATCTCAAAGGGGAAGCAGGTTACCTACCCTGAAGTACTACCTGAAACACAACCCCTGACCCAAACCAGCTGTTATAGAATGGGACATTTGTCAAAGTCTGGAAACAGTAGTATTGTGATTCACTGTTCGTCTTACATTTCATGTCAAATACAGTGTTACCCTGATCTCCTGGTATAAAATCGTACATTTCTAATAAGGTCTATAATGATTGTTTCTTTACAGGTTTGTTGGTTAAAACAAGAAGAGAGTAGCTAATGCTTAAGTGGGGGGACTGTCACAGCCTTTAAGTGCTGTGAGGTCATCTCCTAATGTGCCAGAAGCCTGCTGAGTCTGACATTTCTGGTGTCACTGCAGTTTTTTTTTTCTTCTCAAAGCACCTCCTACGACTTCCATTACGTAAGCAGAACCACATTCACCACTCGCTTTGTATGTGGTTCATCCACAGAGCAAACAGTCACCCCCATCTCACCCACTGACCGCCTTTATAAACGTGGGTGTAAAGAAGACTGCATCCATATTAGAAGCATTATTGACAGAAAGTGTTTTATGAAGAAGTGTGGAGGATTCGTCCACTGAATTGAAACCATATCTCATAACACAGGACATGGACCTGCATCTGAGCATGACTTTAGCTTTAACTTCCTTGTTCACACATTGGTCTGTAAGTACAATCACACTGTATTAATCAGCTCATGGATTGTGACCTAAAATTAGAGTTTTGAGCCAAAGAGGCCAGAGGCAAAGAACAATTCATAATGGAGAGTTGTGGATTACTCAACACAACTCTCTCTTACATAACTTTATGTGTAAGATTGGCGTTGACATTGTGTGGCAGTGACAGGAGAACTGTCCCTTTAACTAGAAAGGCAAGGATCAAGCCCTGATGTCAACCAGCATTAGACCGGCTGCACCGTCCTTCAGTGTGACACTGAATGCTAAGCCACCTTTCCTCACACCAATTCAAATATATTTTTAGTGACACATGGCTTTGAAAGTACCCGATAGCAGTACTCCACCCCAAAATGAAATGTAGCTGTGATATTGTAGCACTTTATTCAATGTGATGATTAAAACAAGGCAGTGAATAAAGGATATAAGCCCATTTTATGATTCATTTCATCTGGCAATCAGTCACTAATTTATAAGTCCATTCATTCAACAAACCTGATGACATCATCAATCTAATCCTAATGCCCTAATTGCCAGCTCCAGGACACATTTGTTTGTGTTTGCTGGTATTGACTTTACTGTCTGAAATCATTGCTACAGCACAGTGTGAAGTCTGTTTTAGGGTGTATTTCCCCCCTCCAGGTACACTCATATTTCTGCTATGGCTGACTTGGTGTACAGTCCTAAATGTGCCGCAGTGACAGGTTGTTTGTCTTAGATTAATGACTTAATTTAAAGATAGCCAGTCCATGTTCTCTCATGAAAGAGTGAGCACATTTACAGTGCGCCACTCCCTCCTCTCTTTTCCCTCTCTGTTTCATGCAAACACTCATTCTGGTACACCTCACCGAGTCCTGCCCATGAATCACAGAGCACACCTAGATGTCTTCTGCTGACAGGTGCAACACAGTGACAAATCACTACAGTGTCTGTCAAAGCACTGTGGTTCACACCACAACTAACGTTCATCTAGCTCTTCTCTGTACTCACCACATGCATGCTGCAAGCAACGTAGTGTGTGTGTGTGTGCATAGGGGATTCATGTATGCATGAGCCAGCAGTGTGATGGACTTACACTCACGTCCCTGTGTTCACTCACCATACAGTGTGAACTGCGATGATGTTATTGTAGCATAAAGATGCAGTGATTATTGACATAGTAAAGAGTATGTTTGTACAGTAGCATCTGTCAACAGTCTGGGTGCAGGGTTTTAAATGGACTGTAAAATTATGACGGATTTAATGTTATGAGTTATATCATATGGCATTCCCCACAATATGAATCATCATCCATCTATCCGCATCTTAATCAGCTCCAACTTTGTTTGTCTTTCTCCTCACAGAAGTGTGTTAGCAGAGATGTCCTAAATTCTGCTTTTACTTGTATTTTTTTTAGTCTCTTTGAAACAACTATTAGAGTCAGAAGGTGGCACTGAGAAAGTGCCTTGGCACAAAAGAACTGATCAATATTCTGTGTCTGTGTCTTTTTTTAAGAGGGATAGCGGAACATAAAACTGTCCCAGACACATTGAATGTGCTCTGTATAGTTTACAAATAAAATAAAGACACTTTGATAGCCTTAGTCACAAATGCCAAAATTCTCCATCTCTTTACAAGTCAATTTAATCCCTGGAAATTGCTTAGTCATACATCAAGGGCAAAAATGAGCTCCATGAAGAATTGCACACATTTTGTTACTTCTATGGATTGCAATATCCTCAAGCCTGTATCATTCAAATGTTTTTTTTTTTGAAAGTAATTAGTCAGATGCAATCCTCTACAAATGTAGATGCAAATAAAATATCTGTATAGTCTTTCCTTAATTACTTTCAAAGTTGCAATAACTTCACATTTCACCCAGTTCCACACAGATGCACACACGTCAGATGGAACGTCTCGGAACCCATTGGCTGTTGTCGGACAACAGATATCTGTTTATAGAGATCACACCAGATGTGACTTGCAGATTCTTAGGCATTAAGAATGGAAATGAGACCACGGTCCTGCTTTTATGTCCTTCACCGTGTCCTCCATCAGTCTTGTGCTGGTCTGAAGACCCATCCCTCCACATGTGGCCTGTTTTTAGATTAATTTAGACGAGAACACCTTGTCAGGACCTCAGTTTGTGACGCACACTGAGTGTGTGTGTGTGTGTGTGTCTCCCCAAAATAGAAAGGTCTGCGTTGGGGATATGTTTTTTTCTTCTTTCTGTTATCGTCACACATTCTGATGCATTTGGTCAAATGAGCAGATCTGCGTACAGAAGCAGTCATAAAAGATGCAACCACATAGTCAGTCGTATTCATGTAAATTCTGGATTACATGATCTGGATCTGACCTTTTGGAACAAGCACTGAACAAATGATTATGTGTGATAAAGCTGTGACATGTTTAACAGGTAAAACAATGTTTGCAAGCTTAAATGATTATAAATATGATAATAGGACAGTACTTTTAAAAGACTGGGCCTGCAACTTTCACAGACCATCACTGGCACAGATAATTGCTGGGTAACACACACACACCTAGTTCATCTGGGAGTGGTGATGGAGCAGAATCGGGTGGTCTCTGGAGGCCATAGATGTAGGTCAGTGGTCTTTATCTCGTCCATTGCTCGGAGAGACTATTTCCTTCGATCCATTGCAAACAAACTTCAGAGCTTGTAGGAGGAAACGAGCGTATGATAATGAGACAGCAGCATCCTCTGCAGCTCTTAGCTCTCTGCCTTCATGCTAATGCTGCTGTATGTTTTAAAATCATCTCAACGTGTAATTGCAGACTGCATTTAGATCACTGTGAAAGCTGCCCTGCATAGTATGAATCTTATTGGGTTTTAGCTGCCATGGGACCCCTAGTGTAAACACTGGAGTAAGTGTGTTATTTAACATCTCACGTGCAAGTATTATGTGGGTTAAACATAGGGCTGCTCTGTGCTCATAGTCTCGTGGTATGTGTGGGATGATTTGTAACTCAAAAAGAAGCTTATATTACTCATATTTGGTGGGAAATTATTTACAAATCTGCATGGAAATGAAGTGAAAATCAAATCAAATCAAATAAATTTTATTTGTATAGCCCAAAGTCACAAAGTACATTTGCCACAGAGGGCTTTACAATCTGTACAGGGAGTGACACCCTCTGTCCTTAGACCCTTGGTTCAAGTGAGGAAAAACTTGCCCACAAACAGACAAAATGACAATGAATCACAATAAATGATAAAATGACAATGAATTACAATGAATGATAAAATAATTACAGTAACAGATATGGTAGTAATAATGACAGTAATAATATATGTAGTGGACGTCAGCCAGCCCTAGGCTTTATCAAAATGTATGCATAGATCAGTTATGGTCTGAAGGATGGTTGTGGTAACTACAATGACAATGACAGTTTCCAGATTGTTCCTCATGAAAAGATCCAAAAATGACAGAAAACTGGCTTTTTCATTGTCACCAATGAGTTTAAATGAACAGCTCTTAAATTTCCATTAAACAGGGAACATAGACACGTGTATTCGGAGCTGGGGGGTGGATTGGTCGATCTGCAGGACCAGCAGCATCCCCCAGCACGGGTGGGAAGCGTGTGTTTGCATCCTAATGAGGGGTGGGGGCGCTGAATGAAAATCACGACAGGGTGACGTGGAGGAGGAGAGAGGGAGAGAGAGAGAGAGAGAGAGAGAGAGAGAGAGGAGGTGGTGAATGAAAAGAGAACGGGAGGGGAAGCAGCTGCTGCCTAGTCCATTTCCAGTCCAGCCTCTCTGTTTCTTTTCTAGCTCAACACACACACACACACACACACACAAACACACACACACACACACACACACACACACACACTGTGGTGAAGCACATCCACCGGACAACAAAGGGACGCACAATTGGGGGGCGGGAGGTGGGCTCACTGCAGCCAGGACAGGATCACAACAGCATCCACAGTGTAAGCGACGAGAGCTACCTGAACTCTTTATTTTTTCCTCTTCTCCGCATCTGGGAAATCAAACATCTGTCAGGCTGGAGGTGACCGTCACAGAGGCGCTGAGCGCTCGCCTAGGTAAGCCTGTCAATAACCAATAATCAACTGATGTGACATTGATTTATTGTTTAGTTTCTCAGCTGTTCTATTGTCTCAAACACACCTGTCATTGTCTCCCTCAGAAAGTAACAAGACATCTTTCATATTTTCATCATTGTTGTTATTTATGATATTTATTTTAGGTCGCAGGTTTTGTTGTTGTTGTTGTTGCGTAACAGCGCACGGATGATGAGCGTGCTGCTTCTGTAGATTTACAAAGAGGAAATGAATAGACTGATATCGATTCGTGACTGGCGCGCGCTCTCTCTCGAGCCATCTGCGCGTCACACAACTCTGACAGACAGCGTCGAGTCGTCATGAAGCATGCTGTCCACCGCTCGGCTTAACAGCACTTAATCTGTCATTAGTGGGTTATTTTGAGACAGTACACCAGCGACAGACACGACCTGATCAGCCGTCCAGACCTCTCTCTCCCCGGCTGTTTTTTCATCCATCCTCCGCGCCCGTTTTTGTTTACTTATCTGGTGGTGAAAACTTTTCACCGCATCCCTCCTCTCTTGTCTCCCTGCCTGTCTTGTCTGTCCCTTACTCAGACAGTACAGCCGTACTCGTGAGCCTCCGCAGCGAGATGGAGATGGAGCATTTCGACGAGCGGGACAAAGGTCAGAGACACAGCCGCTCAAGTGCTAAGATGAACGGGGTGCCGAGTCCCACTCACAGCGCTCACTGCAGCCTGTACCGGACCCGGACCCTGAAGACTCTAACCGCGGAGAAGAGAGCCAAGAAGGTCCGCTTCTACCGCAACGGAGACCGGTACTTCAATGGGATAGTGTACGCCATCTCCACGGACAGGTTCCGGACCTTTGACGCCCTGCTGGCGGATCTGACCCGCTCCCTGTCCGACAACGTGAACCTTCCGCAGGGCGTCCGGACCATCTACACCCTGGATGGCTCTAGGAAGATCACCACCATTGAGCAGCTGGCAGAAGGTACAACACACTTTAATTACGCTTTCATTTGCAAGTTTGTGTGCTCATGGTGCTTTACAGGACTGGTCCTCTCCTCCACCTGGACTCATGGTCAAATCATCATCCATCAAAATCTAGTTGGACACCTGTCTGTCTACCTCCTCCCTCCTCCAACCTGTTGTGGAGTAAAAGTGATCAACTTAAAACTATAATAAAAACAACAATATGCAGATTTGCAGGCTGATTTTGAATGAAGCTCAACAACACATTTTTATGGGCACTCCTCTATAAAACAGACTAATCCTATTAAACCCAGATTATTATGAGATTATGTCTCATTTGATGCCATATGGTGATACAAACACGTTTTAGCTTTATTGTCTCTTCCTGTTTTAAGAAGTGGCATTGAAAGAACTGTTTTTCTGACTAATTCCTCCCCCTCCTTCCACCTCTGACCACCAACAGGTGACAGCTACGTGTGCAGCTCCATTGAAGCTTACAAAAAGTTGGATTACACAAAAAACGTCAACCCCAACTGGTCGGTGAATGTCAAGACCCCAGCTGCGTCCTCCCGCGGTCCTCCTTCCCTGGGCAGCTCCAAGGCTGGGGCCCCAGAGAGCCGCGAGGTCAAGGACTTCATACGTCCAAAGCTTGTGACGGTGGTGAGGAGCGGAGTGAAGCCCCGCAAGGCTGTGAGGATCCTACTCAACAAGAAAACGGCCCATTCCTACGAACAGGTCCTGACCGACATCACTGATGCCATCAAGCTCGACTCCGGAGTGGTGAAGAAGATCTACACGCTGGAGGGTAAACTGGTGAGGAATTTGCAAAGAATATTGTCTCACAGCAAAAGCATGGGATTGAATGGTTTTTATGGTTGTCAAGGAGAAGAAGCTCAATTTAAAACCATTGCTAGTGCTATGAAGAACAACACTAAGTGAGGAGGGAACATCAGACATTTCTTTGGTTTAGGTTTTATCATAGCCTGCATTCTAGGTAACAATAATGTTTATAGCATTTCTAAAGCTGACATTTCTAGTAGGCCTAATGCAATCAGTGGTAGTTGATTTTTTCTTGTTACACACGATGACTTGTTCCATTCAGAAAAAGAAACCATAGCTGTTTTGGACATGGTTTCATGTGCAGCAAAGAAACGCAGCCACCCTGCTTCGTCAAAGGTGTGCTGTTTGGCAGTGGCGTGTGTCTGAAGAGTGTGGAGATCAACAGGCTGATAGAAGGATCAAGATGGCTAAATATTTCATGACCACACTCTCATTTTTCTTTCATGAGCCTTTTATGAATGAAGTATCCCCGTTCACTGTGACGAGATAGAGCGACACAGAGCCCAGAAGAGTTCGAGAGAAGGCAAAAGATGAAAGAAGCCCATGAATGGAGTCTGGGTTCTCACCCACGCTGTAGTGTTGTGTGTGCCAGAGCTTTGCCTCCGAACACGGAAATAAATCAGAGTCACGGCCCCCTTGATAGTCCGCCCACCCATTCAGCTCCCTCTCTCAGCTGTGTAGGGGGACACTATAAAAAGAAGCAGTATTGTACACGTAGATATGGCACATATTCTCCACTACAGCACTAAAATGAGGTGGTCGATTACTGGCTGTCAGGAAATGGCACTGAACTTTTCCCTTCTCTGTGCTGACACATGTTCATGTTTGAGTGTATTTGTCCAGAGAAGAGACAGACAGCATATCATAATTGTGTCTATCTGTCTGTCTTCCTGCTCCCCTCTCTCTTGGCCATGTCACAGCTCCAAGTTGTTGAATGTAGCACCACAGAACCACTTTTCCACTGGTAGTCAGAATGACACCATTATCTTGATGTAGTTTAATGTCAAGGACGTCCTGCCAGTTTGTGCCGTACAGCCGTAATCATCACCTAAATGGCCTATTTGTAACTCATTCTCATGAATATGCTCTGTGCCCTATGGACTTTTCATTTCTAATTGCCATTTTGGTACCCTCTGTTTATCATTTATCCTGGTTCTAAGGATTAATCTTCATGCGTTGGCACTGGCATTTTCTCCTGTCTCTGCGGTCAATTTAATGATTCACTATTAACCTAGTAGGAAATAATTCCAGGTTTCCTGATCTGACCTGCTGTTAGATCACATACCAGCCAATAAAATCCAAGGAGCGGTTTTCCCTGAGAAACCTCCTGCTGAGGATTAAACTCGCGCTTTTGCATAATGCCCACGAACTCTGCGGTCGCCATTGGTTACAAATATCTTGGGGATTACACAATAAATGCTCCGCTCTCCCCGGTTCACCCTCTCTGAGACTGGAAGTAAGACTAGTATGGTTATGCTATTTTTAGACGCTGTATTGATTGGGCCTGTAGGCGTGATAACACGCTTACTGCCAAATTGGCTGGGCTGGGCTGAAAGCGCCAACCAACTCCTTCTTATTTTTATGTTCCATTATGTATGCCTGCGTGGGTTAATGCATGTGGGAGAGTTTGTGATTATCTTTACCAATAGAACAGAAAAATGGGAGGATGAGAGATTCTAAAGAAGATGGGAATTAACATTGGAGATGCAGTTTTCTATATTTTGGAGGCTGTGCATTTCCATGTTTGTTTCATGCATGAGAGGAAATCCTGGACAAAACCTCAACGGCCTCCTGTTTATGAAGGTTTCAGAAAACACCAGCTAAGCTTGTAGCAAATTTAAACTCTCAATGAAATGTGGTTAATCCATGTTAACTTGACTGTAACAGGGAGGAAGGGAGAGAGAGCTCAGACTTATATAAGAGGAAACAAACCTCAATAAATCTCATTTGAGGAAATACGACAAAATTAAAACCTTTTCTATGAAATAATAATGAATTATGTAAACTATGCCTGGATATACAGCAAGTCTGAATGAAAAAATCATACCGGTAACTCACGGATGAGCGGCAGGAGGGATGGGATGACTCGTGACCAAGCGTTGCATTAATGACACTTGAACATACATTATTGAATATCAGCGTTCTGAAGGTAATTACCTGAGTGTTCACAGGTGTAAGGTTACTTTAAGGGTTAAGTAGAGTATGTGTGTGCCTGTATGCATACGGGTGCATGCATGCATGCTGTGCATACATTGTGTGTGCGTGTGGGGACAGCTGAGACATGTCAGTCACTGAGCCTACAGCAAAAGTAGGTTTCTGGGCCTTGCTGGCAGTAACATTGAGTCCCAGCAGAGAGAGAGAGAGAGTGAGAGAGAGAGAGAGAGAGAGAGAGAGAGAGAGAGAGAGAGGGAGAGAAGAGATAAGAGAGAAAGAGATAGATAAGAGCAGAAGAGAGAGAGCTCTCTCTCTCTCTCGACTCTCCTCTCTCTCTCTTTTCTCTCTCTCTTCGTCTCCTCTCTCCTCTCTCTCTCTCTAGATCGCTAGCTATATATATATCGAGGAGAGAGAGAGAGAGCATCTGACAGTTGGGGCTCAGGCTTCTTACCTTCATTAACCCCTGTAATGAGGCCAGAGACAGTGGGGCAGGACGTATGTACATCCTAACAGTTCTTATATTCGTCTTTGTCT
Source organism: Collichthys lucidus (assembly GCA_004119915.2). Classification (NCBI taxonomy): domain Eukaryota; kingdom Metazoa; phylum Chordata; class Actinopteri; family Sciaenidae; genus Collichthys; species Collichthys lucidus. The sequence continues at coordinate 2,855,775 of CM014092.1, forward strand.
CAAACGGTTCTCAAGGCTTGTGCTGCCTCTTCACATGGATGCTTTTTAACATATTCATATGAATTCATGTCATTATTGAGTTCAGTTGAGTTGAAAATGTTGCAGCTACGGGCTGAGCTGAATAATGGACTATTGTGTACTATCAGTCCTCTTATTGGACCTCTGTCGATGTGTATATTTCTGACATTTCTTTTTTAATTTTTACTCAAACTTCTCAAAATAAAATTTTGTCTAACACAAGCAGCCTTAAAGGAACATACAGAATATAACTGAGGTATAGTACCCATCTGCAGCTGTAGTCTGCTTTAAACACTTTAGGTGTTTGTCCTTTGAAAGTCACAGCAGCATTCTGGGAGAACAGTTAATAATGAGATGGGGATAGTGAGGAGGTGACATATTACAGGCTGTGAACAAGTCCCCGAGAGCATCTGGTATGTGCCATATACTCATTTGCCCACAGGGAGCTTACTCTGCCGTGATCGTTTTGTATATCGCATTTCTGTGTGTAATATGAGCAACTGAATGAGAAACAATATATCAGGTTCCACCCCCACTGCCATATTGATTTTCTCTCTTTGTCTCAGGTCTCTCTGTATCTGAGAGGTGGTATTTTTACCTCCATCCACCCTCCTTTGGAGTTACCACAACCCTATACTTCTCGGCAAGCTCTTCACCTTGGCCAGTTTCTATGATGATTTGATCTAGTTGCCTAGGAACCGGCAGACCTGCCGTGATGTCATACAGTAGCATGGTGGGGTGGTGTAGCTAGACTGGCCTGATCGAGAAGATAGACGAGCTGTAAGTGGCTTAGGACACGGACATGGGTGGCCTATTAATACATCTAAGCTCTGTTTACACACACACACACACACACACACACACACACACACACACACACACACACACACACACACACACACACACACACACACACACATAGACACTAGGCCAGACCCCAGCTGCCAGCCATGAGCCTAGCAAGACTCTCACACACACAAAGGCACAGATAGTGACACACACTTTTTAATAGACTCGTCTAGATTTATGCACATGCATCACTAGTCATTAACTGCAGGCAATTATCAACCAGTGCATGAAGTGATGCCACTTAGTCATCTGTAAGGTTGGTTGCATTCTGTTTTTGAGTGTCTTGTTAAAAAACTCTTTTAGTATCTCAGTGAGTTCAGCACGGGCAGGAGGTATGAGTCCCACAGTGATTGTCATGCTAAAAATACAGAGCTTACACAAAACAATGTAAACACTTCAGTTCATCCCAAAGTTGTCCTACTCCTCCACACGCAGATAACTTCTTACTTTCTGTCCTGTTTTTGTTCAGAAACTAGATCTGAAAAAGAACAGCGGCCATTGATTGCATTGCTGTAAAGCTAAAGGACTCGAAGCAGCAGAGATACTCTGACTTTCTTGTGCCTAGCATCCTTCAAGCTTCAAAAACTCTGATCCAACACTGTGCATAATGCAGTGCAACAGCTTTGTTCATTAGTAACTAATCAGACATAGCACTTATAGCTATAAGTCTTATCACTTATAGCACTTAAAACAAAATAAAGATAATAAGATAAGATAAGATTAAATAAAATTAATACATAGTAATAATACTAAGAGACTGGAAATGAATATATAATGAATTAAAACCTATTAAATGTACACATAGATAGAATAAATAAAAGTAAAAAGCATAATAAAATATATAGATAGCCAGAAATTTGATTTTGAGATTAAGATTAAGATATACAGTATAAATAGAGAGAGAACTAACTAAATAAATAATGAAAATGATGTAACAGATTAAAATATATAAACAGACAATTATAGCTCGAGTGAAAGCTAGATTAAAAGGATCAGACCTGAAAAATATAAGCATCTTTACAACCCCCAACCCGCTAATGCTAATTTTTCCACATTTTATCTGGAATATCCAGGATTGTTTTTTTTGTCATATGGATGGACTTTTAACTTTCAAGTAACTAAAGCACTGTTGTAATCAATGCTACAAACGGGTGCATCATATCCTGTTGTGACTGTCTTTAGCAGCTTAGCTCTAAGGATGGCAGTGTCTGTCAGTTGAACCATAATTGAATGAATAGATTTTGCATGTTCGTGATCCCCAGAGGATAAACCGTCCTGACTTTTGTGATCACCACTTTTTGGCTTTGAAGTGAAATATCTCAAAAACTATTGGATGAGCTTTAAAACTGCCTCAGCTGCTCTGGCAAATGTGAACACACTTACACATTAAACTGATGCTGATCATGGTAAACACACCTTCTCAACATCAGCACGTTAGCATTGTCTTTAATGTTACATATATTTTCCCCATCCTTTTTATCTACTGTACATATTGAATATATAT